>CM062806.1:802499126-803919517 GCA_031772625.1 Pinus tabuliformis | reverse complement strand
GGAGCAAGAAAGGAAAAGAAGGCAAGAGGAAGTAAAGATCAAGTAGGAAAAGGCAAGATCAAGTAGCTACAAAAGACTTCATTGTAGGTATTGACTTGCATATGTATTTTCCTTGCTAGATCTGGCATGCATGGGATTGCATGTGCTTCTTCTCTACCATGGCATGGGGTTTTCCAGGCGTGACAGTATTTTAGCCTATCCTTTCCATTTATTGATATCTTTGATGAGATGGGTTCTCTCATGTAGTTTATGTGGGATGGCCGGATTGGATTCAACGCTAAGTGGGGTGGATCTCTGAATTGAAAAACACATGGTGGTAGCACTATCCTAGTAACCACTAAACCAAATTGTGGGTTGTGGTAAAGCCATATTGTGTACCTCGGTGGTCCTAGGAATCCTTGTTGGTGAATGGTGGAATATACGGTAAAGCAAAGAGGTGGATTTTCTCTCTTTTGGGCATAGTGATTCCGGGATGGAACACACAATAAATCCTGGATATTATTTCTCAATGTAGGTCCTAATGATCCCTAGATCAGACTACGGATGCATGGTAAAGCCTGAGAGACTAAGAGCCACACAAATTTCTCACGGTGTAGGCGAAGAAGTCTGGTGGCACCCACATTGATTAGTGTTTTTGATGTGTTCTATGAGTCCCACATTCATGCTTGGAATATGGCACAGGGGTGATCGGATGAAGACAGAAACTTGTCTCATCCAATCTATGGTTGGGTGGTACGTGGTAGTCCCATCTCCGATTGGTTCATTTCATTGATTAATCAGAAATTCATTCCAATGATTTTCATGTGTAAATGTACCAATGTATATATGGATTTTGAGGGTTGATATGTTTATTGTAATTTTTTTCCTGTCATGTTGGTTATATGTACATTTTATGGCAGCAAATATGTTTGGCTCTCAGCATGTTTTTACTTGTATTTGATTGGATATTGTGTCTATGACCTAATAAGTGATAAGACAACAAATGACATGAGTAAACAATGGTTCATGGTGATTCTCATATAGTTAAGATATCCCTACACTTAATTCTATTGGTTACACCTGTAGGTTACATGTTAACAATATGTTTGATGAAATTCCTGTCATGGATAGTAGGGGTATGGTTAAGGCCTTGATCAACTATTTATTTTTGCATCATTGTTTCCCTGTACTTTACTTAATTCTAAACTTTCATTCCATTCTGGGCAGTGGCCTAGCCTTTGGGCCTGAAAAAGTATCTCAAATCCCAACGTTGTTGGCACATAACTAGCAATTTTAGACCATATTCATTGGCAAGCAGGCCCATGAGAGCAAATTTAGGTCTCTGGTCGCTCCCTTTCCCATAGCATGAGAGTGACTGAGCCTTAAATTGTCCAGAACAACAGTGGGACCAAGGAAAGGTTGTCTGAGTGGCTGACTTGTCTCTCGAGGCTTCTATTGATGGTGTTGCATGGTTGTATGTGATTTTTTGTCAATTCCACTTCCTTAAGGTCACCTAGGAGGTCAAATCTGATCATAGTAGCCTCTCGTCTCATGTTTACCCTAGTTGGAATGGTTACTTGGGTGGATGTAGGATGAGGGTGTTACACTTGCAACCTATTCGTCAAGTTACAGCAAACTCTCAGAGAATGCAAATACAAAATATATGACATTGGTCACAGTTTATTTATATATTATTTTTTCTAAATTTTGATTATATGAAGTGGAGCGCCCAAAAACATGCAAACAAATACCTCAAGATAAGCTTCTGTGGAACCATAGGAAGTAACAACAGCCTCTTCATTTAGTCAATGGAATTTTAGCATTACATGATCATTCTTCAGTACAAAAGAACCTAGCACATCCCAATCATGGGTTATCACCATCAAGTACTAGCAATGGTGGTGCTTTTGTTTAGCAATTTGGAGGACCAACAATTGATAATGATACGATTAGTGGAAGCAGTTTGATAGATCTACATGAATTTCTTGTAGATATAGGTGGAGAAAAAAAGAAAGCAATAAAGAAATTTTCACATCTTATGCTCCCTTTTTTGAGTGAGTGAGAGTTGAAAGGAATGTGGCAAGGGTGAACTTAAGGTTAATTTTTCTACAATTAAGATGAGAAAAGAAAGGCTTGTGATGAAGTCTAAAAGTAATTACACATTAGTTCTTAATGTCAGGCATGAAGTTGAGCGTTATGTCCAAATGTGGTATCAGTATGGCCAAATGAGATATCAATTTTTCCTGCATGAAGAATGCTATTGAATCCAAGGTAGGAAAAGCTAAGCTATTATTGGGCACAAACAAGGTATCAATTTTGACTTCATGAACAGTGCTAGTGAAACTAACATGGGTAAAGCTATGCTACTTTTAGCCACAACTAATAGTTTCTAATGAGAATCTTATTACGTTGTATACATAACCAAATTCTTCCAAATTTTCTGTAGCAGTGAGAAACATTTCCATTCTAAACACTATTTTCTAGGCCTCACTAATTAGAGTGTCTTCCTCAACTTACCCACGAGGGATCCACTAGGGAAGAAATACCATACCACATGCATTCATATTGGGGATATACATTGAGGAAAAAATTACATAAGATATTGAACATATATTACAAGGGGTAAAGAGTTTTTATATCAACAAGCATAAAAAATGAAGCTCAAAATTAATGAAAAAATATTAATAAACAAATGGATACCTACAATTTCTAGTGCAATTATGGATTTTATAATCTAGGACTATAATGGTGCAAGTATGGGTTTTTTTAATTGGGAAGGTGTATTGGGTTCATATTGGTAGGGGGTTAAACAATGTGATTTTTTGAGGTATTTTCCAATATGTAGTCAAATCAGGGGTATTTTGTAGTATGTCATGATCTCACGTGATATGTTAGAGGATCATTGACTGAAACCTTTGCGGGTTTACCTATGTGGGATTATGAAATTCTAGTTAGAGTGGTTTTTATTAAATTCAATACATATTGAGATAAATTTCTTATAATTAGTAATATTGAACTGTAAACATAGTATTAAATACCCGAGAATTAAAAATCCTAATTATAAAGTCATGCAACTATGTAAAATCTTGTATTTAACTAAAAAATTATGAAATTCATTCACTTAGAATAAGAAACACTGAGTAAAAGTTAATCCCAATCTCAAATGCATGCATGTAGACATTTACAAATATAGACACAACTCACTGCAGTTACCAATAGCGCACACTCTAGAGTACCAAAACAAAGTGAGATCAAAATATTAATATCAATCTGAAACTCAAATTCATGAAATCAAATCCAATCGCATTCTCTCAAGTTTGGCTTTGTTGAATAATAAGGTCCTTCATTTCTCCACACCAAATTGCTTAATAGACATAAATGCTTGATAACTACTAGAATAGTAATGTCCTTCATTTCTACACGCCAAATTGCTTAACATGCATAAATGGTTGATAACTACTAAAATTATAGTTGAAATCAAACCCTAGAATGGACCACTGAGAAAGAAAAAAAAAAAAAATCAAACATTTATCAATATTTACATGGCTTAACTCAAATCATGGACGTTCGTTGGATCGAGGAGGTTGAGAAGCGTAAAAAGGGAGGTGGTTGAGCCAGTTTGTATCCTAGCATGCATAGATAAACTTGTCATTGTCCTCATCGAACATGTCCCTTCAACTCTTGTTTGTGTTTTCGTCTACCAGGCCCTTAGTTGTCAGTGTGTTGTATGTTTTCTATGTCGTTTCTAAGTGTTATCCATGCACTTTCAAACTTTAAATCTGTGGCAGGTGTTACTGCCACTTCGATCCAAATATCTGAGAAATTTAATTTTTTAAAATTCAAGTCGTATGACTTCTTTGTTTAATTTAAATAAGTTTAAATTAATAGCCCCGTCTCTGCTAATTGAGTCTATATAAAATGTCAAGAGGTTTAAATAGACAAGATCTTAAAAAACTTGAAAGTCAAACAGGTCCATAATTTTTCACTTCGCTTTTACTTGAAACATAAATACAATCTTACTGGTGTCTCACTTGGCAATATGTAATATTCTTTATGAGAGAGAATGGGTAGTATAATGTTTTTAACTTTTAAATTTAGAGGCGGTATAGTGTATTTTTTTTTTTTTTTAATTTATTCGCATTCAACTTAGCATTTAGTTTCATCCTATTAATATCATCTCTCTCTATTATAGGCATAGTTATCAAATTCGAATTTGGATTCAGATTTGATTTGATATGGCATTTAGTTTCATCTTATCAATACCCCTCTGTTGTATGCATAGTTATTAAATTCGAATTTGGATTCAGATTCGATTTGATATGGAAAATAATTGACTTTAAAATCTAGAATGAAAAAATCGAGAATATACATCTTAAAAATATTCAATAATTTTATTTTTTCAAAAAAAACGAAAAAGAAAACTCATTAATTCTCCAACATTGATCAATAGTGTTTAAAATGTTATAAATATTTTCAATGTAAAATGGCTCAAAATAAATGTTAAAAATAAAATGTATCAAAATTATTAATGTTACATAAATGTTAAAAATAAAAAGTATACACATTATTAATATTATATAATAGGAAAAAATGAAAAATAAAATTTGTTAATAAAAGTGACAAAATCTCAAAATATCTAGATATCAAAAACAAGTTTGAAGTGATCTCAAAATTTTAAGTCATTGAAACCATTTGAGTATCTCACATAAAACAATAACATTGATCCATCCCGATGGTGAAATGGGTAATCAACTTGTTGTTTCGATGGTATTATTTATGTGTGTAGTCATGGTATTATTTCTTCTTGTAGTCTAAACATGTCACTATTTCTGCGTGTAGTCTAAACATGTCATAATTTTGTCCTGAAAGCAATAGAAGTTCAACCTGATTTTGTGAAAATGAAGTGGAAATTTTTGAAAATTTGGTTACAATTGTTAAGCTTCAGGAGTTTCAGTGCCTCAAGGAGTTCTTGATGGGGCTGAATCCATTTCCGCCATCAAAAAATGATTTATACACTTTCATATTCCAATTTCTTGAGGAATTTTCTTCAAATTTTAGTGAAAATTCACCTCTAGGCAAAATTGTGTCCTCATTAGACAACCCCTTATTTTTGGGTCAAGGAGCAATGAGGGGATAAATCCATTTACACCATCAAAAAATGATTTAAACATGCGCATTCCAATTTCTTGAAGAACTTTTTCTTTAAATTCTAGTGAAAATTTCACCCTCCAGGCAAAATTTTAACCTCTGTAGACAACTCCTAATTTCCTAATTTCAAGGAAACCATGGAACACTAAGGTCCTTTGGAAGCACGGACAATTTTTTTTTAATCAAACATCTCATTCATCATTTTTTTTCTCCCACTCATGTCAAAACAGGCCTGCGATGAACCATTTCTTGTCAATGTCATATTTGCATCTAACATTATGATTAGATATCTAAACTATTCTTATGATAGGTTAGGTTCGCGAGGTGAGGGATACCTCTCTGAATCAATTCATCTAGATGCTTCACGTAGTGTCTCTATACACCATGATTCCTGTAGATGAAGCCTTAGAAGTGCTAAAAAATATTACTGACTTAGAAACTGTGGAACTTATAAGAATTTGCCTTAAATCCTCATACTTCAGTTTTAAAGGTAAAATTTATGAGCAAACCCATGGTGTTGCAATGGGTTCCCCATTATCCCCATTGATTGCCAATCTTTACATGGAACACTTTGAGAAAATGGCTCTTAGGTCTTTCCCCTTCACACCTGAAGAGTGGAAACGGTTTGTAGATGATATCTTTGCTAAATGGAGCCATGGCTTAGATAGGCTCAAGGAATTCTTATCCCATATAAATAGCCTCTCCCAACACATAAAATTCACCATTGAAATTGAGCAAGACAACCAGCTCCCCTTCTTAGATGTCCTCCTCACCAAGAAAGAAGGCAAGTTAAGCCACCAAGTCTTCAGGAAGAAAACACACACTGACAAGTATCTTCATGCAAACTCCCACCACCATCCTAAACAAAAAATGGGTGTCATCAAAACCCTAACCACGAGAGCCTCCAGAATCTCCGACCCAGAACATCTAGAGGAAGAACTTATCCATCTCCATGAAGTTTTTGTAAACAATGGCTATCAACATCACACCATCAGCAAAATTATTAAAAATTCCTTAACCAATAAACAAAACAAAAAGAAATCATTTGATAACCCTAGAATATCCCTTCCCTATATCAAAGGAATCACTGATAAAATTGCCAAAGTTCTCGCTAAGCATAACATTATGGTGGCTTTCACCCCCCCTAACACCATAAAAAACATGCTTGAATCTGCAAAAGATGCAGTTGACCCAAAATGTCACAAAGGCGTTTATTCGATTCCCTGTTCTTGTGGTAAAGTTTACATAGGGGAAACAGGAAGATCCTTTGGAGTAAGATTAAAAGAGCACATTAGTGATATTACTAGAAATAGGTCTGATAAATCAGGTCTTGCAGAGCATGCTTGTTCCTCCTCACACTATATATGCATGGAACAAGCTAAACTAATCCACAAGGAAGACCACTATTTAAAAAGAAGAATTAAAGAGACAATAGAAATTGAAAAATCCTCTAATAATATGAATAGGGATGATGGTCTTAAACTAAGTAATACATGGAAACCCTTGTTAAACAAAATAAAGTAACTTTAAGTTATACAAATTCTCCCTTAAGAGAGCATTTACAGCTCAAATAAATAAATAAATTACAATTAACATATATATATATATATATAATTATAATTGCATAAATTAATAACCAAATTCTATTAATAAAAAAAAAAAAAAAAAAAATTAACTAAATTTAAAATGAAATTAATTAATTAATTTAAATTGATTTTATTTTAAATTTAGTTCAATCTAAGTTTATTTTAATTTAGGCCAAATTAATTTAAGTGAATTAATTCTATTAAAAAAAAAAAAAAATCATTATTAATTAATTTAAATTTAAAAATTAATTAATTAATGAATTAATCAACACAGTTTTAAATTGATTAATTAAACCAAATTTAAAATTAATTTAATTAATTAATTAATTTAATTAATTAATTAATTAATTAATAAATTAATCTTTCGTTAAATTTAGTTTATATTAATTTATTTTTATTTAGGTCAAAAATTACTTTTAAATTTATTAATTAGATTAAAATTTATAACAAAATTAAAATTTATTTAATCCATTGAGTTTATATTAATTTTATTTTTAAATTAGGCCAAATTAATTTAAATGAATTTTTTTTTTTTTTAAATTAAATTTATTAATTAAACTAAATTTAAAAATTAATTAATTAATATACTTTTAAATGTAAAACCAATTTATTTAATTAATTAATTAAATTAATTTATTAAATTGATTTTATTTAGTTTATATTAATCTTATTTTTAATATTAGATCAAATCAATCTACTATTAAAAAATTACTTTTAATATAGGTTAAAATTATTAATTAAATTAAAATTTAAAATCAAAATTAAAAATTTATTTATCCATTTATTAATAAAGTGTTGAAATCTAGCCGACCTCTCCAAACCTAGGTTATCTATCCATCCTTCTATTAATAGGTTCTCATTTTCTTGACTCTCTCTTTCTCAAAATGCAGATCTCATTACCCTGATGATGGACTCACCTAGCTAGTCCGAAACGTTGGTTTCAAAATTGCTCACAGGTTTTTCCATTAATTAAAGTAAAAATATGAAGTAATAAAATAAAAAAGAAATAATTTTAAATTTAACTTTATTTTTTTTAATTATTAAATGTTGAATTTAAAATAAAAAATAACCACACATTGAATATTAAATAGTGAAATAGTTTACATTCCACTTTGAAGCGTATATGAATGTGTTCTAGTGGCTACAACCACCCTCCAAAATTTTGCCTTAGCTTCGTTTTGGAGCCTCCCTACCAACCATCCTCAACAACATGTCTTGCACTGTCAAGTACATGAGCTTTAGTGGTTTTCTAGCAGCATCATAGCCTGTGCATGATGGCTTGTTTCACTCCCCGCACAGGGTTCCTCTGCAGAATTGCTTCAGCTGTTGGCTAAGAAACTCCCTCAATAAATTGCACAATTTTGGAGGGGAACCAAAATTCCCTGCAGAAATTGCACAACGCTGACTAGCAGTCTACTAGGCTTAGAAACTGGGCAATCTTGGCAGTCAACCTTCCTAATGAAAATTGCACAATTTACCCTAGTGGGATTGCTCAACCCAGAAATTGCATAATTTTGGGCAGCAGTCAGCTGCTCCTCCCATAAATTATGCAATCCCTTTGGGCAGCCAGCTCAGCTTCCTCCCAGAAATGTGCAAATTTCTCTTTGAGGCAAGTAAGTTATTGCATGTGCCCTCAGGTTGACTAGTTCCACCCAGGATCGAGAAAAATTAACTTGCATGCATGGGCTGATTTTTCATGAAATAGCAAAAAAAAACATGCAAAAGGAATCCCTATATTTTAGGTATCTATTTTTAACAGCTGGAGGTTACATGCAAAGATCATTTTAGAATATCTCCTCCAAGTGTCGCTTTTTCCTAGATTTTTGGCATGCACGTCATGAGCCTCAAACTTATTTATTCGACACTTCAGAGCTCACTTCCTCACATTGATCTTGGAGCTCTGAAATTCCACAGCATATACAGGAGTCTTCGACACATCCATCTCAGCTATTTCTGGGTAAGTCTTCTTAACCTATCTTTTGCAGCATTTCTATCGCTTTTGTGTTTTGGCTTGTGTGAGTGTTGTCTGCTTGATTTTTATGAATGTTTTCTATCGTTTGCATTCATATTAGCTTGTACTAGCACAGTTTCAGCTTTTGTTAGCATCTCATTGTTGTCACATGCATGACATTGTTTTACACAAACAGTTGATTCAGTGACTCACTTCACACACGTGCATGTTGTTCCATTTTCTAAATCTTGCATTCATTGTTTGCATGCACGACCATTCACTCCTACTTACACTCAGTATCACCATGCATTCACATCCACATTTGCTTTCAGTTGCCCATCGGCAGGTCTAGGCAGCCTTGGCCCAGACTCTGCCTCACCAAGACAACATTGCACAATCCTGAGAGGGAAGGATTTTCCTTCCTACCATAAAATGCGCATTTCTTCCCAGTGATTGTCCTCCAATCTTACATTGTGCAATTCTGAGAGGCAGTGACTGTTGACCTAGAAAAATACGCAATGCGGTCACTGGGCCTGCAACCTTGCTAGCTGAAATTGTGTATTATGCAATCCCAACACCCAATAGGCCAGTCTAGATTGTACATTGCACAATTCCAGTAACCATCCATCCTCCTAGTAGTTCGGACTTCCTTTTGCGCAATTCCGGCAACCGTCTCCCAGCCTTCGAGGAAAAATTGTGAAATCCTTGCCAGTCAATTCCCAGGTATGTAGCATGTCGTTCCTCAAGTTTTCTTTGGTTTTATTTGACATATTTCTTTCCATGTATGTCGTCATGTCTCCAGATCTAGGAAGTGCTCATCTGCCTCTCAGCAGTTCAAGATCAATGGCCTCCAGGAGAGCAAGATCAAAGGACACCGACGGAAGCGCAAATGGAGCAGAACTTGAGTGAGTGTCTACAAGTTTGATAATCTATGAAGACGCCAAGTTGATTGTAGACAAGGACATCAAGCTAAAATGGCAAGAGCTCAATGACGCATTTGTAGGCACATTTTGGGAAGACCTCGAAGACCGCCAAGTCTATGTGAACATTCACAAGTCTAGATTGTACCAAATTGCATGCAAGTATCCCATGTTCCCATGCACAGACATGATACATTGGATTGTATCGCACACCGGTCCTGAGATGATGGCATTGAACAGTGTCAGTGTGACAAAGATTGCTACCCTCGGGGCATGGGATTATGAACAGATGTACCATATGTTGAAGCCAGTAACCACCATGGAGACACCCTTCAACATACCCAACAACAATGCCAACTCCAGAGATATCTTGAAGAACTGGGTAAAGGAGCCGACCAAATTCAGGATGAGACCCAACCAGGTTTACAAAATGAAGATATTGCAGAAGGTGTATCAATACTTGGTCATCCTTGTACATTGCATGTATGGCCAAGAGAGCACGGAAACCTTATCGCAGAGTTGGGTGATCGCGTTGGACCAATTAGCCAGTGAAGGCAAAGCATGCAATTGGTCTGACATGTTAGCTCACAAGCTGAAGGAACATGTACCAAGAGCTTAGCAACCACCCAAAGGTCAGAAAGCAACAATCTACATGTCCTCTTACATCTTGGATGCAATTTGTGCCCGTTAGGAGTTCCTGGGTTTGAAGTGGGCATGGACATTAGCAAAGACCTCTATGAAAACATATTGTAGAATGTTGTCTGAATGCAGCTTCACAGGAGTCATCACACAGTTGTCAGACCATTTTTTCACCCCGGTGTACAAGATGATATTTGAGCAGGATCCACCTTTCCATGTTGAAGGCAGCAATGGAGGCATTGATCGACATAGCAGATTTGTATGCCTCACCGTCTGGCACCTTCATATAGATGTACAACGCGGAGAAGCCTCCGCATGTTTTCGCAAATTTTTCCTTGGAGAAGCTCATCATGCAAGAAGTATCATGCCACATCTCGGTAGGACTATCAGCTAGGCTGCACCAGAGGAAGAAGGCACTTGGCCTACTCTTCCATTGTGCATGGGTTATACGAGATACAAAACTTCAAGCACACAAATATCGAAGTAGACGAGATCAAGAAATATCCTTTCGATGCCCGAAGCTACAATCTATATGACCCACATTATTTTGTAAAAGATCACTGTGTAAGAGTACAGTTTCAGTGGATCCACGTGGTGTGTCATTGGGTAGAGGAGGACCCATGGAGATATTGTTACAGCTTCTCCAGGCCCAATGAACCAGTCAACATCGCTATGGAATGGTTAGTGAAGTAGCCTGAAGCAACATCTAGGAGAGCACCACCAGTAGAAACAGCAAAGGTAAACATACCTGTGCGTGACAAAGACAAGAGGAAGATTTCTGACAGTGCAGAGGCATAACAAAGTTGCAAGTTCCGAGCAGACCCACTTGTGCATAAAGCAACTTTGGCAATAGAGGCGAAGGGGCAACAACGCAATAGGAGAAACACATAAAGGCAAAGAGAAAAATGGAGAATGAAGGAAACAGAGAAGGAGTTGCATGATCTGAAGGAGAAACTCCGAAAGGAACAGGAGTTGCGTAGACAGGAGAAGGAGACACAACAAGAACAAGTACACTAGGGGGTGCAACATGTATAGACAGATGAAACTGCGCCCGTATAGGTAGTTGACTCATCTGAACAACTTGCACCAAGCAGACAGGGTGATCAATCGCAAGAGCAGGACTTCGCTCAAGAGATTGAACAAGCACTTGTGTAGATGGATATGGACATGGAGCAATAGGAGTTAGAGCAAGACATCGACTTCATGCCTTACCACCAAGAGGTTGACACACCAGCCTCACCAAATCTAGAAGTGGAGCAAGTCCCAAGCGACTAAGGAGACACTGAGATCCTTAGAGACAATTCGGGGGCAGAGACAGACAACATCTCATTCGATGAGTCCCAACATAGAGTTGCACAATCTCACAAAGTGTCAACTTTGGATGATAACACATCTCCTGCGTAGTTTGAGGAATGAGTGATCGTGTTTGACGTGTGCAAGCATCCAGCAACATTATTCAATGCTACCAGAGCATATGTCGAAGCCACTAGCTTGAGTGTTCGCTTCTTGATAGTTGAGAATGAGTGAATGGCTAAGGAGTTACAGACGACCAAGAAGGGAGGAGAACTGGTTATAGCATCCACCCGAGTAGAGTTGAATAAGGCAATATTGGATGAAGTATTGTCCCTTGAGATAGTCATGTGGACGATGTATTCCAAGTTTGGCACTGTGAATAAGGCAATTGTCCATATCAACGGTTGGCAGTAGTGATGTGCTAGGAGAGCACGTATCTTTTCAAATGTGCACGATATGTTTAATTACATCCAAACATGGACAATGAGACACAAGGGAGCCTTGTTACACTTTCCAAAGATGATGAAGCCCAGAGCGGTCGAGCTGAAGGCACGCATCTAGAGTCAGATACTGAGCTATGAAGACCTCCTGCAGCTCATCACTAGTCTACAGGCTTCCCATGCATGGGTATTTAGGAATATGGATGTTGTTGTGCGTGCACATGCGATCCCATCTATTGGGACACTCATTGAGGCAAAGACAATGGCACAAGTCTGACTGGAGCTTGACTCGTACTTTGACGAGTTGATGCCCATAGCCACTAGTATAGACTTGGTGATCAGCGCAGACACCATGCATCAGTGTGTCACTGGTCTCACCGAACTCAAGACAATGATGCACATGTTATTAGAAGAGTTGGACAGAGGAGCCCGAGCAGTGTACCTGGATGCTATGGAGGCAATATTTCGTTTCCAGAAAGATGTCACCACAGAGTACACAGACACCATCACGGACTACCAAGCATGGCATCAGTTCGCCACCATCGACCACCATGAGGATGTCTTGCATGGCTTGCTTATGCCTATTTTGTCTAACATGGGTACATGTGCATATTGTATGTAGTGTCTTGTCAAGTGGAAGTTCAAGTGTCGATAGTTGGATGTAACAATCATATAGTAGATGAAGAGTCATGAGGATAGATGAAAAATCACAAAGGGGAATGTCAAGGGCCACCCCACCCTTTGCTATATATAGCTCCTCATAACTCATTGTAGAGGCTTTTGGTTAGCCAAACTTCCGATAGGAGTATCTTAGAGAGATCTTGGACAGTATTGTAATGAGCCTTGGCTTCTCCATTATGTAGAGCTGGTATATCTCTTTGGAGGAGTAGGCAACAATGACTATAACGTTCCACTTTCGGAACAAGCGGTTGGTCATGGTTGTATTGTATGATTGGAACTTACACTTCTTAATATAACAAAGCCAACATGTTTCATGTATATGGCATATTGTATTTCCCCTATCTTGTTTACTCTAAATGATATATGTATATGTTTGTTACGCATGCATTTGTAGCTATTTTTTGTGTATGTATGCATGAATATTATTGAAATGTGTAGTTGGTTTAACCATCACTTTGGATTGCTATCTTACTTTCCTTCCATGTTGTGATGCATCTTTTCTCGTGTGTTCTCTTCTTAACTTCGTGCTTTCACAGGTTTCCAAGGGGCGAACTCACCTCACCCTCCATGTGTTAGAACTGCTCATGCACCTTCCTTGACTTGTTGCATATGTCACACCCTTGCTACTAGCAAGGATATCTTACTTGCCTCTGTGTGAAACCGTGGTCAAGGTGATATCGTACAACCCACTATTGGGACTCCTACACTAAACGATCTGAGGTCTAGTTGGGACTTCTTACCGGGGAGATCCCCCGACATTTTGGCGAGTCCAGCACCGTCAACGGAATGGGAATGAGATTTTTTTTATCTATTTTTAATAGTAGAATTTTATTAGTCAATAAAATTACATTTTGGTAATATATGATATAGGATCCCTTCAATAAATATGATCAAAATGTTAATTGAGTAATTATTATTGTTAATTGGATTTCTTTGTTTCGATGAATGTTCATTAGAAATATACTTATTATAAAATAGATACACTACCTATGAATCTATATGTTCTTGATGATTGATGGCACCAAAATGCCCAAAAACTCTTTCCAAGCTTCCCAATCTACAAATTTTCAAATACTTAATTATTTACTCTGCATATCATCCATTACCTTTTGGTTATGTCATTTCATATTCAAATACAAACCTATCAGCATAGCATGTTATAATGGGTTATCTTGAATTTGGAAAGATCAAAAGGATTGATCTTTTCATTTCTTCAAGAAATCTGTAGATCAATTGATTATCTAGTTGATGTAGGGGCATCATTCAAACTTTATTTTGTCTATTTCTAGAAGGTCAAGTTAAATGGGTTGATGGATATGTATGTGATAAATGGCTTTGTTGCCAAGATCAGCTCGAAGTTAATGAGACTTAGTTTTTCTATTTTTAGCTAACAAGATCGTATTTTTATGGATCTAGATATGAACAAGTTGTTTCTATTTAAATTGCTATTGTGTAATGAAAAAATATAGTTGTGCACTAGTGGTGAAAGGATGGTTAGTTAAATGTAAATTAGGCCATGGAAAGAGTAGATGAGAGCGAGTCTCTGCATAATTGTATGTATAATATTTCTAATTGAAAGTAATGGAAGAATTCTTATGCTTGTAATTGTATTTGCCTATGCATCTGAATGAGTATGACCTTAATCTGTGTGAAATTTAGAGTTTGCAGAGTTTCAAAGTCAATTAGTGAAATTTAGGGTGGTATTTGAGACTACATTTCAATTAATTAAGAATCTATTGTGTAAGGAGGGTTTGAGACAAACCAAAGTGGATTCTAGTATTTGGAAAAATTCTGGACATGCATAGATATTTTGTGTATTTGTTTTTCTTGCAGAGTGAAGGATTCATATCAAGCAGAGAAGCCTGTGGAGAATTGAATCTTATGTCTATATTGATCTAAGGAACATAATTATGAAAGACTCACCTATGTTGACATGGACATCAATTGAAATTTCTTTTATTGGGTGTTTGACTCAACTTGTAGGAATCATTTTATAGTGATTGATTGCAAATCAAAATTGTAGTGCAAGTGTTTTATTTACAGGATAAACACATTAATTATGGGAGTTGTTCCAATTGAGGACTCAATTTTTATTATGCAATTCCACATTAGAACTGAGATCATTGTGGGGAATAATCAAGGAGGGCAAATTTCAACTTGCTGCATTGGAAATTCATTGTTTAAGAGTTTAAAACAACGAACAATAGTCATATGTTTCCTCAGATTTGAGGATATGATATGGTAAATGCGTCCTTCGCAATACTGGTCTTAATCTGGCAATTGTAGAGCTTCATAAAAGGATTTGCAGACTTAAGTTATAGGCATCGTTAGATTGTTCATAGGAGAGTAAAGATTTGGAGTCGACCTGTATTCCTCATTGGGTTTATTAATCTTTGCATGGTGTGATATGAATTTATGAACTTTATAGAGAAGGTTTGATTCCTTGAAACATAGAGTGCAAACATCGCTAAACCCGTGGCTCGAATTTGGAGCAAATGAAGAAGAATTCAAAGATTCTGCGATCTAGGTTTTGTGCATAATGGTGTCTATTGGGTGACGTGGGAGCATTTTTTTTAGAAAGGGCCTGGTCGAAGAGATTCATGGAATCCTTTGAGACATGGTTTGCAGAAGTGAGTGAATGCCTTTTGGAATTGAATTCCATTTCCAAATCCAACTGTAGTGTGAGTGAAATTGTCCAATTAACGGAACTTTGTCAAGGTAAGATTGTAGATTTGTATTGAGTCAAATTTCTTGTATTGGAATTTTGTGAGGGAAAGGAGTGAAGTTGCTATAGGTTATGCATGGTAGGATAAATTAGGATTGTGCTCAATTAGTTGATTGGTTACAAATGCTTGGGGTTTGGTGTTGTTTTTCGTTGAATGATTCCATAAGGGACATCCCAGGTTTAATTGGCATTCAAAGTTTACAAATAAATCAAGCTAGCATTGACATATTCAATAAATTGATGAACAAGAAACAATCAATCTCGTTTGGTGCATTCGTATGCAAATCATGATTCAGAGATGGAGGAATACACTAATAGTGACCAGGTTATATTAAGATGGAGATAGTAAATTATGCCCATCTTCTTGAGAGAACGTTAATTGGGAAATCTTTGAAAAAGGATGTATGTACTTGGTATATTCAGATTCTCTTTTAAGATTGATTCCTGCAGTAGTTGTATAGTTTGAAATTGTTTATTGCAACCATCATAGGGAATGCTAGAATGTTAGTAGCTAGAAAATAATGTAAAAATAAATGAGCATAATGACGTTTTAAGAAAAAATTTAATCGTCAAAAACATGTATTCAAGCATTCCAAACACATTGGGAAATATAGACATCCACAAATTCCAAACATTAAATACAGACAAAATTCCCTATGACGAAAAAAATGCCTGTCAAATTCCATACATCAACATTTTTTCCAAACAAACATTTCATCCATCATTGCGTTTCTCCCACTCATATCAAGACATGTATGCGATGAACCATTTCTTTTCAATGCCATTTTTTCCTCTTAACATTATGACTAACTATCTAAACTATCCCCGTGATAGGTTAGGTTCCCGAGGTAAGGGATAACTCTCAACTGAAGCACTTGTGCGAGTTCCAATGAATTCATCTAGGTGCTTCACTGTGGAAACCACGCTCTCACGCCTTCCTTTTCCAATCTTTCCATCATTTTTTGTACCTTGAATTTTTAGGTTTTATTTTTTTTATAATATACCATTTCCTTTTAAAAAGTGAGCTTTCCATAGTCTCTAAGGAATTTTTGTTCATCTTTTGTTGAAAAATTACACTGAATAAATTTTTTATTAAGATTTTACTTTAATAGATGTTCACTTTCATTTGGGGTTGGCTTATGGGATTTGCTTACATTACAATTAAAAAATCTGGTTTGTGCATAAGCCAATGGTGTTATCCATGCATCACAATAAAAAATTAATGGTGTTATGATGATCGGGGTACGAGCTACATGAGTTACTGGTGTATTTCGTGTGAGTTTGACATGGTTGTGTGTCTTTGAATATATTTTGGTTTCTTGATATTTTTGTTTGGTTGATTTTGCATTTAAGTTAGTTTTTTTGAGTAAATTTAGTTAGTCTGTCAAAGTATGGTTTGTCTTTTTTAAATTTTAATAGTAGCAATGTAATTCATCTCTAATTTATAGTATTGTTATATGGAGAATGTTTTTTATTAAATATATTAAAATAAATAAAGGATACATTTTTTTAAGATTATATATATATATAATATAATTATATATTTTTACATTATTATTATTTTTTATTTTTTAAGAATATCAAATGTAATTCTTAATCATTATTATATTTGAGAATTGTATTTTCTTACTTATAATTGGTGTATTTGTAATTTCTCTTTGTTTTATAATAATTTAGACTCTTATGTTCTAATATTAAACTTGTTCTATCTCAAATAGTGTGACAATATAGTTTGAGGGCGTTCCTAGAGCTAGTATTTGTACCATGATCAAGTTGCTAATTGACACTAGGAATAGAAAATGAAATTGAAGAAAAGACTCTTTAAAATTGCTTATTTCCTTGTTTAAAGGATATTAATATTGTAATCATATAAAACCAATAACACATTTTATTTTATTTAATTATTAAGTGGTGGTACATATCTTGTATATTGATCTTGAAATTTAAGGAAACTATGTTTATATGTGATGGTGTGTGATGGTGGTTATTTTGTGACCGATGTTTGACACTCATCGTTTTTTAGTTAACAACAAACACAAACATTATCATGCATTCATGGCAATGGCTCTTGTGACCACTACATACTTGAATCCCTCTTAGACTTCAAAATTTTGTAAAGTAGAAAATTATGTATCGTTTTCAAAGTCTTCACACAATTCCACACAATTCCCAATAATAATTAACAAAACAATATGTTATATGGAATATTATGGTCATATAAAAATATACTATAATGTTCTCTTTTTCATTTCCAATTGTAATACCACATGCCTAAATAACCATAACTCGTGTTTATATGATACGTTTTAATTAATTAATTTAAGTAAAAGCGCAAAAGGGACATAACTACTTTTGACATAAATCTCAACATTTAATTTGTGAATACTACTAATAATATTCTAATATTTTGTGGAGGTTATATATCTACCATACACCTAATAACTATTAATTATTGATAATTAAATTAAAGTTATAAAAGCCCTACTCCAAAATAGGCATGCCTATTAGTGTAATTATTTGGAATTCCTTTAAAAAAAAATATGTATGAGAAAAGCATTAGGATAAGTGTTCCAAGATCACCATAGTTCTTATGATCTAAATTAGTGAGATTTACAAATGATGATGTACCTTGGGCCCTCCTCAACCATTTCACTAATAACTCAAAAAATCCACCTTAAGTGTTGCATGGATTATCCCTCAAACAAATATAGAGGTGCCATCATTATGAGTTGGTGAGAGAGATATGGAGACAGTTGATGGCTATATATAAAAGGTAATGGACTACATAGAGAAAGAGACCCTATATGCATAAACCAACTAGAATGAAACTATGTTGTCTTTAAGAATTCTTCATTGACTTCTATATCCCTCATGTGTAGGATCATGGAATTAAATGAAACTATTTTTTCTTTAAGAATTATCTTCATTGACTTCTATATCCCTCATGTCCATGATCATGGAATTATTTTACTCTGTATTGAAAGATGGTTAGTTTATTTATATAAACGAATGAGATAAATTAAGGAGCACTTAAGTTAATAAATTGTTTTTAAATTACTAGAGTATTAAAATAATGTAGGAGTGGTTTCAAATTAATGATGATATCATGTAAAATAACAATTTGGATGTACGATTCCTTTGAGATCAATTCTAGGGAGGCACACTTCTTGATATGGTAGTTGGCACCACCTATGATATATTTTTTATCTTCTATAATGGTGTACTTGTTGAGAAGGATGAGTGTTTAATGCATGTGAAGTAACCATCTTAGAAAAAGGTGTCAAACACTTTGAATTTGGCCACTTGGCTTAAGGAGCATGTGAACTCATCACACATATTGTGACGAAGAATCCTTGGATTGAGGAACCACTAATTAGAGGGTGCACCATCTTGGAGAAGGAATGATTGAGATATGGACACCTAGCTTGGAGGGAGCACCACCTTAGGGGCTAGACAAACCCTAGTTTGGCATGTGAACATGTGACAAAGAATGTGTATTCATGGGATATTAAAGAATACTCCTAATTTAGTTGGATATTAATAAATATTTCCTAAAATTCTTCTATTGAATCCCTCTCCCAATACATTTTTCCAATATATATATATATATATATATATATATATATATACACCCTTTTTTAGTACCCCCAAAACCTATAAAACCCTAATACCATACATCCCTTCCTCCCAATACCTATAATATGTTGAGGTTATTTTTCATAATTTTAAATCTCCCTTTTTTTGAATGAAAATGATAATATATTGGTGAACAAGGTGAAGACCCCATGTTGGGGACCTTTCTTTTAGGGGCACTCCATATGATGATTTTTTTTCATTAACTTGATCTAGGTTTTGTTTGCACTTAATCCATGTTTTATTGTCACGTTCCATCACCTTAAGCTATATAATAGGAAGAAAGTGTCTTTGTTATTAAGAATAATTAATTTTGTATCTTAGAGATTGATAGTTGTTGTGATGTTAAATATTTGGATAATCTTGGAATATCATGTATTACTCTTGTAGTTGTGGATTGGTGCTTGTAGAGTACTAGCACTAGGGTTCATTGGCTTGTGAGATGTAAGACTTGAGCATTATGACTTGTAGGAAGTAAGTTTGTGAATCTCCTTGATATATTTTGTGATGCAAGTGGGAGATCTTGGGGTTTGATAGTTGATGTGATTCTGGTTGTTTGGAAGCTTCATGAATTGGCTTACAAAGCATGGTAGATACTATATAGGCTAAAAATGTTTTTTTGGTCTTGAGTAAGACCTAAAACCACTTTTCATGAACAAGCTCATGCAAACTTGTAATTGTAATTGATATAATATTGTCTTGTTTGAAAGTTACATAAATAACTTGTAAAATTTGATCTTTTAAGTAAAAAATAAAACTAGATGAAGTAAACCCATATACATCTAGAAAAAATATAAATTAATATAATTTTGTTTAAATAACAATAATAAATCAACCTAAAGAGAGTAACTATATCCCTAACTATTTACAATTATAAAATAATAACTATATCACTAACTATTTACAATTAAATTATAAAATATTATTTTTAAAACTAATAACTATATCACTAGTTATTTACAATTAAATTATAAAATATTATTTTTAAAACTAACCTATAGTGATATCAATAATCTACAATAATCTTTAATCTTTAATAATATTAATTTAAATTAAATTTTCGAAGAAATGAACAATAACTTTCTCACCGTCAAACTATTTAAATACACACCACTAAGGTCAAAAAATTGCTAATAGATGTTGCAGTACCACTGGCTGCGTTGATAGTGACTGCTTATAGCCAAAAGCTGAAATGTACGACTATGAATCCTAAAACTATGATTGCTGCTCTTGGAAATTTTCGACCACACACCATATTTCATTATTTTATCCAGATAAAGTAACCTGATGTGAATCAAATGGCGACTTTAAATAGCAGAGGCTTATTTCCTTCTTTTCAGGCATAGAGCGTGTGCAATATGGATTTTCCTAATTTGCCTATGTCACTCACTCTCGCCCGTGGAAGTGCTGCCACAGCAGCTATTGTGGGTTTAGTCTTCTCTTTCCTCTTCATATGGTTATTGCAGAAGAGAAGTATTGGCGCCAGATTGCCTCCTGGACCCTCTCCATGGCCTATCATCGGAAATCTGCACCAATTGAGACTGCCTGCTCATCGTTCTCTTAAAGACCTCGCTGACAAATATGGTCCCATTTTCTTTTTGCGCTTAGGCTCTGTTCCTACTGTCATCGTTTCTTCTTATGGCCAAACATATTCTCAAAACTCATGATTTGTTGTTCCAAGGTTGGAGGCCATATCCTTGGAATTGTAAAATATGTATTTCGCAGCAGAGGTTGGAGGCCGGCAGGCAAACAACAAATCATGAGTTTTGAGAAAGTGTTTGGCCATCTCAGAAGAAGAAACGACGATAGTAGGAACAGGAACAGAGCCTAAGCGCAGAAAGAAAATGGCACCATATTTGTCAGCAAGGTCTTTAAGAAAACGGTGAGCAGGCAGTATCAATTGGTGCAGATTTCCGATGACAGGCCATGGAATCTGGCCCTAATTCTTCTCTTGTGCAATAACCATATGAACAGGAAAGAGAAGACTAAACCAACAATAGCTGCCGTGGTAGCACTTCCACGGGCGAGAGGGAGTGACAGAGGCAAATTAGGAAAATCCATACTGCACACACTCTAAACATTCAAATCTTTCAAGAATCAAAGGAGCTTCAAAATTCAATCCTACAGCGCATTATGGCATGCTACGACTCTTTTCAATGGGGCAATGTACAGTCAAAAAAGTTTGTAAAAAGATGCAGGATATCTATTCTTTTCAGGCTCCTGTTGCTTTCTTTGATGGAGCTGAACAAAATAATAGCTGAGGTTGCAGAGTTTTCATTGTAATAGATGACAGCCTACAATATTCACTATCTTGGTATGGGGGATACTGCTCTAACACTTTGGCCGAGGTTCGGGTACTCTCAAGGCTGTTCGCCTTTTGTGTCTTTTTAACCATCCAGTGTATTTCAATCTTTGGTGACTCGAAATCGCTCATTGATCGTGTAAATGGAATAAGCCTTATTAACAGTCCTCACCTCCTTGGATGGCTAAGCCAAATCATGTTTTTCGGAACTCAATGAACCAGATATCTTTTCAGCATATCCCCCGTATGAACCAGATATCTTTTCAGCATATCCCCCGTTCCAGGAACGTCCAGGCTGATCTCCTCTCTAGGGATGGTCTTGGCATGCCGCCAGGTCTATGCTCTTTATCAGTCATGCATGATGGAATCTCCTTTCTTATTCAGGATTTCAGTCTCAACGGAATGTGACTCCTCTCCATAGTAAGGCAAGCGAGTTCTCTGAGCTTCGGTTCTATACGAATGTGACTTATCAAGTTTTTCTTAGTGTATTTTTACTTTTGCTGTTGAATGTACTGAATCTAATCTGTTAAGAAAATATGGGTAAAGTTTTACTTCAAAGTTTCGTGAATTAGATAAATCTGTTCCACCATATAGTACCTGGTTTTAGACATCTCATAGCCCCAAAAAATATAATGTATTGGAGATCTTTATATTTCCTTAATATAAATTCATAATATTTATTTTTGAAAAAAACAAAAGAAGGAAATAAGCCTCTGCTATTTAAATTCGCCGGTTGATTTACATAAGCTTACTTTATCTGCATAAAATAATGAAATGCGGTGTGTGGTCGAAAATTTCCAAGGGCAGCAATCATAGTTTTAGGATTCATAGTCTGTACATTTCAGCTTTGGCTATAAGTCGTCCCTATCAACTCTGTTTTGTTTATAAGCAGTCACTATCAACGCAGCCAGTGGCACTGCAACATTTAGTAAGCAATTTTTTGACCTTAGTAGTGTGTATTTAAATAGTTCGACGCTGAGAAAGTTATCGCTGAGTTCTTCGAAAATTTAAATTAAATTAATATTATTAAAGATTATAGATTATTAATATCACTGTGTGTCATTTTAAAAAATAATATTTTATAATTTAATTGTAAATAGTTAGTGATCTCGTTATTCTCTTTAGGCTCATTTATTATTGTTATTTAAACATGAAAATAATATTTTATTATTTAATTGTAAATAGTTAATGATATAGTTAATTTTTTTAGGCTGATTTATTATTGTTATTTAAACAGAATTATATTAATTTGTATTTGTTCTAGGTGTTTATTTGATTTAGTTTTTTTTTACTCAAAAAACTAAGTTTTACAAATTAATTTATTTAACTTTCAAAAAAGACAACATTATATCAATTAGAATTACAAGTTTGCATGAGTTTGTCCATCAATAGTGGTTTTAGGTCTTACTCAAGACCAAAAAGAATTTTTAGCCTATATAGTATCCACCAAGCTTAGTATACCAATTCATGAAGTTTCCAAACAACGAGAATCACATCAACTATCAAACCCCAAGATCTCCCACTTGCATCACAAAATATATTAAGGAGATTCACAAACTTATGTCCCACAAGTCATAATGCTAACTCTTACATCTCACAAGCCAATGAACCCTAGTGCTAGTACCCTACAACCACCAATCCACAATTACAAGAGTAATACATGATATTCCAAGATTATCCAAATATTTAAGATCACAACTATCAATTTATAAAATGCAAAATTATTTCTTCTTAATAACAAGGACACCTTGTTCCTTTTATATAGATTAAGGTGATGGAACATGACAATAAAACATGGATCAAGTCCAAAAAAACCTTAGATAAAGTCAATAAAAAAAATCCTCATATGGAGTGCCCCTCCAAGAAAAGTGCCCAACATGGGGTCTTCACCTTGTTCACCAATATATTATTGCCTTCATTCAAAAAAGGAAGCTGTAAAATTATGAAAAATAACCTCAACATATTATAGGTATTGGAAGGAAGGGGTGTATGGTATTAGGGTTTTATAGGTTTTGGGGCTATTAAAAATGGGTGTATATATATATGAAAAATGTATTGGGAGAGGGATTCAATAGAAGAATTTTAGGAAATATTTGTTAATATCCAACTAAATTAGGAGTATTCTTTAATATCCCATGGATTCGGGTTCTTTGTCACATGTTCACATGTCAAACTAGGGTTTGTCTAGCCCCTAAGGTGGTGCTCCCTCCAAGCTAGGTGTCCACATCTCAATCATTCCTCCTCCAAGATGGTGCACCCTCTAATTACTGGTTCCTCAATTCAAGGATTCTTCGTCAAAATATGTGTGATGAGTTCACATGCTCCTTGAGCCAAGTGCCCAACTTCAAAGTGTTTGACACCTTTTTCTAAGATGGTTACTCCACATGCACTAAACACTCATTCTTCTCAACAAGTACACCATTATAGAAGATAACAAATATATCATAGATGGTGCCAACTACCATATCAAGAAGTGCACCTCCCTAGAATTGATCCTAAAGCAATCATACATCCAAATTTTAAATTATTCCATGAATGCTATTTTTTATGATATCATCATTAATTTGAAACCACTCCTACATTATTTTAATAGTCTAGTAATTTAAAAATAATCTATTAACTTAATTTCTCCTTAATTTATCTCATTCATTTATATAAATAAACTAACCATCTTTCAATAAATAGTAAAATAATTCCATGATCCTACACATGAGGGATATAGAAGTCAATGAAGATAATTCTTAAAGACAAAATAGTTTCATTTCATTCCATGATTGGTGCACATCAAGGATATAGAAGTCAATGAAGAATTCTTAAAGGCAAAATAGTTTCATTCTAGTTGGTTTATGCATATAGGGTCTCTTTCTCTATGTAGTCCATTACCTTTTACTATAGCCAACAATTTTCTCCATATCTCTCTCACCAACTCATAATGATGGCACCTCTATATTTGGGTGAGGGATAATCCATGCGACACTTAAGGTGAATTTTTTGAATTATTAGGCAAATTGTTGAGGGCAGAAGGTAGATCATCATTTGTAAATCTCACTCATTTAGATCATAAGAACTATGGTGATCTTGGAACACTTATCCTAATACTTTTCTCATACAAAAATATTTTTTAAAGAATTGCAAATAATTATACTAATAGGCATGTCTATTTTGGAACAAGGCTTTTATAATTTTAATTTAATTATCAATAATTAATAGTTATTAGGTGTATGGTAGATATATAACCTCCACAAAATATTCTAGAATATTCTTAGTAGTATTCACAAATTAAAGGTTGAGATTTATCTCAAAAGTAGTTATGTCCTTTTTCTCTTTTAATTAAATTAATCAATTAAAAATGTATCATATAAACACAAGTTATGTTTATTTAGGCATGTGGTATTGGCATTGGAAATGAAAAAGAGAACATTATAGTATATTTTTATGAGCATAATATTCCATAAATAAAATTATAATAACATATTGTTTTGTTAATTATTATTAGGAATTGTGTGGCATTGTGTGAAGACTTTGAAAATGATAGATAATTTTCTACTTTACAAAATTTTGAAGTCTAAGAGGGCTTTAAATATGTAGTTTTCACAGGAGCCATTGCCATGCATGCATGATCATGTTTGTGTTTGTTGTTAACTAAATAACAATGAGTGTCAAACACTAGTCACAAAATAACCACCATCACATAAAAACATAGGTTCCTTAAATTTCAAGATCAATATACAAGGTATGTACTTCCACTTAATAAATAAATAAAATAAAAAATATTATTGGTTTTATATGATTACAATATTAATATCCTTTAAACAAGGAAATAATCAATTTTAAATAGTCATTTTATAAATTTCATTTTCTATTCTTAATGTCAATTAGCAATTTGATCATGCTACAAATGCTAGCACTAGAAACATCCTCAAACTATCTTGTCGCCTTATTTAAGATAGAACAAGTGTAATATTAGAACACAAAGATCTAAATTAAAAAACAAAGAAAAATTACAAATATACTAATTATAAGTAAAAAATACAATTCTCCAATATAATAGTGATTAAAGATTACATTTAATATTCTTAAAACAAAAAAAATAATAAAATAAAAATATATAATTATATTTGGTTTTTAATATATATATATTATTATTATTTTTTTTTAATCTTAAAAAAATACATCTTTTATTTATTTTAATATAATTAAAAAAAACTTTCCCTACAATAACACTCTAAATTAGAGATGAGTTACATTGACACCATTAAAATTTGAAAAAGACAAACCATATTTTGATGGAGCAACTAAATTAATTCAAAGAACTAACTTAAAGTGTCAATGTGTCGCCTCAGGAAGCTAACCTATCACGGGAATAGTTTAGATAGCTAGTCATAATGTTAGAGGCAAAAATGGGATTGACAAGAAATGGTTCATCGCAGGCACGTCTTCACATGAGTGGGAGAAACCCAACGATGACTGAGCTCTTTGATTAAAAAATAATTGTGGACGCTTCCAACGGGCCTTACTCTTCCATGGCCCATGGCCCAACATTAGGCGTTGACTAACGAGACCACAATTTCGGGTTTCACGCATCTAGATGAATTCATTGGGAACTCCAACGAGTACTTCACTTGAGAGGTATCCCTCGCCTCAGGAACCTAACCTATCACGGGAATAGTTTAGATAGCTAGTCATAATGTGTTAGATGCAAAAATGGCATTGTCAAGAAATGGTTCATCGCATGCACGTCTTGACCAGAGTGGGAGAAACGCAATGATGAATGAGTTGTTTGATTAACCAAAAAAAAATGTAGACTTTATTGTTCCATTGCTTCGAAATTAGGAGTTTTCTAAAGAGGTTACAATTTTGTTTGGAGGATGAATTTTCTAATCGAATTTGAAGATTTTTTTTTTTAAGAAAGAGTGTTTAAATCGATTTTTCGATGGTGAAAATGGATTTTTCTCTTTATTGTTCCATGGCCCCGAAATAAAGAGTCGTTTAACAAGGACACAATTTGGTTTGTAGGTGAATTTTTCACCAAAATTCAACAAAAATTTCTTCAAGAATTTGGAATATGAAAGTGCGTAAATCATTTTTTTGATGGTGGAAATGGATTTAGCCCCATCAAGAACCCCTTGAGGCATTCAAAATCAATAATTTCTTCAAGAATTTGGAATATGAAAGTGTGCAAATCATTTTTTTGATGGTGGAAATGGATTCAGCCCCATCAAGAACCCCTTGAGGCACTCAAAATCCTGAAGCTTAACAACTGTAAACCAAATTTTCAAAAATTTCCATCAAATTTTCTCAAAATCATGTTGAACCTCTATTGTTTTCGAGACGAATTGTGACATGTTTAAACTACACGTAGAAATAGTGACATGTTTCGACTACATGCAAAAATAGTGACATGTTGATTACCCATTTCCTCGTCAGTATTGGATGGAAATGAATTGAAACCATTTATATAGCCCTTAGTATTAGTATTGTGAATAATGTGAGAATTTATCTTCCCCAAATCAACATTCTATGTCCTCGTTATATATTTCTCTTTCCCTACCAGTAATGTGTAAAAACCCCCTTCTATCTCAATCCTGTCCATAACCATACTTTCTAACTAATATCATAGTTACCAAGTTCCACTGAATTGGACTAAAAATTAGGAAAATTCATTAATAAGATCTAATTAGTGGATTAGTACAAAGGTTTCAATATGGTTAAGTAATATTGGATGACCAAATATTTTGTTGTAAATAAATTTGCCAAGAGCAATAACTTTTTACAGCAAAGGTTCACCTTGAAATCATAAGTATGATAAATTTTGAGTAACAGGTAGTTGATGTTCACTGTGAAATCATAAGCACCATAAAATGTGATTATAAGGTGCTTCTTGTGAGCATTGGTGCATGATTTGATTAGAGGGGTTCATTTTCAATGGAACACAACCAAAAATAGTAATGAGTCGATGTTATTGTTTTATATTATATACTCAGATGGTTTCAATGTCTTGATATGTGGAGACTTCTTTCAAACTTATTTTTGATATCTAGATATTCTAAGATTTTGTCACTATTATTAACAAATTTTATTTTACATTTTTTCCCGTTATGTAATACTAATAAATTTGATACATTTTGTTTTTAGTATTTTTTTAAACCATTTTACATTGAAAATGTCTATAACATTTATAACACTAAGGATCAATGTTGGAGAATTATTGAGTTTTTTTTTTGTTGAAAAAATATATTATTGAATAATTTTAAGATGCATACTCTTAATTTTTTCATGTACTAGATTTTTTTCTATATTGAATTGAATTAGAATCCAGTTCAAATTCAAATTTGGTAATTATGACTAATACCCCTTCTGTTTTTCAGATTCGTAGTTGACATACAACCATAGTTACCAAGTTTGATAGAATTGGCCAAAAAAAAGAAAATTCAATAATAGGATTTGATTCGCGAATTAGTCTGGAGGTTTCAATACGGTTATTTTGTTGTAAATAAATTTTCCAAATGGAATAACTTGTTTTCAAAAACAATTTTCTTACGACAGATCACATTTACTAGTTGATGTCCACTGTGAAATCATAAGCACGATAAATTGTGATTACCATGTGCTTGCACTGTAAAATTGTGTTACCCACTTTGAAATCATAAGCACGATAAATGGTGATTACTAGGTTCTTTTCCAATGTAAAATTGTGAGAGTTGGTGTGTCATTTGATTAGAAGGACTCATTTTCAATGGAACACAGTGCCGGTCCAATGTGATTTGATTATAAGGGTTCATTTTCATTGGAACACGGTGTCGTTCCAATGTAAAATTGTGAGCGTTGGTGCGTGATTAGATTAGAAGGGTTCATTTTCAATGGAACACAATCAAAAATATTTATAGGTCTATGTTATTATTTTATATGAGATACTCAAATGGTTTCAATGACTTAATATGTGGAGATCACTTCAAACTTGTTTTTCATATCCAAATATTTTGAGATTTTGTCACTTTTATTAACAAATTTTATTTTGCATTTTTTCCTATTATGTAATATTCATAATTTTTATACATTTTATTTTTAACATGTATGTAATATTAATAATTTTGATACCTTTTATTTTTAACATTTTTTAAGCCATTTTACATTGAAAATATTTATAACATTTTAAACACCATTGATCAATGTTGGAGAATTAATGAGTTTTCTTTTTATTTAATTATTTTTTGAAAAAATAAAATTATTGAATATTTTAAAGATGTATATTCTCGATTTTTTTATGTATTCCATTTTAAAGTCAGCTTTTTCCATATCAAATCGAATTTGAATCCAAATTCAAATTTGATAACTATTCACCATTGATCAATGTTGGAGAATTAATGAGTTTTCTTTTTATTTAATTATTTTTTGAAAAAATACAATTATTGAATATTTTTAAGATGTAGATTCTCGATTTTTTTTATGTACTACATTTTAAAGTCATCTTTTTCCAAATCAAATCGAATTTGAATCCAAATTCAAATTTGATAACTATTCATACAACACAGGGATATTGATGGGATGAAACTAAACATTGAGTTGAATGCAAATAAATTTAAAATAAAATAAAATACGCTATATTGCCTCTAAATTTAAAAGTTAAAAAACATTATGCTACCCATTCTCTTTCATAAAATTTAAAAGCTAAAAAACATTATACTGCCCATTCTCTCTCATAAAGAATATTAGATATTGCTAAGTGAGACACTAGTAAGATTGTATTTATGTTTCCATTAAAAGCAAAGTGCAAAATTATGGACCTGTTTGGATTTCAAGTTTTTTAACAGCTTGTCTATTTAAACCTCTTTAACAGTTTATATATACTCAATTAGTAGAGACAGGGCCTTTAAATTTTAATCCTATTTAAATTAAACAAAGCAGTGAAATTACTTGAATTTAAAAAAAATAAAAATTCTCAAATAACTACCAAATTTCTCAGAATTTAGTAGTTATCAAGCATTTATGTTTGCTAAGGAATTTGGTAGAATGATGTTTACTATTCGACAAAGCCAAAGTTGTGAGAATGATGTTGGCTTTGATTTCATGAATTTGAGTTTCAAATTGATATTAATATTTTGGTCTCACATTGTTTTGGTACTCTAAAGTGTGCGCTACTGGTAATTGCAGTGAGTTGCGTCTATATTTGTAAAGGCCTACATGCATGCATTTGAGATTGGGATTAACTTTTACTAGGTGTTGCCTATTCTAAGTGAATGAATTTCTTATAAATTTTTAGTTAAATACAGGATTTGACATAGTCACATGACTTTATAATTGGGATTTTTAATTGTCATGTATTTAACACTATGTTTATAGTTCACTGCTATTAAGTATAAGCCATTTATTTCAACATGCATTGAATTTAATCTTTAGATGGAATTTCATGTGCAAGTGATATCAACAAAGGCTCTTTCAATGTATGATACATAATTGGCAGGATTCACATATTGGAGCCTTGATGTGAATATATTTCATAATCCTACATAGGTAATCCCACAAGGGTTTCACTTAATGAACCTCTAACATATCATGTGAGTTCATGGCATACTACACAATACCCCTAATTTGACTAGATATTGGAAAATACCTCTAAAAATGACATTATTTAACCCCATACCAATACACCTCGCCAAATTAAAAAACCCATACTTGCTCTAGATATTGTAGGTATCCATTTGTTTATTAAATTTTTTTATACCTCTTTATATTTTTTCATTAAATTTGAATTCCATCTTTTTATACATGTCAATATAAAAACTCTTTACCCACTAATATATGTTCAATATATTATGTGGTGATTGATATCACTCTAGAATCCCACATAATATATTTTGCTTCTATGTCAAAACAATGAATGTAACTACTATATTTTAAGGTGTCACCAAGTATGTATCTTACGATTTACAATAAAAGGTTGTCAAAATTCAAAATATGCAAACCATCTATTCCAGAGTTACTTCATTATCACCTGATCTCCCACCAACTTCAAGCCTCTCGTTCTCGATAATAAGGATCGTGTTCTCGATCCTCTGCCAATTTTGGAAGCTCACAAAAATGGAAGTTATCAATGAGGCAAGGGATCAAATGCAGGGTCAATAAAACAGTGTGTCAGACTTGTTAGATCGAGTGAGGCTCTTCAAAGGGGCCACTTTTTCGGTGTTGTATATATGTAACGTCGAAAAATTCTATGTCTCGATGACTGCTAGGATTCTTCATATCCTATTCATGGTTTCAACACTTTGAATTTTTTAGAATGCCATGATATTTTTCCTAAGAACCATATCATATGTCATTATTTTTCTACCATGGCCAATCAAAATGGAGCCGTTCAATGAAAAGAAGAAGGCCAAAGGGTAATCCTGAGCCTTGGAAGTTACCATTGAGACTATTTTGACATTGATTTTGTTTAGGGCCATAATATCCATGAATTTCTTGATGGGCTCTAGGATCTCATTATAGGAGGCCTCGTTTATGAGGGATTCATTATCATTTTTTCCCATGTGCAACCATGGTAAGGTATGACGCTAAAACCCCTAGCAACATCGGTTGCCATTGGTGTCTTCATGTGGCTCATGCCAACACTGGAAGGGGTGATGCAAAATGCACGATAATTGTTGCCTATGTTCCTAGCCATTGTCACGGGGATCATACCTTTGGCCCTGGCGTTTTCGTGGCCCTGATGGATTTTTGTGTTGCGGTACTCACAAGACTATAGTAGACTACAATGTAAATACAAGTTTTCACAGCTTCCCCAATGTATTTTTGATAATCTATTGTGCGATGAAATCCTCAACATAGATGGTGAACAATGGGCTTGGGGAAGGAAGACATATTTGTTCATTCTTGCACTCGCCACTCCATAAAATCCAGATGATTGCTATAATTGAAAAATCCATTCACTGTAAACTATTGGTAGAGCTCGAAGGCCCATGCCGAACTGGTTCAATCCATGTCATGGATAGATGAAGTACAAATGATGTAAACAAAAATTGATGTAGCGAAAAAAACCAAATTTTTTTTGAATATGTCTTTGTCTGATTGGATTTGGACAGACCACTAAAGGGAAAGGGGAACCCTCCCCTTAAATCACCTTATGTGTAAACTATCATACCCCTAACCAGGGGAATTGAACATAAAATAGGAAGAGATTAAATTTTGATTAGGGTTAAATTTTGATTATATATAAATATATTGAATGCAAGATTAACAATTCATTTAAAACAAATATTATAAGGTAGCTCAGTGTCAATCTAACTATTAGAAGTATCTGCTATTTTTCCCTGGAATCTAAATATACAATTATAAGTGAAAATTCCCTTCATACATACACCATTGATGACCACTAGCCCCAATAGTGGAACATTACAGTCAAGAACACCCGCTGATCCAAAGAAGTTTACTTGTTCTATGCTACGAAGAAGCCAAGGATCTTCACAATACTCCCAATCTCTTCCTAAGCTTAAGCCTAGCCAAAATATTGGCTCCCAAAAGACCTTTACATGAGTTATGAGATGCTATTTATAACAAGAGGGGGTGACCCTTCAACTCCCCTTTGTGACATTTGGACTACCCTAATTACTCTTCAACTTCTTTAAAAAATGACACATTACATTACATGATGACTCTTCAGATTCCAATATTGGCACTTGGAAATTAACTTACAACATAATTACAAATAATATTACAATTTACACTCATACCCATATAGGAAAAAATAGGGTAGAGACAACCTGACGGCCTAACAAGACAAAACACTACGATGCTTGAGTTTAGGACACTCTAGCTTGACAACTCCCACTTGATGCTTCTCGGTCACGTATCGATGCAATCTGGCGCAAATTCTTCTCTTGTGCAATAACCATATGAAGAGGAAAGAGAAGACTAAACCCACAATAGCTGTTGTGGCAGCACTTCCACGGGCGAGAGGGAGTGACAGGCAAATTAGGAAAATCCATACTGCACACACTCTATGCCTGTAAAGAAGGAAATAAGCCTCTGCTATTTAAAGTCGCCATTGGATTCACATAAGCTTACTTTATCCGGATAAAATAATAAAATATGGTGTGTGGTCGAAAATTTCCAAGAGCAGCAATAATAGTTTTAGGATTCATAGTCTGTACATTTCAGCTTTTGGCTATAAGCAGTCACTATCAACTCTATTTTGTTTATAACCAGTCACTATCAACGCAACCAGTGGTACAACAACGTTTATTAGCAATTTTTTGACCTTAGTGGTGTGTATTTAAATAGTTCGACGCTGAGAAAGTTATTCTTCATTTCTTCGAAAATTTAATTTAAATTAATATTATTAAAGATTATAGATTATTAATATCACTATATATGCTAGTTTTAAAAATAATATTTTATAATTTAATTGTAAATAGCTATTGATATAGTTATTATTTTATAATTTAATTGTAAATAGTTAGGGATATAGTTATTCTCTTTAGGTTGATTCATTATTGTTATTTAAACAAAATTATATTAATTTATATTTGTTCTAGATGTATATGGGTTTACTTCATCTAGTTTTATTTTTTACTTAGAAGATCAAATTTTACAAGTCAATTTATGTAACTTTCAAACAAGACAACATTATATCAATTACAATTACAAGTTTGCATGAGCTTGTCCATGAAAAGTGGTTTTAGGTCTTACTCAAGACCAAAAAACATTTTTAGCCTATATAGTATCTACTGTGCTTTGTAAGCCAATTCATGAAGCTTCCAAACAACCAGAATCACATCAACTATCAAACCCCAAGATCTCCCACTTGCATCACAAAATATATCAAGGAGATTCACAAACTTACTTCCCAAAAGTCATAATGCTCAAGTCTTACATCTCACAAGCCAATGAACCCTAGTGCTAGTACTCTACAAGCACCAATCCACAATTACAAGAGTAATACATGATATTCCAAGATTATCCAAATATTTAACATCACAACAATTATCAATCTCTAAGATACAAAATTAATTCTTCTTAATAACAAAGACACTTTCTTCCTTTTTATATAGCTTAAGGTGATGGAACGTGACAATAAAACGTGGATTAAGTGCAAACAAAACCTAGATCAAGTCAATGAAAAAAATCATCATATGGAGTGCCCCTCAAAGAAAGGTCCCCAACATGGGGTCTTCACCTTGTTCACCAATATATTATCATCTTCATTCAAAAAAGGGAGATTTAAAATTTTGAAAAATAACCTCAACATATTATAGGTATTGGGAGGAAGGGATGTATGGTATTAGGGTTTTATAGGTTTTGGGGGTCCTAAAAAAAGGTGTGTGTGTCTATATATATATATATATATATATATATATATATATATATATATATATATATATATATATATATATATATATATATATATATATATATATATATATATATATATATATATATATATATATATATATATATATATATATATATATATATAGTGTATTGGGAGAGGGATGCAATAGAAGAATTTTAGGAAATATTTATTAATATCCAACTAAATTAGGATTATTCTTTAATATCCCATGAATACACGTTCTTTGTCACATGTTCACATGCCAAACTAGGGTTTGTCTAGCCCCTAAGGTAGTGCTCCCTCCAAGGTAGGTGTCCACATCTCAATCATTCCTCCTCGAAGATGGTGCACCCTCTAATTACTGGTTCCTCAATTCAAGGATTCGTCGTCAAAATATGTGTGATGAGTTCACATGCTTCTTGAGCAAAGTGGCCAACTTCAAAGTGTTTGACACCTTTTTCTAAGATGGTTACTTCACATGCATTAAACGCTCATCCTTCTCAACAAGTACACCATTACAGAAGATAACAAATATATCATAGGTGGTGCCAACTACCATATCAAGAAGTGTGCCTCCCTAGAATTGATCTCAAAGCAATCGTACATCCAAATTTAATTTATTCCATGAATGTTATTTTACATGATATCATCATTAATTTGAAACCACTCCTACATTATTTTAATACTCTAGTAATTTAAAAATAATCTATTAACTTAAGTGCTCCTTAATTTATCTCATTCGTTTATATAAATAAACTAACCATCTTTCAATAAAGAATAAAATAATTCCATGATCTTGCACACGAGTGATATAGAAGTCAATGAAGATAATTCTTAAAGACAAAATAGTTTCATTTAATTCCTTGATCCTGCAAATGAGGGATATAGAAGTCAATGAAGAATTCTTAAAGACAAAATAGTTTCATTCTAGTTCGTCTATGCATATAGGGTCTCTTTCTCTATGTAGTCCATTACCTTTTATATATAGCCATCAATTGTATCCATATCTCTCTCACCAAATCATAATCATGGCACCTCTATATTTGTTTGAGTGATATTCCATGCAACACTTAAGGTGGATTTTTTGAATTATTTGGCAAATTGTTGAGGAGGGCCCAAGGTAGATCATTATTTGTAAATTTCACTAATGTATATCATAAGAACTATGGTGATATTGGAACACTTATCCTAATGCTTTTCTCATACATAAATATTGTTCTAAGGAATTCAAAATAATTACACTAATAGGCATGTCTATTTTGGAATAGGGCTTTTATAATTATAATTTAATTACCAATAGTTAATAGTTATTAGGTGTATGGTAGATATATAACCTCCACAAAATATTCTAGAATATTCTTTGTAGTGTTCACAAATTAAAGGTTGAGATTTATCTCAAAACAAAATAAAAAAGCCTAAGGATTACTTTTTTTTGTTTTTGGGAATTTTTTATTTTTTTATATTTTTTTATCAAATTTAAACTTAAATAAGTCTAAAATGAAACTAAAACCTTTTATGATTTTTTATTTTTATTATTTTTTATAGTTCTAAAACTAAACTAAACTAAAACAAAGATTTAATTTCTAAAACTAAAATCTAAAATATCTAAAACCAGAACCTAGCCAAAATCTAAAATTTAAAACTTTTTATGATTTTATTTATTTATTTATTTTTATTTTTTTTTCTAAATTTAGATTCTAAATAAAACTCAAAATTAAAATCTAATTCTAAAATCAAACCCTAAACTAAACTATGCACTAAACTAAAAATAAAACTTAAAACTAATCTAAATCTAAAAAAATGAAAAAGCAACCACTCACCTGATCATACATATATAAAAGTGAAAATTTAAAATCTAAATAAATAAAACTAAAACAATAATTATAATTCTAAAACTAAAACTAAAATCTAAATAAATAAAAAAAACTAACGCTAACTTAAATCCTAAAGAGATAATACATTCATAAATCGAAATCCAAATTTTGCTGAGCGTTCGATGTGTGCAGGCCTGGACGTTTGACGGCGGAGAGGAGATTCCTTGATGCAGGTAGACAGCGTTGAGGGCACGGAGGAGATAGAGCTGCGGGAAGGATAAGACGCTGAGAGAGCTGCGTGGAGATGGAAAAGACGCAGCCACAGGAAAAACGTAGAGTGAAGGGTTTGGCAGCGTGAAGCAGGCAACGGATTTGCAAAGGAACTCATGCGAAGAAAAGGGGGAAGCACACAAGTTTGGACGCAGAAAATGGAGGACGTAATGGGGCATGATGGCAGGAACGGATTTGCAATGTTTTGGCAGCGACATAAGGGAACGCTTGGAGTATTGATGAACTGTGTGAGAGATGAGTGCTTTAAGTCTTGTTTGCAGGTGTGGGAATTTGCAATGGTGGAGATGTTGTGGGATCGGAAGCGTGAACACTTCGTGGAGGATGACGGAATACGATGATAGAGCTGCGGATTTAATGCAAGAACAGGGGAATGACTGTGCAAGATAGCCATGAGGGAGAGCTAGGGCAACACGTTGCCAGTTATGGGTGAAAAATTCCTGAGTGATGGCTGCTGAAAGAGCCGTGTAAGGAAGACTAGTTCTAGCAGCGCAGATTTGAAGAGATCTGTAGGTAGAGACTGGCCAGATCTTTGAGGGAGCAGAAAAGTGAGGGGCGTAATGGAATAGTGTAGTGAAATGAAGCTGCGTTTTGGCGGAGCAGGAAAAAAAATCGATCTTGGGTAGCAGAGAAACTTAAACCGGAGGTGACAGACCTGTAATCCAGAAACTTAATCAAAATTTCAAATCTTTCCTGCTCCAGATTTCCTGTTGAAAAATTTTCAAAATCTATACCTACAACTTGCAATGGAAAAAAAAAAAACACCCAAAAATAATATATGCAAGGATTAAACCTAAAAAGAAACCTAAAAACCAGCTAAAGAATTACAATATTTACAGATTAATGACTCTAAATAGCCAGATTTATCAATATGCCACAGAAATATTTTCAGAATTTTAGATTTACTATGAGATGCTTCAAAAAACCCTCATGCATTCAGAAGAAAAACTCGAATGATAAGCCTAGTATTAAAACTGGCTAGGCTCTTTCCAAAAACGCAATCCGGGAGTTTGTTGGTTCAGCCGAGAACTTCCTCAAACGCCCGGTAATCTAAAAAAAAAAAGATTTCTTGCACAGCTTAAAATCAACCATTAACATAGAGGGAGAAAATAACAGTGAAATTTAGATCAAATGGAGATACCTGCCATTATATTTCAGAAATTAAACTATCATTCAAACCCCAGAGATCAGACAAGATACCTGTGCCTAAATCAATCTTCATCAAGCTATCATCAATGGTTGAAAATAAAATTATGCAGAAAAATGAAACATCTTACAACATTTCCAAAAGTGTAACACCAGCAAGATTTTCAACCCCATAGTCTTTCTTTATTGCACAAAAAATGACTACAAGAGAGCTTTCTTTAGCACAAGATTCACAGATCCCATGATCTCAAATGACCCCTAACACCCTATTTAAAGGAAAATTTCCCAACGGCTACTTTGAGTGATCCATGTCAAAGTGATCTTGACCGTCGATGAGGATCAAAATCTCTTTTAATCTCATATGTCAAAATTTTAAATGCATTTTAATATATTAAAATTCTGCATTTATTTACTCAAAACTTTGACTTATTATTATTTTATTTATTTATTTTAATTTATTTTTAAATTTTATTTTATTTTATTTTATTTTAATTTTTTAATGTTTATTATTTTAATTTTAATTTTTATTTTTGGACCCTCGAACTTAGCCTTTGGAAAAAAACACCTAGGACCTAGGACTTAGGACTTATGAGGGGATAAAACATTTTTTAACCCTCAAGACACTTTACATCATGACTTTTACAATTTTACATCTCAAGGGGGGAAACCCATTTGACATAGACCCTCATAGACCACCCAGTGCTGCAACACAACTATAATCTAGAAGATCAAGCAATTCATAATAACCTAACCAAATAGTTAGAATAATTTTTAAATTACTTTTACATAGACTCGAAGCACACTAGGATTCCCCTAAGATTCTAATGACAAAATCCATTCCGGCTTTGGGGTTAGGCTGAAGGAAAACTCTGCCGATCATGGATTGGTGAGACAAAAAACCTTCCGGAACGTAGATTATCACTAGAAAATTAGGTTTTCCTAGGCAATTTACATACATGACTCAGATCTACTAAGATTATTTACAATTTACACATGCAGACTAGGTTTACAACATAACATGATCGGGCTGATGATGACAATCGAATGGCACGGACATGTCGATCCAGCGCTGTCCCTTTTTGCGAAAAAGGGGGTGTACTGCTATGGGTAGTTGACACGTAGTGGTCAACATCTAGCTCTACTTGGGGACATGTTGCTACATTGTAGGAATGTGAGAATCCAGAATCTGCATCCATGCAACACACAACAAAACACAAGTAGCATCCATCTAAAAATCATAATATAACATTAAGCACATGAAAGATATAAGCTCTTCATTTATTAACTATCTAGTAACATGAAAAGTAAATCTAATCCTAAAACAGAAATGAAAATGTTGAAAAAGAAAGGAGTAGGGTTAGAAATACAGAGGATGCCCCATGGCATCAGATGTGTTCAATATAGTGTATACTGAGCATTTGTCTACTTTCAGGAAAATCTGTCGGCTGCTTCTTGGATGTGCCATGTCCAATTCTGCATATGGTAGGACTTTTTCCTATCCGAAAATCAAGTTGCTCGCGGTTGTCTAATGCATTAAATCTTTTTCTCATTTTCTTTTTCTTGCGCTTTTTCTTCGTGGTAGGCTGTATCACTAATGACGTGGAACTTTCTGCTTCAAAGCTCTCAAATGAAGTATGTAAGATATGCGTGACATGTCTTTCTTCATTCTGCATCTGCCCTGCCAAGGATGATGGATCAATCTCACAGGTGCCATGAGTTATAACTTGATCTTCTATGACTGGTGGATTAATCGTGTGAGCATCAACCTTATTATTAATTTCCCTTTTATCCAGGTCACCTTCAATTATCCACTTTTCAATGGAACAAAGGACCTCATAATAAGATGGAGCTTGTTGCAATAGATAAGGAGGCTCCTGATCTATTGACGTTCCCTGGTTTCTTTCATCCTCTGACCATTGTTGAAATTTCTGAACTTGTATTTTAATGGCATCTATCTGACTAGAGTGTTCAACCTTTATAGCACTGATTTCCCTGGCATGGTCTTCTTCCATGGTCAATAACTTATTCTGAAGACATATCTGATTAGCTTCCATATCTTTTATTACTTTATCGTCCTTTTCCTTTATGGTCATCAAGCAATGCTGCATAGAGTTTATCTCTTTCTTATGATTTTCTTGCATGGTCGTCATATTTTCCTACAAGCCTGATAACTTGCTTTGCATAAAATTAATTTCTCTATCATGATTAGTTTTCATGGCCTCAATTTCCTTAGCATGTTGATTTTGCATGTTGGTTATGTAATCAGAGTGTTTAATTTTCATGATCTCCATCTCCTTATTACGTTTTTCCAGGTGGGTGCATAAAGTTCTCACATCATTGGCGTAATTAGTTTGATTGATCTCCATATTTTTTACCAGCCGCATTAGTTCTTGTATAATTTGCTTCTGATCTTCCTTTTCATTGTCAACACTGTTTTTACAATTTGTCCCTGCTTTTCCACTATCATGGATTTGATCTGCAATGGTACAGGTGGATGACACATTCTGATATGAAGAATTGTCTTGAAATCTTTCATCGATAGCTGGACCTTTTATAAGATTACTTTCATTCTGTTGCACAATTTTAGGGGCACAAGGCGAGCTATCTGGATCACCATATCTATCTTTAAAAGCATTGAAAATGTCTTGTAAATAAGTGTTCAAAGAGTCCTCAGGATAATTATTAAACCAATTCAAAGCATCACCCTCTAAAGAAAGGACAAATAGACGCATTTTGACATCTTCATGATCATATTGAGGAAGTCTACAATACATGAACGTTACACGATAAAAACTCCATAAATGCCTTCTAACAGCAACTGAACCACCACCCGAGAACAAAGGTAATTTAGAAATGGCCACTTCCGGTAAATCATGGAGATCATCAGTAAATGACATGGTTTAAACGAATAATCCATGATGGATAACGAGGGACCAAATGGATGATAGAAAGAGATCTCTGCTCAAGCAAATCAAGAGATGAAAGAAGTGGAGTCACCACTTGAACAATGAATCTAATTCTAGGATCCAAAAAGCAACAAACAAGCATATATGAGGGAGGCTTCTTGTCTAGGAAAAATAAAAGAAAAGAAATGGAGTTGCCACTCAGAAAAGAAACGAACTGAAGAGTAGTTGCTGATATGACGAAAGATAAGGCAATGAAAAGATCCAAATGATGCCAAAAAATGTTGAATCTGCCAGCTCAAATGAGAGATGAGAAAGATGAAAGAATGATGAATGTCGAATAAACCAAGGACAGAAAAAACTCTATCCTCGGCAATGGCGCCAAAAAATGTTGTTGTGCAGATTGTCTGGGCAGCACGACAATGCTCAGACCGGGGGCTGTCACCCTAATCCCCGATCCCTCCGTTTAAGCCATCTCCCGAGGCTAAGGGGGGCAGACCCTATGGGACAAAGGAAGACCAACTGTGGATCAGTTGGGTTGGGAGACAGAGCAGGGCAATTTAGCACTTGATTGATTTTGGAAATTAATGTACTAGTGCCTTATGGAGTTAATGATTAAATAATTGTTTATCAAAAGCTGCAGAAATATGAACTTTATAATTCCATGATTAACAATCATTTATCATCAAATAACCCAAGCAATGCAAGATATTCAATAAACTCACAACGCTATAATAATGATCCAGCAATTAAATTTATAAAGATTGAATACATTAAACCACGAAATTTAAATGCTAACCCGCTCACGAAAAGATTCACCACTTTTCAATAGCTAATCTTTAAATAAACTTTTAAGTGCATTTAACTATAGAAAAGTGGAACGTAGATACCATGAAAGACACCAAAAATGAATTTTCAATTTTTTTGTTAAACTTTTTCAAAAAATTTTAATTTTTAAATATTTTTATATTTTTTAAATAAAACAAAACTAAGCAAAAATTAAAGTAAATGAAACCTAAAATTATTTACATTAAACTAAACTTAAATGAAAAAGAAAATAAACTAAAACTAAAAACTAACTTAAAAAAAAAAATCAAATATTAAACTAATCTAAATCTAAAATTTAATTCTAAAACTAAATAAAAGAAAACTAAAAAAAATAAAAATTCTTTATGCATTTTTTTATTTTTATTTATGAGTTTTTGATATTATTTTAAAATCAAACTTTAAAAATTAAATCGAAATCTAAAACTAACACTTTATGATATGTACATAAAAAGGGGAAAAATCTAAATTCTAAAAACACTCAAATCTAAAACCTAAAAAAGAAATTTTTATTTTTTCTAAACCATTTATGATTTTTTTTTTGAAGATTAAAACAAAACAAAGTCTAAATAAATAAAATTTAAACCTAAATAAAAATCTAAACTTTAAAACAAAATAAAAAAGCCAAAGGATTACTTTTTTATGTTTTTGGGAATTTTTCATTTTTTATATTTTTTTATCAAATTTAAACTTAAATAAGTGTAAAATGAAACCAAAACCTTTTATGATTTTTTATTTTGATTATTTTTTGATAGTTCTAAAACTAAACTAAAACAAAGATTTAATTTCTAAAACTAAAATCTAATATATCTAAAACCAGAACCTAGCCAAAATTTAAAACCTTTTTTTTTAAATTTAGATTATAAATAAAACTCAAAATTAAAATCTAATTCTAAAATCAAACCCTAAACTAAACTATGCACTAAACTAAAAATAAAACTTAAAACTAATCTAAATCTATAAAAAATGAAAAAGCAACCACTCACCTGATCATACTTATATAAAAGTGAAAATTTAAAATCTAAATGAATAAAACTAAAACAATAATTATAATTCTAAAACTAAAACTAAAAAAAAAAAAAAAAATAACGCTAACTTAAATCCTAAACAGATAATACATTCATAAATCGAAAACCAAATTTTGTTGAGCGTTCGATGTGTGCCAGCCCGGACTTTGTACAGCGGAGAGGAGATTCCTTGATGCAGGTAGACAGCGTTGAGGGCACGGAGGAGATAGAGCCGCGGGAAGGATAAGATGCTGAGAGAGCTGTGTGGAGATGGAAAAGACGCAGCCACAGGAAAAACACAGAGTGAAGGGTTTGGCAGCGTGAAGCAGGCAACGGATTTGAAGAGGAACTCACGCGGAGAAAAGAGGGAAGCACGCAGGTTTGGATGCAGGAAATGGAGGACGTAATGGGGCACAATGGCAGGAACGGATCTGCAACGTTTTGGCAGCGACGTAAGGGAACACTTGGAGTATTGATGAACTGCGTGAGAGATGAGGGCTTTAAGTCTTGTTTGCAGGTGCGGGAATTTGCAATGGTGGAGATGCTGCGGGATCGGAAGCGTGAAGACTACGTGGAGGATGAGGGAATACGATGATAGAGCTGCGGATTTAATGCAAGAATAGGGGAATGACTGCGCAAGATAGCCGTGAGGGAGAGCTAGGGCAACACGCTGCCGGTTATGGGTGAAAAATGCCTGAGCGATGGCTGCTGGAAGAGCCGTGTAAGGAAGACTAGTTCTGGCAGCGTAGATTTGAAGAGATCTGTAGGTAGAGACTGGCCAGATCTTCGAGGGAGCAGAAAAGCGAGGGGCGTAATGGAATAGTGCAGTGAAATGAAGTTGCGTTTTGACAGAGCAGGCAAAAAAAAAATCGATCTTGGGCAGCAGAGAAACTTAAACTGGAGGTAACAGACCCGTAATCCAGAAACTTAATCAAAATTTTAAATCTTTCCTGCTCTAGATTGCCTGCTGAAATTTTTTCAAAATCTGTACCTGCAACCTGCAATGGCAAAAAACAGAACACCCAAAAATAATATATGCAAGGATTAAACCTAAAAAGAAACCCAAAAACCAGCTAAAGAATTACAATATTTACAGATTAACGACTCTAAACAGCCAGATTTATCAATATGCCATAGAAATATTTTCAGAATTTTAGATTTACTATGAGATTCTTCAAAAAACCCTCATGCATTCAGAAGAAAAACTTGAATGATAAGCCATGGATTAAAACTCGCTGGTCTCTTTCAGAAAATGCAATCCGAGAGTTGGCTGGTTCAGCCGAGAACTTCCCCGAACACCTGGTAATCTAAAAAAAGGATTTCCTTCACAGCTTAAAATCAACTATTAACATAGAGGGAGAAAATAACAGTGAGATTTAGATCAAATATAGATACCTGCCATTATATTTCAGAAATTAAACTATCATTCAAACCCGAGAGATCAGACAAGATACCTGTGCCTAAATCAATCTTCATCAAGCTATCATTAATGGCTGAAAATAAAATTATGCAGAAAAATAAAACATCTTACAACATTTCTAGAAGAGTAACACCAACAAGATTTTCAACCCCAAAGTCTTTCTTTATTGCACAAAAAATGACTACAAGAGAGCTTTCTTTAGCACAAGGCTCACAAATCCCATGATCTCAAATGACCCCTAACATCCTGTTTAAAGGAAAATTTCCCAACGGCTAGTTCGAGTGATCCATGACAAAGTGATCTCGACCGTCGATGAGGATCAAAATCTCTTTTAATCTCATCCGTCGAAATTTTAAATGCATTTTAATATATTAAAATTCTGCCTTTATTTACTCAAAACTTTGACTTATTATTGTTTTATTATTTTTAATTTATTTTTTTTATTATTTTTAAATTTTATTATTTTTTATTATTTTTATTTTTATTTTTTATTATTTTTATTTTTGGATCTTCGAACTTAGCCTTTGGAACATGATCGGGTTGATGATGACAATCGAATGGCACGGACATGTCGATCCAACGTTGTCCGTTTTTGCGAAAAAGGGGGTGTACTGCTACGGGTAGTTGACACGTAGTGGTCAACAGGAAGCATAAGCACATAAAACGTCAAAAAATATTTTATGACGGGTAAAGAGAAATAGAAATTCCAACCCTGAACGGACCTTCCTGTTCCATGGCCCGAAATTAGGCATTGACTAACGAGGCCACAATTTTGGGTTTCCACAGTGAAGCATCTAGATGAATTGATTCAGATAGGTATCCCCCGCCTCGCGAACCTAACCTATCACGGGAATAGTTTAGATATCTAGTCATAATGTTAGATGCAAAAATGACATTGACAAGAAATGTCTTGACATGAGTGCGAGAAACAAAATGATGAATGAGTTCAGTTTGATTCAAAAAAAATGTCAATGCTTCCAAAGGACCTTAGTGTTCCATGGTTTCCTCGAAATTAGGAAATTAGGAGTTGTCTAAAGAGGTTACAATTTTGTCTTGAGGGTGAAATTTTCACTAGAATTTAAAGAAAAAGTTCTTCAAGAAATTGGAATGTGAGTGTGTTTAAATCATTTTTTTGATGGTGTAAATGGATTTATCCCCTCATTGTTCCTTGACCCCAAAATAAGGGGTTTTCTAATGAGGACACAATTTCGCCGAGGGGTGAATTTTCAATAATATTTGAAGAAAATTCTTTAAGAAATTGGAATATGAAAGTGTATAAATCATTTTTTGATGGCGGAAATGGATTCAGCCCATCAAGAACTCCTTAAGGCACTAAAACTCTTGAAGCTTAACAATTGTAACCAAATTTTCAAAAATTTCCACTTCATTTTCTTAAAATCAGGTTGAACTTCTATTGCTTTCAGGACGAAATTATGACATGTTTAAACTGCACACAGAAATAGTGACATGTTTAGACTACACGCAAAAATAATATCGTGACTACACACAGAAATAATACCATTGAAACAACAAGTTGATTACCCATTTCCCCACCGGGATGGGTCGATGTTATTGTTTTATATGAGATACTCGGATGGTTTCAATGACTTAAAATGTGGAGATCACTTCAAACTTGTTTTTGATATCTAGATATTTTGAGATTTTGTCACTTTTATTAACAAATTTTATTTTTCATTTTTTCCTATTATATAATATTAATAATTTGTATACATTTTATTTTTAACATTTATGTAACATTAATTTTTTAATATATTTTATTTTTAACATTTTTTTTGAGCCATTTTACATTGAAAATATTTCTAACATTTTAAACATTATTCATCAATGTTGGAGAATTAATGAGTTTGAGTTTTCTTTTTCTTTTTTTGAAAAAATATTTTAAGATGTATATTCTTGATTTTTTTCATACTAGATTTTAAAGTCAAATTTTTTTCCATATCAAATCAAATCTGAATCCAAATTCGAATTTAATAACTATGCATACAAAAGAGAGGTATTAATAAGATGAAACTAAATGCTATATCAAATCGAATTTGATAACTATGCATATAATAGAGAGATATGATATTAATAGGATGAAACTAAATGCTAAGTTGAATGCGAATAAAAAAAAAAAAAAAAAAAACACTATACCGCCTCTAAATTTAAAAGTTAAAAACATTATACTGTCCATTCTCTCTCATACAGAATATTACATATTGCCAAGTGAGACACTAGTAAGATTGTATTTATGTTTCAAGTAACAGCGAAGTGAAATTATGGACCTTGACTTTCAAATTTTTTAATAGCTTGTCTATTTAAACCTCTTAACACTTTATATAGAGTCAATTAGCAAAGGCGAGGCTTTTAACATTTAAACTTATTTAAATTAAACAAAGCATTCGTATGACTTGAATTTTAAAAAATTAAATTTCTCAGATACTAGGACCGAAGTGGCAGTAACACCTGCGACGAATTTAAAGTTTGAAAGTGCATGGATAACACTTAGAAAAATGTAGAAAACGTACAACACACTGACAACCGAGGGCCCGGTAATGGAAAACACAAACAAGAGTTGAAGGGACATGTTCGACGAGGACAATGACAGGTTTTGTTGTGCATGATAGGATACAAACTGGCTCAACCACCTCTCTTTTTACGCTTCTCAACCTCCTCGATCCAATGAATGTCCACGATTTGAGCTAAGTCGTGTAAATATTGATAAACGTTCGATTTTTTTTCGGTGGTGTATTCTAGGGTTTGGTTTCAACTATAATTTTAGTAGTTATCAAGCATTTATGCTTGTTAAGAAATTTGGTGTGTAGAAATGAAGGTTATCAAGCATTTATGTCTGTTAAGCAATTTGGTGTGGAGAAATGAAGGACATTACTATTCAACAAAGCCAAATTTGAGAGAATGTGGTTGGATTTGATTTCATGAATTTCAGATTGATATTAATATTTTGATCTCACATTGTTTTGGTACTCTACAGTGTGCGCTACTAGTAATTGCAGTGAGTTGTGTCTATATTTGTAAATGTCTAAATGCATGCATTTGAGATTGGGATTAAATTTTACTGGGTGTTGCTTATTCTAAGTGAATGAATTTCTCATATTTTTTTAGTTAAATACAAGATTTGACATAGTCTCATAACTTTATAATTAGGATTTTTAATTCTCAGGTATTTAATACTATGCTTACAGTTCACTATTACTAATTATAAGCAATTTATTTCAATATGTATTGAATTTAATAAAACCCACTCTAACTAGAATTACATAATCCCACATAGGTAAGCCCATAGAGGTTTCACTCAATGAACCTCTAACATATCACGTGAGATCATGACATACTATATAATACCCCTAATTTGACTACATATTGGAAAATACCTCTAAAAATCACATTGTTTAACCCCTTACCAATACGAACCCAATACACCTTCCCAATTTAAAAAACCCATACTTGCACCAGTATAGTCCCAATTTATAAAATCCCTAATTGCACTAGATATTGTAGGTATCAATTTGTTTATTAATGTTTTTTATACCTCTTTATATTTTTTCATTAACTTTGAGCTTCATTTTTTATGCATGTCAATATAAAAACTCTTTACCCCTTAATATATGTTCAATATCTTATGTCATTTTTTCCTCAATATATATCACCCAATATGAATGCATGTGGTATGGTATTTCTCCCCCAATGGATCCCTCGTGGGTAAGCCAAGGAAGACACTCTAATTAGTGGGGCCTAGAAAATAGTGTTTAGAATGGAAATGTTGCTCGCTACTACAGAAAATTTGGAAGAATTTGGTTATGTATACAACGTAATAAGATTCTCATTAGAAATTGTTAGTTGTGGCTAAAAGTAGCATAGCTTTACCCATGTTAGTTTCACTATCACTGTTCATGAAGTCAAAATTGATACCTCATTTGTGCCCAATATTAGCTTAGCTTTTCCTACCTTGGATTCACTAGCACTCTTCATGTAGGCAAAATTGATACGTCATTTGGCCATACTGATACCACATTTGTACATACCGCTCAACTTCATGTATGACATTAAGAACTAATTTGTAATTAATTTTAGACTTCATCACAAGCATTTCTTTTCTCATCTTATTTGCATAAAAATTAACCTTAAGTTCACCCTTGCCACATTCCTTTCAACTCTTACTCTCTCAAAAAAGGGAGCATAAGATGTGAACATTTCTTTATTGGTTTGCTTTTTTCTCCACCTATCTCTACAAGAACTTCATGTAGATCTATCAAATCACTTCCACTAATCGTATCATTATCAATCATTGGTCCTCCAAATTGCTAAACAAAAGCACCACCATTGCTAGTACTTGATGGTGATAACTCATGACTGGGATGTGCTAGGTTCTTTTGTAGTGAACAATGGTCATGTAACACTAAAATTCCATTGACTAAATGCAAAGGCTATTATTACTTCCTATGGTTCCACATAAGCTTATCTTGAGGTATTTGTTTGCATGTTTTTCGGTGCTCCACTTCATATAATCAAAATTTGAATAAACTGTGACCAATGTCATAGATTTTGTATTTGAATTCTCTGAGAGTCTGCTATAACTTGACGAATAGGTTGCAAGTGTAACACCCTCATCGCACATCCACCCAATTAAACATTCGAACTGGGGTAAACATGAGATGAGAGGCTACTATGATCATATTTGACCACCTAGGTGACCTTAAGGAAGTGGAATCGATGGAAAATCACATACAACCATGCAACACCATCAACAGAACCCTCAGGGGATAAGTCAGCCACTCAGACAACCTGTCCCTAGTTCCACTATTGTTTTGGAGAATTTAAGGCTCAGTCACTCTCATGCTATGGGCAAGGGAGCGACCAAAGACCTAAATTTTCTCTCATAGGCCTCCTTTGTAATGACTATGGTCTAAAATTGCTAGTTATGTGCCAACGACACTGGGATTTGATCTAAAAATGAAACTACTTGTATTTGTTGTTCAAGGTATTCATTTTCATTAAATTATAAGTCCAAATTGTTATTCATGTATTGAAATTGAAACAAAGTGTTTTTGGTAAATTTCTGAGTCTTATGTGTGAAGGAGTGTTATTTCGTTTCACTGTTTAGCATATCAAATCTGAAAAACATAGCATGATATAATCACATAATATAACTCAGCAGTTGATAAGGCAGTTCACCCCTCCTGGGCTACATCTGTTGGGTCGAAGGCCCCTAAATGGGCATGTCCTTGCTCTTATTAGATGCTCGAATTGGTTATATAGTGATAAGAAAGCCTAAACAGGCAAAATAAGCTATGAAAGTTAGTTCAGAACACAGAAAATAGTCAAGAATGACTTTTGTTTCACCTCCAATGGCTAACCATAGCCCAATAAAGCTCCAACACTCCCTAGGCCCTCATGGCTCTCCAAGCTTCTTCACTGAAAAAGCACCTGAAGATGAGCTCTGTTGGATTTGAAACCTATACCATTGGCTCTAGAATGCTCAGAATACCCAAAATAAAAAAAAATAAAATCGCTCTAAAAGGATCTCCCTACTAAAAGTTATGACCTCCATAAGTTTTCTCCAGTTTGACCTAAAAAAACTCCACTAAATTTGGAGTAACTGCAGTTAGGCACGCTAAAGTTGGCAAAATCACCTAAAATGGCGGACTCCGCCAAGCTGACCGCTGAGCGTAACTGTTGGCTTAAACTGCGCATGTGACCACGATTCCTGGCAGCGGTTAAGGTCTGGCTAGCGGAGGTTAACGAAACTGTGGCATTAACTGTTACCGAGATCCCAGCTGCGACATGTGAACAACAACCTCTTTAACCGCGAGTTGGATTAACTGCTGGGGCTAGGTCTTGGTCACCGCGCTTTGGTATTATGGATAGGGGGTTGGCCCTTAGGGCTAGCCCCTTTCTGTGCCCAAATGAAACCTATTTAACATTTAAATATGCAATGTGACCTAAGGTTGGTAAGAACCAACGTATAGGCGGGTCGGTCGGGCCTGTGGGCTGGTAGCGCGGAGACCCGCGATCGAATCTTGCGGACTCTCAAATAATTTTTCCATAATAAACTTTGGTCTTGGGGCCACGTGGCGGCCTCTGGGCAGGCCATGTGGCATCCATCAATTGGCCAATAGGGAATATTTTGGGGAATATTCCAAGGAATATTCTAAGGAATATTCCCAAAATATTCTAAGGAATATTATTGGAATATTTTGAGGAATATTCCCAAAATATTCTCTCTTTTTTTTTTTTTTTTTTTTCAAGTCAACCCAAGTCAAACTGGACTTTTTGAAGGAATTTGTAAACTTCAAACTTGAATAACTTTCACATACAGTGTTGGATTTGAGTGTTGTTCATGGCTATAGGATCATTTCAACGAGGCCTATCTAGTCGTTCTAGTTTCAACCAATTCTAAGAAATTCAAAATTTGAGCATTTTTTCCACTTAGGACATGATCACCTGATCACACCTCCCAAATGGGAAGCTTTTGGACCCCAAAAGCTCTCTGATTACCGAAAATGAAGACGAGGAGACTGATTCTCCACTCTTCCAACCTTGAATAACTGAAATCTTCCCAAATTCATCAAATTGAGCTTCTCATTAAAAGATAAATTTTCCCTTGAATTCACTGACCGACCGTTGCTAAAATTGATTGAGTCATGATGCAAATTCTTGAAATTTTCAGAACAACAACTATATTTTGCAAAAAGCATACTGTTTCTACAATGGTCAAACTTCAAAGAAGACTTAAAATAAAGTTCACCTTGCCAACTGTTCACATGGCGAATTTTTGTTGAATGAGCCCTGCACTTGTGCTGAATCTTGACCAAGTTTTCTCGCCATACCAATCTGCCATTCTGAAACCAACATTAACCCATGCAGAAGTGTGTGCCCTCTTTGCTTGCGTGCTTTTCCTTATCAGGGAATCTTGCACCACTTTGCACCGATCGACACCAAAGGTATCTTGTGCAACCTTTTTTCATCTTCTTTCAAAGACGAAATGTTATCAGACTGAAACATATCATCATTTATATCAGCAATAATATGAAAAGGAAATTGTACAAAATCTTGTTGTTTAACCATCAACAAAGTCAGATTTTGACTTGCATTAACTAGCCTTTTCAATTGCCCTGCATGGACTAAAGAAGATTCTAGCTTCTTTTTATGTGCTCTCACAATGTACTCTTTTCCATCCTTGAACAAGTGATACTTATTCTCATGGCGATGGAAGATTGCCTTTCTGTCAAATAAATATGGACTACCCAACACAAAACTTATAATGTCAAGTGGTACTACATCTAGTTCAACCCAATAAACATAATGAGCTGTTATGGCGAAGTGCAAGATGCACTTCTTTGAGACTTGTAAGTTTGCATCCTTGCATATCCACCCAAGTGGATAAGGCTTTAGATGTGGAATTGTCTCAAGTTTTAGCTGTTTGACCAAGTCTTCTGAGATGAGATTAGCTTGAGACCCACTATCAAAATGTGTGTCTATCTTTGTGTAGTTTGAGATTATCCTCACATGAAATAGCTCTATCCTCCTCTTTTCATTTTGAGTTTCTTTGTGACAGTTTGATGTGCTAGAATTGGGATTTGTTTCTTGTATAACCTCTTTCCCCTTTATGTTCTTTAATACCATGGCGATGCTTTTTGTCTCATCACCTGATTCAGACCCTAAGTCATGTTCAACAGTTACTACAGTTTTTCCCTTTTCTTTTCTTTTGTCTTTGGTTTTATATTTATTTAGTTTCAGCTTCGGATGAATCTTCCAACATTAATCTTCATCGTGGCTTGTTTTTGAATAGTTCTTGCAGAAGAATTTCCCTTTTTCCTTTCTAGAGTTTGCAATCCTTTTTCTTCCTTTGCCTTTAAAATCACTACCCTCATTTCCATCAAAAGTGTTTTTCCCTCTGGTCTCTAAATGCGTAGCTTGCACACAAACTTCGTCTAGACTAGTAGGATTGAACATAAGGATAGTGTGTTTAAGGTCGCTGTGCAAACCACCTATATATTTCAGCAAAGTGTCTTGAATTTGTAAGTCTACCCCTAATAAGGGTGCTCTTCTCCTAAACTTTTGGGTGTAGTCTTGAACATTTTGTCCCTTTAGTTGTCTAAAACTTTGCCAATTCATTATAGCCTTTTGTAAATGAGCAAGAGGATAAAATTGCTCCTTAATTGCGGAAATAAATTCAGCCCATGATAAAGTAAGCTTACCATGTTTCTTAATTTCATCCTTGGTCTTGGCTTCCCACCATACCAATGCTGCTCCATCCATTCTTAAAGAGGCTAACTAAATCTTAGTGTTGTCATCATGCAAGTTCTAAATCCTTAAATAAACTTCCAGTTGTCTTATCCAGTTGTCAAGTTTCTCTGCATTGACTTCACCGTTAAACATGGGTAATTCAAATTTAACATCTAGCTTTAAAAAGGCACTTTTCCCAGAAGATTTAGGCTTATGAGGTTGATTTACCAAGGTAGAGGACGACAATGTAGAGGAAGAGGATGACGACAGAGATGGTGGATCACCATTTCCCCCATGTCCTTTCTTTAAATTATCATCACCATTCTTTCCTCCTGAAGAGCCCTCTCCTTCATTCTGATGTTTAGACCCTTCTCCAACCAACCTATCATTCCTTTCCTGGTATAATATTCTTACCATCTCAATCATGTCCAAAAAATCTTTTCTGAATACCCATTCTTCTTCTCTTGGATCCATGTCTTCAGGAACTTCTCCTCCCCTTTCAAACATACTTGAATCTTCTTTTAAGGCTATTGAGGGTGAATCAGAAGGTGCAGATAATGGCACCCTGGCCCTCCTTAGTTGAGGATTATCTTGTGCTCTAACCAATTGTCCTTTCCCTCTTTGACGTTTAAGCCTAGTAAGCATTAAAAACTTGCAAAACAATAAAAAATATCTTTGCACAAAACCAATACTCAAAACTTGAGCTCTGATACCAACTGATCTGAAATGAAACTACTTGTATTTACTGTTCAAGGTATTCATTTTCATTAAATTATAAGTGCAAACTGTTATTCATGTCTTGCAATTGAAACAAAGTGTTTTTGGTAAATTTCTGAGTCTTATGTGTGAAGTAGTGTTATTTCATTTTACTGTTTAGCATATCAAATCTGAAAAACACAGCAGGATATAATCACATAATATAACTCAACAGCTGATAAGGCAGTTCACCTCTCCTGGGCTACATCTGCCAGGTCCAAGGCCCCCAAATGGGCATGTCCTTGCTCTTATTAAATGCTCAAATTGGTTATACAGCGATAAGAAAGCCTAAACAGGCAAAATAAGCTGTGAAAGTGAATTCAGAACATAGAAAAAATTCAAGAATGACTTTTATTTCACCTCCAATGGCTAACCATAGCCCAATACAGCTCCAACACTCCCTAGGCCCTCATGGCTCTCCATTCTTCTTCGCTGAAAGAAAACCTGAAGATGAGCTCTGTTGGCTCTAAAACCTATACCATTAGCTCTGGAATGCTCAGAATACCCAAAATAAAATAAAAAAATCGCTCCAAAAGGATCTCCCTATTGAAAGTTATGACCTCCATAAGTTTTCTCCAGTTTGACCTAAAAAAACTCCACTAAATTTGGAGTAACTGCAGTTAGGCGCACTAAAGTTGGCAAAATCGCCTAAAATGGCGGACTCCGCCAAGTTAACCACCAAGCGTAACTGTCGGCTTAAATTGCGCATGTGACCATGATTCCCGGCGGTGGTTAAGGTCTGGCTGGCGGAGGTTAACGGAACCGTGGCATTAACTGTTACCGAGATCCTCGCTGCGACATGTGAACATCAACCTCTTTAACCGCTAGTTGGATTAACCGTTGGGGCTAGGTCTTGGTCACCACGCTCTAGTTTTATGGATAGGTGGTTGGCCCCTTTCTGCACCCAAATGAAACTAGTTTAACATTTAAATATGCAATGTGACCTAAGGTTGGTAAGAACCAACGTATAGGCAGGTCGGTCGGGCCTGTGGGCTGGTAGTGCAGAGACCCGTGATTGAATCCTGCGGACTCTCAAATAATTTTTCCATAATAAACTTCAGTCTTGGGGCCACGTGGCGGCCTCCGGGCAGGCCACGTGGCGGCCTCCGGGCAGGCCACGTGGCATCCATCGATTAGCCAACAGGGAATATTCTAGGGAATATTCCAAGGAAATTCCCAGAATATTCTTTTTAAATATTTTCTTCTTCTTCTTCTTCTTTTTTTTTTTCATTTCAAGTCGACCCAAGTCAAACTGGACTCTTTGAAGGAATTTGTAAACTTCAAACTTGAACAACTTTCACATACAGTGTCGGATTTGAGTGCCGTTTGCAGCTACAGGATCATTTCGACGAGGCCTATCCAGTTGTTCTGGTTTCAAACAATTCTGAAAAGTTCAAAATTTGAGCATTTTTTCCACTTAGGACATGGTCCCCTGATCAGGATTTGAGCTACTTTTTGAGGCCAAAAGGCCAGGCCACTGCCGAGAATGGAATGAAAGCTTAGAATTAAGTAAAGTATAGGGAAACAATGATGCAAAAATAAATAGTTGATCAAGGCCTTAACCAGACCCCTACTAGCTATGACAGGAATTTCATAAAAAATATTGTCAACATGTATCCTACAGGTGTAACCAACAAAATTAAGTGTAGGGATCTCTTAATTATATGAGAATCACCATGAACCATTGTTTACTCATGTCATTTGCTGCCTTATCACTTATTAGATCATAGACACAATATCCAATCAAATACAAGTAAAAACACACTGAGAGCAAAACATAGTTGCTGCCATAAAATGTACATATAACCAACATGATAGGAAAAAAATTACAATAAACATATCAACCCTAAAAATCCATATATACACTGGTACACTTACACATGAAAATGAATGGAATGAATTTCTGATTAATCAATGAAATGAACCAACCAGAGAGGGGACTACCATGTTCCACCCAACCATAGATTGGCTGAGACAATTTTCTCTCTTCAGCTAATCACCCCCATGCCATATTCCAAGCATGAATGTGGGACTCATAGAACACATAAAAAACACTAATCAATGTGGATGCCACCAGAGCTCTCCGCCTACACCGTGAGGAATTTGTGTGCCTCCTAGTCTCATAGGCTTTACTGTGCATCCATAATCTGATCCAGGGATTGTTAGGAACTACACCGAGACATACTCTCTAGGATTGACCATGTGTTTCATCCCAAAATCACTAGGCCCAACATAGAGAAAATCCACCGCTTGTCTTTACCGTATATTTCGCCATTCACCAACAAGGATTCCTAGGAACACCGAGGTACACAATATGGCTTTACCACAGCCCACAATATGGTTTAGGGGTTAATAGGCTAGTGGCTTCATGCATCCTTAGTTTGGTTTAGGGACCACTACCACCATGTGTTTTTCAATTTGGAGATCCACCCCACTTAGCTTCAAATCCAATCTGGCCATCCCACATAAATCGCATGAGAGAAACCATCTCATCAAAGCTATCAGGAAATGGCAAGGATAGGCTACAAAATACTGTTACACCTAGAAATCCCCATGCCATGGTAGAAAAAAAATGCATGGAATCCCATGCATGCCAAATCTAGCAAGGAAAATACACATGCAAGTCAATACCTGCAATGAAGTATTTTATAGCTGCTTGATCTTACCTTTTCCTGCTTGATCTTTGCTTCCTCTTGCCTTCTTTTCCTTTCTTGCTCCAATGCCAAAGTGCTCCAAGAAAACTTTGTGTCCAATAGTATGACAGAGAGAGAATAATAAGAGAGCTCCAAAGCTGAACCGACAAAAGGTTACCAACTGACCCTCATAAGCCTTTTTATGGATGAGGCCTATATTTTCTTAATTTTCCATTATTTTCCTTCATTTTCCTCCTCACATGAAACATGTGACCTTTCACCTCCTTTTTCTCCTAACTTCCATTATTTTCATAAATAAATGTGCCAAAAATGCCATTTTGCCTTTCCAAAGCCTTAGCCATAAACAATCAAATGAACACATACTAGGATGCATTGCCCACCATTTAGCTTGGAATATGTGTCCCATCATTCGTGGTATTTAATATATTTTTACATCGAATTTTCACCAGGGTTGTTACAAAACCCTCCCCCTTAGGGGAATACGCTCCTCGATGTTCAATAAAACCTATACCAACAAGAATGTTGAAAAAAAAAACATATTGCCCATGGAGCTTTATAACACAACTCATTGCAGTATTTATAATGAAATGCCTTCTCGAAAGAAAAACATCAAGAAAACATGACAATATAACAACCATACCTCGTAACGAAGCTTTATAACACAACTCATTACAATATTTACAATAACCAAATATACACATGCACATCTGCTAAACTATAAAATAAGAGAATACAATGTCTGCATCCCTAACAAGGGAATCTAGAGGCTCACACCTCCACCCTCAAAGTAATACCAAGGTTCACTTCCTTCCTAAGAAGTCTAGAATCGACTGCAAAGTCAGATATGCATCCAATATACATCACTATAATCCTGCGCTACTTATCCTCTTAGCGAACAATTATTGGCTCATTGTTCCATGGCACACTTCTAATGTGCATTTGATTCCACCTGGAAATGCTAATGACCAAAATAAATCCATTAGTGACCTTCCATTCTTTGCTACACAGTCTCTCAAGAATTCAATCACCCCTCCCATGCAATTGCTCACCTTCCAAGTTCTGCTGGCACCCCCATCTCGGGCAGTCCATCCCTTGGCAAGGCTTCCTCGCATCGGGAGATACAAAACCCAAGGGATACACCTGCTTCAAAACCATCACACTGGTCATAACATGCTCATGGAAATCAATGGACATTATTGGGTACCAGTTTCCCATAATGACCTTGCTCCTGGAGTACTCTACCAACACACTGCTGCATGTTCCAATTTCTTTTGCTGCTACTACCAATTCTTGCAGTCGATTTCAACCACCCAACCGGGCATGTTTATGCATTCCTGTACCAAGCACATAAATTCCATTATATTTAAAATAAATTCAAATAAATTCAAATCATACCTCATTGGTAGCTCGTCAATAAGGTACATTTGAAGTCTTGATCGCTTCTTGTCACAACAAGTCAAACTAGCATATTTGACCAAATAAACATGTATAAAAATATCACATCAAGTTAGCTCAAAACATAACCATCAAAATCATAAATCACATGTAACCATCATAAACTAGAATCATAATTCACATGTAATCCTGATATCCCATAATCATAAACCAGATGCATAATAAAACTAAAATAATATATTGATACTTATCCTTTAATCGATCCTTACTTCTGCCTTTATTCTTTCTGTACACACACCAGATCGGCTACCACACCCAACAAACAACCAATGCCTTCTCCTCAACCCTTGTATACATACACACAGTGTGCATCCCACAGATACAACCACACACGACATAAATCACCATGCAATACATGTACCTACATAGAATACCACACAACGAGTACACACGTTGCAATACCATGACTACATGATGCACATACATAATATTGCATGCCCATAAGACAACATGTATGACATATCCACACTACCACATTTGCACCACTACCATATGCACAATATGTACACAGTATCACCTGTACACTGCACCACCTACACAACATGTGCACATCATCACATGTACACGACAACACCTGCATAATGTGTACACAATGACACATGTACACCACACCACCTGTACAACGTGTATACAATACCATTGTACATAGTACTAAATGCATGACATGTACGCGACACCACATGTACAAAATGCTACATGTACATAGCAGCACATGCACACAACGCCACTTGTACAAAATGTACATAGCACCACACACACAAAACCACTTGTACAATCATGCAGAACACACCATATCTACATAATACCAATGTATCACATGCGCGCAACACCACTTGTACATAACACTACATATCCAACACGTACATGTCATCATCTGTACACAATACCACATATCCAACATGCACAAAGAACTATATGCACAAAAAGCCACATATACATCATGTGCACAATACAATATGTACATAGCACCACATATCCAACACTGCATATGCAATACTCGTACAACACTATATGTACCATCCTATACATAAAGTTGCATAAGAAACATGTACACATGCTATGTATACACAACACTGCATGTGCACAATATGGAAGATGCAACATGTACACCATATACAACGTGTGCTCAACAATAGTACCACACATCCAAAACCACATTATCTTTACCAAGCAACCTTGCTTCCAGTGTCTTATTGATGTCTTTCCTACCATTTCGCAGACCACACTGCTTTCATTTCACTGTTGTATCCCTCGGTATAACTTGTCCATAACATAAGCATAGGTATAATACAAACATACAATATAAATTCATATTCACATGATACTAACCTCATATTTTTGTCATGACTACTCTTCCCACTTGATTCCTCATAATCAGGGACCTCTTCCTATCATTCACTTGAGTAAGCAATCATTCCTCCACAAGCATGATCCTTAAAAACCCTGTCAAACAGTGACACAGATACATACATACATATATAATCATTAGCATAAAACAATCATCATCCTGTCAGAACACGACATACATACATACATGTATACGTATATAAACATCAGCATAATCATGATCATAAAATAATTACCATATATCAAGGTCAAGGTTAAGAGAACTTCCTTTATTCATGCACAACATGCACGACATTGAGAACAACAGTTCCCAACATAGCCAAGGCATCCAACACCTTAGATCCATTTACTTTACCTTTTTTGGATACCTTTCTAATGACTTTATGGCCACCGTCCATTTAGCACAATGGACCTAGCCAGTCCAACCAACTGTCATAGTCTTACCTTCCACTGTGATTACTCATACACCAAGCTTCATCCAAATCTTACATTACCTGCTGGGTACCACACAACTCTCTCCAAGCTCCATCAACTTTCCTCTTTCCCAACCAATTCCCAAGACTCAAGACATAAAAAGAAATACCAAGAAACAAACAAGAAGAAAAACCATGAAAACCAATAATAACACGACAGAACAACATAGTGGCATAGCTATGCACCATATACATACAAAATCACAAATCAAGCACAACAATCGCAAAAGACCAAAAGCACAAGACTAACAACAGACATCATGAATCAATCCCCATGGTTCCGAAGGAAAGCTCGACCTGAGCCTTCTTCGATATTTCATGGCAACCTCTCTTACCATGCAACTCCTACATTACACTGCCATAAACATACCAATCCTTTGACATATCCACCTGTAACTAAAGACTAGCTAATATACCTGTGAAGTACATGTTTATGAATATAGCACATGTCAAACAAAATCAAGGTTAGGAAGACTCCCTGTATGCAAAACACTCATTTGTTCAGAATTAGGGTTTCCAAACATAGCCAAAGAAATTCTTTCCCAATTCCTTTCTTTGACCTTTTCCTTCCTGCAATTGAGTGTTACTATGCACTGTCACATCACCCGACTGTTTGTTATATAAACACATCAACTATTTCCTTGTCACACTAATGCCAACATGCTTCCTGCAATTCTTCACACATGTCAACCACATGTTCCAAATATCAGGAAAATCATATATGTCAATTTGAAATCAACCTTTACCAAGACTAACAATCATATCATAACCCATAGTCAACTCATAGTGATTAGACATAATGCTACAACTATCACCTACTAGACTCAAGTACCCATCAACTGTCTCAACACATATGTATTAGTACAATCATCTTAAAACAAGACCATTTGAACACATACTCATATTATGCAATTCATCAAACATTCAACGAACTTGAAACATACCATGTTAAATAAATCAACTAGACGACATAATAGACACCAAACACTCAACACCAAATAGACGACATAATCAAGAATGAAGCACCAAGTATACTACATAAGAAACCTCATACTTTAGTGTATGTCAGGGGTGGATATCTTGTCTACACAATCAATCTAGTTAGCAAGATATAAATTTACAACATGTCAACTCAAACATAAATAAGATCATGATATCCAAAATAGTCACTAGCTAACATGTTTACATCATAACTCATACACCATTATCATTCACACATATGCAAAGTCAATCTAGATTAGTACAACACCATGTCACAAATATGTTGACTCATACCTGAATATCATAACCATAACCATCTGCATAGGCCAATCATAAAACCTAATCATCAAGCTAACCATCATATAACAACAAAAGTTAACCTATAACATACTCATCAACAACATATAACATGATCATCAAGTTATCTACAACATAAAGCAATAATAGCAATGCATACAAGCACAAATTACTATCATTCATGACTATTCGACACATGTGCATATGACTATACTAATCAGCTATCATCTATTAGGTATGTAACCATAACACCAAAGGACATGTACATAAACCTAATGTATATAAACCTAATGCATATAACAATCCTTAACTTACATACCTGCATGCCCAACATACAAACCTGTATGACAACATGCTCTTGCCTCGAGGTTCAATGCTACAAATTCACTCTAATGATATGTATCTCTTGCTTTACCTCATTCAACACATTAACATCATACCATACCAATAACACCATGATGACCTAAATTTCATACCATGACTTCATAGGCATGTTTGACCTACAATTCATGAATAACTATAACCAAGACCATACATGCATAACAACTCCATATAGACATATAACACATGAGTTCCAAACCATATACACATCATTCTAGATAGACTCTAGTCATCAATGCATGACCATATCAACTTCACAACCATGACCTCATGCATGACAACAACCATTACTCCATTGTATACATTGCCACATGCAACCAACAATATGCATAAGCAATGCCTAGCCAACTACACATACACATAAATGCATGTAGTCAAGCATAATCGATCAATTCTTGTAATCAACCTACAAGATTGATACATGTAATAAAAAAATTCAAGAATGTAACCTAACATACAAGGATGTAAGTAGGCAACATAAAATAAACATGTAAGCGACATATAATCCATACGCAACCAGTCACATACTCATGATAGATACATTCTAAAAGATCAATATCAAATTCTCCATAACAACCATACTACAACCATAATCAATCATCAGGAAAATGCAACAAGCACATGAAATGCAAGTGTAAGAGACACACATGCAACTGGCATGCATGCATGACCAACACACACCACTCATCCAATCCAAGAGTTGAACCATGCTATGATACCACTATGTAACACCCTCCTCCCACATCCACCCAAGTAACCATGCCAACTAGGGTAAACATGAGACGAGAGGCTACTATGATCAAATTCGACCTCCTAGGTGACCTTAAGAAAGTGGAATTGATGGAAAATCACATACAACCATCCAACACCATCAATAAAACCCTTAGGAGAAAGTCAACCACTCAGACAACCTGTCCCTGGGTCCCACTACTATTCTGGACAATTTAAGGCTAAGTCGCTCTCATGCTATGGGAAAGGGAGAGACCAGAGACCTAGAGTCACTCTCATAGGCCTGCTTGCCAACAACTGTGGTCCACATTTTCCTGTTTTGTGCCAGTGACTCCAGGATTTGAGGCACTTTTTTAGGCCCAACACCCAGGCCACTGACTAGAATGGAATGAAATCTCAAAATTAAGTAAATTATAGGGAAACAATGATGCAAAAGTAAATAGTTGATCAAGGCCTTAACTAGACCCCTACTAGCCATGACAGACATTTCATCAAACATATTGTCAACATGTAACCCACAGGTGTAACCAACAGAATTAAGTGTAGGGATCTCTTACTTATCTGAGAATCACCATGAAACATTATTTCCTCATGTCATTTGCCACCTTATCACTTATTAGGTCATAGACATAATATCCAGTCAAATACAAGTAAAAACATGCTGAGAGCCAAACATAGCTGCTACCATAAAATGTACATATATCCAGCATGATAGGAACAAAATTACAATAAACATATCAACCATCAAATTCCATATATACACTGATACATTTACACATGAAAATGGAATGAATTTCTCATTAATCAATGTAATGAACCAACTGGAGATGGGACTACCACTTTCCACCCGACCATAGATTTGTTGAGCCAAGTCTCTTTCTTTAGCCAATCACCCTCGTGCCATATTCCAAGCCTAAATGTGGGACTCATAGAAAACATCAAAAACACCAATCAATTTGGATGCCACCAGAGTTCTCCACCTACACCATGAGGAATTTGAGTTCCTCCTAGTATATTAGGCTTTACCATGCATCCACGGTTCAATCTAGGGATCACTAGGCCCTACACCGAGACATACTCTCTAGGATCTACCATGCATACCATCTCGGGATCACTAGGCCCAACGAAGAGAAGATCCACCTCTTGGATTTACCGTATATCCTGCCTTTCACCATCAAGGATTCGTAGGCCCATCGAGGCACATAATCTAGCTTTAACGCAACCCACAGTTTAGTTCAGGGATTACCAGGCTAGTGCCTTCATACATCCTCAGTTGAGTTCAGGGACCACTACCACCATGTGTTTATCTCTTCGGATATCCACCCCACTCAGCTTCGAATCCAATCTGACCATCCCACATAAACCACATGAGAGAACCCATCTCATCAAAACTATCATGAAATGGCAAGGCTCATCTGAAAATAATGTTACACCTAACAAAACTCATGCCATGAAAGAAAAAAAACACATGCAATCCCATGCATGCCAAATGTAGCAAGGAAAATACACATGCAAGTCAATACCTGCAATGAAGCTTGCTATAGCTACTTGATCCTACCTTTTCCTGCTTGATTGTTTCTTCCTATTTCCTTCTTTTCCTTTCTTGCTTGAATGCCAAAGTTCTCCAAGAAAACTTAAGTGTCCAAGAGTATGAGAGAGAGAGAGAGAATAATGAGAGAGCTCCAAATCTGAACTAAAAAAAGGTTACCAACTGATCCTCAGAAGCCTTTTTATGGATGAGGCTTCTATTTTCTTCATTTTCCTTCTCAGATGCAAGTTGTGACCTTTCACCTCCTTTTTCTCGTAATTTCCATTATTTTCATAAATAGTTGTGCCAAAAATGCCATTCTGCCTTTCCAAATCTTTATCCATTGCCTTTGCCAATTTAATTAGCCATAAACAATCAAATGAACACACATTGGGATGTATTTCCCACCATTTAGCTTGGAATACAAGTCCCATCATTCGTGGTATTTATATATTTTTACATGGATTTTCACGAGGCCTGTTACAAGAAGGTTGCAAGAAGGTTGCAAGAGGCCAGGACAGTGTTGACCAGAAAGTCGATGTTGAGGATGCCCTTTCAACACTCAAGGAAGCATTAGGTGGTGATTGAGATCACTCTCGAATCCCACATAATATATTTGGCTCCTATGTCAAAACGATGAATGTAACTACTATATTTGAAGGTGTCACCAAGTATGCATCTTACGATTTACAATAGAAGGTTGTCAAAATTCAAAATCTGCAAACCATCAATTCTAGAGTTACCTCATTACCACCTGATCTCCCACAAACTTTAAGCCTCTCGTTCTTGACAACAAGGATCGTGTTCTCAGACCTCTGCCAATTTTGGAATATTGCGAAGATGGAATTAATCGATGAGGCAAGGGATCGAATGCAGGGCCAATAAAGTAGTGTGTTAGATTTGTTAGACCGAGTCAAGCTCTTCAAAGGGGCCACATTCTTAGTGTCGTATATATGTAACGTCAAAAAATCCTGTGTGTCAATGACTGCTAGGATTCTTCATATCCTATTCATGGTTTCAACACTGAATTTTTGAGAATGCCATGATATTCTTCCTGAGCACCCAATCATATGTCTTTCTTTTGCTACCATGACCAACCCAAATAGAGTCGTTTACCAACCCAACCCTTGGAAACTACCATTGAGACTCTTTTGACATTGATTTTGTTTAGGGCCATAACATCCATGACTTTCTTGATGGGCTATAGGATCTCATTATAGGAAGCCTCATTTATGAGGGCTTCATTATCATTTTTTTCCCATGTGCAACCATGGTAAGATGTGACACTGAAACTCCTAGCGACATCGGTCGTCACTGGTGTCCTCCTATGGCACAACACCTATGGATCTTGCCAACACTGGTGGGGGTGATGCAAAATGCACGAAAATTGTTTCCTATATTCTTGGCCATGATCACGAGGATCATACTTTTGCCCCTTGCATTTTCGTGGCCCTGATGGGTTTTTTCATTGCGGTACTCACTAGACCCTAGTAGAGTACAATGTAAAGACCATGTTTCATGAATTCCCCAATGTATTTTTGATAATATACTGTGCGACGAAATCCTCAAAATAGACGACGAACAATGGGCTTGGGGAAGGAAGGTAGATGAGTTTGTTCCTGCACTCGCCACTCCATAAAATCCACATGATTGCTATAATTGAAAAATCCATTCACTGCAAATTGCTGGTAGAGCTCGAAGGCCCATGCCGAGCTGGTTCAATCCATGTCATGGATAGATGAAGGACAAATAATCTAAAAAAAATCGACTTAGCAAAAAAAAAAAAAATTCTGAATGTGTGCCTTTGTTTGATTGGATATGGACATACGACTAAAGGGTAAGGGCAACCCTCCCCTTAAAACACCTTTTGTGTAAACTAGCATACTCGGAAGCAGGGGAAGGGAACATCGAAGAGGAAGAGGTTAAACTTTGATTAGGGTTAAATTTTGATTATATATAAATGTATTGAATGCAAGATTAACAATTCATTTAAAACAAGTATTATAGGGTAGCTTAGTGTCAATCTAACTATTAGAAGTTTCTGCTTTTTTTTCACTGGAATCTAAAGATACAATTTTTGGCCAAATCATGAATGCTAATCATTTAAAATACATTTTTGAATTTATAAATGGATTCATCTCTCTAAAAAGTCCCATAACACTTCATTTCTATAAATTAGAAAGTTGAAACTTAAAATTCAAAAAATCCCTCCCAAATTTCAATCAAAATTAACCCCAAAAAATATCAAAAAAATATGTGTTTAAATAAAAAATATTAACATCCATAATGATGACAAATGAATTCCACTTCCCTTGCTGCCCAACCTTGCTCATAAGATTGACAACTTCAACCTTGAGGAATTTCACTATTCCTCACCATGTGAATACCCTCATGTTAAATGTTCACATGTGAACCACACTTTATCTCCTTGGAAATGACATGGTCAATCTATTACATAAGCTAGAACATAGTTACCTATCAAACGAGAAAATTACCTATTACCTGTTTTTTTAAGGTAGCAAAAAAAACACCCGATTTTAAAAGGTGGTTATTTAGAATACACCACCTTTTTTTGGAGTATATTTTTGACACTTCAAATTTTCTTATGTAACCTTTTTTTTTTAAATGTTAGTGACTTTCATGCTGATTTTGAAAAATGTTGATGCAACATAAACAAATTTTTATAGAGGACTTATTTTTGACACTTTATTTTTTTTATGTATCAAGTATGAATATTTTTAAAAAATATTAGTGATTTTCATACTAATTTTGAAAAGTGTTGATACAACATCAACCCTTTTTGTTTAGAGGGCTTATTTTTTACACTTTAATTTTTTTAATGTATTAAGGATCGATATTTTTTTTAAAATGCTATTGATTTTTGTGTCGGTAATAAACCATAAAATAAAATTAAAAAACGTGACAAAAAAATCAAATATAAAAAATTATATAAAAGAAATAAATGAATAAGACTATAAAAATAAAATAAAAAGGAAAATTAATTTGTAAAAATAAAAAATTTAAACAATAAATAAAAACAAAAAATATAATAAAATAACAAGTAATAAAACATAAAAAATAAAAAAAATATGACAAAAAAAATCAAATATAAAAAAACATACAAACATGACAAAAAAAACTATAAAAATGTTAAAGGAAACAAAATTAACTTGTAAAAAAAAATTCTAAAAAAACATAACTAAAAAAAATCATTAAAACAACCACATAATTAAAAGAAATAAAATAAAATAAAATTAAAATTAAAAGAGTTTTTAAAATTTAAAATATAATTTAAAAAAGTTAAAAAATAAAAATAAAAAATAGAAAAACAATCAAATTAAATTAAAAAAGTAAAAAAAATAATAAAAACACAAATTGAAAAAAAAAAGAAAGATAAAAAATAAATTTAAAACAATTTTAATGAAAAACAAAATTGGCCTTAGGTTGTATTGGTCGATTCCGAGAATCAACCTAGGCTGTCGTCATCCATGGCTGCCCGGACCGTCGGGCCTTGTGCCTGACCGGGGCAACGTTGTATTACGCTGCTTGGGCCAGGGCTGGGGTCCCATAGACCATGCTTCCAAGGCTGATTCTAGGTAGTGCTGGGCTAGCAAGTCGATTTCGAGAATCGACCTAGGTCGTCCAAGACCAAATAATTTTGATTTTCTTTTATTAATTAAAATTGTTTCAACTTTATTTATTTATTTTTTTAATTTTAATTTTTTAATGTAAATTTTGTTGATTTTTATTTTCATTTTTATTTTTAAATATTTTTAAGTTGTTTTTTTTTCTTTTAGTTTTCAACTTTTTTTTTTTTTTTTTTTTTTTAATTTTTTTTTTTAACATTATCTTTTTCAATTTGTTTTTTTAATTTTATTTTAATTATGAAGTTTTCATATTTTTTGAACTTCAAAAATATTGTTTTTGATGCCTTATTTATTTATTTATTTTATTTTATTTAATTAGGTCTTTTTTTTTAATATTGTCCCCATTTTTTATAATTTTTTTCATATTTTTTAATATTTATGTCTATATTTTTTATTTTTACGAACTAATTTTGTGTTTTTTACAATTTTATAGTATTTTTTTTTTATATTTGATTTTTTGTCATGTTATATATATATATATATATATATATATATAATTTCTTGTTATTATTTTTAAAATTTTTTTAATTGTTTTGCTTTTTTTCAATGTTTGAATTTTTGTTTTCTTTGTTTGTTTGTTTTCTTTGTTTTTTTTTTTTTGCAGGGTCCTTGTTGATGCTTAACTAGCAACCTGATCCAATTATGTGCAATTTGATAGTTAATTTTAAAATTTTCATTATAATGAATAGAGTCTGCTCCAGAATGTGTTAATTTCATAGTTGGACATTAAGTTTTGATTACAATGGGTCGAGTTCATCTACATTGTTGTGTCAATTTGATGGTTGATTTTTAAGTTTTTTTTGCAACATATCAAGTTGTCTTAGGCTAAGATTTTAAAATCACAATACATTTAACATTTAAAAAATAAATTACTCTTGGTATAATAAATCTTTCATTCAGGTGTTCATTTTTAAAGTTTTTTTACTCATAATTTTTTTTACGTACTGTCATGCTTGAAATATTTTAAAAACTTAAGGTTTTTTTCTATAGTCATAATCTTTGGTTTTAATTCCATGGTTGAAAATTGTGAAAATTTAATGTTTTTCTAAGTCATGATATTTTATCTTTAATGCTATGGTTGACAACAATGATATGTGTTTTTTCTTTGGCACCATGACTAAAAATTGTTGGAATTTTAAGGTTTTTCAAAGACGTGATATTTTATCTTTAATGTCATGATTAAAAACATTGGAAATTTAAATTTTTTCGGAGTCATGAAATTTTATCTTTAATGTCATTATTAAAAAATGTTGAAAATTTATCTTGAATTTTTTTTTTATTCTAGCATCAACACTTTTCATTTTTAGGGTTTCTTTTGCACAAAAAAAAATTGGTTTTTTCTGCTTTTTTAAAAAATGTTGAAAATTTACTCCAAAAAATTCCATCATCAACACTTTTTGTTTTCAGCCTATTTTTTCATGTTTTTTTGGGTTTTCTTGGCTAAAGTTCTCTATTTGAGGTAATAGTTCTCATTTCATCGGTAACTTTGTTCTAGGAGGCTCACATGTAAATACACTACCAAATGTGCATGTGTTAACCACATTCTCCAAATGTCTCATGCAAGTTTCTAAAACAAAATAAAGCACTTTTCCTTAACCCTAGTACCCTAATCCATTCAAATCCTAACGAAAAGTTGGACATTGCAAAGAGAATCGACAACGACAATAGGCTACAGGAATGGATGGGAGAATTCATATGGTGGTTAGCATTTCATGGTGTCCAACCTCACATGGACTCTCAAGGCCTTCCATACAATGGGCATGACTTTTGCCTATAAACCCCATTGGCACTGAAACATAGAGAAACACTTCGACAATTCTGCTTCCATGAAGCGTCGATTCGAATCCTGCATTTTGATGAGATATATATGTTCCATGGATCAAGAAGTTAGTTTGAAGTGTTGCACCATGAATCAATTATTTAAAAATTGTTTTAAATTCTTTATATAACAAAATATGAAAGTTATTATATACTAGCACAACCATGTAGTAAATGTGGTTGATACAAGCTGAAGGCTTATATGATCAATCACATTAGTAAAAATATTGTTTTTTTTTTTTTTTTTTTTTTACAGTGGAATCGGCAACAGGGGTAGCCTCGCGACTCGCGTTACACGGGGTCGATTCTGACCGCTACCTATATAACCACTGGGAGCATGCACCCGCCCCTCTCCACAGCTCCGTTTTAGTCCGGGGGATTTGAACTCGTGACCTTCAGTGCAGAGTCGCCTTTCTAACGACTTCCCGCGATGTGATTACCAACTCGCCTACCCCCGTGGGGCTTAGTAAAAATATTGTTAATTAGATAAAAATTTATTAATATAAATATTGTTAATTAAATATTGTTATTAATATTATTAATAATATTGTTATTAATATTGTTACTGATATATTATTAATTAATAAATCATTTTTTTCATAAAAACGATGGATTAATTCAAAAACCCCAAGGTATATAAACCCTAAGATAAATATTATAAACCCAAGGGAATAATAAATCTAATGGATTAATACTAAAAAGCAAATGAATTTATACTAAAAACCCAAGGGAATAATATTAAACCCAAGGGGTAAATATTATAAATCCTAAAATAAATGTGGTTTACCATGGTTGATTTTCATATTGACAAAATATTTGTCACAATGCAACATTGGACCATGGTTGATTTTCGTATTGACAAAATATTTGTCACAATGCAACATTGGACTATGGTTGACCATGATTGATTTTCATACTGAGACAACCTTTCTCAAAATGCGACGCTGGATAATGGTTGACCATGATTGATTTTCATATTGAGACAATCTTTGTCATAATGGGATGTTGGACCATGGATGACCATGTTTTCACAATGTAAAGTTGGACCAAGAGACAATATATGTCACAATGTGACCATGGTTGACCATGGATAGTCATGGTTGTCACAATGTGATGTTGGACCAAGAGACAATCTTTGTCACAATGTGACCATGGTGAATAACCATGGTTGACCATGGTCGATTTCCATATTGAGACAATATTTGTCAGAATGCAACGTTGGAACATGGTTGACCATGGTTTATTTTCATATTGAAACATTCTTTTTCACAATGCTACATTGGACCATGGTTGACCATGATTGAATTTAATGTCGAGACATTGGACCTCACCAATGATAATAAACCCAAGGGAGTTACATTAAACCTAAGGGATTAATATTATAGACCCTAGGTATATAAACCCTAACATAAATACCATAAACCCTAAAATAAGCATGCTTGACCATGTTTTAGCATGGTTGCTTTTGATATTGAAACAATATTTGTGACAATGTGACATTTGACCATGGTTTATTTTCATATTGAAGCATACTTTGTCACAATGTCACATTGCACCATGGTTGCACATGGTTGACCATTATTATAAAACCGAGCGATTTATATTAAACCCCGGGATTAATATTATAAACCCTAGGATTAATATTATAAACCTAAGGGGTAAATATTATAAACCCAAGGTATATAAACCCTAAAATAAACATGATTGACCATGGTTGGCCATGATTGATTTTCTTATTGACAAAATATTTGTCACAATGCGACGTTAAACTATGGTTGACCATAGTTGATTTTCATAATCAGACAACCTTTCTGACAATGTGATGTTTGAAAATGGCTGAGCGTGGTTGATTTTCATATTGAGACAATCTTTGTCACAATGCGACGTTGGACCATGGTTGACCATGGATGACCATGTTGTCACAATGTGGCATTAGACCAAGATACAATATTTGTCACATTGTGAGCATGGTTGAACATGATTGACCATGGTTGGCCATGGTTGATTTTCATAGTGAGACAATATTCTTAGAAAGCAACATTGGACTATGGATGACCATTATTGTCACAATGTCATGTTGGACCAAGAGACAATCTTTGTCAAAATGTGACCATGATTATTGACCATGATTGATTTTCATATTAAGACAATCTTTGTTAGAATCCATCGCTGGAACAAGGTTGACCATGGTTGATTTTCATATTGAGACAATACTTGTCACAATGCAACATTGAACCATGGTTGACCATGATTGATTTTATTGTCAAGACAATATTTGTCACAATGCAATGTTGCACCATCGTTGACCATGGTTGATTTTCATATTGAGACAAACTTTGTCACAATATGACATTGGACAATGGTTGACCATGGTTTATAAACCTGAGGTATATAAACCCTAAGATAAATATTATAACCTTAAAATAAACATGGTTGAATATGGTTGACCACGGTTGATTTCAATATAGACAAAATATTTGTGACAATGCAATGTTTGACCATGGTTGACCATGGTTGATTTTCATATTGGGACAATTTTTGTCACAATGCGACATTGAGCCATGGTTGACAATGGTTGACCATGGCCAACTATGCTTGATCATGGTCATAAACCCAAGATATATAAAACCTAAGATAAATATTATAAACCCTAAATTAAACATGGTTTACCATGGTTTATTTTCATATTGGAAAGATCTTTGTCACAATTAGATGTTGGACTATGGTTGACCATGATTGATTTTCATATTGAGACAACCTTTCTCACAATGCGACGTTGCACAATGGTTTATTTTCATATTGAGACAATCTTTAATACAATGCGATGTTGGACCATGGTTTACAATGGAAGACCATGTTGTCAGAATGTGGCGTTGGACCAAGAGACAATACTTGTCACAATGTGACCATGGTTGAACATGATTGACCATCGTTTTGATTGGTTGATTTTCATATTGTGACAAACTATGTAATAATGCAACTTTGGAACATGGATGACCATAGTTGTACAATGTGACATTTGACAAAGAGATAATCTTTGTCACAATGTGATCATGAATATTGAGCACGGTTGACCATGATTGGCCATGGTTGAATATGGTTGATTTACATATTGATATAATCTTTGTTGAAATTCGACATTGAAACATGGTTGACCATGGGTGATTTTCATATTGAGACAATCCTTATCATAATGTGACATTGGACCATGGTTAATTTTAATGTCTAGACAATATTTTTCAAAATGCGACGTTGGACTGTTGTTGACCATGGTTAATTTTCATATTTAGACAACCTTTGTCATAATGTGACATTGGACCATGGATGACCATGGTTGATCGTGACCGATTTTCATATTGAGAAAATCCTATGATAAACCCTAAGATAAATATTATAAACCAATATATATAAACCCTATGATAAAAATTATAAAAGCTAAAATAAACATGGTTGACCATGGTTTGTTAGATATTGAGACAATCTTTGGCAATGTTGAACCATGGTTCACCATGATTGATTTTCATATTCAAACAATATTTACCACTATTGATTTTATAAAATATGGATTACCATGATTGAATTTATAAAACATGGTTGACCATGGATGACCATGATTGATATTATAAACCCTAGGGATTAATACTAAAAATAGAAGGGACTATAAACCTATGTGAATAATATTAATCCCAAGGGATACAGATTATAAACCCAAGGTATATAAACCCTAAAATAAATTTTATAAACCCTACAATAAACATGGTTCCCATTGTTGATTTCCATATTGAGACAATCCTTGTCATAATGAGACGTTGGACCATGGTAAACCATGCTTGACCATGATTGACTTTTATATTGAGACAATATTTATCACAATGTCACAATGGACCATGGTTGACCATGGTTGATTTTCATATCCAGATAATCTTTGTCACAATGAGACATTAGACCATGGTTGATCATCATTTACCATGGATGAACATATTTTATTTTATAAAACATGGTTGAACATGGTTGACCAAGGTTGACAATGATTGACCATGGATGACTATGGTTGACCATGATTATCATATTGAGACAATCTTTGTCATAATGTGATGTTGGACCATGGTTGAGACAATGATTGATTTTCATATTGAGACAATCTTTGTCACAATGCGACATTGGACCATGGTTGATGATGATTAATCATGGTTGACAACGATTGATTTTATAAAAATGTTTGACCATGGTTGACCATGATTGACCATGATAAACCCTAGGTATTAATATAAAAAAAATAAGGGACTATAAAACATGGTTGACCATGATAAACCCTAGGTATTAATACAAAAAAGACAAAGGATTATAAAACATGGTTGACCATGATCGTTATTATAAACCCAAGGAAATAATAAACCATAGGGATTAATTAAAAAACCCAAGGAGATTATAAACCTAAGGGAATAATATTAAACCCTAGGAATATGAACCCTTAGATCAATAAACCCAAGGGAATTATAAACCTAAGGTATATAAACCTAAATATGAATATTATAAACCCTAAAATAAACATGGTTGACCATGTTTGATTTTCATATTAAGACAATCCAAGTCACCATGAAATGTTGGACCATGGTTGACCATGATTGATTTCCATATCGAGACAATCTTTGTGAAAATGCGATGTTAAACCATGGTTTATTTTTATATTGGAACAATCATTGTCACAATGCAACTTTCGACCATGGTTGATCATGGGTGGCTATGATTGACCATGATTGATGTTATAAACCCAAGGGAATAATAAACCCAAGGGAATAATATTATAAATCCAAGGGAACAATAAACCTAAGGGTTTAATAGTAATACCCCAAGGGATTATGAACCCAAGGGAATAATATTAAACCCAAGGGGCTAATATTATAAACATAAGGTAAATAAACCCTAAGATAAATATTATAAACACTAAAATAAACATGGTTGACCATGGTTTATTTTAATATTGAAACGATCCTTGTCACAATGCGATGTTGGACCATGGTTGACTATGCTTAACCATGGTTGATTTTCATATCAAGACAATCTTTGTCACAATTCGATGTTAAACCATGGTTGACCATGATTGACCATGGATGGCCAAGTTTGATTTTATAAAACATGTTTGAACATGGTTGACCAAGGTTGAGCATGATTGACCATGATTATCATATTAAGACAATATTTGTCATAGTGTGACATTGGACCATGGTTGAGACAATCATTGATTTTCATATTGAGACAATATTTGTCATGTTTGACCATGGTTGACCACGATTAATTTTATAAAATATAGTTGACCATGATTGAATTTATAAAACATGGTTGACCATGGATGACCATGAATGATATTATAAACCCAAGGGAATAATAAACCTAGGGATTAATACTAAAAACACAAGGGACTATAAACCTATGTGAATAATATTAAACCCTAACAAATGGACCCTTAGATTAATAAACCCAAGGGATTGATATTATAAACCCAAGGGAATAATAAACCCAAGATTTAAGGTTTATATACCTTGGGTTTATAATTTTTATCCCTTCGGTTTATTATTCGATTGGGTTTAAAACCCTATAATAAACATGGTTGCCCATGATTGATTTCCATATATAAATTATAAAAAATAAAACTAAGAAGGATGCTTTGTGCTCATATGGAGACCTAATTATAATTCCAAATCATAGTAAATAGCTTAAGCATAACATAATAATTGCATAAAAGGTTTACTAATTATTTAATTGATTTTTAAAGAATGAAATAAAAATGAATTAATTAATTAATAATGATGAATTAATTAATCATTTAATAAATTAATGAATTATTTAATGAATAAATGAATTATTTAATGGGTTAATTAATGATGAATAAAAAAAAAATGAATTATTAAAATAATTAACTATATTGATATTAATAAAGTAATATTAATAAATATTAATTTTACTTTAGAGACTATTAAAATATTACCTCTAACCCTAAGTGGAAATTAAACTATATTAAATATTCAACTACAAAACGGATTCCTTCATTTCAATAATTGTTACTCAATATAAAGCTATGTTAAATATTGATCCACTATTAACAAGAGGGGTTTTTTAAGAACATCATTTTCCACCCAATTTAATTATATGGCTTTCCTTGTTCTTATTCATCGAAACCATTTTCCTTTGATCACTCTGCGAGTTGAATGATGCAAAACATAATGCGCTTCCCATTAATTATATGGTCATCAATTTATATGATCTTCACATAAAACATAAATGACGAAATCGGAACATCAAAGTAATTAATATATGCTCTAGAATAAAAATGTAAATGTGAGGCCCAATTGAAAAAATTGTTGGAAGTTTCTAACACCCAAATCAATTAATGATATCTTTTTATTCAAATTCTTATCATGCAAGCCCTCCTCTCCTTGCAACATTGTTTCTTATATTTATTTGGTTTTGTTATTGCTAAAGTTTTGTGGTAAATAATAAGTTATTGATTTAGTGTTTTTATCATTTATATGATTCACCCAAAACGCTAAACATAATTTCCTCTACTGTTTCAACTAAAAACAAACATCAACCATATGTACAATGCAGAAGTATTGAATGCCAACAGTATAAAGGAAAAATAGAAAGAATTTTCCATTGTATAATTCCCTTTATCCAATTATTAAGCCATTTTTTTAATCGGGTTTTTCAGATGAGTATCCTTCTCTTCACCTGCAATTTATGTAGAAGCTAAACATAAAATTTTATGTTACCATCTCAAACAATTAATGTGAAGATGACGTTAAGTTGTACTGAAATACCACAACTTTTGTTGCGACTGCACAAAACTGACGAAGGCATAGTTTCTTGTAGAACTGATCAGACTGCACAAAACTGATGAAGGCATAGTTTCTTGTAGAACTGATCAAGGAACAATTCTTGTATGATTGTGTCCAATCTATCCAAATTTATTTTTTAGAGGTTCTACTCATGCAAGGAAATCAAGTAATTTCTGGAGCACTCTACGATGCTTAATAAATGAATAATATTTTATTATTTGACTATGGATCATATGGATGAGATATGAACAATCATGAACAAAGCAAGCAAAAATGCAGAAAAAAAATGATAAAACTTCAAGCTTACCGATTGTTCCATGGCTGGCTCATGCTAGTTCATCAAGGCAGACAGAGCCTCGCTGGTCTCCCTAACAAGATGGCGTTGATTCCAAACGACAACTATCTAATACATAGAAAAGACCAACTAAACTATATAAATCATCATTTATCAATCTATATATTAATATCATTATAATTGCAACCCTGTAACTGCAAATTCAATTGTGGTCGACAAACAAAACCCTGTAGTCCTGAAAGTAAAATTTTTAATACAAAATAAGGCGATCGAATCAAACCCTTACCATGCCACATTAAGCCAGAGGCCTAACATTTACCCACATGATGTCCCGGAGCTGAAGAATTTGAGGGCCGATAAAGAAGCTACGTTGGCGGTATGTCTTTCCAGGTTTCACTGGTAGAATGTGGGGCGAACATTGGCCACTGGTAGTGTTGCAAATTTTACTTCTCTCTGTCGAGCAGTTGGATTTTCCTCGACCATCTATCAATAGAGACTGCAATATCAACCCACAAATTGACGTTTGTTCATTGAGTTTCAATCAACCAGGATTTCAAACCGGAGTACGAGGGAGACGATATATATACCTGAGGTTCCCCAACCCAAACAAAAGGATTGGATGAGAGGCCCACAACCTGTTGGTACGTGCTAGTATGCCACCAGTCATTGAGGATGATGCTCAGTTCTCCATCATAGACGAAGGGCTCTGTTTTTGCGGAGTCGACTATCAAAGAGCCATACAAACCAACCGAACGCTGGAGACCGTAGTGGCCATGATAGAAATATGTCCCAGGCTGCATACATTATTAACATTAGGCCACAAATTCCCAACACAATATAACCAAGTTAAGATGCAAGTATTGAAAAGAAAATGTGTTAAACATACTCTGTCAACAACGAATCTGTAGATAAATGTCTCGCTCGGTAGGATTGCACATTGAGACATGGATGCAGTTCTGGCTCTCTGGAGCTCTGAGACGACAACAAAATTGCCCACCAGAATGGAAACACTTTGCATGATTGGCACGATTAATCGATCCGTGTTTAACGCTTGAAACACTTCAGCTATCGTGAGTAGTGGATCAGTGGTGCCGCTGAGGCATTCAACTTGTCGCTCGGCCTTCAACCACAGTGGTGTCGCTGGCCTATCTGTCATGCAGGACTGGTAACCCCTTTGTCTTCTCAAGACTATTCACATCATATGCGCTTGGCGTTTCAAATTACATTTAATGTCCTTTGATTTAGTCTGCCGCCACATTATCCCCCGCAACAAGGATCACCGAATTTTAATTAAAAAAAGAACATCTAACATTTTCTGCAATTCGCTTCATGCTCCTCACAATAGAGCTGTAGATATTCTTCTCAGACGAAGCATAGCTCAAGATTTAATCTGGCTCGTCCAAAATTGTTTATTAAAAAAGTCAACGTCAACTCTTCCCCCCCAGGTTTAAATAGGGGAACGTTCGGCTAAAAAATAATTTGAATATGGTACAGACATGGATAGTATGCAGATGGATTATTCGAGAAGAATAGATGAAGGGACCAAAGGGCACTTAGTTTATTCCTCTTATTCCCTTTCCAGTACCAAATGTTCATGACAGATGCACTTACAAGATTGTTCCTACAATGAGTGTGCCCAGGAATCTTGAGAATCTGCATGCCTTGAGGTAAGCTTAATATTTTGTAAAAATTATGTTCAGGTGTGCCGGTATTGTCTTATGGATATTGTTGACAATGATTCTGTGAATTTGTTTGATGGAAAATGAAATGAAACGAAAGAACAGGTTATGTACAAGAGTGATGAGCACATGGCGAGTTGGAGGAATTATGCATGCACTGGAAAATGTGACTCTACCATTAGGAGTGCTAGCGTTACTCGAGTGTGGGAAGTTGTAATAAAACATGGCTTTCTACATTTCAATTTGAAATTCCTCAATTTTGTGATATCGAGTTCCAAACTCGTTTAAAAAAAAAATAATAGTCATAATTTTTGTGTCTCTAATTTCGATGGTAGTTTAATTGAGACTATTGTCACTAAAAGGTATCAGTATTTTTCATTTTGAATGGTTCGAGCCTTTGATGACCAACTCACTGTAATGAAATTATTTAGTTTATCCACTATTTGAGAGTGGGTTCATGAAGCTATTGACTAAACATTGCACTTTTAGTTTATCCGCTATTTGAGAGTGGGATGTTCATGAAGTTATCGGCTTAAAAATATATAGATTCTGGCATAGGATTTTATATATTTAATTTTCTCTCTTCCCTTTGAGTAGCAAAATTTCAAGGAAAGGTTCAATATTTTTTTGCCCATGTAACCTTTTGGGATTTCCACATTTATAAGGATGTGAATGTAAGAAACGATATATATGGCCTCTCCTCTCTTCCATGTAAATTATTGGGATCTCCACATTTATAAGGTTGTGAATGTATGAAATGATTTTTATGACCTCCTCTTTCTCTTTGCAGTCATTAATTACATTTTTTTTTTTTTTTTGTAGGAGATAGGATTTTGAAGTGGGAGTTTCTTCCTTTTGCAATATCTATAGATGATATGGTCACCCACATAGAACAACTCTTGACCCATAAACCAATAAGAAATATGCTTTAAGCCCTAAATGTAATAAGAAAAAGTTACTCTATATTTCCCTATAGACCCTTGCATAGAGATTTGACTATCTCCATTTAGACTTCAAGTAACCATCCTAAAAAAGGGAATTCCCTACATCTTAAAATTAACCATAACATTTTTTTATTTTTTTTGTCAAGTAAGAGTGGAGCTTTCAATTAACCAAAAAAAAGATTACATATGGTACACATCTTTACAAGTGTAAAGATCAACAAAAGACAGACCTATTGATGATCAATAAACAACAGGGTCAACAAAACCCACAACCTTACATACAAAACCAAAATTATACCCCTGGTCATTATTCCTAAGTGTTTAGACTGTTGATCTCTCCTCAATTCTTATTGCTCAATTCTTATCACTCAATCTCCACCGTCGATCTTACCTTCAATCGGACGGTTGATATTCTCTCCAATCAACAGAGTTGCACGGTGATCCTGCACCGTAGATCAAAACCCATTTGATCTGATGGTCCTCAATGATATCACATCGGAAACTTGTGCGGCACTTACATGCTTCACGGAGCTGATATAGATTATAAAACTTGTTCTATAAAACTTCAGGTCCACTCTTAGACTTAACCTCTGACCATTTTAAAACTCGATATTCATTCAATAACGAAAGCCATCAAATCCTATGGCTTGCGGCCCTTCAACTAGCATGTTGTTTACCACATACTCAACACCCGTAGTTAGCTATGACGTAAGCATTGACTATGGGATCAACGGTTAGGGTTTACTGCGGCACTTCAACCAGGCTCAATGACTTCCACTCTTTCCTACTCCTGCTAGTCTTCCTCCTGCTCATTATTCATAGTCTGGAAGTACGCCATGTCTCTGGCAGCTTGTCGATAACAATCATCATGCAGTTTACCAGAGGGTATAAAATCCCAGTCGTACAGAATATAGCTTTCCTTACATAGCACTCCTTCATTCGCCAGACAATTAGCTAACATATTGGCTTTTCTTCGCACATGAACGAAACTGATGGTTATTAGGGTTCGCAAGTGGGAATGAATATGCTAAAAGACCTGCGAGAGCCTCCAATGTTTCGACACTTTGCCAGGTGTTGTTCCATTACACATTTTCTTAGTCGCATTAATGATCAATTCAGAGTCAATTTCAATGATGGCGTTGTGTAAATTTGACTCCAACAGGATTTCCAGGCACTGCTCTAAGGCCATGAGCTCCGCCATGTTATTAGTGGAAGTCCCCAAATGAATGTGGAAGATATCCTTTATGTGCCCCTGCTCATATCTTATGACACCGCCAGATCCAACCATCCCTGGGTTGCCCTTAGAGGCCCTGTCTATATTGATTTCCAAAAAACCATGAGGAGGAGGCTGCCAGATATCTTTACCAGCAGTTGTTTTGCTCACACCCTTGACAACGGCTTGGGGAACTGGAGAGTAGAGACCCAACTTCAGCAATTTGCGAGCATCTGGGGTGAAGGGGTGTCCTTAGGAATTTTCCACATAAGGGCTCCTACTCTATTTTTGAGCTATCGTAAAATTTGGACAATGATATTTTGGGTCGAGCCTGTTTTGTTCTTGAAAATCCTGCATTGCTTTCTTTCCAGACATCCCAGATAATAAAGCCTAGAACCAGAGTCCAAGTCTTGTTAATGATTTCATTACTTGAGAAGTCTTTCCTCCAATTCTTCAAAGTGTTGGTGACGCTGAATCTGTCCCTGTCAGTTTTCTTGAAGACTAAGGCCGCCCAATCTGACAAGGTAGATGTGAAGGGGCGGAGGTTTAGTAAATGTTCCATCGTCTCCTCCTGTAATCTGCATAGATGGCATTTGGATGGGCCAACAAATCCCCTTTTCATAAGATTCTCCCATGTGAGAATTTTCTTTTGGTGAACCAACCACATAAACAACTTGATTTTCATCCATTGCGAGTTTTGCCAATGGTCATTCCAAACATGATCAGGGTTTGGATAATCAAAACCTAGGGCCATGCGTTTAGATTATTTGAGGTTAAAGGTGCCTTCAGTGTTTCGACCCCATCTTAGTTGGTCAAATGAGGAAGACACCAAAATCTTCCTCTACTCCAAGTCAAGAGCAAAGGATTCTGCCTGGGCCTTCAAAGGACTCTCTTCACTGTAACCAAGATTCTTCCACATTCTCCATTTACCATTGTCCCTTACCTGATCCCAGAAGTCACTTACCATAAGTAAACCTTTGTTGTTAGTGTCATTTTTTAGAGTGGTTAGTTCTTCTCTAAACAAATTTGGTTCCTGCTACCAGTTATCCTCCCAAAACTGTGCAAGGTTCCCAGTTCGGATCTCCCAGAAACTATGATGTTGGGCAATGGCTTTATTCTCCCAAGCAAGGTTCCAAATGCGGGAGCCCTTGATGAGCCCTGATATTTTGATATGATCCCTCTCCTGCCAATTATTTGCATATTTCTACTTCCAAAGCTTGGCCCAAGGGGTTGTCGATTCCTTGAGCCACCTCCACCAAAGTTTGGCTCCCGCAACTCTGCTGCGGATTTCAGGGTCATGAAGCCCCAAACCACCATGGGCCTTAGGTCTGCAGAGCTTGTCCCAAGCTACCAAATCCCACTTCTTTTTCTCTTCCGATTTTCCCTTAAAGAAAATCTCATTGAATACTCTTGATTTGTTGCATAACTCCTTCGGGAGAAGGAAGAGCTGAAAAGATGAAAATGGGTATAGCCTGCAGGACAACCTTTGTAAGCACAAGATGCCCCGCCAAATTCAAAGACATGTAGGTCCATTTACTAAGTTTATCCTAAAGTTTATTAGTTACTGGCTCCCACACTCCCTTGCTCAAAGGTTTGTCAGTAAGAGGCATTCCAAGGTACTTGGAGGGTAACTGATCCCTTTGAAACCTGAGAATTCTGGTGACGTTCCTCTGAATAGCAATGTCAGTATTGAAAAAAGCACCTTTGATTTTTCAAGGCTTACCTCTGTACTAGCAGCCAAAGCAAATTCGTTCAGGATTTGTTTGAAAGCTCTGGCTTTCTTGACTGTAGGAATGCCTTGCAGCATTGTGTCATCAACAAATTATTGATGAGTAGAAGTAGCACCATCCGGGGTAAGTTTCAGACCCTGGATTCTTCCTTCAGCATTTGCCATTTTGATTGCTCTACCTAGCCCTTCCATCATGAAAACAAAGAGGAAGTGGGAGAGCGGATCCCCCTGTCTGAGACCCCTAGAGGGCATAAAGGTTCTAGAGGGAGAGCCGTTAAGTGTAATGGAGAAGCTATCCATGGATATAAGGGCCATAACCCATCTTATCCAGTTTTGGTCTAAGCCATAAGCTCTTAGCACTGCCCTGATGTAAGACCAACTTAGCTTATCATAAGATTTTGCTAGGTCCAACTGCATGATCATACTAGCTTGCTTATTGCTCTTAAGAGAGTGTACCACCTCGTGAGCTTGTATGATGTTGTTGAGAATCTGTCTTCCTTCCACAAACACAGTTTTCTCCTCTGAGACGACAGTGGGAAGAAGAGGCTTGAGTCTGTTATCGATCACTTTGGAAATAATTTTGTACACCACATTGCATAAGGATATGGGTCTGAATATGTCCAGTGTCATAGCTTTTTCCTGCTTTGAATCAAAGCTATGAAAGAGGCATTAAGAGCTTTCAAAACAATTTTGGATCTTCTAGAGTCTTCCACAACATCAAGGATATCTTGTTTGCCTGTTTTCCAACAAGCTTTGAAGAAATCCACATTGAAACCATCAGGGCCAGGAGCTTTCCCATTTTGCATCTCATTGATAACTTCACTAACCTCCTCTTCAGACACTGGCCTATTAAGATTGTGACCATAACATTTTATTATTATTATTACAATGACTATTTATTTTAAAATGAAATGGGTAGGATTTTTATATTAGAAAGATAATTTAGTTACTAAGCTATAATCTTTACATTGTTCTTATTTCTCTAGTGTTTAACTGTTCATTGACATCCATAAAATTTTTCTCCTATCTCTATGAGATATTCTAATTTCTATTCTAAATTGAAATCTTCCATACACTTTCAAAACAATAATTAAAAACAAGAAAAAATTGCAAAGCATCTACAAAGTCTAGCGACTTATCTTGATCCTAATGGCCCAGCTTCAGAAGTTATCTGCTCGAGTTCTTTAGAAACACTATAAACATTGTATGTTGACAGACCTTGCTCAGCTACCCTACGAGTCATTTTTCATGGTTGAGCTTATTTGTTTTCTAGGTCCTCTTGATTATTCCTAGCACCCTTGTTGATCTCTCCTTCTAATCAGGATAATTTGATGTAGATAACTGCTACCTCCACCTCCATAATCACATGTATCTTCTCCATTTTCCTTTGTAACCATTCAATTTTTTTGATCTAGGGGATAAAAAATATGATAAAAAATGAAAGTGCTCGAAATATTCCGAAACCAGCACCAAATCATAGAGATAATCATCATAATTCCAACAATGCCTGGATTACCTCTATCCAAGAGCGTATGAGGAAGTTATCATGTTTTGAAGTTTTTGGCAAATGCCTAAAAAGTTAACTCGCAGGGTAGATTGTACAAAGCACAAATTCCACGTGGTAGTTCGTATGACGATGTTATGTTGATTTCATTAGTTGACTGGGATGTACAGATAGGCAGGTGTACTAATGGATCGAGGGAAGGTGGTGCACGGTGATTGGGTCATAGGTACATGAGTTGGGCCAATTCTATTAAAAATGGAAACAATAAATTCTAATTTAATTTGTCCTTGAATTAAATTGTGAATTAAAATCGAAACTCTATTCTCATAGCAACTTGTAATAGTTAATTAAGTTAAATTGACTTACTTGACATAGGAAATTTGAGTTGGAAGTCTATCTAGAGTCATGTAGAGTGATCCCTAAATTTTAGGGGTCCAGATTGAGTTCATTGGAGTTGTAATTAGATAACTCAATCTAACTGAGTTAGAGTTAATTAAACTAGTTCTAACTGTTGGAGGTACTAGTAGAGGTCTAGTAGTGGATCAGTGTACCAGTGCATCCCCAATACGACACCATCTAACTGAAGATTCACTCATAAATAAGTCATGAATGTTAGTTTAGAGGAAGACCCAGTTGAGATTAGAGTGCAAGGACAATGTACTATCAGTTGTATACTTTTTCAAGTTGTACAAATGGTGCATGCAAGTAGTTGAGGACCTAAGTTTGGACTATGTAGTTATGGAAGAAGGATTTCCTAATTAAAGATGGGATAATTCCTCTACGAATTACGAAAGGAAGTAGTGTCTTCGTAGGCAACAGATTTGGCTTAGTGTTGGCTAGAGTGGGCTTGTGAGGCAAAGAGTTAGATTATACTTGTGCAGGAATTGTTCAGGAGGAACAAGAATTGTATTTTATTCTCAGATCTTCTGGTTAATGCAATATAGATAGTCGAGGTTTTTAGTAGTTTCTTTCCCCAAAGAAATATTGTGTTATGTTCCATTCATATTCTTCCTCTTTCTGCTTATTGTTTTTATCGATCAATTTTGGCTTCGCTGAAGAGTAGAGTAGATTATTGTATTTTGTTTTAGTATATCACATGAGCTATTGAATCTACATAGTAAAAATATACATGGTATCAAAGATGAAGACAATATAGAAGAGGATATTTCGAGTTTGTTGTGCAGGTGAAAATAAAATTTGTAGTTCACACTTCAGAGACTACAATATGGATTTCTATGGTTTGAGATGTGGGTATGCCTTGGAAGGAAACTCGAATTATAGGATGGCAGTTGTGTTGGAAGACAGTGGCCTCAAGGAATTCATTGATCAAGACATTCCTAAGCCTCCAGCATCAAATACTAAAGATTTGGCTGAATGGAGAAAGTGTGTGGTAGAGGTGAGGCAGATTATCCATAAGGGAGTTCGAGATCACATTGTCTCGAGTCTCCATGTCAAGGAAACTCCATACTCGATGTGGAAGGCATTAACGGACTAGTTTCAAAATAGCAATGACCATAGGAAGTTGGCACTGAAGGACAAACTCAGAAAGATCAATATGGAGAAGGGCGACTTAATTATATAATACTTGACCAAGTTCACTCGCTGTCATGATGAGCTTGGATGTGTTGGGATTACTATTCCTGAGGTCAATATGGTAAGCCTATCTCTTCTAGGACTTCCAAAGAGTTGGCACAGTTATTAGGAATCAATCAATCTGAGGGAGAAGCTGATAGATTGGGAACGACTGTGGTCATATTTGGTGCATGAAGAGATTCAGAGGAACACCAGAGATAGATCCTCATCAAAGACTGATGATGAGGAAAATTGTTCCTTAGCAAGTAAGGAAAAGAAAGGGAAAGGGAAGGTATCCCATTCCAAATCAGATTCTTTTCATGGAGGAAAGAAGAATGACATGTCAAAATTCAAGTGCTTTCATTGTCATGAGATGGGACATTTTTCTACAAATTGTCTGCTCAAGAAGTCCAAGAAGAAGCCCTTAGGAGGAGCGGAAGGTGAGGCTCTTGCCTCACAATTTGAACTAGACTTTACCCTCATCGCATGTATGGTGTCATTGATGATGGGTAGTGTATGGTACCTAGATAGTGGAGCTTCTTTCCACATGACTAGTAACAAAGTGATCTTTAGAAACCTGGAGGAGAAGGATCTCTAGATGCATAATAAGATGGGTGATGGCAGGAGGTATAGTGCTACCGGGTTGGGTATAGTTACCTTTCAAAGGGAGTGAGGTTCTCTCCTCACTTTGCGAGATGTTATGTATGTTCCTGCTTTGAAGAAGAACTTGGTATCTATTGCTATGTTGGAGGATAGAGGCTATGATGTGATATTTAGTAAGGGAAATGTGTTCCTTCATCACATAGCCATGGGATAGGTAAAGAGGATAGGGATTCAGGTGAAGAATCTCTATAGGTTGGAGGTAGAATATTGTGCTACCTTGAGCATGAAAGGAGAGAAGGTGCAGAGCTGGGACATCGGTGAGTTGTGGCACAAGAAGTTGGGTCACTTGAAACATGACACTTTTAAAATCATGTAGAAAATTTGTACCGATCTTCCCAAAGGTACACTAGAGTAAGTTGACACATATAAAGGGTTTACTTTGGGAAAATACACCAAAGCTTCCTTTCACGACAAAGAAAATCGAGCACAGTCGATCCTATATCAAGTCCATTTAGATGTGTGTGGACCATTCTTGACAACATCCATGGCCAATCACAGGTATTATGTTATATTTGTTGATTATTTTTTTCATAACTATTTTTATCTTCTTCATGCAGAAGAAAGATCATACTTTTGCAAAAATTTTTGAATATAAAGCATTGGTCGAGAAAGATATTGGAAGGAAGGTTAAAGCCCTCAGGAGTGATAAGGGTGGAGAGTATGTGTCGAATGAGTTAAAAAACTTATGTGCAACAAAAGGCATTCGATGAGAGTTAACAGCACCTCATAACCCACAACAAAATGGGGTGGATGAAAGGAAGAACAGAAGCATTGTAGGGGAGACACAGGCGATGTTGCATGAACAAGGCCTACCACTACACTTGTGGTACGAGGCATGTAACACAAATGTTTATTTACAGAACAAAAGCCCTCATTGAATTCTTGGGATGAGTACACCAGAGGAGGCTTTCTCAGGGAAGAGACCAGATGTGGGTCACTTCAGGATTTTTGGATCATCGATATATTTCCATGAGACCAAATATGCATGAAAGAAGATTGAACCAACAACAGAGTTGGGGATATTTGTGGGGTACACTGATACACCTCACAACTATCAGGTGTACTTTTCAACCAACACGATAGTAGTGGTCCACAGGAATGTAAAATTCGATGAAGAGAAGGCCATGAGATGTTCCCTTGAGAGGGAGCTTCAACTACAAGCACTTGAGGAGATTTTAGCTCCTAAGGAGGAACCACAGATTATTTGGAGCAACCACATGCAAAGGATTAGAGAGTGGAGACACCCACTCAAGTAGAGTCTTCCATAGATTGGAGAAAGCACACTAGAGACATTGACAGGTTATTGCATGATGCGAGGGAGAATGTGGGTGCACCCACATCATAGCACAAGAAGAGGAGGTCACTAGAGAGGTACACTAGATACATGGCTCTTATTAGTGAATGTATTGAGATAGAGCCATCTTCTTTTGAGGAGGCAGTGCAACAACTAGTTTTGGGTTGATGCCGTGGTTGAGGAGTATGACTCCATTGTCAAGAAAAGTGTTTGGGCTAGGGTCCTAAGACCAATGGACAAGTTAGTGGAGAGTTCCCAATGGCTTTACAAGGTAAAGAAAGCAACAAATTGTAGTGTGGAGAAATAAAAGGCCATGTTTATGAATTGAGGATTTTCTCAGGTAGATGGTATTGATTATGATGAGACCTTTGCTCCTATTGCAAGGTACTCATAAATCAAATCCATTTTGGCACTATCAACGTAGATGGGTTGGAAGATACATCAAATGGATGTAAAGAAAACCTTCCTTAATCGCATGGTTGAGGAAGAGGTGTATATTAAGCAGCTTGAAGGTTTTGAGACCTTTTACCAAGAGTCACATGTGTGCCAACTCAAGTGAGCGTTGAATGGATTGAAGAAGTAACCCCGTGCTTGGTACACTAAGATTGATAACTACTTCACCTGGTTGGGCTTCACAAAAAGGGAAGCAAATGTGAAACTGCACCATATTGTGGTGGAAGGTAAATTGTTAGTTATTGTTTTATATGTCAATGATTTGATTCTAAGAGGTGATGATAAGATGTTCAATTCTTGCAAAGAGAATCTTGAAAGAGAGTTAGAAATGAAGGACTTGGGTTGCATGCACTACTTTCTGGGCATGGAAGTATGGAAAGGTGATGGAGAGTTGTTTGTCTCTCAAGGAAAGTATGCCAACGAGCTACAAAGGAGGTTCTGCATGGAGAGAAGTAAACCCGTGATGACTCCTCTAGTAGGTAACTGGAGGAAGGAGAATGCTACTTCTGGTGAAGTAGTGGAATCTTCTGTTTATATGAAGTTTATGGGTTCACTCATGTATTTGGTGAACACACGACCAGACATGTGCTATGCAGTTAACCAGCTTAGTCAAGCAATGGTTAAGTCGACCAAGATGTATTGGAAGGTAGTCAAGCATGGGTTGAGATACCTTAGAGGAACTACTCAGTATGGTTTATGGTACAGACAGATAGAGGGAGTGAAGCTTCAAGGCTTCATCGATGCAGATTGGGTAGGGATTCCATCTGTTAGGAAGATCATATATGGTGGGATCTTTAGTATTGGGACAACAACTATTTCTTGGTACAACAGGAAATACAGATCAGTTGCAGTTAGTTCAACAGAGGTAGAGTACATGGCTGCTAGTCAAACAACTTGCGAGGCCATAGAGATGAGGAAGATTCTAGTTGGTTTGTTTGGTAAATAGATGGATCCAACTATGATTTAATATGATAATCAGAGTTATATCAAACTCTATGAAAATCTAGTTTTTCATGACCAGTCCAAGAATATTGATATCCAGTATCATCATCTTCGATATTATGTGTAGAGGAGGATTGTGTTGTTGGAGTACATTCCCACAGAGGAGCATGATGCTGACATTCTGACAGAGGCATTCTCAAGATGTAAATTTGAATTTCACAGAGACTAGATCGGGGTAGCTGATAATCCATTCCCTATTGAGAGGGCGTTTTAAAAATGGCAACAAGAAATTAAAATTTAATTTATCCTTCAATTAAATTTTGAATTAAAATCGAAATTCTATTCTCATAGCAACTTGTAATAGTTAATTAAGTAAATTGACTTAATTAACTTAGGAAATTCGAGTTAGAATTCTATTTGGAGTCATGTAAAGTGATCCCTAAATTAGGGGTCTAGATTGAGTTCATTGGAGTTGTAATTAGATAACTCAGTCTAACTGAGTTATAGTCACTTAAACTAGTTCTAACTGTTGGAGGAACTAGTAAAGGTCTACTGTGGATCAATGCACCAGTGCATCCCTAGTACCACACCAGCTAATTGAATATTCACTCATAAATAACTCATGAATGTCAGTTTAGTGGAAGACCCATGTTGGGCAGTAGATCCCCCCATAGCATGTTTTTGGGGCTTAAAGCCCGAGTTTTGGTCAATGTAATGTAAATACCCCGCAAAATGCGGGCGCAGAGCGCAAGAGTCTAGGGCTGTCCACCCTAAAATAATGCAATTCAATGTATAGTATGTCAGCCTGAGCGAGGCTCTAAGTGTAAAGACGGTTCTGATTTTTTTGGCAAGTAATAGATAAATGCGAAGGGAGGGTTAGAAGATAGAAGTGGATCTGAAGTGTATTGGGTTGTAGTGGTAGGTAGAGGCTCTGCAGCTCAGTGCGTAGAGGCCTAGTAGAGTCCACAGTTGAGTGTGCGGACCCTTGCAGCTGAGTGCACAGGGTGGAGTCAGGCCTGTAATTGAACTTGAGTATTAATAAAGATAAGATTGATTCATAGTATTGTGCGTCTGTTTGTAGATCTGTATTTCTATGTTTTGGTTATCTTTATGAATTTATATTGTTTTCGAGCACGTGCGCTTATCTGGAAGTTGAATAAGTAATAATATTATTGGACTTTCACAAAATAAGTTAAGCACTAATATAATAGCACAGTAAGGATCAGATCAAAATAATATTGTATTCCTAAAGGTGTGCATGGGTTGCAAAGAATAGAAAGTTGCGCGGAGTAGTGCAACGCACAGATTAGGATCATGAACCTCTAGAACCTTCATCAAGACATCCCTAGGGTGCGGAAACCTGGTTCCAACACCCTCCCATACTACTTCGGGTGAGACCTCAATTCACGCTCTGCGGACTGTTGCCGAAAGGGCCAGTAGTACCAGGATTTGCTTGGCTAAACACATTGTTGAACCTGGGTCATGCCCCACATAGCCAACAAATGGTTCCATTGCTGGGACCGGGACCTGCCTAGGGATGTCTGACGTCATGCCACTGGAACCCAACAAAGAAGGAAATTGAAGAGTGGTTGGACAAGAAGATTCACGAGTTTGCGGCACAAGAAAACAGAACTCTGCAGTTATCTGAGAAAAGGTGGTTGGATCGTTACGCGTATATGTAAATCCATGAGATTTTCTTTGAATCTTTTCCCTCTGAACTATATGAGTGGATCGCGAGATTAGCCGAAAGCCAGGGAAGGTGTAAGCTTGACCAACCGATAGTGTGGATAGTATGCAGATGGCTTATTCAAGAAGAATAAATGAAGGGACCAAAATGCACTTAGTTTATTCCTCTTATTCCCTTTCCAGTACCAAATGTTCATGAGAAATGCACTTACAAGATTGTTCCTACAATGAGTGTGCCCAAGAATCTTGAGAATCTGCATGCCTGTGAGGTAAGCTTAGTATTTTGTAAAAATTATGTTTAGGTGTACTGGTATTGTCTTATGGATATTGTTGACAATGATTCTGTGATTTGGTTTGTTGGAAAATGGAATGAAACGAAAGAACAGGTTATGTAGAAGAGTGATGAGCACATGGCGAGTTGGAGGAATTTTGCATGCACTGGAAAATGCAACTCTACCATTATCAGTGCTAGTGTTACTCGAGTGTGGGAAGTTGTAATAAAACATGGCTTTCTACATTTCAATTTGAAATTCCTCAATTTTGTGATATTGAGTTCCAGACTTGTTTAAAAAAAATAATAGTCATAATTTTTGTGTCTTCAATTTCGATGGTAGTTTAATTGAGACTATTGTCACTAAAAGGTATCAATATGCTTTAAATTTGAATGGTTCGAGCCTTTGATGACCAACTCACTGTAATGAAATTATTTATTTTATCCACTATTTGAGAGTGGGATGTTCATGAAGTTATCGGCTTAAAAATATATAGATTCTGGTATAGGATTTTATATATTTAATTTTCTCTCTTCCCTTTGAGTAGCAAAATTTCAAGGAAAGGTTCAATATTTTTTTCCCATGTAACCTTTTGGGATTTCCACATTTATAAGGATGTGAATGTAGGAAATGATATATATGACCTCTCCTCTCTTCCATGTAAATTATTGGGATCTCCACATTATAAGGTTGTGAATGTATGAAATGATTTTTATGACCTCCCCTCTCTCTTTGCAGTCATTAATTACATTTTTTTAGGAGATAGGATTTTGAAGTGGGGATTTTCTCCCTTTTGCAATATCTATAGATGATATGGTCACCCACATAGATCAATCCCTGACCCATAAACTAATAAGAAATATGCTTTAAGCCCTAAATATAATAAGAAAAAGTTACTCTATATTTCCCTATAGACCTTTGCATAGAGATTTGACTATCTTCACTTAGACTTCAAGTAACCATCCTAAAAAAGGGAATTCCCTACATCTTAAAATTAACCATAACATTTTGTTATTATTATTACAATGAATATTTATTTTAAAATGAAATGGGTAGGATTTTTATATTAGAAAGATAATTTCATTTTTCTTTTCCAAAGAAAAAATCGAACTTTTTATTAAGGTAATAAAAAGTTACATAGTATATGCATTTAAGCATTCAATAAACTGTATGACTTTGTTCAAAGCATAGAGTTGTTTTGAAATGGTAAGTTTGAGTGTCTTCTAACTCTACCATCTCATTTTTGCTAATTCAATATCGTTGAAGACATTATCATTGGCTTCATCAAAGAGGAAAACAACCCAAATATGATATTGGTCAGCTTTCAATATATAACCCCTAAAAAAGATCATCAAAAACTAATATTTGAAAAAGACACTGTACCAAGAGTAAGCTCTGAGTCATTCTCTAGCCTCCTCACAGAGGAAAATATCCCAAACAAGAATAAGGTTAGTGTACAATTTGACAAAAGTATTTTACACAAGACGATATTTTTTTTCCAGGACCAAAATTAACATGATAATAAGTTTGAGTTGCTGATTAAAACTAAAAACTAATCAATTAAACAGTAAGGAAAAAGTATCATAGGCCGAAACCAAGAGACAGTGTGGCAAGATTCTCAAAATGGTGGCTGATCCGACACACGGATCTCATCCAGCTCAGCTTCCTCTATCCTCCAACTATCCAGATCCTATTGTAGACCCGCTTTAGAAAGTTGTTCTGCTGCACTATTGTGTTCCCTGTAAATATGACAGATTGTGATATCATTAAAAAAATGTTTTGAATATTTTTCTTCTTCTAACAAAGGAGATAGAATATAATTCTAGCATCTTCTCTCGCCATTGAACCATTTGATAATATTCATCAAATCCCCAAAGATTTGAACCAAGTGGATGCCCAGGTGAGTAAGCCAACAAAGGAGTAATTTTAAAGCAAGAAGTTCTGCTAATTTTTGGTTCCATTCCCCAATCCAATAGAAGCTTTAAGACTCATGTGGTTATTGTTTTTATCTGAGGCCTTGTCAAAATATGCCCATGGAGTTCCTTCTTTAATTTGTTCCTCTCTTATGATTCTTGGGTTGGCATCCTGAAGTGGCTCAGGAATACTTGCATAAATTGCAGAGCATTCAACAGCAATGTAACCTATTGAGGGAGTCTGATATTTGAAAATATTGTTGTTGCGGGCCATCCAGATACCCTAGGCTATGATTAGGGGGAGATTTCTCATATTTCCTTCTGGATATTCCTTCCACCATTTATTCCATACTTCTGATAGGGTTTCCCCTTCCCAGGTCATCCTGGTCTGAATTAGTCTCCTTGATTCCATCCACACCTCCTTTGTGAATGGGCATTTTAGGAAGAGATGGTGGATCATTTCAATGTCATTTTTACATAAGGCACACCTTCCTGGGTTCGATTTGTATCTCCTCTGTAATATGTCCCAGGTTGGCACTTTATTCCTTAGTATGCACTAGAAAAACATTCGTGCTTTTGCTAGGCATTTCAACTTCCAAATGAGGCTCACCCACCATTCCTGGTTCCCCCACCCCTTTCTTGACATGAGAAATTTATATCCTTGTTTAGGAGAATAGGAACCCGAGGGGGCATGTGCCCAAAGTAGCTGATCTGGTCTATCACTTAGCCTGACATTTGACCTGGTCAATTCCTTGGTGAAGTTTTGCCACTCCTCCCTCCATTGTTGATTGAGATTTAGGTCACTCCCTGATAGCCAGGCTTGACCCCATATCATGGAATGACCATTTTTTCTGATATGGATTATATGATGGATGCCTCTTGAGTCTAATTGGTTTATAAGACCTGGAATTAGTGAAAATCCTTCGTTGCACCCCATCCAGGGGTGCTTCCCTCTCCTAACTTGTTCTCCATTTCCTATTTGCTAGGAGAGGCCTTGTTCAATGATATTGAAGGAATCTATGGTAGCTTTCCACACCACCGATGCATTCCCTTTCTTCTTATTTGGCATATTGATCCAATCATTCATCAGAATGGGATCAATGTACTTTCGTTTGACCACTATGGTCCACAGGTTTTCCATCTTTATTAATCTCCATCCCAGTTTTGCTGCTAGAGATGGTCCAAAGGCTGATAACTCTTTTATTCCCCATCCTCCCCATTCCTTTGGTCTTTCCACCTTATCCCAGGCCACCCAGGGCAACACCGATTCCTCCTTCGAGCCAGCCCAAAGGAAACAGATGCATACTCATCTAATCCTTTCCAGAATTCCTTTCGGAACCCATGTAAGTGCTGCCCAGTACACTGGAATGGCCAATAGGACTGATTTTATGAGTGTCAGTCTTCCTGCTCTGGACAACCATTTAAACTCCAATGATTTATCCTAGATTCTATTTTTTCCACCAACCAGAACCAATCTTGTTTCCTGTATGAGTGTGGCTTTAGGAAGAATCCCAGATACTTGAAACTATCCTCCAACTTCCGATCTTCAAAGGGCAGGTCTTCTGCTATATTCCTAGATTCCATTCTATTAAATCCTTCCAGAATTAATGAGGATTTTTCCTTATTGACGAGCATGCTCGTCGCCTTGAGGAATAGTTCCAATATCTTTTTTAACTCCTTTGTTTCACTCCTTCTTCCATTGCTGAAAAGAAGGATGTCATCCACAAACAGTAAATGAGTTATATAAAGGTTGACTGCCACTTCAACTCCTTGAATATCTCCTTTCCTTCTTGCTTCTAGTAACAATTGACTTAGACCTTCTGCTGCTAGGAGGAAGAGGAGAGGAGATAAGGGGCAGCCTTGTCTCAACCCTCTTTGACCTTGAAAAAAGGAGGATGACACCTCATTGATTAAAACCACAAAGCTCACATTGTTCAAGCACCCCATGACCCAGTTTATGAAGTCCACTTGAAATCCCAGGTGAGTTAGAAGCATTTGAAGGTACATCCAACTGATTCTATCATAGGATTTAGAGAGGTCAATTTTCACTACTTCACCTTTTCTTTTGTTTAATTTTATGCTATGAATGGTTTCCTGAGCCACTCCTATCGCTTCATGAATCTGTCTTCCATCCAGGAATCCAAATTGTTCTTTTGAAATATGCCTTGAGAGCATTGGCTTCAATCTGACAGCTATCACCTTTGCTATTATTTTGTAGATACAGTTGCACAAAGAAATCGGTCTAAAATCCTCAAAAGAGGATGGGTCTTCTTTCTTGGGGATAAGGGCTATAAAGGTGGCATTAAAGGGTTCAAAAATTGCACCTTTCCTCCTGGATTCTTCAACCACTTCAGTTAATTCACTGCCTATAGTCTCAAAAAAGTGTTGGAACAGCTCCACTGTCCAACCATCTGGACCTGGACTCTTGTCCTTTGGCATTGATTTTATGATTCCTTCGACCTCCCCTCTTGTGACTTCCCCCATGAGCTCTTCAGAATCCTCCTCATCCACATAGCGAGGGAAAGCCTGAGCTGTTTGGATCACCTCATCTAACGACACTTCCGAAGGTGCTTTAAATTGATTTTTGAAGTCGCTTATTCCTGTTTTGGACAATTCCTCAAAAGAGTTTACTTGTCTTCCATCCTCTGATTTTAATGACCAAATGGTGTTTTCATTTTTCCTTTTGCATAGTTTTGGAAAAATTTAGTGTTTTTTTCCCTAGCCCTTAACCATATGGCCTTACTTTTCAAGCACCACTGTTCTTCTCTTGCTAAACAGATTTTCCTCCTTTGGGTTTCCAGCATCTTGATCCTATCCCTTTTTTAATTGTCTCATATCCATCAGCTTCCGAACATTCGATCTCATCAAGCTCCACCCCTATTTGTTTTAGATTTTCATCTTCTTTCAATTTCTTATCTCTTGCCCATTTAATCGTAGCCTTCTTAATGTGTTTTAAGTTCTCCATGAAGTGGAATGCTTTATCCCCATTCTCACTTTGCATCACAAGTCTTCAAGTTTATTTAAAGAGGGTGTTATAGGAATCCTCCATTAGCCAAGATGGGTTGAAATTGAAAGGGGTTGTCGACTTTCTGAGAGGCCCTTTTAATTCGATCAAGACAGGAAGATGATCAGAATCACCTCCCTCCCCTACCCACTGATGGAACACAAGGATCTTTGTCGCTACCTCCTCTCTCAAGAGAAACCTATCCAGTCTTTTGGCCACTCGGTCTTCCCCTGTTCTCCTATTCCTCCATGTTGGTCTCGGTTTCAACAGATTTATATCTAACAACTTTTTATCTCTCAAGATAATTGAGAAAAAATCCGAGAGCAAGTCTGCATGGGTAGGGGGGCCCCAGATTTTAGCAATACCCAGGGAAAATTTGAGATCGCCCCCAATCACTAGATTCAGGTTATCCATAAAGGACTTGGAACATAGATTATTCCAAAAATGGACTCTGTCTTGGCATGGCCCATAAATATTGAGGATCAACAGGTTTGTGCAAAGCTCTAAGGAATAAACTTCTATTCTGATCACCTGGTCCAGCCCCCAAGCATTCAGAACTCTAAATATACCTTCTTTTACACCCTGTTCTGGATCCCCTGTATGGCCTTTGGCATACAAGGCATGTATGTGCTAGCCAGGCATTAATTTAGACATATTTTTTGTTACTTCAGTTCCAACACCCAACGTTTCTTGTAAGAGTAGAATGTTCGGGATGTAATTGCAGATCACCTCCTTTAGAGCCAGTTTTTTAGGACCACTGGACAAACCCCTAGAATTTAGAGATACCATAATCATTCGATAACCTCTCAGGGGTTTTTCGCTACTCTAAGCACCCCGGAGATGGAAATTTGCTTCCCATCTACAATGTCTAATTTGGCTTGCAATTGAGCCTTTGATAGGTTCGATTTCCTCCCTCTAGCCTTCCGGTCCCCTTCTTGGATATTCTGCATTCTGAGCCCTCCCACAACCTCCCAAGGAGGGGGTTTTTTCTCTTGGGGTCTGAGATTGTAGAAGGGGTTAACAACATGGGTATCAACAATGTTCATGGCATCCTCACCCTTCCCAGTCTTTCGGTTCAGATCTAAATCAGGGATTGATGTAATAATACTATCCAGTTGTTCATTAGCAATATTTGAGAAGGGTATTACATAGTTCTGAGGCCTGGAGGGACCAGGCACTGATGCAGAAAAAAATCAAAGAATGAACAGGAGAAATATGAGTAGGGGTAGAAACTGGAACTGTACCCTCTTTTGGATGAGTAAGGCTCCCAGCCTCCACTGCTGCTAGTTCTATATTAGTCTCCTTTTCGTACTGAGTTTGCTGAATTACTGGATGTTCTTCTTCCTGCACTTCCATATTCTCCACGATATCCTCTTGAGGCTTATCAATATCCATCTGATCATCCCTTGATCCCTTATTCATATTTCCCCCCTTGTTTTCCTCCTCTACTACTTGCCCTCCCTCTTCCTCTGCTTTCTTCTTCGCTTGAAGTCCATCAGACATTATTTTGCCAAGTGTCCATATTTATGACACCTGTGACATCTGAATGGCAGGTGTTCATAATCTAACAATTGAGTATAAGTGAATTCCTTGTATTGTAAGTTTATTTCTTCTGCCAAACCTGCACAAGGATTTAAGCTTACCAATATGCCATCCCTTGATCTCTCGTTTGCAGAAATGACATATCAGCTTCCATGAATTTTCCCAGGTGGTTGCCAATAGCCTTGAATATAGAGTTGACCCAAAGAAATGGTGGTAGTCCAGGCATGTGTACCCACACAAGTGATTTGTCTACTCTTTCCCATTGTGCATCAAACATGGGGTTCCATTTCTTAAAGAATATTGGATATCTCCCGAAGCATAAATTCCTCTCCATGACCTAGTCTACCGATTCTCTCTTCCCGAACTTGACCATGAACCATCCTTTTGCCAATGTTGTGACCACAAAGGTTGAGTCTGGTGCATCCTGCTTGTTTTTTGTGGTCCATTCTTGAATATAGTTGGTCGAGTATTTCTTTCCTCTTTCCCTTCCTACCAAGGTTATTTCCACCTCCTCCGTGGCCTTGTTGATTTGGACATCCATTCCTAGGACCAAGTTAGCTACAGTCTTATATTTCTTGATTATTTTATGCTTTTTCCTTTTCTCTCCCGCTTGCCACTATCGAAACCCTCCCTCCTTGTTCTGTGTGTTTTTTTCCATATTGGCTTCTGCTGCTGGGAGCATTCCTGAACGCCCCTCTTTCCTATATATTTTGATCCCTTCGAAGGACCTCTCACCTACTTGGTTCATCTCCTCTACCCCTGGGGTAAATTCCTTTCCACTCGGTTGCCCTTACTTTTCAAATATAGATTCCTTCTCGGCCTCGGTCTACTTGGCTCCTCGTCTCTTCCCACCCTCCTCAAACCTATCTCCAACCACCTTCCGACCACTTGACGAGTCCTCTGCTATCTCTAACAAGCCCACAATGCCCGCCCCTATAAATGGGTTATTCTGAAGGGAACTTCTACTTCCATTATTATGTAGGCTTCTACATGCAAGGGTGTTATTCAAGCTCAACCCTCTCCCCTCTTTTTCCAGACCTAAACCCTCCACCAGGCAGGTACGTAGACCTTCTTGGCCTTTAAATCCACAACTGATAACTATATCCTCTAAGCCGCCTGAGTAAAATTGATTAAGCGAACGAGGAGGGTTGTAACTTACTCGAAAGCCCTCACTAGCAGCCGCTCCTTGGTTAGAAAAGGATGGCCTCTCTTGTAGCTACTCCCCTTCCCAGTTCTCTAGATACGTCAACCCTAAGCTTTCCTCCAGGAGTCCTAGGGATTTGCTTTGCTTCCAAACTGCTTTCGAGCCTCCTTTCTTCCTCCCTAACTATCTAGCTGGACGAATATAGTGCTCTATATTTTGGTCTGTTACCTCTAGACCCCAGACCGACAAAATGTCCCCAGGTTCGGGGTCCAGATCAACATCTTCACTCTGTTTGACCATATTCCACCCTCCTGTTTCCTGTTAACAACTTAGCAAAAGAAACGACACTCTCTTCTCTGACTTCAGGTGCATGATGAGGGTAAAAGGCGATAACACAACTAAGATTATCCTTGTAATCTGTTTCATCATTTTCCATCCTTTGCTTAGTTCATAGGCTTATTGGTATAATTTCTACAGTGTCCATGTTCATGCATGTTACCTTCCACCTGTCCTCCTTTGTCCTCCCGTCCCTGACAACCTCGAGCCTTCCAATGCCATCTGGTCGTCTCCTGTACCTCCTCCTTATCGTTATCTCAGCCCTGCAAACCTCCTGCCTACAGTCAAATGTCCCTGGTTCAAAACCCTAGTTTCATCGTCACCTCCGTAGTCCCCAAATCATGTATTGACTAAATTCCAAACAAATTTTAAAATACTCAGAAAACCACCCCGAAAGATAATTTAGTTAACAAGATAGAACCTTTACATTTTTCTTATTTCTCTAGTGTTTCTCTATTCATTGACATCCATAAAAGTTTTCTCCTAGCTCTATGAAATTTTCTAATTGCTATTCTAAATTGAAATCTTCCATACACTTTTGAAAAAATACTTAAAAACAAGAAAAACTTGCAAAGAATCTACAAAGTCTAGGGAGTTATCTTGATCCTAATGGCTGAGCTTCAGAAGTTATCTTCTCGGGTTCTTTAGCAACATTGTAAACATTGTATGCTGAAAAACCTTGCTCATCTACTCTATGAATCATTTTCCATGGTTGAGCTTCTTTGTTTTCTCTATCCTCTATTATACATTGTTTTCCATTGTTTGTTGGATGAGTTTAAGAAAGAAAACCCACCTACATTTGATAGAGAGGTGATGAAATCACAAGATCCAGAGGCATGGATTCTTGGTATGAGGAAGTTCTTTAGGTTGCATGTCTATTCAAAGAACATGAAAGCCAAAGTAGCTACATTCAGTGTCAAAGGTAAAGCAAATGTTTCATGGGAAGATGTGAAGAATGTCAGAGGTATACATGAGGAAGACTTGACTTGGAGTGGTTTGAGCAGCTATTCAACAAGAAATATCTATCAGAGAGATACTTTGATGACAGGGAAAAATAATTCTATGAGATAAAGATGAGATCTATGACAGACGATGAGTACATTATCAAGTTATTGGAGCTACTGAGGTATTTGCCTTACCTCAAGGAGGAGAAGGGAAATATGCATTGACTACAAGAAGTTGAACTAAGTGACCATCAAGAACAGGTATCTGTTTCCGAGGATTGATGAGTTGTTCGATTAGTTGAAGGGAGAAGTAGTGTTCTCAAAGATTTATTTGAGATCCAAATGTCACCAGGTATGCACCAAAGAGGAGGACATTTACAGGACAACTTTGTGAACTAGGTATGGGCCTTATGAGTTTGTTATATTTCCATTCAGTTTGTCTAATGCTCTAGCTAAATTTATGTGCTTAATGGGTAGTGTGTTGCATATGTACTTGGATAAGTTTGTTATTGTGTTCATTGATGACATATTGGTATATTCTAAAAATGAGGAAGAGCATGTCAAGCATTTAGCAAAAATTTTGAGGTTGTTGAGAGAGCATTAATTGTATGCTAAGCTCAACAAGTGCAATTTATTTTAGTTTTTGGTACATTACTTGGGGCATATTGTCTCCAAGGAGGGCATTGCAGTAGATCCAGAAAAGATAAGGGTCATCATGGAGTGGGTAGCTCCAAGGAATGTAGATGAGGTGAGGTATTTCATGGGGTTAGTAGGTTATTACAGGAGGTTCATCAAGAACTTCTCATAGATCTCTTATCCTATTATGCTATTGCAGAAGAAACGTAAGAAGTTCGAATGGATAGAGGAGTGTGAGGCCAATTTTGAGCAGCATAAGAAGTTGTTGACATAGGCACCAATGTTAAAGATTACAGATCCAAACAAAGAGTTTATAGTATGAACATATTCTTGCAAGAAAGAACGTGGTGCAGTCCTTATGCAGGACAGACAACTGGTATGTTATGAGTCACGAAAACCGAATGAGCATGAGCTGAACTACCCCACACATGATATTGAGTTGGTAGCGATCATAAATGCATTGAATATGTGGATACACTACCTTCTAGGTAGGAGATTTGTGTTAATGAGTGATCAAAGTGGGTTACGATATATATTTGACCAACCGAACCTGAATGGTATGCAGGCTCGGTGGTTGGCCACGATCGATGAGTTTGATTTCGAGATCAGATATATCAAAGGTAAAGAGAACAGGGTGGCAAATGATCTTAGTAGGAAGGTGTTGAAGGATATAGGGAAAAATAATTAAAGAGATTCTCCTTAACATGATAACAATTTGTGAAGTGCTTTTACAATTTATCTTAGCTAGATCTTCTTTTCATCATTAGTGTGTGTGTTTACTTCATCAAACTGCTACCAAAAACAAAGAGACAAGAACAAAAGATATTTGGATTTCTGCCAGGGCCAAAACCTCTCCCTCTTGGAGAAGAAAACTCACACAAAAATTCTTCTTATAGAGATTCCAATTTAATAATACCAAGACAATGACCCTTGACCTACTATGCCACTCCAAGACCAAGACACCAATCTTCTTCTCTGACACTACTGAGATCATCCTCATTGCTGCACTATTGAGGCCATCACTACTGCATCATTGAGATCTTCATTACTGCTTCTTCACCATGTCAACGAGGTCTCTTGTCCTCATTGAGGTCTTCATTGTTACATCACAGATATCATCACTACCTGTATCATCGAGGCCATCATTGTGATCCTTACAACACTGCTGCACCTTCATCCAGATCATTATTGTTGCTTCGCATAACACTTTCTGCCTTAAGATCTGTATATACATCTCTGAGAACTATACCGAGATCTTCATCAAAAATATGATCTTGAACCTAACATGATTATGACCAAGATCATGACTACCATCATCCATAATATATGTCAAGACAGAGTGTCACTATGAGAACTCCACATATGCTTAGATCGTGACTGCATCTATATGCTGAGACAAGGTGAGTCACTGTGAGATATTTTCATCATGCGTATATGACTGAGATCTTAGTCATCATAGATATGTTGCGTCTATCTGGAATGCCGAGACTGTTAGAGAGTGTATCTCTCTATCCACAAGTGACTGTGTCTTAGAGTGAATGTCGAGATAGTATACTGTTGTAGGAGAACCGAGATACATATATATATGTCGAGGTTGTTAGGTGACAGGTCTGAATACTTTTCATTGTAATACTAAGACTTTACTTGTCACAATTATGCCGAGACTATCTTACTGTTCCATGCCTCTCCATTCGAAGTCCTGAACAACTGCCTTCCTGAAATGTGTATCTTTGCTCCTATACCCATCCGAGATATCCTTCCTGCACCTCATACCCAACCAAAATTTCAGAGAAGAATGTGAATTATGTGCTTGCCTTTTGTGGATACCTTGATGGGGTATTTATAGTGGTTTGTCTCCATATTTGAGCTGACTTCAACAAGTGAAACATTGTGTCTATTTCCTTGAGTCGACATGGTTGTATTTTATATATTTAATTCAATTTTGAAGTCGACATGGTGATCTCCTTGTCATTTTTCTTGCAGACTTCGTTGTGCTTGCTCTTGGAGGATTGATCTTGGTCTTGGAGGGTTGCTCTAGGCTTGAATATATTTTACATAGGCTCATGAGGAGCTCCTTCATACATGACTTGACTCTTTGACATATTAATAAATCCTAAAGACATCAAGAAGAAGTCTTTGACCTAATAGCACTTCTTTCTCATGAAACCCATGTAGCAAGGCTGACAAAATAAATTTATTTTGCTTTATTACATTATTTACAAAGATCAAATCATTATGAAGACCGAACCTAGTGTTTTGGAGAATTTGGTATCTACGGATAAATACTAATTCCCAAGATAAGTAGCCATATCTAGAACAATAGTTTAAATTATTTTAGTCTTTTCCTATAAGCAATAGATAAGATGAGAAGATGAGAATACCTACTTGTAGTTCTTCTTTCTTCTCGTCTCCCTTGTATCGATCCTGTTGCTCCTTCCCATACTTAATATGCTTGAGAAGTACCTATAAACACAAACAGAAAACAAAGAATCAATCAAAGCAAAAGATCTATTGAATACATGTGAATGGAATCAGATACATTTCACACATATAAGCATTATAAGACAATAAAAACATATGGGAGAAAGGTTCAAATACTTTATTGAATAGAAGAAGGAATTACAACCATTGTGTCTGATTCAAATTCATTCCTCCAGCTTGGATCCCATCCACATCACATCAAAAGCATGAAAAACTTGTAGCATTACAATACTTGCTTCAAAGCCAATTCTCATAGCAACATTACCTCCTTACAATTCAACATAGTCCAGCCCCTAATCACTTAGATGAGTGGTCCATTTATAGGGAGATGAGGAGGTTTTGTCATAAATGGTGGCATTGAATGGCCTTCCATACTTAGAATTAGTTCCATGGAGGAAGGGATGAGAGGATAGGATGCATCTTAACTCATTCCTCATCCATTTTAGAGCTCATAGGAGTTGATAAATGAGGGAACGTTCTAGATGACTCCAAAAGATAAGAATATTCCCCAAAACCTATGTGAATTTCACTCAAACTCACCCAGTGCAGGTGAAAGGAAGCCTATGTGCTTTGAAGAGAACCCTGGCATGGACTTAACTGCTCTGCAGCGCACCCTTACATGGGCCTTCCTACGTTGGTCCCTCTAGAGGCCATTTCTAGATGTCTTCAAGTCATGAAATTGTTCGGGAAGGAGGCATTCAAAGGGGTGACTTATTTAGGGCATGTAGAAACTGAAATTAGGGATTGATGAGCCCTAAAACACTGATCTAGATGATGGGATTGATGTGCCCAAATGGATGTGTAACAACTTCCCCTTAAAGCATGAAGTCAGAAAAATGCCAATGTCAAATGAAATGCTTTACGATGTGATGAGGAGGTATTGAAGTGGTAGGTGACCTGCATTAATTACAATACATATATCATGCTTTTTTATTTTTACATGAATTGTTGAGGGAAGGCATACCCATGCTCAACTTATAAACTTTCATTACATGTACATAAACAATATAATGATCCTCAAGGTACTGTAGTACATTCTGCATGGTGTGAATGGATGATTTGATGTCGAACACCATACAAAGTCTTTCAGTCGAAGGCCATTGATGTCACCCTATACATATAACATGATTTTTTATTTTTACTTGAATCACTGAGGGAAGGCATACCCATGCTCAGCTTATAAACTTTCATTGCATGTACATAAACAGTCGTCTACAGATATAGACCCATGATTGGAATGACTATCAATATAAAGCCATTGTACATATGATCTAGTACTCCTGAAATCGCGGCCCAAATGGATGAAACTAGATTTGGGGTCTTCTATCTTATTTAATCGTTCGCTCAAGTACGAGTCTAACCATGCGATATGTGATCTAAAGTCGAACATGGGAAGACACCATCTAGTTACCAACCAATGATTTAAGTTGTTAACAGATGCGAGAGAAATTGCCGATAATGATAATGATCCTCAAGGTACTGTAGTACATTCTACATGGTATGAATGGATGATTTGATGTCGAACACCATACAAAGTATTTTGGTCGAAGGCCATTGATGTCAACCTATCGCTGGAAGCGAGAAACTTGCCATTGATGTATGCAAGCCTCAAGATACTGGAAGGGTGTTTCTAAGTCAACTTCTTGGATAATGAGATGATGTCGACAAGAAGCGACTCGTTGCAGGAGGGTCTTGATGTATCCCACATCAAAGACATGAAACAAGTGTAATGATTTTGGAGACGGAATTTGACTGATGACACAAGGTTCAGGAATGGCGGTCATGAAAATGAAGGTTTACAATATTGCAAAGGATGAATTTTACTGAATGAATTCTCTTGAACATATCGGCGACACAAAATGAATTGGCAGCATTGACCCAAAACCAAAGTAATGAATGGTGTGATAGACCATAGTTATGATAACCATCAAGCAGATAACCCAACCCAAATAGTCTGAATGAATTGGGCATTGACCCAAAACCAAAAGTGATGGATGGTGTGATAGACCATAGTTATGATAAATATCAAGCAGATAACCCAACCCAAATAGTCATGGAGATGAAGTGAAAGTGTCATGTTCAAGAGCGACCTGCTACCATAAAGTGGTTTCCCCCCTTTTCCCCTTTTTCCCCAGTCATTGCTGACCAATACCTCTTTATTTTTTATCAAGCTTGAGGAGGATAACATATGCTTGTTGTATAATTCCACCCTTCAGGTGAATCCATCACTAATTGATGTTTTAACGAGTCTAGTGAAGGTGAAACTCGGTCTTGTCTAGATGGACAGGTTTGTCGCTATTTGATGTTTTAACGAGTTTAACGACAAAGATAACTCGACCCTTTTCATGTTTAGAGAGTTTGAAAAGGGATAAAAAGAAAACTCCACAAGTTATTTTTCGTTGATTTGTCTCTCAAGCTCGAAAAAGCATAAAATAATACGAGAGAGAACCTATTGACCATTTTCAGTCAACATATTCCTTTTTCATAGTTAATCTATCTCAACCCGAAAAAGGGTTAAACTTATACTGAGTATATGTCATTTCCAATCCGTTAACGTGCTGAAAAGGACAAGTGCTCAACAATCTTTTCATATTTCGAGAGTCTGGAAAGAGCTTAAAGAGGACTCCGTTTTGAGGAATGAGTGGTGTCTAGGATAGAAACTAGTTCCGGTGATGTTGGAACTTCTCAAAACATGTTGATTTATGTGAAAAGGTTGGATAATAAGATCACTCATTGCAACTGTTCCTCAAAAAAGGGTAAAACAACCAAGTGAAAGCATATGATTGGCCAAGCAGATAGTCACGATGGAAGGAGAAAAACCAAGGCTCATCTGGCAAAAGAGGTTGATAAAATAGAAATCACGAGGGTTAAAATGGAGATGGTTTCATTTTTTCACAAGCTTGAACCATAGGGAACTATGCTTGGATTCAGTTTCATGTTTACACAAGCTTGAAACGAAAAACTATGCTTGGATTCAGTTTCATTTTTACACAATCTTAAAATGAAAAGCTATGCTTGGATTCAGTTTCATTTTTACACAAGTTCGAAATGAAAAACTATGCTTGGATTTAGTTTCATTTTTACACAAGCTTGAAATGAAGAACTATGCTTGAGATTGGTTTACATGCCCCCAGCATGATGAAAGGGAGAGTCTCCTGTAACCAGATGGAAGTTGTTGTGGTGAAGCAGGATGGTTATCCAACACCTTCTTGGCTTCGTCCAGATAGGGACAAAGGTGAATGGGGTGATTCCCTTCACATAACCTATAGGGAAACTTAACTTTACCACTAGGTGCATGCCCTCCAAGCTTCATGACATTCATCTAAGTAGACTACTCATGGCTATCAAGTGGATGGAATGAAGGTACCCTTACAAGATCAAGTGAAAGACACGACTGGGATTTTACAAGATCTAATCAAAGACTCAAATTGGAACTTTGCTCCAGGGGACCTTATTTCATTTTTTTAATGAGCTTGACACAAGACAAGGAACTCTAATCAGATTCCTTGTTTCATTTTTTAACGAGCTTGACACAAGACAAGGAACTATTCTCATACTCCTTTGTTTCATTTTTTAACAAGGTTGACACAAGACCAGTAACTATCCTCATATCCTTGGTTTCAATTTTTAACGAGGTTGACACAAAACAAGGAACTATCCTCATGGGAGTTGTTTCATTTTTTAATGAGGTTGACACAGTAAAAGAACTATCCTCATGGACCTGTTTCATTATTTAATTTGTTTTGGAGAATTTGGTATCTACGGATAAATACTAATTCCCTATATAAGTAGCCATATCTAGAACAATATTTTAAAGTATTTTAGTCTTTTCCTATAAGCAATAGATAAGATGAGAAGATGAGAAGATGAGAAGACCTACTTGTAGTTCTGCTTTCTTCTCATCTCCTTTGTATCGATCCTGTCGCTCCTTCCCATACTTAATATGCTTGAGAAGTACCTGTAAACACAAACAGAAAACAAAGAATCAATCAAAGTAAGATATCTATTGAATATAAGTGAATGGAATCAGATACATTTCACACATATAAGCATTATAAGACAATAAAAACATATGGGAGAAAGGTTCAAATACTTTATTGAATAGAAGAAGGAATTACAACCATTGTGTTTGATTCAAAGTCATTCCTCTAGCTTGGATCCCATCCACATCACATCAAAAGCATGACAAACTTGTAGCATTACAATACTTGCTTCAAAGCCAATTCTCATAGCAACATTATCTCCTTACAATTCAACATAGTCCAACCCCTGATCACTTAGATGAGTGGTCAATTTATAGGGAGATGAAGGAGGTTTTGTCATAAATGGTGGCATTGAATGGCCTTCCATACTTAGAATTAGTTCCATGGAGGAAGGGATGAGAGGATAGGATGCATCTTAACTCATTCCTCATCCATTTTCGAGCTCATAGGAGTTGATAAGTGAGGGAACCTTCTAGATGAAACCAAAGATAAGAATATTCCCCAAATCCTATGTGAATTTCACTCAAACTCACCTAGCGCAAGTGAAAGGAAGCCTAAGTGCTCTGCAGAGCACCCAGGCATGGACTTAACTGCTCTACATCGCACCCTTACATGGGCCTACTTGCACTGGTCCCTCTAGAGGCCATTTCTAGATGTCTTCAAGTCATGAAATTGTTCGAGAAGGAGGCATTCAAAGGGGTGACTTGTTTAGGGCATGTAGCAAATGAAATTAGGGTTTGATGAGCCCTAAAACACTGATTTTGATGATAGGATTGATGTGCCCAAATGGATTTGTAACACCTAGTTACACTTTCTTCAACATCAGGTACATGTAAATCACTTAGTAGATATGAGCTCTTAACAGACTTATAGGATAGGATCTTGCAGGTAGGTGAGCAAGATGCCAGGCATATGGAGATCATGCATAGGTTGTAGTAGAGTACAGGTACAGGTACATGTGGTGATATGGGTGGAAGTATAGGTAGTGTTATAGGTATAGGTGCAAGTGCCCCAGATGTGGACTATGGTCTTACAACAAATGGATTGGTTAGATTCAGAGAGAGGATATATGTGCTAGATAATAGTGAGCTCAAGAAGGTGATCTTGAGAGAGTTTCATGTGAAACCATATTAAGGTCACCAAGGTTATCAAAAGACATTGATTGCAGTAAATAAGTTTATTATTGGTCGACTCTAAAGAAGGATCTAGCAGAGTTTGTTGCTAGGTGTTTCAATTGTTAGTGTGTGAAGGCAGAGTGTAAGCATCTAGGTGGAATGCTATAGTCGATTGCGATTCTGGAGTGGAAATGGGAGGTCATTTCCATGGAATTCATCATAGTTTTTCCGAGGACAGTGAGACAACATGATTCCATCATGATTATTGTGGACAGGTTGACAAAGGTTGCACACTTCATTCCAATGAAATCTACATTCTCAGATAGCGATGTAGCACATGTATTCATAAGAGATGTGGTCATATTGCATGGTGTTTCGAAGAATATCGCGTCAGACATGGATGCAAAGTTCACTTCCAAGTTTTGGAAGGAGTTTTTTGCAAGTTTGGGCACAAATTTAGCCTTCATTACATCTTATCATCCACAGATAGATGGAGAAACAATGAGGGTCAAAAGGATATTGGAAGACATGTTTAGGATGTATGTGATGCATCAACAATGAAAGTGGGAAGAGTATCTTCCACTGGTCAAGTTCGCTTACAACAATGGGTATTAGGAATTTTTGAGGATGAGTTCATTTGAGGCATTGTATGGGCGGAGTTGCAACACTCCTATCAGTTGGAGTGATCCAATCAACAGGGTGTTGATTAGACCATAAATGTTAGCGGACATGGAATAGGAAATGAAAGTAATCAAGAAAAATCTAAAGGCAACACATGATAGGTAGAAGAGCTATGCAGATCAGAATAGGATGTTCAAGGAGTTCCAAGTTGGGGAACATGTGTACTTGCGCATCAAAAGGAAGAAGAGATCCTTACAAATTGGATCATGTGCCAAGATAGCACCACAGTTTTGTGGACCCTTTAGTATTATTGAGGGGATTGGGCCAGTAGCCTATCGACTCACACTGCATCTGACAGTGAAATTCCATGATGTTTTCCATGTGTCATTTCTTAAGAAGTCTGTTAAAGATGTTGATCATGTGATTGAATGGCCTATATTGCTGGTGGAGCCAGATGGAGAATTGAAGCTTGTTGTAGTGGCTACAACCAGCCTCCAAAATTTTGCCTTATTTTCGTTTTGGAGTCTCCCTACCAACCATCCTTAGGAGCATGTCTTTCATTGTCAAGTACAAAGGGTTCAACTGAGTGAGTCAGTGGCATGCTAGCCTGTACATGTCAGCTTGTTTCTCTCCTTCCTGCAAACTTGCATTTCGAACTTAGATTATTTGCTGGCTGAGCAGCTCCCCCAAAAAATTGCAGAATCCTGGAGGGAAACCAACCTTCCCTCCAAAAATTGCGCAAATCTTCTAGGAAGCCCACTGGCCTCCAAAATTGCGTAGAAAAGTCAGACAGGTTTCCCACAGAAAACTATGGAATCCGGCCTGGCACTGGGCCTCAACCCAGAAATTGCGCAATTCTCGGAGACAATCACCTACTGACCCTAGAAATTTCGCAATCCCGCAGGGACAACCAACCCATCTCAGCCCAGAAACTGCGCAAATTTTCTTTCCCATGCTTGTAGGCTATTGCATGTGCCTTCAGGTTAATTGGTTCCCTCTGGGACCAAACACACTTGATTTGCATGCATGGGTTGTTTTTCCTGAAATAGCAAAAATAAACATGTAAAAAGAATCCCTAGATTTTAGGGATCTATTTTTAGCAGCTAGAGGTTACATGCAAAGATAATTTTAGAAACTTCCCTCCAAGTGTCGCTTTTTCCTAGATTTGTGGCATGCAAATTATGAGCCTCAAACATATTTATTCGAAGCTACAAAGCTCATTCTTGACATTGATCTTGGAGCTCTGACATCCCACATCACATCTAGGAGTCGTTGACATGTTTAGCTCAACTTTTTCTCAGTGAGTTAGCTTTACATGTCTTTTGCAGCATTTTTGTCACTTTTGTGTTTTGGCTTATGTGAGTGTTGTCTGCTTAATTTATATGAACTTTTAATATTGTTTGCATGCATGTTAGCCTGTATAAGCATCGTTTCAATTCTCGTTTGCATCACACTGTTGTCGCATGCATGACATTGTTTTTTCATCGACAATCATTGTTGTGGCGACCCGTTTCACACACATGCATGTTTTCTTGTTTTCTAAATCTTGCATTCATTGTTTGTATGCATGATCATTCACTCTTGCTTACATTCAGTTTTGCCATGCATTCGAAGTTTCATATGTTTTTAGTCGCCCATCGACGGGTCTGGGCAACCTTGGCTCGGGCCTTTCCTTGCCCAGACAACATTGCACATCTCTGAGAGAGAAGGCTCTTCCTTCCTCCCAGAAAATGCACAAAACTGGCCAGATAGCGTCCTCCAACCCTGATTTATGAAAATATAGGAGGCAGTACTCTGCTAGCCCAGAAAATTGCGCAATGCAATCCTTGGGCTTGCATGCCTTGCTGACTGAAATTGCGCATTGTGCAATCTCAAACCACAACATGTCAACCTAGATTGGGCATTGCGCAATTCTAGTAGCCAACCAGCCTCCCGGCAGTCCATACTATCTTTTTTGCAGTTCAAGCAAAATGTGGTGGCAGATGCACTCTAAAGAAAGGATGAGGATGTGGAAACATTGTTGTGCACCATTTCTATTATCCAACCAGATTGGATAAACGAAGCAAGGGAGGAATGGAAGAATGATGAAGAAGTGTGGGCACTTATTCGAAAGTTACAACAAGATTCTAGTACATCTGATACATTTAGCTGGAAAAATGATTCGTTATGGTACAAAGATCACTTATACCTCTGTAAGAATTCCCAACTCAAACAAAAGATTCTTATGGAATTGCACACTTCTCCATTATGAGGGAACTAGGGATTTTTAAAAACTTACCACAGGGTTAAGAAGGAATTTTTTGGTATGGCCTTAAATCGAATATTCAAAAGTTTGTGGCGGAATGTTTAGTTTTCCAATAAAATAAAGTTGAAACAATTAAGACCCCGGGTCTATTACAACCTTTATCCATTCCAAGGCAACATTGGGAGGAGGTTTCAATGGATTTTATCACAGGTTTACCCAAGTCTAAGGGAAAGAGTGTCATCATGGTGGTAGTTGACAGACTTACCAAGTATGCACACTTTTGTGCATTATCACATCCATTTAAATCCAGTACAGTTTCTACTGCATTTATGGAAACAATTCAAAAGCTACATGGAAACCCAAAGATTATTGTAAGTGACAGAGATCCCATTTTCACTGGAAATTTTTAGACATAATTATTTTCTTATCTCGGTACTTAGTTAGTGCATAGCTCATCTTATCATCCTCAATCTGATGGGCAAACTGAGATAATAAACAAATGTTTGGAAGGATATCTTCGTTGCTTTGTATCTGATAAACAGATACAATGGGTCAAACTGTTGCCTCTGGCTGAATGGTGGTATAACACTTCCTTCCATACAGCAACAAAAATGACCCCATTTATGACACTTTATGGATATCAGCCACCATCCATCACATCATATTTAAGAGAAAATTCTAAGGTTCAAGCAGTGGAACATCACATCGAGCATCAACAACAAGTCCTCCAACTCTTAAAGGATAACCTCATGTTGGCACAAAATAGAATGAAACAACAGGCAGATCAACATCGCAGCGAAAGAAGTTTTGATGTAGGTGATTGGGTATTCCTACGGCTACAACCATATAAACAAATGTCCCTCAAGCAAGCTAAGAAGGATAATAAATTATCACCAAAGTATTATGATCCGTATAAGGTGTTGCAAAAGATTGATACTATGGCATACAAATTGGAGCTTCTTGCAGCTTCTTGAGTGCACCCAGTTTTCCATGTTTCATGTTTAAAGAAGGTTATATGCGACCAGCTCCCAGTTCAAACAATATTGCCAGAACTTGACGAGGAAGGAAAAATTATAATGGAACCAGAAGCAGTCACAGAAACAAGAACTCGACAGCTATGAAATCGATCAACTTCGGAGTATCTCATCAAGTGGAAGAACTTATCCACTAAAGATTCCACATGGGAGGATGAGAATTTTATACAAAAGCATCCAGAACTACTCAAGCGTTGAGGACAACAATTTTTTGAAGGAGAGGGACATGTTAGGTCCCTATAATACTAGTGATTACCCCATTACTATTGTAGTTGTATCCCTTATTAATATTTTTGTGCCCCTATTGTCCCCATATTGTTATTACTGTGCCCCATAGAATCCCTCTATTGTTATTTTTGTGCCTTTATATTATTATTGTTAGGTCAGCTGGGTTATATTGTGACTCCTTAGACTCCTATATATAGAAAGGAGTTTTTGTCATTTGAATCATCCAAGAATTATTCATTTGTGTAATGTAAATGAGGTTGCCCCATCAAAGAGGCTGAATTCTAAGGTGTTGATCTATCTTTTCTATGTTTTTGTGAGCTGGTTTCATAACAACTGCACAATGCGCAGTTCAATCACGGGTCAAGGCTGAGAGAGACTGCGCATTGCGTAGTCTCAGTGGCTAGATTGGGAGGCTAGCTCCTGGAACTGTGCAGTTCGTAGTTAGAGCCAAGCTAGGGAAGCCTTTGCACAATTTTAGAAGACAAGGAAGAAGCCTTGGGCCCCCAGAATGCACAGTGCATGCAAGATCCAAGTAATGAAAACCCAGATCTTACCAAGGGGAGTGTAAAATCGAACAAATCAGAAGGATGGTTTGATGTCAAGTTCAAATCTGATTGAGTGATAACGTATGCAAGTAAAAAAAGTGTAAGAATCAATCAAACAGAAGGAAAATGAAGCATGTGAAGGGAGTCACTGCAATAGCAACCGTTGGTGCAAAAAATGGGAAAATGCATGCGACACTAGGTAAAGGAAATCTTAAACTTGATACAAAACTTCTAGAAGCTAAAATATGTTAAAACACTAGAATTTGTTCAAAAAAACAAGTGAAACAACACTATCACAAGCTAAACAAGCAAAGGAGACAGAAAAAGTGGCAAAAGACAAGAAAAGCAAGACTTTCCCGGAAAAGTGATGACGATCACACCGAAGATTCATTGATCTCCTCAGGAATGCCAGAGCTCCAAGATCGAATGTGAAACTGACCTTTTCCATCATCAATTAAATAGATTTGGTAAATTTAGGGTTTATAATGCGAAGGCCAAAAATCAAGGAAAAATGACACTTGGCGAAAGTTTCCAAAATAACTGAAGTGCCTCCTTCGCACTGTTAAAAATAGATCCCTATTTTTTAGGGGTGATTTTTCATTTTTTTCTTTTTTTGTTTTCCAGAAAAACTGTCATGCATTGCTTAGAGAGATTGCGTAGTTTTTGGAAGGACTAGGCAACTCTCTGGCTCATGCATTGAGAAACTTTTAAGCAAAAGGCTTGTTGGTATCATTCCTGGACCTCCTTTTTCCTCTTGAAACACATCGTTTGCCTACCTTTTTCCTTCATACATCTCTTAGACCCCTTGAAATTGATTAGTTAACAGCATTATAGTTGTTAAATACATTAGAATTGATTTATGAGTTTTATGTTAAAGAATTAGGGGTTTTTGATAAAAAGACTACAGGAAGTTGCAACATCCTGTAATTGGTTTATTGTTTGACATATGGCATGACAGCTAAGCTAATGCAAAGGGTAGGGATGAAAAATAGAATGTACAAGCATGGACGAACACCTATCCTACAGCAGAACCAACGCTCCTGAAGGCACGGTCAATGACGGTCAAAGCACAACATGTTGGCGACAAAAGCAGCAACAACATAGGGTTCTAAACCGATTTAGTTTTGTTCCTTTTTGAAATCGGTTTAGAATGGAAACAACTTAAAAACTATGCCATAGCAAAAGCGGAAACAGCTGCATCACGAATGTACATTCATTCTGAAATGTAAACGTTGTAAAAACATATGTAAACACAGCTATGTGTTGTCAGTTGGTGGTTATCATTGTATCGTTTTGAAAACAGAGTTTTTGAACTTAATACCAAAAACACGGTTGCAGTCACGATTTCCTTGTTGCGTTGATTCTATAGTTGCTTGAGCATAGTCCAGTATACCTTTGAAACGCGGACGGGCCCTGCGTGGAACGGGTATACTGTCATTTCATTTTATTTGCAACTTCTGAATATTCAATAGCATGCACAGTGATTAGAGTTCAGTTTATGCTTTCGTTGATTTAATTAGAAATTCGTATGAGTAATGTTTATGATGGTAGCTTGAAGGATTCATCGCAGAGATCGTTGAATTGTATCCTGTAAGGGATCTGATCTTTCGTTATTTTTAAGAGCATCTTCATGAACCCTGTTTCTCATATATTTGAATTTTAAGTGTGCTTATGATTCTAGTATATTTCAATCTTTCATGAATGATAAACATTGAATGCTGAGTGTTCACTGAACAGGGGTTTTATGCACAACATCCTCATAAGGGGATTGAAATCTTGGTTTAAGTAATACACAGTGTTTTTAGAATAGGTAGATGAATTGAGTGACCTGAGTGTCCAGGTGATAGGGAGCATACCTCAACCTTCCGTAAAGAAGTTCTGTAACTTACCATCACGAACACTTAGTTAGGAATCCTTTATGTCTATAGATTGTAGACGCATGCCTCGAAGTTTACTGATCTGGGTCGATAATAAATATAGCCTAATCTAGCACCCTAGATAGGACACTACATTTTGGCGCCGTTTCTGGGGAGGCGTAGTTAAAGGATCTAAAAAAAAAAATTCAATAAAAATGAGCAAAAACATAGATTTAGAAATCATGTTTATTTATGCCTAGATTTAGAGACAATCAAGGTAGATTCATAAAAACCCCCCATCCAAAAACTAACCCATCATCAGGAGCAGACTCTTTAGGAAATACAACACCAGCTGAGGAAGTCACCATACAAGCATTAGAGGATAAACAAAAGTCAGGACAAAGACTTACTCTCATCGAAAGGCAAACTTTATTAGCACATAAATCATAGAAGAAACACTTTCCTAGATCCTCCACACAAGGAGAAAGTAGCACAGTGACCGAAAAATCTGTCTTTAATCTCCTCTTTAAAACAAGTGACACTGACATAGAGAAACCTATTAGAATGGCTGAGGAAGGAGATGGATCAGAACCAAATCAAGGAAAAAGAGATGAAGAAGAGTCAACCTTTAAGTTTCCTATACATGAACCACAAGAAGATGATGAGATCAAAATGAAAAACATACCTCCCTCCTGTTAGCACTTGAAATTTCACCTCAGGCTGAAAAGACAAATCTCAAAGCTACATCAAACCATTCAGCCTCGTAGCTAGCCCTACGGGGCAGGAGAAGGCTCTCTCCGGTCAATCTCGGTAGGTCTTCAATGAGATGAGATGACCAATCAAAGGTAACACTGATATTAGGCTAGTAAACTGATTAAAAGGTTGATTTGGGTTTTTTTGGGGTTTTTGGTGGCAAATTGAGGAGCTGCAATTTAGGGTGCGGGGATTTGACACAGTTTCTGCAGGGGGGTCTTTGGGGCAAGGTAGGAGCTTGTATTGATGTCTTTAGCTGAAGTGGATGATTAGGAAAGAAAGAGGAGGAGCTAAAGAGAGCAAACAATGACTTTGAATTCTCTTTAGACAGCAGAAAACATAGAAATTAAACAAATTTAAAAGCAGAGCATGGCAGGCATGAATTCATACTTTAACACCTCATTTGTTTAATATGCAGAAGTAAAGAAAGGAGATGAAGCACATAAACACACTTACAAGTACATTAAGATAAACATCATCAACACATGAGTCCACAAGAATCCCAAAGATGACTGCAAAACCCTGGTCTTCCTTAGCCAAAAATTGCAGAGATACAAGTGAATAATACAATGATAGCTTCTCCCTCAAGAGTCCAACCATGAAAATGAGCATGAAAGTACATAATATAGATGATCTAACCTCTTTCCCTGCCTCCATGGGTCGAGCTCACTATCCTAGGAGCTGTTTGAACAACTTCTAAACTAAGCACTACAAAATAGGCTGTCAAAACAACTTGCCTCTATAAACTTGGAAACCAGTTCATACAGTCAATTTTACCCTTTTACATGAGAGAAACTTCTAGAAGAGTAAAACAAGAGTAAAAGTACCCAAAAAGTGCCACAAGTACAGTCAAGAGGACCACCATCGACCTCAGAAAGTCAAACAGGAGCTAAACTGCAATTTTTGGGCTAAACTGGTCAAATCTGGCAAAGTTCCCTCAACGGGTCGCGCACATCCTCCTCAACGCGTCGCGCACTTTGGAGGCCTTCCCGATGTCAGAATGAGGTGCAGGATAGCTCGTTGGAAAGGTCTCTGAGTCTAATTTCCAACCCAACCAGAGTTTTTGGATTTGGAGGTCATTTGGCCAGTAAAAAGTCAATTCTCCCAAGACTAGTTCTGCAGCTCAAAAAAGGGGCAGAAAGTCAAAATTTGGATGTATTTTGACCTTTTGGAGACCCAAAACTCCATGAAAACTCAAGGTAATGCATGGGCATATGTAAATTTGCATGAAAAATCCAAAAATGCTGAGTTTTTGCAAAACGAAGCTATGATGACAAAGGGTCTCACCGGGGGTGAGACCCGTTGAGAAGCCAAAACCTGTAAATTTCCAAAAATTGCCAAAATTACCCAAAAATTTCAAAATTTTTTGGGATTTGGGCTGTGGCTAGGCTATTGAGTGCCATGATCTTTGAGTGAAGCCTCAGCCAAGATATGGAGGGGATTGGTCTTCTTTTTCCGTTTTTGTGCCTTGGCCAAACTCCTTGGATCCGACGATTGTAATTTTGGCATTTCTCTAAAACCATGACACCTGTGCAAAAAGTGAAGGAGGTTTTTCGTGTTTGGCATGTTATAAACAAAAACCTCTCTCAGATTTCCAAAATTCATCTTCTATTGCTCTGAAACATCATTTGAGTGCAACTTGTCCCGATGTGTGAAACAAGGGATTTTGTCGAAATGAAGCGAAATGAAGGGGATAGGGGGCTTCTAAATTCTTGGGGAAATTTTTGGGAGTGGGGAGGGATGTTAGGAAGCAGGGGAAAGTGGAATCTCAGAGATTGAGTGAGGGGAAGGGGTCGAAAAGGGCAAAACATAGGCCAAACCTAGAAAATTGCCAGGTTGTAGCTAGAAACTAGGGTTTGTGCAAAAATGAGGAGTTTGGCGGATCTAAGGGATGGGAAGTGTTTGATAAGGTACTTTAAGGATAGGGAAAGGTGTATGAACATCAGGAAACAAGTTTTGCCGGTGATTTGACCATCCAAGAGAAATTGCCTACAAAACCCTAGGAGAGGGAAATGACCTTACTTAGGCACAACTGAAGCATGAATAAGGTGTAAAATGACTTATTCGACACTGACATGATAATGAAAACCCTCTGAATGATGATATGCTCAGCTGAATGATGACATGGACTGACATTTGGGCAAACCCTAGACCTAATGCCTAGTGACCAAATTTTGCTTGAAAATTCTTTGAAATGACAAAATTTGACCTTGACACTCTGAGACCACTTTGTAAGAGCATATTTGATCACTGGAGGAAGGCTGGAAAGACTGACACTAACATTGGCTCCAATGGGGATGGTAGCTCCTTGGAGGTGCCAAGAACCTCAGACCTCTGGGAGCAGACCAGTGCTTTCAACCATTGGGCGATGGAGTCAAAAACTCAAGCTGAAATGCATGACTGAAAACCGACTCAAACTAACTTAACAACAAGACTGAGAATGGACTAACAAAGGACTCATGACTCATTTATTGAATGAAAGCTTGACTGAAAACTGACTGAAACTTAACTAGAACTCTCAAACCGACTCGATGGCAAACTGAAGTAACTTGAAAAACTCACTCAACAGACCAAACACAAATGACTCATGACTGACTTAACTAAAACAAGAACTTACAAAGCTTTTTGAAAGGCAGCAGTCCATCAAGATTGGAAATCATGATGACAACCACCTGTGTTTCTTACAAGACAATATACATCAAACTATATCAAAATGCCAATGCAACCAATCAAGCAGATGCCTTCTTGACTGATTCTCCCAATCAGATCTCATGATCAACAATAGATACTGGTGTCTGGGCATCCAAAAACATAGCTGACCATGATCTCCTTCATCACTGAACACTGCAATAAACACTATCACTGTTGGCTGCAACAAACTTGCTAGAGGATCATGAAAAACATGAAGATCTGCCACTGCCACCTCCTGCTGAAAAAACAAGGTGTCTTTTGCTTCAAATTCTGATCTTCCTTCATCATGTGCTTCAGTAAAAGTATGCTCATGGGCTTCAAAAAACTCTGAACAAGTAGATGAGCAGATCTCCTCTTGAAAAAACATTTCAACACATGAGACATATGAAGAATCTGAAAGGTAATCCTGTATGCTATGATCTTCGGTAGTCAAACAATATGGTGGGTGATCTTCATATGATATGACAGCCGGATTATCATTATCTGTTTACTGATCTACAAGACAATCATCTTCTTCAACAGAGGAAGAAGTTTCCCCAACACTTTCATGACTATGTGTGCATTGCAAATCTGCTGTAGCTTGGGTTGTAACAAGACCTTTCAAAAGCTGATCTATCTCCTTTTCAGACAAAGGAGACAATGCCTTTTGTTTTCTTCTGCTTAAACAATAATTATCTTCATATGACAAGGCATTCAAACTATCCAAATTATGATTGAAAGAAGAGTTTTCACTTACTTGAACAAAGATCTCATCTTGCTGTTCATGAGCTGACTGAATGACCTCCTCATGAAGATCTAGTTCCGGTGAGGTGGGAGCACTTAGATTTGTAACTTCGTTTTCTTCATGCCAGCTGATCTCAACAGTCGAGTTCTTCTTTATAGGATTCAACACAAGGTATTCTTGGTCACCATGATCTGAATTTTGATCTACAATAGCTGAGTTGACTGCATTACATTCTAAAATTGAATCTTGGCTACCTTGCACGCTGTCTTCTTCTGTGGGCAGATCTAAAACAAGCTCTTCTCTTTCATCAATTACAGCCATATGGCCATCTTCAACCTGCTGATCTTGACAAGTATCCTCTAAGATTTCTATGTGCTGTTGAAACGGCTTTTCATACAGGGCTTCCATGATCTCTTCATCCATGAAATTATCATCTTCATAAAACTTCTCAAGGCTTTCAATAAAACTATAGGCATGCTTGCAACAGTCTTGAACTAAATTCAATGATGGATAAGAGTCCTTATATCTTTCAATGAACATATCATGAAAATCCTTTAAACAATAAATACAAGCAGGCGGCAAACTTTCATACCATGATTGAGCTGTACCTTCCAGAGTGGCCAAGAATATCTTTATCAAGCAATCTTCAGGAAAATCAACCTTCAACTTGCGAATATGCATGTGAAATCTAACCAGATGTAAAGCAGCATCCTTCTTACCATCATCATTAAATATAGGCAGATTCCTTGACCAATCTACCTTGGGAATCTTATTCGGAAAACCTGGAATGTGATCTCGGCTCATGGGAGCATATCTTCTTGCAATTAGGTCCATCATGAAAATCTCACAGCTACTGATCTCTCTGCAGTGAAGTCACCATGAAGCATAGGTTGCTGGATTCTTCAGTGAAAGGAGTCGCCAAGTGAATGATTTCAGCCTGTGAAAACTCTCAACCTATCATCCACGGATCAGAGTTAACAATTATACTGGGATAAAGTGCCAATGAAGCGCTATGTTCACAAGCTCACGGAGATTGACTGAAGCAGTGTTTATCTACTAATGCTGATGTAAAACAAGAGCGTTTTCGAAGGCTACCTAGCGTATCTTCAGGCTCCGTCTAAGACTTATGAAATAACACGTCAATGAGCAAAGGATTAGATGTTCTCCCCAGTATGGTCGCCAGTATGTTAGCACTTGAAATTTCACCTCAGGCTGAAAAGGCAAATCTCAAAGCTACATCAAACCATTCAGCCTCGTAGCTAGCCCTACGGGGCAGGAGAAGGCTCTCTCCGGTCAATCTCGGTAGATCTTCAATGAGATGAGATGACTAATCAAAGGTAACACTGATATTAGGCTAGTAAACTGATTAAAAGGTTGATTTGGGGTTTTTGGTGGCAAATTGAGGAGCTGCAATTTAGGGTTCGGGGATTTGACACAGTTTCTGCAGGGGGGTCTTTGGGGCAAGGTAGGAGCTTGTATTGATGTCTTTAGCTGAAGTGGATGATTAGGAAAGAAAGAGGAGGAGCTAAAGAGAGCAAACAATGACTTTGAATTCTCTTTAGACAGCAGAAGACATAGAAATTAAACAAATTTAAAAGCAGAGCATGGCAGGCATGAATTCATACTTTAACACCTCATTTGTTTAATATGCAGAAGTAAAGAAAGGAGATGAAGCACATAAACACACTTACAAGTACATTAAGATAAACATCATCAACACATGAGTCCACAAGAATCCCAAAGATGACTGCAAAACCCTGGTTTTCCTTAGCCAAAAATTGCAGAGATACAAGTGAATAATACAATGATAGCTTCTCCCTCAAGAGTCCAACCATGAAAATGAGCATGAAAGTACATAATATAGATGATCTAACCTCTTTCCCTGCCTCCATGGGTCGATCTCACTATCCTAGGAGCTGTTTGAACAACTTCTAAACTAAGCACTACAAAATAGGCAGTCAAAACAACTTGCCTCTATAAACTTGGAAACCAGTTCATACAGTCAATTTTACCCTTTTACATGAGAGAAACTTCTAGAAGAGTAAAACAAGAGTAAAAGTACCCAAAAAGTGCCACAAGTACAGTCAAGAGGACCACCATCGACCTCAGAAAGTCAAACAGGAGCTAAACTGCAATTTCTGGGCTGAACTGGTCAAATCTGGCAAAGTTCCCTCAACGGGTCGCGCACATCCTCCTCAACGGGTCGCGCACTTTGGAGCCCTGTTTGGAGGCCTTCCCGGTGTCAGAATGAGGTGCAGGATAGCTCGTTGGAAAGGTCTCTGAGTCTAATTTCCAACCCAACCAGAAATTTTTGATTTGGACGTCATTTGCCTAGTCAAAAGTCAATTCTCCCAAGACTACTTCTGCAGCTCAAAAAAGGGGCAGAAAGTTAAAATTTGGCTGTATTTTGACCTTTTGGAGATCCAAAACTCCATGAAAACTCAAGGTAATGCATGGGAATATGTAAATTTGCATGAAAAATCCAAAAATTCTGAGTTTTTGCAAAACGAAGCTATGATGACAAAGGGTCTCACCGGGGGTGAGACCCGTTGAGAAGCCAAAACCTGTAAATTTCCAAAAATTGCCAAAATTACCCAAAACTTTCAAAATTTTTTGGGATTTGGGCTGTGGCTAGGATATTGAGTGCCATGATCTTTGAGTGAAGCCTCAGCCAAGATATGGAGGGGATTGGTCTTCTTTTTCCGTTTTTGTGCCTTGGCCAAACTCCTTGGATCCGACGATTGTAATTTTGGCATTTCTCTAAAACCATGACACCTGTGCAAAAATTGAAGGAATTTTTTCTTCTTTGGCATGTTATAAACAAAAAACTCTCTCAGATTTCCAAAATTCATCTTTTATTGCTCTGAAACATCATTTGAGTGCAACTTGTCCCGATGTGTGAAACAAGGGATTTTGTCAAAATGAAGCGAAATGAAGGGGATAGGGGGCTTCTAAATTCTTGGGGAAATTTTTGGGAGTGGGGAGGGATGTTAGGAAGCAGGGGAAAGTGGAATCTCAGAGATTGAGTGAGGGGAAGGGCTCGAAAAGGGCAAAACACAGGCCAAACCTAGAAAATTGCCAGGTTGTAGCTAGAAACTAGGGTTTGTGCAAAAATGAGGAGTTTGGCGGATCTAAGGGATGGGAAGTGTTTGATAAGGTACTTTAAGGATAGGGAAACGTGTATGAACATCAGGAAACAAGTTTTGCCGGTGATTTGACCATCCAAGAGAAATTGCCTACAAAACCCTAGGAGAGGGAAATGACCTTACTTAGGCACAACTGAAGCATGAATAAGGTGTAAAATGACTTATTCGACACTGACATGATAATGAAAACCCTCTGAATGATGATATGCTCAGCTGAATGATGACATGGACTGACATTTGGGCAAACCCTAGACCTAATGCCTAGTGACCAAATTTTGCTTGAAAATTCTTTGAAATGACAAAATTTGACCTTGACACTCTGAGACCACTTTGTAAGAGCATATTTGATCACTGGAGGAAGGCTGGAAAGACTGACACTAACACCTCCGTGCTACCAAACTTTTATGGTATGGCTTCGAAAGACCCAGACTCATTCTTATTCGAGTTTGACATTGTATGTCGAACATATGGTTACACAGATGATGCCCATAGGCTTAGACTCTTCCCAGTGACATTAAAGGCATCAGCCTTGAGATGGTTCATGAGGCTTGGTGAGCATGCGATAATTGATTGGGATGGCATGAGAAGAATATTTCTAAGGAAATATCAACCTTATTGTAGATCCAAAGATTCCAAAGACGATATCTTTAGAATGAGCCAATAAGAGGATGAGACCTTGGAGGAATACTTAGAACGGTTTGTCTACAACTTACAAAAATCCAAACACCGAACTATGCCTCTTGATTTGATCCGCACAATATTCTTGAAAGGCATCCGAGAGGAATACATGGATGATCTTAATTTCATGGGCAAAGGTGACATTTCTACCTTACCTTTTGAAGAAATCGCTGAATTATGCGAAAAGTATTCAAGGAGCAAAGCTAAAATTGGAAAAAGAACCTTGTCATCCAAAGTCACAAAATCTGCTTTAGCAAGTGTCACAAGGGCTGAAATAGGGAATCTGTTAGAAGAATTTAAAACAGATCTGTTAAGCACCCTAGGGAACCAAATTGACACTCTAAAAGTTAAGAAGAAACAAGAAGATGAAGATCAGATAATGGCTATCTTTTGCCCAAAATGCCGGAAGAAACATGCCTTAAAAGACTGCCCATTAGAAAACATCCAAGTTTTTGCCTTCTGTACTGAACATCATGATATATTTAATTGTCCTAAAGTTAAGGTTTTGCAGAACTGTAATATGGAAGCTAATGCAGAGATGGAAAACGTGTATTACATGGGCACAAAGAGACCATGGCAGCCAAGGCCAGCACCTCAAGGTATGTTTCCAAATCAAAATTTGCAATTTCCTGTAAATGATCAAATGTATGCTCAGAATTCATGGAATGTACCCATGCCATGGCAACACCAAAATCACCCACAACAACAATGGAGACCATCTCAACAATACTCTCAATCCTATCATACATATCCTCAATCATACCAACCATATTCACAACCATATCAACAATATCATCAGCCATACTCATCACATCCTCAACCATATCAGCAGTATCCTCAACAGCAAGTTGTTTACCAACCTCAACCTACTCAACAAGCATTGCCTGCTCCTCCACCAATAAATCCACCCCAACTGCAATTTCCATCTAACTCACAACCTCCCAGACCTACTCAAATTCCTGCTCAAACTGTCCCAAATCCAAATAACAGAGCAGAGAGGCCAGCCTACAATGTAGAAGAGGGAACCTCATATCCCACACTACCCTTGCAAAATATCAACTTGAGGTCTGGTAGGGTACTCCATAAAGAATCTCCAATAACATATAAACACGAAGAAAACACAGAAAATGAAAATGAAATGAAAAATCAAAGAAAACCAAATGATGATACCAAATATAAGCAGATGCAACCATTGCATCCACCTTTTCCAGACCGATTGGTCCAAATGAAACTTCCAATGTCCATACCACAGTTTGATGTTTTAGATGAGCTCAAGAATGTCTATATAAAAATTTCGCTACTGCAAGCCATAAAAGACATTCCCATATACACTAAAGCAATTAAAGAAATGTGTCTTAAGAAGCCCACTAGGAAAAGGATTGATCCACAAACCATTCATGTTATAGGACATTTAGCTAGCCTTATGACAAATACCATCTCGATGGAAAAGTATGTTGATCCTGGTATCCCCCAAGTTACTACAATCATTAACAACATACATATTCCAAACACTTTAATAGATCTTGGGGCCGCAATAAATGTCATGACTCTTGAAACCATGAGAACACTCCAGCTCATAAATTTGCAACACACAACGATTGTTCTAGAACTAGCCGATAGGTCTAAAGTGATTCCTGAAGGGATTTTGGAGGACATAATTGTTTCACTAGACTCTTGGGAGTATCCAGTGGACTTCTTAGTTCTTCAACCCAAATCCAATTTAGGAGGGCACCCTATCATCCTTGGTAGACCATGGTTAGCGACTGCTGATGCATTCATAGGATGTCGATAGGGCAACATGATTATTTCAGGAGGGACTGAAAGGAAACAACTCACTCTTTATCCATCGGCACAATCACCAGCAGTAACACACAATTTATGGCTTGATGATAAATACAATGATAAAGAAGAAGTACAATCTATTTTTAGCATTGACCAAATCTATGATTTCCAAGAACAAAATAATAATGATTTGGTAGAATTGTTCCTTTCTCAACCTGATATTTCCGAAAATTTGAGAAACGACCAGTATCATGCTGCAGATGTACTTTTAGCCCAAAATTTTGAAGAAACATGCACCATTCAATCTTTTCAAGCCACATTTCACGATATTTTTCCAGTTCAATCCATCACAAACACACAGAGTTAGATCATAGATATTAGTCCAGGGAAAACTCTGAACATAGGCAATCACCTAGACTCATCTCAGAAAGAGAAATTGATTCGACTATTGAGAAAATACCAGAAAGCATTTGCTTGGGACTACACCGATATGCATGGGATTCATCCTGACACATGCACTCACCATATTTATACAGATAGTACTATCAAACCAGTGAGGCAACCGCAGAGAAGAATGAACCCCATGCTCCAGGATATTGTCAGAGAAAAATTGCAAAAACTGTTGAGAGTTAATTTTATATATCCTATTTCTGACAGTCAGTGGGTATCCCCATTGGTTATAGTGCCCAAGAAAAATGGCAAGTGGCACATTTGTGTTGATTACAGACAATTGAACAAAGCAACGCTCAAAGATTATTTCCCACTACCATTTATTGACCAAGTGTTAGACACATTAGCTGGGAAATCATCATTTTCTTTTCTTGATGGTTTCAGTGGCTACAACCAGATCAGGATAGCCTCAGAAGACCAGGACAAAACCACATTCACCTATCCTTGGGGCACTTATGCTTATAATTTTTTTCCATTTGGACTTTGCAATGCTCCGGCTACATTTCAGAGAGTTGTATTAGCTATTTTCGCTGATTTAGTTCATGATTGTGTTGAAGTTTACATGGATGATTTTTCAGTGTACGGCAATTCATTTGAACGTGCATTAGAGAACCTTGAAAGAGTTTTGAAAAGATGTATTGAAGCTAATCTGTCCCTGAGCAATGAAAAGTGCTTTATGATGTTAAACGAAGGGATAGTATTAGGCCACTATATTTCTTTTCAAGGCATGAAAGTTGATCCAGCAAAAATCCAAATCATTGTTGATTTGCCAATTCCAAAGAATCAAAGAGAGGTAAGAAGTTTCCTTGGGTATGCAAGCTGTTACAGAAGGTTTATTAAACATTTTAGTAAAATAGCTTTACCTTTGTTTAAGCTTCTAACAAAAGATGTACTTTTCAACTGGAATGAGAACTGCCAACAAGCATTTGAAGCACTCAAAAAGAAGTTATCAACCGCACCAGTCTTAAGAGGGCCTAACTGGAGCCTACCATTTCATATCTTTACAGATGCATCTGAAACTGCAGTGGGTGCCTCATTAGGCCAAAAAGAGGAATCTTGTAATTATGCCATTTATTTCATTAGCAAAAATCTAACACCTGCAGAGTCAAACTACACAGTCATAGAAAAGGAGACACTTGCCATCATATATGCTGTGAATAAATTCCGACATTATATAACTGGTTATGAAGTCTTTGTACATACTGATCATTCTGCCATTAGACATTTAATGAATAAACCAATAACTAGTGGCAGAGTTACCAGATGGTTATTATTGTTACAGGAATTTAACATCACAGTGTTAGATAGACCAGGTAAAGAGAATCAGGTGGCAGATTTTCTTTCTAGACTACAAAATCCAGGTGAGGTTGTTCTGGTCGAAGATTCTTTCCCAGATGAAAATTTATTTGAAATTTCCATAGTGAATCCTTGGTATGCTGACTTGGCCAATTATTTGTCTACAGGAAGGACACCTCCATACTTTACTCCAAAGGAAAAGAAGAGACTAGTCAAACAAAGTGCTTGATACTCATGGATTAATGGCGATTTATTTTACACTGGTTATGATATGATTATTAGACGATGTGTAAGAAATGATGAGATAATTGATATTTTAAAATCTTGCCATGATGAACCGTGTGGTGGGCATTTTGCAGCTAAGCGAACAGCATTCAAAGTTCTTAGTCTTGGATACTACTGGCCATCCATTTTTAAGGATTCCAAGAAGTACGTGAAGAGTTGTGACAGTTGCCAAAGAATGGGCAGGCCAATAGCTACAGACGAGATGCCACTTCAGCCCCAAGTTCACCTAGAGCCATTTGAAAAATGGGCTCTATACTTTATAGGACCCATTAACCCAACCTCGAATGGTAAGAAGTACATCTTAGTATGTACTGATTACGTCACAAAGTGGGCTGAAGCAAAAGAACTAGTTAGAGCCACCGAACAAACAGTGGTAAATTTCCTTTTTGAAGAGATTTTTGTAAGGATGGAGTACCAAGGGAAATAGTGACTGACCAGGGTACTCAATTTACTTCAAAGTTAGTGAAGGACATCACAGACAAATACCAAATCAAGCACAGAAGAAGTACACCTTACCATCCACAGGCCAATGGGTAGGTGGAATCCACAAACAAAACTTTGGAAGGGATCATCACTAAAACTGTGGCAATGAACAGAAAGAATTGGGAAGAGAAGCTTAAAGATGCACTCTGGGCTTACAGAATTACGTGGAAGAATACTACAGGATTTACACCATATCAGTTGGTGTATGGCAAAGAGGTAATGCTTCCTATTGAGTTTCAAATAGATACTTTCAAACTGGCTGCAGATTTGCAAATTGACCTGGACCAAGCACAACAAGAAAGAATTCAGCAGTTGAACCAGCTGGATGAGATGAGGCAGCAAGCAGAGGAAACCACAATCCTCATGCAAAAACAAAGGAAGCAGTGGCATGATGCACATATCAAGAAGAAGTAGTTCAAGGAAGGCGACTGGGCTTTACTTTTTGACTCTAAATTCAGAGATCATAAAGCCAAGTTTACCACCCATTGGATGGGCCCATACCAAATTATTCAGGCTTACAGCAATGGTTCAGTCAAGCTCAAAACTATTGATGGAGAAGGTCATTCCTTTACTGTCAACGGTCATCGCCTGAAACTTTACACTAAGCCCATCAGCAAGCAAAATTTTCTCCAAACAGTATCTCAACAAAGAGAGGTTGAGATACTGCAGCCTTCAGCTGCAGTATCCATGCCTTAGTTCATTTCATTTCAATTTACAAATTCAAAAAAAAAAAAAAAAAAAACAAAACAAAATCTAAAAAAAAGAAAAAAACAAACACAACAAAAAATAATAACAATGGGTTAGATGTGAAAACTAGACTCTGGCACACTCTAACCCCGAATTCTTACTTGAAAACCAATTCGTTGGTGGGTAAGAATTCCTTTTCTTTTGTTCCCTGTTTCATTTATCAACTGAATAATGACTTGAGGACAAGTCAACACTTTAGTAGGGGAGAGAAGCATCAGAATTTTGTTCTCTTATCTCTCCATTGTAAATTCTTAAAAGATTTCTTATCTCATCTCCTCACTATAAATTTCCAAAGTAGTTTGTTTCAGCATTCCAGATTTCAATAAAGTTGTTTTGTCATTATTTTATCTCAGAGGGACCTGTTCTGTCCAGAAGACCATGTTACCAACACCAGCAGTAATGGGACCTGTTTAAGACACATAAAAGGGACCTGTTAAGAGACTGTTACTTCAGGATTACTTCAACAAAGCTTCATCAAGTTTCTACAAGGATCCACAGGTTGCTGGGCACCAAGACTTCATCAAATACCAAAGGTCAAGGAACCTGTATACATATAATTATTTTTCCGGATTTCAAAGAAGCTGCATGAACATCTTCAAGATCTCAGAGGGACCTGTTGCATTCGAATCTATCTCAGGGGACCCGTTATGAACAACAAAGAATAGTCAAAAGAGACTAGTCCTATCCAGCATGCCAATGCAATGCTTGAACAACCAACGAAAGTGTAATGTATTCCTTATTCTTAACATTTAAATTCTTAGATTAATTTTTAATGTTAAATTTAATAACTGTGACTGCTACGATCAAGTTTAGAGACACCTCCATACCTATCACTCGTTATCCTATTGTTAATCCCTATCATCTTCCAATACTCCAACCCCCTTCATACTTATATGATTTTGTTAATCCTCGCTCATATCACCCTTTTCAATCTCTGTTACCAACCAGTTAGACCCTACAGCCATCCCAACATTTCTATTTGGCCAGGTACCAACAGAAGCAGGACACGTGGTGAATTGTTTGGAAACCAAATGTCATGCGGGCTTGTTCATTATGTTTGAAATGGCCGAATTATGATTTAACCACCCGACGAAGCCAAATGATGCAAACGACTACCCGAAATCATATCCCAGTACTTCATATATATGCTTCTAGCGTTTCTATGATGGCATCCATACGACCAGTACAACCATTCCTCTGTTTCAAAAGATGAATATGTTATGAATTGAGTTAAGCCGGTTATTTCATTATCGTTTTCAGTTGTTCTATGTTAGCATTCGACTCCTGTGACTTCAACAGTAAAGACTGAAAGTAGCAAGTGCCACGAAAGGAAAATGTAGTTAATTGGGTTCGACCTCTATTACAAGATAGTCAATCGAGCATCGTTTGGGTTACTAAAGGAGCTAGTGTTAAAGAGCTGAGGACGCCACCAGGTCAGCAGTATTGGGGCGGAAGATAAAAGGTAACAAATCAAAACTTCTTTGTTGAATTTGTAAAACATAAACAAAGAAGAGTTAGAGCACAACTCTCGGCCAAAATGACCAATAGGGTCGAACCAAGCATATTCGACAGTTCCCAGTATCACGAAGATTGCATTTCAATTCTTAAAGAAATACAGTGGCTGCCCTTTTTAGAGAAATTTCGTGGAAGTAATGAAGAGGTCACCAAACAGTTCGCTTTTACATTCAACGGAGAGAAAGCTCTGATAGGTAATTTTTCATTCAGAGTTTCGGAAGATACCATAGCTCAAGCCCTAGGGATCAGCCCAGAAGGGGAGAAGTACTTCAAGACAAAGCAATTTAAAGAGAAATCATGGACTCAATTTATGTCCAGATCCAGGGTTTCATCCGTTAATTGGAAGAAAGGCGTCCTAAGAAGTTGGCTGGTGCATCCCAGGGACGAGATGGTCTATATCATCCAAAAGTTTGTAACTTGTGAAGGCTGCTACAGTATTGTTTACGTGTACCATATCAAGTTACTGTTACATTTGAAAGGGCAGTGTGTTATCAATCTGCCATACTTCCTCTTGCAAAGCCTAACCAAAATGTTGAAGACCATCCAAAAGCAGAAAGGTAACGAAGACAAGAGCTTATATCACTTTGGGTTAATTAAAATTCTTATTGAGTATGAATTACAGAGAAGAGGGAAAACGTGGAAGGAGTTCTTGGCTGCTAACCAAATTAAAGATGAAGAGGACAAGGAAGAACCACAGGAAAACTCAGGATTCATGAATGATATCGATGAAGAGATTCCTATACACAAAACAAGCAAGGTGCCTCCACCTGTTAGCAGTATAAGGACGAGGAAAATGAGAAAAGAGGATGCTCTGAAAGCAGAGCAAGATAAAAATTTTACCACCTATTCAAGAAGAACCAGGAGAACATCAAAGGCCCGGCTACAAGAAGACCAACCTGAATCAAATGCACCTATGCCGATGGATATTGAAAGTAGTGCCCACTCAAAACCTGGACCAGGAGCTGAGATGGAGGTTGAAAGCAACAACAGGCAAGAAAAAGATTCACAACCTGCCATTAAGAAACAGAAGAAACTGGAGAAGCAAATTGAAAAGTTAAAAGAAGAACTAATGGAGGCTAATATGCTGGAAAAAGTTATCAAGAAAGAAAACGAAATGCTCAGAGCGCAGAGTAAAGAGACTCAACAAAAAAATGAAAAGTTAAGGGAACAAATTAAGGAACTTGAAGCTGAACAAACAGATATTTGTAAGTGGGCCACTAAATGGTACAACCAAAAGAAGGTCCTCAAGGAAAAGTACAAAAGTTTAAAGCATGAGCTCCATGGTCAGAAAGATGCGTAGGTGAAGAAGAATGTGGATACATTGTTGAGGGCAGCAGAGGTACAGGTAGGGACAGAGTTCACAGGAAGCACATCGGGATTAGCATGAGGTCATGCTAATTCATTAAGTCGGGGAGAGATGTTGGTATCATTCCTGGACCTCCTTTTTCCTCTTGAAACACATCGTTTGCCTCCCCTTTTCCTTCATACATCTCTTAGATCCCTTGAAATTGATTAGTTAACAGTATTATAGTTGTTAAATACATTAGAATTGATTTATGAGTTTTATGTTAAAGAATTAGGGGTTTTTGATAAAAAGACTACAGGAAGTTGCAACTTTGTTATCCTGTAATTGGTTTATTGTTTGACATATGGCATGACAGCTAAGCTAAAGCAAAGGGTAGGGATGAAAAATAGAATGTACAAGCATGGACGAACACCTATCCTACAGCAGAACCAACGCTCCTGAAGGCACGATCAATGACGGTCAAAGCACAACATGTTGGCGACAAAAGCAGCAACAACAAAGGGTTCTAAACCGATTTAGTTTTGTTCCTTTTTTAAATCGGTTCAGAATGGAAACAACTTAAAAACTATGCCATAGCAAAAGCGGCAACATCCGCATCACGAATGTACATTCATTCCGAAATGTAAACGTTGTAGAAACATATGTAAACACAGTTATGTGTTGTCAGTGGGTGGTTATCATTGTATCGTTTTGAAAACAGAGTTTTTGAACTTAATACCAAAAACACGGTTGCAGTCACGATTTCCTTGTTGCATTGATTCTATAGTTGCTTGAGCACAGTCCAGTATACCTTTGAAACACGGACGGGCCCTGCGTGGAACGGGTATACTGTCATTTCATTTTATTTGCAACTTCTGAATATTCAATAGCATGCACAGTGATTAGAGTTCAGTTTATGCTTTCGTTGATTTAATTAGAAATTCGTATGAGTAATGTTTATGATGGTAGCTTGAAGGATTCATCGCAGAGATCGTTGAATTGTATCTTGTAAGGGATCTGATCTTTCGTTATTTTTAAGAGCATCTTCATGAACCCTGTTTCTCATATATTTTAATTTTAAGTGTGCTTATGATTCTAGTATATTTCAATCTTTCATGAATGATAAACATTGAATGCTGAGTGTTCACTGAACAGGGGTTTTATGCACAGCATTCGCGTAAGGGGATTGAAATCTTGGTTTAAGTAATACACAGTGTTTTTAGAATAGGTAGATGAATTGAGTGACCTGAGTGTCCAGGTGATAGGGAGCATACCTCAACCTTCCGTAAAGAAGTTCTGTAACTTACCATCACGAACACTTAGTTAGGAATCCTTTATGTCTATAGATTGTAGACGCATGCCTCAAAGTTTACTGATCCTAGTCGATAATAAATATAGCCTAATCTAGCACCCTAGATAGGACACTACAAGGCTCCTGCGCAATTTTTGGGTTGAGTGGCTCTAGGCTGCTTCTCATGCTCTACACAATTTCCCAGCTCAAGGCTAGCTTTCAACTAGCACTGCACAATTCTTGAGCTTAAGGCTCACTATGAGCTTGGAGTGTGCAATTCTCGATAGCAAGGTTGGTTTCCCTCAAGGAGTGCACAGTTCTTTAAGGCAAGCCTAGAACTAGATGAAAACCAAGTCAATAGATTGACTTGTGGGTTAGACAGTAAACCGACTAAATAAACACAAGCCAAGATGCAAAGGATGAGGCTTAATCAAATCACAAGTACATGGATCAGTGCAAGATGAGTCCTGTGATTTAGAAGGGATGCTCCAAAATGAAGCATAAGAAAAATTTTGAACGGTGGTTGTAGTTGCTACAACATACTCCTATTGCGTCCCTTAACATGTATTCCTTCCAAAGCATTGTTCTTCCATCTGGTGAGGACCTCTTGGAAATCATGATTGAGGTGTGTCACTTGGCATGTATTCCTTCCATATGTTTTTCCTCTTTGAATCCATGATCAAGGCAATAGTGAGCATAGTTCCTTTTTTGTTTCAAGCTCATTAAAAAATAAAATAGGTCATCATGAGCATAGTTCCTTTTCAGTGACAAGCTCGTTAGAAAATGATACAGGTCATCATGAGCATAGTTCCTTTTTCGTGTCAAGCTCATTAAAAAAATGAAATAGGTCATCATGAGAATAGTTCTTTTTCTATGTCAAGCTTGTTAAAAAAATGAAATAAATCATATGAGCATAGTTCCTTTTCTGTGTCAAGCTCATTAAAAATGAAACAAATTATATGAGTATAGTTCCTTTTCTATGTCAATCTCGTTAAAAAAATAAACAACGCATATGAGTTCCTTTCCTTTGTCAATCTCATCAAAACATGAAATATCTCCCTCCATAAATTATGGGCAGCATGTGGCTTTTGTAATCATGTTGTAATTAAGACACTAGACTCTGCAGGTCATGTTGGTGGCAAGGTAAACTATCTCAAGGATAGTTTTTTCTTTGTTTCTGTTATCACTCAGGTTGTTCCCCAAAAGCAATGGAAAAGGGAATACGGCCGAGGTAACCACTAACCAGTCTTTTAGATGCAGATTCTAGCTAATCTGCAGCCAGAGAGGGCTCTCTCTTTATGTTTTAGCTTTGTTTTGCTATATGTTAGGCTAGTTATGAAGTGCAGATAGTTTTTTGATGTTTGGATGGTGACATTCAATAAAACAGGGTTGTAAAGTATGAGAAGTTCAGACCATTAGGTTAATGGAGTCAAATGAAAATAAACTTCTGGGTATGGTTTCTTTGGAAAAAGGAGGAACTACAGAGCAAGATAATTAACCATGGAACAATCTTCAAGCTGGAATAAGATGAAATGGAGTCAGGGAATGAAAGGCAATTAAGAATCTTTCATTATGCTAACAGAGGGAAAATGAATAAATATTACCAAGGAGCAGTTAAGAATTCCTTAATTATATTCAGAGTGAAAGAACCAGGGAGACAGGAGCAGTCAAGAATTCCTGCCTATGCTAGTCCTGAAGAAAACATAAAAATGACAGGAATTGAACACAGAGTACAGCAAAGTAAATTCTGGGTTATTCTTTTTTCCTGCAATTTAGAACATGATACGTAGATGATATATAAAACACAGATACAGTAAAACAAGAGTTAAAAAGACTTATTGATCCATGCGATAATCCAAGAATTCTGCAACATGGGCTTCAGCCATCAATTCCATAACCAGAGAATTCATTGGCAAAGCATTCCAGCAATCTTTTATTCAGAAGAGTTCTCAAAATTTATAGCGCAGGTCCAGAATGATATTCACCAACCAACTCTCAATACATCTCTAAGGGAGGTATTTATACAAAAAGAGTTACAAAATATCTCATAGAGAAAATATCAAGCAATAACTCTATCCATCCACTTCTTCAAAGGAAGTAAATGACATTGAAAATAGAGCACAATGAATGTAGGAGTAACTTGCATTGTACTGGCTACCTTAGGTGGTCTGATATATTTGACTTTTCAACTCAACAAGTCGGCTGGTAGCTATCTCTTTATTCCGCGTTCCTGCGTTGCTTTCCTGGCCCTTCCATCTGTGCCTGGTTCCGCTTCAATGCATTTTGGTGTGACTTCCTTCCTCTGTTGTTTTCATTTTTATGATAGGTGGCACGTGCATTGAATTTGATTTAATGCAGATGATAAAAAAGGGAACTAAAACTACATTGGTAAAATCTCTAACATGCTCTGCCACCAATGGTCTGTTGGCAACTGGTGTCTTTGTAGTTTTATTAATATTTCATCAGCTTCAGTGTACCTGTAGAAATTGGGTTGTACTTTAAAAAGATGTGTTATTTCATGCTCAATATAGAATAGATTTTCTAACTTGCCATATAAGATTTGTCCAAAGGGAGGTACTATGTCCTCTGAAGTGCTTGATGATGCTGTGATCTAATTTGCAACATATGTATTCACCCTGTGAGCATATTGTTCATGTGTCAACAGCCTCTGATTGCTGGTTAATAAGCTGGGTAAACCTTTGCTCTGCAAGACTGTAAACTTCTCTGTAAAGGCATTTATTTCTGTCTGCATCTCTTGGCACTTTCTCTCCAGATTTTGTACAAAATTTTTCATAGTCAACACCTTTTTAACTGTCAAAATGGTACCTGTTCTGTCCCTGATATCTAGAGCCGCTAGTTGTTCTCTGGTATGAGTATTCAAAAAATGAATTAGTCTATTGGCCTGTTTGGGCATGTTTCTCAATAATGCTCTGGGCTTTTGAATCTCCACTTGGGCTATTTCTATCAATTCAATTTGCTCATGGATAGTCTGTATTGATCTCCATTGATCAGTGATGGATTGGCCAATCTTAGTCCATAAAATTGTTTTGATTTCTGATAGAGGTTTATGAAGAGTAAGATCTTTCTCCAAGGATTTTACCTTATTTTCCAAGGCCTTTACCTCTCTTGTTCTCTCTGCCACCATTATCTTAGATTTATCATAATTTACCTCCAGCTTGGCCAGTTTTTCTTTGGTTTCCTTTAGCTCTGCCATTTGGAGTTCTAATTCTTTTATTTCCTTCATCATCTGTTCCATGCTCATGCTGGTATTTGGTACTGTTGTTGTTGTTGTTGCTGAAGTATCTGTGGCTGATGTACCTGTTGTCAATGCTGGGGCAGTGGGAGGCACTGCTGTTGTCGCTGTAGGAGGAGCAGTTGTAGCTATTGGGGCTGTTTGAGATGGTCGAGAGGCCAACTCTCCCTGTTTTTCTTGCAATGCTTTCTCCAAAGCCTTCTCTGTTTCACTTAGCCTTTGATTCATTTTTATTAACAACTCCATCATGTCTTCTTCTTCTTTTTCTTTCACTGTCTCTGTGGTCTGCGGATGCATAGTAACTGGCAGTTTTAACTGCTTCTTGAGGGCAGCTATGTCATCCTCCTTTTTCTTTATTAGTGCTTTTATTGCCTTAGGATCCTTGGGATTATGTCCCAGCTCAATGATGCCTTTTCCTTGGGTAGAGAGGATGCCTTTTCCAACTCTAGTTGGGCAGATGTATTGTTTAATGAATTCTGCAATTGTTGAGCTTGTATGGCTTTGTCTGCCAAAGTGGAATAGACCATTTCACCGGTTTGTTTGTGCAACTCAACCTGGTCCAAAGCGTGAATGTCTTTGGCAAGGGCCTCCAAATTTGTTTTAATATAACCGGCAGCTGACTGTGGCTGCTGCACTGTGGGATTTGAAATGACTCAAGATCAATTTCCCTTCCTTGATATCATATGCAGACATCAATCTCTGCTGTTTGGCAGGAGTCATTTTGAGGAACTGATCGTAAAGCTGCATTCTTATTGGCTCATTTTGTGCCTTGATCTCCATGAATCGCCTCTTAATATCAGAACTTTGTTTGCTTTGTGGCCGTGCTGATGAAATTTCCATACTAGGTTGTTTTCCAAATTGTTGTCCATGAGAACTGGTAGGTGATTCTATCACTGGGGAAGTTAGTGGGCTGGATGCCCTTTCACTTCTTGGACTTTCAATGATCTCCTCTATAACTTCCTCTTCAGGTAGAGGATCCACTCTCTGCTTCTTTGCTTCTGGCTGCTCTGTTGACCCACTTATGGGTGTGGCCTCTTCCCTGTCCCTTTTTCTGCCATTCTCCTCATTGAGAGGAGTCTGAAATGATGGTATCTCTGGTGCATTGGTCTAGGCGGGAGGAATTTGCCCTTGGCCTTGCTGCTGTGATGATGTTGGCTGATTTGTCATTTCTTGTTGCTCTGAATGCAACACTTCTTTGCCTTTGGATGTCCCTGCAGGTGGAGTATCTTCTTGGGCAAGTTGTTGTGAAGTTGTAGCAGATGATGTGCCCGCTCCAATGTGTTGAGGCAATTTGAAAGAGACCTGTCCAAAAGAGTCCAGGTCAAGATATTTTTCAAGGTCTTTCATTTCCTGCTCCATTTTCTCTTCCTCAGTAATCTGTTCTACCAATGTGCCCTCTACCCATTCATCTTGATTAGCATACTGTTCTATATCAGGGATTCTACAATGTTCATAGCTTGATAGCTTATATTTTGTCTTTCTATCATGGATAAATCCTTTTAGGTCATAGGGTACCCACCCAAAACTCCTTTTTAGTTTGAGCTGCTCACCTAATATCTTTTCAGCATCTTTCCACCCTTCCTTTTTGTTAATAATGAGGGGGCCTAGTTGGTTTCTTAGCTTCAGCTGAGCCTTTTTCTTGGCCTCATAAAAATGAGTCAAATCTGAGCTAATAAATTCCCTAAAGTATTCAAGGGCAAACAGTCTCATAGGTACATACTTTGGCAGCTTGTAGGGGCACAATTCACAGCCATAAATTCTGATCTCTGTGTGATTTTGGTAAAAGTACCAGTCACCTATTTTATAGCTTTTGGACAGCTGCAAGATTTTTTGCATTTCAGCTGAGAGTCTGGGACGGGGACTTCTCATCAGCATAGATGAGACTGGATATATGAATAGATCAATGAACTCACAGTAAGTATAAGGAGAATTATGGACTATATGGAAGACTGGGGTCCAAAATATGACAGATCTCCTTTCTCCTTTTGCATCCAATTTCTTGATAGGGAACTAAAAACTATATGTTTGATAGTATAAGAACATATGATATATATATGCTGTATACTTGAAAACCCCTTCTCTGTTTAGGCTCATGAATTGTTCATGGATTTTATTGCTAATGAAGGTAGCAAAGTCAAACTTGATGGCAGGAGGGTGTCCTGGAATAAATATGGACATTAGGGCTAAAATGGTCTCATCCACATACTCACTTGTTCTAAAACCCAGGACATAGGATATCATGTCAATAACAGTTCTCCCAAATTCATTGAAATAGACCTGGTGAAAAGGAGGTGAGTCCCTGGGCTGGGAGTCTGGGCTCATGAATAACTTGGCAATTCAGCCTATTTCTACAGAAGATAGTTTGGAGCCTTGGTCCAGCAAATACTTCATAGAGAGAGGATCCAGAGGCTGATTAGGCTTGAAATGCAACATCTCATTGATTGAGTCAGGAGTGATATAGAACAGGACAGTGCCATTTGGAGACATGACTGCTCTTTGAGTAGGCTCATAGCTAGCACAACACAGGCATATTATATCTGGAAATACATTGACTGATGGTAGATAATATATGGGTAGATTGGACTCCCAGATGCCATAGAGATCAGTCTTGTTGAGGTAGCTGTTTCTAATTTCACAAAATGTTTGCAGATGGTCTTTGATACCCATTAAGTCTTGTATTTGGAAGTCCCTATCAGCTAAGGGTAACCATTCCAGCTCCTTGTGTGGTGCATTCAAGGGGGCAACATTGAGGGCCACTGGAGGTTCCATTTTCAATCTTCTGTAATAATTTTTTTTAATTGGAATTTGGGCTTTCACAGCAACAATGGGTAAAATATCAGTTTCTGGGGCTTTCTGCAGGAATTGCAGGTCGAAATGAGCTTGAATTTTAGCTAGATGGGCGAAATTTGCAAGGAGAGACAACTTCTGAGGAATTTATCAGAAAAAATGGATAAAAACAGAGGTTATGGCGCACGGGTTCGAAGGCAGCACTGCGTCTTTAGTTATGGAAGTCTGGCTTTCTGTGAAAAAATGGATAAAATAGGTTGCTTTGTGGAAATAATGTAAAAAACAGGGATAGTTATGGTATATTTCTCAAGAACTGTAGACTAGATTTGCACAATTTTTGGTTTCACGGATTTAACTGAGAGAAAAACCGGAAATACACAGGGTTCAGAAGCAATTGAGTAAATACCTGCTTCAATGGGCTCTCTCTACAAAATGCAGGTGGCGGGTCAAGCTTGAAGACTGGTTTGCAGGCTGGAGTTAGCTGGGTGGCAGACTGTACAGTGAAACAGATATTTCGGTTGAAAATCACATGAACACGTCGCATAGAAAAAATAGACAAAAATTTGGTTTTGGCGGGTTTTGGCGCACTTTGGTTGGGTGATGTCAGCATGACGCAAGGATTTTGTCGTATAGCGGGGGTACGGAGGCCGACTTGGTAGTGACGTGGCGGACACGACGGATGATACAGAGGCGGGGTGGCGGATGACGTGTCTGATGACGTGAGGGTGACGAGCGGGTGACGTTGGCGTGGAGGGGCATAGGCGGTAAGCGGTTTGGCCCCCGCACCGCTTTTGGGCCATAGTGGTTTTGGAGGGGGGGCCAGCGATCATGCCAGGCGCCTGCCGCATGTCCTCTGTACGGCAGAAATACCGCCCATCCCCCGGATGCTATCGTTTGGCATATAAGGGCTAGCGATATGCATGAGGGCCATCGGATCTGCGGACTATGATCCGACGACTGGCGGCATAATAAACAGGCGGAGGAGTATGCCACGGGGTCCCGCCATAACATTTCATTGTTTTGTAAGGTTTTGCAGAGTATCACAATGTATTTCAATTTTGGGTTTGCGGGTTGGTTATTTAATCAACCAAGTGTTAATTAAATCCCAAGGTTTATGTATGCGGAGGGTTTATTATAAGGTTCCAAGTGAACTTATAATTCCCGAAATTCTACGTTTATGGCTATAATTGCCGAGGCGGGGAATATTTTAATATTTGGGGGTTTTTATGTATATTTTTATAAAATAGGGATGGGAAAAGATTATATAGGAGCTATATAATAAAGTTAATGCATTAATATGGTTTTATGAATGGAGAACGCTAAGTTTATAAGGTAAAAACTTAGGTTTTTTAGGGAAATGAAAGGATTTTGTTTACACAAGAAATGTGGCTTGTTTTGGCTAAGTAAACACAGAGTTCCACTTAGTATTTTTCATGAAATGAAGTGAACTAGGACCACTGAGCAGATCCCAATGTCCTTGAGGGGAAATTAGTAAATGTTCTTGGAGGAATGGAGGGAAATTAGTCATGCTCCAACTGTTTTATAGTCACCTTGATATGGTATTTGTGATATCCATGAGATAGATCATATTCAACAAGGCAAAACTGATCACAAACCTGCTCTTGCAACACTAAAACTACCTACCCAGCTTATTAATCCTATCATTTTTTCTTCCTTTTCCAGGGTGCATTTGAACTAGCAAATCCTTACTCTCTTGTTTTCTTTTAACTGTCCTCCTATCTAAGTCTGCCCTTATCTCTTCCAGGGGCTCAGATTTCATTGTTGAGCACCCTTGCTTCTCTACCTAACTATTTGTCTGCCAAGCTTAAACTGTTTGAAAAGACCTTATTCTCTAATGCTAAAACAAGAAATTTAAACATGGACTGGCCAAGATTGAGCTATTGTGCCATCCATGAAGTGTGACAGAAGTCACTGATTGCACAACTTGAACTTGTTTACAAAAAAAAATAGGACAGTAGTGGCATTTTAACTAGCACACTTTTCTGGTCTTTCCTTTGGGGTTCATTTTCTTTCTTTCTTAACCAATTCATTCTTTTTGCCCTTTGATTTTTCTTTTAGGGCATACCCTCTTTATATTTTTTAAGTTTTTTGGTTTTTGAAAATATGGAATCTTTGCAGCATGGAAATGATGATCATATTTGGCATTTCCACAGTCAATCATGAAATATGACACCTATTGGTATAGGAACCTAACAGTGGCTCCACTTAGGGATGGCTTTTCCAGGTGAAAAGTCAAGAACAGCAGGTCAGATAGCCTTGCATTCAACTTTTGCTGTAATCTGGAATTTCCTTTTGCTGTAAACCAACAAACTGTATCTCTGTAACATTTATGCTTTTCCCATCAGCCATTTTGAACAATTACAGCTCTGTATCTGACAGTTTTTCTGAGTATTAGTCATCATTTTTATAGCTCCCAAGTCTTCTTCCTCAAGTCTTCCAATAGAATCAAAATATCATACAAAAAGTAGGACAATTCTTTGCTTCTTTTCCTCAAAATTTGCTGCATCTTATTCCCTATCTTACTGCTGAAATGAACTGCAGAAAATAGACACTATTATGTACAAAATACATTCCTAATATGTTTAACAAAGAGGATCAAAATAATTCTTGAGCATTCGCCCATTGACTGGCCCATCCTCTGCTTCTGTACCATCCAAACTTCTTAAAAAGTAGGTGTTGTTTCCTTGTACAGCCTGAATAGCAAAAGGTCCTTTCCATAGGAAATCAAATTTGCCATGTTTTCCTTTATCTTCCCTTCTGGAATCCCATTTCAGCACTTTGTCTCCTATGAAAAAATCCTCTTCCTTTGTTCTTTTGTCAAAAATCTTCTTCAGTTTCTCTTGTAGGATTTGAGATCTGTGATACACTTCTTCTCTGGTCTGCTGTAAATGAATTGTTTGATTGATCCTTCTCTGAATATCATTGGGTTCTGCCTGTATTTCTTGCATCAATTTTATCACAGGGATTCCCAAGGATGAAGGGAATACAACCTCCATGCCATAAACCAACTCATAGGGGCTTGTTCCAATAGATCTCTTTGTGGTCAACCTGTTTGCCCACAGTGCATTAATAAGCTTTTTGTGCCAATTCTTCTTGTTTTCCTCCAATACTTTCTTTATGATATTGATCAAGCTCTTGTTGGATGATTCAGCTAAACCATTACCTTGAGGGTAATAGGCTGTGGAGTGGCCTAAGGTAATATGGTACTTGTGGAAAAAATTGATCATTATTTTGGATTTAAAGGCATCAGCATTATCTATTATTATCTTTTCTGGACAGCCAAATATAGATAGGATATTGGTTTCTAAAAATTGCATGATGACTGAGTCATTGGCTTGCCTACAAGGAATGGCCTCTATCCACTTAGTGAAGTAATCTGTGGCAGTTAAAATCCACTTATGTTGGCCAAAAGAGGAAGGGTGAATTTCTCCAATAAAATCTAAACCCCATTGTTGAAATGGTCTTTCAGTGGAAATAGGTTTTAGGGGTAAAGGTAAAAGCTTTCTCTTGCCTTCAAATACTTGACATTTATGGCAAGAAATTACAATTTTTTTTACATCAGCAAACAGGGAGGGCCAACAAAAACTAGCTCTTAGAATTTTATCAGCTGTTGACTTCCAATACAAATGTCCACCACAGTCCCCTGCATGATATTTTTTAAGCACTTTGTCAGTTTCATCCTTTGTTAAGCAATTTAGTAAAATCCCTTCATGGTTTTTCCAAAATAAAACATTGTCTACAATACAAAACTTTGAAGCTTTCATTTTCAAGAATCTCTTTTTAGTTCTGGATAACCCTGGAGGAGCTTGCAGGTTTAACAATACATAAATTATATCAGCATACCAAGGTGATTGTAAGAAGGCTTGATTGATCTGTGGAGTCGCCATCTCCTGTTCGTTATCTAGTTCATTGATGTCAAGGGCTTGAAAATTGGTTTCAGTCATCAATTTGGCTAATCCTTGTCCTTTTATCAGTTTTTTTGGCTTAATTTCAAGGTCATATTCCAAAATGTTAGCTATCCATTTGCCTCTTTTTCCTTCAATTCCTTCTTGAGTCAGAATGTCCTTGACCACGACATTTGGGACATAAGCTATCACATGAGAGTATAAGATATAAACTCTGAAATCCTTGATAGCCTTTACAAGGGCATAAGCTTGTTTTTCCATGATTTGATATTTTAAAGGTGCATCTCTAAGTGCTTTGCTGAAGAAAGCGATGGGCTTCTCACATCCTTGATCATCCTTTTGCAATAGGACAACAACAATAGTATGCTTAGATTCAAAGGAAAAGATTATGAAGTCTCTATCAAATTCGGACTTGTGAGGACCAGTGTTTTAGTTAAAGCTCTTTTGATTTCCTCAAAGGCTTGTTTAGCTTCTATTGTCCATTTAACTTTGGAATCTTTCTTCAGAATGTTATTCAACAATCTTATTAGTTCAGCCAAGTTGGGTATGAATCTTCTTAGGAAATTGATTTTTCCTAGAAAGGCTTGCAATTCTTTAATGTTTCTTGGGTGAGGCACTTGGAGGATAGCTTGTATTCTGTCTGGGTCAACTCTGATGCCATATTTTGAGATTATGTGACCTAAGAGTTTGCCTTCTTCTAGGCCAAACAATGATTTCTTTGGGTTCAATGATATGCCATATTTTCTGCAAATTAGGAACACTTGTCTTAAATGCTCTAAATGTTCTTGGTCTGATTTTGAAAAAGCAGTGAGATCATCAAGATATATGACTAAAAAATCATGGATCTCTTTTACAAAGGCTATGTCCATAACTCGTTGAAATGTTTCCCTTGCATTCTTAATGGTTGCATTGTGGCACTGATTTAGAGCTATGGCACAGGTGTTGTCCTTGATGGAAACTCACTTTGGTGACAGATCTCAGAATGAAGGAAAATATATATACACAGGTTCACCTAGACGAAGGCGCGTATACACGCGGGTTAGAAGTTATAAAGGTGCGTATGCGTATATACGCACTTTCACGCAAGGAAAAGCACGTATATGTTGGAGAACTTACTTTTGGTCCATGGTATTTAGTCCTTGGTATTTGAACCTATGGTTTTGGACCATGGTATTTTGTCAGAAGTGTTGATCCCAAGTATTAGATCCATGGTATTGTTTTATTATGGTTTTGGACCGTGGTATTGTGAAAGGCCTAAGACTATAAAAGAGGAAGGAGATCATTTGGCAAAGGATCATCTGAATTAATTGAATATCTAATAAGCGCTAGATCTAAAATATTGGTGACTGGGGTTATGGTGCAGATCTGGATCTGAATGAAGGAGGAACCTTAGCACAAAGAGAAGGATAAGTTCTATTGATGGGTCATCATCTTAAGGCTTGAATAATAGTATCTTTGTATGATTTTGATCTGTTATATGTGGTGCATGCTTGATCTATAAATTTGATAATCTGGGTTAATTAGTGTCTGAATATTTGAAATAGTGAATTATCCTTTATAGATCTGTACGCAGGTTCAATGACGCTAAGGTGCGTATACACACTGGTTCAGTGAATAAAAACAGTGTATACACAGGTTGGTCCAAACATAGAAGCGTATGCAGGCAGGTTTCAGGTTATTGAAGTAGCGTACATCTCTTGAGTTGGGTTCTAGCTGCTTCTGTTTATTGTTGCAGTGTTCTAGGTTTAGAATTTGGTGTGTTGTTACTGTTATTGTGTTTTGGGTACAGCTGTCAGAGAAGTATCTACTTGATTCAGTTCTAATTAGTGAAAAGGAGATTGTTTGATGCAGAAATTCTTGATGATTGATTGATGTTCATGGATCCAGTCTGAAAATTTATGAAACGTGGTCCTTGGAAGAAAGAGAAGGTTGTAGCCTTCAGTAGGCCAGCACCTACGTACTAGTATCTTGGCTAGTGCAAGAGAAAAGGGGGTTGTAGCTCCCTTCCAGGAGAAGCTGGAGAATGAGAGAGGGTTGTAGCTCTCTGCAGGTTGCAGCCTGCGTACTGGTAAAGGACTGCACCAGTACATTGTAAGAAGAAGTTTCTAATTAAAAGAAGATAGAGATGAATTGCAGCAGGTGGTTTTCACCCACATTGGGTTTCCACCTTATATCTTGTGTTCTTGTGTGTGATTGTCTTCAGCTCTGTTTTACTGTTTCTGGTTACTATTTATTTGATTCTGATACACAGATTAATGATCAACATCTGTAAGATAAATTAAATTATAAGTCTGCATTGTATACGCGGGTTTCCTTCTCTGTAGTTGTGTATATACGCGGTTTTATCTAACTGAAGTAGCGTATATGATATGGGTTTAAAAAGAAAATAATTGACTTGATAATGCTAATTCAGCCCCCCTCTCAGTATTATTTCCAACAATTGGTATCAGAGCAGGTCCTTCAGAAGTAGCTTGATTGCTTGAAGGAAGATCTATCATCATGAGCAACTATAAGAGAGAAGCATCAATCAGGCTACCAATTTTTGATGGGACCAACTTCGTCTATTGGAAGGTAAGAGTTACAGCCTATCTTCAATCTCTTGGTACAGAAGTCTGGGATATCATAGATACAGGGTACACTTTTCCTTCAGCAACTCCTACAGATCTGGCTGGTAAGAAGCAATATGAAACAAATGCAAAGGCTGTCAATACTCTATTAGGATGTCTATCTCAATCAGAATTCATCAAGGTTATGCAGTATAAATCCGCAAAAGAAATATGGGACAAGATTGTTCTGAGCTATGAAGGAGATGAACAGGTAAAACGAGCAAAACTTCAAACCCTCAGAATTCAGTATGAAAATATCAGAATGCACAATGATGAAAGTGTGGCTAACTATTTCCTTCGTGTAGATGAGATTGTTAATTGTATGAAAAACTTGGGTGAAGAAATAAAAGAGGCTGTTGTGGTTGAAAAGGTTCTAAGATCTTTGTCCCCTAAGTTTGAATCTAAAGTTTCTGCAATAGAAGAAAAAGAGAATCTACGAAACCTTACCATGTCACAGCTGCACGGAATTCTGACTGCTTATGAAATGAGGAAAGGAGGACCATCAGACAGGAGAGAAGTTGCTTTCAAGGCTTCAGGAAAAGGAGATTACTATGAGTCAGGAAACGTGTCAGAAGAAGAGGAAGAATCAAATTTTATCAAGAACCTTCAACAGGGTGCTGGAAGATTCAGAGGTAAGTTACCTTTCAAATGCTTTGCTTGTGGAAGAGTCGGTCACTATGCTTCCAAATGTCCTCATAACGATAAGATTGACAAGGGTAAGGAACCTGTTAGATGGAACAAGAAACAAAATGTAAATAAGAAAAGCTATTACACTCATGAAGATAGTGATGGACTTTCAAATAGTGACGAAGATGAACAAGGTAATAAATATAAACTTTTAATGGCTTTTGAAGATGATGATTTTGTGGATGCCATAGATGAAGAAAGTCTTTATGAAGAGATTTCTAGACTCAAAACTTGTTTAGAAGAGAAGAATGTGATCATAGATACTCTACAATTCCAACTTGCTAAAAAGGAAAAACATCATGAAAAGTTAGAATGTGAAATTGTGGGACTGAGAAAAGAGATTGAGAAAACAAAAGCTCTTAATCTTAGATTTGTTAAAGGATCTGACACGTTAGATGAGAAAATCAAAGTGCAGCGCTCTCCACTAATCAAGACAGGTCTGGGATATAATGAAGAAACAACTCAAGCGCATAAACCATCTACCTCCAAGAGTTATCTTGATGTTGCAAGGAGAAGTGAACAAAGACCCAATGGAAATCACCAGGTAAATCAGGGACAATTTACCTCAAGAATGAACAAAGACTACCAGGTAAATAGGGGGAAATCTACTTTAAGGACAAACAGAAGCTACAACCAGCCACAGGTAAAACCTTCTCAATTTGCCTCAAGAATGGATGTCAATAGGAACTACAGTCATTTGGCTGGTAGATTTGATAATCTTAGGAGTTTCTTCAATGGCCAATGTTTTTCTTGTCATAACTTTGGTCACAAAGCAGCTTAATGTGTTGCCTATAAGAAAATCATGACTAGAGAAACTCATAAACGGAGGAGTATGACTGGGATCATGAAAAGGACCTACAACAACTTCTCTACTCTTGAAAATGAAATAAAATGTTCTATTTGTAACAATTTCGGTCATGAAGATTCTGAATGCAAGAGCAGGTTTCGACAGACAACTCAGAAGGAGCAAGCCTCAAGTGCCAAATCATGGAGAATAAAAGAACCCCAACCAGAAATATGTGGTATAGCCTTATATGCGGAAGGGCAGGAAAATCAATGGTACATCGACAGTGGATGTTCGAAACATATGACAAGTGATAAAGAAAAACTTTAGTCATATAATGCCTTAGAGAAGGAGATGAAGGTTTCTTTTGGAAATGACACCCCTGCTCTCATAAAAGGTAAAGGTTCTGTTCAGTTGAAAGAAAGGGTCAAAGCTGGAAATGTCATGTATGTTGATGACTTAAAGCATAATCTATTAAGTGTCAGCCAGATGTGTGATCAAGGAACTGAGGTAATATTTCGATCAAATGGATGTAGTGTTCGTGATCTTGATACAGGAAAAACAGTGATCAAATGCATAAGGACTACAAATAATTTATACATATTCAAAGAAGGACAACATCAATGTTATCTGAGCAAGAATGATGAACACTGGCTATGGCACAGAAGATTGGGGCATCTTAGTTTCTCACAGATAAGGAAAGCATGCAAATACCAGGCAGTTCATGGTCTTCCAGACATCAGAATCCCAAACAATACAATATGAAAATCATGTCAGTTTGGTAAGCAAACCAGAACTAACTTCCTTGAGAAGGAAGGATCAGCCAGCAAGCCGCTTGAACTTGTCCATAATGATGTATGTGGTCCAACTAGGAAAATCTCACCCCGAGGAGAAGAATACTTTATATTATTCATTGATGACTATTCCAACATGTGTTGGATAGGACTTATGGAGCACAAAGACGAAGCCTTTGAAAAGTTCAAATCATTCAAAGCCTTGGTGGAGAACGAATCAGATCACAGAATCAAATGCCTCAGATCTGATCGAGGAGGAGAATTTACCTCGAATGAATTTTTTGATTTTTGTGAAGAACATGGAATAATAAGGGAATTCTCTACAGCTAGGACTCCTTAGCAAAATTGAGTAGTGGAAAGGATGAACAGAACGGTTCAACAAATGGCTCGTGCAATGCTTGATGAGTCTGGAACTCCCGCAACCTTCTGGGGTGAAGCCGCATTTGCTGCAGTTGTTATTCTCAACAACACAAATGTCCGGGTGAACAACACTCAAACTCCTCATGAGCTCTGGTATGGTGAGACTCCATCGGTAAAATATTTCAAAATTTTTGGAAGCAAATGCTATATTAAAAATAATGACGAAAATCTTGGCAAGTTTGAACCTAGAGCAGATGAAGGCATTCTCCTTGGTTATTCTCCCCACAGCAAAGCATATAAGTGTTACAACAAAAGACTTGGAAGAATTGTTGGTAGCATTGATGTAGTGGTTGATGAAGAAGGAAACATTCCTAGGCAAGTGAATTTCGAAGATTTCGAAGATGATGAGGACTATCCTTCAACATCTAATTAGACTTATGATGAAGAAGAAGCTCAAGAGGCACCAGAAGAACAGATAAGGATAGAAGATAAAACTCCATCCAGGTACGTTCAGAAGAATCATCTAGAATCTCAAATTTTGGGGCAGAAAGAGGCAGGTATACAAACAAGAAGAACTATTGCAGAAACCTCAAGCTATTTGGCATTACTCTCCTCCACTGAACCACAAAATGTAAAAGAGGCATGCAAAGATGAATGCTGGGTCAAGGCAATGGATGAATAACTTGAACAGATCGAAAAGAATAACACTTGGGAGTTGGTTCCTAGACCAAAAGATAAGAATGTGATAGGGACAAAATGGATCTTTAAAAACAAGTTGAATGAAAATGGGGAAGTGATTAGAAACAAGGCCAGACTTGTCTGTAAAGGGTATGCTCAACAAGAAGGAATAGACTTTGAAGAAACTTTTTCTCCCATTGCTAGACTTGAGACCATCAAAATGTTCCTTGCTCTCTCTAGCTTTCAGAAGTTCAAAGTATTTCAAATGGACATGAAATCGGCCTTTCCAAATGGAGACTTAGAAGAAGAAGTGTACATTGAGCAACCAGATGGTTTCATTCTTGGGAATGATCCAAATCTTGTATGCAGACTAAAAAAGGCTCTCTATGGTCTTAAACAGTCTCCAAGGGCTTGGTACTACCGTTTGGACAAATATCTGCATCAACACAGTTTTTCAAAAGGATTAGGAGATAGAAATCTTTATATAAAAATTGAAAATGACAAATTGCTAATACTTGTTGTGTATGTAGATGATATTATCTTTGGCAGCAATGAAGAAGCTATGAGTCAAAACTTTGCCTTGGTTATGCAGAAAGAATTCGAAATGTCATTACTTGGAGAGCTGACATATTTTCTTTGTCTACAAATCCAACAAAATGAAGGTGGTATATTTTTGTCTCAAACCAAGTATCTCAAGCAGATCTTGAAGAAATATGGCATGGAAGATTCGAAACCAGTATGTACCTCGATGGTTACAGGATGCAGCCTCAATGCAAATGATGAATCAGCAGCAGTGAATCAACCAACCTATAGATCCATGATTGGAAGTATGCTTTATTTGACAGGTACCTTACCAGACATCATGCATGCAGTGGGAATGGTTGGAAGATTTCAGGCAAATCCAAAGGAAACTCATCTTCAGGCAGTGAAGAGAATCTTCAAGTATCTTCAAGGAACTCAAAAATATGGCTTATGGTATCCGAGAGATACAGATCTCACTCTTCATGCTTGTACAGATGCAAATTGGGCTGGAAGCATGGATGACAGAAAGAGCACAAGTGGTGGTGCATTATTTATGGGTTCCAGATTAGTATCTTGGTTCAGCAAGAAACAAAGTTCGATTGCTCTATCTACAGCTGAAGCAGAATATGTGGATGCTGCATCTTGTTGCAATCAACTCCTTTGGATGATAAAAACCTTGCAGGATTTTCAAATCACTTGTACACCACCTATCTCCATATTATGTGATAATACAAGTGCAATCAACATTTCAAAGAATCCAGTTATGCATTCAAAGACCAAGCACATACCTATCAAATATCATTTCCTCCGGGAACAAGTGCTTGAACAAAAGGTCAAGTTGGAATATGTTCCCTCTAAGGAACAAGTTGCTGATATACTCACCAAACCACTACCCAGGGAGACATTTGAATATCTTAGACAGAAGCTGGGAGTAGTTGATGCTTCATCCTGCTGTTGAAACTTGTCTATTTCAAAGAAAAGTGGTTGTATGTGAGTTGGCCAAAGAGTATCCGTGTACATATGCTGGTTTATACAGATACCGTCACGTATATGGAGGCTTGATGGATATCAGAAGGGACGGGCTCTAGTTGAAGATGGTTTGGTATGGGTCTGACAGAGACCATCTGGCACAAGTTCAGGGGGAGCAGATAAACTTCTAATGATGCATTGTTGGCATTATCTTAGAAGCTTTTGGTTCAAGTTCACAACTGTTGTTGGTTTCAAGTGGAACAAATGCAAAGAGAGAACAGAAGGAAATCATGGTTGCTGATCTGAATGGTGATTGACAGATGCTGCTGATATCAGTTATTGGTGACTTTCATAAGCCTTGCTCTAGATATTTCATTTGTATGTCATGTATCTCTTTTATGGTGTCAAGGTCATGTAACGGCCTATTTTGGTTGCCCCACTATGCCTGGGATGAAGATGTAATGTACTTGGTTGTCATATGTAAATTTCTGATGTATCCCCACTTAGTTGGGTGGATGATCCCCACTTGGTTGGGTGATGGATGTATGTATTGAGTCTTTTGGTGATAGGAAGGTCTTTTATGGTGTATAAGTCACGATTCTTCTTGAAGAACATCTTTTTGCAGATCTTGCCTACAGTCAGGGGGAGCATGGTCAGCACAGCAGGGCAGAGATTTCAGCATGTACTCAGGGGGAGCACAACCCTTTGCCCTTGATGACAAAGGGGGAGAATGAATTTGAGGATCTTGGGGTTGCCATCAAGTCCAAAGGGGGAGATTGTTGGCATTGTGGCACTGATTTAGAGCTATGGCACAGGTGTTGTCCTTGATGGCAACTCACTTTGGTGACAGATCTCAGAATGAAGGAAAAGATATATACGCAGGTTCACCTAGATGAAGGCGTGTATACATGCGGGTTAGACGTTATAAAGGCGTGTATGCATATATATGCACTTTCACGCAAGGAAAAGCGCATATATGTTGGAGAACTTACTTTTGGTCCGTGGTATTTAGTCCTTGGTATTTGAGCCTATGGTTTTGGACCATGGTATCTCGTCAGAAGTGTTGATCCCAAGTATTGGGTCCATGGTATTGTTTTATTATGGTTTTGGACCGTGGTATTGTGAAAGGCCTAAGACTATAAAAGAGGAAGGAGATCATTTGGCAAAGGATCATCTGAATTAATTGAATATCTAATAAGTGCTAGATCTGAAATATTGGTGATTGGGGTTATGGTGCAGATCTGGATTTGAATGAAGGAGGAACCTTAGCGCAAAGAGAAGGATAAGTTCTATTGATGGGTCATAATCTTAAGGCTTGAATAATAGTATCTTTGTATGATTTTGATCTGTTATATGTGGCACATGCTTGATCTATAAATCTGATAATCTAAGTTAATTAGTGTCTAAATATTTGAAATAGTGAATTATCCTTTATAGATCTGTACGTAGGTTCAGTGAAGCTAAGGCGCGTATACACGCTGGTTCAGTGAATAAAAAAAGCGTATACGTAGGTTGGTCCAAACACAGAAGTGTATGCATGCAAGTTTCAGGTTATTGAAGTAGCGTACATCTCTTGAGTTGGGTTATAGCTGCTTCTGTTTATTGTTGCAGTGTTCTGGGTTCAGAATTTGGTGTGTGGTTACTGTTATTGTGTTTTGGGTACCGCTATCAGAGAAGTATCTACTTGATTCAGTTCTAATTGGTGAAAAGGAGAATGTTTGATGCAGAAGTTCTTGATGATTGATTGATGTTCATGGATCTAGTCTGAAAATTTATGAAACGTGGTCCCTGGAAGAAAGAGAAGGTTGTAGCCTTCAGTAGGCCAGCACCTACGTACTATTATCTTGGCTAGTGCAAGAGCAAAGGGGGTTGCAGCTCCCTTCCAGGAGAAGCTGGAGAACGAGAGAGGGTTGTAGCTCTCTGCAGGTTGCAGCCTGCGTACTGGTAAAGGACTGCACTAGTACATTGGAAGAAGTTTCCAATTAAAAGAAGATAGAGACGAATTGCAGTAGGTGGTTTTCACCCACATTGGGTTTCCACCTTATATCTTGTGTTCTTGTGTGTGATTGTTTTCAGCTCTGTTTTACTATTTCTGGTTACTGTTTATTTGATTCTGATACATAGATTAATGATCAACATCTGTAAGATAAATTAAATTATAAGTCTGCATTATATACGCGGGTTTCCTTCTCTGTAGTTGCGTATATACACAGTTTTATCTAACTGAAGTAGCGTATATGATCTGGGTTTAAAAAGAAAATAATTGACTTGATAATGCTAATTCACCCCCCTCTCAGTATTATTTCCAACAGTTAAGTCCAAAAAGTATTTTCACATATTTGAAAGTTCCCCAAGGTGTTGTAAAGGCAGTTTTATCTTGATCATCCGGGTGAACTAAGATCTGATTAAATCCTGAGAATCCATCTAATAGTGAAATCCTAGAAGCCCCCACTACCCTTTGCAAAATGTGATCCATCTTGGGTAAGGGGTAGTGATCTTTGAGAGAAACTTTATTCAGGTTTCTTAAGTCAACACACAGTCTTATCTCTCCCATTTTCTTCCTAGTGGGCACTAGATTTGAAATCCATTCTGAGAATATAATAGGTGCAATTATTCCAGCTTGGTACATTCTTTTGACTTCCTTTTCAATGAGAGGAAGGAGGACTAGATTAACCCTTCTAAGTATTTTTTTAAAAGGTTTTTGATTTTATTTTAAAGGTATTGTGTGTTGGATGACCGAAGTATCATAGGACTTGAGGTCCTCATAGCTCCATGCAAATACATCTTGAAACTCTTTAAACAGCTCAATGTATTTCAGTTTTTGGTTGGGAGGTAAGGCTTTGGGCAATTTTACCATCTTAGGATTTTCTAAAGTTCCTATATTACATTCCTCAATTTCTGCATTTAAAGGCTGCATTTTTGGCTTTCTTGGTATATCATTTGAATCAAAAATATCCTCCAAAGGAGTCAAGCCTGTGGGCAAAAAATTATCCTTTAACTCAATTACTTCAGATTCTCTCTCAGCAATTTCATCGAGGTCCATTTGTTTTAGCTCTTGTACATTTATACTGGTAAAGATTGTTGGATGCAAAATGTGATTTGTTGTTTCAGCTGATATATTTTTCTCAATTTTGTTTATTTGTTGTTCATCACAAATGGTGCTTGTGTCAATGTTTGTGCTTGAAAATTCCTCTTTCAAAGTCAAGAAATTATTAATTTGTGTGTCATTTTCAAACACCTGCCAATTTTTGATATTGTCTGGAATAACAGGTCTATGTTTAATCTCAGCAGTAAAGTGATGGTTGGGCTCGAATGGCAGCTTACAAGTGCTGGAAAATGTTGCCAAACTGTGAGCATGTAAATTGTGGTTTCTTGGAATTTTGGTGAGTTGTGACTCCAGGAAGGTGTTGAGTATTTCAATTTCTGCCCCTCTATAAGCTCTTAGCCTGAGATCATTTGTAACAAAATTTCCCTTCATTTGTTGAATAATCAGATCAAAGTCTCCTAAAATTGAAATCCTAGTTGCCCCTAAAGTTTTAATCAGTTTGAGACCTAGCAAAAGGGCCTCATATTCAGCCATATTGTTTGTACATCTAAAATTCAGCCTATATGCATGTCCTTCGGCATGATCATTATGCATGTTATGTACCCAAATTCCTGCCCCTGCTCCTAATTTATTCACTGATCCATCAAACTCCAAGTACCATAAGATTTCTTGATTACCACTAGGATGAGGAGTTTTAGAAACTGTCTTAGTGGGCAGATTTGGATTTTGTAACTCATATGGTATGCCTTGTTTGTTTGTTGCATCAATCACTTCAACAATTTTTAGATCTTGAGCAGTAGATTCTTCATTTATGTTTCTTGCTTGTGGTGATTCTAGAAGCTTGTGATCAGTTTTGAGACACATTTCAGCATTGTATAAGATGAATGAATCCATATCGGAATGCATGGAATAAATGGGGAAGTTTTGGGGCCTTTCTTGACTGTTGACCACATATTTCATCAATGTTTCCCGATACAATCTCTTTGGCTGGCCAAAGACTGAAATGGTGGCATAGGACATGTCTAGCTGTAAAGATCCTTGGAGTTTTGCACCCCAAGATCTGGATAAAAGCATTCCATACTTTGGCGGGATATCTGCTACCACTACATCCATTAAAATTGTTTTGGCAGGGTATTGCACTAGAGATACACACAAATATTTGATTAGGCCTAGACACCTGACTTGGCTAGAATCAAATGAAAACAAATCTTTATAGTCCGTGTGATATCTAAGTCCAACCTTTCCATCACAGACTTAGGCATTAGGTTATGGGAAGCTCCCGAATCAAACATTGCATTATGTAGTACTTTGTCATGAATGTTTAAGCTTACATAGAATGGAGGAACTCCTCCATCTGTTGTTTTACCATTTACTTCAGGGCCGAAAATCAATTCTGGTTGGTCATCTAAAACATTCACTACATCTCTATTCTCTGATATTTGAAGTGACCTGCTGATTTGTTCTCTGTAAACCTCATGTTTAGCCAATTCAGACAGTGGAATGGCTATTTTTAACTTGCCTATTTCGGTCTCCAGATTGAAAGGTTTTTCCACTTGAATTTTTGTATTCCGGGCAGCAAGGTTTTCCTTTTCTGTTGTGTTTTCAGTGGTTTTTTCTTCATCAGGAGTGCTGTTATGAACTAAATATGTTTCAAAGTTGCCTTCAGGAGAGCTGTTTACATCCTTTTTTGGAGGAAAGGAGGTGGATGGTTGATTATTTGATGGCTGCAAGTCTGATATGTCCTCAACCGTGGGTTCTTTTGGGTTGAGGTCTGTTTTAGCAGGGAGCTTTGTAAGGGAAGTTTTATCCTTCACTTTTTTAGGCTGCTTGGCATCTTTCAGCTTGCTGGGTTCAGGAACATCTATCGTTCTGCTTCTTAATTTGTATTGTTTGTGAACCTCATAGACAGTTGCGTCATATCCTTCTCTGAAATCAAACGATTCTCCGGATTTGGTTTGAAATTGGTTGAAATTATGAGCTTCTTGGTCATCTTGTGTTAAAAAGATTTGTTGTTCGTTGTTTAGACCCATTAGGTTGATTTGAGTATCCTCTTTTGGCTCACTAGAGGTTGAAGCTTCGGCATAGTTCTCTTGAAATGGACGTTTGATATTCTGATCAGGGCCAGCCTTCCCAGTGTTAGGATTTTGATTTTTTCTAAAGTTTTGATTTCTAGTGGTGTTACTTGGTTGAACTTCCCAAGAGGATTTTCTTTCAATGGTTTCTACTCTATCACCCAATCTATCCATTCCTTTGATAATTGCATCTAGTTTTTGCTCAAATGCAGAAGGCTCCTTGTTGGATAGGTAAATCCCCTCTGCGGATAGAGGCGATCCCACTAGCCTAAAACAGAACTAGCCACAATCGATTCACGCTGCTACGCAAGTTCCTAGTTGTACATTAAAGGTGAATTAAGAAGACCAACCTAGAATCCAACGCTATAGTCGAAGCAGAGTTGGTACCCCCACTCCCTCGCTCCGGCAGGTCACAATCCTTCCGATCCTTGCAAACGGACACCTACACATGCAATGGAAGAAACAAATACAAGCATAATATCCACCAAGGCACAACTATATTTCAGTCAGAAAGGAAATAAATCAAACATCACTATAATAGGCAATGAGATTGGAACTATAACAGCAGTCGTTCATTAATGAATAATAGACAAGAAAAGTTACAACCAAGGTTCTGACGTTGAACCTCTCCTCTGGCTGGGCGAGCAACTATGTGTGTCTTGCAATGTACCTCCTCTCCGGCAGCATAACCTCTCTATGCTTCACTATCACTCACAACAAGCGTAACCACAACTAGCATTCCTCCAAAACTCTAAAGACTTCAAGAACTCTAAAGACTAAAAACTCTAAAGACTAGCTTGTCTAATGCATGAGGACATATATTTATAGATGGAGAAGGGAGAAAGATTCGATGAACCAGGACACCCATTGTGGATTGGCATTATCTCCGAAAAGACACTGTGGATAGATGTCAAGGATAGATGATGACTCTCGACCTCTATCAGATGGATTTTACCCTCAAAAGACTTCGTGATCTAAAGGGAAAAAACAGATGGGCGTGCGTTTAGCAAAAATCATTACCAAATTGAGCTGGCGCGGGTGTTGTTCTGTGACAGAGCGCCAATGGTCGCGCCCTCTTTTGAGGATCTCAGTGATTGGCGCTGGTAAGATAATGTGGACCTGCGCCAATGGAAAAAGAGTACTTTTCAGGGAGAATCTGCAGAAGGTGTCTTCAGGGAACATGAAGTACATACTCAAGGGAACATAATGCAAGTGTTTTTGGGTTATGTCACTGCTCACAGGTCCCGGAATGCGTCCTCCAATGTATGGAAACGGGGCGATAGGGACGGTGACCAATGGTGACAAATTACTGTGTAACAGATGCCCCCTAAAGCATGAAGTCCGAGAGGGAGAGAGAGGGGTGAAATGCTTTATAGGAACACACAAAAACACATATAGCTGCCGCCGAGGATCTGCATTGAGAGACACGACTGATAGTTCAATTACATGATGCACGTGGTATGGTCGCAGCCATCCATAAGAGAGTACATAAATAATATAGATCCATAGTATGGACGCAGCCATCTGGTTAGGATCAACGAATTGACTCAGGCATGCTCGCAGCCATCCAGTGAATGAGTCATGTATCAAGAATCACACCTGGATTACAACAGACACAATCCAGGGTCTTGCGCTCCATCTCGACCCGAACAAGAGTACAAGTTCAAGCATGTGAACATGTAAGCTGAAGTCGAACATGCATGAACATCGTCTGATTACCAGTCAATATTGGAAACTGTTAACAGACGCGAGAGGTACCATCAATAATGACAATGGCCCTCAAGGTACTATAGGTACAATCTACGACGTGTGAATTAGTGATCTGAAGTCGAACACCCGTAGAATCATTCGATCAGAGGCCAATGATGAAAACCTCACGTCGAACACGAAGAACCTGCCATTAAGGCATGCAGGCTCTAAGGCACCGACAGGGAGTCTCTAGATCAGCTTCCTGGATAATGAGCTGAAGTCGACAGGAAGTGACCATGATCAAAGGTGGGCCATAATGTTTCCCACATCATCGACACGAGACAGAGAGATAATGTTGTGAATCAAGATTGTACGAGCTATCAGAGGGAGGTTGTTTCTTTGTAGAGGTCAACTTCTCTTGAACATATCGGCGGCACATTAATGGAATTGGCAGTATTTGACATCAATGTATCAAAGGTCATGATGACGAGGCAATGAGTAGATGAGAGGTCAAGTAGGGTACCCAAGTCCATGGAAGCAAGTGAAAAATGAGATGAGATATCCCCACCCAGACACGAAAGCAGACAAGTGCCATGTTCAAGAGCGACATACTGCCGACACGATAATAATCATAGTTCCAAAATTTTCTTTTCCCCCACCATTTCTGGCGAGTACCCCAGTTATTTTTAACAAGCTTGATGGGGATAGCATATGCTTGTGGTGTGTCATTTCGACAAAATCCGATGTCATCAGGTTTTAACGAGTCTGACAAAGGAAGAACTCGGCGTATTTTCATGTTTAGAGAGTTTGAAAAGACAACAGAAAAGGAAACTCCAGGGTATCCTTTTTCGTAAAGTTGTGTCTCTCGGGCCCGAAAAAGTATAAAATAATGCCTAAAAGAACAGCCCGACCATTACGATCGAGGAGTACTTTTCATAAATAGTGATTTCGACCTGAAAAAGTAAAAAAGCGATCAAAACCACATCGTTTCATGACCATTACCGAGTTTGAAACGACAAAAACACGGTAATCTTTTTATGTTTTAACGGTCGACAAAAAGAACTTAAAACGACCGCCCCTTATTCACGTTTAACGAGTCAAGAGGGAAAACTCGGCAATCTTTTCTTCTTTAAATGGTCAGAAAAGAGCTGAAAGCAGACCTTCATTTTTATTCTCTTTAACGAGTCAAAAAGGAAAAATACTCGGCAATCTTTTCATATTTTACGAGTCAGAAAAGAGCATAAAGGCGACTCGTCCTGAAGGAACGAGTGGTATAAAGGGTAGCAACTGGTTCTGGTAATGGTGGAACTGCTCAAAACATGTAATGGTCAAGAGGATGGCTAATAAAACCACTCATCGCTGCGGTTCATCAGGAAAGGAAAAACAACCAAGTGAAAGCATATGATCGGCCAAAGAGATGGTGGCGATGGAATGAAACAACCAAGGCTCATCTAGTAGAATTTAGCAGATAAAAGGCAATCACGGGATGTAAATCATAAAAGCGATCAGAGGGGATTTATGTTACACAGTAATTTGTCCGCAGAGGGGATTTACCTATCCAACTCTGCGGACAGAGGCGATCCCACTAGCCTAAAACTCTAAAGACTAGCTTGTCTAATGCATGAGGACAGATATTTATAGATGGAGAAGGGAGAAAGATTCGATGAACCAGGACACCCATTGTGGATTGGCATTATCTCTGAAAAGCCACTGTGGATAGATGTCAAGGATAGATGATGACTCTCGACCTCTATCAGATGGATTTTACCCTCAAAAGACTTCGTGATCTAAAGGGAAAAAAAAGATGGGCGTGCGTTTAGCAAAAATCATTACCAAATTGAGCTGGTGCGGGTGTTGTTCTGTGACAGAGCGCCAATGGTCGCGCCCTCTTTTGAGGATCTCAGTGATTGGCGCTGGTAAGATAATGTGGACCTGCGCCAATGGAAAAAGAGTACTTTTCAGGGAGAATCTGCAGAAGGTGTCTTCAGGGAACATGAAGTACATACTCAAGGGAACATAATGCAAGTGTTTTTGGGTTATGTCACTGCTCACAGGTCCCGGAATGCGTCCTCCAATGTATGGAAATGGGCCGATAGGGACGGTGACCAATGGTGACAAATTACTGTGTAACAGATGCCCCCTAAAGCATGAAGTCCGAGAGGGAGAGAGAGGGGTGAAATGCTTTATAGGAACCCACAAAAACACATATAGCTGCCACCGAGGATCTGCATTGAGAGACACGACTGATAGTTCAATTACATGATGCACGTGGTATGGTCGCAGCCATCCATAAGAGAGTACATAAATAATCTAGATCCATAGTATGGACGTAGCCATCTGGTTAGGATCAACGAATTGACTCAGGCATGGTCGCAGCCATCCAGTGAATGAGTCATGTATCAAGAATCACGCCTGGATTACAACAGACACAATCCAGGGTCTTGCGCTCCATCTCGACCCGAAAAAGAGTACAAGTTCAAGCATGTGAACATGTAAGCTGAAGTCGAACATGCATGAACATCGTCTGATTACCAGTCAATATTGGAAACTGTTAACAGACGCGAGAGGTACCATCAATAATGACAATGGCCCTCAAGGTACTATAGGTACAATCTACGGCGTGTGAATTAGTGATCTGAAGTCGAACACCCGTAGAATCATTCGATCGGAGGCCAATGATGAAAACCTCACGTCGAACACGAAGAACCTGCCATTAAGGCATGCAGGCTCCAAGGCACCGGCAGGCAGTCTCTAGATCAGCTTCCTGGATAATGAGCTGAAGTCGACAGGAAGTGACCTTGATCGAAGGTGGGCGATAATGTTTCCCACATCATCGACACGAGACAGAGAGATAATGTTGTGAATCAAGATTGTACGAGCTATCAGAGGGAGGTTGTTTCTTTCTAGAGGTCAACTTCTCTTGAACATATCGGCGGCACATTAATGGAATTGGCAGTATTTGACATCAATGTATCAAAGGTCATGATGACGAGGCAATGAGTAGATGAGAGGTCAAGTAGGGTACCCAAGTCCATGGAAGCAAGTGAAAAATGAGATGAGATATCCCCACCTAGACACGAAAGAAGACAAGTGCCATGTTCAAGAGCGACATACTGCCGACACGATAATAATTATAGTTCCAAAATTTTCTTTTCCCCCACCATTTCTGGCGAGTACCCCAGTTATTTTTAACAAGCTTGATGGGGATAGCATATGCTTGTGGTGTGTCATTTCGACAAAATCCGATGTCATCAGGTTTTAACGAGTCTGACAAAGGAAGAACTCGACGTCTTTTCATGTTTAGAGAGTTTGAAAAGACAGCAGAAAAGGAAACTCTAGGGGTATCCTTTTTCCTAAAGTTGTGTCTCTCGGGCCCGAAAAAGTATAAAATAATGCCTGAAAGAACCGCCCGACCATTACGATCGAGGAGTACTTTTCATAAATAGTGATTTCGACCTGAAAAAGTAAAAAAGCGATCAAAACCACGTCGTTTCATGACCATTACCGAGTTTGAAACGACAAAATCCCGGTAATCTTTTTATGTTTTAACGGTCTACAAAAAGAACTTAAAATGACCGCCCCTTATTCACGTTTAACGAGTCAAGAGGGAAAACTCAGAAATCTTTTCTTCTTTAAATGGTCAGAAAAGAGCTGAAAGCAGACCTTTATTTTTATTCTCTTTAACGAGTCAAAAAGGAAAAATACTCGGCAATCTTTTCATATTTTACGAGTCAGAAAAGAGCGTAAAGGCGACTCTTCCTGAAGGAACGAGTGGTATAAAGGGTAGCAACTGGTTCCAGCAATGGTGGAACTGCTCAAAACATGTAATGGTCAAGAGGCTGGCTAATAAAACCACTCATCGCTGCGGTTCCTCAGGAAAGGAAAAACAACCAAGTGAAAGCATATGATCGGCCAAAGAGATGGTGGCGATGGAATGAAACAACCAAGGCTCATCTAGCCGATAAAAGGCAATCACGGGATGTAAATCATAAAAGCGATCAGAGGGGATTTATGTTACACAGTAATTTGTCACCATTGGTCACTGTCCCTATCGCCCCGTTTCCATACATTGGAGGACGCATTCCGGGACCTGTGAGCAGTGACATAACCCAAAAACACTTGCATTATGTTCCCCTGAGTATGTACTTCATGTTCCCTGAAGACACCTTCTGCAGATTCTCCCTGAAAAGTACTATTTTTCCATTGGTGCAGGTCCACAGTATCTTACCAGCGCCAATCACTGAGATCCTCAAAAGAGGGCGCGACCATTGGCGCTCTATCTCGGAACAACACCCGCGCCAGCCCAATTTGGTAATGATTTTTGCTAAACGCACGCCCATCTGTTTTTTCCCTTTAGATCACGAAGTCTTTTGAGGGTAAAATCCATCTGATAGAGGTTGAGAGTCATCATCTATCCTTGACATCTATCCACAGTGGCTTTTCAGAGATAATGCCAATCCACAATGGGTGTCCTGGTTCATCGAATCTTTCTCCCTTCTCCATCTATAAATATCTGTCCTCATGCATTAGACAAGCTAGAGTTCTTGAAGTCTTTAGAGTTTTGGAGGAATGCTAGTTGTGGTTACGCTTGTTGTGAGTGATAGTGAAGCATAGAGAGGTTATGCTGCCGGAGAGGAGGTACATTGCAAGACACACATAGTTGCTCGCCCAGCCAGAGGAGAGGTTCAACGTCAGAACCTTGGTTGTAACTTTTCCTGTCTATTATTCATTAATGAACGACTGCTGTTATAGTTCCAATCTCATTGCCTATTATAGTGATGTTTGATTTATTTCCTTTCTGACTGAAATATAGTTGTGCCTTGGTGGATTTTATGCTTGTATTTGTTTCTTCCTTTGCATGTGCAGGTGTTCGTTTGCAAGGATGGCAAGGATTGTGACCTGCCGGAGCGAGGGAGCGGGGGTACCAACTCTGCTTCGACTATAGCGTTGGATTCCAGGTTGGTCTTCTTAATTCACCTTTAATGTACAACTAGGAACTTGCGTGGCAGCGTGAATCGATTGTGGCTAGTTCTGTTTTAGGCTAGTGGGATCGCCTCTGTCCGCAGAGGGGATTTACCTATCCAACAATTTGTCAGACATAAATTACTGTGTAACATAAATCCCCTCTAATTGCAGACATGATGTTTAATCTAGTTCTTGAAGTTTTTTGAGTTCTTGGAGGAATGCTAGTTGTGGTTACGCTTGTCGTGAGCGATAGTGAAGCATAGAGAGGTTATGCTGCCGGAGAGGAGGTACATTGCAAGACACACATAGTTGCTCGCCCAGCCAGAGGAGAGGTTCAACGTCAGAACCTTGGTTGTAACTTTTCCTGTCTATTATTCATTAATTAACGAATGCTGTTATGGTTCAAAATTGTTGGAAATAATCGCCAGTATGATAATGACAAATTGTTGGATAGGTAAATCCCCTCTGCGGACAGAGGTGATCCCACTAGCTTAAAACGGAACTAGCCACAATCGATTCACGCTGCCACGCAAGTTCCTAGTTGTACACTAAAAGTGAATTAAGAAGACCAACCTGGAATCCAACGCTATAGTCGAAGCAGAGTTGGTATTCCTGCTCCCTCGCTCCAGCAGGTCACAATCCTTGCGATCCTTGCAAACAGACACCTGCACATGCAAAGGAAGAAACAGATACAAGCATAAAATCCACCAAGGCACAACTATATTTCAGTCAGAAAGGAAATAAATCAAACATCATTATAATAGACAATGAGATTGGAACCATAACAACAGTCGTTCATTAATGAATAATAGACGGGAAAAGTTACAACCAAGGTTCTGACGTTGAACCTCTCCTTTGGCTGGGCGAGCAACTATGTGTGTCTTGCAATGTACCTCCTCTTCGGCAGCATAACCTCTCTATGCTTCACTATCACTCACGACAAGCGTAACCACAACTAGCATTCCTCAAAATCTCTAAAGACTTCAAGAACTAGCTTGTCTAATGCATGAGGACAGATATTTATAGATGGAGAAGGGAGAAAGATTCGATGAACCATGACACCCATTGTGGATTGGCATTATCTCTGAAAAGCCACTGTGGATAGATGTCAAGGATAGATGATGACTCTCGACCTCTATCAGATGGATTTTACCCTCAAAAGACTTCGTGATCTGAAGGGAAAAAGCAGATGGGCGTGCGTTTGTCAAAAATCATTACCAAATTGGGCTGGCACGGGTGTTGTTCTGTGACAAAGCGCCAATGGTCGCGCCCTCTTTTGAGGATCTCAGTGATTGGCGCGGGTAAGATACTGTGGACCTGCGCCAATGGAAAAAGAGTACTTTCCAGGGATAATTTGCAGAAGGTGTCTTCAGGGAACATGAAGAACATACTCAGGGTAACATAATGCAAGTGTTTTTGGGTTATGTCACTGCTCACAGGTCCCGGAATGCATCCTCCAATGTATGGAAATGGGGCGATAGGGACGGTGACCAATGGTGACAAATTACTGTGTAACAGATGCCCCCTAAAGCATGAAGTCCGAGAGGGAGAGAGAGGGGTGAAATGCTTTATAGGAACACACAAAAACACATATAGCTGCCGCCGAGGACCTGCATTGAGAGACACAACTGATAGTTCAGTTACATGATGTACGTGGTATGGTCGCAGCCATCCATAAGAGAGTACATAAATAATCTAGATCCATAGTATGGACGCAGCCATCTGGTTAGGATCAACGAATTGACTCAGGCATGGTCGCAGCCATCGAGTGAATGAGTCATGTATCAAGAATCACGCCTGGATTACAACAGACACAATCCAGGGTCTTGCGCTCCATCTCGACCCGAACAAGAGTACAAGTTCAAGCATGCGAATATATGAGCTGAAGTCGAACATGCATGAACATCGTCTGATTACCAGTCAATAGTGGAAACTGTTAACAGACGTGAGAGGTACCACCAATAATGACAATGGCCCTCAAGGTACTATAGGCACAATCTACGCCGTGCGAATTAATGATCTGAAGTTGAACACCCGTAGAATCATTCGATCGGAGGCCAATGATGAAAACCTCACGTCGAACACGAAGAACCTGCCATTAAGGCATGCAGGCTCCAAGGCACCGGCACGGAGTCTCTAGATCAGCTTCCTGGATAATGAGCTGAAGTCAACAGGAAGTGACCTTGATTGAAGGTGGGCCATAATGTTTCCCACATCATCGACACGAGACAGAGAGATAATGTTGTGAATCAAGATTGTACGAGCTATCAGAGGGAGGTTGTTTCTTTGCAGAGGTCAACTTCTCTTGAACATATCGGCGGCACATTAATGGAATTGGCAGTATTTGACATCAATGTATTAAAGGTCATGATGATGAGGCAATGGATAGATGAGAGGTCAAATAGGGTACCCAAGTCCATGGAGGCCAGTGAAAAATGAGATGAGATATCCCCACCCAGACACGAAAGCAGACAAGTGCCATGTTCAAGAGCGACATACTGCCGACACGATAATAATTATAGTTCCAAAATTTTCTTTTCCCCCACCATTTCTGGCGAGTACCCCAGTTATTTTTAACAAGCTTGATGGGGATAGCATATGCTTGTGGTGTGTCATTTCGACAAAATCCGATGTCATCAGGTTTTAACGAGTCTGACAAAGGAAGAACTCGGCGTCTTTTCATGTTTAGAGAGTTTGAAAAGACAGCAGAAAAGGAAACTCTAGGGGTATCCTTTTTCGTAAAGTTGTGTCTCTCGGGCCCGAAAAAGTATAAAATAATGCCTGAAAGAACCGCCCGACCATTACGATCAAGAAGTACTTTTCATAAATAGTGATTTCGACCTGAAAAAGTAAAAAAGCGATCAAAATCACGTCGTTTCATAACCATTAACGAGTTTGAAACGAGAAAAACCCGGTAATCTTTTTATGTTTTAACGGTCGACAAAAAGAACTTAAAACGACCGCCCCTTATTCACGTTTAACAAGTCAAGAGGGAAAACTCGGCAATATTTTCGTCTTTAAATGGTCGGAAAAGAGCTAAAAGCAGACCTCCATTTTTATTCTCTTTAACGAGTCAAAAAGGAAAAATACTCGGAAATCTTTTCATATTTTACGAGTCAGAAAAGAGCGTAAAGGCGACTCGTCCTGTAGGAACGAGTGGTATAAAAGGTAGCAACTGGTTCCAATAATGGTGGAACTACTCAAAACATGTAATGGTCAAGAGGCTGGCTAATAAAACCACTCATCGCTGCGGTTCCTCAGGAAAGGAAAAACAACCAAGTGAAAGCGTATGATCGGTCAAAGAGATGGTGGCGATGGAATGAAAACAACCAAGGCTCATCTAACAGAATTTAGCAAATAAAAGGCAATCACGGGATGTAAATCAGGTATGGGTTCATTTTTACACAAGCTTGAACCATGGAGAACTTTGCTTGGATTCGGTTTCATGTTTACACAAGCTTGAAACGAAAAACTATGCTTGCTATAAATTTTCATGCCCCCAGCATGATAATGCAAATCGAGGTACATGCCCCCCAAGCTTCATGGCATTCATGGAGTGGATGGAATGAAGGTTCACTTGGAAAGACTCAATTTTGAAAAGGAGGATGCATGCCCCCCGGGCTTCAGTCACGCGCCCGGGTCAGCTGCCGTCATCAGGATGACGGATTGGATGTTGAGGCATTTCTTGTGGAAATAAGACCATTTAGGAATGGTAGATGACTATATGTGAAGTGTGATTCGGGGAACGAAAGTTGGTCTACGATCTTGATCGTCCTTCCTTCATGCGGAAAACACATCACTCTGAAGAGTGAGGACACAATTGCACGTATGCGATAAATATAGTTTCGTCCAAGGAGTAAATTGTAATCTAACGGACCTTGGACTACCATGACGCCCATTTGAACGGTCTTCCCTTCTAATGTGATAGGTACATTGGGAAGAATTCCTAAAGGTCGACTGGTTTCCCGATGAAAACCTGTAAGGTTTCTCATCTCAGGCAGAAGCAGTGGCGAACCAAGTGCTTCCCAAGCTGTTGAAGAAAGGATTCTCACAGGAGATCCCTCATCAATAATGGTACCGGCCATAACCATTCGGTAGACTTGGACTATAATTTGAAATGGTATGGAAGCTGGTAACCGAGGATTGCCTAGTTGATCCCAATTGAAGAAAACAACTAGGTTGCTTGGAGGTGGGACCGGATAAACGGCTGGATATGAATTTGATGAACCTCCTTCCTACTGCAAAGGAATGAGAGGGATGCTCACTTGATCATTAGAGTCTATGTTTATGAATAGAATTTGGACGGTGTGGTCTTCATTCTTTACAGTGATAATATCATCTGAGGATGGAACTTCTGAAGGCAAAACCGGGTCAACTGTCATCTGGACCTTTTGAAAGACCGGGTCAACTGTCATCTGGACCTTTGGACTTTCGTTAATATCATTTGAGGATGGAACTTCTGAAGGCAAAACCGGGTCAACTGTCATCTGGACCTTTTGAAAGACTGGGTCAACTGTCATCTGGACCTTTGGACTTTCGTCTGGTTTGGATTCAGATGGTTCATCCTTGATGATAAACACTCTCGGAACAAAGTGGTGCATAGACGAGGAACGTAAATCAACACTCTTTCCGACCAGGGACTGGTCTGGAACAGGCTGAGCACAGCCAGGTTCGGGAAGAGAAGGCTTGACCAAAGAGGAATCATGCTTGATCTCTTGGTTAGCGAAGAAATGTTCTGCAGTTGCAAAAAGACGCTGATATCCAGCGGGAAGTTGGGGTAAGGGAGCTGACAGACTTTCCAAAAGATGGGAGGCTTCTCCCATAAGTGGACAAAGGCGAAGGAGATGATTACCTTCACAAAGTTTACAAGGGATTCGAATCTTCTCTTTTCCCTTACCGTTTCCAGGTGATAAGGTAACATTGCCATGATCGCCAGAGGACGATGCAGGGCGGTCCGGATCATGAGACCATACTTCTAACACCCTGGGAATGCTAGGACAATCGCGGAGAAGGTGGTCTTACTTGCACAATTTACAAGGAAATTTGACCTTCCGCGAAGGAGCACAAGGTGGCTCGACTTGGGTTATACCTTTAACCTCTGGTTTAGGAGGCTTCTTCTTCTTTGTCTTCTTCTTCTTCTTCTTAGCCACCTGGTTACTTGAATCCAGAGTTTCACGAGGCGAAGTAGAAGATGAGGACGCAGCAATATGCGAAGAAGGGGAGGGGTCCACCTTGGAATCAACATGATGTTGTTCGGGTGGAGGAGGTGGTGGTGGAACATGAGTTATCACATTCGAGACCACCGAGTTCGAAAACAACCATACAGGCAAACCGATGGTTAACCCAGGCAAAGACAAAGTTGTGATATACTGAACACCGACATTTCCAACAGAAGGAAATGGACTAGGGTTTCCATCAGGGGGAACACCTTGGCCGGTGGACTCAGGGAAGGATGCCATTGAGCGAGAAAGAATCCTACTCAAGCTAACGCAAACAAAATCTAATTGGGAAATGTTATCGTGGCCAATAAATTTTAAGACACTGAACTTGACCTTTTCATATTTTAAGAGTCGAGAAAAGGACAAAAGATGACTCTAGTCTCCTTCGAATGTTTAATGAGCACGAAGTGACAAGACGCTCACAGGCACCTTTTCTTTTAGGGAGTCCGAAAAGGATCAAAAGTGACTACTCTGGAGACTCTAGGCAAAAAGGTTTACCAAACAATCCGTAAAACTGCTTATACACCTTGGCAATCAGATGAAAACCAAGGACTTCCCGTACTGCAGTCAATCCTCCCGAATGCTGTGTTCAGTGCATTACGGCTTGTAAGGCGGCAGACTCGGCTTCCTATGGATAAAGGATGATATCCTAGTGGGGTCTCCCGTATATACGTGACGGTACGTGGGAGCTCAGTCCGTATTGGCACCTATCGTTTCACCGTGGAGGAATCACCCAACCACTCAACGGTAAGTTACCAGGTTTAAAGACGCCGGAACACGTCTCTAACCTAGACCTCTAGAATATTTGCATTATGTTCCAATGCGTTGTTATGTTCATTGAGTTTATTTTAAAGTTTATCTTCAATTATGTTTCAGTTTTTTGGTCCTACCGTATGTGATATCTCAAAAGCTTCTTAGATGCAAACTACATGCCAAAACTATATCATTTCATTCCATGAATTCTATCTACAGGAGGGTTGAGATCTTTACACAAACGAAATGATCACTCAGCAAACAGCAAAGCTCCTAATGCAGCTAATAACAAGAAATGAATTTTTTTTCTTTTTCTTTTTAATAGCAACAAATAACAATAAACGCTAACTAATATGATGCAAAAGATCTTTTGTTTTTCTTTCCTTTAAGATGGCATGATGCATTTAAACAAATCTTAAGAGATATTCACAAGTATACACAATCCAAGTTCACTCAGTGAAATAGAATCAATTCTGAAACACCAAAATGAACTATGCAAGCAAGGAAAAACACAAAGACTTTCAATGAACCACGTAATCTAAGTTCAAACGAAGTCGAGCAAAATCCAATGAAGCTAGAAGTGAATCACCCAAAGCATAGAAGATCAAGCTTTAACAAACCACTAGATAGGTGCGGAACACAACCAACAAGTTGACTGGAAAATCAAAAGATCGAAACTTCCCACAGAAGGCTAGACACGCGAAGCCACTAGATGTTCTAGGGCTAGGACGAAAATCAATAGAAATAAGCAAACAACTGAAGGATAAAGGCAAAACCAGTCAAACAGAGGTTCAACACACTTCCAGAGGCTGTAAGAGGTATAAAAAGATAAAAATCTGAGTTGAAAGAGCTTCCAACCAACACACAGGCAAAATTCACAGGGCTGGCGCGACTGTCAGCCTGCAACTTGCGCTACCAAAGGATTGGCGCGGGTTGCTGTTGGGCAACATGCGCCAACTGGCGCGACTGTCAGAGTAAAAACCGCGCCAACTAAACTTTCCGACTAAAAAATAAATAACACGACCCCAGGTCGGGCCGACAGTGTTCAGATGGATCAAACAGTAAAGAAAACTGACCCAGAAAGCTCATTCACTCAAGCAAGCAAGAGAAAATAAACATGCAAGACAAACTCCAAATAGCTTCTCCCTAGCGGAGTCGCCAAATTGTTGGACAGGAAGTGACCTTGATCGAAGGTGGGCCATAATGTTTCCCACATCATCGACATGAGACAGAGAGATAATGTTGTGAATCAAGATTGTACGAGCTATTAGAGGGAGGTTGTCTCTTTGCAGAGGTCAACTTCTCTTGAACATATTGGCGGCACATTAATGGAATTGGCAGTATTTGACATCAATGTATTAAAGGTCATGATGACGAGGCAATGGGTCGATGAGAGGTCAAATAGGGTACCTAAGTCCATGGAGGCCAGTGAAAAATGAGATGAGATATCCCCACCCAGACACGAAAGCAGACAAGTGCCATGTTCAAGAGCGACATACTGTCGACATGATAATAATTATAGTTCCAAAATTTTCTTTTCCCCCACCATTTCTGGCGAGTACCCCAGTTATTTTTAACAAGCTTGATGGGGATAGCATATGCTTGTGGTGTGTCATTTCGACAAAATCCGATGTCATAAGGTTTTAACGAGTCTGACAAAGGAAGAACTCGGTGTCTTTTCATGTTTAGAGAGTTTGAAAAGACAGCAGAAAAGGAAACTCCAGGGGTATCCTTTTTCATAAAGTTGTGTCTCTCGGGCCCGAAAAAGTATAAAATAATGCCTGAAAGAACCGCCCGACCATTACGATCGAGGAGTACTTTTCATAAATAGTGATTTCGACCTGAAAAAGTAAAAAAGCGATCAAAATCACGTCGTTTCATAACTATTAACAAGTTTGAAACGACAAAAACCCGGTAATCTTTTTATGTTTTAACGGTCGACAAAAAGAACTTAAAACGACCGCCCCTTATTCACGTTTAACGAGTCAAGAGGGAAAACTCGGCAATCTTTTCGTCTTTAAATGGTCGGAAAAGAGCTAAAAGCAGACCTCCATTTTTATTCTCTTTAATGAGTCAAAAAGGAAAAATACTCGGCAATCTTTTCATATTTTACGAGTTAGAAAGAGCGTAAAGGCGACTCGTCCTGTAGGAACGAGTGGTATAAAAGGTAGCAACTGGTTCTGATAATGGTGGAACTACTCAAAACATGTAATGGTCAAGAGGCTGGCTAATAAAACCACTCATCGCTGCGGTTCCTCAGGAAAGGAAAAACAACCAAGTGAAAGCGTATGATCGGCCAAAGAGATGGTGGCGATGGAATGAAAACAACCAAGGCTCATCTAGCAGAATTTAGCAGATAAAAGGCAATCACGAGATGTAAATCAGGTATGGGTTCATTTTTACACAAGCTTGAACCATGGAGAACTTTGCTTGGATTCGGCTTCATGTTTACACAAGCTTGAAACGAAAAACTATGCTTGCTATAAATTTGCATGCCCCCAGCATGATAATAGGTAATCCCAGCCTATGATAAGAGGTAAATCCCCTCTGCGGACAGAGGCGATCCCACTAGCTTAAAACAGAACTAGCCACAATCGATTCACGCTGCCACGCAAGTTCCTAGTTGTACACTAAAAGTGAATTAAGAAGACCAACCTGGAATCCAATGCTATAGTCGAAGCAGAGTTAGTATTCCCGCTCCCTCGCTCCAGCAGGTCACAATCCTTGCGATCCTTGCAAACGGACACCTGCACATGCAAAGGAAAAAACAGATACAAGCATAAAATCCACCAAGGCACAACTATATTTCAGTCAGAAAGGAAATAAATCAAACATCATTATAATAGACAATGAGATTGGAACTATAACAGCAGTCGTTCATTAATGAATAATAGACGGGAAAAGTTACAACCAAGGTTCTGACGTTGAACCTCTCCTCTGGCTGGGCGAGCAACTATGTGTGTCTTGCAATGTACCTCCTCTCCGGCAGCATAACCTCTCTATGCTTCACTATCACTCATGACAAGCGTAACCACAACTAGCATTCCTCAAAATCTCTAAAGACTCTAAAAGACTCTAGGCAAAAGGTTTACCAAACAATCCGTAAAACTGCTTATACACCTCGGCAATCAGATGAAAACCAAGGACTTCCCGTACTGCAGTCAATCTTCCCGAATGTTGTGTTCAGTGCATTACGGCTTGTAAGGCGGCAGACTCAGCTTCCTATGGATAAAGGATGATAGCCTAGTGGGGTCTCCCGTATATACGCGACGGTACGTGGGAGCTCAGTCCGTATTGGCACCTATCATTTCACCGTGGAGGAATCACCAAACCACTCAACGGTAAGCTACCAGGTTTAAAGACGCCGGAACACGTCTCTAACCTAGACCTCTAGAATGTTTGCGTTAGGTTCCAATGCGTTGTTATGTTCATTGAGTTTATTTTAAAGTTTATCTTCAATTATGTTTCAGTTTTTTGGTCCTACCGTATGTGATATCTCAAAAGCTTCTTAGATGCAAACTACATGCCAAAACTATACCATTTCATTCAATGAATTCTATCTACAGGAGGGTTGAGATCTTTACACAAACAAATGATCACTCAACAAACAGCAAAGATCCTAATGCAACTAATAACAAGAAATGAAAATTTTTCTTTTTCTTTTTAATAGCAACAAATAACAATAAACGCTAGCTAATATGATGTAAAAGATCTTTTGTTTTTCTTTCCTTTAAGATGGCATGGCGCATTTAAACAAATCTTAAGAGATATTCACAAGTGTACACAATCCAAGTTTACTCAATGAAATAGAACCAATTCTGAAACACCAAAATGAACTATGCAAGCAAGGAAAAACACAAAGATTTTCAATGAACCATGTAATCTAAGTTCAAATGAAATCAAGTAAAATCCAAAGAGGCTAGTAGCGAATCACCCAAAGCATAGAAGACCAAGCTTTAACAAACCACTAGCTAGGTGCGGAACACAACCAACAAGTTGACTGGAAAATCAAAAGATCGAAACTTCCCACAGAAGGCTAGACACGCGAAGCCAGTAGATGTTCTAGGGCTAGGACGAAAATCAATAGAAATAAGCAAACAACTGAAGGATAAAGGCAAAACCAGTCAAACAGAGGTTCAACACACTTCCAGAGGCTGTAAGAGGTATAAAAAGATAAAAATCTGAGTTGAAAGAGCTTCCAACTGACACACAGGCAAAATTCACAGGGCTGGCGCGATTGTTAGCCTGCAACTTGCGCTACCAAAGGATTGGCGCGGGCTGCTGTTGGGAAACATGCGCCAACTGGCGCAACTGTCAGAGTAAAAATCGCGCTAACTAAGCTTGCCGGCTTAAAAACAAATAACACGACCCCAGGTCGGGCCGACAGTGTTCAGATGGATCAAATAGTAAATAACAATCTCAAAACTAACCCAGAAAGCTCATTCACTCAAGCAAGCAAGAGAAAATTAACATGCAAGACAAACTCCAAATAGCACTCCCCAGCGGAGTCACCACACTAGCATATCTACCCCGAGCATATCTGAAGTCGAACACCCGTAGAATCATTCGATCGGAGGCCAATGATGAAAACCTCACGTCGAACACGAAGAACCTGCCATTAAGGCATGTAGGCTCCAAGGCACCGGCAGGGAGTCTCTAGATCAGCTTCCTGGATAATGAGCTGAAGTCGACAGGAAGTGACCTTGATCGAAGGTGGGCCATAATGTTTCCCACATCATCGACACGAGACAGAGAGATAATGTTGTGAATCAAGATTGTACGAGCTATCAGAGGGAGGTTGTTTCTTTGCAGAGGTCAACTTCTCTTGAACATATCGGCGGCACATTAATGGAATTGGCAGTATTTGACATCAATGTATCAAAGGTCATGATGACGAGGCAATGAGTAGATGAGAGGTCAAGTAGGGTACCCAAGTCCATGGAAGCAAGTGAAAAATGAGATGAGATATCCCCACCCAGACACGAAAGCAGACAAGTGCCATGTTCAAGAGCGACATACTGCCGACACGATAATAATTATAGTTCCAAAATTTTCTTTTCCCCCACCATTTCTGGCGAGTACCCCAGTTATTTTTAACAAGCTTGATGGGGATAGCATATGCTTGTGGTGTGTCATTTCGACAAAATCCGATGTCATCAGGTTTTAACGAGTTTGACAAAGGAAGAACTCAGCGTCTTTTCATGTTTAGAGAGTTTGAAAAGACAGCAGAAAAGGAAACTCCAGGGGTATCCTTTTTCGTAAAGTTGTGTCTCTCGGGCCCGAAAAAGTATAAAATAATGCCTGAAAGAACTACCCGACCATTACGATCGAGGAGTACTTTTCATAAATAGTGATTTCGACCTGAAAAAGTAAAAAAGCGATCAAAACCACGTCGTTTCATGACCATTACCGAGTTTGAAACGACAAAAACCCGGTAATCTTTTTATGTTTTAACGGTCGACAAAAAGAACTTAAAACGACCGCCCCTTATTCACGTTTAACGAGTCAAGAGGGAAAACTCGGCAATCTTTTCGTCTTTAAATGGTCAGAAAAGAGCTGAAAGCAGACCTTCATTTTTATTCTCTTTAACGAGTCAAAAAGGAAAAATACTCGACAATCTTTTCATATTTTACGAGTCAGAAAAGAGCGTAAAGGCGACTCGTCCTGAAGGAACGAGTGGTATAAAGGGTAGCAACTGGTTCCGGTAATGATGGAACTGCTCAAAACATGTAATGGTCAAGAGGCTGGCTAATAAAACCACTCATCGCTGCAGTTCCTCAGGAAAGGAAAAACAACCAAGTGAAAGCATATGATCGGCCAAAGAGATGGTGGCGATGGAATGAAACAACCAAGGCTCATCTAGCAGAATTTAGCAGATAAAAGGCAATCACGGGATGTAAATCAGGTATGGGTTCATTTTTACACAAGCTTGAACCATGGAGAACTTTGCTTGGATTCGGTTTCATGTTTACACAAGCTTGAAACGAAAAACTATGCTTGCTATAAATTTGCATGCCCCCATCATAATAACGCAAATCGAGGTACATGCCCCCCAAGCTTCATTGCATTCAACGAGGTGGATGGAATGAAGGTTCACTCTCGAGATCTGTGAAAGACTCGACTTGTATTTTACGAGATCTTAATCAAAAGACTCGATTTGGAAAGGGAGTTGTTTCATTTTTTAATGAGGTTGACGCAGTAAAAGAACTATCCTCATAACCCTTGTTTCATTTTTTAATGAGGTCGCCACAAATCAAAACTATCCTCGAGACTCCTTGTTTCATTTTTTAGCGAGCTTGACACAAGACAAGGAACTGTGCTCCACCTGAACTTCATCATAATGAACAGGAAGTCGAGGATTCCGAGAGTGTCACTCCTGATGGAAGGGAAACATCTTGGAAGTCAGGGCCCAATTCCCCCAGGACACTATGCACAACAGCGACATCGCTGGTTACAGGCATGGGATAGGTGGCCACGTAGTTGACCTGCGGTGGGGCAGATGCAACTGGTGGATAAGAACCAGGATGGGATGACGACTATGTAGGGGGGACCCGTGGACTAACGAATGATAATTGATTGATAGTCACAATTCTTCCATCGTGTGGAAAACAAACCACAAGGAAAAGTGAAGAAATAAGGGCCCCCATGGCATAAACATAGTCACGACCAAGGAGAAGATTGAAATCTAAAGCACCTTGGGTAACCGATACGTCTATATAGACGGTCTTACCTCCCAAAGTAATAGGGAACTTTGGAAGGATCCCTAATGGTTGGCTAGTTCCTCCATCAAAAGCCATCAGATTCGATGCTACTGGCACAAGCTGTGGGGAACCCAAAGCTTGCCAAGTAGTGGCAGACATAAGACTAACAGATGCACCCTCATCCAAAACAGTGCCAGGTATTGCCTTGTCATAGGCGTGTACCGTGACCCAAAAAGGCACATGAGATGGGAGGCGGAAGGTAGTCAAACGTCTCCAGTCGAAGGAAGCGACTGAACTACTTGGTGGGGGAATCGTATGATTGCCCCCCTGCTCGGAAGAGAGCGCAGTAGGACTCTCAGATGTAGGGGTATTTCCAGATGTAGGAGAATCTGAGGAGACGAGAAGAACATGAGAATGATGCTCTTCCGAAATAGAGTGGTCGGCGGGTGGTGAACTCGAGTCGACACTCTTTCCGACCAATGGTTGGTCTGGAACAGGCTTGGCAGAGCCAGATTCAGGAAGAGGAGGCTGGAAAAGAGAGGAATCTTGGGTGATTTCTTTGTCAGCAGGGGAACGTTCTGCAATTGCAGAAAGACGTTGATAACCAGTAGGAAGTTGGGTTGAGGGAGCTATAAGACTTTCCAATACAATAGAGGCTCTATCCATTAATGGACAAAGGTGAAGGGGATGATTGCCTTCACAAAGTTTACAAGGGATTCAAATCTTCTCTTTTCCCTTACCGTTTCCAGGTGATAAGGTAACATTGCCATGATCACCAGAGGACGATGCAGGGCGGTCCGGATCATGAGACCATACTTCTAACACCCTGGGAATGCCAGGACAATCGCGGAGAAGGTGGTCTTCCTTGCACAATTTACAAAGGAATTTGACCTTCCGCGGAGGAGCACAAGGTGGCTCGACTTGGGTTATACCTTTAACCTCTGGTTTAGGAGGCTTCTTCTTCTTTGTCTTCTTCTTCTTCTTCTTAGCCACCTGGTTACTTGAATCCAGAGTTTCACCAGGCGAAGCAGAAGATGAGGACGCAGCAATAGGCGAAGAAGGGGGGGGGTCCACCTTGGAATCAACATGATGTTGTTCGGGTGGAGGAGGTGGTGGTGGAACAGGAGTTATCACATTCGAGACCACCGAGTTCGAAAACAACCATACGGGCAAACCGATGGTTAACCCAGGCAAAGACAAAGTTGCGATATACTGAACACCGACATTTCCAACAGAAGGAAATGGACTAGGGTTTCCATCAGGGGGAACACCTTGGCCGGTGGATTCAGGGAAGGATGCCATTGAGCGAGAAAGAATCCTACTCAAGCTAACGCAAACAAAATCTAATTGGGAAATGTTATCGTGGCCAATAAATTTTAAGACACTGAACTTGACCTTTTCATATTTTAAGAGTCGAGAAAAGGACAAAAGATGACTCTAGTCTCCTTCAAATGTTTAATGAGCACGAAGTGACAAGACGCTCACAGGCACCTTTTCTTTTAGGGAGTCCGAAAAGGATCAAAAGTGACTACTCTGGAGACTCTAGGCAAAAGTTTTACCAAACAATCCGTAAAACTGCTTATACACCTTGGCAATCAGATGAAAACCAAGGACTTCCCGTACTGCAGTCAATCTTCCCGAATGTTGTGTTCAGTGCATTACGGCTTGTAAGGCGGTAGACTCGGCTTCCTATGGATAAAGGATGATAGCCTAGTGGGGTCTCCCGTATATACGCGACGGTACGTGGGAGCTCAGTCCGTATTGGCACCTATCGTTTCACCGTGGAGGAATCACCCAACCACTCAACGGTAAGCTACCAGGTTTAAAGACGCCGGAACACGTCTCTAACCTAGACCTCTAGAATGTTTGCATTAGGTTCCAATGCGTTGTTATGTTCATTGAGTTTATTTTAAAGTTTATCTTCAATTATGTTTCAGTTTTTTGGTCCTACCGTATGTGATATCTCAAAAGCTTCTTAGATGCAAACTACATGCCAAAACTATACCATTTCATTCAATGAATTCTATCTACAGGAGGGTTGAGATCTTTACACAAACAAATGATCACTCAACAAACAGCAAAGATCCTAATGCAGCTAATAACAAGAAATGAAAATTTTTCTTTTTCTGTTTAATAGCAACAAATAACAATAAACGCTAGCTAATATGATGCAAAAGATCTTTTGTTTTTCTTTCCTTTAAGATGGCATGACGCATTTAAACAAATCTTAAGAGATATTCACAAGTGTACACAATCCAAGTTTACTCAATGAAATAGAACCAATTCTGAAACACCAAAATGAACTATGCAAGCAAGGAAAAACACAAAGATTTTCAATGAACCATGTAATCTAAGTTCAAATGAAATCGAGCAAAATCCAAAGAGGCTAGAAGCGAATCACCCAAAGCATAGAAGACCAAGCTTTAACAAACCACTAGATAGGTGCGGAACACAACCAACAAGTTGACTGGAAAATCAAAAGATCGAAACTTCCCACAGAAGGCTAGACACGCGAAGCCAGTATGTTCTAGGGCTAGGATGAAAATCAATAGAAATAAGAAAACAACTGAAGGATAAAGACAAAACCAGTCAAACAGAGGTTCAACACACTTTCAAAGGCTGTAAGAGGTATAAAAAGATGAAAATCTGAGTTGAAAGAGCTTCCAACCAACACACAGGCAAAATTCACAAGGCTGGCGCGACTGTCAGCCTGCAACTTGCGCTACCAAAGGATTGACGCGGGTTGCTGTTGGGCAACGTGCGCCAACTGGCGCGACTGTAAGAGTAAAAACCGCGCCAACTAAGCTTGCCGGCTAAAAAATAAATAACACGACCCCAGGTCGGGCCGACAGTGTTCAGATGGATCAAACAGTAAAGAAAACTGACCCAGAAATCTCATTCACTCAAGCAAGAAAGAGAAAATAAACATGCAAGACAAACTCCAAATAGCACTCCCCAGTGGAGTCGCCAAATTGTTGGATAGGTAAATCCCCTCTGCGGACAGAGGCGATCCCACTAGCCTAAAACAGAACTAGCCACAATCGATTCACGCTGCCACGCAAGTTCCTAGTTGTACATTAAAGGTGAATTAAGAAGACCAACCTGGAATCCAATGCTATAGTCGAAGCAGAGTTGGTAACCCCGCTCCCTCGCTCCGGCAGGTCACAATCCTTGCAATCCTTGCAAACTGACACCTGCACATGCAAAGGAAGAAACAAATACAAGCATAAAATCCACCAAGGCACAACTATATTTCAGTCAGAAAGGAAATAAATTAAACATCACTATAATAGGCAATGAGATTGGAACTATAACAACAGTCGTTCATTAATGAATAATAGACAGGAAAAGTTACAACCAAGGTTCTGACGTTGAACCTCTCCTCTGGCTGGGCGAGCAACTATGTGTGTCTTGCAATGTACCTCCTCTCCGGCAGCATAACCTCTCTATGCTTCACTATCACTCACAACAAGCGTAACCACAACTAGCATTCCTCCAAAACTCTAAAGACTTCAAGAACTCTAAAGACTAAAAACTCTAAAGACTAGCTTGTCTAATGCATGAGGACAGATATTTATAGATGGAGAAGTGAGAAAGATTCGATGAACCAGGACACCCATTGTGGATTGGCATTATCTCTGAAAAGCCACTGTGGATAGATGTCAAGGATAAATGATGAATCTCGACCTCTATCAGATGGATTTTACCCTCAAAAGACTTCGTGATCTAAAGGGAAAAAACAGATGGGCATGCGTTTAGCAAAAATCATTACCAAATTGAGCTGGCGCGGGTGTTGTTCTGTGACAGAGCGCTAATGGTCGCGCCCTCTTTTGAGGATCTCAGTGATTGGCACTGGTAAGATACTGTGGACCTGCGCCAATGGAAAAAGAGTACTTTTCAGGGAGAATCTGCAGAAGGTGTCTTCAGGGAACATGAAGTACATACTCAGGGGAACATAATGCAAGTGTTTTTGGGTTATGTTACTGCTCACAGGTCCCGGAATGCGTCCTCCAATGTATGGAAATGGGGCGATAGGGACGGTGACCAATGGTGACAAATTACTGTGTAACACTCCTCTTTGAAGGGAGTCCTTCTTTTAGCTGTAGCTCGAGCTCTTTTAGAGATCAGATTGGCCTCTATGCTAACAACTATGCTCTACATGTCTTCTAAACTTGGAGGAGCTCTTTCCCTTAGCTGATATGACATGTCAGAATCAAATCCATCAGGGAATTTGATTAAGGCTATGTCAGGTGGAGGTCTGAGATTTTGAGGGATAGAATTGTATACATTGTTGAATCTGGTGAAGTAAGCTTGAAAACTTTCTTGTGGACCCCTTTTCAAATTTTCATATTCTACTAGGATGTGTAAAGGATCCTTATTCTTTTCCCGTCTATTCAAAAAGGTTTGGTAAAGGGCATCCGGATCAGCATTTGTGTTTGCAGCAAGTGCCCTAAACCAGGTCCTTACATCACCAGTTAAACTTTGAACAAAAATTTTCATTCTGACATCGTTATCATCAATTTCATAGTTCTCAAAATAGTCCATCATTTTCTTAGTATGTTTTTGGGCTGTATAGGAGCCAGTGCCATCAAAATAGGTGATTTTTCTTTGATAGTCTTCAGGCATAGCCTCTGGATTTGCAGGCAACTGCAAGGGAGCATATCGGTTTGCCATATTTATAGGTATAAATGGGACAACTGGAAGCACAGGGATAACAGCTAAGATAGACGGAGTGGATGGAGAAGTGGAAAAGGTGCTTTGAAGTGATGATGGTGAACTAGAAGAAGCTGCAGTAATAGTAGAAAGGACTACTGCTTTTCCAGGAGGAGATTGGGTAAAGTTTTGCTGAAGTACACCAAGGTTTAAATCAGTAGAATGTTCTAGACTTTCTTGTCTTCTAAGATTTTTAGGGATCAAGTTGGGATTTTCAAAAATAGCTGGAGGATTAGAATTTGGATTTGATCTAGTGTAACGAGTTTTCTTCTTTGGAGCCAGCTTCTAAATCTGTTTTTGGTATTTTCTGGAAGTATTTGAAGATTATAAATTTTGGCAATATTTTGAAGGAAGCTTTTTTGAAATATAGGAGGCTTTAGGATTTCCTTTAAATATGTTAGAACAAGGAAACTGATCAAATCTTTGGGACAGTTGTTTAAAGCCTAAAACTAGAATGGAGATTGACTGAAGCAGCGTTTATTTACTTCTGTAAATGCACAGCAAAAACAGTTTCAAAGGCTACCTGGCTAACTTCAGGATCCATCTGTAGCTTTATGAAATAAACAGCAATAACAAATACAGTCATTCAGATCCCCAGTGGAGTCGCCAATGATGTTATCACTCAGGTTGTTCCCCAAAAGCAGTGGAAAGGGGAATATGACCGAGGTAACCACTAACCAGTCTTTTAGATGCAGATTCTAGCCAATCTGTAGCTAGAGAGGGGTCTCTCTTTATGTTTTAGCTTTGTTTTGCTATATGTTAGGCTAGTTATGAAGTGCAGATAGTTGTTTGAAGTTTGGATGGTGACATTCAATAAAACAGGGCTGCAAAGTATGAGAAGTTCATACCATTGGGTTAATGGAGTCAAATGAAAATAAACTTCTGGGTATGGTTTCTTTGGCAAAAAGAGGTGTTACACAAAAATATCGTCACCATGATTATTTGCAGTCAGTATGGGTCTATCATCACTTGTACTGTCCTCCTAAGCAAGTCTCAGACCTCAGCTCTTCAAGTCAAGCTTTGAAATTGAGGGAAAGACATTGAAAATCAATAAAACTCTGGTTCTGCACTTTCTCTCACTATTACCTACGGTCCCGCACCTTTTGTTTACAAAAACTGTGGACCTACCCGCTCTGTCCCTAAAGGTGTGGGTGCGAACCCCTGTGAAAGTAAAAAAGGCGCAAGTTTATTCTAAAAAAACTCACTTTGGGTTAATTCTAGATGATTCTAGAAGGAATTTTGACGTGGATTGGCCGCTCTTAGGTGGTTCATGCATCCCAAAAGAGAAGGAGATAATCCCTTGATGAGAGGAGCTATCCCTTTGAAGGAGGGCTTTATCTCTTTGAAGGAGGACCTAGTAACTTCCCTCCATTGCACTATAAATTCAGGCATTGGGCTAGTTGCTAGGGAGGTTAGAAGCTGAACATTTTTGAGGGTAAATGCTGGTGGAATTGAGACTTCCTAGTTAAGCTTGAGAGGAGAGATCACATACCTTTTTGGCTTCATTGGGAAGAGAGTGAAACTTTTCAAAGTAGAGGAGACTTCTTGTTGGACCCTGGGAGGAGCTTGTACAACATCAAGGCACAGGTTGTAAAGTTCTCCTTTGATTTGAATTAATACAATCAGATTCATTTTTCTCAACAAATTGTCTTATGTCATTTGTTTCATGAATTCCTTGATCTTCATGTTAAATATGTTTTATGATATTGGCTTTTCAGGTGCTATTTAATTTGTTTGCTTGTTTGTGTTTGCAGATTCGCAACAAGGGAGCTCATTTGGATCAAAGGAGCGAAGGCTTCCACAAACTTGCATTGGACCTAAGGTAGGCCCTAAAACACTTGTTTGCCTTTGTTTATAAAAGCATATTTAGAGAAAGATAGTTTTTGATTGGCTTGCTTGTCACTAGGCCTCTTTAGATTCTAGGAAGGTCTATCTTGTCCGCAAGATCAACACCAGATTTTTGTCGTTTCAAATTTGATATTGGTTATAAAACGACGTGTCGTTGATCGCTTTTTTACTTTTTCGGATCAGGGGCACTAATTACGAAAAGTACTCCTTGTTCGTAAAGATCAAGCGGTTCTCTCAAGTATTATTTTATACTTTTTCGGGCTTGGGAGACACAAATTTACGAAAAAGGTCAACCCTAGAGTCTTCTTAAGTTTTTTCAGACTCTCTAAAATTGAAAAACGCCGAGTTTCTCCTATACTGGACTCGTTAAATTTAACAGTAAAGGACCTGTTCAATTACAAACAGGAACAAACCACTCCTTCTTAGGGTTTGAATTTAAACTAAGTTGGACTCATCTGAAGGATGAGCTTATAATCAAGAAAATTTATCCTCCTCAAGCTTGTCAAAAATAAAGAGGTACTTGCCAAAAATGGTGGGGGAAAGAGAGAAAAATGAGCTTGTTTGTGATACTTTGTAACCACTCTTGAACACGACACTTTTATTCACCTGGGTTGGGAAATCCTTTGCCTAACAGTTGATCAAACCACATTGAAAGGATAGTTTTTCCTGTATCAACCTCGTTAAAAAATGAAACAGGCTGCCATGAGGACAGTTCTTTTCCTGTGTCAATCTTGTTAAAAAATGAATCAGTTGGTCAGAGGATAGTTCCTGTTACTGAGTCAACCTCGTTAAAAAATGAATCAGGTGCAAGGATAGTTTTTTCTTGTATCAACCTCGTTAAAAAATGAAACAGGTGTAGGCGAGGATAGTTCCTTTTCCTGTGTCAACCTCGTTAAAAAATGAGACAGGGTGTTAGAGGATAGTTTTGTTCCAGTATCAACCTCGTTAAAAAATGAAATAGGATGTTTCGAGGATAGTTCCTGTTACTGAGTCAACCTTGTTAAAAAATGAATCAGGGCTGAGGACAGTTCTTTTCCTATGTCGACCTCATTAAAAAATGAATTAGTTGGTTAGAGGAAAGTTCCTGTTACTGAGTCAACCTCGTTAAAAAATGAATCAGGTATGAGGATAGTTCTTTTCTTGTGTCGACCTCCTTAAAAAATGAAACAACTCCCTTTTCAAGTTAAATCTTGAAAGTAAACCTTCATTCCATCCACCTGGTTGAATGCAATGAAGCTTGGGGGGCATCTACCTCGCTTTGCATCATTATGCTGGGGGCATGCGAACCTCTAGAGCATAGTTCCTTGTCTTGTCTCAAGCTCGTTAAAAAATGAAACAAGGAGTCTTGAGCATAGTTCCTTGTCTTGTGCCAAGCTCTTTAAAAAATGAAACAAGGGTAGGTTATATAGGTAGATTGTAGAGAGTAGAAGCGACGATAGTTTTGTTCCTGTGTCAACCTCGTTAAAAAATGAGACAGGGTGTTAGAGGATAGTTCCTGTTACTGAGTCAACCTCATTAAAAAATGAATCAGGTAGATTTTAGGATATATAGGTAGATTGTAGAGAGTAGTCATGAGCATAGTTCCTTATCTTGTGTCAAGCTCGTTTAAAAAATGAAACAAGGGTTTTGAGGATAGTTCCTGTAACTGAGTCAACCTCGTTAAAAAATGAATCAGGTTCGAGGATAGTTCCTTGTCTTCTGTCAATCTCGTTAAAAAATGAAACAAGGATAGGTTATATAGGTAGATTGTAGAGAGTAGTCATGAGCATAGTTCCTTGTCTTGTGTCAAGCTCGTTAAACAATGAATCAAGGATTTTAGAGCATAGTTCCTTGTCTTGTGTCAAGCTCGTTAAAAAATGAATCAAGGTTTTAGAGTATAGTTCCTTGTTAGGTAGATTGTAGAGAGTAGTTATGAGCATAGTTCCTTATCTTGTGTCAAGCTCATTTAAAAAATGAAACAAGGGTTTTGAGGATATTCTTTTCCTATGTCAACCTCACTAAAAAATGAAACAACTCCCACGAGTCTTTCCAAGATTTCGAAAGTAAACCTTCATTTCATCCACCTGGTTGAATGCAATGAAGCTTGGGGGGTATGTACCTCGATTTGCGTCATTATGCTGGGGGCATGCGAACTTATAACAAGCATAGTTTTTCGTTTCAAGCTTGCGTAAACATGAAACCGGATTCGAGCATAATTCTTTTCCTGTGTCAAGCTCATTAAAAAATGAAACAAATCCTCCTCTAATTGAGTCGAGAGTTTGACTAGATCTCATAAATGTTAAGTTGTATATTTAGGTTAGTTATTTCAGTTTTTGCATAATTTTCTTACAGTTTTAGGTCGACTCTTTCAAATGATCTCGTAAATGAACCTTCATTCCATCCAGATATTAATTACCAGTAGTGTACTTAATTGAATGAAATGAAGTTGGGGAAACATGCGCTCTAACAGTTACGCTTAGGGGGAATCAAGCACAGTTTTCTCTCTGTTTCAAGCTTGTGTAAAAATGAAACTACTTTGAAGCATAGTTTTTCTCTGTTTCAAGCTTTTGTAAAAATGAAACCTATCTCGAGTCAATTTCAGTTATTTTCAAGACTCGTTAAACTCATGAAAATCCCGAGATTATTTTGCTATCTTTCATTCTCGTAAAACAAATGAAAATGTCGAGTTCTTTCCGTCTTTTCCTGCTCGTAAATTAAATTGAAAGTCGGCCATATGAGTACATTTTTATCATTTTTTTGAACTCGTTAAAACTTATGAAAAAGTGAAACCTTAGAGTCACCTTTAAGCTCTTTTCTGACTACTAAAAAATGAAAAGATTGTCGAGTTTTCTTTTTAAGCTCATTAAAACGGAACTAAAAATACGGTCCACTTACAGCTCTTTTCTGACCATAAAAACATGAAAAGATTGCCGGATTTTTGTCGTTTCAAATTCGATATTGGTTATAAAACGACGTGTCGTTGATCTCTTTTTTACTTTTTCGGATTAGGGGCACTAATTACGAAAAGTACTCCTTGGTCGTAAAGATCAAGCGGTTTTCTCAAGTATTATTTTATACTTTTTTGGGCTTGGGAGACACAAATTTACGAAAAAGGTCAACCCTGGAGTCTTCTTAAGTTTTTTCAAACTCTCTAAAATTGAAAAACGCCGAGTTTCTCCTATACTGGACTTGTTAAAATTTAACAGTAAAGGACCTGTTCAATTACAAACAGGAACGAACCACTCCTTCTTAGGGTTCAAATTTAAACTAAGTTGGACTCATTCGAAGGATGAGCTTATAATCAAGCAAATGTTATCCTCCTCAAGCTTGTCAAAAATAAAGAGGTACTTGCCAAAAATGGTGGGGGAAAAGAGAGAAAAATGAGCCTGTTTTTCATACTTTGTAACCACTCTTGAACATGACACTTTTATTCACCTGGGTTGGGAAATACTTTGCCTAACAGTTGATCAAACCACATTGAAAGTCTTCAGTCGGTTTCTGGGTATTAACTTTGGGTCAATTGTCACCAAACCATCTGTTGTGTCGTTATGTGTTGAAGAGGTCACTGCCAATAAGCCATTCATCTGCAACATATCTGTCATCCATCTTGACCATCCCTGAGTCAGTCCTTGCAACTAAATTTCTTCAACTTGATCTATGATTTCGTGTTGTAGGCTTACCTGCGATAGATCACTTTCTATCGACTTCAACTCATTATCTAGAGATCGTCAGTACCTTGGGATCTGCATGCCTCAATGGCAGGTTTCTCGCCTTTGATGACAGGTTGCATAATTGACCTTCAATCAAAGGATTCCGTGACATGTTCGACATCAACACATCTGTTCACATCTCATGGATTGTACTGGGTACTTTGAGAGCCATTGACATCACTGATGGTTTCTCTCACACTTTTTAACAGTTTACATCATTGACTGGTAATCAAGTGGTTTCTACCATGTTCAACTTCAACACATTCATTCGCATGGATAGAATCATACTATTTCGGGAAGTAGAAATGAAGACCCTGGATCTAGTTTCTGCAATCCAAGCTGTGAGGAATTTTGTATTCATTATATGATGGGCTGTTCATAAACAGATGGCTGCATCCATACTGTGTCCACAAGATGATCCTCGAAATGATAAAGTACTTCACTCTTCCTAAATGATAAATGAAATCCTCATCTACTACAGACTTCGCCCTTTAGGGGGCAATCTGTTACACAAAAATATCATCACCATCATTATTTGCAGTCAGTATGGGTCTATCATCACTTGTACTGTCCTCCTAAGCAAGTCTCAGACCTCAACTCTTAGAGTCAAGCTTTGAAATTGGGGTAAAGACATTGAAAATCAATAAAACTCTGGTTCCGCACTTTCTCTCACTATTGCCTGTAGTTCGCACCTTCTGTTTACAAAAACTGCGGACCTGCCCGCTCTGTCCCTAAAGGTGTGGGTGCGGACCCCTATGAAAGTAAAAAATGCGCAAGTTTATTCTAAAAAACTCACTTTGGGTTAATTCTAGATGATTCTAGAAGGAATTTTGACGTGGATTGGCCGCTCTTAGGTGGTTCATGCATCCCAAAAGAGAAGGAGCTAATCCCTTGATGAGAGGAGCTATCCCTTTGAAGGAGGGATTTATCCCTTTGAAGGAGGACCTAGTAACTTCCCTCCATTGCACTATAAATTCAGGCATTGGGCTGGTTGCTAGGGAGGTTAGAAGCTGAACATTTTTGAGGGTAAATGCTGGTGGAATTGAGACTTCCTAGTTAAGCTTGAGAGGAGAGATCACATACCTTTTTGGCTTCATTGAAAAGAGAGTGAAACTTGTCAAAGTAGAGGAGACTTCTTGTTGGACCCTGGGAGGAGCTTGTACAGCGTCAAGGCACAGGTTGTAAAGTTCTTCTTTGATTTGAATTAATACAATCAGATTCATTTTTCTCAACAAATTGTCTTATGTCATTTGTTTCATGAATTCCTTGATCTTCATGTTAAATATGTTTTATGATATTGGCTTTTCAGGTGCTATTTAATTTGTTTGCTTGTTTGTGTTTGCAGATTCGCAACAAGGGAGCTCATTTGGATCAAAGGAGTGAAGGCTTCCACAAACTTGCGTTGGACCTAAGGTAGGCCCTAAAACACTTGTTTGCCTTTGTTTATGAAAGCATATTTAGAGAAAGATAGTGTGTGACTGGTTTGCTTGTCATTAGGTCTTCTTTAGATTCTAGGAAGGTCTATCTTGTCCGCAAGATCGACTCATTCCGTGTGACAAGAGTAACTACAGAGCAAGATAATTAACCATGGAACAATCTTCAAGCTGGAATAAGATGAAATGGAGTCAGGGAATGAAAGGCAATTAAGAATCTTTCATTATGCTAACAGAGGGAAAATGAATAAATATTACCAAGGAGCAGTTAAGAATTCCTTAATTATATTCAGAGTGAAAGAACCAGGGAGACAGGAGCAGTCAAGAATTCCTGCCTATGCTAGTCCTGAAGAAAACATAAAAATGACAGGAATTGAACACAGAGTACAACAAAGTAAATTCTGGGCTATTCTTTTTTCCTGCAATTTAGAACATGATACTTAGATGATATATAAAACACAAATACAGTAAAACAAGAGTTAAAAAGACTTATTAATCCATGCGATAATCCAAGAATTCTACGACATGGGCTTCAGCCATCAATTCCATAACCAGAGAGTTCATCGGCAAAGCATTCCAGCAATCTTTTATTCAGAAGAGTTCTCAAAATTTACAGCGCAGGTCCAGAATGATATTCACCAACCAACCCTCAATACATCTCTAAGGGAGGTATTTATACAAAAAGAGTTACAAAATATCTCATAGAGAAAATATCAAGCAATAACTCTATCCATCTACTTCTTCAAAGGAAGTAAATGACATTGAAAACAGAGCGCAATGAATGTAGGAGTAACTTCCGTTGTACTCGCTGCCTTAGGTGGTCTGATATATTTGACTTTTCAACTCAACAAGTTGGCTGGTAGCTGTCTCTTTATTCCGCGTTCCTGCATTGCTGTCCCGACCATTCCATCTGTGCCTGGTTCCGCTTTAATGCATTTTGGCGTGACTTCCTTCCTCTGTTGTTTTCATTTTTATGATAGGTGGCATGTGCATTGAATTTTATTTAATGCAGATGATCAAAAAGGGAACTAAAACTACATTGGCAAAATCTCTAACATGCTCTGCCACCATTGGTCTGTTGGAAACTCGTGTCTTTGTAGTTTTATCAATATTTCATCAGCTTTAGTATACTTGTAGAAATTGGGTTGTACTTCAAAAAGATGTGTTATTTCATGCTCAATATAGAACAGATTTTCTAACTTGTAATATAGGTTTTGTCCAGAGGGAGGTACTATGTCCTCTGAAGTGCTTGATGATGCTGTGATCTGATTTGCAACATATGTATTCACCCTGTGAGCATATTGTTCATGTGTCAACAGCCTCTGATTGCTGGTTAATAAGCTGGGTAAACCTTTGCTCTGAAAGACTGTAAACTTCTCTGTAAAGGCATTTATTTCTGTCTACATCTCTTGGCACTTTCTCTCCAGATTTTGTACAAAAATTTTCATAGTCAGCACCTTTTTAACTGTCAAAATGGTACCTTTTCTATCCCTGATATCTAGCGCCGCTAGTTGTTCTCTGGTATGAGTACTCAAAAAATGAATTAGTCTATTGGCCTGTTCGGGCATGTTTCTCAATAATGCTCTGGGCTTTTGAATCTCCACTTGGGCTATTTCTATCAATTCAATTTTCTCATGGATAGTCTGTATTGATCTCCAATGATCAGTGACGGACTGGCCAATCTTAGTCTATAAAATTGTTTTGATTTCTGATAGAGGTTTATGAAGAGTAAGACCTTTCTCCAAGGATTTTACCTTATGTTCTCTCTGCCACCGTTATCTTAGATTTATCATAATTTACCTCTAGCTTGGCCAGTTTTTCTTTGGTTTCCTTTAGCTCTACCATTTGGAGTTCTAATTCTTTTATTTCCTTCATCATCTATTCCATGCTCATGCTGGTATTTGGCACTGTTGTTTTTGTTGCTGCTGAAGTATCTGTGGCTGATGTACCTGTTGTCGATGCTAGGGCAGTGGGAGGGACTGCTATTGTTGCCGTAGGAGGAGCATTTGTAGCTATTGGGACTGTTTGAGATGGTTGAGAGGCCAACTCTCCATGTTTTTTTTGCAATGTTTTCTCCAAATCCTACTCTGTTTCACTTAGCCTTTGATTCATTTTTATTAACAACTCCATCATGTCTTCTTCTTCTTTTTCTTTCACTGTCTCTGTGGTCTGCGGATGCATAGTAACTGGCAGTTTTAACTGCTTCTTGAGGGCAGCTATGTCATCCTCCTTTTTCTTTATTAGTGCTTTTATTGCCTTAGGATCCTTGGGATTATGTCCCAGCTCAATGATGATTTCTTCCAAGGACTTTATCCTGTTGTCCTTGGGCAGAGAGGATGCCTTTTCCAACTCTAGTTGGGCAGATGTATTGTTTAATGAATTCTGCAATTGTTGAGCTTGTATGGCTTTGTCCGCCAAAGTGGAATAGACCATTTCACCGGTTTGTTTGTGCAACTCAACCTGGTCCAAAGGGTGAATGTCTTTGGCAAGAGCCTCCAGATTTGTTCTAATATAATCGGCAGCTGACTGTGGCTGCTGCACTGTGGGCTTGAAATGACTCAAGATCAATTTCCCTTCCTTGATATCATATGCAGACATCAATCTCTGTTGTTTGGCAGGAGTCATTTTGAGGAACTGATCGTAAAGTTGCATTCTTATTGGCTCATTTTGTGCCTTGATCTCCATGAATGGCCTCTTAATATCAGAACTTTGTTTGCTTTGTGGCCATGCTGATGAAATTTCCATACTAGGCTGTTTTCCAAATTGCTGTCCATGAGAACTGGTAGGTGATTCTATCACTGGGGAAGTTAGTGGGCTGGCTGCCCTTTCACTTCTTGGACTTTCAATGATCTCCTCTATAACTTCCTCTTCAGGTAGAGGATCCACTCTCTGCTTCTTTGCTTCTGGCTGCTCTGCTGGCCCACTTATGGGTGTGGCCTCTTCCCGGTCCCTTTTTCTGCCCTTCTCCTCATTGAGAGGAGTCTGCAATGCTGGTATCTCTGGTGCATTGGTCTGGGCAGGAGGAATTTTCCCTTGGCCTTGCTACTGTGATGATGTTGGCTGATCTGTCATTTCTTGTTGCTCTGAATGTAGCACTTCTTTGCCTTTGGATGTCCTTGCAGGTGGAGTATTTTCTTGGGCAGGTTGTTGTGAAGTTGTAGTAGATGATGTGTCCGCTCCAATGTGTTGAGGCAATTTGAAAGAGACCTGTCCAAAAGAGTCTAGGTCAAGAGTTTTTTCAAGGTATTTCATTGCCTGCTCCATTTTCTCTTCCTTAGTAATCTGTTCTACCAATGTGCCAAATACCCATTCATCTTGATTAGCATACTGTTCTATATCAGGGATTCTACAATGTTCATAGCCTGATAGCCTATATTTTGTCTTTCTATCATGGATAAATCCTTTTGGGTCATAGGGTACCCACCAAAAACTCCTTTTTAGTTTGAGCTGCTCACCTAATATCTTTTCAGCATCTTTCCACCCTTCCTTTTTGTTAATAATGAGGGGGCCTAGTTGGTTTCTTAGCTTCAGCTGAGCCTTTTTCTTGGCCTCATAAAAATGAGTCAAATCTGAGCTAATAAATTGCCTAAAGTATTCAAGGGAAAATAGTCTCATAGGTACATACTTTGGCAGCTTGTAGGGGCACAATTCACAGCCATAAATTCTGATCTCTGTGTGATTTTGGTAAAAGTACCAGTCACCTATTTTATAGCTTTTGGACAGCTGTAAGATTTTCTGCATTTCAGCTGAGAGTCTGGGAGGGGTACTTCTCATCAGCATAGATGAGACTGGATATATGAATATATCAATGAACTCACAATAAGTATAAGGAGAATTATGGACTATATGGAAGACTGGGGTCCAAAATATGACAGATCTCCTTTCTCCTTTTGCATCCAATTTCTTGACAGGGAATTGAAAACTATCTGTTTGATAGTATAAGAACAGATGATATATATATGTTGTATACTTGAAAACCCCTTCTCTGTTTAGGCTCATGAATTGTTCATGGATTTTGTTGCTAATGAAGGTAGCAAAGTCAAACTTGATGGTAGGAGGGTGCCTTGGAATAAATATGGACATCAGGGCTAAAATGGTCTCATCCACATACTCACTTGTTCTAAAACCCAGGAAATAGGATATCATGTCAATAACAATTCTCCCAACTTCATTGAAATAGACCTGGTGAAACGGAGGTGACTCTTTGGGCTGGGAGTCTGGGCTCATGAATAACTTGGCAATTCGGCCTATTTCTGCAGAAGATAGTTTGGAGCCTTGGTCCAACAAATACTTCATAGACAGAGGAGTCAGAGGCTAATTAGGCTTGAAATGTAACATCTCATTGATTGAGTCAGGAGTGATATAGAACAGGATAGTGCCATTTGGAGACATGACTGCTCTTTGAGTAGGCTCATAGTTAGCACAACATAGGCGAATTAGATCTAGAAATACATTGACTGATGGTAGATAATATATGGTCAGATTGGACTCCCAGATGCCATAGAGATCAGTCTTGTTTAGGTAGTTGTTTCTAATTTCACAAAATGTTTGCAGATGGTCTTTGATACCCATTAAGTCTTGTATTTGGAAGTCCCTATCAGCTAAGGGTAACCATTCCAGCTCCTTGTGTGGTGCATTCAAGGGGGAAACATTGAGGGCCACTGGAGGTTCCATTTTCAATCTTTTGTAATAATTTTTTTTTTTAATTTGGAATTTGGGCTTTCACAACAACAGTGGGTAAAATATCATTTATCGGGGCTTTCTGCGGGAATTGGAGGTCGAAATGAGCTTGAATTTTAGCTAGATGGGCGAAATTTGCAGGGAGAGACAACTTCTGAGGAATTTATCGGAAAAATGGATAAAAACAGAGGTTATGGCATGTGGGTTCGAAGGTAGCACTACGTCTTTAGTTATGGAAGTCTGGGTTTCTGTGAAAAATGGATAAAATAGGTTGCTTTGTGGAAATAATGTAAAAAACAGGGATAGTTATGGTATATTTCTCAAGAACTGTAGACTGGATTTGCATAATTTTTGGTTTCACGGATTTAACTGAGAGAAAAACCAGAAATACACAGGGTTCGGAAGCAATTGAGTAAATACCTGCTTCAATGGGCGCTCTGTGCAAAACGCAGGTGGCGGGCCGAGCTTGAAGACTGGTTTGTAGGCTGGAGTTAGCTGGGTGGCACACTGTGCAGTGAAATAGGTATTTCGGTTGAAAATTGCATGAATGCGTCGCATAGAGCAAAGAGACAAAAATGGACAAAAACAACTATTTTGCACCAATTTGACAAAAAAATTGGTTTTGGCGGGTTTTGGCGCGCTTTGGTTGGGTGACGTCAGCGTGACGCAAGGATTTTTTCGTATAGTGGGGGTACGGAGGCCGACTTGGCAGTGACGTGGTGGACATGACAGATGATACAGAGGTGGGGTGGCGGATGACGTGTCTGATGATGTGAGGGTGAGGAGTGGGTGACGTTGGCGCGGAGGGGCATAGGCAGTAAGCAGTTTGGCCCCTGCACCACTTTTGGGCCATAGTGGTTTTGGAGGGGGGGCAGCGATCATGTCGGGCGCCTGTCGCGTGTCCTCTGTACGGCGGAAATACAGCCCATCCCCCGGACGCTATCGTTCGGCATATAAGGGCTAGCGATATGCATGAGGGTCTTAGGATCTGCGAACTATGATCCGACGGCTGGCGGCATAATAAACAGGCAGAGGAGTATGCCACGAGGTCCCACCATAACATTTCATTGTTTTGTAAGGTTTTGCAGAGTATCACAATGTATTTCAATTTTGGGTTTGCAGGTTGGTTATTTAATCAACCAAGTGTTAATTAAATCCCAAGGTTTATGTATGCGGAGGGTTTATTATAAGGTTCCAAGTGAACCTATAATTCCTGAAATTCTACGTTTATGGCTATAATTGCCAGGGTGGGGAATATTTTAATATATGGGGGTTTTTATGTATATTTTTATAAAATAGGGGCGGGGAAAGATTATATAGGAGCTATATAATAAAGTTAATGTATTAATATGGTTTTATGAATGGAGAACGCTAAGTTTATAAGGTAAAAACTTAGGTTTTTTAGGGAAATGAAAGGATTTTGTTTACACAAGAAATGTGGCTTGTTTTGGCTAAGTAAACACAGAGTTCCACTTAGTATTTTTCATGAAATGAAGTGAAATAGGACCACTGAGCAGATCCCAATGTCCTTGAGGGGAAATTAGTAAATTTTCTTGGAGGAATGGAGGGAGATTAGTCATGCTTCAACTGTTTTGCAGTCACCTTGCTATGGTATTTGTGATATCCATGAGATAGATCATATTCAACAAGGCAAAATTGATCACAAACCTGCTCTTGCAACACTAAAACTGCCTACCCAGCTTATTAATCCTATCATTTTTTCTTCCTTTTCCAAGGTGCATTTGAACTAGAAAATCCTTACTCTCTTGTTTTCTTTTAACTGTCCTCCTATCTAAGTCTGCCTTTATCTCTTCCAGGGGCTCAGATTTCACTGTTGAGCACCCTTGCTTCTCTACCTAACTATTTGTCTGCCAAGCTTAAACTGTTTGAACAGACCTTATTCTCTAATGCTAAAACAAGAAATTTAAACATGGACTGGCCAAGATTGAGCCGTTGGGCCATCCATGAAGCATGACAGAAGTCACTAATTGCATAACTTGAACTTGTTTGCAAAAAAAAATAGGACAGTAGTGGCATTTTGACTAGCACACTTTCCCGGTCTTTTCTTTAGGGTTCATTTTCTTTCTTTCTTGACCAATTCATTCTTTTTGCCCTTTGATTTTTCTTTTAGGGAATGCCCTCTTTACATTTTTTAAATTTTTGGTTTTTGAAAATATGGAATCTTTGCAGCATGGAAAGGATGATCATATTTGGCATTTCCACAGTCAATCATGAAATATGACACCTATTGGTATAGGAACCTAACAGTTTCAATCTTATGTAAAAATGAAACATATCTAAAGCATGGTTTTTCCTTTGTTTCAAGCTTGTGTAAAAATGAAACTTATCTCAAGAATAGTTTTTTTGTATTTTAATCTTGTGTAGAAATGAAACCTATCTCGAGCTTAGTATTTTTCCTTCTCATTCTCATAAATACATGAGAATAAATTATTGAGTATATTTTCATAATTTTTATGGGCTCATAAAAACTATAAGAAAAAAAACTCCCTTGGATTCTTCTTTATGTTATTTTCAGACTCCCTAAACATGAAAATATTGTTGAGTGAACTTGTTTCCTTTCACACTCGTTAAAAGAATTAGAAAGGGTGTCTATTCTGTGTAAGTTTGCCCCCTTCTTGGACTGGATAGACTAATTATGAAAAAGGTATACTATAGTCAATCATGGTTAGAAGAGTTATCCTTTGTATTGTTTTATCCTTTTTCGGCCATGGGAGACTAAATTTATGAAAAATAACTCCCTTGGAGTCTTCTTTATGTTCTTTTAAGACTCCCTAAATATGAAAAAATCAGCAAGCTTAAATTTCTCCAAGCTAGTTAAAATTTTACATTGAAATAAATCAACGAGTTATCTTTTATCCTTTTTTGGAATCATTAAATCTAAATGAAAATTTTCATCTTGGAGTTTCCTTCTTATTTCTTTTCAAACTCTTTAAACATGAAAATACATTTAGCTATTCCTTCATTGGGCTCATAAAAATTAAAAAACAAAGGACGCATCTCTAAATTGGGACTAAACCACTCCTTCCTAGAGTTTGTTAAAAATAATTTGAAGGACTCTTCTGAAGGATGAGCTTATATTTTTTGGCATATTTTATCCTCTTCAAGCTTGCATAAAAATAAAGATTTATTTTCCAGAAATGGTGGGGGAATTTGGAAAGGGAATGTGTATCTACTATGTATGGAAGGAAGTCACTCTTGAACATGACACCCTTTCACTTCTTGTGCCAAGGTTGGGAAATCCAATTTTCTCTCATTGATCATATAGACCCTTTTAAAGGTCTTGTACTTTGGTTTGTGATCTAATTTTTGAGTCAATTATACCAATACAATTGTCGTGTCTTTAATATGTTCAAGATAAGTTCAACCCGTTTTCAGTTTCTAAGCCTTGTATCATTTCGTCCATATCTAAATTAATAATCTTTTATAGTCGTTAAAGCCTTATACTGTGTTCTCCATCCATGATTCTAGCTTAAATTATTATATCCTCTATTCCACTTCAAATTTTTATACATGTTTCATGTTGTTGATGGGGGATACATCAAGGCCCTCCTGTACTGAAAAGTTTCTTCGCCTCCGAAAACATGTTTACATCATTGACCTTTGATTGATTGATTCTATGAGTGTTCGACTTTACATCATTTATTCACACTCCAAAAGATGTACTTGAGTACCTTAAGGATCATTGTCATTATTGGTGGTTCCTTTCACACATGTTAATAGTTTTCATTATTGACCAGTAATCAGACGGTTTCTACCATGTTCGACCTCAACACATTGATTTTCGTGAATAGATTCGTATTTTGTCTCAATAAAGACGAAGACCCTAGACCCAATCTATTATGTCTAAGTTTTCATGGATTTATTTGAGAATTTATGATTGTTGCGCATCCATAGTATATATTTGGTTGCTATGTTCATATTTTGTCAAGAAGGCATGGATCTAAGATGTATGTTAGTGGCCATGACCTTCCTCATTTGACATGGATCTTTGCATAGTCCATACTTGTACTTTGATTCACTTTTATACCAATTATGGGAATACCTACCTTATAGATGATCATATGATATCATTGAGTTGTAATTCGTTGATGGTTGTTGGTAGGTTTCTGACTAGTTGACCACTTATTTCGATGCCTGTGAATGATAAAGTACTTTAGTCATCACCTTTCTTTTGAATTCGTACTTTAGTGGGAATTATATTACACAATATTTTTTCACAATTGTAACAGATGATGTCATACCCCTATCCTTCGTCATCTTAAGCATAATTTCCAACAACCCCTAAGATAATTTGGAAGATAAACTCACTCAAGAAGATAAGAATCTTATGAAAATACTTTTTAAAAACCTAATTTTAAAGGGTTTCATAGGTGGGACCATAATTATCTGTGATGTTTCTATGTTGTCACATTGTTTCTAACTCTTGACTTGCAACACTGTCTCACTTTTCTTGTTCATAGGGTGCTACTCTATTTTAACAAAGGTAAAAATTAAAAGAATACAAGAATCTTATAATATAGAAGCCTCATAGATGGCATCTTCTCCAATCAATCTGGATCTGGCTCAACCTCCATACCTTGTTGGATATGAACCTCCATCCCTTATCTCCCACTATCCCCTCCTAAGCCTACAAATAGAACTATATCCTATTAATATGGTTAGTCATAAAATATCAGGAGGCTTCATGAAACTCTGCCCAAATTCCCATCTGCCCCCACCCCAACATCAAGACTAGATTGCAACTTTTTTCTGCATTCTTAATACAGTTACACTATTATTTCCCATAAAGAATTGTTTAAGTGTTGACAATGTTTGTTATTTTCTTCCTTGATCGCTTATATAGGTTACATCATATTATCTTTGAATCATTGGTTCTTTGATGGTTTATTTACTTTTGTCACTTGTAGTTCTTTGCATCTAAGAATAGAGAACGAGACCAAGAGTTACAAATAAGCAACAAGGAAAAACATTTGGAAAAAGGTATGGATCTATCCTATTTATATGTTCATTGTTGCTTTGATGTTTGATAAACCTAGGGAAAGTTTATTGCCACTGCCTGTTTTGTTTTAGAAATGGATGCGAGATCTAGGGATATCACCCTTGTCTTCAAGAGAGATTTATATGAAAAACAAGTATTCATACAGTTTTCACTTGGAAAACCTCTTAGATCACCAAATCCTCTTATATTTTTAGATCACCGTCACTCCACAACACATCGGGGCCTGACCCACATCCAAGCCTCCCAATATTGCAACCATGCACTCACCATTGGATGCGTTGAATTCCTAGATGTATATATCATATGCGGTGAAATATAGCCTTGCACCACTCTCTTACCAACGTCCCCACTTGTTGGGAGCTGGATCCCCCAAGGGAAGTTTTGGGGCTAAAAGCCCATGTTTGAGCCAAATTTTGTAATAAAATTGTAAAGACTTCGCATTTTGTGTTCGTGGTGCGCGAAGGTGTCATGTGTCATAAAGGGTAGTCCGCCCTTAGTTTTGTAAAGTAAAGTCGGTTGTAAGAGATCTACCCATGGTCCGCGGACCATGGGATTGTATAAAAAGAGCTAAGCTCTCAATAGTTTTGGAGAGAAAAAAGGGGAAAATCATGTAAAAGAGTCATAGATCTAAAGTAAGAAGTCTAACTCTTGGGTCGTACTGTAGGTAGAGGCTCTGCAGCTGAGTCTATAGAGGCCTAGGGTAGAAGTCTGCAGCTGACTGCGCAGACCCCTGCAGCTGTGTGCACAAGGTGGATAGAGTTTGTAAACACTCGAAAGATATCAATAAAGAGAGATATTCTACAATTTCTATGTCTTTGCTCCGTTAATGCATCTTATCGTCTTATGTATGAATTTCCTTTATTATGCTTATATGATGCGCGAGTGAATGCAATTACATTGGAAAACTAAATGCAATTACGAATATCTGTTTACGCGGTGTTAATTATAATTTTTTGATAAAGATAACAAGTCACTTAGATTAATTGGGGAATTTACATGGTACGCTGCCATAGCAGCGTGAAAGTACCTGAGCAACAGGTTAGGGTTGCGCGAAGGTCAATCGTAACCTTTTGCGGAGGTATTGAAGGGAGGAATAAGGGGCTAGTCTGGCAAGCCCTAGAGCTAAGTGACCTACGCAAAGCCAAGGATAGAGGGAATTAACCGACATCACAACCATCTCAAGGTTAGAAAACTTTGTTCCAGCATCCCCCCATACTACTTCGGGTGATACTTCGGTTCATTCTCTGCAAGCTGATGCCGAAAGGACCAATAGTGTAGGGATTTGTTTGGCTAGTTAACCTTGAACCTGGGTCAGGCGCCCTCAAGCTAGCAAATGGTTCCGTTTCCGGGACCAGAATCTACATAAGAGATGTGTGATGTCGTATCACTGGAATCCAACTAAGAAGGAGATCGGAGATTGGTTAGATAGAAAAATCCATGAATTCGTAGCACAGGAGAACAAAAACCCACGACTGACAAAGGAACAGTGGTTGGACAAATACTTGTATACAGAGATCCACGAGATCTTTTTCTGCTCCTTTCCAGTTGAGCTATACGAGTGGATCGTGAAGCTAGCAGATAGTCAAGGAAGGTGGAAACTTAACGGTCCTATTGTTTGGACCCCGGAGCTAGTACAGAAATTGGAAGCATTTGAGGAAAAGATCACCCGCGTAGTTAATCATTGGTTCGATCGCATCATAGGAGGATTTGTGACTGAATTCGTGGATGACACCTCAGTCAGCTACAGCGAGGTGGAGCGATGCTTTTTCAAAGGACCGTGAGGTAAGTACGTAAAATCTTTGAATACCTAGATTAAAATTATATTGTGCGAAAGATAGGTTATGCAACTACATTGATGTTTGGAACTACGCGAAGTGGAAAAACTTACAGGAATGAAGGAAAAAAGGGTCCTGAATATAGTCCATTGATTTCACCTCTGCAAGGTGACGAGGAAGGGATAGCACAAGTTTCTCCGTGAAGTGTTATTCAATTAATAAGACAAGGATTCCCGCGAATACCACCTATAGCCACACCACCTCCAACTTCACCACCATCACCTACAACTTCACTCGTACCACCTCCACCTCCAACGCAGTTCAGTATAGCAAATTTAGTAAAGATGCCTTTGTTCAAAGGCTTGGGAAATAAGGACCCGAACCAATTATGGTTGGTTGTGAAAGCTGTATGGGATGCTCAGGGCGTTACAGATGATCACATAAAGAAGGTGAAATTGGTTAGTGCTCTGTAAGATCGCGCGCTAACATGGTATATGAAGTAGTCTAATGATAACCCAAATGTTGGAGTGCTAGACATCCAGACAGCATTGAATAGAGAATTCAGGGGGCCTAAATCTGAGGCAATGTTGATTTTGGGATTCAAGGAAATCGAGATGCAAGCAGGCGAGACACCGTGGGAACTAGATCAGAGGTTGAAGTGTACAATCCGTGAAGCCAACGTGAATTTGAGAGACCGACAACATCGCGAGTGGTTTGTGGCTTCATTACTGCCACACTTAAGGGTTGCACTGTCACAACAGAAGATAACAACTTAGGAAGAGGCCTTGGAGATTGCCATGAGACTACATGAAACACCAATGCAAGATCCAAATCTGGGGGTTCAACAGATCCATGCACAGTTGAAGAATCTATGCCTTGAGATGCAAAGTCTGAAGTAGGACAGAATAGTTCGACCAGAGGTGCGATAGGAGGTATGGTGCTTGAAATGAAAGAGTCAGGGGCATGACAAGGACCATTTCCCGGTCTTTGTGAACTATATTGCAGGAGGAGGACCAATGCCTTTGAGGCCAGAAGCTCAAGCAAGACCTAGCATGGGGCCTGCATTGTGGTGCACTATATGTCAGGTAGTAGGAAAACATGCCACAGATAACTGTCATTTGCTGTAGAAGTTTGTACAGACAACGCAACAGTTGTTCTGCAACTTTTGCAAATCGGTAGGGCATGATGAGCATAATTGCAGGAGTTATGAATTGATGAGGGAGAGAACTCCCACCTATAGGGTTCAAGCATAAACACGGTCCCCTCACCAGAGCACAGGGATGGCGCGAACAGGATTCCAGGGGTGCGGGCGAGGCCGAGGTAGAGGTCGAGGATAGTTGATTTGCTACAATTGTAGAGGACTAGGACACTATGCCCACGATTTCACTAACCCAACGCATTCGTCTGCAAGTATTTCACGTTGTTTGATCATGAAACGAAAGACTGTCCTACGCTGATAGCAAGGATACGTGACAAAGGGGCACTACCACCTCCACCAACTTAGAACCTGCAGATGATGAGGTCTGAGCCACACAAAGAGGATCCAAATGTAAATATAGTGCTCAGAAGTGGAATCGAAATAGGAGATGACAAGTGGAAACAACCAGAAGACAGTACATGGGTTGGCAAAGCTCCGGAAAAGGAGGATGAGTTCGATTTAGAGTGCACACGGAAGACATTCATGGAAGCTAAGAAGAGCTTCGCTAAGGCCTCTACCTCAGGGAATTGATTGGGCTACTGATATGAACGGGGTAATCAACCTAAAGAAGCGAAAGATGATATTTGAGAAGAAATTGCTACGCGTAATAGTACCCTTAGATCCTACTGAAGGATCTCACTATACTGAACCAGTCTACGATTATGAGAGTGATGACAATTTGGACTGTATCTATAAGATAACAGTGCGAGACCAAGAGTGGGTGAATCCCACCGTGGATGGACAAATTGCATGGGATCGCGAGAGCTTCTGCACCTCACACTCTGACGAAGAGTTAGAACACTGGCAGAATCGGTTACATGAATTGACTACGCTGAACTGCAACATGATGACCCGATCGCTACGATGTGTGTCCTCGGAGGTAATAAATCTGCCTACTCATGATGGCCTGAATGAGGTAGATATCTTCTTGGATGCATTTGAAAGGGAGGTACCAGAGAAGCAGCGCTTCCAAGCGTTGGACTGGGCACTACGCCCACAAGATGGTGCGGTACACATAAGGGAAGCTTTGATGATTGGCGCGAATGTAGGAGGATGATGAGAACACAATTTGGGAAGCCTAAGATGCGAATGATAGACAAGTATGATGGGTAGGATGATCTGCGTGCGCATTTGGCCAAATGGACCCAGGCTTATAAAGAAAAGCCCCAACCTGAATGGGTGCACTTGTTCTGTCACACTTTGGACGTTGTCCCGATGAATGGGTACATAGAAACAGAGCTCTGTCATGGTATAAGTGAATGGGATATTCTGTGTGAGGGCTTCGTAATGACATTCAGTTTCGAAGACGGGTTTGACTGTATCGATGAGGCGCTACAAGAAGTGAAAGCAACAATCTTTAGGGTACCACAAGATCCTTTGGACCTGATTCAGCTTGAGTGGGCTACTCAGCTAAGTCATGCGCTCGAATGCTATAACGTGATCGCTGAAGAAGAAGATGAGAATCTGCGGAAGATTAACATTCTAGAAACAGAGGGTCACCGCGAGGATAAAAGACCACATATTGAGAACCCTGATATAACCGTGCCATTGAAAATGAAACAAGTAAACATTGGTACAGAGGCAAAAAAAAATTCACAAAGATTGGACACTACTGGAACGACGCGACAGTGGATAAGGTCACTGAATTGCTCCGCGAATACCAAGATTTATTCCCTACCAAGCTTATGGATCTGAAGGGGATAATTAGGGACCTGGGTGTTATGAAGATCACATTAAAGCCCGACGTGAAGCCGGTTAAGCAAAGACCTTACCATCTCAATCCGAAGTATAAGGATAAGGTCCGCTTAGAGCTAGACAAGATGCTCGCGGCAGGTATCATTGAGCATGTGGAAGAATATAACTGGGTAAGCCCAATGGTGGTATAGGAGAAGAAGCATAAAAATGAAATAATGATATGCATGGATCTCAGAAAGCTGAATGATGCTTGTGTACATGATCCTTTCCCAACTCCGTTCACTGATGAAGTGTTGGACAATGTAGGTGGCTAGGAAGCCTATTCCTTCACTGATGGGTTCTCTGGGTACCACCAAATCAAAATCGCATCGAAGGACAGGAGCAAGACAACCTTCGCCACTGAGTGGGGTTGTTTTCAGTACACCATAATGCCTTTTGGATTGAAGAATGCGCCTACGATATTCTCGTGCGTATTTGTTGCTGTGTTCAAGGAATTTATTCATAAGTTCCTGGAGGTATACTTTGATGACTAGACTATGTTTGGGCTGGTTAGATGCCATGTAGCAAGCTTGCGCCTGATGCTGGATACCTGTCAAAGATACCAAATCACGCTCGATCTAAAGAAATGTTTGTTTTGTGTTCCTTTTGGGACCTTGTTGGGTCATGTGGTTTGTAGATAGGGACTAATGGTAGATTCCGTGAATATCATGGTGATACTGAACTTGGAAGCACCGAGGAGTGTGAAGAAATTGCGCACTACCTTGGGACATACGGGATATTACAGAAATTTTATCAAAGGCTATACCCAGATCACCATTCCTATGGAGAAATTGTTGAAGAAGGATGTCACATTCTGCTAGAACGAGGACTGTAAGAAGAGCTTGGATATATTGAAAGAAAAGATGGTCACCGCACCGATTCTAGTCTTCCCAGATTGGAAGAAGGAGTTTCATGTACATGTTGATGTGTCATGTATAGCACTGGGAGCAGTACTGACACAAGCTGGTGGAGAAGGCTTGGACCATCCTATCGCGTTCGCAAGCCGAAGATTACCCAAAGCAGAGAAGAACTATTCCACCACCGAGGGCGAAGGGTTAGCCATGGTGTATGTGCTCTAGAAGTTTAGGCACTACCTGTTGGGTGGCCATTTTAAGATGTATACAAATCACTCCGCGCTGAAGTACCTGGTGAATAAGCCTGTTTTGGGGGGATAATCTACAGGTGGCTCTTATTGTTCCAGGAATATGATTTTGAAGTTATTATAAAACATGGACGACTGAACACGGGACCAGACCATCTGTCGTGCATCAAAATAGGGGAGGAACCCACTAATTTGGAAGAAGGATTGCCTAATGCGCAACTATATGCAGTGTGCATCAAAGATGGTCATTTTGAGGATATAATACATTTCCTAACGATAGGTATCGCACCGGAAGGATACACTGTCTAGCAGAAGAATGAATTAGTGGCGCATGCGTCAGATTTCTCTGTCATTGTTGGGAATCTGTACAAAATGGGGTCTGATGAGATATTACGATGGTATGTACCTGAGTTTGAAAGAAGCAACATCCTCACAAACACTCATGGGGGCACCATGGGAGGACATTATGCAGAAAGAGAAACCATGTAGAAGATTCTACACGTAGGGTTGTGGTGGCCAACCCTCCATCAGGACTCAAAAGCGTATTGCAAGGCGTGTGATGTGTGTCAAAGGACTGGTAGGCCATCATGGAAAGATGAGATGCCTTTGAATCCACAGATGACGTTACAACCCTTTGAGAAGTGGGTGATAGATTTTGTGGGACCCATTCATCCCCAAAGAAATACGGGGGCAAGGCACATTATCACCATGACGGAGTATTTGACTCATTGGGCAGAGGTACAACCTGTGAAGTATTGTACAGGCGCAACCGCTGCAACATTCCTCTTTGAGCATGTATTGATGTGATTTGGATGTCCGAAGATCTTGATGAGTGATCGTGGTACACACTTCCTGAATGAGACGATCAATGTGCTGACGGAGGAATTTTAGGTATATCACTAGAAGAGCATACCTTATCACCTGCAGGCTAACGGGACAGTGGAAGCATTCAAGAAAGTGCTTGAAAACACGCTGAAAAAGGTTTTCGATGCTCAGCAAAGTGATTGGGACCTACGCATACCTGCAATACTATGGGCTTATCGAACGACATGTAAGAAGTTGATTGGACAAACCCCCTTTAAGCTTGTCTATGGTGTTGAATCGCTAATGCCGATGGAATATATTGTGCCAAGTCTATGCATAGCAGTGCTCATAGGTATGATGGATTGCAGAGCCCTGGAGGAAATGCTCACACAGTTGGATGAGCTTGAGGAAGAGAGATTTTTACCTGGATTTCACCAACATGTCCAAAAGCAGCACGAAAAGGCATGGCATGATCGACATTGTAAGTTGCGCACATTTAAGGTAAACGACCTGGTTTTGTTATATGACAGTAAGTTTGATAAGTTTCCTCGGAAATTCAGGATGCACTGGTTAGGGCCCTATGTCACTAAGGAAATTAACGATGGAGAAGTGGTACAATTGGTCAAATTAAATTGAGAACCCTTCCCAGGAAAGGTGAATGGAAATTGCTTGAAGCCATACACCAGCGGTTCGACCATGTGACTAAATGAAGGTAGCACATTCGTATCGCTCTTGGCAGCTGAAAGGAGGTGCGAGACTATAAACTACACTGCCCGAGTTGGGGAGTTGCGCGATTGGAGGATGGTGTGAAGAAAGGAAGTGTCACAAGGTCTGCGGCAGCGCGGAGGGAGCTGCGCTACCCAGGGTGTTGCACTAAAAATTGTCACCTTGACATTTTGCAATCTGTGTGAGTCCATTACCACTCATACTTTCCTCCTTTACAAGTCTTAAGCCTTAGTTCCTCATATCAAGCCTTGAAAATAAGAGAAAGCCCTCAAAAGTCTTTAAAACTCTGGTTCCGCACTTTCTCTTTGCATTACCTGCGGTCCCGCACCTAATGGTCATGTTCCCTGCACACCTGACTGCTCTGTCTTTGTGTGATGGGTGCGGACCCCTGTAAAAGTTAAAAAGGTGCGAGTACATTCTGAAAAACTCACTTGCAATCATTTCTAGAAGCTTCTGGAAGGAATCTTGAGGTGGCAAGTTTGCTCTCTTAAGGTTCATGCATCCCATACCTTAAGGAGCTAACCCCTTGATGTGAGGAGCTTATCCCTTTGAAGGAGGATTCTATCCCTTCATAGGTGGACCTATAACCTCCTTCCTCTGCACTATAAGATGAAGCATTGGGCTAGTTACTTGGGAGGTTAGAAGCTAAATATTTTTGAGGTGAAATGCTACTGGAACTTAGTCTTCTTTTGTTGATTTTTTATGAGGAGAGATTACATACCTCTAAGATCTCATTTGGGAGAGTGCAAGGATTGTCAAAGTAAAGGAAATTCCTGTTTCAGACCCCAGGAAGAGCTTGTTCAACATCAAAGCTGAAAAGGTTGTAAGGTTCTTTTACATCAAAGTTAATACAAATAAGTTTATTTTTCTCAATAAGCTGTTCATTTATGGTTTATTTTATGGATTCCTTTATCACCATAATAGACATGATTTATGATATTTGCTACGCAGGTTCTATTTAATGTTTTCTTGTTTGTGATTGCAGGTCTTCAAAGTTAACTCTTTCGAACGATTGAAGGATGACTACTACGAAAAAGCATTGGATCTAAAGTAGGATCTTAACACCTTTATAGTATTTACTTATAAATCGTATATGTCTACAAAAAGATAGGTTTGTTTGTCTGTTTGTTGCTAGACTATCTTCTGATACTAGGGAGATCGGCCTTGTCCACAAGATTGATTTATCCGGCCAACAAATTGGTGGCTCCGCTGGGCAATGAATTTGGTTTTTGGTTTTCCTTTGTTTTGACTTGAGAAAATTGTTTTGTTTTCCGCTTTTTTATTGATGTATACTGGCTTGGGTAGTTTTTAGAATCTGGATTTTTTTTTTTTTCAAATTTTTCAAGGGACCGCACTTTCTCTTTACAGACAGTGTGGGCATCTCCGCACTTTTCCTTTAGTAAACAGAGCGGAACCACACCTGTTACTTCTGGAGCCTGCAGACCTTGTAAATTTTTTTGAAAAACCTAAAATACCTTCTTCCAGTTAGGTTTAGGTTTGATTTAGGATTTTTAGTGTCTACCCAGATCTATATTTTTCCTCACAAAAATCTCTTGTGAGTGAGTTTCGATAGCATTTTTGTTTTGGATGATTTTCTAGAAGTTTTGAATTCCTGGAGTGGTTTTCACTTTGTCTCTGTAGTGACTCAAAGATCAGAAGCTTGAGAAACCTTAGATCACCCTGGTGTCTTTTCATCTTGTTGATGAGTCTGACTTGGTTGTGAAATCTATCCTTTGTGAGAAATAGATTTAGTTTTCTCGTTGCAAATCTTTGAACAAACTTTGTTATAAGTTTTGAATTTCATTTTTACAAAAGAAAACATATCTTGATGTTTTTTTATTGATTTGTTATTCTATGCAAATGAATCCTTATTTTACTGAACAACTAAGCAAAACATCCTCAAAAAGAATTGAAGCTTTTATTCAATTAGATTTTTAAAGTTTTTAGATCTTAAAATCAGTTTTCGTAGTTTTGAGTGTTTTTCTAGAACTTGTAGATCTCTTTTGAAGCAAATTGTTTTTTGTAGTTTCGAGTTTTGAAAAAGGAAAGGGATTTATTGTGAGCATTAATTATTAGTCCCGTTATGAGTTCTTATTGAAAAAGAAAAAAAGATTTACTTTCCATTTCCATGTTGAAAGAAGGAATCATTTCTTAAAGAATTGCATTCTCGAACTCTTTCCTTTAGCTAGAATTTCATTGAAAGAAAAACGAATTACTTATCATTTTAGGTTCATTTTTTTAGTGTGTTTGGAGTCGAGTCTTCACACCATCAAAGTTTAATTTCCATACCTATTGACTTAAAGAACAACCCATAAAAGCAACGCTTAATTAAAATTGATCTAGTAATCTTTTATATTTCTAGGGCTCTTATCACCAATATAGCTTAGGCTAGTATCTTGGAGTAGCGAGTAATTAACTCTCCAAGATAGTTAAAAAAAACAAGTAGATATATCTTGCGGTAGGAAATAAATCCAATTGTAATTGATACAATTTGGGAAGCTTCTCTTAAAGGAGTCAATCACGAGATCATGTCTGAACCTCTGAGACAATCAATTCTATTTCATTTGGAAAGATAGAAGATTTGCGTGTATTATAAGCGGTAAACCTCGAATTAACCATTGTCAAGGAGCTTGGGGTCACTTTTTGGTAAACCTCAGATTGACCATTGTCGAGGAGCCTTCAAGGGGATTGAGCTTTGTTACTCCGCCTTTGTGCGTAGATCGGATCGTAGAATGTTCCACCAGTTGTATTTGTTGTTGTTGGTAACCTTAGTGTCCATAAACTTAAGATTATTTCCTAAGGTGATGGTGAAGGAAAGATCTCACTATACCTGGAGCAAACGTCGACTAGACTCACTTGGACTCTCTGGGGGGTTCTCTTCACTCGAGATGGTTTTTTGAAGAAACTTGTGCCAGTCTGTTTCATTAAGCAGGTTGTCGGGGTAACTGTTCCAACCGCCCTTTCTGTATTAAACTTCTACTAAGTTGGATTTCATCACTAACTAGTGTTTTTAGTATGGGAAGTTACTGTTTGTGTGTGGTTTGAACACTTAGATTTTTTTAGGCGTGTGATTCAGCTGTTTGTTTCCTCAAAGACTTTAGGTGGTTTTATTGAAATTTTCTTTGTTTGCGTGTGATTAATTAATATTTAATTGTGACCAAATTATCGAGACACGGGTCTTAGTTTTTCACCACCTCGAATTCCTTTTCACCCTACGCCAAGAGGTTATTATCCTTCTTCGATCATGTCAAGATAGTCATCTATGTTTTCCCAATCACTGGAAACATTTTTATACGGTATTCCTACTGTTCCTTCGGGGTACCAGTCACTTTCTGGTACTTTTTCAGGAGCAATTCCTCGACCGACTGAACATCAGTTATCACCTGGTAGTAATGGAACTCAAATGTTGAATGCAGAGCAAATTCTTATGATGTCTGGTAGTATTCCAAATCCTCAACCTCAAGGTAGTCAGTTACCGCCTTGGGGGCAACCCCAAGGTAGTCAATTACCGCTTGGGGGGCAACCTCAAGGTAGTCAGTTACCGCCTAGTGGGCAACCCCAAGGTAGTCAGTTTCCGCCTGGAGGGCTACCTCAAGGTTTTCAACCTTCAGGATAGCACATACCCCAAGGTCAACCCTAGACTCAGTATATTCCTCAGGATGCTTATCAACCCCAGATTCAGTACGTGCCTCAAGGTTATCAACCTCAAGGTCAGTACCCAACTCAAGGTTTCCAACTGCCTTCTGGTCAATCATTTTTACAAGGAGCTGGAAATGTACCGCTTAATTATCAGCCCTACGTTCAACTAGGTTATGGTCCTCCATATGCACAACCTTTTATGAGTTCATACTCCGGAATGAACATGGTGTGGGATTCGTCTCAAACTCAACAGACTTTGCAACCTAATGTGCATTTACCTAGTCAAGCTGGAAAACCTTTGGTTTCTGGTCCAACCCAGCCACCTGTCCAACCTACTATTCAAATACCCGCATCTGGTACAATTCAACAGCCTGGGCCTAGCTCACCTCATACTCTGCCTCAAACTACTGCTGCAACTAGTGCAACTTCTGTTCAACCTACCACACCTATTTCTAGAGTATATGTAGCTTCGGTTTCTACTATCCCTGCATCAATGCAAATTCCTCAAGTCTCTATGCCACAGTCAGGACCTACAGTTCAGACTTCGGTCCAAATGCTTGCAAGACAAGCTGGTCCAAGTACGATTGCCACAATTCAACCGCAATTCACTTATCAACCATACCAGGGACAGTATCAATTTGGTCCTGCTGTACAAAACCCAGTTCATCAGTATCAACTGTATCCTGGCTATACCTATCAACAACCTCAGTTTGGTCTAGTTAATCCTAGTTTTCCAGGAGGTTATAACATTTCTAATGCAAATCATATTCCAGGTTATCCTGGATATCCTCCTCCTGGAGCTGGTCTCATTACTCAAGGTTTTTGTGACCCTAACCGTCAGTTACCATTTATTGCAACTTTTGATTTACCTGATTTTTCATGCCTTACGAACAATCTGATTTACTATCTTCCATATTGGCTGCCAATGCCTAGTAAGTTGCCCAGTGATATCCCGAAATTCAAGGGTAAGTCAGGAGAGGATCTGGCAAATCACGTCATGACTTATCACCTCTGGTGTGCATCTAATTCAATCATTGATGATTCAATTCGTTTGCTTCTTTTTCAACGAACTCTTATTGGTCTTGCCGCCAAATGGTACATTGAGTTACCACGAGGCTCTTTTTATAATTTCAATTGTTAGCCACTGCTTTCTTAACTCATTTTCAGTTGCCTGTCAGATACGACAATGGCACGGAACTGTTAACTTCACTAAAACAATCCACATCCACATATATTTTTGATCATATTCATGAATGGCGACATAGAAGGCGTTTAGTGAAAGTTCTCATTCCAGATCAAATTTTAGCAGAATGGTTCATTAAATCACTGTTACCTAAAATCGCTAAAGATGTAGCTAAGGGAGGAGTTGTCACTGAAGAGCAAGTCATTGCTCAGGCTCAGTACCTTGACCTTGTCTATACGCAGTCAGGTACTTTACATGAAAAAATCCCTGATCTTCCAAAACACGGTCAAATAGTTGCAACTCCTTTAAGGTCTCATGCCACTGATGGGATGATTGGCTCAATTAGTACTAAAAGTATGAAGAAATCTTCAAAGAATTCTTCTCCTATTATAACTTCACCTAATTCCCTGAAAGGAGATTCTTTCGCTGAAGTTTTTGCTGATGTCCATGTCATAGATTCGTCTACGACCAAATCCGGTAGTAAAGATAAGGGGAAGAAGAAAAACAAACCAAATTGAAAAGATAAAATTGAATCTACTGACGAAAAACGGAAACCTCGCTATCCTTGTTTCATTTGCGAAAAGGATCATTTTATCAAAGAATGCCCACATCGAGCAGAGTTTTGCGAAATTCATTAAAGGTTCTTAAACGCCTGTTGTCTTGAAAGATCCTTTTCCTACTCAAGATAGTACGATGATTACTTCTTCCTCGAATGCCTTAGAAGAACCTGTTATGATGATGTCAAATGTTAGGATTGTGACGCGATCGCAAGATTATGGTAGTAAAAATCCTATTGATGGTAAAGAAGCAGAATCTTCTAATTCAAACACATCAACTAGCCTCCTCCTAGTTCTGGTCCACTACAGATCGAGAAGCCCAACCTTGCCTTAGTAATCAAACTGCCTGCTAAAGGTATACTTCAGAAATCAGCTTTGAATCCACATGTGAGAGCTTCTCAGTATTATAACATTGTTGAAGACTTAGCTATTTCCCCTTCAGCAATGTAAGCTTTGGAAGTGCTGCAATTGTGCCTAGCATAGCGTAAATTACTATTGTCTGCTATAGGAGCTATTGATAGTAAGGATTTGATCCTAATAATATTCGATTTAGAGAATAGTACACCTCACCTCCCTCATCAAATGGCTTTCCATATTCTAGTTTTAGTCAAAAACAGACCTTGCTTTCAGACTATGATTGATGAAGGGGCTTCTACGTGTATTATGTTGATCCAGTGTTGGAAATTGCTTGGTTTTCCCACACTCAATCAGTCTTCGACAATTCTAAAGGCTTTTGATGGCTGAGGGTTCCATCCTTTTGGTATTTTGCAGGATTTACCTATAGGGGTCGAAGGAAAAATCGTAAATCTAGATGTCAAGGTGGTTGATGCCCCCCTAGATTACAACCTTCTCCTGGGTCGCATTTGGTCTTATGCTATGACTGCTATTGTTTCATCGGTCTTTTGGATTATTAAGTTTCCTCATAACGGAAAGATCATTACAATAGACTAGCTGACTTATTTGTCATCCGACCCAACCTCTACAGATAGTATTCAGCACGTCGGTAAAACAACTATCCCTTACAAGGATGTTGGCGTAGGTTTGATTAAAGATTCTAGTTTACTAGGAACCTTTTCCTTCCCTCCTCCTAATTTATCGCCTTCTATTGCAAATATTCATATGATTTCATCAAATACTATTACTATTGGTGATCCTTGGATCATACCTTCCGATTCTGAGGTGGATTTATTTGATGGCGCGATGCCTTTGAGTCCCATTGAAATTGCATATCAGGTTGTACAGTGGTTTTCTGATTCCTGAACAACTCAATGATAGTTTGTACCTGTGTCAACCTCGTTAAAAAATGAAACCGGGTGTCTCAAGGATAGTTTGTTCCTATGTCAACCTCGTTAAAAAATGAAACCCGGTGTTTTGAGGATAGTTTGTTCCTGTGTCAACCTCATTAGAAAATGAAACCAGGTGTCTCGAGGATAGTTTTATCTTGTCTCAACCTCGTTAAAAATGAAACAAGGAACATAGTTCCTTGTCTTGTGTCAAGCTCGTTAAAAAATAAAACAAGGAGTCGTGAGCATAGTTTCTTGATCTTGTGTCAAGCTCATTAAAAAATGAAACAAGGATCATCGAGGATAGTTTGTTTCTATGTCAACCTCGTTAAAGAATGAAACCGGGTGTCCCGAGGATAGTTTTGATCTTGTGTCAACCTCATTAGAAAATGAAACAAGGAGTTTGGAGCATAGTTCCTTGTCTTGTGTCAAGCTCGTTAAAAAATGAAACAAGGGTTTTGAGGAAAGTTCTTGATCTTGAGTCAACCTCGTTAAAAAATGAAACAAGGGTTATGAGGATAGTTCTTTTACTATGTCAACCTCATTAAAAAATGAAACAACTCCCTTTCCAAATCGAGTCTTTCATTAAGATCTCGTAAAATCCAAGTCGAGTCTTTCCAAGATCTCGAAAGTGAACTTTCATTCCATCCACCTCATTGAATGCAATGAAGCTTGGGGGGCATGTACCTCGATTTGAGTCATTATGCTAGGGGCATGCGAACTTATAACAAGCATAGTTTTTCATTTCAAGCTTGTGTAAACATGAAACCAAATCCAAGAAGAGTTCTCTATGGTTCAAGCTTGTGTAAAAATGAACCCATACCCGATTTACATCTCGTGATTGCCGTTTTTATCCGCTAAATTATGCTAGATGAGCCTTGGTTGTTTCGTTCCATCGCCACCATCTCTTTGGCTGATCATATGCTTTCACTTGGTTGTTTTTCCTTTCCTGAGGGACCGCAGGGATGAGTGGTTTTATTAGCCAACCTCTTAACCATTACATGTTTTGAGCAGCTCCACTATTGCCGAAACCAATTGCTACCCTTTATACCACTCGTTCCTCTAGGACAAGTCTTCTTTAAGCTCTTTTCTGACTCGTAAAATACGAAAAGATTGCCGAGTTTTTCCTTTTTTGACTCGTTAAACGAATTAAAAAGGAGGTCCACTTTCAGCTCTTTTCTAACCATATAAACATGAAAAGATCGTCGGACTTTTGTTGTTTCATGTTCGATACTGGTTATGAAACAACGTGTCTTCGATCACTTTTCTACTTTCTCGGATCAAGGCCACTAATTATGAAAAGTACTTCTTGATCGTAATGGTCAAGCGGTTCTCTCGAGTATTATTTTATACTTTTTCCGGCTCGAGGGACACCAATTTACAAAAAAGAGAAACATTGGAGTCCTCTTTAAGCTCCTTTCAGACTCTCGAAAATTGAAAAGATTGACGAGCACTTGATTGTTCGAACTCGTTAAAATAAATGAATAATTGTCAATTCAGTATAATTTTACCCCTTTTACAGATTGAAATGGACTATTTACGAAAAAGGTACACGTTGACTAATTATGGTCAATAGAGTCCTCTTTAAACCCTTTTCAAACTTGTTAAATATGAAAAGATTGTCGAGCACTTGTCTTTTCCAGCTCGTTAAAGTATTGGAAATCTCATCCCTCCTGTATTATTTTATCCTTTTTCGGACCTGAGGGATTATTTTACGAAGAAGTACCCCCATGGAGTTTTCTTAAGTTTTTCTCTTGACTCCCTAAAATTGAAAAACACCGATTTTTTCCTATACTGGACTCGTAAAAATTTAACAGTAAAGGACTTGTTCAATTTTAAACAGGAACAAACCACTCCTTCTTAGGGTTCAAATTTTAAACTAAGTTGGACTCATCCAAAGGATGAGCTTATAAACAAGCAAATGTTATCCTCCTCAAGCTTGTCAAAAATAAAGAGGTACTTGCCAGAAATGGTGGGGGAAAAGAGAGAAAAATGAACCTGTTTGTTACACTTTGTTTTTTTGAAAAGCTATTAACCACTCTTGAACACGACACTTTTTGTTCACATGGGTTGGGAAAATCCTTTGCCTAACAGTTAATCAAACCACATTGAAATTCTTCAGCCGGTTTCTAGGTATTAGCTTTGGGTCAATTGTCACCAAGCCATCTGCAATGTCATTATGTGTTCAAGAGAACAGTTCAAATAAACCATTCATCCGCAAGATATCTGTCATCCACTTTGACCATCCCTGAGTTAGTCCTTGCCAATATATTTCTTCAAAACTTGATCTATTATTTCGTGTTGTGGGCTTGCCTACGACGAATCACTTTCAATCGACTTCAGCTCATTATCTAGGAAGTTGATCTAGAAATCGTCAGTACCTTGAAATCTACATTCCCTAATGGCAGGTTTCTCGCCTTCGATGATAGGTTGCATCATTGACCTTCGATCAAATGATTCTATGACATGTTTGACTTCAACTCATTTTTTCACATTTCATGGATTGTACTGAGTACTTTGAGAGCCATTGACATTACTGGTGGTTTCTCTCACACTTGTTAATAGTTCACATCATTGACTGGCAATCAAGTGGTTTCTACCATGTTCGACTTAGACACATTCATTCACATGGACAGAATCGTACTAGTTTAGGAAGCAGAAATCAAGACCCTGGATCTAATTTCTACCTTCTAGGCTGCGAGGAATTTTGTTATTCATTATACAGTGGCCTATTCATAAACAGATGGTTGTGTCTACACATGTCTATACTCTTGATGTATTACAAAATAATTCCTGTATCAGAATAGTTTAGTCAGTTTTCTAGTTAGTTTTGATCTGAGTATGGGAATTCCTACCTCAGCGATGATATGTCTATATATATATTGCGTTGAATGTTTTTACATGTTACAACTGGGGTGTCCACATGATGATCCTTGAAATGATAAAGTACTTCACTCTTCATAAATGACAGACTTTATCTTCATCTATTACAGACTTCGCACTTTATGGGGAAATCTGTTGCACTAAAAATTGTCACCTTGACATTCTGCAATCTGTGTGAGTCCATTACCACTCGTACTTTCCTCCTTTGCAAGTCTTAAGCCTCAGTTCCTCATATCAAGCCTTGAAAATAAGAGAAAGCCCTTAAAATTCTTTAAAACTCTCGTTCTGCACTTTCTATTTGCATTACCTACAGTCCCGCACCTAATGGTAATGTTCCCTGCACACCTGACCACTCTGTCTCTATGTGATGGGTGCAGACCCCTGTAAAAGTTAAAAAGGCATGAGTACATTCTGAAAAACTCACTTTCAGTCATTTCTAGAAGCTTTTGGAAGGAATCTTGAGGTGGCAAGTTCGCTCTCTTAAGGTTCATGCATTCCATACCTTAAGGAGCTAACCCCTTGATGTGAGGAGCTTATCCCTTTGAAGGAGGATTCTATCCCTTCAAAGGTGGACCTATAACCTCCTTCCTCTGCACTATAAGATGAAGCATTGGACTGGTTACTTGGGAGATTAGAAGCTGAATATTTTTGAGGTGAAATGTTGCTGGAACTTAGTCTTCTTTAGTTGAGTTTTTATGAGGAGAGATTACATACCTCTAAGATCTCATTTGGGAGAGTGCAAGGCTTGTCAAAGTAAAGGAAATTCCTGTTTCGGACCCCAGGAAGAGCTTGTTCAACATCAAGGCCGAAAAGGCTGTAAGGTTCTTCTACTTCAAAGTTAATACAAATAAGTTTATTTTTCTCAATAAGTTGTTCATTTATGGTTTATTTTATGGATTCCTTGATCACCATAATAGACATGATTTATGATATTTGCTACGAAGGTGCTATTTAATGTTTGCTTGTTTATGATTGCAGGTCTTCAAAGTTAACTCTTTCGAACGATTGAAGGATGACTACTACGAACAAGCATTGGATCTAAGGTAGGATCTTAACACCTTTATATTATTTACTTATAAATAGTATATGTCTAGAGAAATATAGGTTTGGAGTTGAGTCTTCACACCATCAAAGTTTCATTTCCATACCTATTGACTTAAAGAACAACCCATAAAAGCAACGCTTAATTAAAATTGATCTAGTAATCGTTTCTATTTCTAGGGCTCTTATCACCAATATAGCTTAGGCTAGTATCTTGGAGTAGGGAGTAATTAACTCTCCAAGATAGTTAAAACAAACAAGTAGATATATCTTGCGGTAGGAAATAAATCCAATTGTAATTGATACATTCTGGGAAGATTTTCTTAAAGGAGTCAATCACGAGATCATGTCCGAACCTTTGAGACAATAAATTATGTTTCATTGGGGAAGATAGAAGATTTGCGCGTATTATAAGTGGTAAACCTCGGATTAACCATTGTCAAGGAGCCTAGGGTCACTTGTTGGTAAACCTCGGATTGACCATTTTTTAGTAGCCTTTAAGGGGATTGAGCTTTGTTACTCTGCCCTTGCGTGTAGATCGGATCGTAGACTGTTCCCCCAATTGTATTTGTTGTTTTTGGTAACCTTAGTGTCCATAAACTTAAGATTATTTCCTAAGGTGATGGTGAAGGAAAGATCTCACTGTACGTGGAGCAGATGTCGACTAGACTCACTTGGACTCTCTAGGGGGTTCTCTTCACTCGAGATGGTTTTGTGAAGAAACTTGTGCTAGTCTGTTTCATTAAGCAGGTTGTCGGGGTAAATGTTCCAACCGCCCTTTCTGTATTAAACTTCTACTAAGTTGGATTTTATCACCAACTAGTGTTTTTAGTACGGGAAGTTAATGTTTGTGTGTGGTTTGAACTCTTATATTTTTTTAGGCGTGTGATTCAGCTGTTTGTTTCCTTAGAGACTTTAGGTGGTTTTATTGAAATTTTCTTTGTTTGCGTGTGATTAATTAATATTTAGTTGTGGCCAAATTACCAAGACACGAGTCTTAGTTTTTCACCACCTCGAATTCCTTTTCACCCTACACCAAGAGATTATTATCCTTCTTCGATCATGTCAAGAGAGTCATCTATGTTTTCCCAATCACCGGAAACATTTTTATATGGTATTCCTACTGTTCCTTCGGGGTACTAGTCACTTTCTAGTACTTTTTCAGGAGCAACTCCTCGACCGACTGAACATCAGTTATCACCTGGTAGTAATGGAACTCAAAAGTTGAACACAGAGCAAATTCTTATGATGTCTGGTAGTATTCCAAATCATCAACCTCAAGGTAGTCAGTTACTGTTACACTAAAAAATGTCACCTCGACTACTTACAGTTAGTATGGCTCAAATCAACAGTCATGCTACCCTCTTAGGCAAGTCTCATGCCTCTGTTATCCATCTCAAACTCAAAGAAGAGAGAAAGTCTTGTAAAAACTATGTTTATCTCTGGGGTCGCAGGTTCTCTCTAGCCTTACCTGCGGGGACGCTGACCATGTTCACAAAATCTGCGTCCATGGACGCTCTGTATGTTAAGGGACAGGTGCGTCCCTCTGTAAAAGGCAAAATGCGCGAGTTTTATCTTGAAAAAGTTACTTGTGGTTACTTCTAGAACATTCTAGAGGTCGGTTTGATGAAATGGATGCGCCTCCAGTTGGTTCATGTATCTCTATTAAGGGGGAACTTATCCCATCAATAAGGGAGCTATCCCACCCAAAGAGGAGGATGATCCCATTGATAGTGGACCTGAATAACCTCTTTACAGCACTATAAATAAAGGCATTGAGCCAGAAGGAGAGGAGGTTGGAGCTATACATTTTCTTTGGGTAAATGCTGCAGGATTTAGGTCTTCCATTAGAGCCTTTGTGAGGAGAGATTGTCTTCACTTGATTCTACTTGGGAGAGGGTGAGCTTTGTCAAAGTAGAGGAAAACCCTTGATGGACCCTGGGAGGAACTTGCACAACACCAAGGCCAGGTTGTAAGAGTTTCTTTGTTTCGTTATTAATACAAACTGGTTTATTTTTCTCAATAGCTTGTGTTAATGAGTTATTTCATGTGTTCCTTGGTCTGCATGTTGAATATATGTTTTATTATATGAAATGCAAGTGCTTGGTAATTGTTTGATTGTTTGTGGTTGCAGGAATTGACTTGAAGGAGGAGCTCATCCGGATCGTCAAGAACGGACTTCAACAACAGCGTTTTGGAATAAGGTAAGCCTAAACACTTGTAGTTTTCATGTTGTAAAAGGTGTATTTAGAGAAAGATCACTCCATTTTGTCTTGTTTGTCATTAGAATGTCTTAGACTTCTAGGAAGGTCAGTCGTGTCCGCACCCTTGACAGATTCCGTGTGACAAATTGGCGACTCCGCTGGGGAATCCATTAATGAGAGAGTCTTTTCCTTTATATGAACTTTGCTTTGAGAAAATCATTTTTATTTTCTGGTTTTTGACTGTGAGAATTAGTATTTGGGTGGCTTAGCTTTAGATTTAGTTAAATTTGGTTTTTCTTCATTTTTCCAGAAGGACGCACTCTCTTAGTACTGCACAGTGCGTCTTTGGACGCGCTGTTGCCGTCTGCACAGAGCGGGGCCGCACCTGTGACAACGGGTTGCCTGCGTCTTCCTGTAAAACTTAAGAAAATTCCATTTTTGCTTTAAATTGCTTTTAGATTTTGTTTTTCCTTAGTGTTTTCTGCCCAGAGTACCCTGTCAAGAATTTTCACCTGAGCTAGTTTTGTGAGCTTTGAGTGTTTTAGTGGTTTTCAACGAAGTTTAGACCTAGGGTTTGATTTTTGGAAAGGCTTTGTAGTGACTTTGATAGTAGAAAGTTGTCCAGCCTTAGATCTCTCTGGTTAGTCAACCTTCTTAGAAGTCGGGCCTGTCGTAAAGTCTCCTTTTGTGAGCAACTTGCCATTTGAGTTGTTTTGGGTCAAATTTCGAATTACTTGTTTATAAAGTATTGATTTCCATTTTACAAAAAGAACAAAAAGATTAGAGTTTTGTTTTGGCTAGTTTTTGATTCTGCAATAAGCTAGTCCTTGATTTGATTGTGATCAAGTAAAACACCTTAGAAATAATCATTGTTAGTTTTGGCCTCGTTAAGATTGCTTAGAGTAAATTTGCCTTTAGTTTGCTTATGAGTGCATTTTCATAGATTTTAAGAGTTGTTAAGATTGATTTTTGGTTACATTAGATTTACTTGCTTTATTTAAAGAAAAATACAAAAACATCTTCTTAAAAGGTCTTGTTTCAAGTAGCTTTTTGTTTTCGAAAGAAGAAAAGAGTTTTTTTCGTGCATGTAAAGAGAGGTTATGTTTTTATGATTGGAAAAGAAAAACGAATTGTTTCTTTGATTGTCTTCAATTAAGAAGTTGCTTTTATAAAGATTGCATTCTCTCAACTTTTTAGTTAAGCAATTCATCGAAAAAGTAAAGTAGTGGATAAATCATTCTAGGTGCATTTTGTAGTGGTTTCGAGTCGAGTCAACACACCACTAGTTTCACTTCCATCACCTTTTGACTTAAGAAACAACCTTAAAAGTAACGCTTAAATTAAAATCAATCTAGTAATCTTTATTTTTCTAGGGCTCTGAAGCACCAACATAGCTTAGGCTAGGGTCTTGGAGTAGGTGAGTACTTAACTCTCCAAGACTACAAAACCAAACAGATAGTCTATCTTGAGTAGAACAAATCCAATTGTTTCAGTTACATTCTGGGAAAGCTCCTCTTAAAGGAGAAGCACGAGCTCGTGTCCGAACCAGTGAGGGGATCATTCCTCCCTCGTTGGGAACGACGCCAGGCAGTACGTATTACAAACGGTAAACCTCGGATTAACCATTGTCGAGGAGCTAGGGGTCACTTATCGGTAAACCTTGGATTATTGTCAAGGAGCCGGTAAGGGGATTGGAGCTTGCTACTCTGCCCTTGCGTGCTGTCGGAGTTTAGACTGTTCCCCCAGGTGTAATTGTTGTGATTGGTAACCTTAGTGGCCATAATATCTAGGATTCTACCCAAGGTGACGGTGGAGGGAAGGTCCCACTGTACCTGGAGCAGACGTCGGTTATACTCACTTGGATTTTCTGGGGGGTTCGCTTCACTTCGAGACGGTTAAAGTGGAGGAACTTGGTCCAGTCTATTCATTAAGCAGGTTGCCGGGGTAACTGTTCCACCCACCATTTCTGTACTGAATCCTGCGAGGTTGGGCCTAATCACCAACTAGCGCTTTTGGTCCGGAAGACTACTGTTTGTGTGTGGTTTGACGCTCTAGATTATTTAGGCGTGTGCTTCAAATTTGTTTGCTTCTTTAGAAGACTTTAGGTGGTTTGATTTGAAATTTTTTACTTTGTTTTCGTGTGTTGTAGTTAAAATCTTTAATTGTGGCGGAATTACCGAGACAGTCCCGTAGACTTCGGGGAAAGTCTCCTGAGATTGTTACCGGAATAGATTTGTTAAGAAAACTCCGTAAATCGCGGGGTGAATCTCCTGAAGACATTCCGGGTCATTTAGAAGGGTTAAAGGTCCTTGTAACTCCTCCTAGTGGCAGTAGAGTAGGATCACCTGAAGAAGGAGAATCTTCCTTGGTAGTCCATCCAGATTACCAAAGTTTAGAAACAGGTTACAATCCCGAAGCTGTTACGGTTTCCGAGCTTGCTGGTAGTTTTTCATCTGCCAGTGAAACAGGCGAAGAACCTGAAATTTCAGAACCTGTTACTCCAACTCCTAGTGTTCCTGATTCACCAAGAATAGAAAGAATTATCACTGAAAATCTTCCTGTTGGATTAATTGCTATAGAAGAACTTGTTCCAGAGGAAGAAATAGGCGTTTCTGATTCTGAAGATCTAATTACCCTTGATCTAAGGGAGCGTGAATCCATCTTTTACAGTCCTCCTAGAAGTGAATCTTGGTACCTTGCATTAACCAATTTTTTAGACAACTCAGTAGGTTTTTCTACACCTCGTACTCCGGTTCCACCTAGAGGAATTCATTCTCCTGTAAATATGTCTGGTCAGTCATCTGTGTTTTCACAAAGTCCTGAATCATTTTTACATGGCGGTCCTTCTGTTCCTACTGGGTATCAATCACTTTCTGGTACCTTTGCGGGAGCATCTCCTCAACCTGTTGATCATGGGTTATTAGTTGGAAACAGTGGTAATGTACCATTGAGTATAGGTGAAGTTTATATGATGTCAGGTTCCACTCCCATTAACCAACCTCAAGGTGGCCAATTACCGCCTGGGGGGCAACCTTCGTTAATGCCTGGGGGGCAACCTCAAGGTACTTCATTCGTGACTGGGGGGCAACCTCAAGGGTATCAACCCCAAGGGTATCAACCCCAGCCTCAATATGTACCCCAAAGTCAACCTCAGTATCAATATCAACCTCAAGGATGGCAACCTCAAGGATGGCAACCCCAAGGGTATCAACCCCAAGGGTATCAACCTCAAGGATACCAACCTCAAGGTCAAGGTCAACCCCAGTATTCGTATTTACCTCAAGGTTATCAACCTACGGGTCAATACCCTGGTCAAGGTTATCAACCACCTCAAGGGCAATCATATGGGACTGCACCTTACAGTTATCAACCCTATCCTCAATACGGCTATGGATCTCAGTATCCTCAACCTGTTACGAGTCAATACCCTGGAATGTTAACATGGGATCCGTCACAGGGTCAACAGATGTCGCAACCAAGTATACAGTCGATACCTCAAGCAGGACAACCTGCAGTTCCTGGTCCACCCCAGCAACCGCAACCTGTCCAGTCAAGTGTTCAGACCCCTGTAACTTCTGTAGTTACTCAGCCGCCAATTGCACCTGGTACTCCACCTCACACGGCTGTAGCAACTACCGCTTCATCTACCATGCTTACTTCTGGAGTAACACGTAGAAGCTCCCTCATCAATCACAGTCCGATGAATAGGCCTGTTTTTGACTATCACTGGAATTTGGAAAGCCATTTGATGGGGGAGACGCGGTGTACTACTTTCTAGATCAAAGATCATTAGGTTCGGGTCCTGAACATCGACAGCTCCAATAGCCGACAAAAGCAATTTTCGTTGCGCTGGACATGATTGCAGCACTTCGAGTGTCGACATTGCTGAAGGTGAAACAGCTAAGTCTTCAACAATGTTGTAATTCTGGGCTGCTCTCGCATGTGGATTGAAAGCAGACCTTCGAAGTACACCCTTGGCGGGCGGCTTAATCACTAAGTCTGGGTTAGGTTTTTCGATCTGTAGTGGATCGGAACCAGGAGCTGAGGTTGATGGGTTAGAGTGAGAAGATTCTGCTTCCTTACCATCAACAGGAGCCTTACTACCATAATCTTGCGATCGAGTCGCAATCCTGACATGAGACATCATCAAAATGGGTTCTTCACTGGCATTCGAAGAAGAACCTATCATCTTATTCTCCTGCTCTGGAAATGGATTTTTTAACACAGCAGGAGTGGGAGAACCTTTGACTATTTTCACTACCTCGGCCTGATGAGGGCAGTCTCTCGTAAAATGATCTTCTTCACAAATAAGACAAGGATATCGAGGTTTGCGTTTTTCGTCATTGGTTTCCGACTTTTCCGTTTTCTCCTTTGGAGCCTTGTCTGCTTTAGCCTTCTTCTTTCCTTTCTTCTTTCCACCATTTTTGGATTTGGCCGTAGATGACTCTACAGCGTGAATGTCGGCGGTAAGTTCAGGAGGAGAAGACTCTCCTGTCGGAGAATCAGGCAAAGTGATAATTGGAGTATTGGAGGTCTTGGAAGACTTCTTCTTACTCTTCGTAGTCACGATACCGATCATACCATCAGCGGCATGAGATCCCGAAGGAGCAGCAGCGATTTGGTTTGACTTTGGAAGATCCAGAATTTTCTCGTGTAACGTACCCAACTGAGTGTAAACTAAGTCAAGGTATTGTGCCTGAGCAATGACTTGCTCCTCAGTAACTACTCCGGCCTTAGCGACATCTTTAGTAATTCTTGGTAATAATGATTTGACAAACCATTCAGCTAAGATTTGGTCTGGGATAAAAACTTTCACTAATCTCCTTCGACGTCTCCACTCATGAATGTGATCAGAAATGTACGTGGATGTCGATTGTTTTAGCGAAGTTAATAATTCTGTACCATTATCGTATCTGACTGGTAACTGAAAATGAGTTAAGAACGACGTAGCTAACTGGCTAAAGTTGTAAAAAGAGGCCCGTGGTAACTCAATGTACCACTTGGCTGCGAGACCAATGAGTGTACGCTGGAAAAGACGTAAGCGGATGGAATCATCTGAGATGGAATTTGATGCACACCAGAGGTGGTAAGTCATCACGTGATTAGACGGATCCTCTCCAGACTTACCTTCGAACTTGGGTATATCGCTGGGCAACTTATTTGGCATTGGCGGCAAGAACTGAAGATATTGAATTGGATCGTTCGTTAGGCGCGTCAAGTCGGGTAAATCTAAAGTCGCAATAAACGGTAACTGCCGGTTAGGATCTCTAAAACTCTGAGTCACAATACCAGCCCCAGGAGGAGGATATCCAGGATAACTAGGAACAGGAGTCGCATTGGGGATATTATATCCTCCTGGAAAACCAGGATTAACCGGACCGTACTGGGGTTGCTGAGGTGGTTGATAAGTGTACCCAGGATACGGTTGATACTGGTAAACCGGTTGTTGGGCAGCTTGCCCAGGTTGATACTGTCCCTGGTACGGAGGTTGAACAAATTGAGGTTGAGTAGTAACAACCGTACTTGTACCAGGTTGGCCTACAGGCATCTGGACTGTGGTTTGAACCGTGGGTCCAGACAACGGTACAGATGTCTGAGGAGTGGTTACAGGGACAGTAGAAACTGGAGCTGCCCATACTCCAGAAGTAAGCATGGTAGATGAAGCGGTAGTTGCTACAGCCGTGTGAGGTGGAGTACCAGGTGCAATTGGCGGCTGAGTAACTATAGAAGTTACAGGGGTCTGAACACTTGACTGGACAGGTTGCGGTTGCTGGGGTGGACCAGGAACTGCAGGTTGTCCTGCTTGAGGTATCGACTGTATACTTGGTTGCGACATCTGTTGACCCTGTGACGGATCCCATGTTAACATTCCAGGGTATTGACTCGTAACAGGTTGAGGATACTGAGATCCATAGCCGTATTGAGGATAGGGTTGATAACTGTAAGGTGCAGTCCCATATGATTGCCCTTGAGGTGGTTGATAACCTTGACCAGGGTATTGACCCGTAGGTTGATAACCTTGAGGTAAATACGAATACTGGGGTTGACCTTGACCTTGAGGTTGGTATCCTTGAGGTTGATACCCTTGGGGTTGATACCCTTGGGGTTGCCATCCTTGAGGTTGCCATCCTTGAGGTTGATATTGATACTGAGGTTGACTTTGGGGTACATATTGAGGCTAGGGTTGATACCCTTGGGGTTGATACCCTTGAGGTTGCCCCCCAGTCACGAATGAAGTACCTTGAGGTTGCATAACGAAACAAAGAAACTCTTACAACCTGGCCTTGGTGTTGTGCAAGTTCCTCCCAGGGTCCATCAAGGGTTTTCCTCTACTTTGACAAAGCTCACCCTCTCCCAAGTAGAATCAAGTGAAGACAATCTCTCCTCACAAAGGCTCTAATGGAAGACCTAAATCCTGCAGCATTTACCCAAAGAAAATGTATAGCTCCAACCTCCTCTCCTTCTGGCTCAATGCCTTTATTTATAGTGCTGTAAAGAGGTTATTCAGGTCCACTATCAATGGGATCATCCTCCTCTTTGGGTGGGATAGCTCCCTTATTGATGGGATAAGTTCCCCCTTAATAGAGATACATGAACCAACTGGAGGCGCATCCATTTCATCAAACCGACCTCTAGAATGTTCTAGAAGTAACCACAAGTAACTTTTTCAAGATAAAACTTGCGCATTTTGCCTTTTACAGAGGGACGCACCTGTCCCTTAACATACAGAGCGTCCATGGACGCAGATTTTGTGAACATGGTCAGCGTCCCCGCAGGTAAGGCTAGAGAGAACCTGCAACCCCAGAGATAAACATAGTTTTTACAAGAGTTCGACTTGGAGTGATCTTTCTCTAAATACACCTTTTACAACATGAAAACTACAAGTGTTTAGGCTTACCTTATTCCAAAACGCTGTTGTTGAAGTCCGTTCTTGACGATCCGGATGAGCTCCTCCTTCAAGTCAATTCCTGCAACCACAAACAATCAAACAATTACCAAGCACTTGCATTTCATATAATAAAACATATATTCAACATGCAGACCAAGGAACACATGAAATAACTCATTAACACAAGCTATTGAGAAAAATAAACCAGTTTGTATTAATAACGAAACAAAGAAACTCTTACAACCTGGCCTTGGTGTTGTGCAAGTTCCTCCCAGGGTCCATCAAGGGTTTCCTCTACTTTGACAAAGCTCACCCTCTCCCAAGTAGAATCAAGTGAAGACAATCTCTCCTCACAAAGGCTCTAATGGAAGACCTAAATCCTGCAGCATTTACCCAAAGAAAATGTATAGCTCCAACCTCCTCTCCTTCTGGCTCAATGCCTTTATTTATAGTGCTGTAAAGAGGTTATTCAGGTCCACTATCAATGGGATCATCCCCCTCTATGGGTGGGATAGCTCCCTTATTGATGGGATAAGTTCCCCCTTAATAGAGATACATGAACCAACTGGAGGCGCATCCATTTCATCAAACCGACCTCTAGAATGTTCTAGAAGTAACCACAAGTAACTTTTTCAAGATAAAACTCGCGCATTTTGCCTTTTACAGAGGGACGCACCTGTCCCTTAACATACAGAGCGTCCATGGACGCAGATTTTGTGAACAAGGTCAGCGTCCCCGCAGGTAAGGCTAGAGAGAACCTGCGACCCCAGAGATAAACATAGTTTTTACAAGACTTTCTCTCTTCTTTGAGTTTGAGATGGATAACAGAGGCATGAGACTTGCCTAAGAGGGTAGCATGACTGTTGATTTGAGCCATACTAACTGTAAGTAGTCAAGGTGACATTTTTTAGTGTAACAGATTGCCCCCTAAAGTGCGAAGCCTGGAATAGAATAGGGTTTTGTAATTCTAGGAAGGGTGAAGCGCTTTATCATTTCAAGGATTGCCTTGTGGATGGCCTGGTTGGAACCTGCAATTTTCAACACAAAATACATGGATAAGATTATATCATCACTGAGGTAGGCATTCCCATACTCAGATTCAAAACTTTAACTAATGGACTAACTATTCTGATACAGGAATGATCTTGCAGTACATCATTTTTATAGACTTTTGTAGACACAGTATGGACGCAGCCATCTGTTTATGATTAGTCTACATAGATAATGAATACAAAACTCCTCGCAGCCTGGATGGTAGAAACTAGATCCAGGGTCTTCACTTCTACTTCCCGAATTGGTACGATTCTAGCCATGTGATTAAATGATTCGATGTCGAACATGGTAGAAACCACTTGATTACCAGTCAATGATGTAAACTGTTAACAAGCGTGAGAGAAACCACCAGTAATGTCAATGGTTCTCAAAGTACCAAGCACAACCCGTGAAATGTGAATAGATGTTTTGATGTCGAACACTTCACGGAATCCTCTGATCGAAAGTCAATGATGTAAACTGACGTCAAAGGCGAGAAACCTGCCATTGATGCATGCAGACTTCAAGGTACTGTCGATTCCTAAGTCATCTTTCTAGATAATGTGTCGATGTCGATAGAAAGCGACCCGTTGCAGGCAAGCCCGCAACACGAAATCATTGTTCAAGTTGAAGAAATGTTGCTGTAAGGACTGACTCAGGGATGGTCAAATGGATGACAAGTATTTTGCAGATGAAAGTTTTTGCTTGCAGACCTCTTGAACACATAACGACACAACAGATGGCTTGGTGACGAATAACTCAAAGTTAACCCCTGGAACCCGGTTAAAGACTTTCAAAGTGATTTGGTCAACTGTGAGGTAAAAGATTTCCCAACCCAGGTGAATGAAAAGTGTCGTGTTCAAGAGTGGTAATAAAGTTTCTTTTGAGACAAAAGGTGACAAACAGGTTCATTCTTCTCTCTTTTCCCCCACCATTTCTGGCAAGTACCTCTTTATTTTTAACAAGCTTGAGGAGGATAACATATGCTTGATTATAAGCTCATCCTTCGGACGAGTCCAACCTAGTTTAAATTCGAACCCTAGGAAGGAGTGGTTCGTTCCTGTTTGTAATTGAACAGGTCCTCTACTGTAAAAGTTTAACGAGCCCAGTATAGGAGAAACTCGGCGTTTTTCAATTTTAGAGAGTCTGAAAAAACTAAAGGAGACTCCACGTTGAACTTTTTCGTATATTTGTGTCCCTCAAGCCCGAAAAAGTATAAAATAATACCTGGGGGAACCGCTTGATCTTGCGACCAAGGAGTACTTTCATAATAGTGTCGTTAACCTGAAAAGTAAAAAGCGATCAAGGACACGTCGTTTTATTTCCTTATCGAGTTCGAAACGACAAAAACCCGGCAATCTTTTCCTGATTTTGCGGTCAGAAAAGAGCTAAAAGGGGACCGTCTTTTAATTCTGTTTTAACGAGTGAAAAAGAAACACTCGGCGATCTTTTCATGTTTTAGGAGTCAGAAAAGGGCTTAAAAGATGACTCTGATATTTTTGATTGTGAAAAATTACAATTTCCCTCGAAATCCCTTTGTCCTGCACACGAGTGAAAAAGAAACACTCGGCGATCTTTTCATGTTTTAGGAGTCAGAAAAGGGCTTAAAAGATGACTCTGATATTTTTGTTTGTGAAAAATTACAATTTCCCTCGAAATCCCTTTGTCCTGCACAAAAGTAACACATTACTCATACCTGTTTAAAATAGGCAAAAATACATTCAAAAACATCTTTTCATGGTAAAAAATGAACTAATTCATCCAAAAAACCTATAAAAAGACCTTTTACCATGTCATTTTTACCGTTTCACTGTTGAGGTTGAAAAAGGAGCTTTTGACAAGAAACTTCCCGTGGTTGCTGCGGAAAATCTGACCGTCGGAATCGAACGCCGTCTCATCCAGGTATTTTACACATCCTACTCTGCATTTCTATCCGTTTAGAATCAATTTTTAGGTTTTAGTTTCATTTTTTGGGGGGGTTTTGGTTTTGGAATGCGCCTCTCGGCGGACGCAGGTGCCCTTCGGGTGACCTGCGTCCCCCGACTTTTTCTCATACGGGAAAACGGTCGGAAGACGCAGCCCGCCTTCAGGCCAGCTGCGTCCGGGCGCCCTGTGCTACAAAGCCGGGGTGCGTCCTCCGAGAAACGCGCATTTCAAAACCCCAACTCTCTCAAAAAACCACCAAAAATTCCCAAATTAATTTCTAATTGCTATTTTTGATATGCAGGGCATTAATCATGTTAGACTGGAGAGAAAGAGAGCATGTAGAGGAAGATGAAGCTGCAATAAATCATCAACCTTCCCTGGATGCCCTAAGAGCATGCGGATTATACAAATATTGGACCATACCGGGCATGAGGGGCCAGGTAAGATTCTTGGAATGGCTGGTTGAGCGATGGAACGTACAAGAACAATGCTTTTACATAGGAGGGCACCAGCTCGAGATAGAGCCCTCGGATGTATACTTTCTCACTGGCTTGCCAAACAGAGGTGAGCAACTCAGTCTTGCGGGGACTAGGCCGGGTGGCCAATCCCTTGATAGTCTCCGCGAGAATTGGTGCACACCTGGGGCTCACCATTCAAAAGGCATAGAGATAAAACACATCACTCTGCCGGAACTCAAAGTCATAGCGTTCACGGTTACCAGAATTTGCGGCGCGGCCGCTTTACACATTGCTTCCGGATCCCAAATGCGGATGGCAATTGACTGTTACCAAGGCACCATTTTCAACTGGTGTGAAGCTGTGTCGGCTCATATGAAGAGCCAACTGACCAAGGCAAAGAACGGACGACTAAAGACTTTTGGATATGGGCCTATAGTCGTGAGCTTTGCCTTGGAGAGAATTCCAATGCTGATCCCTCAGCAACTCACTGTTGATATCTTGGGTCCCCAGCAGCCAAAGCTGATACGATGGGTTGCGGTGATGGCCCGGCATCCTGACGAGGGCGCGACAGTAGTTCGATTCTCAGATAGTTATTTTGACTGGTTAGAGGGCCAGCTTTTTGTGATACAGGACTTTCCGTATGCCGGAATGGATTTCAGAGGTGATCCGGACATGGTTCTTCCACAGGGAGAACAATGGGACGACAGAGGTACTTTTTATTTTCACAAGTTTTCTAGTTATGTATTTTTTGTATTTTTTATATATATCGTCTCAAAACTAATAGTAAATCTTTCAAAATGCAGATGTTGGTCCACAGCGTCCAGCCAACCTCCGGCCTTATGATAGACTACATCCAGCTGCACCGGTACCGGCCCCACAGGACGCGACAGCAGAAGTACTAGCTGAGTTGGAGCATGATCTAGAGCGTCTCACGGCAGATATACCTGAGACTACTATGGACGACATTCCTATCAGGCTTCAGCGCTTCGTAGTCGCGGTCCCTGGACCGTTTAGGAGATTTTTGCGTAAGGTAGCCCGCGCAGTGGTGTCGTACAGAGAGCACCACCAGTGATTGACTAGTCACTTTTGTAGTCACATGTGACATTTTTGACTTTTTGTACTATCATTTTGCCGATCATAAGGTGTTTTAAACCTATGATCGAAGACGATGTATATATTTTTTGACACACTTCTATCTATATATATCACTATTACCGGCTTATCTTGTTTAACATATGTGATGAAATGTTTTTAAATTTACTTGCATGATTATCGTAAATGTCTGTCCAACATTCGAGAAGCAATTGCATCTGCTAATGTATTCAAAGACCTTGGAATATGTTGATATTCAATGTAATCAAATTCACGTTCCAAGAGACGCACTCTCAAAAACAACCTTAATAACACAGGATTTCTAATGGCATAAACTCTATTAAGCTGTAATACAACAAGTTCAGAATCTAACCTCACTATCAAACGTCGAATTCCAAATGAAATAGATTCGGATAATAATTCAACCACTGCACTGTATTCTGCAATGTTATTCGTTGTTTGACCGAGGCTTACCCCATGCATAGAAACTAACTCGTCAGAGGGCGAATAGATAACCCAAGCTGCGGAAGAGATATTCCGTGTACTACGACAAGCACCATCAGCAAATCCAATGTATGTTTGGAGAGGCGTCGACATCTACAATATCAAGAGTAAAACCAAGATAAGCCAGAATAATGACGAAAAACCACACTTGCTAAGCTAAGCACACTGACTAAACTAACACACTTGCTAGCTAGAAAGAAAATCTAACCTATCTAAAAATTTCTCCATACCCATCATTTTAAGCATAATACCTCTTTAGGTAAAGTCCATTTCTGGGTTTACCCAAAGAGTCCCCATCAAAATCAACTAACTCATAAGCCCCTTTTGCTAGCTTTCGCTTTACAATGTAGGGCCCATGCCACATGGGAACGAATTTTCCGGCACCTAGCTTATCGTTAGCTTGATCATATAATAGTACTAGGTCTCCTTCCGAAAAACTTCGAGGGGTTACATTTTTATCGTACTGAGCTTTCATTCGTTTCGCGTGAGTCTCGATAGCTAAAGTAGCGTCACGTCGAGTCTCATCTAATTTAGCCAAGTATAATAACCGTTTCTCCTCTTCGGAAGTAGCTGGAAGTAATTCGACAGCCATTTGAAGTGATGGGATTTCGCATTCAATAGGTAACACAGCTTCTAAGCCATAAACTAGCTGGAAAGGGGTGAAACCTGTTGAATTTTTCACTGAAGTTCGATATGCCCATAGCGCCGAAAATAACATGTTATGCCAATTCGTTCGATGGATACCAATGATCCGTCGAATCATGATGACTAGAACTTTGTTGATTGACTCAACCAAACCGTTGGCTTGCGGATAATAAGGAGTAGAGCTATCGTGGCGCAAACCAAGCTGGCTTGTAAGCTCAGTCATCATGACGTTTCGAAAATGGCTCCCATGGTCAGTAATGATTGCTTGTGGGACACCAAACCTAGTTATGATATGATTGAATACGAAAACTGCAGCTGTCTTGCCGCTTGCGTCGAATGTAGGCATCGCCTCGGCCCATTTTGTAAAATAATCAACCGCGAGGATGATATACGCATGCCCCCCGGCCGAGTGAGGGTTACAAGTAATAAAGTCAATGCCCCATTTGGCGAATGGACCAGCGGCAATTATAGGGTGGAGAGGAGCAGGTGGAGCGCGCATCTTTCGATCAAACACTTGACAGTTGTGGCATGTTCTGACAGCAAGGATACAATCTTTAAACATAGACGGCCAGAAATAGCCAGCGCGCAACACCTTCTGAGCTGTGGCATACCCAGACATATGACCGCCACATGCTCCAGAGTGACAATCATTCAAAACTCTCTCAGCCTCTTCGTGAGTTAAACAACGTCGAAAAACTAAGTCTGCCCCCCGGCGATAAAGTGTATCTCCAATAATTCTGTATTGCTGGGATCGAAACCGAATTTTTCGACGGTCTTCCTTGGAAGCTTCAGGCCGAAAGGTTTGGGTTTGGAGATAGATGATTATATCCCCATACCACGGATCTAAAGTGCTAATAAGAAACAAAGATTCGTCCACAATGGACTCCTCTGCCACAGTCTCTGTGTCAGCACTCGGGAAATCACACATCAATTCCGCAAAAACTAAAGATTTCTTAGACTTGGACTTCTCGAACTCCAAGTCGAACTCTTGCAGGATAACAATCCATTTAGAGTACTTGCCCCCTAGCAGTTGTTTTGTCAAAATATAAATCATAGGGTTGCAATCCGAAATAACTGTAGTCTTGCGGAGAAGAATGTAGTGACGAAAACGCTGGACAGCTTGAACGGCTGCCAGGGCCAATTTCTCCACATGCGAATATTTTAACTCAGTGGGATTTAAGGTTCTACTAAGATAATATATCACATGCTCTGCTTTGAATTCATCTTCTTGAACTAACACCATTCCAATGGTGGAATGCGAAGCTGCGAGGTATAAGAAGTAGTCCTGGTTGTAGTTGGGAGGATGCAATAACGGTGCATGGGTCAACGCGTGTTTCAGTGCATCAAAAGATTGTTGGGCAATCTCGTCCCAAAAGAATTGTGCGTTCTGTTTCAACAACCGTGTAAAACCTTTAGTGACCTCGGCGTAGTTTGGGATGAATCGGCGTAAAAAGTTCGCTTTCCCTTGCAAACTTTGGAGTTGGCGCAAACTCGAAGGAGGAGGCAATTTGATGATAGCCTCGACTTTCGAGGGATCGACGCGAATGCCGGCTTTTGAAACAACAAATCCCAGCAATCGACCTGTTTCTATACAGAAAACACACTTGTGGGGATTCAACCGAATTCGATAATGCCTACACCTCATAAAGATTGCTCGTAGGTGGACAAGGTGATCAGCTCGTTGTAAAGAATGAGCAGGCAAATCATCGAGATAGGGTTGCACAATGTGCTTGATGTCATGAAATGCATAAGACATTGCCCGTTGAAAAGTAGCGCCGGCGTTCTTAAGCCCAAAAGGTAATTTGCAATAAGCAAATGTCCCCCATGGACAAATGAATGCTGTTTTTGGTTGATCGGCAGGTAGAATATTGATTTGATTATAGCCTGAGAAACCATCCATGAAGGAAAACATCTCACTTCCGGCACAATCATCAATGATTTGATCGATATAAGGCGTAGGATAGTTGTCTTTTGGACAAGCTCGATTGATATCCCTATAGTCGATACAGATTCTTATTGTTCCTTGTTTTTTATTGACGGGAACAATATTCGATACCCAATCCGTTAACGGGATCGGATAAATGAAACCTGCTTTCAACAGCTTTTCGACTTCTGCTTTAATCGCAGCCGCTTTTCGATGGTGAATCTGACGCAACCGTTGCCGAATGGGTTTAGCATCCGGGTAGGTTTTGATTTCATGAACAACAATGGCAGGATCAATTCCCGGCATTTCCTCGTAAGACCAGGCAAACACGTCGCGGAATTCTTGGAATAGGGCCTTGAGGTTGATACCCTTGGGGTTGATACCCTTGGGGTTGCCATCCTTGAGGTTGCCATCCTTGAGGTTGATATTGATACTGAGGTTGACTTTGGGGTACATATTGAGGCTGGGGTTGATACCCTTGGGGTTGATACCCTTGAGGTTGCCCCCCAGTCACGAATGAAGTACCTTGAGGTTGCATAACGAAACAAAGAAACTCTTACAACCTGTCCTTGGTGTTGTGCAAGTTCCTCCCAGGGTCCATCAAGGGTTTTCCTCTACTTTGACAAAGCTCACCCTCTCCCAAGTAGAATCAAGTGAAGACAATCTCTCCTCACAAAGGCTCTAATGGAAGACCTAAATCCTGCAGCATTTACCCAAAGAAAATGTATAGCTCCAACCTCCTCTCCTTCTGGCTCAATGCCTTTATTTATAGTGCTGTAAAGAGGTTATTCAGGTCCACTATCAATGGGATCATCCTCCTCTTTGGGTGGGATAGCTCCCTTATTGATGGGATAAGTTCCCCCTTAATAGAGATACATGAACCAACTGGAGGCGCATCCATTTCATCAAACCGACCTCTAGAATGTTCTAGAAGTAACCACAAGTAACTTTTTCAAGATAAAACTCGCGCATTTTGCCTTTTACAGAGGGACGCACCTGTCCCTTAACATACAGAGCGTCCATGGAAGCAGATTTTGTGAACATGGTCAGTGTCCCCGTAGGTAAGGCTAGAGAGAACCTGCGACCCCAGAGATAAACATAGTTTCTGCAAGAGTTCGACTTGGAGTTCGAAAAGTCCAAGTCTAAGAAATCTTTAGTTTTTGCGGAATTGATGTGTGATTTCCCGAGTGCTGACACAGAGACTGTGGCAGAGGAGTCCATTGTGGACGAATCTTTGTTTCTTATTAGCACTTTAGATCCGTGGTATGGGGATATAATCATCTATCTCCAAACCCAAACCTTTCGGCCTGAAGCTTCCAAGGAAGACCGTCGAAAAATTCGGTTTCGATCCCAGCAATACAGAATTATTGGAGATACACTTTATCGCCGGGGGGCAGACTTAGTTTTTCGACGTTGTTTAACTCACGAAGAGGCTGAGAGAGTTTTGAATGATTGTCACTCTGGAGCATGTGGCGGTCATATGTCTGGGTATGCCACAGCTCAGAAGGTGTTGCGCGCTGGCTATTTCTGGCCGTCTATGTTTAAAGATTGTATCCTTGCTGTCAGAACATGCCACAACTGTCAAGTGTTTGATCGAAAGATGCGCGCTCCACCTGCTCCTCTCCACCCTATAATTGCCGCTGGTCCATTCGCCAAATGGGGCATTGACTTTATTACTTGTAACCCTCACTCGGCCGGGGGGCATGCGTATATCATCCTCGCGGTTGATTATTTTACAAAATGGGCCGAGGCGATGCCTACATTCGACGCAAGCGGCAAGACAGCTGCAGTTTTCGTATTCAATCATATCATAACTAGGTTTGGTGTCCCACAATCAATCATTACTGACCATGGGAGCCATTTTCGAAACGTCATGATGACTGAGCTTACAAGCCAGCTTGGTTTGCGCCACGATAGCTCTACTCCTTATTATCCACAAGCCAACGGTTTGGTTGAGTCAATCAACAAAGTTCTAGTCATCATGATTCGACGGATCATTGGTATCCATCGAACGAATTGGCATAACATGTTATTTTCGGCACTATGGGCATATCGAACTTCAGTGAAAAATTCAACAGGTTTCACCCCTTTCCAGCTAGTTTATGGCTTAGAAGCTGTGTTACCTATTGAATGCGAAATCCCATCACTTCAAATGGCTGTCGAATTACTTCCAGCTACTTCCGAAGAGGAGAAACGGTTATTATACTTGGCTAAATTAGATGAGACTCGACGTGACGCTACTTTAGCTATCGAGACTCACGCGAAACGAATGAAAGCTCAGTACGATAAAAATGTAACCCCTCGAAGTTTTTCGGAAGGAGACCTAGTACTATTATATGCTCAAGCTAACGATAAGCTAGGTGCCGGAAAATTCGTTCCCATGTGGCATGGGCCCTACATTGTAAAGCGAAAGTTAGCAAAAGGGGCTTATGAGTTAGTTGATTTTGATGGGGACTCTTTGGGTAAACCCAGAAATGGACTTTACCTAAAGAGGTATTATGCTTAAAATGATGGGTATGGAGAAATTTTTACATAGGTTAGATTTTCTTTCTAGCTAGCAAGTGTGTTAGTTTAGTCAGTGTGCTTAGCTTAGCAAGTGTGGTTTTTCGTCATTATTCTGGCTTATCTTGGTTTTACTCTTGATATTGTAGATGTCGACACCTCTCCAAACATACATTGGATTTGCTGATGGTGCTTGTCGTAGTACACGGAATATCTCTTCCGCAGCTTGGGTTATCTATTCGCCCTCTGACGAGTTAGTTTCTATGCATGGGGTAAGCCTCGGTCAAACAACGAATAACATTGCAGAATACAGTGCAGTGGTTGAATTATTATCCGAATCTATTTCATTTGGAATTCGACGTTTGATAGTGAGGTTAGATTCTGAACTTGTTGTATTACAGCTTAATAGAGTTTATGCCATTAGAAATCCTGTGTTATTAAGGTTGTTTTTGAGAGTGCGTCTCTTGGAACGTGAATTTGATTACATTGAATATCAACATATTCCAAGGTCTTTGAATACATTAGCAGATGCAATTGCTTCTCGAATGTTGGACAGACATTTACGATAATCATGCAAGTAAATTTAAAAACATTTCATCACATATGTTAAACAAGATAAGCCGGTAATAGTGATATATATAGATAGAAGTGTGTCAAAAAAATATATATACATCGTCTTCGATCATAGGTTTAAAACACCTTATGATCGGCAAAATGATAGTACAAAAAGTCAAAAATGTCACATGTGACTACAAAAGTGACTAGTCAATCACTGGTGGTGCTCTCTGTACGACACCACTGCGCGGGCTACCTTACGCAAAAATCTCCTAAACGGTCCAGGGACCGCGACTACGAAGCGCTGAAGCCTGATAGGAATGTCATCCATAGTAGTCTCAGGTATATCTGCCGTGAGACGCTCTAGATCATGCTCCAACTCAGCTAGTACTTCTGCTGTCGCATCCTGTGGGGCCGGTACCGGTGCAGCTGGATGTAGTCTATCATAAGGCCGGAGGTTGGCTGGACGCTGTGGACCAACATCTGCATTTTGAAAAAGTTTACTATTAGTTTTGAGACGATATATATAAAAAATACAAAAAATACATAACTAGAAAACTTGTGAAAATAAAAAGTACCTCTGTCGTCCCATTGTTCTCCCTGTGGAAGAACCATGTCCGGATCACCTCTGAAATCCATTCCGGCATACGGAAAGTCCTGTATCACAAAAAGCTGGCCCTCTAACCAGTCAAAATAACTATCTGAGAATCGAACTACTGTCGCGCCCTCGTCAGGATGCCGGGCCATCACCGCAACCCATCGTATCAGCTTTGGCTGCTGGGGACCCAAGATATCAACAGTGAGTTGCTGAGGGATCAGCATTGGAATTCTCTCCAAGGCAAAGCTCACGACTATAGGCCCATATCCAAAAGTCTTTAGTCGTCCATTCTTTGCCTTGGTTAGTTGGCTCTTCATATGAGCCGACACAGCTTCACACCAGTTGAAAATGGTGCCTTGGTAACAGTCAATTGCCATCCGCATTTGGGATCCGGAAGCAATGTGTAAAGCGGCCGCGCCGCAAATTCTGGTAACCGTGAACGCTATGACTTTGAGTTCCGGCAGAGTGATGTGTTTTATCTCTATGCCTTTTGAATGGTGAGCCCCAGGTGTGCACCAATTCTCGCGGAGACTATCAAGGGATTGGCCACCCGGCCTAGTCCCCGCAAGACTGAGTTGCTCACCTCTGTTTGGCAAGCCAGTGAGAAAGTATACATCCGAGGGCTCTATCTCGAGCTGGTGCCCTCCTATGTAAAAGCATTGTTCTTGTACGTTCCATCGCTCAACCAGCCATTCCAAGAATCTTACCTGGCCCCTCATGCCCGGTATGGTCCAATATTTGTATAATCCGCATGCTCTTAGGGCATCCAGGGAAGGTTGATGATTTATTGCAGCTTCATCTTCCTCTACATGCTCTCTTTCTCTCCAGTCTAACATGATTAATGCCCTGCATATCAAAAATAGCAATTAGAAATTAATTTGGGAATTTTTGGTGGTTTGTTGAGAGAGTTGGGGTTTTGAAATGCGCGTTTCTCGGAGGACGCACCCCGGCTTTGTAGCACAGGGCGCCCAGACGCAGCTGGCCTGAAGGCGGGCTGCGTCTTCCGACCATTTTCCCGTATGAGAAAAAGTCGGGGGACGCAGGTCACCCGAAGGGCACCTGCGTCCGCCGAGAGGCGCATTCCAAAACCAAAACCCCCCCAAAAAATGAAACTAAAACCTAAAAATTGATTCTAAACGGATAGAAATGCAGAGTAGGATGTGTAAAATACCTGGATGAGACGGCGTTCGATTCCGACGGTCAGATTTTCCGCAGCAACCACGGGAAGTTTCTTGTCAAAAGCTCCTTTTTCAACCTCAACAGTGAAACGGTAAAAATGACATGGTAAAAGGTCTTTTTATAGGTTTTTTGGATGAATTAGTTCATTTTTTACCATGAAAAGATGTTTTTGAATGTATTTTTGCCTATTTTAAACAGGTATGAGTAATGTGTTACTTTTGTGCAGGACAAAGGTATTTCGAGGGAAATTGTAATTTTTCACAAACAAAAATATCAGAGTCATCTTTTAAGCCCTTTTCTGACTCCTAAAACATGAAAAGATCGCCGAGTGTTTCTTTTTCACTCGTTAAAACAGAATTAAAAGACGGTCCCCTTTTAGCTCTTTTCTGACCGCAAAATCAGGAAAAGATTGCCGGGTTTTTGTCGTTTCGAACTCGATAAGGAAATAAAACGACGTGTCCTTGATCGCTTTTTACTTTTCAGGTTAACGACACTATTATGAAAGTACTCCTTGGTCGCAAGATCAAGCGGTTCCCCCAGGTATTATTTTATACTTTTTCGGGCTTGAGGGACACAAATATACGAAAAAGTTCAACGTGGAGTCTCCTTTAGTTTTTTCAGACTCTCTAAAATTGAAAAACGCCGAGTTTCTCCTATACTGGGCTCGTTAAACTTTTACAGTAGAGGACCTGTTCAATTACAAACAGGAACGAACCACTCCTTCCTAGGGTTCGAATTTAAACTAGGTTGGACTCGTCCGAAGGATGAGCTTATAATCAAGCATATGTTATCCTCCTCAAGCTTGTTAAAAATAAAGAGGTACTTGCCAGAAATGGTGGGGGAAAAGAGAGAAGAATGAACCTGTTTGTTACCTTTTATCTCAAAAGAAACTTTATTACCACTCTTGAACACGACACTTTTCATTCACCTGGGTTGGGAAATCTTTTACCTCACAGTTGACCAAATCACTTTGAAAGTCTTTAACCGGGTTCCAGGGGTTAACTTTGAGTTATACGTCACCAAGCCATCTGTTGTGTCGTTATGTGTTCAAGAGGTCTGCGAGCAAAAACTTTCATCTGCAAAATACTTGTCATCCATTTGACCATCCCTGAGTCAGTCCTTACAGCAACATTTCTTCAACTTGAACAATGATTTCGTGTTGCGGGCTTGCCTGCAACGGGTCGCTTTCTATCGACATCGACACATTATCTAGAAAGATGACTTAGGAATCGACAGTACCTTGAAGTCTGCATGCATCAATGGCAGGTTTCTCGCCTTTGACGTCAGTTTACATCATTGACTTTCGATCAGAGGATTCCGTGAAGTGTTCGACATCAAAACATCTATTCACATTTCACGGGTTGTGCTTGGTACTTTGAGAACCATTGACATTACTGGTGGTTTCTCTCACGCTTGTTAACAGTTTACATCATTGACTGGTAATCAAGTGGTTTCTACCATGTTCGACATCGAATCATTTAATCACATGGCTAGAATCGTACCAATTCGGGAAGTAGAAGTGAAGACCCTGGATCTAGTTTCTACCATCCAGGCTGCGAGGAGTTTTGTATTCATTATCTATGTAGACTAATCATAAACAGATGGCTGCGTCCATACTGTGTCTACAAAAGTCTATAAAAATGATGTACTGCAAGATCATTCCTGTATCAGAATAGTTAGTCCATTAGTTAAAGTTTTGAATCTAAGTATGGGAATGCCTACCTCAGTAATGATATAATCTTATCCATGTATTTTGTGTTGAAAATTGCAGGTTCCAACCAGGCCATCCACAAGGCAATCCTTGAAATGATAAAGCGCTTCACCCTTCCTAGAATTACAAAACCCTATTCTAATCCAGGCTTCGCACTTTAGGGGGCAATCTGTTACACTAAAAAATGTCACCTCGACTACTTACAGTTAGTATGGCTCAAATCAACAGTCATGCTACCCTCTTAGGCAAGTCTCATGCCTCTGTTATCCATCTCAAACTCAAAGAAGAGAGAAAGTCTTGTAAAAACTATGTTTATCTCTGGGGTCGCAGGTTCTCTCTAGCCTTACCTGCGGGGACGCTGACCATGTTCACAAAATCTGCGTCCATGGACGCTCTGTATGTTAAGGGACAGGTGCGTCCCTCTGTAAAAGGCAAAATGCGCGAGTTTTATCTTGAAAAAGTTACTTGTGGTTACTTCTAGAACATTCTAGAGGTCGGTTTGATGAAATGGATGCGCCTCCAGTTGGTTCATGTATCTCTATTAAGGGGGAACTTATCCCATCAATAAGGGAGCTATCCCACCCAAAGAGGAGGATGATCCCATTGATAGTGGACCTGAATAACCTCTTTACAGCACTATAAATAAAGGCATTGAGCCAGAAGGAGAGGAGGTTGGAGCTATACATTTTCTTTGGGTAAATGCTGCAGGATTTAGGTCTTCCATTAGAGCCTTTGTGAGGAGAGATTGTCTTCACTTGATTCTACTTGGGAGAGGGTGAGCTTTGTCAAAGTAGAGGAAAACCCTTGATGGACCCTGGGAGGAACTTGCACAACACCAAGGCCAGGTTGTAAGAGTTTCTTTGTTTCGTTATTAATACAAACTGGTTTATTTTTCTCAATAGCTTGTGTTAATGAGTTATTTCATGTGTTCCTTGGTCTGCATGTTGAATATATGTTTTATTATATGAAATGCAAGTGCTTGGTAATTGTTTGATTGTTTGTGGTTGCAGGAATTGACTTGAAGGAGGAGCTCATCCGGATCGTCAAGAACGGACTTCAACAACAGCGTTTTGGAATAAGGTAAGCCTAAACACTTGTAGTTTTCATGTTGTAAAAGGTGTATTTAGAGAAAGATCACTCCATTTTGTCTTGTTTGTCATTAGAATGTCTTAGACTTCTAGGAAGGTCAGTCGTGTCCGCACCCTTGACAGATTCCGTGTGACAGTTACCACCTGGGGGGCAACCCCAAGGTAGTCAGTTTCTGCCTAGAGGGCTACCTCAAGGCTTTCAACCTTCAGGACAGCACATACCCAAAGGTCAACCCGAGAATCCATATATTCTTCAGGGTGCGTATCAACCCCAGATTCAGTACGTGCCTGAGGATTATCAACCTCAAGGTCAGTACCCATCTCAAGGTTTCCAACTGCCTTCTGGTCAATCATTTTTACAAGGAGCTAGAAATGTACTGCTTAATTATCAGCCCTACGTTCAACCAGGTTATGATCCTCCATATGCACAACCTTCAATGAGTTCATACTCCGGAATGAACATGGTGTGGGATCCGTCTCAAACCCAACAAACTTTGAAACCTAATGTGTAGTGACCTAGTCAAGCTAGACAAACTTTGGTTTCTGGTCCAACCCAGCCACCTATCCAACCTACTGTTCAAATCCCTACATCTGGTACAGTTCAGCAGCCTGGGCCTAGCTCACCTCGTACTCTGCCTCAAACTGCTACTGCAACTAGTACAACTTCTATTTAACCTACCACACCTATTTCTGGAGTATTTGTAGCTCTGGTTTCTACTATCCCTACATCAGTGCAAATTCCTCAAGTCTCTGTGCCACAGTCAGGACCCACAGTTCAGACTTCGGTCCAAATGCTTACAGGACAAGCTGGTCCAAGTACGATTGCCACAAGTCAACCGCAATTCACTTATCAACCGTACCAGGGACAGTATCAATTCGGTCCTACTATACAAAACCCAGTTTATCAGTATCAACCGTATCCTGGATATACTTATCAACAACCTCAGTTTGGTCTGGTTAATCCTAGTTTTCTAGGAGGTTATAACATTCCTAATGCAAATCCGATTCCAGGTTATCGTAGATATCCTCCTCCTGGAGCTGGTCTAATTACTCAAGGTTTTTGCAACCCTAACCGTTAGTTACCATTTATTGCAACTTTGGATTTACCTGATTTGTCGTGCCTTACGAACAATCCGATTTACTATCTTCCGTATTGGCCACCAATGCCTATTAAGTTGCCCAGTGATATCCCGAAATTCAAGGGTAAGTCAAGAGAGGATCCGTTAAATCACGTCATGACTTATCACCTCTGGTGTGCATCTAATTCAATCATTGATGATTCAATTCGTTTGCGTCTTTTTCAACGAACTCTTATTGGTCTTGCCGCCAAATGGTACATTGAGTTACCACGAGGCTCTTTTTTTAATTTCAGTCAGTTAGCCACTGCTTTCTTAACTCATTTTTAGTTGCCTATCAGATACGACAATGGCACAAAACTGTTAACTTCACTAAAACAATCCATGTCCACATATATTTCTGATCATATTCATGAATGGCGACATAGAAGGCGTTTAGTGAAAGTTTTCATTCCGAATCAAATTTTAATGGAATGGTTCATTAAATCATTGTTACCTAAAATCACTAAAGATGTAGCTAAGGGAGGAGTTGTCACTAAAGAGCAAGTCATTACTCGGACTCAGTACCTTGACCTTGTCAATTACGCAGTCAGGTACTTTACATGAAAAAATCCTTGATCTTCCAAAACACAGTCAAATAAATGCAGCTCCTTCAGGGTCTCATGCCGCTGATGGGATAATTGGTTCAGTTAGTACTAAAAGAAAGAAGAAATCTTCAAAGAATTCTTCTCCTATTATAACTTTACCTGATTCCCTGAAAGGAGATTCTTCCGCTAAAGTTTTTTTCGACGACCATGTCATAGATTCGTCTACGACCAAATCCGATAGTAAAGAGAAGGGGAAGAAGAGAAACAAACCAAATTCAAAAGATAAAACAAATAAAATTGAATCTACTGACGAAAAACAAAAACCTCGCTATCCTTGTTTCATTTGCAACGAGGATCATTTTATCAAAGAATGCCCACATCGAGCAGATTTTTCGAAATTCGTTAAAGGTTCTCAAACGCCTGCTATCTTGAAATATCCTTTTCCTACTCAAGATAGTATGATGATTGCTTCTTCCTCGAATGCCTCAGAAGAACCCATTATGATGATGTCTCATGTCAGGATTTCGACACGATCACAAGATTATGGTAGTAAAAATCCTGTTGATGGTAAAGAAGCAGAATATGCACGACCTTTTATGAGTTCATACTCCAGAATGAACATGGTGTGGGATCCGTCTCAAACTCAACAGACTTTGCAACCTAATGTGCATTTACCTAGTCAAGCTGGAAAACCTTTGGTTTCTGGTCCAACCCAGCCACCTGTCCAACCTACTATTCAAATACCCGCATCCAGTACAGTTCAATAGCCTGGGCCTAGCTCACCTCATACTCCGCCTCAAACTGCTGCTGCAACTAGTGCAACTTCTGTTCAACCTACCACACCTATTTCTAGAGTATCTATAGCTTCGGTTTCTACTATCCCTGCATCAGTGCAAATTCCTCAAGTCTCTATGCCACAGTCAGGACCTACAGTTCAGACTTCGGTCCAAATGCTTGCAGGACAAGCTGGTCCAAGTACGATTGCCACAATTCAACCGCAATTCACTTATCAACCATACCAGGGACAGTATCAATTTGGTCCTACTGTACAAAACCCAGTTCATCAGTATCAACTGTATCCTGGCTATACCTATCAACAACCTCAGTTTGGTCTAGTTAATCCTAGTTTTCCAGGAGGTTATAACTTTTCTAATGCAAATCATATTCCAGGTTATCCTGGAGCTGGTCTCATTACTCAAGGTTTTTGTGACCCTAACCGTCAGTTACCATTTATTGCAACTTTTGATTTACCTGATTTGTCATGCCTTACGAACAATCTGATTTACTATCTTCCGTATTGGCCGCCAATGCCTAGTAAGTTGCCCAGTGATATCCCGAAATTCAAGGGTAAGTCAGGAGAGGATCTGGCAAATCACGTCATGACTTATCACCTCTGGTGTGCATCTAATTCAATCATTGATGATTCAATTCATTTTCTTCTTTTTCAACGAACTCTTATTGGTCTTGCCGCAAAATGGTACATTGAGTTACCACGAGGCTCTTTTTATAATTTCAATTGTTAGCCACTGCTTTCTTAACTCATTTTCAGTTGCCTGTTAGATACGACAATGGCACAGAACTGTTAACTTCACTAAAACAATCCACATCCACATATATTTCTGATCATATTCATGAATGGCGACGTAGAAGGCGTTTAGTGAAAGTTCTCATTCCAGATAAAATTTTAGCAGAATGGTTCATTAAATCACTGTTACCTAAAATCACTAAAGATGTAGCTAAGGGAGGAGTTGTCACTGAAGAGCAAGTCATTGCTCAGGCTCAGTACCTTGACCTTGTCTATATGCAGTCAGGTACTTTACATGAAAAAATCCCTGATCTTCCAAAACACGGTCAAATAGTTGCAACTCCTTTAAGGTCTCATGCCACTGATGGGATGATTGGCTCAGTTAGTACTAAAAGTATGAAGAAATCTTCAAAGAATTCTTCTCCTATTATAACTTCACCTAATTCCCTGAAAGGAGATTCTTTCGCTGAAGTTTTTGCCGACGTCCATGTCATAGATTCGTCTACGACCAAATACGGTAATAAAGATAAGGGGAAGAAGAAAAACAAACCAAATTGAAAAGATAAAATTGAATCTACTGACGAAAAACGGAAACCTCACTATCCTTGTTTCATTTGCGAAAAGGATCATTTTATCAAAGAATGCCCACATCGAGCAGAGTTTTGCGAAATTCGTTAAAGGTTCTTAAACGCCTGTTGTCTTGAAAGATCCTTTTCCTACTCAAGATAGTACGATGATTACTTCTTCCTCGAATGCCTTAGAAGAACCCGTTATGATGATGTCAAATGTTAGGATTGTGACACGATCGCAAGATTATGGTAGTAAAAATCCTATTGATGGTAAAGAAGCAGAATCTTCTAATTCAAACACATCAACTAGCCTCCTCCTAGTTGTGGTCCACTACAGATCGAGAAGCCCAACCCTGCCTTAGTAATCAAACTGCCTGCTAAAGGTATACTTCAGAAATCAGCTTTGAATCCACATGCGAGAGCTGCTCAGTATTATAACATTGTTGAAGACTTAGCTATTTCCCCTTCAGCAATGTCAGCTTTGGAAGTGCTGCAATTATGCCTAGCATAGCGTAAATTACTATTGTCTGCTATAGGAGCTATTGATAGTAAGGATTCGATCCTAATAATATTCGATTTAGAGAATAGTACACCTCACCTCCCTCATCAAATGGCTTTCCGTATTCTAGTTTTAGTCAAAAACAGACCTTGCTTTCAGACTATGATTGATGAAGGGGCTTCTACGTGTATTATGTTGATCTAGTGTTGGAAATTGCTTGGTTTTCCCACACTCAATCAGTCTCCGACAATTCTAAAGGCTTTTGATGGCCGAGGGTTCCATCCTTTTGGTATTTTGCAAGATTTACCTATAGGGGTCGAAGGAAAAATCGTAAATCTAGATGTGGAGGTGGTTGATGCCCCCCTAGATTACAACCTTCTCCTGGGTCGCAGTTGGTCTTATGCTATGACTGCTATTGTTTCATCGGTCTTTTGGCTTATCAAGTTTCCTCATAACGGAAAGATCATTACGATAGACTAGCTGACTTATTTCTCATCCGACCCAACCTCTACAGATAGTATTCAGCACGTTGGTAAAACAACTATCCCTTACAAGGATGTTGGCGTAGGTTTGATTAAAGATTCTAGTTTACTAGGAACTTTTTCCTTCCCTCCTCCTAATGTATCGCCTTCTATTGCAAATATTCATATGATTTCATCAAATACTGTTACTATTGGTGATCCTTGGATCGTACCTTCCGATTCTGAGGTGGATTTATTTGATGGCGCGATGCCTTTGAGTCCCATTGAAATTGCATATCAGGTTGTACAGTGGTTTTCTGATTCCTGAACAACTCAATGATAGTTGGTACCTGTGTCAACCTCGTTAAAAAATGAAACCGGGTGTCTCAAGGATAGTTTGTTCCTGTGTCAACCTCGTTAAAAAATGAAACCCGGTGTTTCGAGGATAGTTTGTTTCTGTGTCAACCTCATTAGAAAATGAAACCAGGTGTCTCAAGGATAGTTTTATCTTGTCTCAACCTCGTTAAAAATGAAACAAGGAGCATAGTTCCTTGTCTTGTGTCAAGCTCGTTAAAAAATAAAACAAGGAGTCGTGAGCATAGTTTCTTGATCTTGTGTCAAGCTCATTAAAAAATGAAACAAGGATCATCGAGGATAGTTTGTTTCAAAGTCAACCTCGTTAAAGAATGAAACCGGGTGTCCCGAGGATAGTTTTGATCTTGTGTTAACCTCATTAGAAAGTGAAACAAGGAGTTTGGAGCATAGTTCCCTGTCTTGTGTCAAGCTTGTTAAAAAATGAAACAAGGGTTTTGAGGAAAGTTCTTGATCTTGACTCAACCTCGTTAAAAAATGAAACAAGGGTTATGAGGATAGTTCTTTTACTATGTCAACCTCATTAAAAAATGAAACAACTCCCTTTCCAAATCGAGTCTTTCATTAAGATCTCGTAAAGTCCAAGTCGAGTCTTTCCAAGATCTCGAAAGTGAACTTTCATTCCATCCACCTCATTGAATGCAATGAAGCTTGGGGGACATGTACCTCGATTTGAGTTATTATGCTAGGGGCATGCAAACTTATAACAAGCATAGTTTTTCATTTCAAGCTTGTGTAAACATGAAACCAAATCCAAGCAGAGTTCTCTATGGTTCAAGCTTGTGTAAAAATGAACCCATACCCGATTTACATCTCGTGATTTCCGTTTTTATCCGCTAAATTCTGCTAGATGAGCCTTGGTTGTTTCGTTCCATCGCCACCATCTCTTTGGCTGATCATATGCTTTCACTTGGTTGTTTTTCCTTTCCTGAGGGACCGCAGGGATGAGTGGTTTTATTAGCCAACCTCTTAACCATTACATGTTTTGAGCAGTTCCACTATTGCCGAAACCAATTGCTACCCTTTATACCACTCGTTCCTCTAGGACAAGTCTTCTTTAAGCTCTTTTCTGACTCGTAAAATACGAAAAGATTGCCGAGTTTTTCCTTTTTTGACTCGTTAAACGAATTAAAAAGGAGGTCCACTTTCAGCTCTTTTCTAACCATATAAACATGAAAAGATCGTCGGATTTTTGTTGTTTCATGTTCGATACTGGTTATGAAACAACGTGTCTTCGATCACTTTTCTACTTTCTCGGATCAAGGCCACTAATTATGAAAAGTACTTCTTGATCATAATGGTCAAGCGGTTCTCTCGAGTATTATTTTATACTTTTTCCGGCTCGAGGGACACCAATGTACAAAAAAGAGAAACATTGAAGTCCTCTTTAAGCTCCTTTCAGACTCTCGAAAATTGAAAAGATTGACGAGCACTTGATTGTTCGAACTCGTTAAAATAAATGAATAATTGTCAATTCAGTATAATTTTACCCCTTTTACAGATTGAAATGGACTATTTACAAAAAAGGTACACGTTGACTAATTATGGTCAATAGAGTCCTCTTTAAACCCTTTTCAAACTTGTTAAATATGAAAAGATTGTCGAGCACTTGTCTTTTCCAGCTCGTTAAAGTATTGGAAATCTCATCCCTCCTGTATTATTTTATCCTTTTTCGGACCTGAGGGATTATTTTACGAAGAAGTACCCCCATGGAGTTTTCTTAAGTTTTTCTCCTGACTCCCTAAAATTGAAAAACACCGATTTTTTCCTATACTGGACTCGTTAAAATTTAACAGTAAAGGACTTGTTCAATTTTAAACAGGAACAAACCACTCCTTCTTAGGGTTCAAATTTTAAACTAAGTTGGACTCATCCAAAGGATGAGCTTATAAACAAGCAAATGTTATCCTCCTCAAGCTTGTCAAAAATAAAGAGGTACTTGCCAGAAATGGTGGGGGAAAAGAGAGAAAAATGAACCTGTTTGTTACACTTTGTTTTTTTGAAAAGCTATTAACCACTCTTGAACACGACACTTTTTGTTCACCTGGGTTGGGAAAATCCTTTGCCTAACAGTTAATCAAACCACATTGAAATTCTTCAGCTGGTTTCTAGGTATTAGCTTTGGGTCAATTGTCACCAAGCCATCTGCAGTGTCATTATGTGTTCAAGAGAACAGTTCAAATAAACCATTCATCTGCAAGATATCTGTCATCCATTTTGACCATCCCTGAGTTAGTCCTTGCCAATATATTTCTTCAAAACTTGATCTATTATTTCGTGTTGTGGGCTTGCCTACGACGAATCACTTTCTATCGACTTCAGCTCATTATCTAGGAAGTTGATCTAGAAATCGTCAGTACCTTGAAATCTACATGCCCTAATGGCAGGTTTCTCGCCTTCGATGATAGGTTGCATCATTGACCTTCGATCGAATGATTCTATGACATGTTTGACTTCAACTCATTTTTTCACATTTCATGGATTGTACTGAGTACTTTGAGAGCCATTGACATTACTGGTGGTTTCTCTCACACTTGTTAACAGTTCACATCATTGACTGGCAATCAAGTGGTTTCTACCATGTTCGACTTAGACACATTCATTCACATGGACAGAATCGTACTAGTTTAGGAAGCAGAAATCAAGACCCTGGATCTAATTTCTACCTTCTAGGCTGCGAGGAATTTTGTTATTCATTATACAGTGGCCTATTCATAAACAGATGGTTGTGTCTACACATGTCTATACTCTTGATGTATTACAAAATAATTCCTGTATCAGAATAGTTTAGTCAGTTTTCTAGTCAATTTTGATCTGAGTATGGGAATTCCTACCTCAGTGATGATATGTCTATATATATATATATATATATATATATATATATATATATATATATATATATATATATATATATATATATTTTGCGTTGAATGTTTTTACATGTTACAACTGGGGTGTCCACATGATGATCCTTGAAATGATAAAGTACTTCACTCTTCATAAATGACAGACTTTGTCTCCATCTATTACAGACTTCGCACATTATGGGGAAATCTGTTGCACTAAAAATTGTCACCTTGACATTCTGCAATCTGTGTGAGTCCATTACCACTCGTACTTTCCTCCTTTGCAAGTCTTAAGCCTCAGTTCCTCATATCAAGCCTTGAAAATAAGAGAAAGCCCTCAAAATTCTTTAAAACTCTCGTTCTGCACTTTCTATTTGCATTACCTACAGTCCCGCACCTAATGGTCATGTTCCTTGCACACCTGACCACTCTGTCTCTGTGTGATGGGTGCAGACCCCTGTAAAAGTTAAAAAGGCATGAGTACATTCTGAAAAACTCACTTTCAGTCATTTCTAGAAGCTTTTGGAAGGAATCTTGAGGTGGCAAGTTCGCTCTCTTAAGGTTCATGCATTCCATACCTTAAGGAGCTAACCCCTTGATGTGAGGAGCTTATCCCTTTGAAGGAGGATTCTATCCCTTCAAAGGTGGACCTATAACCTCCTTCCTCTGCACTATAAGATGAAGCATTGGACTGGTTACTTGGGAGGTTAGAAGCTGAATATTTTTGAGGTGAAATGTTGCTGGAACTTAGTCTTCTTTAGTTGAGTTTTTATGAGGAGAGATTACATACCTCTAAGATCTCATTTGGGAGAGTGCAAGGCTTGTCAAAGTAAAGGAAATTCCTGTTTTGGACCCCAGGAAGAGCTTGTTCAACATCAAGGCCGAAAAGGCTGTAAGGTTCTTCTACTTCAAAGTTAATACAAATAAGTTTATTTTTCTCAATAAGTTGTTCATTTATGGTTTATTTTATGGATTCCTTGATGACCATAATAGACATGATTTATGATATTTTCTACGAAGGTGCTATTCAATGTTTGCCTGTTTATGATTGCAGGTCTTCAAAGTTAACTCTTTCGAACGATTGAAGGATGACTACTACGAACAAGCATTGGATCTAAGGTAGGATCTTAACACCTTTATATTATTTACTTATAAATCGTATATGTCTAGAGAAATATAGGTTTGGAGTTGAGTCTTCACACCATCAAAGTTTCATTTCCATACCTATTGACTTAAAGAACAACCCATAAAAGCAATGCTTAATTAAAATTGATCTAGTAATCTTTTCTATTTCTAGGGCTCTTATCACCAATATAGCTTAGGCTAGTATCTTGGAGTAGGGAGTAATTAACTCTCCAAGATAGTTAAAACAAACAAGTAGATATATCTTGCGGTAGGAAATAAATCCAATTGTAATTGATACATTCTGAGAAGATTCTCTTAAAGGAGTCAATCACGAGATCATGTTCGAACCTTTGAGACAATAAATTCTGTTTCATTAGGGAAGATAGAAGATTTGCGCGTATTATAAGTGGTAAACCTCGGATTAACCATTGTCGAGGAGCCTAGGGTCACTTGTTGCTAAACCTCGGATTGACCATTGTTGAGGAGCCTTTAAGGGGATTGAGCTTTGTTACTCTTCCCTTGCGTGTAGATCGGATCGTAGACTGTTCCCCCAATTGTATTTGTTGTTTTTGGTAACCTTAGTGTCCATAAACTTAAGATTATTTCCTAAGGTGATGGTGAAGGAAAGATCTCACTGTACCTGGAGCAGACGTCGACTAGACTCACTTGGACTCTCTAGGGGGTTCTCTTCACTCGAGATGGTTTTGTGAAGAAACTTGTGCTAGTCTGTTTCATTAAGCAGGTTGTCGGGGTAACTGTTCCAACCGCCCTTTCTGTATTAAACTTCTACTAAGTTGGATTTTATCACCAACTAGTGTTTTTAGTACGGGAAGTTAATGTTTGTGTGTGGTTTGAACTCTTATATTTTTTTAGGCGTGTGATTCAGCTGTTTGTTTCCTTAGAGACTTTAGGTGGTTTTATTGAAATTTTCTTTGTTTGCGTGTGATTAATTAATATTTAGTTGTGGCCAAATTACCAAGACACGAGTCTTAGTTTTTCACCACCTCGAATTCCTTTTCACCCTACACCAAGAGATTATTATCCTTCTTCGATCATGTCAAGAGAGTCATCTATGTTTTCCCAATCACCGGAAACATTTTTATACGGTATTCCTACTGTTCCTTCGAGGTACTAGTCACTTTCTGGTACTTTTTCAGGAGCAACTCCTCGACCGACTAAACATCAGTTATCACCTGGTAGTAATGGAACTCAAAAGTTGAACACAGAGCAAATTCTTATGATGTCTGGTAGTATTCCAAATCATCAACCTCAAGGTAGTCAGTTACCGCCTGGGGGGCAACCCCAAGGTAGTCAGTTTCTGCCTAGAGGGCTACCTCAAGGTTTTCAACCTTCAGGACAGCACATACCCAAAGGTCAACCCAAGACTCCATATATTCTTCAGGATGCGTATCAACCCCAGATTCAGTACGTGCCTGAGGATTATCAACCTCAAGGTTAGTTCCCATCTCAAGGTTTCCAACTGCCTTCTGGTCAATCATTTTTACAAGGAGCTAGAAATGTACTGCTTAATTATCAGCCCTACGTTCAACCAGGTTATGATCCTCCATATGCACAACCTTCAATGAGTTCATACTCCGGAATGAACATGGTGTGGGATCTGTCTCAAACCCAACAAACTTTGAAACCTAATGTGTAGTGACCTAGTCAAGCTAGACAAACTTTGGTTTCTGGTCCAACCCAGCCACCTATCCAACCTACTATTCAAATCCCTACATCTGGTACAGTTCAGCAGCCTGGGCCTAGCTCACCTCATACTCTGCCTCAAACTGCTACTGCAACTAGTGCAACTTCTATTTAACCTACCACACCTATTTCTGGAGTATTTGTAGCTCTGGTTTCTACTATCCCTGCATCAGTGCAAATTCCTCAAGTCTTTGTGCCACAGTCAGGACCCACAGTTCTGACTTCGGTCCAAATTCTTACAGGACAAGCTGGTCCAAGTACGATTGCCAAATGTCAACCGCAATTCACTTATCAACTGTATCAGGGACAGTATCAATTTGGTCCTACTATACAAAACCCAGTTTATCAGTATCAACCGTATCCTGGATATACTTATCAACAACCTCAGTTTGGTCTGGTTAATCCTGGTTTTCTATGAGGTTATAACATTCCTAATGCAAATCCGATTCCAGGTTATCCTAGATATCCTCCTCCTGGAGCTGGTCTAATTACTCAAGATTTTTGCAACCCTAACCGTCAGTTACCATTTATTGCAACTTTGGATTTACCTGATTTGTCGTGCCTTATGAACAATCCGATTTACTATCTTCCGTATTGGCCGCCAATGCCTATTAAGTTGCCCAGTGATATCCCGAAATTCAAGGGTAAGTCAAGAGAGGATCCGTTAAATCACGTCATGACTTATCACCTCTGGTGTGCATCTAATTCAATCATTGATGATTCAATTCGTTTGCGTCTTTTTCAACGAACTCTTATTGGGCTTGCCGCCAAATGGTACATTGAGTTACCACGAGGCTCTTTTTTTAATTTCAGTCAGTTAGCCACTCCTTTCTTAACTCATTTTTAGTTGCCTATCAGATATGACAATGGCACAAAACTGTTTACTTCACTGAAACAATCCATGTCCACATATATTTCTGATCATATTCATGAATGGCGACATAGAAGGCGTTTAGTGAAAGTTTTCATTCCGAATCAAATTTTAATGGAATGGTTCATTAAATCATTGTTACCTAAAATCACTAAAGATGTAGCTAAGGGAGGAGTTGTCACTAAAGAGCAAGTCATTACTCAGACTCAGTACCTTGACCTTGTTAATTACGCAGTCAGGTACTTTACATGAAAAAATCCTTGATCTTCCAAAACACAGTCAAATAAATGCAGCTCCTTCAGGGTCTCATGCCGCTGATGGGATAATTGGTTCAGTTAGTACTAAAAGAAAGAAGAAATCTTCAAAGAATTCTTCTCCTATTATAACTTTACCTTATTCCCTGAAAGGAGATTCTTCCGCTAAAGTTTCTGCCGACGTCCATGTCATAGATTCGTCTATGACCAAATCCGATAGTAAAGAGAAGGGGAAGAAGAGAAACAAACCAAATTCAAAAGATAAAACAAATAAAATTGAATCTACTGACGAAAAACAGAAACCTTGCTATCCTTGTTTCATTTGCAACGAGGATCATTTTATCAAAGAATGCCCACATCGAGCAGATTTTTCGAAATTCGTTAAAGGTTCTCAAACGCCTGCTATCTTGAAAGATCCTTTTCCTACTCAATATAGTATGATGATCGCTTCTTCCTCGAATGCCTCAGAAGAACTCATTATGATGATGTCTCATGTCAGGATTGCGACGCGATCGCAAGATTATGGTAGTAAAAATCTTGTTGATGGTAAAGAAGCAGAATATTCTAATTCAATCACATCAACTACACCTCCTCCTGGTTTCGGTCCACTACAGATCGAGAAACCCATCCCTAACTTAGTAATCAAACAGCCTGCTAAAGGTATACTTCGGAAATCAGCTTTCAATCCACTTGCGAGAGCTGCTCAGAATTATAACATTGTTGAAGACTTAGCTATTTCCCCTTCAGAAATGTTGGCTTTGGAAGTGCTGCAATCGTTCCCAGCACAGCGTAAATTACTATTTTCTGCTATAGGAGCTATTGATATTCAGGATTTGAACCTAATAATCTTCGATTTAGAGAATAGTACACCTCGCCTCCCTCATCAAATGGCTTTCCATATTCCAATTTTAGTCAAAAATAGACCTTGCTTTTAGACTGTGATTGATGAAGGGGCTTCCACGTGTATTATGTCGATCCAGTGTTGGAAATCGCTTGGTTTTCCCACACTCAATCAATCTCCGACAATTCTAAAGGCTTTTGATGGCTGAGGGTTCCATCCTTTTGGTATTTTACAGGATTTACCTATAGGGGTCGAAGGAAAAACCATAAATCTAGATGTGGAGGTGGTTGATGCCCCCCTAGATTACAACCTTCTCCTGGGTCACAGTAGGTCTTATGCTATGACTGCTATTGTTTCATTGGTCTTTCGGCTTATCAAGTTTCCTCATAACGGAAAGATCGTTACGATAGACCAGCTGACTTATTTCTCATCCGACCCAACCTCTACAGATAGTATTCAGCACATCGGTAAAACAACTATCCCTTACAAGGATGTTGGCGTAGGTTTGATTAAAGATTCTGGTTTACTAGGAACTTTTTCCTTCCCTCCTCCTAACGTATCGCCTTCTATTGCAAATATTCATATGATTTCATCAAATACTGTTACTTTTGATGATCCTTGGATCGTACCTTCCGATTCTGAGGTGGATTCATTTGATGGCGCAATGCCTTTGAGTCCCTTTGAAATTGCATATCAGGTTGTACAGTCATTTTCTGATTCCTGAACAACCCGATGATAGTTTGTTCCTATGTCAACCTTGTTAAAAAATGAAACCAGGTGTCTCGAGGATAGTTTGTTCCTGTGTCAACCTCGTTAAAAAATGAAACCGGGTGTTTCGAGGATAGTTTTTTCCTGTGTCAACCTCGTTAAAAAATGAAACCAGGTGTCTCGAGGATAGTTTGATCTTGTCTCAACCTCGTTAAAAAATGAAACAAGGAGCATAGTTCCTTGTCTTGTGTCAAGCTCGTTAAAAAATAAAACAAGGAGTCGTGAGCATAGTTTCTTGATCTTGTGTCAAGCTCATTAAAAAATGAAACAAGGATCATCGAGGATAGTTTGTTTCTATGTCAACCTCGTTAAAAAATGAAACCGGGTGTCCCAATGATAGTTTTGATCTTGTTTCAACCTCGTTAAAAAGTGAAACAAGGAGTTTGGAGCATATTTCCTTGTCTTGTGTCAAGCTCGTTAAAAAATGAAACAAGGGTTTTGAGGAAAGTTCTTGATCTTGAGTCAACCTTGTTAAAAAATGAAACAAGGGTTATGAGGATAGTTCTTTCACTGTGTCAACCTCATTAAAAAATGAAACAACTCCCTTTCCAAATCGAGTCTTTGATTAAGATCTCGTAAAATCCAAGTCGAGTCTTTCCAAGATCTCGAAAGTGAACTTTCATTCCATCCACCTCGTTGAATGCAATGAAGCTTGGGGGGCATGTACCTCGATTTGAGTCATTATGCCAGGGGCATGCAAACTTATAACAAGCATAGTTTTTCATTTCAAGCTTGTGTAAACATGAAACCGAATCCAAGCAGAGTTCTCTATGGTTCAAGCTTGTGTAAAAATGAACCCATACCCGATTCACATCTCGTGATTGCCATTTTTATCCGCTAAATTCTGCTAGATGAGCCTTGGTTGTTTCATTCCATCGCCACCATCTCTTTGGCTGATCATATGCTTTCACTTGGTTGTTTTTCCTTTCCTGAGGGACCGTAGCGATGAGTGGTTTTATTAGCCAGCCTCTTAACCATTACATGTTTTGAGTAGTTCCACTATTGCCAGAACCAGTTGCTACCCTTTATACCACTCGTTCCTCTAGGACGAGTCTTCTTTAAGCTCTTTTCTGACTCGTAAAATATGAAAAGATTGCCGAGTTTTTCCTTTTTTGACTCGTTAAACGAATTAAAAAGGCAGTCCACTTTCAGCTCTTTTCTAACCGTATAAACATGAAAAGATCGCTGGACTTTTGTCGTTTCAGGTTCGATACTGATTATGAAACAACATGTCTTCGATCACTTTTCTACTTTTTCGGATCAAGGCCACTAATTATGAAAAGTACTCCTTGATCGTAATGGTCAAGCGGTTCTCTCGAGTATTATTTTATACTTTTTCGGGCTCGAGGGACACCAATTTATGAAAAAGTGAAACATTGGAGTCCTCTTTAAGCTCTTTTCAGACTCTCGAAAATTGAATAGATTGTCGAGCACTTGATTGTTCGAACTCGTTAAAATAAATGAATAATCGTCCCTTTAGTATAAGTGTACCCCTTTTACGGACTGAAATGGACTATTTATGAAAAAGGTACATGTTGACTAATTATGGTCAATAGAGTCCTCTTTAAACCCTTCTTATACTCGTTAAATATGAAAAGATTGTCGAGCGCTTGTCTTTTCCAGCTCGTTAAAGTATTGGAAATCTCATCCCTCCTGTATTATTTTATCCTTTTTCGGACCTGAGGGATTATTTTACGAAAAAGTACCCCCATGGAGTTTTCTTAGATTTTTCTTCTAACTCCATAAAATTGAAAAACACCAAGTTTTTCCTATACTGGACTCGTTAAAATTTAACAGTAAAGGACCTGTTCAATTTTAAACAGGAACTAACCACTCCTTCTTAGGGTTTGAATTTTAAACTAAGTTGGACTCATCCGAAGGATGAGCTTATAAACAAGCAAATGTTATCCTCCTCAAGCTTGTCAAAAATAAAGAGGTACTTGCCAGAAATGGTGGGGGAAAAGAGAGAAAAATGAACCTGTTTGTTACACTTTGTTTTTTAGAAAAGCCGTTAACCACTCTTGAACATGACACTTTTTGTTCACCTAGGTTGGGAAAATCCTTTGCCTAACAGTTAATCAAACCACATTGAAAGTCTTTAGCCGGTTTCTGGGTATTAGCTTTGGGTCAATTTTCACCAAGCCATCTGCAGTGTCATTATGTGTTCAAGAGAACAGTTCTAATAAACCATTCATTTGCAAGATATCTGTCATCCATTTTGACCATCCCTGAGTTAGTCCTTTCCAATATATTTCTTCAAAACTTGATCTATGATTTCATGTTGTGGGTTTGCCTACGACGGATCACTTTCTTTCAACTTCAGCTTATTATCTAGGAAGTTGATCTAGAAATCAACAGTGCCTTGAAATCTGCATGCCCTAATGGCAGGTTTCTCGCCTTCGATGATAGGTTGCATCATTGACCTTCGATCGAATGATTCTATGACATGTTCAACTTCAGCTCATTTTTTCACATTTCATGGATTGTACTAAGTAATTTGAGAGCCATTGACATTACTGGTGGTTTATCTCACACTTGTTAACAGTTCACATCATTGATTGGTAATCAAGTGGTTTCTACCATGTTTGACTTCGACACATTCATTCACATGGATAGAATCTTACTAGTTCGGGAAGCAGAAATCAAGACCCTGGATCTAGTTTCTACCATCTAGGCTGCGAGGAATTTTGTTATTCATTATACAGTGGACTATTCATAAACAGATGGTTGCATCCATACTATGTCTACACATGTCTATACTCTTGATGTATTACAAAATCATTCCTATATCAGAACAATTTAGTCTGTTTTCTAGTCAATTTTGATCTGAGTATGGGAATGCCTACCTCAGCAATGATATATATATATATATGTTGTGTTGAATGTTTTTACAGGTTCTGACTGGGGTGTCCACAGGATGATCCTTGAAATGATAAAGTATTTCACTCTTCATAAATGATAGACTTTATCTTCATCTATTACAGACTTCGCACTTTAGGGGGCAATCTGTTGCACTAAAAATTTTCACCTTGACATTCTACAATCTGTGTGAGTCCATTACCACTCATACTTTCCTCCTTTGCAAGTCTTAAGCCTCAGTTCCTCATATCAAGCCTTGAAAATAAGAGAAAGCCGTCAAAAGTCTTTAAAACTCTGGTTCTGCACTTTCTCTTTGCATTACCTATGGCCCCACACCTAATGGTCATGTTCCATATGCACCTGACCACTTTGGTCATGTTCCATATGCACCTGACCACTTTGTCTCTATGTGAGGGGTGCGGACCCCTGTAAAAGTTAAAAAGGCACGAGTACATTCTGAAAAACTCACTTTCAGTCATTTCTAGAAGCTTATGGAAGGAATCTTGAGGTGGCAAGTTCACTTTCTTAAGGTTCATGCATCCCATACCTTAAGGAGCTAACCCTTTGATGTGAGGAGCTTATCCCTTTGAAGGAGGATTCTATCCCTTCATAGGTGGACCTGCAACCTCCTTCCTCTGCACTATAAGATGAAGCATTGGGCTGGTTACTTGGGAGGTTAGAAGCTGAACATTTTTGAGGTGAAATGCTGCTGGAACTTAGTCTTCTTTAGTTGAGTTTTTATGAGGAGAGATTACATACCTCTAAGATCTCATTTGGGAGAGTTCAAGGCTTGTCAAAGTAATGGAAATTCCTATTTCAGACCCTAGGAAGAGCTTGTTCAACATCAAGGCTGAAAAGGTTGTAAGGTTATTCTACTTCAAATTTATTACAAATAAGTTTATTTTTCTCAATAAGCTATTCATTTTTGGTTTATTTTATGGATTCCTTGATCACTATAGTAGACATGATTTATGATATTTTCTATGCAGGTGCTATTTAATGTTTGCTTGTTTGTGATTGCAGGTCTTCAAAGTTAACTCTTTCGAACGATTGAAGGATGACTACTACGAACAAGAATTGGATCTAAGGTAGGATCTTAACACCTTTATAGTATTTACTTATAAATCATATATGTCTAAAGAAAGATAGGTTTGTTTGTCCATTTGTTGCTAGACTATCTTTTGATACTAGGGAGATTGGCCTTGTCTGCAAGATCGATTTATCCAGCCAACAAATTGGTGACTCCGCTAGGGAATGAATTTGGTTTTTGGTTTTCCTTTGTTTTGACTTGAGAAAATTGTTTTGTTTTCTAGTTTTTGATTGATGTATACTGGCTTGGGTAGTTTTTAGAATCTGGATTATTTTTTGGTTTTTTTCGAAATTTTCAGGGGACTGCACTTTCTCTTTACAGACAGTGTGGGCATCTCCGCACTTTTCCTTTAGTAAACAGAGTGGAACTGCACCTGTTACTTCTGGAGCCTACGGACCCTGTAAAATTTTTTGAAAAACCTAAAATACCTTCTTCCAGTTAGGTTTAGGTTTGATTTAGGATTTTTAGTGTCTACCCAGATCTGTATTTTTCCTGTCAAAAATCTCTTGTGAGTGAGTTCTGATAGTATTTTTGTTTTGGATGATTTTCTAGAAATTTTGCATGCCTGGAGTGGTTTCCACTTTGTCTCTGTAGTGACTCAAAGATCAGAAGCTTGAGAAACCTCAGATCACCCTGGTGTCTTTTCGTCTTCTTGATGAGTCTAACTTGGTTGTGAAATCTATCCTTTGTGAGAAATAGATTTAGTTTTCTCATTGCAAATCTTTGAACAAACTTTGTTATAAGTTTTGAATTTCATTTTTACAAAAGAAAACATATCTGGATGTTTTTTGATTGATTTGTTATTCTGTGCAAATGAATCCTTAGTTTACTGAACAACTAAGCAAAACGTCCTCAAAAGGAATTGAAGCTTTTATTCAATTAGATTTTTAAAGTTTTTAGATCTCAAAATTAGTTTTTGTAGTTGTGAGTGTTTTTCTAAAACTTGTAGATCTCTTTTGAAGCAAATTGTTTTTTTTAGTTTCAAGATTTGAAAAAGGAAAGGGATTTATTGTGAGCATTAATTATTAGTCTCGTTATGAGTTCTTATTGAAAAAGAAAAAAAGATTTTCTTTCCATTTCCATGTTGAAAGAAAGAATCATTTCTTAAAGAATTGCATTCTCGAACTCTTTCCTTTAGCTAGAATTTCATTGAAAGAAAAACAAAATGCTTATCATTTTAGGTGCATTTTATTAGTGTGTTTGAAGTCGAGTCTTCACACCATCAAAGTTTCATTTACATACCTACTGACTTAAAGAACAACCCATAAAAGCAAAACTTAATTAAAATTGATCTAGTAATCTTTTCTATTTCTAGGGCTCTTATCGCCAATATAGCTTAGGCTAGTATCTTGGAGTAGGGAGTAATTAACTCTCCAAGATAGTTAAAACAAACAAGTAGATATATCTTGCGGTAGGAAATAAATCCAATTGTAATTGATACATTCTGGGAAGCTTCTCTTAAAGGAGTCAATCACGAGATCATGTCCAAACCTTTGAGACAATCAATTTTGTTTCATTGGGAAAGATAAAAGATTTGCGCATATTATAAGCGGTAAACCTCGGATTAACCATTGTCAAGGAGCCTGGGGTCACTTGTTCATAAACCTCAGATTGACCATTGTCGAGGAGCCTTCAAGGGGATTGAGCTTTGTTACTCTACCCTTGCATGTAGATAGGATTGTAGACGATTCCCCCAGTTGTATTTGTTGTTGTTGGTAACCTTAGTGTCCATAAACTTATGATTATTTCCTAAGGTGACGATGAAAGGAAGATCTCACTGTACTTGGAGCAGACATCGACTAGACTCACTTGGACTCTCTGGGGGGTTCTCTTCACTCGAGATGGTTTTGTGAAGAAACTTGTGCCAGTCTGTTTCATTAAACAGGTTGTCGGGGTAACTGTTCCAACCGCCCTTTCTGTATTAAACTTCTACTAAGTTGGATTTCATCACCAACTAGTGTTTTTAGTATGGGAAGTTACTATCTGTGTGTGGTTTGAACTCTTAGATTTTTTTAGGCGTGTGATTCAGCTGTTTGTTTCCTTAGAGACTTTAGGTGGTTTTATTGAAATTTTCATTGTTTGCGTGTGATTAATTAATATTTAATTGTGGCCAAATTACCGAGACACGGGTCTTAGTTTTTCACCACCTCGAATTCCTTTTCACCCTACACCAAGAGGTTATTATCCTTCTTTGATCATGTCAAGACAGTCATCTATGTTTTCCAAATCACCGGAAACATTTTTATACGGTAGCCCTACTATTCCTTCGGGTACTAGTCACTTTCTGGTACTTTTTCAGGAGCAACTCCTCGACCGACTAAACATCAGTTATCACCTGGTAGTAATGGAACTTGAACGTTGAATGCAGAGAAAATTCTTATGATGTCTGGTAGTTTTCCAAATCCTCAACCTCAAGGTAGTCAGTTACTGCCTGGGGGGCAACCCCAAGGTAGTCAGTTACCGCCTAGGGGGCAACCCCAAGGTAGTTAGTTACCGCCTAGGGGGCAACCCCAAGGTAGTCAGTTTCCGCCTGGAGGGCTACCTCAAGGTTTTCAACCTTCAGGATAGCACATACCCCAAGGTCAACCCCAGACTCAGTATATTCCTCAGGATGCTTATCAACCCCAGATTCAATACGTGCCTCAGGGTCATCAACCTCAAGGTCAGTACCCAACTCAAGGTTTCCAACTGCCTTCTGGTCAATCATTTTTACAAGGAGCTGGAAATGTACCAATTAATTATCAGCCCTACGTTCAACCAGGTTATGGTCCTCCATATGCACAACCTTTTATGAGTTCATACTCCGGAATGAACATGGTGTGGGATCCGTCTCAAACTCAACAGACTTTGCAACCTAATGTGCAGTTACCTAATCAAGCTGGACAACCTTTGGTTTCTGGTCCAACCCAGCCACCTGTCCATCCTACTGTTCAAATCCCTGCATCTGGTACAATTCAGCAGCCTGGGCCTAGCTCACCTCGTACTCTGCCTCAAACTGCTGCTGCAACTAGTGCAGCTTCTGTTCAACCTACCACACCTGTTTTTGGAGTATCTGTAGCTCTGGTTTCTACTATCCCTGCATCAGTGCAAATTCCTCAAGTCTCTGTGCCACAGTCAGGACCTACAGTTCAGACTTCGGTGCAGATGCTTGCAGGACAAGCTGGTCCAAGTACGATTGCCACAAGTCAACCACAATTCACTTATCAACCGTACCAGGGACAGTATCAATTCGGTCCTACTATACAAAACCCAGTTTGTCAGTATCAACCGTATCCTGGCTATACTTATCAATAACCTCAACAACCTCAGTTTGGTCTGGTTAATCCTGGTTTTCCAGGAGGTTATAACATTCCTAATGCAAATCCGATTCCAGGTTATCCTAGATATCCTCCTCCTAGAGCTGGTCTCATTACTCAAGGTTTTTGCGACCCTAACCGTCAGTTACCATTTATTACAACTTTGGATATACCTGATTTGTCGCGCCTTACGAACGATCAAATTTACTATCTTCTGTATTGGCCACCAATGCCTAGTAAGTTGCCCGGTGATATCCTGAAATTCGAGGGTAAGTCAGGAGAGGATCTGTCAAATCACGTCATGACTTATCACCTCTGGCATGCATCTAATTCAATCATTGATGACTCAATTCGTTTGCGTCTTTTTCAATGAACTCTTATTGGTCTTGTTGCCAAATGGTACATTGAGTTACCACGAGGCTCTTTTTATAATTTCAATCAGTTAGCCACTGCTTTCTTAACTCATTTTCAGTTGCCTGTCAGATACGACAATGGGATGGAACTATTAACTTCACTAAAACAATCCACATCCACATATATTTCTCATCATATTCATGAATGGCAACATAGAAGGCGTTTAGTGAAAGTTTTCATTCCAGATCAAATTTTAGCAGAATGGTTCATTAAATCATTGTTACCTAAAATCATTGAAGATGTAGCTAAGGGAGGAGTTGTCACTGAAGAGCAAGTCATTGCTCAGGCTTAGTACCTTGACCTTGTCTATACGTAGTTAGGTACTTTACATGAAAAAATCCCTAATCTTCCAAAACACGGTCAAATAACTACAGCTCCTTCAGGGTCTCATGCCGCTGATGGGATGATTGGTTCAGTTAGTACTAAATGTAAGAAGAAATCTTCAAAGAATTCTTCTCCTATTATAACTTTCCCTGATTCCCTGAAAGGAGATTCTTATGCTGAAGTTTCTGTCGACGTCCATGTCATAGATTCGTCTACGACCAAATTCGGTAGTAAAGAGAAGGGGAAGAAGAAAAACAAACCAAATTCAAAAGATAAAACAAATAAAATTGAATCTACTGACGAAAAACGGAAACCTCGCTATCCTTGTTTCATTTGCAACGAGGATCATTTTATCAAAGAATGCCCACATCGAGCAGAGTTTTCAAAATTCGTTAAAGGTTCTCAAACGCCTGCTGTCTTGAAAGATACTTTTCCTACTCAAGATAGTATGATGATTTCTTCTTCCTCGAATGCCTCAGAAGAACTCGTTATGATGATGTCTCATGTCAAGATTGCCACGCGATCGCAAGATTATGGTAGTAAAAATCCTGTTGATGGTAAAGAAGCTGAATCTTCTAATTCAAACAAATCAAGTAAACCTCCTCCTGGTTCCGGTCCAGTACAAATCGAGAAACCCAACCCTGAATTAGTAATCAAACCGCCTGCTAAAGGTATACTTCGGAAATCAACTTTCAATCCACATGCGAGAGCTGCTCAAAATTATAACATTGTTGAAGAGTTAGCTATTTCCCCTTCAGCAATGTCGGCTTTGGAAGTGCTGCAATCATGCCCAGCATAGCGTAAATTACTATTGTCTGCTATAGGAGTTGTTGATATTCAGGATTCGAACCTAATAATCTTCGATTTAGAGAATAGTACACCTCGCCTCCCTCATCAAATGGATTTCCAGATTCCAGTTTTAGTCAAAAACAGACCTTGCTTTCAGACTGTGATTGATGAAGGGGCTTCTACGTGTATTATGTCGATCCAGTGTTGGAAATTGCTTGGTTTTCCCACACTCAATTAGTCTCCGACAATTCTAAAGGCTTTTGATGGCTGAGGGTTCCATCCTTTTGGTATTTTGCAGGATTTACCTATAGGGGTCGAAGGCAAAACCGTAAATCTAGATGTGGAGGTGGTTGATGCCCCCTAGATTACAACCTTCTCCTGGGTTGTAGTTGGTCTTATGCTATGACTACTATTGTTTCATCGGTCTTTCGGCTTATCAAGTTTCCTCATAACGGAAAGATTGTTACGATAGACCAGCTGACTTATTTCTCATCCGACCCAACCTCTACAGATAGTATCCAGCACGTCAGTAAAACAACTATCCCTTACAAGGATGTTGGCGTAGGTTTGATTAAAGATTCTGGTTTACTAGGAACTTTTTCCTTCCCTCCTCCTAACGTATCACCTTCTATTGCAAATATTCATACGATTTAATCAAACACTGTTACTTTTGGTGATCTTTGGATCGTACCTTCCGATTCTGAGGTGGATTCATTTGATGGCGCGATACCTTTGAGTCCCTTTGAAATTGCATATCAAGCTGTACAGTCGTTTTCTGATTCGTGAACAACCCAAGGATAGTTTGTTCCTATGTCAACCTCGTTAAAAAATGAAACCAAGTGTCTCGAGGATAGTTTGTTCCTCTGTCAACCTCGTTAAAAAATGAAACCGGGTGTTTCAAGGATAGTTTTTCCTGTGTCAACCTCGTTAAAAAATGAAACCGGGTGTCTTGAGGATAGTTTGATCTTGTCTCAACCTTGTTAAAAAGTGAAACAAGGAGCATAGTTCCTTGTCTTGTGTCAAGCTCGTTAAGAAATAAAACAAGGAGTCATGAGCATAGTTTCTTGATCTTGTGTCAAGCTCATTAAAAAATGAAACAAGGATCATCGAGGATAGTTTGTTTCTATGTCAACCTCGTTAAAAAATGAAACTGGGTGTCCCGGGGATAGTTTTGATATTGTGTCATCCTCGTTAAAAAATGAAACAAGGAGTTTGGAGCATAGTTCCTTGTCTTGTGTCAAGCTCGTTAAAAAATGAAACAAGGGTTTTGAGAAAAGTTCTTGATCTTGAGTCAACCTCGTTAAAAAGTGAAACAAGGGTTATGAGAATAGTTCTTTCACTGTGTCAACCTCATTAAAAAATGAAACAACTTCCTTTCCAAATCGAGTCTTTGATTAAGATCTTGTAAAATCCAAGTCGAGTCTTTCCAAGATCTTAAAAGTGAACTTTCATTCCATCCACCTCTTTGAATGCAATGAAGATTGGGGGGCATGTACCTCGATTTGAGTCATTATGACGGGGGCATGCATACTTATAACAAGCATAGTTTTTCATTTCAAGCTTGTGTAAACATGAAACTGAATCCAAGCAGAGTTCTCTATGGTTCAAGCTTGTGTAAAAATGAACCCATACCCGATTTACATCTCGTGATTGTCGTTTTTATCTGCTAAATTCTGTTAGATGAGCCTTGGTTGTTTCATTCCATCGCCACCATCTCTTTGGCTGATCATATGCTTTCACTTGGTTGTTTTTCCTTTCCTGAGGGACCGCAGCGATGAGTGGTTTTATTAGCCAGCCTCTTAACCATTACATGTTTTGAGCAGTTCCACTATTTCCGAAACCAATTGCTACCCTTTATACCACTCGTTCCTCTAGGACGAGTCTTCTTTAAGCTCTTTTCTGACTTGTAAAATATGAAAAGATTTCCAAGTTTTTCCTTTTTTGACTCTTTAAATGAATTAAAAAGGCGATCCACTTTCAGCTCTTTTCTAATCGTATAAACATAAAACAATTGCCAGACTTTTGTCGTTTCAGATTCGATACTGGTTATGAAACAACGTGTCTTCAATCACTTTTCTACTTTTTCAGATCAAGGCCACTAATTATGAAAAGTACTCCTTGATCGTAATGGTCAAGTGGTTCTCTCGAGTATTATTTTATACTTTTTCGGGCTCGAGGGACACCAATTTACGAAAAAGCGAAACATTGGAGTCCTCTTTAAGCTCTTTTCAGACTCTCAAAAATTGAAAAGATTGTCGAGCACTTGATTGTTCAAACTCGTTAAAATAAATGAATAATCGTCCTTTCAGTATAAGTTTACCTGTTTTACGGACTGAAATGGACTATTTACGAAAAAGGTACATGTTGACTAATTACAGTCAATAGAGTCCTCTTTAAACCCTTTTCAGATTCGTTAAATATGAAAAGATTGTCGAGCGCTTGTCTTTCCCAGCTCGTTGAAGTATTGGAAATCTCATCCCTCTTGTATTATTTTATCCTTTTTCGGACCTGGGGGATTATTTTACGAAAAAGTACCCCCATGGAGTTTTCTTAAGTTTTTCTTCTGACTTCCTAAAATTGAAAAACACCAAGTTTTTCCTATACTAGACTCGTTAAAATTTAATACTAAAGGACCTGTTCAATTTTAAACAAGAATGAACCACTCCTTCTTAGGGTTCGAATTTTAAAATAAGTTGGACTCATTCGAAGGATGAACTTATAAACAAGCAAATTTTATCCTCCTCAAGCTTGTCAAAAATAAAGAGGTACTTGCCAGAAATGGTGGGGGAAAAGAGAGAAAAATGAACCTGTTTGTTACACTTTGTTTTTTAGAAAAGTCGTTAACCACTCTTGAACACAACACATTTTTTTCACCTGGGTTGGGAAAATCCTTTGCCTAACAGCTAATCAAACCACATTGAAAGTCTTAAGCCATTTTCTAGGTATTGGCTTTGGGTCAACTGTCACCAAGCCATCTGCAGTGTCGTTATGTGTTAAAGAGAACAGTTCAAATAAACCATTCATCTGCAAGATATCTGTCATCCATTTTGACCATCCCTGAGTTAGTCCTTGCCAATATATTTCTTCAAAACTTGATCTATGATTTCGTGTTGTGGGCCTGCCTACGACGGATCACTTTCTATCAACTTCAGCTCATTATCTAGGAAGTTGATCTAGAAATCGTCAGTACCTTGAAATCTGCATGCCCTAATGGCAGGTTTCTCGTCTTCGACGATAGGTTGCATCATTGACCTTTGATCGAATGATTCTATGACATGTTCGACTTCAACTCATTTTTTCACATTTCATGGATTGTACTGAGTACTTTGAGAGCCATTGACATTACTGGTGGTTTCTCTCACACTTGTTAACAGTTCACATCATTGACTGGTAATCAAGTGGTTTCTACCATGTTTGACTTCGACACATTCATTCACATGGATAGAATCGTACTAGTTTGGGAAGTAGAAATCAAGACCCTGGATCTAGTTTCTACCATCTAGGCTATGAGGAATTTTGTTATTCATAATACAGTGGACTATTCATAAACAGATGGCTGTGTCCATACTGTGTCTACACATGTCTATACTCTTGATGTATTACAAAATCATTCCTGTATCAGAACAGTTTAGTCATTTTTCTAGTCAGTTTTGATCTAAGTATGGGAATGCCTACCTTAGCAATGATATGTCTATATATATAGATATATATATATATATATATATATATATATATATTGTTTAATGTTTTTACAGTTTCCGACTGGGGTGTCCACAGGATGATCCTTGAAATGATAAAGTACTTCACTCTTCATAAATGACATACTTTATCTTCATCTATTACAGACTTCGCACTTTAGGGGGCAATCTGTTGCACTAAAAATTGTCACCTTGACATTCTGCAATCTGTGTGAGTCCATTATCACTCATACTTTCCTCCTTTGCAAGTCTTAAGCCTCAATTCCTCATATCAAGCCTTGAAAATAAGAGAAAGCTCTCAAAAGTCTTTAAAATTCCGGTTCCGCACTTTCTCTTTGCATTACCTACAGTCCCACACCTAATGGTCATGTTCCCTGCACACCTGACCACTCTGTCTCCGTGTGATGGGTGCAGACCCCTGTAAAAGTTAAAAAGGCATGAGTACATTCTGAAAAACTCACTTTCAGTCATTTCTAGAAGCTTCTGGAAGGAATCTTAAGGTGGCAAGTTCACTCTCTTAAGGTTCATGCATCCCATACCTTAAGGAGCTAACCCCTTGATGTGAGGAGATTATCCCTTTAAAGGAGGATTCTATACCTTCATAGGTGGATCTGTAACCTCCTTCCTCTGCACTATAAGATGAAGCATTGGGCTGGTTACTTGGGAGGTTAGAAGCTAAATATTTTTGAGGTGAAATGTTGTTGGAACTTAGTCTTCTTTAGTTGATTTTTTATGAGGAGAGATTACATACCTCTAAGATATCATTTGGAAGAGTGCAAGGCTTGTCAAAGTAAAGGAAATTCTTGTTTTGGACCCCAAGAAGAGCTTGTTCAACATCAAGGTTGAAAAGGTTGTAAGGTTCTTCTACTTCAAAGTTAATACAAATAAGTTTATTTTTCTCAATAAGCTATTCATTTATGGTTTATTTTATGGATTCCTTGATCACCATAATAGACATGATTTATAATATTTGCTATGCAGGTGCTATTTAGTGTTTGCTTGTTTGTGATTGTAGGTCTTCAAAGTTAACTCTTTCGAATGATTGAAGGATGACTACTACGAACAAGCATTGGATCTAAGGTAGGATCTTAACACCTTTATAGTATTTACTTATAAATCGTATATGTCCAGAGAAAGATAGGTTTGTTTGTCTGTTTTTTGCTAGACTATCTTCTGATACTAGGGAGATCGGCCTTGTCCACAAGATCGATTTATCCGGCCATCACAGGGAGAAATTGCGCAGGTCGGCCGGAAAGTGACCATTAAAGTCACTGTTCATGATTTGATGGCAGAAGTGAGGCCAAATGGAGTGGGCAGCCGACATTTAAGATGAAATTTATGGCTTAGATCCTTGAAAATCTGCTTCCAATCCAGCATTAATGAATCGAATTTGGGGGGAATGGTCAGATTTGAATTCAAAATGCCCTATAAATTACAAGTGGTTGTCCAACGAAAAACACTTGGCAGATTGAGTATTGAGTTCTTGAGCTCTCAGACACCCATGAACCAAGAATTCTTTGAGGCTTTCAAAGAGACTCCCGCATTTTCAAACTTGCTAGAGATGTTGCGAGCACTGTTAGAAAGCATTGTGTCAGCACCCGCAAAAATTATAAATACTGAAAAAGTAGTAGAGGAGCTGGCATAGGAAATGGAGATAGAGGCAGAAGTAGCTGCTTTGGAAGTGGCCGAAGTATTTGTAGAGGTCCCTAAATCACTGAGGATGCCGAGACCAAAGCCAACCCCAGCCAAGGAAACCATGCAGGACAAGAAGAGAAAGCAGCCTGCTATACCGGTGTGTGCATCGCCAAGGAGAAAAGCACCAAAGCCCACTGCACAGTAGAAAGGAAAGGCCATAAACTTAGAACCAAAGGAGGAAGATATCGAAGACATCCCAATGGACGATGAGGATGTGGGAACTGAAGTGGAGGAGGTTGAAGCCCAGGTAGCGGAACCTATTACTCAGTTGCCAGAGTATGTCCCTCTGTGCAAGCCTAAGACCAAGATACCAAAGGAAATCAATGAGGGCAAGACTCCCTTGCAAACCCCTCTGTTGTCGGATGAAATTGTCTTCGACGGTCCATGCTTTGCATGAGTGCCACTACTGAAACTTGAATACTGGGACTTGGCAGACCACGAGAAGTTCCCACACCTAGTGACCTAGCAGCTAACGCACCGCATCATTGATACAAATACGAGAATGACCACATTGGAGCCGCGGAGGTGGCTCAAGGGAGTAGAAAAGGAAGGGTTGCTCAACCTGCTTTGGGTGCCGCACTACAACCGCACCTAGGTGACAGTTTTGGTCATGAAGCAGTTGTTGTGCTTGGTGCATGATGGGTGTTTGTGGCTGGAGGAGCCGATACCCATCATAGATAGGTTGATTCACAGAATAACGTGACTGTCGTATACAGGAGAGAATCCAGCCATGATCTTTGACAAAAAGGGGGGCGAGAAGGCTCTCACAGAATCAATGAAGGAAAAATTTAAGCTGGTGAAGAAGCCGTGCAGATACGCTATATCCAGCATCTGTGACCCCACTGTGAAGGTAGCCACACAGATCCTCATAGGGAAAGTGATGAGGAAGTTTCATGTCAATGAGGTGCCAGCAACTGTCATCGCGCTCGCAGCACAATGCGCTGAAGGAGTCCAGTTCAACTGGTTGGACAACCTTCGCGGAGAGTTACTGGCGAACTGTCGCGAAGCACAAGAGCTCAACAATACATTCCACTACTCATGGCTCTTGTTGTAAATTGTGCTGGTAGCGTGGGAGCTACCATAGGATAGCTATTTCCCTTCAGCCGTGCCAAACCTCCCTGAAGCAGTGAAGTACGCTTCGTTGTGGATGACCAAGGATGTGCAGCGAGTCTAGGACAGCAAGATATTTTGGATCTTGATGGAGATGAACATCTAGATGGCCATCAATCGCCGACTTCCATCGAGTACCCATCAGGATGCAGAAGGACCCTGCGTAGAAATGGTATGACTTGTCGTATCTGGCCACAGATGACACCATTGATCCAGTGCTTGATCAATAGCTGGCGAGGTGTTGCACTACCACAAACTTGCTATTGGGGGGGAGCAAGTCCGCCACGTAGAAGAAGAAGGAGGAGGCTAAGCTTAAGATGGCATAGATGGCCGAGAAGAGGAAAAAGGAGACTGCTGATAAGGCCTAGGCAGAGCGCGAGGCCGCACAACAGACAGGAAAGCAAACAAGTGAGACAGAGCGGGGCTTTGAAAAAAGGCGCGAGGCCACCTTCACCTGAGACAAAGGACGAGACAAAACAACATGGCGCGGACCCTCAGGAGATGTCTACCTACATCAAGCACCTAAGAGAGTTAGAGAAGGGAGGGTCCAGGAAGAAATCAAAGGAAACCAAGACCTCATTGGACCCCATCACATTAACAGAGGGAAATTTACACGATATCGGTGACACAATCAGGGATGTCACCGCGGAGGCCCTGCAACAATTTGAACAGTAGCAACATACCATCTTGGGGGCTATCCAGACAGGGTTGCAGGAGCTGTAGACCCGTGCGTCGCAAACTGGCACAATGTCTACCAGCTTGGCTATCGGCACTTCAGAGGTTGTCGATATGCTGCGCATGAAGGCTTCCAGTGCAATAGTGCTGCCAGATGGAGCACTGACCACAAAGAATGAGGCTGACAGGCCCACTGTTAGCGCCCTAAAGGGAGTAGGGTTGAGCTTGACAGTGCTCCCACATGAAGCACTCCACCTCTTGCAGGATGCAGTATTTATAGAACTGAGGGCCCGAGAGCACCGCACCCTCCAGGTGATCAGTGAATAACAGATCAACAATGAGAAGATGACCCTACAGAGAAATACTTCCATCACCACTGAGACCGATGCAACCAATTAGAGTAAGCGGATTATGCAGGTCATTGAGGAGGCATGTCGGATGATCCCAAAGTTGGCCATTCTGGAGGAGGATCCAGTCGAGGTACGCATCCACAAGTTGCCTACAGGGGTGTGCGACACTCGAACTGAGATGGCACGGATTCAGTTGGAGTTGAACTTGCAAATTACAGAGTTACAGTTGAGGGCCCAACCTTCAAATTCACTAGAAGTGAAGGAACAGTGGGCGACTGCTGTCACAAAAGTAGTAGTGGCGATGGATAGTGCAGTAACAGACTGCACACAGTTGTTTGAGCAGTCATTTGAGGTCCTGACAAGCTTGCAGGAGGACCCCATTATACAGAGGCTAGAGATGGAAGTGCGTAAGCTATAGCAGCGCTACGATGAGGTTAAGGGCACAGCGTGAACCGTCGCACTGACATAGAGTCTATCCAAGTTGCAGGAGGCCAAGCAGCTGAAAGAACAAGTGGATGTCGGGTTGCACAAGGAAGTAGTGTTGAAGGTGAGACTAAAGCCCTGGCTGGAGGAGGCTTACACAGTCACAGGAAATATCGAAGGCAAGCTTGTGACTCTATAGGAAATGCAACAAAAGCTTCAGGCTGACAGCGCAGGAGCAGTGACCGGGCAGACAATGGAAGACACGAAGTAGGCAGCAGCTCAGTGCACGGCCGAGGTAGCGGTCATACGGGTCGAGCTGGAAGGGCTTCACGCAAAGATCTTCACACCTACTGAGTGACTCGAGGGTGAGTCACAATGTTTGTGTTGGGTGCTTGTTGGGAACGGGATCCCCCAAGGGCAATTTAGGGGCTAAAAGCCCATGTTTGAGTCAAATTTTGTAATTAAATTGTAAATACTCCACATTTTGTGGTCGTAGAGCACGAAGGTGTCATGTGTCATAAAGGGTAGTCTTCCCTTAGCCTTGTAAAGTGAAGTCAGCTATAAGAGATCTACCCATGGTCCCCAAACCATGGCATTTTATAAAAAGAGCTAAGCTCTAAGTAGTTTTGGAGAGAAAAAAGGGTAAAATCATGTAAAAGATTCGTAGCTCTGAAGTAAGAAGTCTAAGTCTTGGGTCATAGTGTAGGTAGAGACTCTGCAGCTGAATGCGCAGAGGCCTAAGGTAGAAGTCCATAACTGAGTGCATGAACCCCTGCAACTGTGTGCGCAGGGTGGATAGAGTTTGTAAACACTTGGAAGATATAAAAAAGAGAGATATTCTGCAATTTCTATGTCTTTGTTCTGTTAATGAATCTTTTCGTCTTATGTATGAATTTCCTTTATTATTCTTATATGATGCGCGAATGAATGCAATTACATTGGAAAACTAAACGCAATTACGAATATCTGTTTACGCGATGTTAACTATAATTGTTTGATAAAGATAAGCAAGTCACTTAGATTAATTGGGGAATCTGCATGGTACCCTGCCATAGCAGCACGAAAGTACCTTGAGTAGCAGGTTAGGGCTGTGCGAAGGTCGATCGTACCCTTTCGTAGAGGTATTGAAGGGTGGAATAAGGGGCTAGTCTAGTAAGCCCTAGAGCTAAGTGACCTATGCGAAGGTAGGGATAGAGGGAATTCACCGACATCACAACCATCTCAGGGTGCAGAAACTTGGTTCCAACATCCCCCCATACTGCTTCGGAAGAGACTTCGGTCTGCACTCCACGAGCTGATGCCGAAAGGGCCAGTAGTGTAGGGATTTGTTTGCCTAATTAACGTTGAACCTGGGTCAGGCCCCCTCAAGCCAACACCACCCTAGAATTTGGTCAAAATCTAACTCGTGAGAATATTGGGCTTCAACCTCTTGGTCTCCCAAAATGAACCCCACATTAGATAGTTTCTTTACCCACCTTTCCACAAGCTATCCAAGTTCATTTTAAATCTAAAACTTTCACAAATATGCACAAGGGGAATCGACCCGAATGCTTAGACCCTCAAATATATCCTTCAATTTCACATTTTATTTTATAAAAAAATACACTGTTAACATATCCGGACCTAGATACAACTATATTCTCTGCAATTCTTTATACATAGAAACTTTTTAAGGATTTCTGGGACTTAGCCCAAACTTCCATTGATACACAATGTTTCTTAGAACACTAATTTCCATAGGAATGAATCCTTCATGCTAGCTCCAACATTTTAGACATTGATTCAAGATAGAAATACAATAAATAGATCCAATTAAATGACTACTTTTAGGCATCAACACTCAGCTAAACCATAGCTAGAAGTGCTTTGTAATTCAACACAACAACACCATAACAATACCATAATGGGTCCCAATCATACTGTATCAAATCTATTGATATAACATACCATGCACAACATCATTCACATACGTTTAATAGTCTTAAGCACATAAATCCATAAGATGCATATCATGTTGAACTTGTTGATCAATGGTTGTCATTGATGTCAACCAAAGCAGCACGAGGGGCTACCCTGATCTTTCATGGGTATTTTGTCTTGAAAATTACTCTATTCCAAGTCAAGGATCTTCTATATGGATTCTATGCATCGATATGTTTCAGTTGATATATGGCACACCATTTAATTCTTCATGGTTTGAGAGGTATTCATGTTTGAAGTTAGAAACCCTAGTTAGTGGGATAAAACCCAATGGGGTTATGGCATGGAACTCATCATTGGTTGTGGTAATTTAATAGTAAGTAATTAATAATGTTTTAAGCTCCTAAAATCCCTCCAACTTTCACTTGTTGAAGCCCCTCGCAGCTCAACTCATTTCTATAAATTGTGACCCTCATATCCTCCTCTTGAAGTACTTTCAACGAATTATCTGGTGAGAAGACCTCTACAATTTTTCGGCCCTCGTGAGCTTCTAATGCAGGATCTGTTGTGGGGAGTTTAAGGTTTCGTTGAGGTCTAGTTAGGGTACAAAATTATGATCAAGTTTGAAGGTCTGTTTTGAAGCAAGTTTAGAGCCTTAGATTCTAGGATTTCGCTGCTTCAAACAAGTCTTCGTGGCATTTTCGATATAACATTTTTTTATACGAAGCTCCGGAAGCTAAAAATAATACCCATTTGATTTGAACTCTTGGTGAACCTCGTGGCCAAATTTCAAATCTTGTTTCACTATATTTTTGGAGATATGATCTAAGGAAGTTAGGGTTTTTGCAGGCTCCTGAATTCCATTTCAAACAGATGACCTTGAAAAAATGGTCATACCTTTCTCTCTGAGCATTGGATTCAAATTTCCTAAATAGTGACAGAAAGAGGATAGACTGTAGCTTGTTTGGTATTGGTTTCAGGGACGAAGGTCAAAACAATGACACGTGACACTTCGTACAAATTCGCTCTACTAAAGTAGTCTATAATTAGGTCATCGTGGAATATTGGGCATAACACTTTCTTGAAGAATCCAATCTTGATCAGACATGTGGGGTTGGAAAGAGGACTCAGAGGAATACCAATGGAAGAAATTTCAGACCTTGGAGATTCTAAATTTCATGGATACAACAAATTCAATATCGGGCTCCTAGAAGGCAAGAAAAAATATGCATTCAAGGATCACTACAGTAAGGACCAAAAATCAACAGTCAAGGGTAAGTCTACTAGAGATAGGTATGTATGATTAATGTTTGCATTTGAGTTTTGAATATCATCTCTAAATGTGTTTTTGCAGGATTGTGTAAGTATTTTGTTTGGGTTTGGGTCTTTTTCATTAATGCATGTGCAAGAAGGAGGACATGCAGTGCTAAAGTACCATTACTTGAAGCAAGCACGACAATACTTAAACAACTACAAGTGATCCAAGAAACCATGTCAATTCAAGCATCAGTTCTTTTCAGGAGTCAATATTGTAAAAGATCATCATTGCAAAATTGTAAAAGAGTAATTATTATAAAAAATTCAATCTGCCTAGAGTTGAAGAGGCATTGTTGAATGATTTCATGTTTAGGTTGTAGGTCATAGTGTGATTGAGTAATTGGTCAAGTACAAGAAAACCATTTTAAATCATATTTTATCGTGGATCATTGTCCCTGGTATGGGAGTCCACTCTCTTGTCTCATTTATAGTCATTATAGGGTGGCAGGGAGGTGCTAGGCAGGTGCATGAAGTCGCCTACAGGTTGGAGCCTGTGAACAGTTCAGGGTGGTAGGTTGCTCTAGGATGTTGGGGCATCCATTTAGTCGACTACTGAAGAAACCAAGGTGTTGTGGTGTCCTTCCAGTGGGAGCTGGAGAAGAATGCTTTTCTAGAATTCTAGGAAGCTGTAACTTTCATTTCAGTTGCGGCTGAAGATTAAAGAATTTATTAGAAAAATGTTTGGTGGTTTTTAACCAGGAGGGGGTTTTCCACCTAAAATTCTCATGCCTATTGTGTTATTTTGTTTACTATTCTAACTAGATAAACATTAATAATAATTGAAGATTAATAATTCTCTGAAAATATTTAAAAGTGTTAATTGCTAAGGAATACTTATTCACCCCCCCCAGTATTTCCAACAATTGGTATTAGAGCTTGGTTCCTTCAATAGTAGTCTAACAACTAGAAGGACATCATGGAATATACCAAGAATAGAGTTCCTTTATTAAATGGGAATAAATATGCACTTTGGAGTGGAAGAATGCAGGTTCATTTGATGGCACAAGGATACGAAGTATGGTAAATCATTGAAAAAGGATTCACATCAACCCCGAATGAACAAGGTAAGAAAAATATGGTAGATGATGGTAAGGCTAAAGATATTATTACCAGTGGGATTATCGAACCTATCTATATTAAGGTATTGAGTTGAAAAATTGTTAAAGAGGTATGGGGCAAGCTTGAGAATATATATTCAGGGGAGTCACAGGTGAAAGAAGTAAAGCTTCAATTTTTCAGGGAAAATTTGAGAAACTCGGAATGAAGGAAGATGAAGATATTGTTTCATACTTTCAGCGTGTAGATGAAATAACAAATAAATTGGAATGTTTGGGAGAACCTATTGTCACAAAAGTTTTTTTCCGAAAGATCCTCAGAATCTTTTAAGTAAGATTCAACCCAAAGTTATTTGTCTTGGAAGATAGATCAAATCTGACCAATCTCAGCATAGATGAATTGCTTAGAATTCTTACAGCATATGAAATGAGGATTGAAGAAGAGGATGGCATGTCTTACTTAGAAACAACATTTTCCACATCCAAGAATACTAGTAAGGGCAAGCAGACTCTAAAAGAAAAAACTTGCAGTTGTAATGATGAAGAAAAGGAAGAAGATGAAGAAGAATTTTCACATAAATAATTTTCCTAGTTCACGTGGAAAATGAGAACAGGTATGGAAAAATTCAAAGGTAAACTTCCTTTAATATGTTTTGATTATGGTGAGGTTAGGAATTTTGCAGCCAAGTGTCCTCACAAAACTGAGGTTGTTACGAAGGGAAAGAGAGATCCTAGGAAGTTCAACAAGCAAGGAAATAAGAAATGGTTTAAGAAGAGTTTCTTCTCCAAAGAAGATAGCTCCTCATCTGATGAAGATAATGATAACAAAGAAGAAATCAACGAACGAGTATTGTATATGGCCAATCACAATAAGCAAGAGGCATCTAATGAAGAAGGAGAAGAAGAGATGACTGAGGTTGAATTTGAAAATGAAGTGATCAGGGTTATCAAAGAGCTCAAGGCCGAGAAGAAGAATGTCAACACTCTTGAAGACAAATTAAACACAGAAAGGGAACATGTCCTAAATATTAAAATCTAGGTTGAAGAATACAAACGATTTGAAGAATCGCTCAGGAAATAAATAAAGGAAAGCAACAAGGAAAGAGAAGCATTGGAATCTGAAATGGTCTCTCTACGAAGGGAAGTAAAAAATGGAAACACTCTTCAAAACTACACCAACAGCCCAAAGGCTTTGAGAGAACACATCAACAATCAATGATCATGTAGTGACAAGAGTGGCCTTGGTTAAAAAGAAAAATCTAAAAATGAGTCAAGTCCTTCTATGGCAACAAAAGAAGATGGATATGCAAAATCTACCAAGCAGGTATATCTCTCAACTAAATCGAGAGATCAAGACTCGCAGGAAGAATGATGGAAAACAATTCCTCGAAGAATATTTCCTCCTAGGTATCAAACTATCTTTTATGGTCATTGTTATTCATGTGGAAGGTTTGGAAATAGAGTTGTAGAATGTCACATGTATGTTTGGAATGAATATAGTTCCAGGAGATCTTTCAGAAATGGATATTCCAGAACTCAACAGAATATCAATAGATTTGATCATTTGAGAGACGACGTCGAATGTTACAAATGTAAAAATTTTGGACATCTAGCTAAAGATTTTAGACTTGGGAGATCTTCAAAGGAATTCTCACAAAATCAGAATGAACAAGTTTGGAAAAAGAAGACTGTAAAATGTGTTATCGCTCTCAAGGCTCAAAGAAACAAAAACATTTGGTATGTTGACAGTGGTTTCTCAACACATATGACTGGAGATAAGAATAAGTTCATATCCTTGAAGGAAAAGAAGGATGGAACAGTGTCTTTTGGAAATGACGGGTCTTCAAACGCCATAGGAGCACATAGAGTTACACTTCAAAGCAAGGATGCATTAGCGAAGGATGTGTTGCTAGTTAAATATATGAATCACAATCTTCTCAGTGTTGGAAAGATGTGCGATCAAGGACACATGATGCTATTCAACTCTAAGAAATGTGAAATCAGGAAAGGCAAGTTTGGTAAAATTGTGGCTTTAGCAAGAAGATATCCAAATGACATATATTTTGGATGAGGCACCTAAAGGGTACTTTTTGGTGAAATAAGATGAAATTTGGTTATGGCACAAATGAATGGGACATATAAATTTCAATAATTTGGTCAGGATCAACAAAAAGGAAGCAGTAAGAGATATGTCGAAAATTTCAAAACCTACCAATATGATATGTGAAGCTTGTAGGCATGAAAAACAAACAAAAGTTGAGTTCAAGGCAAAAGAACACTTTTTACATTGGAATTAATACATATTGATCTATGTGGTCCTATGAGAACAAAAGGTTTAGACAGATAATTATACTTTATGCTAATGATAGATGATTACACCATAATGACAGTCGTCAGTTTCTTAAAGAAAAAGTCAGAGGCATTCAAGTGTTTTAAAATATACAAGGAATTGGTCGAAAATGAAACTGATTTGAAGATCAAGTGTCTAAGATCAGATAATGGCAGAGAATTCACTTCCAAGGTATTTCAGCAGTACTGTGACAAAAATGGAATAAAAAGGCAATTCTCAACAGCCAAAACACCACAACAAAATGGAGTTGCTGAAAGAAAAAACAGAACCATACAAGAAATGGCTAGAACAATGTTAAATGACTCAAAATTATATGATAAATTATGGGTTCAAGAAATCGATACAACTATATTCATTATAAACAGAGGTTTGTTCATGAAAAATTGTAACATGACTCTGTGTGAACTATGGAAAGGAAGACCAACTAACATCAAATAGTTCAAAATATTTGGAAGCAAATGCTACATGAAAAGAGAAGATCAAAAATTGGGCAAGTTTGATTCCCATGTTGATGAATGTGTTTTTGTTGGTTATTCACACAAAATGAAGGCTTATAGATGCTACAATTTGAGGTGAAAACAAATAGTGGAAAGCATAAATGTTACTTTTGATGAAGAGTGTGATCCAAAGGATAATGATGAGATTGTCTCTTTAAGAAAATCTAAGGGATTTGAGGAAGAATATGTGAAGGATGAAGAAGAAGCTCCAGAGAAAGACCAATCAAATAAGGAAACAACATTTAACCAAGAGGAAATAATAACTTATCAGTAGGATGTACAAGAAACTTATCCAAAAGTTTTAAAAAAATGGTTTCAAAAGAATCATCTGTCAAATCAAATCATATAAATGAAGGAATTGGAACCAGAAGAAAGTGACAAATTTGTTCATCACAGCAAGCCCACCTTGCTCTTTCAGCCACTTTTGATCCTATCAATTTTGAGGAAGCTAGCTAAGATGAACATTGGGTAGCAGCTATGAATGAAGAACTCAATCAAATTGAGAAGAACGACACTTGGGAATTGGTTCCACGACCAAAGGATAAAAAATTTATTGGAACTAAATGGGTCTTCATAAACAAATTGAATGAGGATGGATAGGTTACCAGGAATAAAGCAAGATTAGTTTGCAAAGAATATGCACAAGTTGAAGGAATCGATTTTGAAGAAAGTGTTGAGGGCCCCGAAATCGGGTCCACAACAAGGGGGATACCCACCCGGTCGGGAACCTAGTTGGCGGCTCCGTGCCCGTTTGGTGTAGCGGGTCCGACTGGGGATAACGGGACCAACTTCCCGATCTAAGGGGTGTGTGTGTGTAGAAATTGATGATGTGTGTGTGTGTAGAAAATGATAAGGGAAAATCTGTAACTATTCCTAAGCTAATGTAATTCTAAACTTCTGAACTAATTTTATACTACTTTAATCTAATAAAGACAACACATCTAATCTACGCTAACCCGGGATAGAACTTTTTCCATTATGCGATCTAGAAAGATTTCACATAACAACTGGTAATGAAGATTATTCAGCTATCGTGAGAATATAAATCAATTAAGATGAATCATCCTGCATAAAAAGTTAAGCAAAACGATTGTGAACAGCATATCACATAATCAGTTATTCATGTGTTAAGCATAAATCAATGACTCCACCGTACAGAAGTGCCAAATGGTAGTCCACTCATGGATACATTAACATATAAACAACATCAGTTGTATATTACTCTAAGAATGCAAGCAGAAATTCGTCAAGAGATAAAAGTACCATTTATGACCGATTTTATACTCACAGACCTCAAGCAATAATGATCTATTTCTACTTACTTCTAATGCCTACTAAGAGTACAGAAGTGCAACATCAGTAGCAGGTATTAAAATGCAAACATAAATAAATCTTGATCCGTCCATTCATCAAAAACCCCCTCCGAGGGTGCAAAAGTGCATGTTCTGAGGACAAGTTTTTTGACAAATTTCCGGACCCTTCTCCAATGCAACGAGAAGGGTTAAATACTACTAACCAACTAATCTTAACTACACAAATTTAGGGAACGGCTTCAAATGACCGCCCTTTTACTAAAACAAATTTATTTCTAAAAACTGAATCTAATTTCTAACCATTTCTGTATATGCTCCTTAGTGCTGTAAGCGATGCGCTGTTCGCCGTGAAAGAGTCGGCTGCTTGTCCTTTCCTTTTGTTCGAGCTTGAAAATTAGAAATAACAAGAGCTGGCACCTTTTTCTGACAAACTAGAAGATATTTTTGAAAGTGTTCTTCTGGAGGAGTGTCTTCACGGCATGTATAATTAGCACAACTCAGATTTCTTTCAAACTGATTGTGTTGTTGCTATTTCGGTTTCCGGCCGTGCGAATGACTCAATGAGCTGGGGATTTTGTTGCCTGAACGATTTTCTCAATTGAAACTTGTTTCCATTCTTTGTTCCAGGCTTTTCTGAGACGTCTTTCCCCTTAAGCGTTTTTCTTTTTGCTTTACCCAATTTGGGCTTCAGGATCTTTCATAAACGCTTTGCTTTTGTGCGCCTTTGACTCTGAGTCCTGGATAGTCTATTTCCATCAGCGTTTGTTGAGTGATACTCTGGAATCCGCGGCCCTGCTGTATGTGGTATCCATCTGTGAAGTCATCTCCTCTCTGTTCTTCTAGTTCTGGCGCTTTTCCTTAGATGTTTCCTGCATTGAGATTTATATTAGTTGCTGCCTTACAGTTCACGTAAAATGAAAAGAGACACGAAGAAAAGATTGACATGAAAGCATTAAGTTCTAATGAATGCATAATCATGTCACCCATTATGACTTGACTCTTCGAAAAACGCAACATAATCATCTTTGGATACACAGGCATACAGTCATTAATTTCCCGTAAGGTGCGCGCCTAATTTTGGGCTCACAGATCATGCCGAGGAATATCTGCGATGAATGGTTTCTGCGATTTGCATCGCAGCATCGAAGATTGCGATGTAAATAAGTGGCATCGCAGCAATTGATAATCTCATTCGTCGCAAACAATAGATTGCAGATCGCAGCTTTGCATGGTCGCAGATCGCAAGGTTTTCGCTTTGTCACTCTATGCTGCCTATGCGACATTGCGACGTGCGACGTCGCATATCGGCCGTCGGCGATTCTTTAGATTTTTCCTTTTTTAATCGCTTTTAATGCATGTGATGCGATGGGATCTCGCGTCGCTCCTTTTAGTGTATTTATGCGCTTTGGGAAAGCGCTCTTTTTGTTTCTTTGCGACACGATATAGCTCTTAGGGAGTTAATACAAAAGATTTTTTTTCAAACAAAAATATTTTTTTGGACTTTTGGTTAAGGGTCCCCCTTTGCTTGATGTTATTACTAATATCAAACAAAGAGGGGGGTTGTTGGTGACCACAACAGAAAGATGTGCTCTTGTTGCTATAATGGAATCTATTAGTATGTTTCTTGCTTATGCATGCTCGAGAAAAATAAAGGTCTACCAAATGGATGTTAAGTCAACCTTTCTAAATGGTGAATTGGAAGAAGAAGTTCACATTGAAAAACCCAAAGGTTTTATGCTCTGTGACATGGAATGCTACGTCTGTAGATTAAAGAAGGCACTATATGGTCTCAAGAAAGCTCCTAGGGCTTGGTATGCTCGTCTTGATAGATATCTACATCAATAAGGATTCAATAAAGGAAGCATTGACATCAATCTCTATGTGAAAGTGGATCAAGATAAGCTAACAATTATCAAGGTATATGTGGACGGTATAATATTTGAAGAAATGATGAAAGATTAAGTAAAAAATTTACCACAAAGATGCAAAGTGAGTTTGAAATGTCTCTACTTGGCAAGCTGACATACTTTTTAGGGCTTCATATATCTCAGCAGGATAAAGGAATATTTATATATCAAATCAAGTACATCAAGGAAATGCTCAAGAAATTCAAGATGGAAGATTGGAAGCTTGTCCTTACCCCAATGGTAACATGTTGCAAGTTAAGTTTAGAAGATTCGTCAAAGGATGTGGACTATAGGTTGTATAGATCTATGATTGGTAGTATTCTATATGTGACAGCTTCTCGACCAGATGTAATCCTGACAGTTGGACAAGTAGCAAGATTCCAAGCAACACCAAAACAATCTCATATTATTGATGTCAAAAAAATTCTTTGATATCTTAAGGGCACAACAGAATATGCTTTATGGTATCCCAAAGGAAATAATCTAGTTATCCAAGCTTATATAGATGTAGATTGTGAAGGAAGTGTTGATGATCGAAAGAGTACCAGTGGAGCAGCATTCTATCTAGGTGGTTTCCTTGTGTCATGGTTAAGTAAAAAGAAGTCTTCAATCTCATTATCCACAATTGAAGTAGAATATATCGCAGCATCAACTTGTTGTACTCAAGTTCTCTAGATAAAGCAAACTTTGCAAGATCTTCAAGTCAAATTTGATGAGACTATTCCCATCTTCTGTAATAACACCTGTGCCATTAGTATCTTCAAGAATCCTATGATGTGTTCCAAAATAAAATACATTTCATTCAAATATCATTTCATTAGAGAGTAGGTCGCTGGAAAGAATATCAAGCTTGAATATGTTGTCACAAAGGAACAAATTACTGACATATATACCAAACCATTACCCAGTGAAGAATTTGAGTATCTTTGCCAAAAGCTTGGGATTATCCCAAGTTCTCATAAGACTCTTTCTCTAATCTAACTAAGCAGAAAGGGGGAGTGGAGGTGTGTATAGGTCCACAGGATGGAAGTTTATCAGGGGGATTTTCCGTTTACCATTTATGACAAAGGGGGCGAGAAGGCAATAGGAAGAGGTGTCATGATCGCATGGGGAATAATTTTGTTTCCATTAATGCCAAAGGGGGAGATTGTTGATCAGTGGTTGTCATTAATGTCAACCAAAGCAGCACCAGGGGCTACCCCGATATTGCATGGGAATTTTAACTTGACAACTTACTCTATTCTGATTCAAGGATATTCTAGATGGATTCTACTCGTCAAGATGTTTCCATTGATAATTGGCATGCCACGTAATTCTTCATGGTTTGAGAGATATTCATGTTTGAAGTTATCAACCCCATTCAGTGGGCTAAAACCCCATGGGGTTGTGGCATGGCACTCATCATTGGTTGTGTTAATTGAATATTTAGTAATTAACAATGTTTTAATCTCCTAAAATCCCTCCAACGTTCACTTGTTGAAGCCCCTCTCAACTCAAATCATTTCTATAAATTGTGACCCTCATATCCTCCTCTTGAAGTACTTTCAACAAATTATCTAGTGAGAATACCTCTGTAAATTTTCGACCCTCATGATATTCTAATGTAGGTTTTATTGTAGGGAATTTAAGGTTTTGTTGAGGTTTGGTTAGGGTACAAAAGTATGATCAAGTTTGAAGGTCTGTTTTGAGGCAAGTTTAGAGACTTGGATTCTAGGATTTCACTGCTTAGAACAGGTCATCATGGCATTTTCGTTGTAACAATTTTATATAAAAGGATTTGGAAGTAGAAATAAAAACCCATTTGAGCCGAAATCTTGATGAACCTCTTGACCGAATTTCAAATCTTGGTCCGCTATATTTTCGGAGATATGATCTGAGGACGTTAGGGTTTTTGCAGGCTCCTGAATTCCATTTCAAACAGGTGACCTTGGAAAAATGGTCATACCTTTTTCTCTGAGCATTGGATTAAAATTTCCTAAACAGTGATAGAAAGAGGATGGATTTTAGTTTGATGGGTATCATTTTCAGGGCCGAAGGTCGAAAGAATGACACGTGGGACTTTGTACAAATTCTCTCTACTGAACTAGTCTATAATCATGTCATCGTGGAAGATTGAGCATAACTCTTCCTTGAAGAATCCAATCTTGATCATACATATGGGGTTGGAAAGAGAACTTAGAGGGCTACCAAAGGACGAAATTTTAGGCCTTGGAGATCCAAAATTTCATAGATACAACAGATTCAATATCGGGCTCGTAGAAGGAATGAAAAAGTATGCATTCAAGGATCACTACAGTAAGGACCACACATCAATAGTCAAGGGTAAGTCTACTACAACAAGGTATGTATAACTACTATTTTCATTTGAATTTTGAATATAATCTATAACATGTCTTTTTGCGGGACAATGTAAGTATTTTTTTTGTGTATTGGTTTGGGTCTTGTTCATTAATACGTGTGCAGGGAGGAGGACACTTCATGACAACTCTGAAACATACTAGAAGGACATGCAGCGCCAAAGTACCATTACTTGAAGTAAGCATGATAGTACCTCAGTAGTTGCAAGTGATGCAAGAAGTCGTGTCAAGTCAAGCATCAGTTCTTGTCAAGAGTCAGTATTGTAAAATATCATCATTGTAAAATTGTAAAAAAGTCAATCTGCCTAGAGTTGAAGAGGCATTGTTGGGAGGTATAGGAGTCATTGTTGAATGATTTCATGGTTAGGTTGTAGGTCATAGTGTGATTGGGTAATTGGTCAATTACAATAAAATAATTGTAAATCATATTGTATCATGTATCATTGTCCCTGGTACGGGATTCCACTCTCTTGTCTCATTTATAATCATTGTAGGCTGGCAAGGAGGTGCTAGGCAGGGGCATGAAGTCGCCTACAGGTTGGAGCCCGTGAACACTTCAGGGTGGTAGGTTGGTTTAGGAAGTTGGGGCATCCATTCATTTGACTATTGAAGAAACCAAGGCGTTGGGACATCCTTTTAGTGGGAGCTGGAGAGGAATGATTTTCTAGAATTCTCAAAAGTTGTAACTTTCATTTTAGTTGGGGCTGAAGATTAAAGAATTTCTTAGAAAATCGTTCAGTGTTTTTTGAACCAAAGGGGGTTTTCCACCTCAAGGAACACTGATTTACCCCCCTCTCAATATTTCCAATAGAGCTATGAATTCTAGATTGTAAAAAACATTCATAAATGATAATATAAATAGATCCATAATCATAATAGTACCAACACATCCATACAGAGACCTCCAACCTTTCATAAACAAGAGATTCATTCACATAACGATCTCATTACAAACAATACATTCCTTTGTAATCAATGTTGATATACATGTAGTGTTATAACACATAACAAGATCCTCCACTTTTCATAATGCAACATAAGTATAACTAAACACTCTTATCTGTATAGCTTGAATGACTAAAAATTTATGGAGGGACTTTAACTCTCCACCCATCCATAGGACAACGACACTATAGTGTTTCCTCTAGCTAACCACCCTCGAGCCAAATTCAGATTTTGGGGAGTTAAGTGCTTAAGGGTATTCACATTGATACCAGTTAACCAAATAATCAAGTACAGGAGTACACTATCCATGTGGTTTATCAACTTCCTCCAACAGTAAGCACCAATATGGATCTCTATTAAAACTAAATTTAAGTCATAGACCAACAAGGAGAAGGGCCTATTCTATAGGTGGTTTATCAACTGCCTCCATTAGTAAGAACAACAATGACCTTTACCCCAATAGAAATAAATCATAGGGATTCACTCAAGGCTCAGTGAGATGTAGTTCAATTCTATGAAAATTAATACATTACATGGGTGGTTTATCAGATAGCTTCTCTATGTTAGCGTTGCAGGAGTCAAGATCCCATTATCCAGGTGGTTCATCAATTTACTGAGCAAGCACATAAGTCGCTTATCATCCCCAAGGCTAGAACTTAGTGGTTTATTAGATCCTTTCAGTAAACACCTGGGTGTCTCAGTCTATCAAGTGGTTTATTAGCCCTCCAACAAGGATCCCAATGATTTATCAACCACAATAATTCATCTAAGTCTCAGTGAGTATTGTTCAGTTCTAGGAGAATTAATATACTACATGGGTGATTTATCAAGTGGATTCTCTAAACTAGCACTGCAGGAGTCAAGAGCCCACTATCCAAGTGGTTTATAAACTTCCTGAGCAATCAAATAAGTGTTTTATCATCCCCAAGGCTAGCACTTAGTGGTTTATCAATTCCTTTCAGTAGGCACTTGAGTGTCTCAGCCAACCAAGTGGTTTATCAACCCTCCAACAAGCATCCCAGTGGTTTATTATCCACAAGGCAAGTACTGAGTGATTGATATGCTCCACTAAACTTTCATTGGCCAACCATCCATAGGCACACATCATTGATCTTAGAAAAATGCAAGGTTTTTCTATCCTAATCACATAGCACAATCTAGTAAAGGTCTTCTCTCTCTCCTTTGTGATCCCATGTCTGCTACAATTCCCACACTCTACCTTCTTTTTCGTTCAGCATTAGTTGTTCCTTCTCCAATGAGATATTCCTTTCTCTCCCACTACACAGTCTATTTGCGCATTTCGACATACCATGCACACACAACATCCAACTTGTACATCTAGTAACTTTAGTATACATATTCTATGGTTTACAACATAACCATAATAAGTTAACTTAAACAATTTTGTAACATCCCTGGGTTGAAAGTTCATGTAATAAAAGTTAATAAAGGAAAAATAATACCAAGGTCATGGGACACAAATTCCAAGTTGAATGTTGGGAAAAGCATCCTAGTGGGCATCACTTGTTGTTTATTATGGATAAGGGGAAATTGACAAAGGCTTTGAAAAGGAAAAATGAATTATTGGCATTTTATCTATCAAAATAAAGGAAATTAGGAGAAAAGGGAGATGAAAGGTCACAAGTTGCATGTGAGGAGGAAATTGAAGGAAAATAGAGGAAAAATGAAGAAATTATAGACCTCCATGATAAAAAGGCTTCTGAGGATCAGTTCACACATTTTTTTCATCCTTTTATCAATTGAATTTTGGAATTGACTTCAGAAAAGAGAAGAGAACCAAGAGGAGAAAGCAAGAACAAGTAAAGGAAGGAAACGAAAGAAAAGGGAAGCAAGGATCCAGCAAGGAAAAGTTGGATTAAGTGATTTCAGCAGGAATAATTGCATGTAATATGTTTCATGTGTGATTTCCTAGATGGTTTTGGCATGCATGGTATATGCATGTATGCATTTGGTTCATTTGTTGTCATTGGCATGGGTTTTTCCTAGTTTTACGGTGGTTTTCGCTTTGCCTTGCCATTTTCGGATAGCCATGGTGTGATGGGATTCATTATTGGTTAAGCTTTGGATTAGTGAAAGGTTTTGGATCTGGGTGAGGTGGCCTTAGGAAAATCCCAGGGGTTAGGGGTGGAGATGGTTTTGTCTTGGAAGCCCTCAACATGTGGGTGGGGACATGGAAATTCCTGAAGGGATGGTGAAGGAATTCTAAGGCATCCAAGTTTGGTTTGGTTTTGTGATCTCGGGACCAATTCAGATGAGATCACAATAGTGTAAGGGTGGAGGTGGTTTAACCTCTCGATTCCCTTAGTTGTTTACAAATTATTTTATCCCATGAGATCCCACATTCATGCTTGGAATATGGCACGAGTGTTATTGGCTAAAAGAAAGATTTGGTTTAGCCCAATCTATGGTCAGGTGGTACTGGAAGTCCTTGCTTGCTTGGATTTTTCATATGTTAATAAGAGTTGAGTTTCTCTTGTACTTCATCATTAAATGTACTTGTTATTATGTGGCTTTGGTGGTTTTTCTATCATTTTTATTATTTTGGTTATAGGCATGGTTTTATGAAAGATTCAAGTTATGACTTTTATCATGTTTGATTGGTAAATGAATGGTTAGTGAATACATGACCTAACAGATATTATTGCATATACTGTATAGGAAATTATACCTTCTTGATGATTCTCATATGAGTGTCAGATCTCCATGTTTAGATATGCATTCATCACCTACAGATTTCATGTTCACCATATGTTTGACGGAATGTATGTCATGGTTAAACCTGGTTAAGTCAATTCCTTGTCTAATTTTTGTGTCAATGGATTTTTCCTAGTTTCATTTATCATTTATTAAAGTCTCATGAAGTTCTGGGCAGTGTTTGAGAATCAGGCCTTGAAAAGGTGGCTCATATTTGGGGTCGCGGTCTCGGAACTGAGCAATCTAGACTGCAATCACTGGGAGCTAGGGTTGTCAGAGCGACTAGAGGATTACAATTGTTTTCTTGCCTTGCCATTAGAGCAACTTGGGCTCTAGATCACTGAAAATTAAAATTAACTCAAGATTTGGGAAGCTAGAGTGGTTGTTTGGCTCTTGGGGGTCTTGTAGCACATGAGGGAAGTCAGTGCAATTTCAGATTTTCGATTCCACTTCATTAACTTTACTTAGAGATTCGAGTCATGACATAGTATCCCTCTACTCATGTTTACCCCAGCAGGCCAGTGAAAGTGTGTAAATGTGGGAGATGGCATTACATATTGGTATCAGATCATGGTTCAAATACTTGGACCAGGTTTTCTAGATGCAAGTTGTTATGCATGCATTGTCATGGTTATGGTTGTAATGCATGATTTCATGGTATAGAGTTGGTATTGTCATCCATGATGTTTGAATATTGATATGATTATGATTATACATGTATTGTGCCAATGTGAATTTATTTTGTAGATGAGATAAGCCTCCTCTGAACGTCATTGAGGTATGATTTTGATTATGGTATCTATTTGGTTCACCTAGCATGGTATAATTGCAGGAAGAAGAGAATCAAATATGGCAAGAAAAATGGTGGATTGAAATTCACGTTACTCTCCCTATAGATCATTTGGATAATAAGGAGATGAGTATTCTCATGATATAGAAAATACATTGAGAAGTTTGAGGGCAAAGATCAAAAGTTGCAGCACAGACAATGACAAGTTGGTTAAGCCTTAGGAAATACTTGCAAGGGCTCAGGAAAATCAAGGAGAGGTCAATGTAGTCATCCTTCAGAGTTTTTCAGACTTGCAGAGATAGGGACAATTGAGGATTAGTCAAGAACAAGAAGAGAAGACTAATGGGGCATATGGTAGTAGGTCTCATTCAAAATACAGGTTGAATAGAGGGGACACAATTAGAGGTGGTTGATCATTGGGTACACCTAATAGGAGAACTTGTATGTATGGATTTCATTCTAGTTCCTCGTCAAGGAGACATCATCATCATCACTGCCACCATCCTTATAGGAGCAATGAGTACTTTCCTGAAGAGTTCAAGAAATTCCAGCCTCATATATTTTATGGAGAGATGAAGAAGTCAGAAGATGCAGAGGCATGGTTGCTTGGGATGAAGAAATTCTTTAGATTGCATAACTATTTAGAGATCATGAAAACCAAAATAGCCACCTTCAGTCTTAAAGAAAAAGCATATATCTCGTGGGAAGATATGAATAATGTCACAAGTCATTTGAGAAGAAGACTTGATTTGGGATGAGTTTGAGATACTCTTCAAGAATAATTACTTATCTGAAAGGTATTGTGATGACATATCTAAGGAGTTCTATGAGCTGCAAATGCATTCCATGATAGATGATGAGTATACTAGCAGGTTCCTAAAGTTTTTGAGGTATGTTCCTTACCTCAAGGATGATAAAGCGAAGATTCAAAGGTTCATCAGTGGGTTGCGAGCAACATATAGAGACCAAGTTGAGTTTGATCAGCCTCTGTCACTTGAGGAATCCATAAAGAAACTGAAGCATTGTTATGAAAAATCAAAGAGTAAAGTTGATCCTAAGTGTGATTTGAAGGGGAATCAAAAATTTAAAGGGAAGTGGCCATCGAAGCGGGGAAGACCTCAGGATGTAGGTGAGAAAGATAATGTGGCTGCTTACAAGAATTTTAATGTAATTGAGAAGGGGCATGCGTCACAACCTAAAGAGTAGCAGAGTAGAGGTGATGGTGGGGGACCGTTGCAATGTTGGATTTGTAGAAAAGACCATCACAAGAAGGATTGTCCATTGTACCAAGGTGACAGGAAACAGATCTATAGTGCTCAGGAGGCATAGATAGTTGGGGATGTTGGTCATATCATTCCTCATATTTATGCAATTATGGATAGCAAGTAGGTTTATCACCATGCATCCATTATTGAGATGGAAGATAAGCTCTGTGATCAAGTTGTTTATATTTTAATAGATCCTGGATCAAATTATAGTTATATTAATCTTTACCTGGTGGATAAGTGTGGTTTGAGAAAAGAAGTGCATGTAGAGTCTTGGTTGGTGCAGTTGGCTATAGGTACTAAGAAGAGAGTTCATCATTGGGTAAGAGCTTATCCATTTGATCTGAATGGTATGCCTACATCGACACATCTAAATGTGCTTCCATTGGGATCATATAGCATGCTTTTGTGTATGGATTATTTGTACCTCCACAGGACCAAAGTAGATTGTTATGACAAGGATATTGAGTGTCTTGATGATAATGGGGAAAAGGGAATCCTATAGGGAAAGAAGAAGCCTACATCAGTGAGGATGAATACAACTATGCAGGCTAAAAGCAATTGTAGGAAGGGGTGTGTACTATTTGCAGTCCATATTTACAGTGACAAGGGTAAGGATTTTGAGGATGTGGAAGCCCTCAAGAGGTACTCTGTATTGTAGCAGTTTCAGGATGTATTTCCAGCAGAGATTTCATTGTTTCCTCCCCACAGGGAAGTGAAATTTTATATTGAGTTGGTACCAGGAGCAACACGAACATCAAAGTCACCTTACAAGATGAGAACTCCATAATTAGTGGAATTGAAGTTGGAATTGAAGGAAATGCTTGATAAGGGATACATTAGGGAAATTGTATTGCCTTGGGATGCACCATTATTATTCGTGAAGAAGAAGGATGGTGCTCTCAGGTTGTGGATTGATTACATGCAGTTGAACAAGGTAACCATCAAGAACAAGTACCCATTTCCAAGGATCGATTACTTGTTTGATCAATTGAATGGAGCAACAGTGTTCTTGAAGATTGATTTGAGATCAAGATATCATCAGGTATGCATCAAAGAAGAGGACATCTACAAGACTAATTTCCACACCAAGTATGGGCATTATGAGTTTGTATGCTTCCTTTTGGTTTGACTAATTCTCTAGCTACTTTCATTTTCTTGGTGAACATTGTGTTGCATCCTTATTTGGACAAGTTTTTTATTGTACTCATTAATGATATATTGATATATTCTAAGAATGAGGAAGAGCATACAGAACACCTCACAGCAGTGTTGATATTTCTAAGAGAACATCAGTTGTATGCCAAGCTTAGTAAATGTAACTTCTTTTATACAGAGGTACATTACTTAGGACATGTTGTTTCCAAGGAAGGCATAACACTCGATCCCAAAAAGATAAGAGTTGTCATGGAGTGGGAGGCTCCTAGGAATGTGGATGAGGTCATATCATTCATGGGGCTAACAGGTTACTATAGGCGTTTCATCGGGAACTTCTCAGGGATTGCATATCATATTAAATCATTGCATAGGAAAGGAAAGAAATTTGAATGGGTAGAGAAATGTGTAGCTAGTTTTGAGGAGTTGAAGAAGTTGTTGAAAAATTCTCCTATTATAAAGGTTGCAGATCTAGATAAAGAGGAGTTCATGGTGTGTACAAATTATAAGAAGAGGGGACTTGGTGGAGTTCTGATGCAAGAGTGATAGGTGGTGTGATATGATTCAAGGAAACTAAATGAGCACGAGCAGAACTATGTGACTCATTATTTTAAGTCGGTAGTGATCATTCATGCCTTGAAGCTGTGGATGAATTATCTTCTTAGCAGAAGGTTTATATTGATGAGTGATCAGAGTGGACTGAGATATCTATTTTACCAACCTAATCTGAATTCCAGGAGATATAGATGGTTGGATACCCTCAGTGAGTTTGAATTTGAGATCAGATACATTAAAGGAAAGGAGAATAGGGTTACAGTTCTCTCAGTAGGAGAGTGCAGGTAAACCATGTTGCAACTGTGAGCTCTTATGGGACAAATTTACAAGATCAGATCTTGTAGGTAAGACAACAGGATGATAGGTATAGGGAGCTTAAGAAGAGGTTACAACAGGGCACATGTGAACAGGATATGGATTATCATCTCAAGACAGATGTCTTGGTGATATTTAGAGACAAGATTTATGTGTTAGATGAAAATGAGCTCAAGAATCTTATCGTAAGGGAGTTTCATGTCAAGCCATATTCAGGTCACTCGACATATCAGAAGACGTTGAAAATTGTGGAGAATTTATAATATTGGCTGGATTTAAAGAAGGAAATGGCAGAGTTTGTTTCTAGATGTTTGGACTGTCAACAGGTGAAAGCAGAGTCTTATTACCCATCTATTTTGTTACAACCTATTCCGATTCCAGAGTGGAAATGGGAGATCATTTCCATGGATTTCATTACAGATTTTCTGAGGATATCGAAGCAGCATGATTCCATCATGGTTGTGGTTGACAAGTTGAGAAAGGTAGCTCACTTCATTCCAGTGAAGACTACTTATTCAGCTAGTGAGGTAGCACAGGTCTTCATCTGGGAAATAGTGAGGTCGCACAGTGTTCTGAAGAAGATTGTGTTAGACAGAGATGCCAGGTTCACTTCCAGGTTTTGGAAGGAGTTATTTGCAGGTTTGGGTACAAAGTTGGTCTTCATTGCAACTTATCATCAACAAACAGATGGACAGACAGAGAGGGTCAACATGATACTAGAGGATATGTTGAAAATGTATGTCATGTATCAACAAAGGAGGTGGGAGGATTATCTTCCACTACTTTAGTTTTCTTAAAACAATGGTTACTAGGAGTCACTAAGGATGAGTCTATTTGAGGGACTTTATGGGTGGCATTGTAATACTCCCATCAACTAAAGTAATCTAGTGAATAGGGTACTTATAGGACTGGACATGTTGGCAGAGATGGAATAGGAAATGCACGTTACAAAGAAGAATCTAAAGGCATCACAGGATAGACATAAGAGTTATGTGAATCAACATAGGGAATTTAAGGAGTTTTACGTTAGGGAACATGTGTATTTGTGCATCAATCCCAAGAAGAACTCCTTGAGGATTGGGTCATGCTCAAAATTGGTACCTCGATATTGCAGGCCTTTCGAGATCCTTCGGAAGATCGGACAAACAACCTACAAACTTGCAGTGCCTCAGATAGTGAAATTCCATGATGTTTTCCATGTTTCATTGCTTAAAATATATGTGAAAGATGTTGATCATGTTATTTATTGGTCTCTATTTTAAGTGGAGCTAGAAGGAGAATTCTATCCGGAACCTCAATTCATATTGCAGCGGAAATAGCTCATGCTCCGAAACTAAGCAATCAAGAAAGTTAAAGTGCAGTGGAAGCACTTTGGGCCCGATGAAGCTACATGCGAGATGGATGATCAGATGCAGGATATGTATCCTTAATTATTTTTTGATGGATGAAAATGAGGTTTTGATATATGTACATATTTATGTATGGTTTACATTGTAGATACCGTAATGAGCTATATTATAAAGCTCCAATAAGCGGTATGGTTGTCATGTTGTCATGTTTGTCATGATAGTTTTTCTCTTGAGCAGGTTATTCATTGTAAATACTGCATCGAACTGAGTTATAAAGATCCATGGTTTTCAACGATCTTGCTGGTTGTAGGTTTCATAGAACACTAAGGATGGTGTTCCCCTAAGGGGGAGGGGTTTGTAACAACTCTAAGTTAAAAGTTCATGTAATAAAAGTTAATAAAGGAAAAATAAGACCAAGGTCATGGGACACGTATTCCAAGATGAATGTTGGGAAAAGAATCCTAATGGGCATCACTTGTTGCTTATTATGGCTAAGGGGAAATTGGCAACGCCATTGGCAAAGTCTTTGAAAAGGAAAAAAGGAAGTGTTAGCATTTTATTTATGAAAATAAAGGAAATTAGAAGAAGAGGCATATGAAAGGTCACAGGTTGCATGTGAGGAGGAAATTGAAGGAAAATAGAGGAAAAATGAAGAAATTAGAGGCCTCAATGATAAAAATTCTTCTGAGGATCAATTCATGAATTTTTATGAGTTGTGTTTTGGAATTGGATTTAGAGAGGAGAAGAGCACCAAGAGGAGAAATCTAGCAAAGGAAGGACAATAAAGCAAAGGAAAGAAATGATCAAGCAAGGAAAAGTTTTATCAAGCCATTTCAACAAGAATACTTGCAGGTAATAGGTTGCGTGTGTGATTTCCTAGCTAGTTTTGGCATGCGTGGTACATGCATGTGTTTATTTGGTTCATTTGTTGTCATTGGCATGGGTTTTTCCTAGTTTTACAGTAGTTTCAGCTTCGCCTTTCCATTTTTGAATAGCCATGCTGTGATGGGTTTCATTCTTTGTTAAGGTTTGGATTACTAGAACATTTTAGATCTGAATGAGGTGGTCTTAGGAAAATCCCAAGGGTTGGGCATGGATATGGTTTTCTCCGGGAATCCCTCAACAGGTGGGTGGAGATAGGAAAATTCCTCAATGGATGGTGAAGGAATTCTGAGACATCCAATTTTGGTTTGATTTTGTGATCTCAGGACCGGTTTAGGTGCGATCACAGTAGTGTGAGGGTAGAGGTGGTTTAACCTATAAATTCCCTTGGTTGTTTATGAATTGGTTTATCTCATGAGATCCCACATCCATGCTTGGAATATGGCACAGGGGCGATTGGTTGAAAGAAATATTTGGTTCAACCTAATCTATGGTTGGGTGGTACGTGGAAGTCCTGACTTGGTTGGATTTTGCATATGTTAATAAGAGCTATTCTCTTCTTGTACGTCATGAGTAAATGTACTTGTTATTATGTGGATTTGATTGTTGTTCTATCATTTTTATTATTTTGGTTATATGCTAGTTATAAGCATGGTTTTATGACATATTCAAGTTATGGATCTTATCATGTTTGATTGGTAAATGAATGGTCAATGAATGCATGACCTCATAAATGTTATTACAATTATTATTAGAGGGAATTAGACCTTCTTGATGATTCTTAGATAACTTTTACATATCTATGTTCATATATGCATTCATGACATGTTCATTATATGCTTGACGGAATGTTTGTCATGGTTAGACCTGGTTAGGTCAAGTCCTTGTCTAATTTTTTGTCAATGGATTTTTCCTAGTGTCCTTTATCATTTCTGAAAGTCTCATTAAGTTTTGGGAAGTGGTTGAGAGTCAAGCCTTGAAAATGTGACTCAGATTTCGAGGTCGCAGTCTCAAAACCAGGAAATCCAGGCTACAGTTGGTGGGAGGTAGGGTCATCAAGTGACTAGAGGGTTACATTCGCTAGCTTTCCTTGTTCATCATAGTGACTCGGACTCCAACTCACTAAAAAATAATGTTAACTCAGGGTTTGGGCACATGGAGTGGTTGTTTGGCTCTTGGGGGTCCAATAGTGTCTAAGGGAAGTCAGTAAAGTTTTAAATAGTTGATTTCACTTCCTTAACTATACTGAGGGAGTTGAGTCATGCCATAGTAGTCCTCAAATCATGTTTACCTTAGTAAGCTGGTGAAAGTGGGTAAATATGGGAGGTGACGTAACAAATTTCATATAAGTATATAAATTTTTATATCAAACAATATTGTAGTTTCACAAAACAAGTTTGGTTTTACAACCAAACTTTCTCTTTATATGTAACATGCATACTTAGCACCTACATGATTCATATATATCATACAAAAGTAATTTTATGAAAATATCTACTATTATATCAACATGCCAAATATATAAAACTCCTTTACCTTTTTTAAAAATTTTCATAATCAAAACAACTGATAAATATTGTGCTCAAAGGAGAAGACATTATTCTCTTATCATCCCATGAACGATTCATATATTATAAAAATTAAATTTTAATATTTACATATTTAAACCTTCTCTAATTGTATAACATAACTCTATATATAATCAATTAATTTTAAATCTCAATGTATCCCTTTCCATCCCTAAATCTAATTTAAAATATATTAATATAAAAATATTTAATTACTTTATATATTTCATACCACATATATATGATTAGTTTTAAATCTCTAACATATCTCTTTCCACCCCTAACTCTAATTAAAAATAAATAAACATGAAAATATTTTAATAAAATATAAAAGTCCAAATGAGGTCGTTGTGTGCCTCATACCCTTATGTTGGCTTGTTGGGGCCTGACCCAAGTTCAGAGTTAATTAGCCAAACAAATCTCGGTACTACTGGCCCTTTCGGCAACAGTCTGCGGAGCGTGGACTGAGGTCTCACCCAAAGTAGTATGGGAGAAAACTAGAACTAGGTTTCTGCGCCCTCGAGATGTCTGATGAGTTCAACTGGTCCACAGTTTCTCATTACGCGTAGGTTGCTACGCGCACCTTCCCATTCCTCACGACCTGATACACTGCCTTCGCGCAGCCCTACCGAGGGGTTGTGCCTCGTTTTGCACTATTACCCAAGACCTTGCTTATATTCCAATGTTAGTTAATTATCTTTGCCTACTTGAGTGCTTTAATTTATACTTAAAAACATAAAACATTCATACAGGTGTGTGCAGTAAATAAACAGTATATTTGCAAGTTATATCAATCATGCATTAACCCAAGAACAGATACATAGAATTATAACCAAACTTCTCTTTATTGATTCTTTCCATGGTTACAGACTCGACTTGCGCTGCGCACTCAGCTGTAGGGGTCCGTGCACTCAGTTGCAGACTACTAGGCCTCTGTGCACTCAGCTGTAGAGCCTTCTCCTACTCTACGACCCAAAGACACACTTCACACTGCGACTCAATCGCTTAGAATTCTCATGCTCATCCTCTATTCTCCATTATGTCTATCTCCCCTTTTACACTTAGAGCTTCACTCTATTTATACAATCCCATGGTCCGCAGACCATGGTTAGGTCTATCTAGTCGACATTACATTACAAAACTAGGGCGGATAACCCTGTGACTCTATCATACTTTCGTGCCCCGCGCCCGCAATTTGCGGAGATTTACAACTAGATTCAATCAAAACTTGGGTTTTGAGCCCTAAAACATGTCTTGGGGGGGTTCTATGCCCAACAGGCCCCCAACACAAACATCGTGACTCGCCCTCGAGTCACTCTATTGGTGCAGCGATCTTTGCGCAGAGTCCCTCCAACTATTCTCGAACTACGCAGAGGTCAGCAGTGAACTGAGCTGCTGCTTGTTGGATCTGCTGCATACGTTGTTCTGAGACTTCTGTGTCAGGAGTGCTTCTCTGCATCAATGTGTGCATCCCCTGCATGTGTGCGAGCTTCCGTTTGATTTCTATCGTGATGGTGAAGGCCTCGTCGATCCAAGGCTGAATGCGTGCCTTTAGGACTGCTTCCTTATGTCGTTCCGTGTCCACCTATTCCTTCAGTGCTTTATCCTGCTGCATCCATGCAAGCCTCTGAGTGAGGACCACTGTCTGCGCAGTTCCTCAGACACTATCATACTACTATTGGAGTTCTTGCACCCCTGTCTCTAAGCGTTGGATATTGGGGTCCTCCTGCAGATTTAAGAGGACCTCAAGTGATTCTTCCAACATACTGGTGCAGTCTCTTACTGCACCTCCAATTTCCTCCAACCCTGTTGTGATAGCACTAGCGCGTTGTTCTTTGACTTCTTGGGGAGTGGATGGTTGCACCTTTAATCGCAGCTCAGCGATCTGACTATTCAACTCCAGCTGAACCTTTGTCATTTCTTCCCTGGCCTCGCAGACCCCTGCTGCTAACTTGTGGATCCGCGCCTCCACTGGTATGTCTATTGGGATGGCCAGCTCCGGGACGATTTGGTAAGCGTCGTCTATCACCTATACCAACTGTTGATTTTGTGATACCAATTCGTCACGCTGCAAACTTAGTTGTTCCATATTTATTTTCTACTCACTGAGGACTTGGAGCGCGCGGCTCTCCCTAGCTCGCAGCTCTGCAATTATCCCATCCTACAACACATATAAGGTCTCGCGCAGGAGTGCAGCTAGATTAATACCAAGACCTTTAAGCACGCTAACCAAAGGCCTATCGGCCTCATTTGATGTCACTAGTGACCCTTCTGGCAGCACTATGGTGTTCGTCATCCGCGCATGCAACATCTGCTCTGCTGCCATGGATCCGACTGCGAGGTTGGTCGAAAAGGTACCAACCTGAGGGGGGCACACCTGTAATTCCTAAAACTGCACTTTGAGGACCCCCAACACAATCTAGTTCTCCTGTATGAAATCTTGGAGAGCCTCAGAGGTGACATCACGCACAATTTTGCCAATGTCATGCAGATCATCGTCGGTTAGGGTGATCGGGTCAATGGATAACTTTGATGCCTTGACCTTCTCATGCAACCCTGCCCGCTCTGTTGGGTGTTGGCGCTTTAGTTGTGGCGACACAGTTCATGGGTCCATGCCTCCTTCTTCTGTCTCTGCTCCCTCTGCTTCCTACCCCTGTGTCATGTGGCCCTCACCCGCCTTCGCGGCCGCCTCCTGTGCTGTTGTAGTGGCCTTTTCCTGCTCAGCGGCTTTTTGTGCCACATCCCGTGCCACCCATACTTCTGTTGTCACTGCTTCCTTCCTTTGCTTTTCGGCCAACTGTGCGATGCGCAGCTTGGCCTCGTCTTTCTTCTTTTGCACCGCCGACTTCTTGATCTCTACGATGTCTGGGGCGTGCCACTCCAGCGGCCATGCCTCCAGTACATTGAAAATGATGTTGAAGGGTAGCTTTGTCCACTGTTTAATCGGGTCCTTGCACGCCTTGATATAAATGTTATGCATGTCCACTTTAAATTTTGTAATACTCTGTAGAGTGTTGTAAACAATGGGTGACAACCGCGGCTTACGGTTGATCCCCATTCTGAGGTTCATCTCCATGAACACCCAGAATATTTTGCTATCACGTATCCTCTTAACATCCTTTGTGGCCTAGAGTGAAGCGTACTTCACGGTCTCTGGTAAATCCCTGTCAATTATGGGGAATTGGCTGTCCTCTGGAAATTCCCCAACCACGAGCACTATGGACAGCAACAACCATGCATAGTGGAACGTTTTTCCTTGTTCTTGGGCTTCGTGGAAATTTTCTAAAAAATCCTTGCAGAGGAATTCAGACCAGTTAAACTAGACCCCCTCCGCACACTGCTTAGCTAGTGCTACCACTGGCGTGGGTACTTTGTCTGTGTGACACTTGTGCATGACATTTCCTACCAAGATTTGGGTCGCCATGTGCACTACTTTCTCCTTGATGTTGGAGATGGCGTAGCCCCTTTTCTTCTTTTCCATCTTGTACTTTTTCTTCATGGCCTCCGCGATGGCCGCGTCACTGTCCTTCCCTCCCGATATGTCCGCGGGGTCCTCTCCTTTGCATGGAAATCGGGAGATGCGGTGAATCAAGTCTATTGTGATGGGGATGGGCTCCTCCAGCCACAAACACCCATCATGCACCAGGTAGAGCAGCTGCCTAATGATGAAAATGGTTATTGGGGTGTGGTGGAAATGCGACACCCATAGCAAATTCAGTACCCCAGCCTTCTCCACTTTGCACAACCACTTCCGCAGCTCTAGCTCTGTAACTCCCGCCACAGTGTTCTGCTTGGGCTTCATAAGGTTCCTTGTCTCAAGGTGAGGGAACTTCTCGTGGTCAGCAAGGTCCCAATATTCAAATTTCAAGCTCGGCACCCATCCCAGGTGTGTGCCTTCAAACATAATATTATCTGGGAGGAGTGGGGTCTGGAGCGAGCTCTTGGTCTCGTCCAAGTCCTTGGGCACTTTCGCCTTCCCTTTTCACGGGGGGACATAGGCAGGAAATTTTTTCGCGTGGTGCGTAGGCTGAGTGTCCTCCTTCATGCCTTCATCCTCTTCCTCCGCGATGATAAGATCCTCCAGATCTTCTTCTTCTTCATTCGTCTCTATGGTGACGGCTTTCCCCTTCTCCTCCATTAATAGTTTGTTGCACAATGGGTTCCGCAGGGACACACGTACAGGAACCATTACTTTCTTGTCCTTTTTAGGTCTTGGCGTGCATGGTGATTTCGGGATTTCTACCACAATCTCGACTCCTTCTAGAGAATCTCCCACAGCTAGGGCCTGTGCGGCCTCTCCGGTGGTCATTTCGATTATCTCCATAACGTCCTGAGAAGTTGCCATCGTATTCGTCTGAAAATATAGCACTCGTGAACTCAGGGGCTCAATCAACTCTCGACTCACAACACTTAGGGCTCTACTCAATCGCTCAATTCACAAATGACCAAGTGTTGTTTGCTAGGCAGCCCTTTGTGAATTTGAATTCGGTCGTTCCCCCCAAATCTAGTTCATTAATGCTTCCTTGGCGGTAGATTATTCTAAATCTTACCCATAACTCTTGTCTTAAATGCCTGCCGCCTACTCCATTTGGCCTCAAGCCGAGCATCCCATCATGAATAGTGACTTCAACAGTCACTTTCTGGCCAACCCGCGTGGCAGCGCAACCCCCCATGCGTGGTCGCGGACCTTGTGACTCTTTGCTTCTGCGTGCAACTCCAACATCGTGCAGCCCCCGGGCAAAGTAGTTTATAGTCCCACGCTTCCTTTCAATTGCTTGGAGTGCTAAGACTGTCCTTCCTTCGGCTATTCAGCTGGTCGCACCACCCGTGAAAAGTTTCATCCTATCATCCATCATGTTTCCTCGAGAATCCCCACCTTTTATTGGTATGGTCGGCATCGCGCACTTTATCATTTGCAATGCACTACCCTAGTCACTATGCTTAGCACTATGTAGTCCAAGCTAAGGCATCAGACTGATCAATTCACGGCGATAATGCTCAAACTTGTCAGCATGATCGTACGCACCCTGCTTTACCATCCTAGTCTTTTTACTGAAAAAATCTTCCTTGATGTCGTCCTCCAGCTTCTTGACTTCCGCATCCACCAGAGCGCTTTTCTTCCTTAACTGTACCCTTTCTTCTTCAAGTTCTTGGAGTCTAAGGTTTCCCTATTGGATTTCTTCTTCCACGGTTCCGCGAACTATCGTCCCTACTAGTGCTAGATTAGGCTTTTCAAGTACCAGAGGGCTTACAACATTCGTCTCATATTCCAGCCTTGGCGGTGCCTGCGTGGTTAGGTTCTTGCACGTGGTCCTATACACCCATAGAACCACTGGTACGCACAGGTCCCAGTCAGTCTGTTTCACATTGTGGACCCTGTTCAGCACTTCGCACACTTTGTCAAAGGCTTCCGCGTAGATAACCTTTTGCGTGCTTGGTCTTACCATACCTCCTGGTCCTAAACGGAGGGGTTGTTCACGCCATTGTCTTGCCCGCTCCTGCTTACCGATCGTGTTACCTATCATGCGGACGGTGTGCCTTCTTGCAGGTTGTGCACCATATGCTTGTATCCATCTGGAAAGGTGGGCGTGCGAGCCATTTTGTCTGTCATACTTGGCTTTTATCCGCATCTAAGGCTTCCCAAATCGTAGGCACATCATCCTTCTACATTCACACTAGTCCTCAAAATTTTTCTGGTGTGTACCCCACCACCTTCCAGGCATAGCGCGCAGTACCCATTTCAAAGCGTCAAAACTTTGTTGTTCCGGCACTTCTTTTTCAAATTTGTTCAGGAACTCCTCCACCTCTTTTAACCCGTCATACATATACAAGTCTCTTGTCTCTGTTGCTACGTAGCGCAATGACCTTATCATCATGTTACAGTTGAGCGTGGTTACCTTGTGTAACCGGTTCTGCCATCGTTCTATCTCTTCGTCAGAATCTGATGTGTAGGAGCTTTCACACTCCCAAGATATTCAGCCATCCACAGTGGGATTTACCCAGTCTTGCTCCCACACGGTTATCTTTTAGATGCAGTCCAGATTGTCGTCGTTGTCGTTGTCACGCACTAGTTCTGTGTAGCGGGATCCTTCTGCATGTTCTAAAGGTACCACTATGCGCAGTGACTTTTTCTCAAAAATCATCTTGCGCTTATTTAGATTTATTACTCCATTCATTTCAGTAGCCCAATCTATTCCCAGTAACGCGGGATAGGGATTGATGTCATCAACAATCTCTATCACTTCAAAATCTTCTAGCACGCTCGCTCCTTCGATTCTGATTCCCTGCAATCTCCCCAGAGGTAGGATCTTTTGTTGGTTTTCCATTTGCAGTTGGATAGGAGACCATTGCAATGCAGGCCTGCCCATGCGCTCTCATGTTTGCTTTGGCAGGACGTTCGCGTTCGATCCTAGATCCAGAATCACTTGATCCATCTCATATTCCCCGATCTACGTAGTCAATCTCATCTCCCTTCCTATTCGCATCGTGTGCTTCCCAAGCTTCCGAACTACACGCAGTTCTCCTGGTGCGATCCCAGCACATCTAGTCATGAGTTCTTGCAGCCCCTTCATAGCCTTGCTGTCATGCAGTAGCTTCATGCATGTCTCTAAGAATGTAGTGAGCATCAATGGGTCCATTTCCGGTTCCAGCCTATCTTTACTTCCTAAAGTGGAGGCATCCACGAAGCTCCTCTTAACTTCCATGAATGTCTCTTTAGCATGCTCCAAATCAAATTTAGGTTCCTTCGTCGGAGCCTTGCGAACCCAAGTACTTTCTTCAGGCTGCTTGCCCTTGTCATCCCCTGTCGTAATACCGCTTCGGAGCACGATATTTACATTAGGTTCTTCCTCGCGCGACTCAGACCTCATTATTTGCAGGTTCTGAGTCGGAAGAGGTTGGAGTGCTCCTTTATCACAACCTTACTATCAGTGTTGGACAGCCCTCTGTCTCATGATCAAACAATGTACAATACAAGCATGATGGTCGCGTTGGATTCATACAGTCACAGGCATAATGTCCTAGCCCTCTGCAATTGTAACATATCAGTTGGTCGCAACCTCTTCCTGGTCCCATTCCTCCTCAGCCTCATCTGCGCCGGTGAAATTAGTGCATGCCATTCTTGTGTTTTGATCAAGGGCCCATGTTTCGGCCTGAACTCTGTAGGTAGGAGTCCGATCCATCATCAGTTCATAACTTCTACAAGTGCGCTCATCATGGCCTACTGACCTACAGAAATTATAGAACAACTGTTGGGAATTCTGCGTATACTTTTGTAATAGATGGCAATTATCTGTAGCATGCTTCCCTCTTATTTGACAAATCGCGCACCACAATGCAGGCGTCGCGCTTGGTCCTACTTGTGCCTCTGGTCTCAATGGCATTGGTCCTCCTCCCGCAAGGTAATTCGCGAATACCGGGCAGTGGTCCTTGTCATGCCCCTGGCCCTTGCATTTTACGCACCATACCTCATCACGCACTTCTGGACGAGGCATCCTATCTTGTTTCAAAAATCTGCATCTCAAGGCACAAGTTTTTCAACTGCGCGTGAATCTGCTAGACTCCCAGGTTTGGATCTTATATCAGAGTCTCGTGCAATCTCATCATGACCCCCAAAGCTTCAGCCTGAGTTGTTAGCCTTTGTTTCGACATCGCGTTTCGTAAATGCGGTGTCAATGATACTACAAACCATTCACTATGTTGCCCATCTATTAGTGTCATGTTCGCTTCGCAAATTGTGCACTTCAATCTTTGATCCAACTCCCAGGGGGTTTCACCTGATAGCATTGTGATTTCCTTGAATCCAATGATTGAATGTGCCTCCGATTTTGGTCTAATAAATTCCTTGTTTAGCGTAGCTTGGATATCTGCTATCCCCGCATTCGGATTTTCATTGGAATGCTTAATGTACCAGGTTAGCGTGCAATCCTGCAGAGCGCTAACCAACATTGCCTTCTTTATATTGTCGTCCGTGACACCCTGTGCTTCCCATACCACTTTTACCACGAACCAAAATTGGTCTGGATCTTCATTCCCTACTCCCTTGAACACTGGTAGTTTTATTGCGCTGGCCATACTACTTCGCGGTGGTGGCAGAGGTGGTATGGGCGAAGTCAGGGGTGAAGATGGTGAAACTGGTGGTGGTGTGGGTGGGGTTGGTATGCACAGAATTCTCTGCTTTATCAGATTGATCACACTTCTTGGTGAAACCTTCGCGAGTTCTTCTTCACCTCTGCGCGGAGGTGAAATCAAGGGGCTAGTTTCTATTTCTATGCTACCTTCGTTTCTATAGATCCTCCCACTTTGTGTAGCCCCAAACATCAATCTATTCGCATAACCCACTTTTAACACAATAGAATTTTAATCTAGGTGTTCAAAGATTTAAGGTACTTACCTCGCGGTCCCTTGAGGAAGCGTCGTTCTGCCTCACTATAGCTTACTGAAGTATCTACTGCAAATTCAGTGATGAACCCTCTAATGATTCGATCCAGCCAGTGATCGACAGTGCGTGATCCTATCTTCTGATGCTTCCAGTCTACGCACCAACTCTAGAGTCCACACAATAGGTTTGTCAAGTTTACACCTTCCTTAGCTATCTGCTAGCTTCGTGATCCACTCGTACAACTCAGTGGGGAAGGATGCAAAGAAAATTTCGTGGATCACCGTATACAAGTAGCAATCTAACCACTCTTCCTTTGATTTTTGCGAATTCTTGTTTTCTTGCGCCGCGAACTTGTGAATCTTTCTGTCCAACCACTCCTCAATTCCTTTCTTTGTCAGATTCTAGTGGTACGACATTAGACATCTTTATGCAGATCTCGGTCCCAGCAACAGAACCATTTGTTGGCTTGTTGGGGCCTGACCCAGGTTCAGAGTTAATTATCCAAACAAATCTCGGTACTACTAGCCCTTTCGACAACAGTCCACGGAGCACGAACTAAAGTCTCACCTGAAGTAGTATGGGAGGGTGCGAGAACCAGGTTTCCGCACCTTGGAGATGTCTGATGAGTTCAACTAGCCCGTGGTTTGTCCTTGCAAACAGGTTGCTTCGCGCACCTTCTTGTTCCTCGCAACCTGATACACTACCTTCGCGCAGCCCTACCCCGTTTTTCACTATTACCCAAAACCTTTCTTATATTCCAATGTTAGTTAATTATCTTTGCCTACTTGAGTGTCTTAAGTTATACTTAACAACATAAAACATTCATACAGGTGCGCGCAGTAAATAAACAGTATATTTGCAAGTTATATCAATCTTGCATTAATCCAAGAACAGATACACATAATGATAACCAAACTTCTCTTTATTGATTCTTTACATGGTTACAAACTTGACTCCCCCTGTGCACTCAACTACAGTGGTCCGCGCACTCAGCTGTGGACTACTAGGCCTCTGCGCACTCAGCTGCAAAGCCTTCTCCTACTCTATGACCCAAAAACACACTTCACAATGTGACTCAATCACTTAGACTTCTCATGCTCATCCTCTATTCTCCATTATGTCTATCTCCCCTTTTACACTTAGAGCCTCACTCTATTTAAACAATCCCATGGTCTGCGGACCATAGGTAGGTCTATTTAGCCGACATTACATTACAAAACTAGGGTGGACAACCCTGTGACTCTATCATACTTTCACGCCCCACACCCGCAATTCCCGGAGCTTTACAACCAGATTCAGTCAAAACTTGGGTTTTGAGCCCCAAAACATGTCTTGGGGGGATTCCATGCCCAACACCTTCTAATAAAATATATTAGTCATTATTCCTATGGCTGTTATTTTATTGAATACTTTGGAGCCTTTCATTTATGTATTTAATGTTGTGTAGAGATGTGCCTTATAATGATTTGCATGGAGACATTCTATAAAGTTAAAACAACTTTGAACTACATAGCAATGAAAGTTTCTTTTCACATAATGGTTAAACTTAAAGGGATGTGAAGAATATTTGGAGGATGGAATATCTTCCTTCAATGTTGTTTTACGTTTCAAATTTGAAGAAGATTTAAGTTGGAAATGTTATCTTAGGTTTTACCTTCTTTGTAGCATTTTAGTTGTTGAGAAATTGTATAGCATGGGTAAATTTTAAACTCTAGATAGATTATCATTTAACAATACATTTACATTTTTCTGAGGGGCTTTCGCAAATAATCAATTAAGTAGGTGTCCGTGGATATCTTTGTTTTAGTCTCCACTCTAAGTAAAAGAAGTAGGAATTGTATAGTAGGCAAAAACTCTAGATTTTGGGACATTTTATTGAATAATATTTCTTTTGAAGAGTTATTTAAGTAAAATTAAGCAGGTCGATTTTTGGGTTTATTTATTAAAACGAGACTTTGCAATATTTATAAGATTATAATTTTTTTTAAAGTTGTTATCTTTATGATTTTTTTTAAGGTTATTATTTCATTGTTTTGTTTTTACATTGTAATTATAAATATATTTTTGTGATTGGTAAATTGTTATAGATATTTTATTAGAGTAATTTTCCATAAAAGATATTGTAAGATTTTGAAAAATGTTATTATGTGATTTATTTCCATAGATTTTAGATTTATTATTATTAGGAGAGTGCTTTCATTTATGAAAATAATTGAAATTTGAAAATGAAAAAACAAGTAAATGAATACATCATTCACACAAATAAATAGAAGATGTGACATGGGAGAAAATTCAACTAGAAGGTGAGGTTTATGCTATAATCTCTTTTCTTTAATTATGAAATGGAGGTACAAAGAAATGTGCACTTATTATGGGTTTTTTTTTTACATTGGGGCGTAAATGGCTACTACAAAATCTTCTAACTCCTATGTTATGCACTCAAATATTACTCTTAGATGTTCTAGTCGACTATGGAACAAGTGCAATGCTAAAAGAATGGAACCTGTTCTTTTCCTAACAACTCAATATTTAACATAGTATGATAGGCATTTAGGATTAGGATTAGAATTTTTACATGCTTCAACCCTAAATTGATGTTAGAATTTTGGACCCTATAGATTCTTCTTAAAATTGGACGAATGGAACCTCTTCTCTTCCTAACAACTCAATATTTAACATAGTATGATAGGCATTTAGGATTAGGATTAGAATTTTTACATGCTTCAACCCTAAATTGATGTTAGAATTTTAGACCTTATAGATTCTTCTTAAAATTCCACTTGTGACTAGCCCCACATATGCAAGTAATGGGGGTTGACAAGGCATCCACTTAGTAATGACGGTCAATGGGCTAGTTAACTTGCAAGAGGCATACATGTCATATATGAACTCTGATTGAGGTGATTTTCACACCGTTGGAAAGTTCTTGGTTGGTAGAACCACATTGAGGGGTTGGTGCCATTTGATGACGAAAAATGACTTTGGAAGATTTTGGATCCCAAATCTCCAAATTAAGGCCTACCAGTAAAATAGGAAATTTCTCTAATTTTTTCACTCATAATATACCAATATAAATGACAAATTGTATACTCATCTATTTTAAATAATTTTATATTTAATTATGAACATATTACAAAAAATTATAATCCATATTTATTTATATTACTAACATAGTTATAGCACATGACGTGCATGATGTAATGGTTGGGGCGGATGGCTTTCACACCGCCCAGCCAAGTTCAAATCCGTTATATAAATTAAATTTTTGAAAAAAACATATAACCATCAGTTTATGATAGGCAAAAAAACACTTATTTATGATACATCTCATATTACAAGATTAGAAATAATCATAAAAATGAACTAAATTATAATTTTATTTTAAAATATCATTACTAATAATAATTATAATATATATATATATATATAGAAGATTCACCTCATTTTAAATAAAAAATTGGAGATTCTCAAATTTTAAATAAAAGATGGGAGATTCTCCTCATCTTAAATAAAAAATTGGAGATAATTCGTTTCTAACGGTGAGAAACATATTCTATAGCATGTTTTAGTACAAGTATAACGTTTTGCAACACATGCTTTTGATAGGTTTAAGAGTAGTGGGAACATTTAGCTGCATTATTAAAAAAAAAACAAAATTTTTCATTTTTATATGCAAAAGTTCAGCAAGCAAAAATTCAGCAAATGTAACAGATTGACAGTTCGCACTCCGTTTGAATTACAGTCCATAAAAGACCAAATACTTTAAAATAGTCCATGAACACACTCATTAAAAACAGTCGTGTCTGCACTGTTACCACTCTGGTTACTATTGCAAGTAATATTGATTTAACCTAAGCTCGATAGTTGCAAAACACCTCCAACAAAGCATCCTCCTCCTTGCCGTCGGAAGTGTCAAGTTGAGTGTTTAATAATGTACAATTTGAAGAAATTAGAGCCTGAAGCCTTGGCAGAGCATCTGTTTGTAGGTTATCACACCCACTCAAGTTCAGTGTTCTGAGGTTTGCAAGACCACAAAGCCCCCCTGTTTTCATCAATGCACGACACCCCTTTAAATCTAGAGATATCAATGTTGTTGGCAATGCTCTCACTTCAACTAGGTCATTACAGAAAGTGATGGATAGATGTTGAAGGTCTGGGCAAACACCTTCAGGAAAGGATATCTCAGATATTTCCGTACCATTCACCTGCAAAACATTGAGCCAAAGCATTCCTTTTTCTCCTTCAACCTTTCCAAATGGCAGTTCACGTAAAGGACACCTGTGTACTGCTAACGTTCTCAACTTGTTCATCTTCATGATACCTGGTGGTAAGCATTGTATTCCACATTTCCGTATATTCAACTCTCTCAACAGAGTCAACAGTGCAATTGAATCCGGCAAACATTGTAGTTGCATGCATCCATGGAGCCACAATTGCCTTAATTTCGTGAGGTAACCAAGTGAAGCTGGCAACACTTCCAACAGAGGGCTTCCTAATCTGAGGACTTCCAAATTTTTGAAAGACACAACATCAAAAGCGAACTCTTTTAAGTTTGTATCGAACAAATTTAATTTTTTCAGAAACGGTACACGTTCAACTTCCGGCGGCAATAATTCCACCTGGGGACAATCTGATAGATCTAAGCATTCAAGCCTAGAGAGATTTCCAAGTGTTTTAGTGGACATGGTCAAACTGGAGCAACCCTTCAAATGCAGATGTCGAAGTTGTGGATTTGCCCATGAATTTGGAAGCCTCTCTAAATGTTTCCATCCACTGAGGTCGATGGCATAGAGGTCTTGCAAATTCTCAAAAGAGTCTGGAAGCATCTCCAAACTTTTGCACAGTCCCAGATTGATATATCTTAGAGATGTCAACTTCCCCAAAGAATCTGGAAGCCTCTTTAAACTTTCACATCCACTGAGATTGATGTCATGGACAAAAGTCAAATTCCCAAAAGACTCAGGAAGCGTCTCCAAACTTTTGCAGAGTCCCAGATTGATATATCTTAGAGATGTCAACTTCCCCAAAGAATCTGGAAGCCTCTTTAAACTTTCACATCCACTGAGATTGATGGTACGGAGACGTTCCAAATTCCCAAAAGACTCAGGAAGCATCTCCAAACTTTTGCACAGTTTCAGATTGATATAATCGATATGTGTTAACTCTCCCAAAAAGTCTGGAAGACTCTTTAAACTTTCGCAACCAGTAAGGTCGATGCTTGTGAGATCTTCCATATCCCTTAAGGAATCTGGAAGCATCTTCAAACAAGGGAACCCACTGAAGTTAATATGTAACCCGTCGTGATCCTCGAATTTAATGGCTGGGTTGCAATGGATATGTGGGAAATTCAGCAAGGAATGTAGAAGCTTCTCCAATTTTTTGCATGAGTCTAGATTGATGAATTCGAGTTTTTTCAATTTCTCCATTGAATCTGGAAGCACCCTCAAACTTTTGCACAAACTAAGATTCAAGTATCGGAGATTTGTCAAACACCCCAAAGAATCCGGAAGCATCTCCAAATTTTCACACCCAACCAAAGCGATGTGTTGGAGATCTCTCAAATCCCACAACGGATCTGGCATCCTCGTTAGACGAGCACTTTTCACTACAATCTTTTCGAGATGCCGCAGCTTCCCTAATGATTTTGGAAACTCTAACAGTGGAGCATCAATAATCAACTGCAGCAACTGCTGAGGTGCCTGCAATGTTCACGTTTCAATAACTAAAAAACTGACCAGGTAACAATGATTCTCATTTGCAAATTACAGCATCTACGTCTACGTACCCGATATTCGTCTTCCGGCCACAATCTTCCCAATTCCCTCCCGTTCACTTCTAAAACTCTTAAATCTTGCATTGAAAAAGAAGGCAGGCATGAACTGCGACAGTCATTCCAGCGGAGCGATATGAGTTTGCTTGATAGCATCTTCAGCTTCAACATTCTTTCTACAAAATCGCCTTCACCTTCAAGAATTTGCAACTTCTTGATTCGGAACACCTCCTTACTGTTTAGTAGCTCTTCTAATTTTAGCGATTCCTCAGCGTGATCAGTATCTGTAGCGATATTGGACGGAGGGGCCATTCTAATTCCGCGCACTTCTATTGTTTCCTGTTAGTTATTTAAAATCAATAACGATTCATCACATGGTACACCGCACAGTCACTGAATAAACAATATTGAAAGTTGTTTACACGGAAACATATAACGATTGCAGGATTGAAGCACTTACATATAAGGATTGCTCCAAGAGATCGAAAATTTCTCTGAACGTGCCGCACCATATACGGATCGGCAATGATCTTTGTTGGGCGATATTTCTTCCCATGAGTACGAGAAGATCATGCATCCTTATAATATTTTTTTTTTCTGTGTCAAACTCTACAAGACACTTGTCCTGTAGAGTTTGAAGACCCACCGAACCTTGCCAACCTGAGCCACGCCAAACTTTAATCCACTTATCGCTTTCTTCTCCTATGCAAAAACAGGCAATATCCAAAAATATTTGCTTCTCCTGTTCATTGAGCGAATCATAACTAACTCTGAGATTCTTCTGTATATCTTCAGGAAGTATTAGGCCAAGTCCATCCAATAGCCCTTGCCAGTAAGATATGCTATTTTTCCCACATAGCGAAGCCCCAAGCACTTTCAGAGATAGTGGCAATCCACCGCAGATCTTTAGAAAGCCATCTACAACATCATTAAATTCTAGTGGTGGATGTGGCTTTGAAAAAGCATGAAAGCAGAAAAGCTCTCGGGAGTGTTTTGTATTAAGTTCCTTTAAGTGATAAATGAATGACTCTTCGATGTTCGCACTTCTAAGGACCTGCTTGTCCCGAGATGTAACCAAAAGCAAGCTATTGGGTTTAAGTACATTCTTTATTGGCAAGAAGGAATCCAGTTGATCAATATTATCTATATCATCTAATACTATGACAGCGGAACAATTGGACAGGTTCCTCTCAAGTTCTCCCAACCCTTCGACGGAACTCTGAATTTCGATATCTATACCTTTAAGGTCCTTAATAAGTTTCCTCTGTAAAGATGGTAAAGACATTTTGGCCATATCGAACAAAAAAGAGGATCCCTTGTAAATTGATCTGTTAGCATTGAAGAATTGCTTGGCCACTGTGGTTTTTCCAACTCCTCCGGATCCCACAATCCCTACAACCTTGCATGCCTGCTCGTCCTTCTGCCGGCCCCACCGCACACGCCATTCAAACTCTCCTACTTTTTGTTGGAGACCGGTTGGATGTTTTGCCACAAACAAGGGTGGTTTTGGAACCTTTTTCACAACGCTTTGCACAACCTCATGCAAGAGCTCGAGTTCGCCCCTGGAAATTCATTGACACAGAGGTGAAATAACGAGTGAGAAAAGCACCCAAGTTGTCATATATCTACCTAAATCAATAAAATACCCTAGAGATTAAAAAAACTTGTAACACAGATTGGGACAATGGTAGATCCTCACCCTTTAAACGCGTCCAGCTCCAAGCCGCTTATATCTGCAACATAAGAAAGAGCATTTCTCCAATTCTGAATTGTTTTGCTGTCGTATCTCCCTTTCTTTTCCAGTTCGCGCAGGGCTGCAGCGTACGGTCCATGTTTATCTTTGCCCGTCCACCGGAGATGAGCAGGCTTGACGTGGTGAAATACAGGAAGAAGGGTAGCCTGGCCGGACTTGTCGGACTCCACCATGAGGTGGAGCTCATGGAGGCACCAATTAGATTCGGCATATTTCGGAGTGAAAATAGCCACATGAACAGTGGCGTCTCGAATAGCGTCTTCTAATTGCGAGGTAATGTTATCTCCAACCTGCATTTCCGACTTGTCAAGGAAGGCTCGCACTCCACGATCAGCAAGGTTGCGATAGAGAGCGGTGGCGAAGGTGTCCTTGATATCAGGCCCACGATGGCTGATAAAAACATCGTGGTACCGGGAGTAAGAATTTGACGCAGAGCAGGCCGAGAACGAAGCATCTGCCATTGAAATTGAAATTGAAATTGAAATCTGGATGGATAAAAATAAAAAGATAAGATGATGTGCAGGCACGGAGATAGAAGAGTGAAATTGCGTGGGAGCCGATGGGTTGGGTGTACATAAAAGACTTCACAGAGGAAACCTCCACGCGCTTGAAGACATGCGCGCATATGATGTGATGTTGATGTCGCCAAGATGCGCATGTGATGTCATGTTGATGTCCCTCTGCGTTCTGCGTTTCTGCTGTTTACCTATTTTTTGTCCGAGGAAAGGTGTTGCGGTGTTTAAAGAGGCTACCATTTAATTTTATCTGGATTCAGAAATGAATTTAGTACCATTAATTTTTTTTATGGTATTTAAATTGAAGAGCTGTAACTCGTTTTTCCATTAGTTTTTGAGTAAAATGTACTCTCGTAAACTCTGGCAAGAGAAAATATTTCAACAACGTTGATTTCTGTTTATAATGAACACTAATATAGGTGAATTGATGAGAAAACTGCTCCAAAGAACTAGAAGAATCTACCATTTGAATTGGAATTTAGATACATAGTAATAACAAAATATGATGTTGTGCAAGTATCAACACAGAAGGGTGAAATTGCAAGGGAGATTGCAAGGGAAGCTCTACACATTTGAGGAAGATGCATTTTGGATGTCAATATCACTTCGTATGAGTAGCTTGCATCATGCCATAACTGTGATTTGCGGAGATGCATATCTAGGTGTCAATGTCACTTTACATGAGTATCTTTCATCAGGCCATAATTGTGATTTGCGTTATCTTGTATAAAAAAAAATTTGAGTCAAATAGGCTTTCTCCATGATGGTGGAAAGAAAACTGGGAGAGGGTTAAAATGGGATGATAAAGACATGGCAAGAAAATTTGGTGGAATAATAGTTTAATGGTTTTAGACAATTATATAATTAGTATTATTATTATCTAATTTTAAGGTTACCATTAAGTTAGATACCAAATTGGTGTATAAGACCCTATGTATTTGGTTGCTGAAGTTTACAAAAAGATACATACTCCAAGGCATACATACATATTCTACCCCCCTGGAGCTTTGAACCTATGACTTCTTAGGAGAAACCACGTGCTCTTAACCATTAAGCCCACTCAAGTTGTTTAATTGACATTAATATCCATCTATTCATCTTTAAATTCATATATGATGTTGAACTTAACTTTCTTTAGAAAGAGAGTAACATTGGCCTAAGCATTTTATTTAACTCATATGAATCCATGCTTATATATATATATATATATATATATTCAATACTTTGCTACAAAGTCTTTGTGCAATTCACTTACAAAAAAAAATTAGAGGGTCATAATCATATAGAAATATATTGCAACAAATTATCTGTTGGACTTTATAAGAATGGAGAGGAGAAGTAAAAGAAAATGCATAAAATCAATGGTTATCCATGGCATTAACCTTCCTTATGATTAGTAAGTACTTGGCATTGAGGATTTAAAAAGGGGAATAGGCAAGGATACAAACTAATGCAATGATGGGATGTGGCCAGGAGGTATTTCCCATTGAAAATATGGTCTTAACATTGGAAGAGTTAGGTAGTTGCAAACTAAATATGGTTATCAATCCAACTCAAACTACCCTTTGGTCCCAAGGTTGGTTGTTGGTGCAGGCATTAGGGTTGAATGGTAAGATGAGTTAAGGATGGGAGTACTTTATAACTAAATTGAAAAGAGCCCATATAAGGTTGAGTGGTGATCTCAAAGATTTAGCATGGGAAACGGATAATACCATGAGTGATTCAATTGTGAAGCTCAACTAGTATTTCTACAATCCCTCATTTATGCTAAGATCAAGTGGTGGTGGTCAAAATTGTGGAAGGTTAAGGCTCCACCTGAGAGTATATGACTCATGTGGATGATTATGAAAAATAGGGTATTGACTTGGGAATTTCTTCAAAAGAGGAACAGGATTTTCCTTAGAAGGTGTTCATTGTGTGAAACAAAAGAGGAGACTACTTTCACATTTTCTTGTCTTGCCCATTCTCGATGTAGGTTTGGAAGGATTTGAAGACTTCATTAGATTTTCAATATTCGTGGCATAAAGTGACTATGGATATTAACTTCCAAGAGTGGTTTATAAGAAGAGAGATCAATTATTTTAGGATAATTCCCTTCTTGGTCACTTGGGGAATATGTTTTGGCCACAACTCCATTCCATTTGAAGACAAACCAATCCAATATATTCAAATATTTTCTTGAGTATTGGTTATGTTATCAATTTTCAAACTTAATGTGAGTATAAAAAAGCATAGGGTTATATGGGAACACTTTCGTTGGATAGGTCGTATGCATGGAGCTTCTTCAATGGGGTTTGTCGATGACCAAGGAAGAAATGTAGTTTTGGTTTTGTTACATTTCTATCATATTCTCGTTTCTTCACCACAAAGGCTTATCTAGAAAAAGAACATCTAATGTTGGGGAATTTAAGGTATTATTTTTCCTATGGAATATGCACTTAACAAAGGAATTTCTAGGCTTCATATTTTTGGGACTCAACTCTCACTAAAATTGGATTTAGGATCAACCTTATGTCCATAATACTGGTTTATCCCCATTTTCTAAGTATTTGAATGAGATTTCAAGGTACTTTTAGGAGGTATATTTCAAGTATGCCTATAGGGAGCTCAATGTTCAGGATGACACCCTTTCCAAAGATGGTTTATAGTGTTGAGAATGCAAAAAGTTGATGGAGCTTAGTGGAAAGGAGTCACCTTCACTAAGTGGGCCCGCGGGCTATTTTTGGCGCAAAGTCTATTTTTAGACATATGGATCATGTCTATGAGTTGCAGGATGTTGTTTATGGATGATTGGTCATGTTGGGAAAAATAGATGGACTTCTATTTTTAGACAAAAGCGGTTAGACTGCCAAGTCTAAATATAGAACAGTCGAATATTATTAGCCCTTAATAATATTTGGACTCTAAACATTATCTTATTCTCTTGGAGCACTTCAGGTTGAGCTACGGATGTGGCACATGCAGCTGCCAGAAGGAATCACGTGGTAACCTATGGGATGACTGAGCTAATGCATGCAGGACCTCAGTTAGAACTCAAGTGATTGAGTTCTGTGGAGTTGGAGGAGCAGTTGATGGAGTTTTTTTCAGTTTAACTTGGTTGAACTAGTTGTATTTAGTCTAACTGGAAAATAGACTAAGTGATGAGTTGTGTGAATTAGTTATTAATTAATTCACTAATTATTAACTCATAAAGCAACTGAAGAATACATCAGTTAACTCAGTGCATGGACAGTTCAATGGAGACAAGTGTTAGAGGTAAGTGAAAGGGTGAGACAACTATCAGTTGTGAGTCAGTTGTGCATGAGATTTGCACAAATCATGGATTGAGTAATGCCAATGAGCATTGCGCAGTATATGCCCAGTGAAATAGCTTGTGCTCACGTGATTTTCTTGGGTAATTGTGCAATAGAGGCAGGCAGAGCAGCGGAAGAGATTTGAACCTGTGACTTGTTCGGATCTGAGCTAGTTTTGTGTGTAACAGGTGGAGCTGGTACTGATTACTTGCGAGGAGTATTGTACTGTGTATTGTTACATGTTCTCAATCAATATAATATACAGATAGCAGGGGGTTTTCAGCTTTATGCTTTCCCCGGGAACATACTGTGTTGATATGTGTGATTGATGCTTCTATGTGCGCATGTGATTGTTTTGTTTCCGCTAAATTGATGATCAAAACATAGAGGAGATTATGTATTATGCAGGTTCTTCAAATAATGTATGATCAAGATAATCTCTGAGAATAAGTGTCATATTATTCTAAATTTCTACATATAGTTGATAAAAAATAATAGCATTGAAGATGAATATATCACACTGGTAAATTGGAATAATTTCTAACATTTTCTAGAGGACATTACCATGAACAAATAGTAACTTCCAATGAACAAGATTTGGAATGTTTATTAAATTATTTTCGTCGTACCATCAAAAAACATATCCAGTTGTCATGTGTTAAATGCAAAAAAAATGCAATGTGGTAGCTATGGAGAGATTTAGTCCACCAAACTTCCATTGAACCTGTGTGTTGCACTTGTGATGAATGTATCTAGCTTTCATGTGTTCGATGAAAAAGAATATCATGTGGCAATTTCTAGATAGGTTTCAGCCACTAAGCGATCATCACAATATCTACAAAGATGATGGTGTAACTCTGAAGTAAAAACTTGCAGAAGTAAGGAAATTTCTGACACATTGTCCTACATCGTCTTTCGGAGTTGTGACAAGCTAGTGGGAAAATTCCACTGTAGATACCATTAGAGCCTTGAGATGTTGAGGGGGGCATTTTCAACACAACCTTGATAGTTTTTTTCTACTAGATACTCAATGGTGATAGGGTTCATCAATGTTCTTACAAGTTGAAAAAAATTGATGTTGTCTAATGAAAGATATGCTTATGATGCACTGGACACAGGGCACCTGATTGGTTTTGAGGCACATGCATTTTTGATACAAGTCCTATTGTATACCATCTTATATGCCTAGTTACACCACTATTTTTTTTTATTTTCTGGCATATGGAGCTACCCTCAATGTGTTAATCCCCTATCTAAGGTTGATAAAAATATATATTGTCAAATGGGACAAAAAAATGTTGACAATAATGAAGATTCAACTTTTGGGCCTTCAACTAAAAAAATAGTCAAAAAATATTTAATGAAGTGGAAGTCAATATCTTTCCTGCATTATTCATGGATTCCCCTAAAAGAGTTTGAGAAGGTTTTCAAGGCATACCCGTGTACATCATTATAAGAATAAACAACTTTCATTGCCAAATTGATTCTATGAATATTTTAGAGTAGACATGGGCTCCAATTTGATCAAAGTGGACAGTTGTGGACATAATCATTGATAGCAAGATGTCTAGAGAAAACTTATCAAAAGTTATTTTTTTGAAGCATCATAGGTAGGGAATGCATTTCCTGATGGAGGGCGTACATTTCTCGAGATAGGGTGTCCATTTTATGAGGTAGAGTGTGTATTTCCTTAGGTAGGGTGTGCATTTCTTGAGGTGGGGTGTGAATTTTGTGATGCAAAGCATGTAATTTGTGGGTGAGGACTTGCATTTCTTATGGTGAAATGCAACAATCTTAATTTTTTGGCCTGCAACCTACTTTGCATCTCATTTGTCTACATCAGTCAAAAGATACTTAGTACCATTTTGATCATAGTTTCTCTCCAGATTGCACATCTTCCAAATGTAAAGACTAATTGTACATGAGAAATACCCACGTAATTTATCATTGAAAAATGCTTTTATCAAAGGTCTCGCCTTCCAATATGCACTTTTTCCATCACATGGTGTGAATGTTGATCTTTGGAATGATGTCATCATAAGCAAATTCAATGGAAAACATTGAAGAAGAAAATTGAGGGATATGATGGCTTTAAAGTATTGTTAAAAGAAACTTTAAAGAAAATACAAAAGGCTCTTGCTACGAATGAAGGAGAGGCTATTGTGAACTAAAAAAAATGTCCAAACAATGGAGAGATTCTTGTAATTAACATTTTTGGCTTCCATGTAGATGATATTATTCATGAAAGATAAAATTTTATATCTATTGAAGTCACAACAAGATATAAAATGAATTGTTATAGAGCATGTTCATTAGCTAATACGCACATAATCAGTTTCTATCTAGAATTCTTTAGCAATGTACCTCCTATTTTACAAACACGGTGGAAATGTCTAGAGACCATAGACCTGAGTCCAATATAGCTTTTGATGGCCCACATCCTTATTGAACGAGTTTATAAATAAAACTAGAAATGTGTATCCCTTATAATTCTCTGTGCATGTGTAGTATAACTTATCCTTATACCCTATAAATCATTTCTAAGTTATAAATGTAAAAATACACCTTCACACATGTTTTACAACCATACACCAATCTATATGTGAACTTTTTACTAAATTATAGGCATAGTTACTCTAATATACATATTATAACATTTACAACATAACCATAATCATTTAACTTCTACAATTTCATGTAGGTATACAGACCATAATATCAAAAAAATATTTAGGGTTCATAAAAAAAGTTTGTTCTTGCACCCAAACCTACTCTTTATAAGTAATATGGATACCTAACTCTTACAAGATTCATATACATCACTATAAAGGTTATTTTGTGCAAACCCATTAAAGAAATTTTGAGGTCTAAAATGGGTCTCAAAATAAAAATGTACAACCAAAATCAAATTTATAAGAACCAATAGGATTCAAGATGATGATGTCAACAATGGGGGATGATTCATCATTTTTGGAGTAAAAAAGTAAAAAGATTAAAAAAATAAAACTATTTTTTCAATTCGTATTTTCAACAACTTATCTCCCTACAGTTTTACTCAAATTTCTAGCATGAACACTTGTTGGATTGTAATTTAATTCCTCATCTAAGGATTACGCATGTTGCATACTTTTGATGGACCCTGTTATATGAAAAATGAGAAATACATGAAAACATGATTGCAATCATGCTTTTTCATGTATTTCCCATTTTTCATGTAGTTGGTTCTATTGAAAGTATGCACCATGAGTAATCTTTGGATGATGAATTAAATTATGCATCGAATGAGTGCTCATACTCAAAATTTGAGTAAAACTGTAAGGAGATGAGTTTAAAATACGAATTGAAAAAATAGTTTTTTCTTTTTTCCCTCTAAAATTTGATGTTGTAATATAATCTTATTTTATTATTTTATAATATTCCTTAGAATACCTATTTTAGACTTGAAATTTTCACTAATGATTATATCATCAGTTCGAATATAAGAAACCACTTTATCTTTTTTCTTAAGTTTCACAACCAATCAAAATGACGCTAAAAAGAAAAGACATAATAATATTTTCTTATATCCTTAGAAACTATTCATAAATTATAAAAATTAAACCTTTATATTTACATATTTAAACATATACCATAATTTTATATATATATATATAAATTAAGGAAAAAAAGAAACTTAACCTAATGTTTTACCTAATCAAATAAGTGATACAATGAAGCCACCATTGAGTGGAAATGTAGATTAATGTAATCATTCCATAATAAACATTTTTGTCAATATGTCAAGACTAAACATACACAACAAGCATTAAATGTGATTTATCTAAAGCCATTCTAAATATGTAATGGAATTTTCATGAATTTTCATCCTATCGTCTTCCTCTCTCAATTAGGATAGTCATTGTTTTTAAATAGATCTTTAACAATGTATATATAATTCTTCAGACTTTACGAACATTATTACTTGAAAGTATAATATGATTTGTAATAACTCGATTTATACTAGATCTCACTGTTAACAAGTTTATATATATATATATATAAAATTAAAATCATTAATTATTTTTTAATTAAAAAATATTTTAAAATTTTATATTAAATAAAATTATTTGTTAATTTTTACCAAGTATATGATAATTTATATATATCTAATTAGTTGTATTGAGAGGTTTTTTGAGTTTAATACGGAGAAAAAGACATTTTGACTTAGTTAAAATAAAACAAAATTAAATTAATTTAAAATAAAAACATAAAATTTTCTAGTTAACTTTTTTTATGGTATTTTTTTCTAATGTAGTCTATTTAAAGGCTAATAATTAAACCAGCATAGATCTATCTTAACTCTAGATCTACCAAAAGTTAAGAGATCAAATCTCTTTTCAGTATAAAAAAATTAAATTTCAAGAGAAAAATTTGGTCCTTCTCGATGTTTGGTAGATAATTAAAATAAATCTAATTCAATGTTATAACAAAAGAGTGTGTATCTATTTGAATATAATATAAGAAGTCTAGATATTTATTTTGATACAAAATGTTAAAATAGATTCAGAATTAATATAAAAGATATTTATTATTTTATTTATATGAATTTTACAAAATATATATGAAAAATGTTATATAATATTTAAATAATTATTAAAAAAAAATAAATTATATATATATATATATATATATATATAATAAAACCGTCTTCCAATGCTCAAATCATATTTAACAATGTTGGGATGTAATATTTAAAAGTGTTGGGATGTGACATTTCTCTAATGTGGTGTGATGTTTTATTTTTAAAACATCGTCTAAATCTCACCGGTTATATATAGGTGTGACATTTTAAACTTAAATTAATAAATTAGCACATAATTTACCCTTCTCACTGATGGTATATAGGTGTCACACTTTAAACCTAAATTAATAAATTGGCACATAATTTGCCCTTCCTTTTGTTTATTCATAGGATATAAAATATACTTGATTTGGTATAATGGTGATAAAGAGTCAAATATGGAATCTAAATTAATAAATTAACACATAATTAACCCATTTATTTTTGTTTATTCACGAGGTAAAGAATATACTTGAGTTGTTATAATGGTGATACATAGTGAATTAAGTATAATAACATTTTTTTATTTTTTTAGTAGGTGAAGTGATTTTTTATAATAAATTTGGAAATAAAATTTTAAGTAAATTCGTAATTTCGCTTTTGTTTGAAATATATTTCTAAATGTATAAATGTATTCAATGTTTTAAAAAAATTCTAGATATTTGAATTTTACAAATTAAATAATTTAAATTTAAATTTTAAAAATATTTGTCACGTTTTGATGGAAAATTAACAAAAAAATGCCTTGAAAAAGTCATTTCAATCTCTACAAACTAAACAACTTAAACTCAAGTTTTTAAAAATCTCGCTACATTTTGGATAAAATTAACTAAAAAAATGCCCTGGAAAAAGCCATTTTATTTATTAGTTGGAATACCCAATTTTTATATATAAAGATTAAACCATATATCTATATGGTGTTGGGCATGAAAATTTAGCTTTACCATAAAATCATTGTAAATTTGGAATAATGAATGAATGAATGATATTTTAATGTTCACGAGACTAAAAATAGTTTATGGGATCACCAACCTCCTTGTTTTTCGTCTTTTGCAATTCAATCATTTTCTTATTCAAATTGATGATGAGTTGACCCAACCTTCTAACAATCCCCTCACTGAAAACACAATGTCAAGGGACCGATGCTAACATATTGTCATAATTGTCTATGATGTCTTTGAAAGCATCACATTCCAAAATGAAATGTTTTTTCGATTCCGCTTCCCCAGTAGTGCAAAAAATACACACCTATTCTTCCCAAGCTTCTTTAGGTTTTTTCAACTGTCTTGTTTCACACCAAATTTGATGTGAATTAGTTCTTAATTGAGCAATACGAATCTTTTCTCTCCACAGAGTGCTAACTCTTTTTCAACTGTCCCCTTTCACACCGAATTTGATGTGAATTAGTTCTTAATTGAGCAATACAAATATTTTCTCTCCAAAGAATACCAACTCCATTGTACCTTTTTTTGTTGGAAATTACAAATGAGATTGAATTCCTAAACATAATACTTTTCCTTTCCACCCAACTCTTTTCCCCATATACTTACGAAACTTCTCTATAACATCATAATAAAAATAATATTAATATAAACCACTTTCATTCATTTAAAAAAAATCGTTAATAACATTTCTCATGTCTATTCATACACATGATTATCAATTAGCTCTACGTAGGAAATTGGTTTTTAAAAGATCCAAATTGCGTTACGCCTTGGTCAAACGAGTTTTTCGAAGCAAATACTTTGTCATAATATGTTATATATAGGGAAATGGAATAGTTAAATTTTTTTTAGCGAGGAAATGGAATAGTTAAATTTTTTTATAGAGAAGGAAATGGAATAATCATATTTGTTTTAGATCGAGGGGTGTTTTTAGAGTAAGGGAGATATTATAATGGTGAATTAATCGAGCTGTTGTTATTAAGGGTTATATGTCGTGGTTATATTGAAAAATAATAAAAAATAAAAATAATAAGATTAAATTTAATTTGTACAAATAATTTTTTGAGAAATAATTTGTAATATATATATCATATTAAAATAATAATTATTTATTTTTGTAATCATGGTATTTTATAATTTATTATTTAAATTTAATTAATGAATATATAAGAATAATTCTATATAAAAAGATGTGAAATATATATAAAATATAAATAATTTATATTTATTTAATCATACAAATTAAAATAATAATAATTTATATTTGTAATTATGGTATTCTATAATTTCATATTTAAATTTAATTATTAACATACAAAAATTACACTTTCTTTCTCTAAAGAAAAATGTCAAATGCATGTATTTAACTATATGTATTATTAAGGTTTTAATAAAACCAATTTAGATCCATTTTAATTTCAAATCTATCAAGCTTCGAGAGGGATCAAATATCTTGTCATGAAAACCTTTTTTTTATTGCAAAACTTGAGGAAATGTTTGCTCCTTGAGAGATTTGATCCCTCCCGATGCTTAATAGATAAGGAGTTAAGATGGATCTTGAAGCTCAATAATAGATCAGGAGTGTATGAAGTTAAGACAGTCTACTTGAATCTTTGTTGTTAGACCGTAAAACCTAATACGCTCCTCTATTATATCGTAAAACCCAATAAGAATATATACATGTCTTTGCAAGAGTTGAGGATATTACCTATCCCTGATTTAATTTAATTTTTGATGTCATCATTTCATGTCCTAAATAAAACTCAATAACAATTGTATCTAAACTAAGTTGTTATGAACACCTTAGAGACATATTCTAGTGAATTTTCATGAGGAAGTTAAAACCAATGGTTGACAAATTCTGAACTAAGCAAATCCAATAAATTTTAATGCAGACAACAAAATATAAACAAAATGTAGGACTGCGTGCAACCGATTTTATTTTTTGCGTGTTCGCACTTCTCTTCACACTCAAGAGTAAAATTTCGAAAATATAAAATTAAATGAATAACATAAGAAAAATATTATCTTTGAAGGTTATGTAACAAAGTGATCAAGGTTGCTTTTCCAAGTTTTGCGTGGAAGACATGCATCTGTAGAGCTATAAAGTCTGTGTAGTGTGCCTCTATTATGTGGTTTTCTTTGCGAAATCGGATATGAAATTTTCTCAAGGTTATTGTTACAGGCCAATTTGTCACATCAACACAATAGGCCTACAAACCGTATCAATTAAAATCCTGGAACACTTTTTCATAACCCCTTCATGAAGCCCTAAGAATCACTTCTCCAAAAAGTTTGAGTTTCTAGTATAATTAGGACAAAAACATTGTTTTTAGCCTCAATGCACCTTGTCTCTTTATCCACCTACATTCACCGCATGTTACATACCTCTTAGATAGCGCTAGTCAACACTTATTTCTCCCTTCTATAGGTAAAAAAAATTTGAAGTTTCCTCTTCCAGAAGCTTCCAAGGTAGTTTTAACTATTTACCATGGACAGGAGCTCGAATCCCATCTGATCTTATTTTGGAGACCTCAGCTCTTATCCATTGAGCTCATCTTCCCATCATAAGTGGATCTCAAGCCTATATTGATAATTGGATAAAAATTCCTAAACTACCACACTCCTATAAATTTACTACCTCCCATAAGGTTTGGGTTGGATGCTATTGCTTTGAACCTAAAGGAGTCATCACGTTCATTCATTAGGGTTTGTGTTGAGGTGTGTTTTGTGACAAGGAAGGACAAGTCAACTTGGGGAGACATCTACAAAATCATCTTCTATTTATGGTTGTAAACTCTCTCGTATATTTATCAATACAAAGATCATCTTGTTCTCCTATATTTGATGTGTTATGTTTGCACTCATATATTTCAATGCCATGTTGATTCATTGAATAAAGATTTTAGATTATGCTACGTGGATTTTGGTTCCTTTTCTTGTTTTAGTCATATGTGCAGGTTCTAATTATAGCACTTGGAGCTAGAATTGGGGCTTACAAGCAAGGAGGAAAAGAAGGATTGCTACTGATTCTAGGTAGGCTTCTTTCCATTTCCTAATCTCTCTAAGGAAAACTTGAAGCTTTTTTTCTTCTATGGTTCTAGATCAGGCCACTAGATATAAGGAATTAACGTTTGTCTGCCATCGTTAAAATTTCGTATAATAAATTGGCAACTATGTTGGGGATCAATTCTTCCCTTAGTGGTTTCCTTGATCTTAACACCCTTTTCACCTCTTGAAGCGACCTTAATTGACTCACTTAGAAATTGATTGACCTAAAGAAAACATCCTTTTCATCTTGGTTGAGCTTTTGTGCCATGTTTTTCAACTGAAACTACCTCGACAAACCCCCTAATCTTGAGACAAAGAGCTTCATCACACTTGTCCCTTCTCTTTACTTGCACTACAAAGCACTGGTTCATGTTCTACACCTGTGCTAATCCCTGTAGGATGCAAAAATTTGCATTCCTTATCCTTGCTCCTCATTTAGCCCGAGTTCAGAAAGTTGTTTCTGTGTCTCTGAGTTTGTCTTTACCTATAAAAAGCCATCGTTATGTTTTTTTTTGTTTTATTAGCCTTTGGTAAGGATTTCTTTGATTTTTCTTTTTCTTATCAATTAGGTCTTTGGTGCATTTTCACTTGATCATTGGCTGACTTGAAGAAATTGATATTACAGTTATATTCTATGTGATTTCTTTTATCAATGATCTTGTTGCATCTTAGTTTTCATTCCATTTCAAACTAAGAGAAAAGAAAAGAAAAATCCTATCATTTTGCATATTTTGCATTGAATTTAGGGTTTTGAATGAAATTAGGAAATTAGAGCAGTTGTGTCTAATTTTTTTATTAGGAAGTGTTGTTTGTTGCATTGTTTTTTTTCTCCATTATTGTTTGAATCTCTTCCTTCTCATAGTTATTTTTTCATCGACAAGAGTTCATATTATCATGTTAGATTAAATTGTAGGGAATCCAGGTGAACTCATGGTGAGCCTTGAAACTAAAATCTAATTCCAGATAAATTTTAAAATTTTGTAACACTCTCCTCCCACATCTACCCAAGTAACCGACCAACCGGGGTAAACTTGTGATGAGAAGTTACTATGATATGATTTGATTGCCTATGTGTTAGTTAAGGAAGTGGAATCGGTAAAATACATCACACATTCCTTCCACATTAGCAACATAACTCCCAGGAGTCATCCCAACCACTCAGGTAACCAACCCCTGGCTCCCACTACATTTTTAGACCATTAAACCCTCGGAAGTTCCCTTGATATGGACAAGCATGTGTCCAGGAGACTTTATACGCTCCCACAACATGGGTATCCATGCGTCTGGGGACTTTTTTCCTCAGAAATGTGCCTGCGACTCCAAGATTTGTGCCACTTTTTCAGGCCAAGAGCCCAGGCCACTGCCTAGAACTCGGGGACAGGTTCATAAATGAATTATCACAAAAAAACAATGATATATCTACAAAAACAGTAACAAGGACTAGATTGGACCCCTACTAGCCATGACACGTGTTTCGTTAAACATATCACAAATATGAAAGATACAGGCCTTAATAGCAGAACTGAGCATAGGGGTCTCATACTTATTTGAGAATTGCTAAGAAGAATTGATGCCTCAACATATTGACTACAATTTCATCTATTAGGCCATAGATACATTGTTCATTCATTTACGAGTAAAAACATTATGATAGCCATACATAGCCACTATCATGATACTTGTTCATAACCAACATAATAACCATAGAGATACCAAGGAAACAACAACCATGTAATCCACATATAACCAATACAATGCTCATGAAATAATAGTGAGAAATAATCTCATATTAATGATACAAGAGCCAACCAGGTATAGTACTACGATGTTCCACTCGACCATAGATTGGCTGAGCCAAGTCTCTTTTCAGCCAATCACCCCCATGCCATATTCCAAGCATGAATGTGGGATCTCATAAAACATTTCAACCAAAACCATCCAGAGCTTCCCGAGGCCAAACCACCTCAACCCATCAAACAATGATTCCACCTCACATTCATATATCACAACCATCACCAGATCGTTCTCTACCGAAGCCTTCCAAAGCTTTAGAGCGTTTATTCTAACCAAGGCTTTCAGGGCTAATAACTCAACCCACAACTGTCGTCGGGCTTCTAGAGTGTTTATCCAAACAGGGCTTCCAGGACTAGTAACTCAATCCACCAAGTTCTTCTAGAGAATTTGTCCAACCAAGGTTTCTATGACTAGTAACTCAACCCAAGCTGTAACAGGGCTTCGAGGAACTAGTAACACAACCCAAGCTAAAGGAAACATGAGAACCAACCATAAAAAAAAAGAAATAAACCCACAACACCATAGCTATCCAGGAAATAGAAAGGCTAGGAAATTTCCTTGTCAGTCCAGAAAATCCTCCATGACAATGACATATCACAAGCAAGAAACCACATGCATGTTCCATGCATGCCCAAACTAGCAAGGAAATAACACATGCAACTTGATACCTGCAAGCAAAACCCACTGTTGCTGATGATCCCAATGTCCTTTTGCGCTTTTTCATTTAGTTGGTTCTATCAAAAGTTTGCAACATGAGTAATCCTTGGATGATGAATTAAATTATGCATCCAATGAGTGCTCACACTCAAAATTTGAGTAAAATTGTAAGGAGATGAGTTTAAAATACGAATTGAAAAAGTAGTTTTTTCTCTTTTCCCTCTAAAATTTGATGTTGTTATATAATCTTATTTTATTATTTTCATTATTATTTATATATTCCTTCGGATACCTATTTTAAACTTCAAAATTTCACTAATGAGTATATCATTAGTTCAAGTATAAAAAACAAAATGACAAATATTACACTAAAAAGAAAAGACATAATATTCTTTTATTATCCTTGAAAACTATTCATAAGTTATAAAAATTAAACCTTTATATTTATATGTTTCAACCTATACTTACCATACATATACATATATAATTTAAGAAAAAAAGAGACTTAATCTAATGTTTTACTTATTTAAATAAGTAATACAATAAAGCCACCATTGAGGTGGAAATGTAGTTTAATGTGATCATTCCAAAATAAACATTTTTGTCAACATGTCAAGACTAAACATGCACAACAAGTATTAAATGTGATTTATCTAAAACCATTCTAAATATGTAATGAAATTTTCATCGTATCGTCTTCCTCTCTCAATTAGGATAGTAATTGTTTTTAAATAAATCTTTAACAATGTATATATAATTTTTCAGGCTATACGAACACTATTACTCAAAAATATAATATAACTTATAAATCATAACATTGTAATAAGTCAACAATTAGATAAAACTATTTGATTGATATATACTAGATGTTACTAGTAACAAGTTAACATATATTTGGATACAGCTATATATATAATTAAAATCTTTTATAATTTTTTTAATTAAAAAATGTTTTAAAATTTTAAAAAAAATAAAAATGTATTTAATTTTTTAAAAGGTATATGATAATTTATATATATTTAATTTGTTGCATTGAGAGGTTATTTGGAGTTTAATATGGAGAAAAAAGTGTAATGTTTAACATTTTGACTTAATCAAAATTAAATAAATTTAAAATTAAAAAATAAAATAAAATAGAATAAAAACATAAAATTTTCTAGTTTATTTGTTTGATATGGTATTTTTTCTAATGTAGTCTATTTAAAGACTAATAATTAAACCAACATAGATCTATCTTAATTATGAATCTATCAAGAGATACGAGATATCAAATCTCTTTTCATTGTAAAAAAAATGTTTACATTTCATGAGAGAGATTTGATCTCTCTTAATGTTTGGTAGATCCATAATTAAAATAAATCTAAATCAATATTATAACAAGAGAGTGTGCATCTATTTAAATATAATATAAAAAATCTAAATATTTATTTTGATATGAAATATTAAGTAAATTGAAAATTAATATAAAAAATATTTTTATTTTATTTATATGAATTTGACAAAAGTACAATTAAATATATATAAAAAAATGTTATATAAAATTTAAATAATTATAAAAGGAAAAAATATATATATATATTTACTTTAAAAATGTAGTTTTTATAAGTTAATAATTAAATTTAATTATAAGCACAAATTATATATATATAATGCTTTATCGTCTTTAAATGCTCAAAACATATTTAACAATGTTGGGATGGACATTTCTCTAATGTGATGTGATGTTTTATTTTTAAAACATCGTCTAAATCTCAGCACCTGTAGGTGTCATACTTTAAACCTAAATTAATAAATTAGCACATAATTTGCCTTCCTTTTGTTTATTCATACCATATAGAATATACTTGGTTTGGTATAATGGTGATAAAGAGTCAATATGAACCTAAATTAATAAACTAACACATAATTTACGCATTTCCTTTTGTTTATTCACGAGGTAAAGAATATACTTGAGTTGTTCAAGATGCTCTAATAAGTCTTTCAATATTCATTCAAATGGGCCACGACCCTCATCCATCCCACGGAATTTATATCATAAATTTAGTAAAGCATGTAACACCATGTATGTTTTTTAAGTGCTTTAATATGCAAACTCTTTCTGGTCTTAATAGACAAATCATTATATTAATAATCCAGCTGGTATTTTCTAATCATTATATCGATTTTTGAAAGTGTTTTAATGATGCAAATTCTTTCTTTTCATTTAAAAGATCCAACTTGTATTAGGCCTTGGTCAAACGAGTGCCTTGCGACAAAAGCTTTGTTATATTAATAATACATATTATATATGGAAATGGAATAGTTACTTCTTTTTTTAATATCGAGGGGTGTTTTTAAAGTGGGGTAGATAATATAGTGGAGAATTAAACGAGATGTTGTCATTAAGAGTTAAATTGAAAAATAATAAAAAATAGAAAATAATAAGATTAAATTTAATTTGTTTTTATTATAATTTTTTTTTAATTATAATATATATAAGATATTAAAATTAATTAAAATAATAGTTATTTATATTTAGAATTATAATATTTTAAAATTTATTTTTTTAATATATATATAAGTTATGATTATCAAATCTAAGAAGGAAACTTACGCTAATTTATGTATGACAATAGTAACTTGGAGGAAGTGTCTTCCTACAAGTACCTAAGAATTGATATTCATCACAAGCTCAATTGGAACTATAGCATTGAGAAAAAGATTAATGGGGGATGGAAAGCTCATTTTGATCTTGAAAATAATTGTAAAACAACAAACCTCATAATGTGGGATAGAAAGAAGTTCCTCTTTGAAACTTTAGTCACTCCGGTTATCTTATATGGATGTGAGGTTTGGGGTTGTAGCATCTCTAGAGAATCCTGGAGAAAGATTGAGCAAATCCAGAAGCGTTTTATAACGTATAACCTCATAAAAGCAACACACTCTATCCTATTCTCCTTATAGAAGTGGGTCTTTCCCCTATCGAGAGCCTAGCTATTACTAGGCTTCTGTTGTACAAGCATAAACTCAATAACATAGGAGACCATAGACTTCCTAAGCTAGCTTTAAATTCCAACCAAAACCACCTAAGGCTCAAACGAGGTTGGTATAAAGACACCGGGACCTGGTTAAACCATTAGGAGATTGACGAGAATGTTGCATTGCAAAACATTAATAACATTAAAAATATTGTTACTTCTAAGTTCAAAGAAAAAATGTGGTGTGAGAAATATTTAGCAGCTAAAAGAAAATTAAGATATTATAAGGAGGTCATCAACCCCACCCTAGAAGATCAAAAGTATCTTTCTGTTTTAACTAGCTCAAAGAAGAAAATTAATATAGCAAAGATTAGAATGAACTCTCATGAGCTCCATAGTGAAACAAGTCGTTGGGCAGTTCCTAAAACACCATGGATGGAAAGGTTCTGCCATCTTTGTGAGAATACAAACATCGAGGATGAAAATCACTTCCTCTTAGAGTGCCCTACATACAACCACATTAGATCTCAGTTTCAAAATCTTTGTTGCAATACTGACCTTCCTAGCCTTTTACGTTGTCAAAATTACAGTGAACTCGGGAGACTTCTCTCCAAGCTTTTTGAGCATAGGAATAAAATCTTAAATCAAACTAAATAATTCGTTTTTTTAGGTCCAATAGACCAAAATTTGGTCTCAGTGGACGTTAACCACCTGTAACAATGCAAAAATAAATATCTAATTAACTTTTCTAATTAACATTAAATTTAAATCAGAGTGGCACTTACCTAGCCAAATAAACATGTAATTAATAAACTAAATTCAACTATGAATAGTGCTTACCTGTGGTAGAAGTAGGCTTACCGCAACAAGGTTTTGGGGACGACTCTCCACCCAACCGTAGGCTCAATTGTGCAAGGATTTGCTACAACTGGCCACCCCCAAGCCCTCAATCAACGTACTACTGCCAGTGACTCCTATGTCTTAGAACACCATTCTCCCAAGAGAATGAAAGATAGAATCTCGGAAAGATGGAATGCCTCCCATCCTCCTCACCATCTAATAAATAGAGTAAACATTGGATGGGAACCACATGCACACACTCCATGTGTCTACATGCGACTTTGATTTTTAGCTTTCTTGTTTTATTTCTTTACTTTTCTTTTGATTTTTAGCTTTATTGTTTTATTTTCTTCTTTTTGATAGCTTTACTGATTTTTTTATTGTTTTCTTCATTTTATTTCTATTTATTCTTATTTAGAGCTTTAGTATGGTTATTACTATTACTATTTTTTATTTATTTTCTTGTATATTTTTAAATATCATTTATTATTTAATATTTATTATTTATTATTTTTATTATTTATTGTTAAGTGATTTATTATTTATATCATTAGTATTTATTTTGTATTATTTATTATTTATTATTTATTATTAAGGGGAGGGATATTACATACTCTCCCACTTTAAGGAACTTCGTTTCGAAATTATGTTGAATTATGTATTATTTTTATTATTTATTATTTTATTTACTTCATGTTGCCAACACCCTCTGCTGAACTAGTATAACCAGCAGGCATCGAAAGTCCCCAACACCCCAGGAAATCTCAAGGAATCTCTGTCCTTTTTCCCACTTTCGGCACCAGGCTAAGCCTGACCCGGTCTGTATCTTAGTCCAAGGCTGGCCCCAAGGCTCTCGCCTGACTCAAACCTCATCTGCCCCAAGGCAGGCATCCGGCCCGGTACTCAATGACCCCGGGCATCTCGCAAGGCTGGCCCACTCCCTCCACAACTACTAAGGCACACAGCCCCAGGCATCGAAGTCCTTTACATCCCTTCCAGACTTCGGCATCCCAATCCAATAACTGGCACCTAGCCTAGAACATCAGGCACTTGGCCTCCTCAAGATGGTCTCATAGCTCTTCAAGAGCTATCCATCAAGAGCTACACAAGACAAAGGAACCACTGACATATGTAGTGTTGATTGATTTTTGTCCCCAACCCATATGGTGTTACTTATTCTCCCTCGTGCGTATGGGCTCGCACGAGATCATCAAATAAACCAGCCCTCTCGGCCCATTTGTGGAGTCCTGTCAATCCTCACACCTCAACATGCAACCAATGCATTAGCTATACCATCATAATATCATAGAAAATAATCCACATGCAAAGTTTTGCATGTCATCATGATTCATCATTTTAATCGCAACATTATGAATGATAACGCACTGCATGCTCATGCATGTCATAAATTGGTACGCAACTATCACATGAATTCCATCATAAGTCAGAACATCAACATATTTGCATCAATACATATCATGACTTTATATAATAACTAAACCACATGTCAATAACCTCATATTATAGCATCATAATTCCTATGCCATGTTATGCATATCATATCCATTATGAGTATTCAACATTAATTATCTATAATCACGTAGTAAATGAATATAACATCATAATACCTATGCATATCACTATCGTCATAAGGATACATCATCACTATAAGAACCACATGTACATCATTATCCTCCTACCATTATATCACGAAACATCGTCAATACGAGAAACATCTCAATACTTATCAAATATAGAATAATACTCGATAAGATTTCTTATCATGATTCATCAAAAAAATCAATTTCTTTTACTTTACAAACTTCAACTATGAACTAAGATTATTCAACATTCATCTAGGCTCTATGTTATCTCATCAGTGTTATTAGTGTTCGGTGTTGTGGTGTAGTCGATTATCACATCAGTTTTATTAGTGTTATGTTTTCATCGAGATACTAATTAGTTTTTCAATAATCATTTCCACTTCTTCAACTAGGAAGATGACCATTTACACCATAGGTATAATCATCTAAGTACATCGTTAAATTTCACATGAGCCTCATTTAACAATTATCATTTTCATCTAAAATGTTTCCTTATCTCGTCAAGTTCTTATCTCAATACCACTTGATTGCTTTATCGTAAATTCACTCTTCATCAAGTTGGACAAGAGATTCTTGCTCATTAAATAGTATATTTATTTTAGATTTTGAAACAGTTGGAAATACTACTACTATCATTGTCCATGAAAAATTTAAATGTGTGGTGTTATGTGGAAACAATCCTCTTTTAACGCTTTGGGAACAAAAGTTCTTCACATTTTGAACTATGTAGATCATCACTGTGACCATTACCAATCATGTTTCTCACTATCCCTTCAATATTAAATGGATACTATTTTAAGGGCTATAATTATTTCTTCCAATTTGACTTCATTTGACGTGTACTCCTTAGGGGAGTGTACTTCTATTCTCATAGTTGTGTAAGTAATCAAGTATGGTTCTCATCCTTGCACATTTTCTGAATTCAAGTATTACTAATGTGAAAAATACCTTCATAGTTTAAGATGTATTTCCATGAATTCATCACTTCATCTTAATTTCATGGAAACGTTATCAATCTATTTCCTTCTTTTTTTTTTTGGCTAGAAGCTCCTTAAAAAAAAAAGAAAAATCAATTATTTATGTAAAACCAAAGGTTTATTATATATCCTATTGTTGTATATAGATTCAACTGAGATTTAAGCTCTGCTTTGGATTTGGCTTTTTCAATTAAAATATTTTTATGAATATTTGATTTTATTTTTTCAATAAAATAACATTATTGATAATTATTGTAAACAATAATAAAAGAAAATGATAATATGATTTTTCTCCATAATTTTTTTTTTTTTGAGAATATTTTCTCATGAAAGTAATAAATATCAAGAAATAATCAAAATTAAAATGCCCCTAGGCCCTAAGTGTTTGAACTTGCTCTGATACCATATGTAACAGTGCAAAAATAAATATCTAATTAACTTTTCTAATTAACATTAAATTTAAATCAGAGTGCCACGTACCTAACCAAATAAACATGTAATTAATAAACTAAATTCAACTATGAATATTGCTTACCTGTGGTAGAAGTAGGCTTACTGCAACAAGGTTTTGGGGACGACTCTCCACCCAACCGTAGGCTCAATTGTGCAAGGATTTGCTACAACTAGCCACCCTTGAGCCCTCAATCAACGTACTACTGCCAGTGACTCCTATGTCTTAGAACACCATTCTCCCAAGAGAATGAAAGATAGAATCTCAGAAAGATGGAATGCCTCCCATCCTCCTCACCATCTAATAAATAGAGCAAACATTGGATGGGAACCACATGCACACACTCCATGTGTCTACATGCGACTTTGATTTTTAGCTTTCTTGTTTTATTTCTTTACTTTTCTTTTGATTTTTAGCTTTCTTGTTTTATTTTCTTCTTTTTGATAATTTTACTGATTTTTTTATTGTTTTCTTTGTTTTATTTCTATTTATTCTTATTTAGAGCTTTAGTATGGTTATTACTATTACTATTTTTATTTATTTTCTTGTATATTTTTAAATATCATTTAATATTTAATATTTACAATTTTTTATTTTTATTATTTATTATTAAGTGATTTATTATTTATTATTTATATTATTAGTATTTATTTTATATTATTTATTATTTATTTTGTATTATTTATTATTTATTATTAAGAGGCGGGATATTACACCACCACCATTATCATCACACACACACATATATATAATTTATCCTTATAATTAAATTTAATTATTAACTTATAAAAACTACAATTTTTTCTCTTGAACATAGCGCCTCAATCATAGGCATGTAAGTTTTTTAAATGTTTTAATGATGCAAAACTCTTTCTTGTTTTAAGAGGCAAATCATTATATTAATAATCTAAGTCTTTTATAATTATTATATAAAATTTTTAAGTGTTTTAATGATGCAAAGTTTTTTTAGTTTTTTAAAAGATCCAACTTGTATTACGCCTTGGTTAAACAACAAATATTATTTTGTTATATTAATAAGGAAATGGAATAGTTATATATATATATTTTAATATCTAGGGGTGTTTTTAGAGAGAGGGAGATATTATAATCATTAAGGGTTGGTTATATGCTGTAGGTTTTATTGGAAAATAATAAAAGATAAAAATAATAAGATTAAATTTATTTTATTTTTTAATAAAATTATAAATTAATTTTTGAGAAAGAATTTGTAATATACATATCATATTAAATAATAATTATTTATTTTTGTAATTATGGTATTTTATAATATATTATTTAAATCTAATTAATAAATATATAAGAATATTTCCATATATAGATATGAAATATATATAAAATATAAATAGTTTACATTTATTTAATCATATATGTTAAAATAATAATGATTTGTATTAGTAATTATGGTATTTTAGAATTTCATATATGAATTTAATTATTAACATACAAATATTATACTCTCTTTCCTTTAAGAAAAATGCCAAATGCATGTATTTAACTATATGTATTATTAAAGTATTGATAAAATGACCTACATCCATTTTAACTTCAAATCTATCAAGTGTCGAGAGGGATCAAATCTCTTGTCGTGCAAACCTTTTTTTTTAGTGCAAAACTTGAGGAAATGTTTGCACCTTGAGAGATTTGATCCCTCTCAATGCTTAATAGATCAGGAATTGAGATGGATCTTGAAGCTCAATAATAGATTAGGAGTGTATGACGTTAAGACAATCTACTTGAATCTTTGTTGTTAGACCGTAAAACCTAATATACTCCTCTGTTATATCATAAAACCCAATAAGAATATATACTTGTCTTTGCAGGAGTTGAGGATCTTAACTATCCCTGCTTTAATTTTATTTTTAATGTTAGATATAAGGCTTTTGTGATCCATAATGTAGAGAGCAGCCTTTCGAATTAATCACATTGTAAGGATTGGGTCGATGTTTCGACCAACTAATGTGGTTCATCCTCAGGACAAGGTGAGAAACCAAACAACCTGAGAGAATAAATAGTAGGGATGCATCATGGTTCAGGGTAAGCCGTTCAAAACTAACCGTTGGTAAAATGAAATTATTTAGGAATATGTGATGAGAAGATGTATATTAAGTTAGAAAATAATTGTTATGTAATAATTGATTAATTAATATCGAATTTATAAATAACTTATCAATTTAAATAATAATATAATCTAACAATAACTAATTTACATGATATTATTAGTTAGGGTTGATTTATTCAAGGTGAGTTAGGTAGAAGACTAGCCATTAACATTAATAAATTAGTTAATAATAATCTTAAAAATAATTAATATATTTATCAATCAAAATAATAATATTATCTAATCATAATTTATTTATATAAAATTAATAGTTAGGTTTGACCTATTCAATGTGAATAAGGTGGAAAACTAGAAGTTTTAATAAATTAGTTAATAATATTAATAAAAATAATTAATATATATAATAATATTTGGTTGAGAATTAGTTGTTAGGTAAAGAATTAGTTCATAATTAAAACTAATTTATTTTCCAAGTCAAATAATAATATCATCTATGAATAATTTATTTATATAATATTATTAGTTAGGGTGCATTAGGTAGAAAAACTAGTAGTTTTCATAGTAATTTGGTTGATAATTTTATTAAAAATGATTAATTTATGTAATTATTATGTAATAAATTAATTATTTATATAATACTATGACCTAAAATAATCATTCAAGATTCTATTAGTTGGGGGTGATTTAATTAAGGAAAATTTGGTTCAAACTTCATTGCTAGGAATGATTCAAAAATAAATTTTATGAGACCATCAAAGGAAAGAGGATAGTTTATCCTCCTTAAAAAGGAAAAAAAGAAAAGATAGAGTAAAGGTAATACCATTAGCAAGAAGAAAGAAAAAAAATTAGGATAGAAAACCACTGAAGATGAAAAAAGATAAGGGTGAGGAAAGGGCGTCGAATTTATGAAGCGAGAGCTGGAATCCAACTTTTACTTAATTTCTAGCCATCATCCCTATTGAGGTTTTTGGCATGCATTTCAATCTCAATCGCTTCCTTGAGGTTCCTGTGGTGGAAATGATCAATCTTAGCAATGACTTTGGATTCTTCAATGCAGACATGGCGTTTTGATTTCTCAGCATGTTTTGTAAGAGCCGAGGTGCGGGAGAAATTGTGTCTGATGTCAGCAACATGTTCATTGATCCTCTACTTAATAGATCTTCCTGTTTCTCCAATGTAGGGGATACCACAGTAGTAGGGAATGAGGTAGACCCCTTTTGAGTCCTTTGGGTCAATAGGGTCCTTAACTAGTCTAAGAGAATTTTTAATGGTATTGAGAGGTTTGAAGGAGGAAGAAACATTAGTCTTCTTAAGAATATGGGAAATCCTATCCGTGGTTCCTTGGATATATGGGAGATAAATCTTAGGAATAAGATCAGCAAGAACGGATTTAACCCTCGGCTCTTTGCTAGCTCTGTGAAAGGCCTTGAGGCTAAGGGGTCTGCTATACCCATTTTTCTCAAAAACCTCAAGAAGATGAGACTTCTCCTGATCAAGGTGGTCATCATCCGAGATTCTTAGAGCACGGGTAGCAAAAGTGCTGAGAACCCTCAATTCCTGAGCTGGGAAATGATGAGAATTGGCATGGAGGTATTGTTCTATGTGAGTCTTCTTTTGGAAAACTTGGTGACCAATGGAACTATCATCCCTCCTAGAAAGGAGAATGTCGAGAAAGGAAAGGCGAACATTCTCCTCAACCTCCATAGTGAACTTGATGGAATCTTAAAGAGAATTCAGGTGGTTGAGGAACAGATCTAGTTTCTCCCGTCCATGAGGCTGGATGACACAAGTGTCATCAAAAAACCTCTTCCATTTTTTAGGACATAATTTGGCAGATGCAAGGGCCCTTGTCTCAAAATCTTCCATAAACAAGTTTGCAACAATGGGGGAGAGAAGGGAGCCCATGGCAACACCATAGGTTTGTTCATAGAACTCGCCTTGGAAATTGAAGAAAGTAGAGGTGAGGCAAAGGCCAACTAACTTGGAAGTGTCCTTATCAGTGATGTGATTAATGATATCAACAGCTTCTTGGATGGGGATTTTGGTGTATAAGGAAACGACATCAAACCTCACCAATAAATCTCCAGGATCTAATTTGATATCTTTCCATTCTTGAATGAAGGAGGCAGAGTCTTTCACAAAAGAATCAGTGCAACCTACAAGAGGTTTGAGCTTTTGGGCTAGGAACTTAGCCATAGGATAGGTTGGACTGTTAATGGTATTAACGATAGGTCTCAAGGGGGCACCAGATTTATGAATCTTCGGAAGACCATAGATTCTAGGGGTAAGGGGGCTGCTTACGATGAGCTTACGGGAAAGGGGATTAGGAGATGGATCTGCTTTAATCGCTGAAGAAACCTCCTTAGAAATGGATTTAAGGGGATTTTTCTTAAGATTGATGTAACTCCCACTACTAGATAGATGTTCTACCATTTCATGGACATAATCAGACTTGTCAAGAATGACAACAGCTCCACCCTTGTTCGCCTTAAGGATGATAATGTCAAGGTCATCCCTTAGGGTTTTAAGAGCAAGAAACTTGGCCTTTCTTAGGTTCTTCTTAGGACGTTTAGCCTTCCTAAGAACAGTGGCGCAATCTTGTTTGATAGTCTCCTTGATATTGTCTGGAAGGTCCTTGATCCCGTATTCGATGCTACAGATGATGTCATCAGTAGGAATCTTATTCGGGGCAAGGGAAAAATTGAGACCTTTATTGAGGAGACTAAAGACAGAGGGATCAAAACTTTTGCTCGAAAGATTAATAACATTCTTAAAACCTACCATATTATTATTATAATAGTTGTTGTAATTATTATTATAGTAGTAGTAGTTGTTGTTATTATTATTATTATTAAACTTGAAAGAGGAGCTATTATTATAAGTGAAGTCATTCTTATTAATAGCATTCTTATTATTTTTGTATTTAATTTAATTTTTAGAGCATTTATAATATTTCTTCATATTATTATTAATATTGTCAAAATATTTATTATAATAGGGAAGTGAGGGAGAACGATGAAAATCAAAATTAGGGAAGGAGTTATCAGTGTTGTTAATAATATCGACAATAATCGACTTATCATTAACATGCGTGGGGGAGGAGCTGAGAACGAAATTCGAGGGAGGGGGGAAGGAATCATCAAGGGAGGGAGGGGCCGCGACATTGCACTCATCCAAGTGTAGAGGGGGAGGGATGGCGTACGGAGGGGAAGAGGTGAGCAGAGTGCAAGGGGGCAGGGATGTCGTGGGGCAGGAAGAAGCTTGGACTGAGGACAAAGGAAGAAGCTTGGATGGAGGACAAAGGAAGAAGCTTGGATGGAGGATGAAGAAAGCTTGGATAAGATAGGAGCTTGGAGCAGGTTCATTGCAGGGCAAGTAGGAGGTAATGCGCCAGAGCGAGAGAGGTTAGACTCGGAGAGTCCAATGGATGAAACAGAATTCAACGGAACAAAAGGTAACACATCCACTGGATCTATCATTGTGTCTGCGTGATGAGAGCTTCTAAAGGAAGAGAGAGAGGATGGAGACGAGGGCGAAACCAAGACAGCCAGCGATGAGGACCGAGAAGGAGCAGAGACCGGGGACGACACTGAGGAAGACGATGCAGAGAATGTAAGAGACCACGGCAGAGAGGAGGACAGAAAGGCCAATGCGGATCTAGATGACCTTGAAGCTGAATTTTGTGAGAAAATATAGTCCTTTAAAGTAGTAATCTTCTCTTTATTAGTTGCACTTGTCGACGGACGCAACTCAAGAACAGAAGCGAAACTGGAGGGGCAAGTTCCAACGTTTAATAGTTTCTCAAATTTAATCAAATTATTTTTCTTTGAGGATTCCTCTAACAAGAGGGCCTTCGCTGCCGAACTACCATCGATCACCATCCACAGAGAAAACGAAACCTTGTTTGCTAGGTACAAATGGAGCAACAGAAGTCTGCGGGAAAGATGATCAAGATCCCTCCTTATTAAACCAATTTCAGATCTAATAAGAGCAGAGCTAGATTTTAGAAAAACATGCTTAGTTTTAGAGTTATTAAGCAGATGAGAGATACGGGTGAACACTAGAACCAATGATGCATCCCTACACCTTTTGAGAAAGGTCAAATCATATTTCCTCTTAGCAATTTTCAGTTGAGCCCGTTCAAATTGACGAGCCTTTTCATCCATTCCCTTTCCATGAAGGCTAATAATGTTAGATCTAAGACTTTTGTGATCCATAATGTAGAGAGCAGTCTTTCAGATTAATCACGTTGTAAGGATTGGGTTGACATTTTGAACCAACTAATGTGGTTCATCCTTAGGACAAGGTGAGAAACCAAACGATTTGAGAGAATAAATAGCAAGGATGCACCATGGTTCAGGGTAAGCCGTTCAAAACTAGTCATTGGTAAAATGAAATTATTTAGGAATATGTGATGAAAAGATGTATATTAAGTTAGAAAATAATTTTTATGTAATAATTAATTAATTAATATCGAAATTGTAAATAATTTATCAATTTAAATAATAATATAATCTAAGAATAACTAATCTACGTGATATTATTAATTAGGGTTGCTTTATTCAAGGTAATTTACGTGATATTATTAGTTAGGGTTGCTTTATTCAAGGTGGGTTAGGTAGAAGACTAGCCGTTATAATTAATAAATTAGTTAATAATAATCTTAAAAATAATTAATATCTTTATCAATTAAAATAATAATATTATCTAAGCATAATTTATTTATATAATATTAATAGTTAGGGTTGACCTATTCAATGCGAATAAGGCGTAAAACTAGCCATTTTAATAAATTAGTTAATAATATTATTAAATAAATTAATATATATAATAATATTTGGTTGAGAATTAGTTTTTAGGTAAAGAATTAGTTCATAATTAAAACTAATTTATTTTTCAAATCAAATAATAATATCATCTATGAATCATTTATTTATATAATATTATTAGTGAGGGTGAATTAGGTAGAAAAACTAGCCATTATCATAGTAAATTGGTTGATAATATTATTAAAAATGATTAATTTATGTAATTATTATGTAATAAATTAATTATTTATATAATACTATGACATATAATAATTATTCAAGATTCTTTTAGTTGGGGGTGATTTAATTAAGGAAAATTTGGTTCAAACTTCATTGCTAGGAATGATTCAAAAGTAAATTTTTTGAGACCATCAAAGGAAAGAGGATAGTTTATCCTCCTTTAAAAGGAAAAAAAGAAAAGATAGGGTAAAGGTATTACCATTAGCAAGAAGAAAGAAAAAAAAATTAGGATAGAAAAAAACTAAAGATGAAAAAAGATAAGGGTGAGGAAAGGGCAGAGAAGTTATGAAGCAAGAGTTGGAATCCAACTTTTACTTAATTTCTAGCCATCTTCCCTATTGATGTTTTTGGCATGCCTTTCAATATCAATTGCTTCCCTGAGCTTCCTATGGTGGAAATGAGCAATCTTAGCGATGACTTTGGATTCTTCAATGCAGACATGGTGTTTTGATTTCTCAACATGTACTAAAAGAGTCGAGGTGCGGGAGCAATTGTGTCTAATGTTAGTAGCATGTTCAATGATCCTCTACTTAATAGATCTTCCTGTTTCTCCAATGTAGGGGATACCACATGAGTAGGGAACGAGGTAGACCCCTTTAGAGCCCTTTGGGTAAATAGGGTCCTTGAACGATCTAAGAGAATTTTTAATGGTATTGAGAGGTTTGAAGGAGGAACAAACATTAGTGTTCTTAAGAATATGGCCAATCCTATCTGTTTCCTTAGATATATGGGAGATAAACCTCAGGAATAGGATCAGCAAGAGTGGGTTTAACCCTTGGCTCTTTGCTAGCTCTTTGAAAGGCCTTGAGGGTAAGGGGTCTGTTATACCCATTGTTCTCAAAAACCTCAAGAAGATGAGACTTCTCCTCATCAAGGTGGCCATCATCCGAGATTCTTAGCGCACGGGTAGCGAGAGTGCTGAGAAGCCTAAATTTCTGAGCTCGGAAATGATGAGAACTAGCATGGAGGTACTACTCCGTGTGAGTCTTCTTTCAAAAAACTTGGTGAAAAATGGAATCATCATCCCTCCTAGAAAGGGGAATGTTGAGAAAGGGAAGGTGACCATTCTCCTCAACCTCCATGGTGAACTTAATGGAATTTGAAAGAGAATTCAGGTGGGTGAGGAACATATCTAGTTTCTCCCATTCATGAGGCCAGATGACACAAGTGTCATCGAAAAACATCTTCCATTTCTTAGGACAGAATTTGGCGAATGCAAGGGCCCTTGTCACAAAATCTTCCATAAACAAGTTTGCGACAATGGGGGAGAGAAGGGAGCCCATCAGAACACCATAGGTTTGTTCATAGAACTCCCCTTGGAAACTAAAGAAAGTAGAGGTGAGGTTAAGGCCACCTAACTTGGCAGTTTCTTTATCAGTGATACGATTAATGATATCAATGGCTTCTTGGATGGGGATTTTTGTGTATAAGGAAACGACATCAAAACTCACCAATAAATCTCTAGGATCTAATTTGATATCTTTCCATTCTTGAACAAAGGAGGCAAAGTCTTTCACAAAAGAATTAGTGCAGCCCACAAGAGGTTTGAGCTTTTGGGCTAGGAACTTAGCTAGAGGATAGGTCAGACTGTTAATGGTATTAATGATAGGTCTCAAGGGGGAACCAAATTTATGAATCTTTGGAAGACCATAGATTCTAGGGGTAAGGGGGTTTCTTATGATGAATTTATGGGAAAGGGGATTAAGAGATGGATCCGCTTTAATCGTAGAAGCAACCTACTTAGAAATGGATTTAAGGGGATTTTTCTTAAGCTTGATGTAACTCCCACTACTAGATAGATGTTCTACCATTTTGTGGACATAATCAGACTTGTCAAGAATGAAAACATCTCCACCCTTATTCGCCTTAAGGACGACAATGTTTGGGTCATCCCTTAGGGTTTTAGGAGAAAGAAATTCAACCTTGCTTAGGTTCTTCTTAGGAGGTTTATCCTTCCTAAGAATAACGATGCAATCTTGTCTGGTAGTCTCCTTGATATTGTATGGAAGGTCCTTGATCCTGTATTCAATGCTATAGATGATATCATCACTAGGAATATAATTTGAGGCAAGGGAAAAATTGAGACCTTTATTGAGGAGACTAAAGATGAAGGGATCAAAAGTTTTGCTGGAAAGATTAATAACATTCTTAAACCTACCATATTATTATTATTATTATTATTCTTCTTATTAAACTTGAAAGAGGAGCTATTATTATAAGTGAACTCATTCTTATTAATAGTATTCTTATTATTTTTGTATTTAATTGAATTTTTAGAGCATTTATTATATTTCTTCATATTATTATTAATATTGTCAAAACTTTTATTATAATAGGGAAGTGAGGGAGAACGGTGAAAAGAAAAATTTGGGAAGGAGTTATCAGTCTTGTTAATAATATCAACAATAATCAACCTATCATTAACAGGAACGGGGGAGGAGCTAATTTATTTGTCAATTCAAATAATACCACTAACCCCCATCAGATACCACTAACCGCCCACTACCCCCTCCAGAAGCCGCCTTTCCCTTACTCTTCCGCCATGCCCCACCACTTTGCTTCCACCACTTACCACCCGCCACATGGCATGACCGTTGGGCCAATTGAATGCTTTCCCAGCCAAATACTTGTTCTTCATTTATTTCTATTTTCTCGAGTAACTGTTCAGCCTAACGGTCCCGCGCCATTCCAAACAGGACTTTGTCACAATGTTTAGATAACTCTGAGCTTGTCATTCTCAACCTTTCACTCGTGATTTTTTTTATATTTATAATTTCCCATAGCGATCTCCATAAAAGCATTTCCACGGACAAATTGTGACAGAAATTGACTTTTCTTTCCATTTTCACCTGACAGACTGATATTTTGCTAACCTCAGTAAGCCTCCTCTGTAAATTCATTCGATTCACAGATGATTTACAGTCATACCTCCTAAAACTAAAACCCAGGATAAGAGCAATAATACTTTAATTCCCCCTTCTGTAGATTTAGATGATATACCATTAGCGGATAGAGATTATAGGATAAATGACACTCAGTGTGACTGTGATTTTCTAGAACTGTATTGTTGGTTAGAGGATAAGCACACAGACAAGACTGATGAAAAAGGGCTTTGGGAGTCCAACCTCCCCCACTATATCTTCCCCTTAACATTTCAAGCCCCATAATTTACCAGAAGGTGTCAAGCATGCTATGTCCCTACCCAAAGAGCCATTACTGCCCCTACAGGTGACATTCCTTTCACCATCACAGCCCAATCCATTGACCAAATGATGCTGGCCTCCACTGCGGAAAATGTTGCCCCTTTCTCCCTAGAAGCCCTCACCCAACTTTATCAAAAGACGGAATTTTCCACCAAAGCCATAGTTTTTTAGATTTTCTTGCCAGAGAATGCCCAATTGTCCAAGAAGAATCCTCCATATCCTTCTTCCGCTTTCCCTGATGAGGGCAAGCAGGATTATTTCCATGATTTCTTACATTTTAGGCTATCATTCTGATCAGTAGGTTGATGAGCCCATTTTAGGATTCCTCTCCACATTTTCCACAGACAGAAAGCCCTCTATGATTTTCAACTTCAGTTAGTTCTTGGCTAATAATAATCATGAGAAATTTATTAAGTTTCCTACAAAGCAGGTGTTCAATTACACCTCTATTTTGATTTACATATTCATCTATTATCAAGAAGACAAGTTCAGTTTTGCATTGCAGAAGTTGGATGATGCAGGGAATGAACAACCAATGATCTTTTGGACCTCATTGGTAATGAAAGAACATAAGGAATTCACCTGCAAGCAATTTATTGAAGGCTTTGTTCATCCATCCATGAACATTCTCAATAGTGCATTACAACCCTGAATTAGTGAGAAAATCAAGAGAATCATGCATCTATCAGACCAAGAAAATACCAGTGACTGGTACCTATATCAAAACTACATAGAAATTAGAGTGCATGGCTGTGGACTAGCTCCCTATAAACTCCCCAACTACCTCCCAATGAGGATCTTTGCACTGGAGTATATCAGGCAGATGTTGAACTCATATGACATTGTTAAATAATGAATCCATACATGTGAAGATAGTTTAAGATAGAGGAGGAATGACCTGTTATAGAGTTTTAGGAACCCAACGTCACCCCTGATGATGGACTCACTTGGTATTTCGAAACGTTGGGTTCATAAAACTCTATAACAAGTCATTCCTCCTCTATCATATGACATTCATTTTGTAGTGGCCAAGAAAAAGGCACAATTTAGGATAAAGAAACAGTTGGGTCCATTTGTGTGCAACACCAAGAGAGTGGGAGAGGAAGAAAATAAAATACTGAAGGAAATGAAGTTCAGTTTGAGCTTTACGTGGTCTTATGACCCCTATGGCATCATCTCAATGCTCATAGTGGAAAACAAGAACACTCCTTACATTCATACTTCAAGGCCAGACATAGAGTAGTATGCCAATCAGCTGGAGTGGTCAGAAAATACCTTACAGGAAACTGAAGAGCAGCTTGTTTCTACTTCCAGTTTGCAGAATCCAATTCCTCAGGAAAAATCAAGCAAAAGGCAGAGGGAGGAAGGATCATCATCTACTACTGGAATTGAAGCTATAGAATTCATAATCATTTATAGAAAAAGACCAAAGGTAACTCCCAGACCACAAGTAGACAAAGAAACTAAAGAGCAGTCAACCATCATCATCACAGGTTCACAAACTTCAACTACCAAGTTCACTACATTTCCTTCTGAACCTTCATATTCACAAGGTCATAAGGAGACTGAGCTGGAATCACAAACTGTCCAAACAAAAAAAGATAAGACAATTTTTGACAGGTACAGAGAGATAAAGCTCATAAATGAAATTTTGAAGAACAACCATTACAACCAATTCTGGAAGCAGACTTCTAGCTCACAAAGTAGATTGTTGTCAGTGTTTGACACAAAGCATGGTAAAATGCAGATGGCCTTTCTTGAGGCCCAGATTCCATAACCCAAATCAACAACAGACTACAAGAAAACCACCTTTGAATTCATCACAAAGGACATACATCCCATTGATCAAATGGAGATGCACAAGAAAACTGGTGAAATGATAGCCTCCACTCTAACGAACACCACAATGTCACTGTCTAAATTGTAGGTTTCTTTTGCAAATGTCTAGTCACATGTGAAGATGGAGCAAGTTTCCTCCTTGGCCAAAGATAACAGGATCAAGTCTTTGGAAGACTTGGTGATCAAGATAGGGTATGATCCTAAAGATGTTAATGTTGCTCAGGAGATTATTAGAAAGAAGAACTTGGACATTGTAGCATTGAGAAAGAAGCTTAAGCTGCTAGCCACAAAAGATTCAATGACCAAGGACATTGAAGAGGGTGAAGCACAGAAAGCATATATGATGAAATTGATCATAGATCAAAATATACAGATTAGGAAAATGGAGGAAGAGTTGGAGAAACTGATAAAGGAGAAGGAAGACAGTCTGAAGATGGCCATTGTCCCCCTAGATGTTGTACCTCTTTCTCAACTTCCATCAACATGAGAAACCACTGCAACTACTTCTTCAACTCAGACTCCCAGTGTTGAATAGGTAACACAGACACTTCAAAACATGTCATTGTAGTCAAAGGAAATTGAGACTTTACAGGGCCAACTCAAAGCTTTGGAAGTGCAAAAGGCCAAAGCTAAAGCCGCTCAGACTGTTGAATTGGAGAAATCCCTGAGACTGTTGGAAAAGTTGCGCCAGGTAGAGAGAGACACTTCAATTGGCCAGAACTTGGCCCAAGCCAAGAAAACTATTTGGATGAACATATTAGACTATGTGAATGAGATTTGGCCTTCTATCCAAAATATATTTGAGCAGAAAGAGCTAATAGAGAAGGAAACAGAAACTATTGTGCAAGGAAGGGAAAAGCTGGGAGAGATGCCAATAGAAGCTGCCAATATAATTAAACTCTTAAAATCAAAGTCCAGATATGAGCTGGAGGAAGTAGGATTTAGTGATAGAACTTCCACCATTCTAGAAGTCAATAATGTCTTGTCAAAGAGAAATCTCATTGATCAGTTGGAGGAAAGGTGTGAAACCTTAGAGCTATAGGTAAACATGTTTACAAACAGGATTGAAGCCTTAATGCAAAAGGGATTTTCCAGTATCTATGTCATAAATGACAAGTTGATCACTCAGGAAGATGATATCTTGAAGATGAAAGAAGTGGCAAAAATCAACATTAAGTTCAGTGGAATTAAAGGAAGTATGACATTAAAGGAATCCTTGGAGACCATGCCAAACGATTTCCATGTGTAGAATGGGGTAAAATATATTTTTATCATAAAACCAATTTTTTCTAAATACAAAGAGGTAGATGAAATTTACCACAGGGTAACAAAGTTGACAGTGCCAGGTGAAAAGTGATGGGAGGAGTTGGTTGATTTATTGGATTGAAGGATAAATCATGAGTAGTAAAATGACTTTTCTAGCACAACGGTCAGTTCAACGTCGCAACACTATTTCGGGATGACTCAACAATCAAAACCATCAAAACAGGGCCACCGTTCTCTTCAACAGCCTACGTGGCTTATTCTTTTGCCAAGATTTGATGATATAGTTTGTAATTAGGTTAATAATACATTATCAGTTTGACAACGGTTTTGTAAAGAATTTTTGTAAATTTTCATTATAAATACTTCACTCATTGAAGTATTAAGGGTTATTTCCAAATGTAATTTCCTTTTGCCTATTGTAATTTTCAAAGCACTGGAGCATCAATAATACAAGGACCTTTCACAGGATTCATGCAGTGTAATAAATGGTGATGTGTCTCTTCTATCTATTTGATTAAAAATTGTTTTTCCTTTCTTTTTTATTCCAAATATCTGAATTAATCAATAGAAGCTATGATAAATAGGATTTGTTACTTAGAGCGCCCTATTTTGGCTGTTGCTAATTTTAATGTTTTCCACTGAAGTCATATCAAGGAATTCTTAATTGATCTTTGGTCTCTATTGAACCTTACACTTCTGCTATCCCGCCATCCATTTAATTTCTAAAAAGATCCAGTTAGTGCAACCTAGCTTGCACTATGAGAACTCCTCTAAAAATTGATGCAAAAACTCCAGTTCAGTTTATAGACTCCATAGCCCAATGGAATTACAACACTCATATCAACCAAACATTTCAAACAAAGCAAACAAGTACAATCATAGCTAGCCTAAAACTTACATTAAAACAAAGCTAACTTAAACAGAGAGATCCCTCTTTGAAGCTGGCAGGGCTAGATCCTAGCTTCCAAAGTGGTTTTGATGTTGTCCAATGTGTTTACGCCCTCAACCTCAAAAATAAAAAACAACAACAAGGGGCAAGGTAAACTATCTCAAGCATAGTTTTTTATTTGTTTCAAGATTATTTAAAAATGAAATCTATCTCAAGCATGATTTTTTCTCTGTTTCAAGATTGTGTAAAAAAGAAACATATCTCAAGCATAGTTTTTCTCTATTTCAAGCTTGTGTAAAATAAAACATATTTCGATGTTAGCATTTTTCCTTCTCGTTCTCGTAAATACATGAGAATAAGTTATCGAGTATACTTTTATAGCTTTTTTCGGGCTCGTAAAAACCATAAGAAAAAAGCTCCCTTGGAGTCTTATTTATATTTTTTTTAGACTCCCTAAACATGAAAAGCTTGTTGAGTGAACTTGTTTCCTTTCAAAGTCGTTAAAAGGATTAGAAAGGGTGTCTATTTGGTGTGATTTTACCCATTTTTGGGACCAGATAGACTAAGTATGAAAAAGGTATACTCTAGTCAATCATGGCTAGAAGAGTTATCCATTGTATTGTTTTATCTTTTTTCAGCCATGGGAGACTAAATTTATGAAAATATCTCCCTTGGAGTCTTCTTTATGTTCTTTTAAGACTCCCTAAATATGAAAAATTGGCAAGCTTTAATTTTTCCTAGCTCGTTCAAATTTTACATTGAAATAACTGAACGAGTTATCTTTTATCCATTTTTGGACTCATTAAAACTAAATGAAAAAGTTCATCTTGGAGTTTCCCTTTTATTTCTTTTCAAATTTTGTAAACATGAAAAGACATTGAGTTACGCCTTCCTTGGAATCATAAAACTTAAACAAAAAAGGACACATTTCTAAATCGGGACTGAACCACTCCTTCCTAGGGTTTGTTAAAAATACTTTGAATGACTCTTCCGATGGATGAGCTTATAGTTTTGAGCATATGTTATCCTCCTCAAGCTTCCATAAAAATAAAGATTTACTTGCTAGAAATGGTGGGGGAAATTTGGGAAGGGAATGTGTATCTATTATGTATGGAAGTAAGTCACTCTTGAACATGACACCCTTTCACTTCTTGTGTCAAGGTTGAGAAATCCACTTATCTCTCATTGATCATACATGAACTTTTAAAGGTCTTCTACTTGGGTCTATGATCCACTTTTCTAGTAAGTGCTACCATGAAAATTGTTGCGTCATTAATATGTTCAACCTATTTTTAGTTTCTAAGCCTTCTATCACATCGATCATATCTAAATTAATCATCTTTTACAATCTTTAAAGGCTTTTACTGTGTTTTGCATCCATGGCTCATACCTAAATTATTATATACTCTGTTCCACATAAAATATTTATAGATGTTTCGTGTCATTGATGGGGGATACATCAAGGCCATCCTGCAACGAATCACTTCCTATCGACTTAAACAAATTATATTGGAAGTTGATTTAGAAACCATTCAATACCTCAGAGCTTGCATGCCCTAATGACATGTTTCCTCACCTTTGACGATGGGTTTACATCATTGAACTTCAATCGATTGATTCTATGAGTGTTCAACTTTAGATAATTTATTTACACTCCACAGAATGTACTTGAGTACCTTAACGACCATTTTCATTATTGGTGGTTCCTTTAATGCCTATTAGTAGTTTTCATCATTGACTAGTAATCAGACACTTTCATTTACTATTAATCAGATGATTTCTACCATGTTTGATCTCAACACATTGATTCACATGGATATATTCGTACTTTGTCAATTTAGAGATGAAGACCCTAACCTAATTTGTTATGTCCAAGTTGTGATGGATGTATTTGAGTATTTATGATTGGTGCATATCCATAGTGTATATTTGGTGCCTATGTTCATATTGAGTGAAGAATGCATGGATCCACAATGTATGTTGGTGGCCATAACCTTCCTCATTTGGCATGGATCTTTACATAGTCCATACTCATACTTTGAGTAACTTGTATACTAAGTATGGCAATTCCTACCTTATAGATGATGATATGATATCATTGAGTTGTAATTTGTTGATGGTTGTTAGCAGGTTTCTAACCAGTTGATCCCTTTTTCAATTCCTTTGCATGATAAATTACTTCAATCATCACCTTTGTTTTGACTTCAAACTGTAGCAGGAATTCTATTACATATATATTTTTTTTTTCATTTATAACAAATGATGTCATACCCCTATCCTTCATCATCTAAAGCACAATTTCCAACAACCCCTAAAATAATTTGGAAGATAAACTCACCCACGAAGATTAGAATATTATGAAAATAATTTAAAAACTCAAATTTTAAAGAGTGGCATAGGTGGGACCTTAATTTCCTGTGATCTTGGTAGGTTGTTGCAGTATGTCTAACTTTTGACCCGCGACATTGCGCCATTTTTCTTGTTCATAGGGTGTGACATTGTTTTAAAAAAAGTAAAAATTAAAAGAATACAAGAAGCTTATACTCTAGAAGCCTCATGGATGGCATATTTGGATTTGATTCGACTTCCTACCTAGTTGGATATCACTTGGATATCAATCTCCATCTCCTATCACTTATTATCCCCTCCCAAGCTTAAAAATAGAACTATATCCTATTAAGATGGTTAGTTAGAAAATCTCAGGAGGCTTCGTGAAACTCTACCCAAATTCCTACTCCCCCACCCTCCCACCATGTTTTGAAAGCAAGGCATTGGAATGAATAAAAATAAAAAAAGAGATCTATAACATCAATAGTAGGTTGTAACTTTTTTCTGCATTCTTAATACAGTTACATTATTATTTCCCATAAATGATTGTTTACATGTTAACAATGTTTATTATTTGCTTCCTTGATCACTTATATAGGTTACACCACATTATCTTTGAATCATCGGTGCTTTGATGATTTATTTACTTTTGTCACTTGTAGGTTTTTGCATCTAAGCATAAAAAACAAGACCGAGAGATACAAATAACCAGTGAGGACAATCATTTGGGAAAAGCTATGTATCTATCCTATTTCTATGTTAATTTTTGCTTTGATGTGTAATAAACCTCATGAAAGTTTATTGCCACTATATGTTTTGTTCTAGATATGGGTGTCAAATAGGGAAAAATTTAAGAACCCCCCCAAATTTATATGTATAATAAATGGGAAAACCTCCATGGTATATAAGAAAAATGGAATGCAATTTTATCAATAATATAATGTGTATATATAATTTTTTGGTGAATCTCTCACCAGGCATGGCGAATATTTTACTCAATTATAAAATCTTGTAAGATCTTGGCGAGTCTTTCACTAAATAATAAAACTTTGTAAAGTATTAGTGAATCTTAGCATTGCAAACTCTTAGATAATTTTTTGAAAAAGTATAAAACCATATATGACAAGAGCCACATGGTGGTAATATCATTGTTTTTTTTCACATTTCTACGACATGTAACTTGTTTATAAAATTATAAAAAAACCAACCAAGTCCCTTATAATATGCAGGTAAGCTTATAATAGAGTCTGATACCTCTACTATGTTTGTCTTCATTCAAGTGTCATAGTTGTTATACTTAACACTGTGAATCACAACTCTCTCAGAACTCAACTCTATAGTGTAATTAAAACCTTTGGAAATTGAATCTAACAACTCTATAAAAAGGATTAGTGAAATAGAAGCTTTTGTGAATGAGCCCACTAACTATCACTACTAAAAAATCAATCTAGACTATGAAGTCTTCCATATTGATCACAATCTTGCTCACGATCAAGGGAGTGCGACCACCTGGCCTAACATAATGGCCATCATAGCTTCCAATAATCAACAACCACCCTGCAAGGACATCCTAGCTCATGTCTCATGAATTTTATTCATCAATCTTAACTGATATAAATCTTATAAAGATAATATTAGAATCCTCTCTAGATTCACTGTTAATACAAGGGTAAAGGAAATTTTCTAGCTCAAGGCACTAGCCAATACCAGCTTTGGTATTTGTGACCCCTTTGTGGGGATGCACCTACCCTGCCCCATTGGGTTTCTGCCTTGTAACATAGTTCAAGGATCACAAGACTTTCCAATCTTCCTACTCCATTAGACACACTTTATATGCTATACATAGTGAATGGAAAAGAAGCATTGTAGAACACACAATTTCATAGAAGGAAGAAAAATCTTAGCCATTTCAATATCAAAATCTTAACCACTGATTAATAAAGAATAACAAGTATTGTAATGAATTGTTCCGAGTTATTTATTTACAAGCTGTAAAGAATGTAGTGGAAAGGAAAATATTACTTAGGCAACCCTTCAATATTTTCTACTAATATTTCTGTGCATGTACATATGAAATTAAGAGCATTGTTGAATACAAAGTTTCCTTTTCTCTTGCCTCCATTTTGACAAATCAATGTGAAATTAGTGTCACTTTTAATCTCCTTTCTTGTGTGGATGTTTTGACAAATCAATGTGAAATCAAAGTCACTTTGAATTTCCTTTTCTGCAAGGGATCACATCCATAGTTGATTAGTAAAAGATAATCTACTATATATTATGTTCAAGAAATTGACTACAATCTACAGTGGAAACAAGACCTCAATTCTTATTCTGAATTTGAATATCTCAGGACAACATAAGAGATAGAAATGCATATGGCCTTAGTAGCTAGAAAACAATCACTCCATCATTACAAGACCACCTAGATTTCGGCACTTAATCTAAATAATGGCACTAGTTGCAGTGCTTATTTGCATTAACACCATGGAAAAGCAACAACAATGCTTCAAAGCACACTTACTGGAAAAGTTGTAACATTCTGAGAATATTTAATGATAGCATCTGAACCTCATAGCTATGGTGGGGAAACTAGGGAACCCAAATCTTGGAAGATATCTCCCTTTTGGGAACAACCTATGTAGCGCAGGTTACAGTGTCACCCAAGGCAGTATTAGCAGATGCAAGAGCCAAGTTTCTGCATCTAGAGATGAATTTGATGTCTTTCAGTTCCTTAGATTTGATTCTGAGCAAATCGATAATATCCTAGGGCTCTTTTCCTACAACTAGGCTAACTGGATTTTAGACCTTCGCGAAGGCTTGCGATCAACAATTGCAGACCCTAAAAAATGGTTTATCTACTTTCACACATCAGCAAACAACCTTAGATCAGATTTCGCTTAGATATACTTCATTCATCAGATAATATAAGAGAAAGAGTCTGTAACTTCGCGGAAGTGGCTAAAAATTCATGTCATACATTATGAAGATAAATTTAGTAAATTCGCTTAGCATTCAACCATTATTACATAAAACATGTCATTAATCGAAAAAATATAACATAAACAAATGTAATGGAAATACATAGTAATTATGCAAAAATTCCTCTTTATTAATCTTCAGTTCAGTGATTACAAATTCTCTACCCTGCGCACTCAGCTGCAGAGGTCCGTGCACTTAGTTGCAAACTCTACCCAATCCTCCTGCACACTCAGTCGTAGGAGCCTTCCCTTCTCTACCTAAGCGCAGGCAGCTAAGCTTTCATGCCTTAGCTCTCACTCAAGACTCTTTTCTGTACCCAAATCTCTATCAAAACTTGCTTAACCTCCCCCTAAGACTCGCTAAGACTCATTCATTTAAATTTTTCTTTATACCATACCATGGTCCGCGGACCATGGGAGAATAAAACAGCCAACTGAAAATAATGGGCTAATGCCACTTTGACTCTATCTAACTTCACGCTATGCATCCACATTTTGTGGAGACTTTACATATTTTACAAAATTTGTTACAAAACTGACTAATTAATTCCATTCTGCCTTTGGGGACCCAATCCCATAATGAATATGTAGTTGTTTCAAGTAGTTTTATGCTTGTTATCTTATAGTAGACTTTTTATAATAGAAAGGTATATTGTAATTTGTTTTTGAAGCTAATAATTGTGTTCTCTTTGATTTATACAAATTGAAATGAGTTTACAGTAATTGTCAAATATTTTTTTACGCAATTTTGGAAATTAAATGTTGTGTTTTGAAATTTTTTAAAATTATAATGATGCTTTGCTTTCTATTATTTTAAATTGCATAGATGTCTTTAGTTCTAAACTATGTTTCAGTTGAAAAAAAAAATTGCAATATGAAAGGTTCCTTATGGAAATTTCATTTACTCGTTTGTCACAATGTTAGGTAGTCATTTTCAGAGTATTGTGCAACAAAAAAAACAGGAAGAGAAAAAAGTCACAAAGACAATATAGACTAGATAATATATAGGGTCTAAACATTTCCTACTATCATATGTGTTGATTGGAAATTCAATGCAATCCATTCTCTTAATGCTATAATTCATTGTCACATTTGGACAATTTGTTAGTTTGTCTCAATATACTTTATCGAAATGAAAAATAGTTCTGCGTTGAAAGGATCAAAATGGCAAGAAATTGAACACAAGTTATCTAGATTCAATCTACATATATTAGAGCATTTCTTCTATTATCCTATTGACTATTTATTTGACTCATTTGTTGTTCTTATTCACTTTCGCTATAGTTCAATTGAAATACGACATGAGATTGTAAACCACTTTCAACATTGTGTCTCTCATGGACATGATGTTGCTTTGCATTCATTGCATACATAATTGGCTCCTGAATACCTTCAATATCTTCATCATGTTCATGATCCTGAAATCTAATTGGAATGATTGTCTACACCTTCTTCTATTTGTGCTTGAACTATAATTATCTTATGGAGGGATGCATTTTGTGTCAAATGGTTAGTTAATTGATTGGTAGTTCCAATCAATATTTGGCTATTTACAAATGGAAAATCATATCTAGGGTTCAATTTAGACATTCATGGCTACCAATATAATATTTTTCTACATAATCAAAATCCTACATGTGGACATTTTGAACCAGTTTTGCTACATAGCACAATAGATAATGAAACATCAATAAATAGAATGATTGGCCCATGCATTTGCACAAACCAATTGTCACATGGACAATTTGACATATTGTCAACTGAAAAAATCTTATTTGAACAAGGTTTCATGATCTGTCAACAAAATTTCAATGATTTTCATGACTCGTTTTTTGAGTCTATTTGCACAGTTCTATCATGGTTTGATATGTCTAATATAAAATAAATAAATAAATAAAATTGCACAAATGTTTTACAGTTGTTTCATTTGCAATAATGACAGACTTATTAATTTCTTGCAACAACACGTGAGTGATAAAAACATTGAACAAGAGCAATGTATCAATGATTGACAAACTTATATTATAAATTTATCAATGCCATATGCATATGGAAATAGATATGGAAAAGTTTTTGCAATGGATATGTGAACTACTTGATTTTAACACATATATATATCTGGAATATAGAACAAAATATATTTCCTTGATATTATATTCATCAAAATCTTGCTCCAAAGTCATGTACCTTATGCATGTACCGGTATCTACAATGAATTCACATTTACATGCAATTCAAGAAATTCAGAATGTCAAGAATGTTAGTAACATTTCTAATTCACCACAAAAAGTCCAAAGAATCTTGGAAAGAGATAATTGCAAGCTGAGTTCAAGTGTGCCTTGTAGATACCTTGTTAGAAAACAATATAAGTTTACTACATTTTCTACTCAATTAAAGCATCTGTCAATTGATAAGATAATATAAAAAATAAATAAAATATTGTTGTAGTGTTAGAGGATTCGAAATCATCAAATGAGGACAATAATCCTTTTTCAATGGAGACACAAAATACCAAATAAGTCTCTACTTCTTTTTCCAATGCCTATAGTAAGTGGTACACTCACTTACATCAATTGAAATATGTGATGTGAGCACAAGGTTCTAGAATACAAGAAGTACAAAAGCAACATTTAAATTCAAATAAAGCAATTGAGGCATATTTTCAATTAATCCAAGACACCTACATATGCATGTTTCATTTGTGATAGATTGTCCTTTGGAAAGGACATGTAATCTATTAAAAAAGAAATATTATCTATTATTTGTTATCGAATTCCTTCTTTAGAGTTAAAACCCATTAAACTCAATGAAAAAATATGCAATTCTTGTAACAATGCAATACTCAATGAAAAACTCCCTACATTTGCATCACCTCTTTATATTAGATGAAATGAAAAATTGATGTCCATTGCACAATTGACATATTTGGAAGAGAGGTTAGTGGCACAAAGGATGGATTTTGCACAAATAAGACAACTTGACTGCAAAATATCACAAATTGGCTTAACAGGAACAATTATAAATGTTCCTTCTAGTCTACATATAATTTAGAGAGCATTGCCTAGAGATATTGATGACAATATGACTGTGAGAATTATGGTAAAAAGAAAATTGGAATACAAGAATGCCTATTTGTCTGGAAATATTCAACCCAAGAAAGTGATGTGTGCATTACATGACTTGTGCAGCACATCTCTATACAGGAGCGAAAAAATAGTAATCAACTATGAATGGAAGAAAAATTTTGATCAAAGTAGGCAAGATCATCATAACGATAGTCCTAAAATGAAGGAACTAGAGTCACCAAATGTAGATGATGATCTAGAGCAAGAAACTGAAAAACTTGTACATGGTTATTCAGAGGCCCACCCTATCCATGATCTTGATATAAGAATAATACATATTGCACCTTCTGAAGGACTTTGTCCCCTAAGAATTTTTCAATACAAATTCTTTGAAGAACTAAACTTTCTAACATTGTTCTTTAGATCAATTCGCCCTACTAATGTTATTAATCGCTTTTTCGTACCAAAAAATTGCACAGTGGGAATGGTTGCACAAGTCTAGTGACTTTTCAACACATATTACAAACATATCTTTTAAAGAAATTTGTATTTTGATCAAACCAAGTTTCTAATTCAGCTTGGATTTCTATTTGCAAATGAGAGGTAAAAGGACAAAAACTAGTTGCTAAAGACGTTAAAAATAAAAGAAATCTTCAGAAGTTATTAAAGTCACAAATCGCATATGAATTTTTAAGAAGCATTTGCACATCGCTTGACTATTTTGAACATTTACAAAAATATATATTTGTAATGATAAGACATATTGGTCCACCGAATTTCTTTGTGACATTAACTAGTGTTGAGCATCTTTGGGAACCATTGATAAATGCATTAAAAATACAAAGTACTGACTCTATAACAAATGAGGCAAAGAAATTCGATGATGAATGCATTGAAATATTGATCAAAATTCAGTTGGTCATATGTAGTCATTATTATAGGCATATAACCTTGTCACTACGTTCCTTGATAACAAGAAAAATAACTTATTTCGTCAAGTGCAAGATTCTCTTTTTATTACAGAATTCCAAAGTAGAGGAATAGAGCATGACCATGGATTTCTTTGGATTCAAATGTGCTAATATATCAATAATCCACTGATGTCAATTTCATATGTTTCATTGATCAGTATTTGAATTTTGATTCAACAATTTTGTTGAATCAAATGATTCAATTTCAAACTCATCACCACACAAAAACTTAGAAAAAACATAAAAATGCAAGTTGTAGATTTGATTTCCCTATCCCACAAATTGATGAAACTTGTATCTTGCATCCTCTATGCAATGAAACCAACAATATGCAAACAATACAAAAGAAACTTTGATTTCTTCTCCAGGACAAATGTTGTTAAAAAAACTTAACATTTACCATGATTTTAGTTGATCTTGGAATTACAAAACAAGAATACATCGCTCTTACGCTTTTGTATTACTCATCCAATTGTACTGCTCAAAATAAATCCTTGTGATGTGTGGATAAATTCATTTGCAAAAAAAATCCCTTCATTATGGCAAGAAAACACAGATGCTCAGTTTATTTTAGATGCCTATGTTGTGGTAGCATATTGCAGCTCTTATATGACCAAAATGGATCCCTCCATGACAACTGCATTCAAACAAATTTGAGAAAATTCCATATCTCATGGAGACAAAAGAATCAAGACTATATGTAAGCTTGGAAACACATTGCTAAATATGAAAAAAATGTCTAGTCGGCAGGTAGTCCACATTGCGTATTCAACTCCTAGAAAAACAATTTTCATTAACACTTCTCCTACTGAAAAACAAACATATGTTATAAAAAGACCTATTTTATTAGAACAAGAACCTGATAATTCTGAAAATAATGTTTGCATGACAACTGTTGATATATATGTTGCACATCCCATTTCCCTTGAGCAGTTTTTCTTGGAAGAATATGTTTCTTCTTATTCAATCACGAAAAAACAATACTAAATAAATAAAATGTCCATGTGCCATAAGATTCATTCGATACAATGAACACATGGACCGAGAAAACTGTTATAGAGAAAAAATGATGCTTTACATCCCATATAGGGATTCTAAATACACATTAAAGAAAAATTGAGAAACATGGGCTCAAGCTTACTTTTCTTATAAACACATTATCGATGTCAAAGGAAAACAATTTTCTCGTTTAGTCGCACCATGGGGTGATATTGAAACTACTTCCTCTACAATTGCATCTTGAAGTGACAATATATTTATGCTTCACTTTCCATTAGAAACTAATAATATGGCTTCTTCTAATGAAAAATATGACATTCAACAATATTTTCAAGAGAAAATGCGATTCAAAAATACTCAAACTAAGTATACAAAAACATTGAATTGATTGAACATCCCTTGGTTTTGGACACATTAGCATGCCATGAAATTATGACACAATTAAATAAGGATCAACAATCTACAATCAAACAAATATTTCTATGGAAGAAGAATAATCATGGTAAGTGTTTCTATTTGTTTATCATTGGAGGTGTAGGTACAAGAAACACATTTACTACACAAGTGATTTTAGTTGCCATAGACCAAAAAAGGAAACCTCCTTTTATACTATCTACATGGTTCAAATATGATTACACCCTAATTGTACTTAGTATCCACATATCCGCTAGACTAAAAAAGGAAACCTCCTTTGAAACTATATACACTTTCTTAATTAGACACCTAATTCTACTTAGTATCCACACGTGCCATCTGAGGAAATGTGACGCTTCGAAAAAAAAAGTCTAATACTTGCATTTACTGGAAAAGGTGCATATATTTCACATGGTGTTACAGTCCATTCAACTTTGCATTTTCTACTTTCACCATGTCACATGGTGCCATTGGCTTCTAACACACATGGTGTATTGAGAAAATAATACAAACAACCTAATTTCTTTTGATAGATGAGGCTTCACTAATTGGGTCTCGATTTCTTTATAGCATTAACAAACGACTTCATAAAATTATGCATACTCCAGCTTCTCCATTTTGGAAACTGGACATAATATTATATAGTGACCTATGTCATGCATGGCATGTACGTCATTGTTGGATATTTGAACAACCGCATCTTAAAGGAACCAGTGCTCCTTACAATTTTTGGAAAGAAAATGTGAAAACTTATGAACTAAAACACATAATGTGAGAGGAACATGAAAAATGTGTATCTGTCTTAAACAATATGAACACATGTTCACATATTGATGATGATCTTGCATTCTTAAGCAAATATTGTTATAGAGTGGCACCAAATGAGTCAACTTTTCCATACCTATTTTATTTAAACAAGAATGTACATGAACATAATGAAAGAATGTTGTCTCTCATTGATAAAGAAGAAATTATGTTAAATGCATATGATAGAACAGTTGAATCAATAAATATAAGTCACAATAAAAAGATCAAATTGCAATTTCCATCTTCAATTGTGTTGAAAGGAAATATGCTTGTTGAACTAATTGGAGGAAATTACAATTTTCAGGATGGCTTGGTGAATGCTGCTAAAGGAATTTCAACATTTGAAAATGGTGCAATTTGGATCGAATTTTCTAATGTAGTTGTTGCCATTATTTAATGGGAAAAAATGGTGCATTTGTACAAAGACAAAATAATGTCTATATGGACACCCATTACTAGAGTTTGTAGGAATAATGAATCAAACAACAGAATTATTTTTACAAGAGAACAATTTCCTGTTCAACTGGCATGTGCATGAACTATAAATCGATCACATGGATTAACAATGGAAAAAATGGCTTTTGGCCCAAAAGGGGTTAGGAAACATGGAATTATTTATACTACACTTTCTCATGTAAAATATATTAAGTCCTTGTATTTATTAAACAAATTGGAACATATTAACTTTTCTCTCAATGAAAAGGTTGTTATTGAGCTAAATAGACTTAGACAAAATGCCTCCTATAAGCTTGAATATAGCATATATCAAAATAATACAATTGACAATTTGACAATATGTTCATTGAATGCTTGTAGTTTACCCTTGCATTTCAAAGATATTGTTGTTGACTATGATCTAATCAGGGTTGATACTCTTTCTTTCCAAGAAAAAAAAGAAAAATCGCCTCCATAAAATTCATTATTGTCTAGAAAATATGACTACATACATTTATACCATTTACATGGAATTGTCACATACTATAGAAAAATATTTTGGTTGAGAATCATTTCAGTTATACAAATGACCAAATTGAATCAACAATTGCAACATGCCATGCTGAAAAGAAAAAAAAAGAAAAACCATTATAGTTTCAAATGTATGTATTGCACCAAATGCAAACATTGAAGAAATAATTAATTTCATTACATTCATTTTAGAGCACACATGTAACAACTACCCAATTGTGTTTGCTGGTGATTTGAATTTGGACATGTTGCAAACTAGCCATCAACAAAAAAACTACTTTCATTTATGCAAAATAATGGCTTCAATTTTCATACAAAAAAACCAACAACTAACTATAGCTCAATGATATATCACTTTTGGACAAATCTTTCAACTAGTATTGTCTCTTTCAATGTCTTTAATGCTTATTGGATAGATCATCATACAATTTGTCTTGCCATATATTTGTTGTCACCTTGAGTCATTTTTCCAATGCTCATATTCTACAAGTTCATTGTTGTCTTGTCACAATATTTGTCACATTTACAAAAGTGCAGCTTGACATATGCCTTCATTTACAAATATTCAAAAACAAAGAAATTATTCACAACAAAAAACAAGAAAACAACAAAAACATGCAAATATAAAATTCTGGTAAGTCTTTGAACCATGAACGTAAAATTGTTGTATTTTGTATTGTGTAACTATAAATGGTATGCTTGGTATGGTATTTCTTGTACACCTAATTTTGATTTTTAAAAAAAAGAGGAAAAAAATATGTTCCCATCGTAATTCTTAATGGCACATTTGCAAAATAAAAATATATGTATATTTGTCAATGAAATCTATAAAACATTTTCTTTATTGTAGTTTATGCACGGTTACTTCATAGCCACCAAAAATTGCTAATAGTGCCATAAAAACAGAATTCATGTATATATAATTTATCATTATAAGGTATACGTTGTTTTAAATGTTCTTTATACACTTGTCTATTATTTGAAGACTTGCATTTTTGTTTTTCAGAAAATACTAGTCCAGTCATTTAGAACAATATCATGGAAACATCTAGCTCTAGCAAACAGATATTGGAAGAACATGTAGAAAAACCTATAGATCCACAAGCTAATGTAATTTTCTAAAGCAAGAGACAAGAATCTACTTCTACTCTTTACAACAGAAGCCCATAAACATCGAGCAAACAATAATCAATGGAGGAAGACAATCAAAGGCACATAACACAATAAATATCCAGGGAAATCCACAACTCAAAACCTTACTATCTGTTTTGTATTAATCTAGAAAATAAAGATGAAATTACAATTCTTGTTCTCTCTAGAACAATCCCAGCACTCAGCAAATTCAATCTCCAACTCATAAGCAAGCTCAAGGCCAAATCTTAGCCAATTCACAATCTCTCCAAGTCTCTATTCCAATGTGTAATTCCTATGAAGGATAGCTTGTATTTAAAGGGAAATAAAGCCTCTAAAAATAGTGCAATCCCTCAAGGATTAGTTCCTGAATGCATGCACTATCAGTGCAAATTAGAAAAATCTAAAACAAATAGTACACTATCCCTGCACTCTAGTCTCAACTGAGTCTTTCTCAGAATCAACATGCATGTATTTCTGATGGTGGAATCTTCAATTAACTAGAGTAGCACTAATTAGGTCATTAGTGTCCCAACTGACTGTTTACTCACTGTTAGTTCCTGAGACCGAGTGGAACTAATTTAATTGGACTTAAGTCAATAAACTGAGTTAACTAAATACAAATCATTCATAACTCATCCGGAATTCCTATAAGTTAAATTAATTAATTCTTTTCATATATATATGAGAAAATAATTCTATTTTAATTCACTTTTTAATTCAAGGGAAAATTAAACTGGAATATTTTTTTGTCATTTCTCAGCACTTCCTCTCAACAAGAAAGGAATTATCCACTACCCCGACCCTGTCTCTATGAAACTCGAATTTACATCTTGGAAATGCTTTTGTCAAGATGTGAGCATCTTACTTCTCCGTGGGAATGTAATCTAACAACATGATCCGCCTCGATAAACAATCTCTGAGATGATGATATCGGACATCTATATGCTTGGACTAATCATGAAAAATAGATTTTCATAGAGTTTGATACAACTCTGATTATCACAATAAATCACTATTGGATCCATCTACTGACCAAACAAACCAACTAGGATATTCCTCATCCAGATAGCCTGACATTTTACTTGACTTGCAGCCATGTACTTTGCCTCCGCCGAACTGAGTGCAACCGATCTCTATTGCCTCTTGTACCAAGAAACTACAACTGACCCAATACTAAAGATCCCTCCTGATGTGCTCTTCCTATCAGATGGACTCCCTGCCCAATCTACATCAGTGAAGCCTTGAAGCATCACTCCCTTTATCTGTCTGTACCACAACCCAAACTGAGTAGTGCCTCTGAGGTATCTCAATACATGCTTTGCCACCTTCCAATACAGCTTGGTAGGCCTAACCATCGCTTGACTAAGCTAGTTAATTGCATAACACATATTTGGTCATGTGTTCACCAGATACATGATTGAATCCACAAGTTGCCTATAAATAGTAGCTTCCACTACTTCCCATGACATAGAATCCTCCTTCCTATAGTTACTAGCTAGAGGAGTATCCATGGGTTTACTGCTCTCCATGCAGAATCTCCTCAGTATCTCATTGGCATAGTTGCCTTGAGAAATAAACAACTCCCCATCTCCCTGCCATACTTCCATTCCAAGAAAGTAATGCATGAGCCCCATGTCCTTCATCTCAAACTCTCTTACCAGAGCCTCCTTGCAATATTTGATGAGATTATCATCGCCTGTCAGTATGACATCATCTACATAAAGTACAATGATCAACAACTTACCTTCCACCACTATGTGATACAGGTTCGCATCTGCTTCACTCTTTGTGAAGCCCAACCCAGTGAAGTAGCTATATATCCTGGTGTACCAAGCTTGGGGTTTTTGCTTTATCCCATACAATGTTCTCTTGAGTCAACACACATGCAACTCACGGTCAAAGTTTTCAAAACCTTTGGGTTGATCTATGTATGCCTCTTCCTCAATCATGCCATTAAAGAAGGCAATCTTCACATCCATCTGGTGGATCTTCCAACCCATCTATGTTGATAGTGTCAAAATAGATCTGATTGAAGAGTACCTTGCAACAGGAGAAAAAGTCTCATCATAGTCAATCTCCTCTACCTGTGAAAAGCCATGGGCCACAAATCTAGCCTTATGCTTCTCCACATTACCATCTTGTTGTAGTGGCTACAACCACCCTCCAAAATTTTACCTTAGTTTCATTTTGGAGCCTCCCTACCAACCTTTCACAGCAACATGTCTTGCTTCGTCAAGTACACAAGCTTCAGTGGTTTTCTTGCATAATGACAGCCCATCCATCAAGGCTTGTTGCAGTCCCCATGCAGGCTATCTCTTCGGACTTGGTCCAGCTATAGGTTAAACATCACTCTCAAGAAATTACGCAACCAACCTTCCCTCCAGAAATTGCGCAATTTTGTTTGGCAGCCTGCTAGGCTCCAGAATAGTTAAGCTTAATCCAGAAAATTGTGCAATTCCTCCCACCAAGACTACACAACCCAGAATTTGTGCAATCTTGGGTAGCAGTCAGCTACTCTGCCCAAAAATTGCACAAATCTTCTGGGAGACCAGCCCAGCTCCCATCCAGAAATGCACATTTTTCCCAACAGTTGAGTAGGCTCTTGCATGTGCAATTGGGTTGACCAGTTCCACCCGGGACCAAAGAAACTTGACTTGCATGTATGACTTGCTTTTTCCTGGATAAGCTAAGGGAAACATGCAAAAATATTCCCTTGATTCATGGAGCTATTTTTAGTTAGCAGGAGGTTACATGCAAAGATCATTTTAGAATCTTTCCTCCGAGTGTTTCTTTTTCCTAGATTTGTGACATGCACCTAAAATTATTTATTTAATGCATCAGATCTCATTTCTTCACATCCATCTTGGAGCTCTAACATCCCACAACACATCTAGGACTCTTTGAAACATCCCACTCAACTATTCATGGGTAAGTGGTCTCAACTTGTCTTTTCTAGCATTTCTGTCAATTTTTGTGTTTTCACTTGTGTGAGTGTTGTTTGCTTGATTTATTTTAATGCTTGTTGTCGTTTACATGCATATGAGCTTTTACTAGCACCATTTCAGTTTTCGTTAGCATATCACTATTGTCACATGCATGAAATTTTTTTGCACAAACGGTTTCATATTTGGCGACTTGCTTCACCCACATGCATGATATTCAATTTTCTGAATATTTCATTCACTATTTTCATGCATTTTCATTTTCTTCTGCTTACACTCAGTATCACCATGCATTCACTTTCACATTTTCTTTTTGTTGCCTGTCGGCGATTGTGGCCAACCTTGGCCTAGACTCTGCCTCACTGAGACATCATTGTGCAATACTCAGAGGGAAGGCTCTATCTTCCCCTCAGGAAATGTGAATTTATGCCCAGTGACTATCCTCTAGACCTTATTTTCATAATTCTTAGGGACAGTGACTATTGGTCTAGAAAAATGTGCAATAAAGTCATTGAGCTTGCAACCATTGCCAGTTGAAATTGTACATTGCGCCATTCTAGCAATCAACCTGGATTACGCATTGCGCAGTTCTAGTAGCCAGTCATGCCTCCCAGACAGCCCAAACTGCCTTTGCGCAAGAATGGCAGCCAGTCTCCCATTCTCCCAGAAGAAATTGTGTAATCCTTTCCAGTCATTCCCCAGGTATGTGTTATATCGTTCCTCAAGTTTTATTTGGTTTTCGTTGACAGATTTCTTGCCATGCATGTTGCTTTGTCTCCAAATCTGGTAGGTGCTCATCCACGTCTTAGTAGTTCAGGATCAATGGCCTCCAAGAGAGAAGGATCAAAGGACACTAACGAAAGTGAGACTGGAGCAACAGCTGAATGAATGTCCACAAGTCTACCGATCTATGAAGATACCAAATTGATTGTAGATTTTTAGAAAATTATATATTACGGAGCAATGGTACACATAAAATATTGCAGAAATATAAACACAGAAAACGCACAAAACAAGAGAGACACAGATGTACGTGGTTCACCCAGTTTGGGCTACGTCCACCCCGAACAGCCAGTCCTTCCTTTCTATTATCCAGCAAAATGAAGAGACACAACCTACAGCAAATCTGCTGTAATATCCTCTGTTTTCTCTCACAGTCTCACCTCTCTGTTTCTTGCTCACACTGAATACACATCTATCACACAGACTCAAATACAATACCCTCATACAAAAAGAGGGGTTGCCTTCTAGGGCAAAAAACCCTAAACAAACATAAGTTCTACCGTCGGATCATCAGCCTAATGAACGGCCCAGATTGACTAGAAATTACAATACTTTTACAAGGCAATTTTACATTTATTTTTGGCTTCAGGGGCGCTGCCCCCGAGCCCCCGCCAGGGGACCGCTGGCCCCCGGACCCCCGCGGGGGGGACAAGTCCCCCCCGCGTGGAGGGGTGTACAAAACATCCTGGGGTATACATCCAACTGAAACAAATACCTCTGAACAATCACGCTCCACACACAACATAGATAAGGACATCAAGTTGAAATTGAAAGAGGTCAACAGATGCATTTGCAAGCACATTTGGCGAAGACCTCGAAGACCTCCATGTATACGTGAACATTCACAAGTCTAGCTTATACTGGATTGCATGTAGATACCTCGCGTTCCCATGCACAGACATGATACGCTGGATCATTTCACACACTGATCTCGAGACGATGACTTTGAGCAGTGTCAGCGGGACAAAGATTGAAATATTTTGGGCACAGGATTATGATGAGATGTATCAGATGTGGGAGACTGTGATTATCATGGTGACTCCCTTCATCTTACGTAGCAGCAATGACAACCTCAAATACATTTGAAGAATTGGGTAAAGGAGCCGACTAGATTCAAGATGACACCCAACCAGGTCTACAAGACGAAGATACTGCAGAAGGCGTATCAATACTTGGTCATATTTGCATGTTGATTGTATGGCCAAGAAGGCATGGAAACCTTCCCACAGAGTTGGGTGATCACGCTGGACCAACTGGCTAAAGAGGGAAAACCATGTAACTGGTCTGGCATGTATAAGCTGAAGGAATAGGTAACAAGGGCTTGAAATCTACCCAAAGGTATGCAATAAAATATCTACATGTTCACCTACATCTTGTATGCAATCTGTGCCCAATAGGACTTCCCAGTCTTGAAGTGGGCATGGTCACTGATGGAGACTATTATGAACACATATTGCAAGATGTTGTCCTAATGCAACTTAAGAGGAGTTATCACATGGCTACTAGATCATTTTGTCACCCCAGTTTACAAGATGATATTCGAATAGGATCCACCTTGCATGTTGAAGGCAGCAATGGAGGCATTGATAGAAATAGATGATTGGCATGCCTCACTGTCTGGAACCTTCATACAGATGTACAACGTGGACAAGCCTCTGCATGTTCTACTAAATTTTGTCTTGGACATACTCGTCATGTAGGAAATAGAATATCACATCTCTACAAGATCGAAAACTAGGCTACACCAAAAGAAGAAGGCACCTTGGCCTGCTCTTCCATTGTGGATCGGGTTATACAAGATTCAAATTTTCAAGCAAGTGGATGTCAAAGCCAAACAGATGAGGAATTATTCATTTGACCTCTGAAGTTACAATTAGTATGACCCACATTGTCTTGTGAAAGATCACTCCACAAGAGTACAGATCAACTAGATCCATGGGGCATTTCATTGGGCGAAGGAGAACCCATGGAAATATTGCTACAAATTATCCAAACCCAATTAATAGGTAGGCTTTGTTGTCGAAAGGTTAGCAAAGCAACGTGAAGCAGCATCCTGGAGAGCACCCAAAGCAGTAGTAGCAGCAGAGGAGAACACACCATTGTGCGACAAGGGCAAGAGGAATATTGTTGATCGCATGGAGGAAGAGAAAATTTGCAAGTTTTGAGTATATCCACTTGTGGAGAAAGTAGCTATGGTCATAAAGGCAAATAGGCAACAATGCGACAAGAGAAATGTGCAAAGGCAGAGAGAGAAATGGAGTATGGATGCAACAGAGAAGGAGTTGCATGAGTTGAAGGAGCAACTATGAAAGGAACAGGAGTTGTGCAAACAGAAGAGGGAAGCGTAGAAGAAATAGGTACAGCGGCAGGCACAACATGTGCAGAAAGATGAAACAACACCCATACAGGTAGTGGACTCATCAAAACAGTTGGCATCAGGTAAACAAGGTGAACCATCGTAAGAGTTGGACTTCGCTCAAGAGATAGAGCAGGAGATTGAATAGATGGATACAAATATGGAGTAGCAGGAGTTAGAATATGACATTGACCTCATGCCTCACCACAAAGAGGTCGATCCACTAGCTTCACCACATCCAGAAGATGAGAAAATCCCAAGCGACCAAGGAGACACTGAGATCCTTGGAGATCAGCTAGAAGGAGAGATGCACAGCATCTCATTCAATGAATCCCAACATAGAGTTGTGCAATCTCACAGAGTGTCAACTCCGAAAGATCATACATCTCTTTTGTAGTATGACAAATGAGTGATCATGTCTAACGTGTGCAAAAATACAGAAGCCACTAGCTCAAGTGTTTGCTTTATGATAGTTGAGAATGAGCGAATGGCTAAGGAGCTATAGACAGCCAAGCAAGGAGGAGAGTTGGTAACAATGTCCACCTGAGCAAAATTGAAGAAGGAAATATTGGATGAAGTATTGTCCCTTGACATAGTTATGTGGGCGTTCTATTCCAAGTTTGGTACCGTGCATAAGGTAGTTGTCCATCTCAACGGATGGCAACAACGATGTGCTAGGAGAGCACGTATCTTGTCGAACATGCATGTTGTTGCTAATTACATGCAAACATGGATGATAAGATACAATGGAGCCCCACTTCACTTGCCTAAGATGATGAATCCCAAAGAAGTCGAGCTGAATGTACATATCCAGAGTCATATAAAGAACTATGAAGAGCTCTCGTAGCTCATCACTACTCTACAAGCTTCCAATGCGCAAGTATTCAAGAGTATGGATGTTGTCGTGTGTGCACATATGATCCCATCTATTGGGATTCTCACCTAGGCCAAGACAAAGGCACAAGTTTGACTAGATCTTGAAACTTAGTTTGATGAGTTGATGCACATAGCCACCAACCCAGACTTGCCAATCAGTGCAGACACCATGCAAAAGTATGTTGCTGGTCCAGCCACATTGAATACAATGATGTGTGTGCTTTCAGACGATTTGGACATAGGAGCCTCAGAAGTGTACCCAGATGCTATGGAGGCAAGAATCAGGTTCCAAAAATATGTCACCTTGGAGTACATGGATACCAACACTAATTACCGATCTTGGCATCAGTTCTCTATTGTTGATCATCATGAGGATGTTGAAGAGTTAGACTTCCCATAGTTGTCCGAGACATATTGATGTCTTACATGGCTTGCCCAATCCATTTTGTCTCACATGGTTACATGTGCATTGTAATGTAATGTCTTGTCAAGTGTAATTCAAGTGTCAATAGTTGCATGTAACAGTCATAGAGTAGTTGAAGAGTCATGAGGGTAGATGAAGTATCACAAAGATGAATGTCAAGGGTCACCCCACCCTTTGCTATAAATAGTCCCTCATAACTCATTGTAAAGGATTTTGGTCAGCCAAGCTTCGATAGGACTATTTTAGAGAAATCTTGGACAATATTGTAATGTTCCTTGGCTTCTCCACTACGTAGAGCTAGTATATCTATTTGAAGGAGCAGGTGGTTGTGGCTGTAATGTTCCAATATTGGAACTAGCAGGTGTACATGGATGTATTGTATGATTGGAACTTACACTTCTTAATATAAAAGAACACGTTTTCATGCATATGTTATTATTGTAGTTGGACTATTCTAGTTGTTGTAAGAATGTATGTTATTTAACTTACGCAATTGTGTATGAACTATTTTATATGAAATTGTATGAATCTTGTTGTAGATGTGTTGTTGGTTTGAACCTCACTTTGGATTGCTCACTATCTTTCTTTCCAGCCAATGATGCATATTTTCTCGTATGTTCCCTTCCAATTTGAGTACTATTATAGGTTTCTAAGGGGTGCATTCACCTCACTCCCCATGTGTTAGAACCTCTCATGCATCTTCCTTGACTCGCCGCAACTGTCACACCCTTGCTACCAACAGAGACATCTCACTTGCCTCTGGGAGAAATCACGGTCAAGGAATTACCATACGAACCACTGCTGGGAATCCTACACCAAACATCTGAGGTATAATTGGGACTTATTACCGGGGAGATCCCCTGACATGTTGGTGGGTCCATCACCATTAACATTTCTAGCACTAGAAGGAGGGTCAGATGACAAGTTGTGTCATCTCATCCTATTTTGAACCTTTGCATATCTAGCATGGAGTCTTGCACTCTCCTCCATCCAAGATGTTTTTCGCATTCCGAATATGTTACCATCATGAGGGAGTTTTTCGATCTCTTTTCCACTTACATGTATGATGGTGAATGCGAAGAGGTATGGCCTAAGTTATTTCATGACTTTCTTTCCATGATTCATGAGGAAGATGGATGTTTTGATGAATAGGGTAGATTTTTGCTTGCATACACACTTTGTGAATCTCCACATTGGTGGCTGTGTATCCTACCAGCTGACAGCGTGCACTCATTTGAGCACTTTTGTAATCACATTGAAGTCACTTTCTATCATTTTGATCTAGAAGATCTTAACCAAAAATTGTTACAACAATGGAAGGCTCTGCATGAATCACCTATGGATTTTTGGCAGTGCTTTCGTGATTTGTAGTTTCAAGCTCTGAAGAGCCAGATGAAATTTTTCTATCTTTGGGACCAATTCAAGCATTGTCTTAAGAAATCTGCCCATCTCAAGAAGAATTTTGAACTCAAGCTTCACTCAGTATTCTTCAGTGATGGAGCTACACAATTACAGATGGATATGGTCACTATCACAAGTGATTTTCCATTGTCCCCTCCTCAAACAGATCCACCATTGCAGAGTGACGCAGGAGATCATGCTCACATGTTTGTTCAGTTGTCACATCCTCCCAACATCACCCCGCTTAATTTTCGCGTAGATTTTGTTGTGAGTCCATCGAGTTGTCATATGCATTTTGTTCCATGACCTCCGTCTTTGCACTTAGTTGTTCCTCCGGATGACACTGTCTTGTGTTCTTCCATTCTAGACTCTACACTTGTTGGGAACAAGAAACAAGCCACTGACGTAGTTGGTGTTGCACAACCAACATGTGCTGTCATTCATGAAGAGTATGACCGGGATCTTCAGCATCCACACTCTTTGAAAGATGACTCCCTTCCATCTGAGCCCCTTCTGTTCTTTTGTGACATATTTGGTGAACCTACCTGTGGAGCGATAAAAAGGTGTCTTTTGAACTCCTAATTACCTTCACATTAATTATCAACCCAGGGACGACTTTTTATTTCAAGAGTGTACTCAGTCTGAGGCGGCTATTTACTCAAGAGTAATGTTTTGCAGTATAGTGCTCAAAATCCAAAATTAAATGAAAGCTGGAAATAAAATCTACTTACAACAAAGCACTTTAAGACTTAAATCATGCATTCGGAAAAATAAGCAATGTATCAGTCAAGGATCCAGTAGCAATAACTCATCCCTTTGGAAACTGATGTAACCAAAAGTAATCAAGGAACAGATCATCAATCTGGGGACTAGACAGCAAATGCCAATGCCCACTACAGTTTCAGATCGTTCTTCACACCAAAGCAAAGATAATGCGAATAACAGGAAATGGAACGGAAGATAAGAAATGGAACAACAATTAAGAAATGGAATAGCAAGAAACTGAAATGTTCTTAAACTAAATCATTCACTCAAACAACCATCAATCGAGGATACAGTAGCAATAACTCATTCCTCTGGATATTGATGTAATTGAAATCAAACCGGAACAAGACAATCAATCTGGGAACGAGGAAGCAATAACCAATGTTCTCTACAGTTGATAGTCCTACTTTAAAGCAATCAAAAGGAAATAGAAATTAAACTAAAGCTGCCATTGAAAGTAAACTAGGAAAACTCTTTAAAAGCAAACTCTTGCAATTAATCAACCAAACTGAACAGTGAAGTGGACAGCAAACTTATAATTAAAGGAATTAAACAACAAATCATATTTAATAAATCTGAACAGCAAACTCTGATTAGTGGAATCGAATAACCAACAATCTGAAATGAACAACGAAGATTTACATTTGAAATGAACAGCATAACAATATAAGTTGAAAAGGATAATAATCTCTGTTATGATGGAAAAGAATAGCCACGCGATTCAATCTCAACTTGTGCAATAAAACAATTCCATAAAATATTCTAACAACACACTATAAAAACATGAAACTGTAAAATAATTCAATTCAAAAGAATAGGAAATAAATCAAACCATCACACAGCAGCAATTATAAAGATATGATACACAGCAGCAGCGTACTCCACCAGAGGCTGGGCCCTTAGCCACCAGTGGATGTTGCTGGGCTACTTCAGATGAAAAGAATGAACAACAACTCCCAAATCAGGTATTAATCATTAAATGGTAAAATCAGTACAACAGCAGTAGCTTTGAGACTTACAACCTAAAACAATCCTTTCTTCCTCCTATCCTATCATGAATTCTTAATTCTAAATCTCTAATTCTAAATCCTCAATTCCATCGTTTTTCCATCATTCGAATCCCTCCATCTCTGATCTCTGTTCTGATTTAAATAAAGAGAGATCAGATAGCAGTTACAATAAAGATAAGTACAACATGGTTTCTATTACAAAATTGGTTTGCTTCTAACCAATTGATCAACAAGAAGATATATTTCCATCTAGCTTTCAACAAGAGCAAGACAAATTTGGCTTTGCAGCTGAGATTTGGAGGACGGTCGCAACAACAAATATAAGAAAATTGTGCTCAAAGAACCCTGTGTTTCTCTCAGTACAAGCTGAATTTGGGCAAACCGTTCTTCAAATGAAGCTAATTGGCTCCGTTCTGGACAAAACCCATGTTCCGGATTTTCCAGATTCTGCTTCATTTTCGCAGAGTATCAACCACAAAACCGTCACTTCTTATTCCAATGAATTTCTGAGTTGGCACTTTTAATGATCAAATCTTCAATCTGGAAATTATCTTGGAGGCTAAAAATGGTGAATAATGTTACAACTGATTTATTAAAACTATCATTGATAAAATCATGCATAATCATCAATTTATTAGAAATAAAGGAGAATAAATAATATTCATTCATAGAAGCATAAATCATCATAAAATGGATTTATATAATAAATTATAATAAATGACATGATGAAGAATAATAGAAATTGGTGTAATAAGTGTTCAAAAGTGATAATAATAATGGCATATTAACGGCCCAACATACCCCCACACTCAATATGTTGCATGTCCTCGTGCAACGAAAACTGAATATATTGCATGTCCTCATGCAACCCAAAGACAAAAACCCATGTGTTAACCAAGCAATAAAAAATATGTTCATCTCAGCTCATGAAATGGATAGAACAAATGAATTCTTCCTTAATTAATGAATATTCACTTTTAGTAATCTTGATGAAGGCATAAATATTTTTACATTGACATTCAACTATATGTATATATGAAGTTGCAACAAAATATGATATAAGTAATAGCAAACTTCATTAACCATTTTCTCAAAAACTACAAACCAGCATTTGTTGAAATTTGACAAATAAATTTATAATATATGAATGCCTTTATGATCCAAAAATCAGGTTGTTTTGATGCACGGATCATGAGATATAAACAAAATGGCTATAGGTGAGAGTGCATGATTTCCGAAATTTTATGAACCAATTTATCTTGAAATTGTCTGGGTTTTTATTAATGATACATCTATGTTTTCCAAAAATCACAAGAATTGAGTTCATAGCTTTAAAAATATTATGGAAATCAATTTCTACACTGAAATTGTATGCCTTAAATGAGAAAGAAAATAGAAAACATCCATCATGCGTAGCAATTCAAACATCCATCATGCGTAGCAATTCCTCCCCCTCTTTGAAAAATTAGCATGCCCTCATGCGATGCTAGAAAACAAATAGAGGTGGTTGCTACTATCTGTTGAAGTCTATGCTTGGTGTAAAACAACATGGAATAAGGGAGGTGTTGAGAATGAATAAGAATATCAATGGATGATAAAGAATATGAATGACATGGTCATAAGAAAGAAATGAATGAAAGCAACACTCCCCCAAACTGAAAGATGATATGTCGTTGAAAAATGGGAAGTGGTACAGATGTGGAGTGAAGGATGATAAATAATGCTCAAAATGGATTTTTATGAAATTCTCCTAAATTCGTAATAAATCAGAAAATTATGCGATTTTACCTCAATTCTTACCTCCAAAAATGCGGAATGACATATATGGACTGGCATTTGTTGAAGCTGATGTAGGCAGAGTTGGTGCTGAACGTGATACAAAAGGTGGAATCCAGGTAAGCACATCATGTCTGAAGAATTGTTCACGTTCGCGAGCCTCTTCTATTAATTGCAATAGTGTGGTCATGCTGTGAATAGAATTCTGCCCATACTTATTGTTCTCCTGTAAACAAAGCACTATTTTGCATACAATGTTCTTGAATCTATAGTGTTAGCTTTGAAGAGAAATAGATAAGATGCATGCAAAACTTTCAGTCAGAAAAACTTTTGTATACATGCAATATTAATATTTTGTCAAATCAACAAGTTATTGTAGAGTGCAGTAATCATATCGCATGCAATCCTATAATGCATACATCCCCCCTCCTCCAGTTGGAAAATGAATTCCATGACCATAAAGCGTATGAGAGGGGTTATGTTGACGGCAAGGCACAAGAATGAACAATATATCAGTAAATGAAGCAGAATACACTTATCAATGATAGGACAGCGAGAGTTATGGTTATAATGAGAGCAGAGTATGTAAAGATAGTTATGAATAAGAGATAGGACGCTTAGGATTGATGATAAGTTATGAAAAGGATAAAAAGAAAAACAATATGCCAAAAAAATGCTTTAGTGATAGTATGCTAGCTGAAATTGATGCGATTGATCATAAAACAATTTCTCATGCGTAAAGGTTCAAAATAGGGAAAAAAACAATTAAGGAAATAACTTCTCTGATAAAAAGAGAAAATAAGAAAAGGGTATTATAGTAATAATTGACGATAAGATATAACTTCAATACCATAAGCAGAGCCTCTGCTGCCAGCAGGCGTCCATAGCCTCGGCAGGGTTGCTTTTTAACCCATATGAGCCAGAATCCTCAATTTATAACTAGAGAGTTTCAGTGTTGTTCTTACAGAAGAGACCGGTGTGCCGGCGTGGTAACCAGATAACCACACTGCCATTCACTGGGATGTAGCAGAAGTGATCAGGCCGGCTCGTGATGAGACCTCTTGTTCCAAGGATAATCTGGCTATCTAGTGGATCATAACCCTGGTGTGGTGGCCATAATGGGAATGTCACTTTGTTACAACCTTATGAACATGGTAGGCTGGCTCGTAATGAGACCCCCTATCCTCCATCTGCGAACAAAATTTTGTTGTTATTACATATTTTTATGATAAAAAGAGGGAGGCCCAGTACTCCTTAAGAGCAGGGATGGTGGAAGAAGTTGAACATGTCAATATAAAAAAAATATACCCATAATCTCATTTATTACAGACAGAGAAGATTATAACCCGGAAGGGTGGAACCAGCATGGTATTAAGATGATCAATCAACATCATGTTCAATAGAAAACAATGCAGTAAAGTAGTATATAAATAATTGTGTCCCTTTGAAAATAATCTATCATCAAGAAGTTGTCCTGTTAAAGATCATAACGTGAATGATATTAACTTGCTTCAAAAGAATCCATAATTCTTGTCCTCATAAAAATAGTGTACTTCATGCCATGAAAGAGAATCAGGAAAATATGGTTGAGATGAACTAGGAATACTCCCACAAGAGGAAGGAAGGGTTGCTCTCGAAAATAATCCCAAAGTGTAGCTTCTTTGAAGGAACAGCAAAAACACTCAAAAAAAGGTGTTGCTCTTTGTAGGGAACAACAAAGGAAATGCACACCAAAAAGCAAAAATACACACGAAAAAGTGTGAAAATGCGAATACCGTTCCTTTGGAAAAGGAACAACAAAAACTAAAAGTGCCGTTCCTTTAGAAAAGGAACAACAAAAACGCAAGTGTCGTTTCTTTGGAAAAAGAACAGCAAAAATGAAAAGTGTCGTTCCTTTGGAAAAGGAACAACAAAAACGCAAGTGTCGTTCCTTTGGAAAAGGAACAGAAAAAAAGCAAGTGTCGTTCCTTTGGAAAAGGAACAGCAAAAATGAAAAGTGTTGTTCCTTTGGAAAAGGAACAACAAAAATGAAAAGTGACGTTCCTTTGGAAAAGGAACAGCAAAAACGCAAGTGTCATTGCTTTGGAAAAGGAACAACAAAAACGCAAGTGTCGTTCCTTTGGAAAAGGAACAGCAAAAATGAAAAGTGTCATTCCTTTGGAAAAGGAACGACAAAAACGCAAGTGTCGTTCCTTTAGAAAAGGAACAGCAAAAATGAAAAGTGCAGAAGTGTTGTTCCATTCGAAAAGGAACAACAAAACGTGAAAGTGCAGAAGTGTTGTTCCATTCAGAAAGGAACAACAAAACGTGAAAGTGCAGAAGTGTTGTTCCATTCAGAAAGGAACAGCAAAACGTGAAAGTGCAGAAGTGCTGTTCCATTCAGAAAGGAATGGCAAAATGGACAATCATAAAATACAAACATGCAAAAAAAAAAAACAAATTAGCTGTTCACGGCATTGATGTTGATGATGAGTTACATTTTGAATGAAGCAATACCTGAAACAAAAAATATAAGAGAAATTAGAAAAGAAACAACATTTTATTTAAAAACAATATGTAAATTAAGTTACAACAGCGATGATATTATGTAAAAAAAATGATTTTTTTGAAAAATGTTTTGGCAGCAGTGACAAGACATGAATCTTCAAATCGAAATAAATTCTTCATTTCTTCTATTATGAATCCATTGGGTAATGACTTGGATGAAATTCCTTTGTTTCATTAAAATTTCTTTCAAGAATCACTTGTCCATAAATTGACCTTCTTTATTTTCCCAGGACCTGCAAAAAAACGAGTGTCTACCTACAATAAAACATTAAATCATGGAGAAAGAGAGGTGATCGGGCTCCCATAATCCAAGAATTATGCAAAAAAATAACAAGTAATTACTCTGTATAACAAATCCATTGAGAAAATAACAAAGTAAAATTTATTTGTCACTTGCGGGAGAGTAGTGGTCGACCATACTAACCAGCAGTGTTTTAATCACAACTTCTTTGTTTTTCGTCCAAATTGAGTGATTTCAAAGCCAGATGAGAGAGAATTCAAAGGTATATCTCCAATAGAAACAGGTTTTAAAAATTCAATGATATTATATGTCAATTTTACTTAGAACAACCTGCATAACAGAGTCATTTTCGATTACCCCACTTAGAACAACAGTGAATGTTTTAAGCATAGATTCTTCGTTTGATGTCGGATTCGAATGATTCAAATTGGAAATGAAAGTAGATTCATTTTTTTATCTCCAATAGAAATAGGTTTTGAAGAAAAGAAGAATTGATAGGTCAAATACTGTAAGGAACAGCTGGAAAGACAAAGTTTTAATAGTGCTAATTTACGATAGACGGTCAGTATTTTGATCATAACTTCCCCATACGATATCAAAAATGAGTGATTCAGACTGAATTGTAAATTATATTCATAGGGGAATCTACCATAGTAACATGTTTTAAAAATTCAAACATTTATGCCTCCAAAAACTGACTATCCCAACTCTGTTCCTGAGCTACCCACTAGACACCCTGTCAATGTTTTATTTCTAACTTTTTCGTTTCAAATCCAAATTGAGTGGTTCAAATTGGGTTAGAAAGTAGACATCAAGGGCTACCTAGGGTAGAAACAGGTTTTTAAAATATTTAATTTTGGTCCCTCAAAACATGACTGTCCCGACAGTTTTTCCAGAAATCTTATCAAGCCCGCAAGCCAAAAAAATGATATTCAACCATTTTTTCATATTGATGATAAAGATGAATATAAGTGTTTGTAGAATTTTTATTTCTATTATAAATCATCTACATACACAAATGAATTGAAACATTTATCATCAATGTTGATTTCAATAGCGTGTTGTGACAAAAGAAACAACAAGTTTTACAAAAAAAAACAAAATGCATTTATTTATTCCCTTATTTATTTTATTTTCTACACTAACCTATTTTGATTTGAAAAATGAATATGACTACGTATAGGAGTACTTCCAATGGAACCATTTTCGAAATAGGGCTTCATGTATGCACATACCCAAATTTGAAAAATGGATGTTAATGGATATTAGGGTATGAGAAGCCAACTTCCCTTCAAAAAATGGTATCAAAAATTGTTGAAGCATAGAGTGATGTTGCAAACAAATGATGGAGTGAAACCAATGTTCAATGTATCCGTTACTTTCTTGATTTATCATATCCATCAGATCATGAAGTTCTTGAGCTTTTAAAATAGCTTGTTGATACATACTATAAGAAACCTCATTTTCTTCCATAGCTTCTACAATTTTTGAATTTGAAACATTCTGAATCTAATTATAAGTTTTCTCTAATGGCACATGTGAGATAGAAGGGTGGGAAGGGTGGGTAAATTTGGCAGTTCAACATTGTAAGCATGTTGTACTGGTTTATTATGGTGAGGGTGTGGAATTAGTTGAGCAGGAAAATGTGTAAGGAATGGAGCATTGTGATGATGCTGTTGATTGGGTTGAGTGGATGAATTTGGTATGCAAGCAGGATGTTGTGGAAGAGCTGGTGAAAAATACGGAGAATATGTTTGTGCTACAAGATGAGGGAGAGTAGTCATGGCATCATAAGATGAACCATGCCCAACTTGTAAACAAGATTGGTGGTTATATTGAAATTGACATGGCTGCCCTAACACATTAGTATTCCATAATGGATTATGCAAGTAAGAGAATGAAGAGGAAGTGTTTTGAACCATACCTGTAGGCCATGATTTCCATGGTTTTGACTTTGTTGCATCTTCTCATCTCTTTAATATGCTACTTCCATCCTAGATAAGGAAGAACAACTATCTATGGACTGCTCCTTTCGGTCATGAGTGGAAAACACTTCATCAAATTCTTGATTTTTCCGAACCTGCAAAGCATCCAATTTTGAACTTAGAGAGCTAATAAAATCAACTTTAAAATTTTCAAATAAAGTATTGATTTCAGCTCTTATGTCTCCTATTCTTGTAGCAGATTTGGAAAAGAAAGAACAAACATCTCTAGAATTCTTACCAGCCTTGGAGATTCCTCTTGAATACCATATGCACAATTCACAAACATCATCATATGATAACTGAAAAACATCACCTTTTCCTATCAGATTTAAGAGTTCTAAAAATTCATCTTTGATTCCTTTAAGAAGGAGTGTTTTTAAGATCTCTTTTTCCAAATGCTTATGCTTTGATTTTTGAAGGTTATAATGAAATCGATCTACATAATCCTCCAAACTTTCATCTTCCCCTTGTATCATACCAAAAATATCTTCATTGGATTTGCAATAGTCTTGGTACTTATTCAAGAATATGTTCTTCATGTCCTCCCATGTTTGGATGCAATTCCCACCTAGTCTCATGAACCATCGGAGAGCTGCTCCTTTTACAGTAAGAGGAAACACTTTCAATCTTTGATCATTAGTACAATAATCATATCCTCTACAAAGTATTTCGAACTCAAATAAGAATGTATCTGGATCTTCATTTGTCAAGCCATGAAAATTTGGTAGAGACAATGGGGGAATTATGTGCATTTGTGTCACTCCTCCTAGATCTTTGATAGGAAATTCAAAAGTAAAAATGTGATCCATTTCTTACCATAATAGAAGATGTTCTTCATGTGTTTCTTCGAGTCCCCTTCTTCAAATGTTCCTATCAATCGGTTAGTGAAATGGGTGGTGCTTACATCACCACTTGAGAGAAATCATGAGATTTATTTTTCAAAATTTCTTTTTTTTTTTTTCTTTTAATTCATTCACACAAAAATTCAAACATCTATTTCTACCCAAAAAAGCAACAGCAAATCTATTAGGAAAGCGGACAGTGGAGCAGGGCTTTTACATACTCCGCACGTAGGTTCTTACCTTCCGTTTTTAAGATCCAACTCTTCCCTAGCAGGCACTCATCAGATTCACACTACTCTTTAGAAATGGCTACACTCTCCCCGGCAACGGCGCCAAAATGTGGAGCGATAAAAAGGTGTCTTTTGAACTCCTAATTACCTTCACATTAATTATCAACCCAGGGACGACTTTTTATTTCAAGAGTGTACTCAGTCTGAGGCAGCTATTTACTCAAGAGTAATGTTTTGCAGTATAGTGCTCAAAATCCAAAAGTAAATGAAAGCTGGAAATAAAATCTACTTACAACAAAGCACTTTAAGACTTAAATCATGCATTCGGAAAAATAAGAAATGTATCAGTCAAGGGTCCAGTAGCAAAAACTCATTCCTTTGGAAACTGATGTAACCAAAAGTAATCAAGGAATAGATCATCAATCTGGGGACTAGACAGCAAATGCCAATGCCCACTACAGTTTCAGATCGTTCTTCACACCAAAGCAAAGATAATGCGAATAACAGGAAATGGAACAACAATTAAGAAATGAAATAGCAAGAACTGAAATGTTCTTAAACTAAATCATTCACTCAAACAACCATCAATCGAGGATACAGTAGAAATAACTCATTCCTCTAGATATTGATGTAATTGAAATCAAACCGGAACAAGACAATCAATCTGGGAACGAGGAAGCAATAACCAATGTTCTCTACAGTTGACAGTCCTGCTTTAAAGCAATCAAAAGGAAATAGAAATTAAACTAAAGCTGCCATTGAAAGTAAACTAGGAAAACTCTTTAAAAGCAAACTCTTGCAATTAATCAACCAAACTAAACAGCGAAGTAAATGGACAACAAACTTATAATTAAAGGAATTAAACAACGAATCATATTTAATAAATCTGAACAGCAAACTCTGATTAGTGGAATCGAATAACCAACAATCTGAAATGAACAACGAAGCTTTACATTTGAAATGAACATCATAACAATATAAGTTGAAAAGGATAATAATCTCTGTTATGATGGAAAAGATCAGCCACGCGATTCAATCTCAACTTGTGCAATAAAACAATTCCATAAAATATTCTAACAGCACACTATAAAAACATGAAACTGTAAAATAATTCAATTCAAAAGAATAGGAAATAAATCAAACCATCACACAGTAGCAATTGTAAAGATATGATACACAGCAGCAGCATACTCCACCAGAGGTTGGGCCCTTAGCCGCCAGCGGATGCTGCTGGGCTACTTCAAATGAAAAGAATGAACAACAACTCCCAAATCAGGTATTAATCATTAAATGGTAAAATCATTACAACAGCAGCAGCTTTGAGACTTAAAGCCTGAAACAATCCTTTCTTCCTCCTATCCTATCATGAATTCTTAATTCTAAATCCTCAATTCCATCATTTTTCCATCATTCGAATCCCTCCATCTCTGATCTCTGTTCTGATTTAAATAAAGAGAGATCAGAGAGAAGTTACAATAAAGATAAGTACAACATGATTTCTATTACAAAATTGGTTTGCTTCTAACCAATTGATCAACAAGAAGATATATTTCCATCTAGCTTTCAACAAGAGCAAGACGAATTTGGCTTTGCAGCTGAGATTTGGAGGACGGCCACAACAACAAATCTAAGAAAATCCTGCTCAAAGAACCCTGCGTTTCTCTCAGTGCAAGCCGAATTTGGGCAAACCGTTCTTCACTAAAGTTAATTGGGTCCGTTCTGGACAAAACCCATGTTCCGGATTTTCCCGATTCTGCTTCATTTTCTCAGAATCTCAACCGCAAAACCGTCACTTCTAATTCCAACGAATTTCTGAGTTGGCACTTTTAATGATCAAATCTTCAATCTGGAAATTATCTTGGAGGCTAAAAATGGTGAATAATGTTACAACTGATTTACTAAAACTATCATTGATAAAATCATGCATAATCATCAATTTATTAGAAATAAAGGAGAATAAATAATATTCATTCATAGAAGCATAAATCATCATAAAATGGATTTATATAATAAATTATAATAAATGACATGATGAAGAATAATAGAAATGGGTGTAATAAGTGTTCAAAAGTGATAATAATAATGGCATATTAACGGCCCAACACTACCATCCATCATTTCGCATGTGTATCTTCATCTACAGATGCACCCATTGTTGATCACTCGCAGGACACACCGGATGTCATTCCAACATCCAACAACATAGAGGATACCTTATTCATTGAAAATCCACTTGATCTTTCATCTACCTTTTCCAGAAATACAGAGGATGAATTTTTCTGTGTTTCATCTACCCCTCTGTTTCATTCATCAGATCATGAGTATGTCAATGAAATCATTTATTTTTTTATCGTGGCTTTCATGATCCATTTACTTCCATAGTCGATCATGATCATGATTCTATCGCAGTTGAATTATCAAAGCCACTGGTTTATGATGATCTATCTGACGATGAATTTGAAACACCCAAGACTGTTGAGGCACTTCAGCCCAAGCTTATGGTTATGTCAAGCCCTTACTCTCTTCAGGTTGGTTTCACTTCAAAACAAGAAATTGTTCAACCACTTGAGGCTCCTAGTCACTCATCTGTATGCATTTAAGATCAATCTTACACATAGATCATGCTTCCTCCACTTTTACTGCACGATCCCATCGCTCATGCATTGGAGGAATATTACATTGCAAGCACACGTGTACGACACAAGTTGTCTTTTTTTCTTTCATTTGCTTGCATGTTGCAGTCAAGAGTGTGCATATGCTTCAAAACTACACGCAGTGTCACACAGCACCGTGACAAGTCCACGGACCATGTGTCATGCACATTCACTCACTTATGTCCTATGGGAACTTTGAAACATGAAGTGTGTTTGTCTTCATTGTTATATATTTTTTGTTTGCTAGTTCACACAACTGGGTTTCTCGCAGATGAAGCGTTCACCAACATGGGTTAACCAATGCACCGATGGCTACATTGGAAATATCACTTCACGTGATAAGGTCCTTGCAACATTAGTTTAGGAGTAGGAGTAGAGTTTTCTTTCAGTTGTTTTCTTACTTGCTTTGCTTGTTTGTTTGCTTGTTTGTTTAATTTTTTTTTACATTTATTTCTTCTTTTGATTTGCCTTGTTGTCTGTTTGCTTGTTTTGTTCGTAGGTTAGTTTCACATGAAACCATGTCTGACTCTTGAAACAAGCCGGGTAAAGTACAAGAGGCCTTGTATAGCTATCACTACTTGGTTATCTGTCATCCTGTCTCTGTATGAGGAACTTTTTAGTTTTAGTCCATGATATGTCGATGGAAAATATGTATTGTTCGAAGTGAACCTTGGTGAAAACACAACACTTGTGTGCTAACTAGTATCACCTACTCTTGTCAGTTTTTTTTGGGTTAACCCTTGTCAGCTCAGTTGGGTAGAGTCAGGTGAGGGGGAAAACCTTAACAAGCACATTAGAGGTATATAATAAACTACTTCTCTGAAGGAACAACCTCTTCTTCTCTCAATAAATCGAGATCCTTCTTTTGCCTTTGAAATGAATAAGTGCTATGCACGGTTATGAAAAAAATGAAAAGTGAAAAATTTTAAAATGAAAAATGAATAAGGTGAAAGAAAAGAAAGGCTTGCTACATAGAGAGGTGATGCAAGTAACTCCGTCGGGGTACTGACCAAGCTCGCTGGCAGCAGAGCCATGCTTGTGTTCTTATGTGACTCCGTCTGGGTACTGTCCAGGCCTGCCGCCAACGAAGCAACACCAGAGATGAAAATAAGACTCTCACGACTATACTTCTTGTGCACCAATATACCCCTCAACTCCAATCAAATAAACTGTTATGGCTTGGCTTGCAATGTGTGTCAATTGACTAGGAGTTTGGGAGATGCTACATTCTATAATCAAGCTAATCTAAAACCAAGAGGAACTCAGAACTAAACAATACTTACAAAGGTGTTAGATTTGCTTTTCATGAACAAGGTCCATTTAGAGAGTTGGAGTTCTACCAGTGTGTCGCCAAGTGTTGTAGAGGCTACAACCACCCTCCAAAATTTTTCCTTATCTTCGTTTTGGAGCCTCCCTACCAACCTTTCACAGAAGCATGTCTTGCTTCGTCAAGTACACAAGCTTCAATGATTTTCTTGTTGAATGACAACCCATCCATCAAGGCTTGTTGCATTCCCCTCAGAGGACGTCTCCTCAGAATTGGCCCAGCTGTAGGCTGAATAGCTCCCTCAAGAAATTATGCAATTCTGGAGGGTAACCAACCTTCCATCTAGAAATTGTGCAATTCTTTCTAGAAGCCTACTGGGTTCTAGAATTGCGCAAATTTGTTAGTCAAGATTCATCCAGAAAAATGCACAATTCCTCCCAGCAGGATTGCATAGCCCAAAATTTGCACAATCTTGCATAGCAGTCAACTGCTTTGCCTAGAAATTGCACAAATCTCCTTGGTAGCTAACTCAACTCCCTTCTAGAAATGTTCATTTTTTCCCAACAGTTGAGTAGGCTCTTGCATGTGTAGTTGGGTTAACCAGTTCCACCCAAGACCAAAGAAATTTGATTTGGATGCATGACTTGATATTTCCTGGCATAGAAAAATGCAACATGCAAAAATATTCCCTAGATTCAGGGAGCTATTTTTGGCAGTTGGAGGTTACATCCAAAGATCGTTTTAGAATATTTCCTCAAAGTGCCATTTTTCCTAGATTTGTGGCATGCGCATCATGAGCCTAAACTTATTTATTCGATGCATTAGAGCTCATTTCTTCACAACGATCTTGGAGCTCTGACATCCCACAACACATCCAGGACTCTTTGACGCATCTTGCTCAACTATTCACAGGTAAGTGGTCTCAACTTGTATTTTCCAACATTTCTATCACTTTTTGTGTTTTCACTTGTGTGATTGTTATTTGCTTGATTTCTTTGAACGCTTGATGTCGATTACATACATACTAGCTTGTACTAGCACCATTTCAGTTTTCGTTTGCATCTCACCATTGTCGCATGCATGAAACTATTTTTCAAGAATGGTCGGTGATTCGATGACTCGCTTCACCCACATGCATGTTGTTCCATTATTTTAATTTTTCATTCATTTTTTGCATGCATGATCATTTAATTCTACTTACACTTAGTATCACCATGAATTCACTTTCACATTTTCTTTCAGTTGCCCGTCGGCGAGTCTAACCAGCCTTAGCGCAGACTCTGCCTCACCAAGACAACATTGCGCAATCCTGAGAGGGAAGGCTCTGTCTTCCCCTCAGGAAATTCACATTACTACCCAATGATGTCCTCCAGACCTACTTTTTGTAATTCTAAGGGATAGTGTCTGCTGGCCCATAAAATTGCGCAATGCAGTCATTGAGATTGCAACCATTGTCAGCGGAAATTGCTCATTGCGCAATTCCAGCAGTCAGCAGTCAGCCTGGTTGCACATTGCTCAATTCCAGCAACCATTCATGCCTCCCTGATAGCCCAAACTACCTTTTGCGCAAGTCTGGCAGATATTCTCCTAGCTTCCCAGAAGAAATTGTGCAATCCTTGCCAGTCATTCCCCAAGTATGTGTTATATCATTCCTCAAGTTTTCTTTTGTTTTCGCTGACAAATTTCCTTCCATGCATCTTTCTTTGTCTCCAAATCTAGCAGTTGTTCATACGCCTCTTAGCAATTCAGGACCAATGGCCTCCAAGATAGTAGGATCAGAGGACATAGACGAAAGTGCGGCTGGAGAAGCAGTTGAGTGAGTGTTTGCAAGTCTAATGATCTATGAAGATACCAAATTCATTGTAGACAAGGACATCAAGTTGAAATGGCAAGATGTCAATGATGCATTTGTAGGCACATTTGGTGAAGGCCTCGAAGATCGCCAAGTATACGTGAACATTCACAAGTCTGGCTTATACCAGATTGCTTGGAGATACCCCACATTCCCATGCGCATACATGATACACTAGATCATCTTGCACACTGATCCCAAGATGATGACCTTGAGAAGTGTCAACGAGATGAAGATTGCAACCCTCTGGGCACAGGATTATGATGAGATGTATCAGATGTTAGAGCCCATGACTATCATGGAGACTCCCTTCAGCTTACCGAGTAGCAATTCCAACTCTAGAGACGTTTTGAAGAACTAGGTAAAGGAGCTGGCTAGATTCAGGATGACACCCAACCAAGTCTACAAGACGAAGATACTGTGGAAGGCATATCAATACTTGGTCATATTTTCATGTCAACTATATGGCCAAAATAGCATGGAAACCTTCCCATAGAGTTGGGTGATCGCACTAGACCAATTGGCGAGAGAGGGCAAAGCATGTAATTGGTTTGTCATGTTGGCTCATTAGCTGAAGGAACATGTAACAAGGGCGCGATAGCTACCCAAAGGTATGAGAGCATAGATCTACATGTTCACCTACATCTTGGATGCAATCTATGCCCGACAAGAGTTCCTAGGCTTGAAGTGGGCATGGTCATCGGCAGAGACTTCTGTGAAAAATTATAGCAAGATGTTGTCTGAATGCAACTTCAGAGGAGTTACCACACAACTGTCCGATCATTTTGTCACCCCAGTTTACAAGATGATATTCGAATAAGATCCACCCTGTATGTCGAAGGCAGAAATGGAGTAATTGATAAACATAGTTGATTGGTATGCCTCACCATCCGACACCTTCATATGGATGTACAACATGGAGAAGCATCTGCATGTTCTACCAAATTTTTCCTTGGACATACTCATCATGTAGGAAGTAGCATATCACATATCAGCAGGGTTGACAGCTAGGTTGTACCAGAAGAAGAAGGCACCTTGGCCCGCTCTTCCATTACGGATTGAGTTATATGATATTCATAATTTCAAGCAAGCAGATGTCGAAGAAGAACAAATGAGGAAGTATTTGTTCGACCTCCGAAGTTACAATCGGTATGACCCACATTGTCTTGTTAAAGATCATTGTGCGATAGCACAGTTCAACTAGATCCACAAGGAATTTCAATGGGTGGAGGAGGACCCATCGAGATATTTCTACAGCTTCTCCAGACCCAATGAATAGGTTAGCTTCACTATGGAATGGTTAGCGAAGCAACATGAAGCAACATCCCATAGAGCACTAGAAGCAGCAATAGAAGTAGAGGAGAATATACCATTGTGTGACAAGGGAAAGAGGAAGATTATCGATCTCATGGAAGAAGAGAAAAGCTACAGGTTCCAAATAGATCCAGTTGTGGAGAAACCAGCTATGGCCATAGAAGCAAAGAGGCAACATCGTGATAAGAGAAACATGCAAAGGAAAAGAGTGAAATGAAGAATGGAGGAAAAGGAGAAGGAGTTGCATGAGTTGAAGGAGTGAAATTGAAAGGAACAGGAGATGCACAAATAGGGGAGGGAATCATAGCAACAACAGGTACAACAACGGGCGCAACATGTGCAGATAGATGAAACAATGCCCGTACAGGTAGTGGACTCATCAGAAAAGTTGGTATCATGAAAACAGTGTGAACCATCATAGGAGCAGGACTTCGCTCATGAGATAGAGCAAGTGCTTGAATAGATGGATATGGATATGGAGCAGCAAGAGTTAGAATAGGAGATCAACCTCATGCCTCACCACCAAGAAGTCAACCCACCAGCTTCACTGCATCCAAAAGATGAGAAAGTCCCAATCAACCAAGGAGACACTAAGATCCTTGGAGATCGGCCGGAAGGAGAGATGAACAACATCTCATTTGACGAATCTCAACATAGAGTTGTGAAATCTCACAGAGTGTCAACTCCGGAAGATCATACATCTCTTGCATAGTATGAGGAACGAGTGATCGTGTCTGACGTGTCCAAACATCCAACAGCCTTGGCCGATGCTACCAAAGCATATGTCGAAGCCACTAGCTCAAGTGTTTGCTTTCTGATAGCTGAGAATGAGCAGATGGCTAAGGAGCTATAGACAGCCAAGCAAGGAGGAAATTTGGTAACAACATTTGCCTGAGAAGAATTGAAGAAGGAAATATTAGATGAAGTGTTGTCCCTTGACACAGTTATGTGGGCGTTGTATTCCAAATTTGGTACCATGCATGGGGCAGTCATACATCTCAATGGATGGTAGCAACGATGTGCTAGGAGATCGCGTATCTTTTCAGACATGTATGCTTCTTTTGATTACATGCAAACATGGACAATGAGATACAAGGGAGCCTCACTTCACTTGCCTAAGATGATGAAGCCCAAAGCGGTCAAGCTAAAGTCATGTATCTGGAGTTAGATCTGGAGCTATGAATAGCTCCTACAGCTCATTACTAGTCTACATGCTTCCCATGCACGTGTATTCAAGAGTATGGATGTTGTGGTGCATGCACATATGATCCCATCTATTGGGACTCTCACCCAAGTGAAGACAAAAGCACAAGTTCGGCTAGAGCCTGAATCATACTTTGATGTGTTGACGCACATAGGCACCAACCCAGACTTGCCAATCAGTGTAGACACCATGCACAAATATGTTGTTGGTCTAGATGCATTGAAGATAATGATGTGCATGCTTTCAAATGAGTTGGATAGAGGAGCTCAAGCAGTGTACCCAGATGCTATGGAGGAAAGAGTCAGTTTCCAGAAATATGTCACCTTGGAGTATATGGATACCATCATAGATTACCGATCTTGGCATCAGTTCACTACTGTTGATCATCACGAGGATGTTAAAGAGTTGGAATTCCCATGGTTGTCCATGTCATATTGATGTCTTGCATGGCTTGCTCAAGCCATTTTGTCTCACATGGGTACATGTGCAATGTAATGTAATGTCTTGTCAAGTGTAAGTTGAGTGTCAATAGTTGGATGTAACAGTCATAGTGTAGATGAAGAGTCATGAGGGTAGATGAACTGTCATAAAGGGGAATGTCAAGGGTCACCCTACCCTTTACTATAAATAGTCCCTCATAACTCATTGTAAAGGCTTTTGGTCAGCCAAGCTTTGATAGGACTGTCTTAGAGAAATCTTGGATAGTATTGTAATGTGCCTTGGCTTCTCCAATGCGTAGATGTAGTATACATATCTTTGGAGGAGCAGGAGGTTGTGGTTGTAACGTTATACTATTGGAACTAGCAAGTGTACATGGATGTATTGTATGACTGGAACTTACACTTCTTAATATCACATAGTCAACACGTTTTCATGCATATGTTGTTATTGTAGTTGGACTATTCTGTTTGCTATAGCAATGTATGTTATTTAACTTATGCATTTGTGTATGAGCTATTTTGTATGGAAGTGTATGAATCTTGTTGCAGATGTGTTGTTGGTTTGAACATCACTTTGGATCACTCGCTATCTTGCTTTCCAACTGGTGATGCATCTTTGCTCGTTTGTTCCCTTCCAAGCCGAGCACTATTACAAGTTTCCAAGGGGTGCACTCACTTCACTCCCCATGTTTTATAATCTCTCATGCACCTTCCTTGACTCATGGCCAAGGCATTACCGTACGACCCACTATTGGGACTCCTACACCAAACGACCTGAGGTCTAATTAGGACTTCTTACTGGGGAGATCCCCTTACATGTTGGTGAGTCCAAAATCGTCAATACATCTACATATGAAAGAGGAAGTCCCAAATCTTCCACCTAGAAGGAAATTGTGCAACTACAGGACTCAAAAACAGCTCTACAAGAAGCACAGACTGTTCTACAGGAGACCCTAACTAAGCTACAGGAGACCGAAAAACTGGAGAAAAGGATAGAAGAACAACCAAAGGGGAAGGAGGAAACAACAGAGACCCAAGAACCTGACCTCCAACCTAGTTTGGGCTCTTAGTACAATCTTCTTGAGGTGGGGGGGAAATCATTCCGCAGAAATTTGCAGTCCCACTTTTCTTTGAGCTGGAGAAAAAAAGAATAAGGAGCCATAGACAGATGCAAATTGCCAAATCCAAGGGGGTAGAGGATATTGGCCACATGGAGAACAAGATTAGAGAGATGGGCAGGAAATTAAGTGATGTAAGACATAGAGAGGCAATCATAAGAACTCACTTGGAAATAGAAAATGAGTTTCTAAGAAGACAGCTGCAAGAAAAGGAGACACAATTGGCATGCATGCCCAGCTGGTCCATGGAGGCACTACAGTGCAGGACACCAGCAAAATAATATGGAGTATACCTCAAAGACCAATGGCTGCAGTTTTAGATCAAGACTTTGGCACAGAGAGGCACCATCCCTTTCGAAGATTATAAATAGTTTACAAACCTATGTGACCAAAGTTCAGCAGAAGACAAGGCAAGGGTAGTAGAGTTCTATTTGCATAACATGGCCCTCACCAATATGAACTTATGGGACCCCAATGCTAGGCTAGGGGACTCGCAAATGATGCCCATGGAATCATGGATGAACCATGAGGAGAAAAGGGCAACAGAAATCAAAAAGTTGATGGCAAAAGAGAAAAATGAACCCTTAATTATCAGAGCTGAGCCATCAGACCCCATGGCTCTCATCAGTGTCCACCAGCTGGTTGCAAACAATCTTCAAAGTGCCCCTAAGTATATCAATGAGCAGGCTCAGGTGATTGCACATTTTGAGGACATGGAAATATTACTTGGGGAAGATTGTATTCATGCTTGTATGAGGAGGTGGAACACTCTCCCACACAGTCCGCAAATCAGGGAGTATCACTCCCCAACAAGGATGAAAGAAGCATTAAGGAAAGTGCCACTGTACAAGTGCTCTATGCAAAGTTTGAAGGCCAATTGGATTGGCCTCAAATTGAGTCCCCCATTGCTGCTAGGCTCACTGGAAGGTGGAAAAGAGAAAGAATAACAACAACAGTGGGAAGAGGTGGAAAGAAAGGCAGGATTCCATGACAAAGAAGAGGACCTCACATCAGAAGCATGGAATGTTATGGAGGCCATGAGGGCCATCAAATATGAGGAGATGGACTAGTTGCTCAGAGGATGAGAAACACATTCAGTAGGGGGTTGATGATGAGCCCCATAAATGGGTAATTATATGGGCTCATTTTGCCTCCTAGCTTAGCTTAATCCGCCATTCTCATTAGTTTATTGCATGTTTTTTATTATGTTTATTATAATAGAGTGAGTTTGGTTGGTCATTATGCCTTGAAATCTAATGTGTGCTTAATGTAGATTTTTGGTCAATTTTGGAGACAAAGTCAAAGATTTAATGAACATTTGGCAGCAAATATTTGAAGAAAACAAGGGAGAGGATTTATAGGAGGGTTTTCCCCTCATTTATGACTCCCTACTTCGAATTCTCCTTCAGAAATCTTGGAGCACAAGTAGCCATATCAATGCACCAAAGAGGCAACTGAGCAAGTGGAGTATAACTGATGTCTATCTCAAGTTTTGGGAGCCAAGCCTCCTTGATTTTAAGGGAGCTATTGGGAGCTCTAGTTTTATAAGTAGAGAGGCCTAGGGCCTCATTAGGTTGTTGGATGTTAGTCAAATTTTTGCACTTTTGTTGCAGCTTTGCTATGCTCAACTTCGAGCTTACTTTTGTAGATAGTTTCATGTAATCTTACTGTTATTTTGATAATGAAGATGAGATTGTTTTTGAGCTAGCACTGAGTTACCTCAGAAGGATGAAGCTCTTGGGTTAGGGCCCAATCCAAGCAGCCAAGTACCTCTTGTTTTGTATTTATATGCTTTTTTTCAATTTATGAATGAGTTGCTGATAGATAGATTTCTTTCTTAGTTAAGAATAGGTTGTTTTTGGTAATTTAAAAGGTTGTTTCCATTTCATTTTGTTGTAGCAGGTTGAATAGTGATAGAGGAAGATACAAAAGGTCATCAATAGAGCCTTTTCCTCCTTTCTCCCCTTTGGGACCATGAACTAAGGCCAAGACCCTATTGCTACCACAAAAAACAGATTTGCCTTTGCCATAGGATTTCTACTGTTGTAGCTTGTTAGAAGGTTCATGCTTTGCTATAGATATATTTCACCATGACCATTTTTGTCTTTACAATAAATTTCCTTCCATGTTTTCTATCCATATAGCATTGATCAGCATTTACTTTCCTATATCAGAATTTAGACTAGCTTGATGAACAGTTATGTTTTTTAGTGTAGCTAGTTTCTTTGCTTGCTTAGTCTCGGTGTTTGATTTTTAGTTCTCTTGAAGTACATCTATGCTCACAATAAGTTAACCAATCAGCTGTCACCATCTCTCTTTGATCCATGTTCCATAGGTCATCCAAAGTCCCTCACAAATCTACCCTAATTTTCTGCACTTTTCTCATGAACTTTCCTCTCTTTCCATGAACAAGTCCAACTATATTTCTATTCCCTAATCCTCCTTGATGAAACTTAGACACCTTAACACATTCTCCTAGCCATCAGCTACCCTTTCCACCCATTTTCCCACCTTCAAAACCTCTAAAACAACTCTTGGCATCCTCCTGTAGACCTCCTGTAGACCTCTTGTAGATCCCCTGCAACCTCCTGTAGATTTTCTTGTAGGTGTCTTTTTGAAGTCCAATTGTAGGGAAAGCCTCCAGAAGGCCACTTGGGACCTCCTAGGACCCCTCCACACCTTCATACACCTCTACCAACTCCAAAGTCTCCCTCCATTGCCACCTAATCGTTGCCACATTCACAAACAAATAAATTACATGCATTTCAATTTCACCTAAAAATACATAAAAATCCAAAACGATGTTTTTTTATCATTTCCTTCTAGAAATAGCTTGAGTAGATGTTGTTTACTTCCTAAGTAGGTAATGGCATTCATTTTATGTTTTTTCATATCTCTTTCTGCAAAAGTAGGATTAGCTGGTTAATTAGGGTTTGCTAGGGTTACTTCACATTTCAGTCTTCTTTCATTTTCTGCAAGTAGAGTAGCCTTTGTAGAGTAAGCTTTCCTTTCTTTCATCACATATAAAGCTTAATCTGGAATTCATAGAAGTTGGCTTGAGCTCTTAGTGATCTTGCGCCAACTAACCAAGTGACAGCCTACAGTAAGAACTAGTACTTGTGCATACATCATCGTTGCTTCCGAGTTTGTTACCAACTACTGAGTTGATAAAAGTAAAGTAGGAAGCCTAGGAGTTGGAGAATTATTGCTGCAATACTAGTGCTCACCAATATTACTGGCCCTTTCGGCAATAGTCCGCAGAGCACAGACTGAGGTCTCACCCGAAGTAGTATGGGAGGGTGCTAGAACCAGGTTTCTGCACCCTGGAGATGTCTGATGGTTTCAAGTGGTCCGTGGTTGCGCATGTTTCTACGTGCACTTCCCTGTACCTCACATCCTGAGATGTTTCCTTCACATAGCCCTACTAGGAGGCCGAATAGTGTTATTACCCAAGTCCTTACTAGTAGCCCAATATTAGCTGATTACCTTAGCTTATTTGTATGCTTTCAGTTATACTTAACAATACTCACAATTCATACAAGTGCGCGCAATAAATAAATAGTATAATTGCAAATGATATCAAACATGTAATAACTCAGAACAGATGCATGAAATTAGTAACAAAACCTTTCTTTATTAATCTCTTCTCCAGTTACAAACTCAACTCTACCCTACGCACTCAGCTACAGGGGTCCGTGCACTGAGTTGCGGACTCTACTAGGCCTCTGCGCACTCAGGTGCAGAACCTCTACCTACTACTACGACTCAAGACACACTTAGACTCTTCTTCTATGCTTCACTATCTCATTCTGTCTATTAGATTTTCTCATATGATCTGATCTTTACAACTTAGATTCTCGCTCTATTCATACAATCCCATGGTCTGTGGATCATGGGTAGGCCGACATTACATTCAAACTTAGGGCAGGCAGCCCTATGAATCCAACATACATTTCGTGCTCCTTGCCCGCAATTCGCAGAGCTTTACAATAATATCACACAAAACTTGGGCTTTGAGCCGCAAAACATGTTGTGGGGGGATTCCATGCCCAACATAAAGGAACTATGCTGATATGATCCTTTTATCACAGACCAACAAAGGCCATGGCTTCCAAGAGTTTCTCATCAGATGAGAGAACAAAAATCTGGAAGGGATACATGTCCAGGGATTCAATTGAAAAAATGGGTTTGAATGCCCCCAGTACATGGTGTACTACATCACCTACTAGATCATCAATAGATGTGGGCATGGAATAGGTGGCCACGTAATTAACCTGTGGCAAGGGTGATACTGCTTTCATATAAGAACCATTTAGGGATGATGGGTGAGTGGGAGCTGATTCAGGACCAATGAATGTAAGTTGATCAATGATCACAATGTTTCCTTCATTTGGGAAACACATCACTCAAAAGAGGGAATAAACAAGAGCTCCCATGACATAAACATAGTCACAGCCAAGGAGTAGGAGTATATTAAAATCCAATGGGCCTTGGACAACCATCACGTATATATAGACAATCTTTCCTCCCAAAGTAATAGGCAACTTAGGAAGGATCCCTAACGATTGATCGGTTCCTCTGTTAAAACCTAACAAATTCTAGGTGACGAGGACAAGCTGAGGAGAGCCTAAAGCTTGCCAAGCAATTGAGGACAGGATGCTAATAGATGCACCCTTGTTTATGACTGTGTTAGGTACGACCATATGGTAAGCCTATACTATAATCTAGAAAGGCACATAAGACATAAGACGATATCCTTCCAGTCAACTCCAATCAAAATAAGTGACTAAACTACTTAGAGGGGGTGTTGTAGGAATGTGAGAGCTACCCTCTTGCTCGATGGGAATAGGAGAAATTCTCTCATGCACCTCAGGAACAGGAGGATTTACCTCTAGTTCATTCGAAACTGAAGAAACCAGAAGAACCTGAGCAGTATGAGGTTCACTCTCTACCGAAAAGGTACAATTAACTGAAGGTGGAGTTAAGCTCACCAGTTTCTCAATCAATGGTTGGTCGAGAACGAACTCACAAGGCTCACTTCTAGAGAGAGTGGGATTGACTCAAGATGAATTTTGATCAATCACTGGATCAGCTAGTGAAGGATCAGGGGAAAGATTTCGATACCCAGTCAAAAGACGAGATTGAGAAGCTGTAACGTTTTCCAACTCTTTGGAAGCTTCATCCATAATAGGAAAAAGGTGAATGGGATGATTACCTTCACACAAATTACAGGGAAATTTGACTTTTCCCTTTTTCCCATTAGCTTTACTGTTACTAGTTAAGGGTTTGTCACTAGCATGATCACCAAAGGCTGATGACAAAGGTCGATGCGAAGCTGTGGACCACACTTCTAATACCTTGGGAATACCAAGACAATTCCGAAGAAGGTGGTCACCCTTACATAACATACAAGGGAATTTTACTTTCCGAGGCTGATTGGAATATTTTTCTACATTAGTTTCATATGTAGCAATGGATTCTTGGTTGCCCCCTTGCTTATTTTTTCTTCTTCTTCTTCTTCTTCTTCTTCTTCTTCTTAGCTTCCTGTTTACTAGAATCCAGACTTTCACTAGGTGAAGAAGGCGAGGGTTAAACTTTAGGATGAACATGAGGTTGATGTTGCTCAAGTGGAGGAGAACTTGGTTGAAAAGCAGTTCGGACACTTGGAACCATCGAGGTTGAAAAAAACCAAACTGGCATACCAATGATCTATCTAGTAAGGGACAACATTGCCATATAAGGAGCATCAGTATTTCCGAAAAAGGGAAAAGGACTAGGATTCCCATTAGAGGAGTTTCCTTGACTGGTAGACTAAGGAAATGTTGCCATTGGTATCAACCTAAGATCTATTAAGGAGTATTCCCATAGGAAGGATTTTATTGTACGATCAATTTAATTTTAGAATTTTAAGCAAAAAATTTTCCTATTCATGTTTTAAGAGCCCAAAAAAGGACGAAAATATGACTCTAGTCACTTTCGTTGGTTTAGTGAGATTGAAAGGACAAGTGCTTGATGATCTTTTGAAATTTAAAGATTCAGAAAAGATCAAATGACTGCTCAGGTGAATCTAGGTAAAATGAGTACCAAGTAACCGTGAACTGCAATATACACCTCAGCAAATAAATTTACCAATGACTTTATATACGTGTAGGAAAACTCCCCGGATGTTGTGTTCGGTGTATCACATTTACAGGGTGGCAGACTCGGCTTCCTATGGATAAAGGTTTGCAAACTATAGGGGTCTCCCTTCATATACATGACGGTACGGGGATCACAAGTCCGTGATAGTGCTGTCAAATGCCGAAGTGAATGACAACTGCTAAGTTTTTAAGATGTTGGAACATGTCTCTAACCTAGACCACTAGATATGAACGTTAATGTTTCAAATTATCCTTAGATTAATTGATAGTTTTTAGATTTTATCTTCACTTATGTTTCAGTTTTGAGGCTCAAAATGATGGCACCTTAACACCTATGATGCAACTATATGAGAAAAAAAAAACTTTTCATTTCTATGCAAGCTAAACAAATCAAGGGAAGACATTTCAATCAATAATGCATCATGCAAAATGGCTTCCACTAACTTTCACTTTCGTCTTCCAAATGAAAAATGTGAAAATGAAATCTAATCTTTCATTTCACTAAATGAAATGCTAAAAGTAAAAAATATTTTCACTTTTCACTATCCTAAATGCAACTTTTCGAAAGCAAAATGATTTTGACTTTACAAAGATGCACTTATATGAATTATGATTTTCTTTTCGTTTTGAATGATTTGATGCACCTAATACAATTTTCAGCTTTCAATCATAAAAAAATGTGATCTATTCTCAATGATGAATCTCAAAAAATAACTTCTCAATGCAATTAATCTAATGCATTTTCACAAAAATTAAATTTCGAAATACAAGCTAAAACAAAGGAAAAACGATGTTTTCATTGATCTCCACAGAAATCAAGACTCAACCAATCAACAAAACAAGCATCTCAATGACACCAACAAGCAACAAGTGATGACCAATTGACTAGAAACCCTAGAATTCAGTCAGATTTCACTTTGAAACCGATGAGACAAATTTTGCAAATTAATCAAGGCAATCAATCAAAACATTGACAAATCCAAGCATACAGGATAGGAAAAGACCTTAGGGGACAAGACACACTGGATTCTAAGGAAGAAATCTTAAAAATTCTCACATTGAAGAATCATCACTACTTTACATACCCAAAGCCGCAGTTATTGCTACTTTGCATAGCTAAAGCCATGATGGAATCACTACTTTGTATAGCAAAAGTAGTGATTATTTCATCACGATCAAAAAATGAATATTTTTTTTATCTCGACTGTAAAGGTAAAAATCGTGATGCCATCGTGACTGTTAAGGGTAAATCCACGATGGACGAGGAATATGGGAAAAAACTAAAAATATTCCAAGAAACAATCTTGACTTAGCACTCTACGGTAGTAATCAATTATGGTATAAACCAAAACTGATGCAAACAAGTAGAAAAATCGACAGTTGATCAAACTAGACAAAATATCAGGGTGAAAGATTGGATGGAAAGGGTCATAGTCTCCCCAATGGAGTCGCCATTTTGTTGACAAGGTTAATCCTCTCTGCGGACAGAGATGATCTCTCTAGCCCAATGAGTGGGTCTAGCAACTGAAGTGACAGACAACTAGACATCTTCCTAGATTAAAATTGAAAAGTAGAATGAGAGAGATGACCTACCTCGACCTAATGTTATTCTGATTTCCTTTATTGAGATCCTCGAATCGCTTATGTCACAGACTTGTTCCTTCTTCTTTCAATGCTTATGTACCTGCAAAAGTGATCAAGAGACAACAAAGCATGCCAAATACCAATAGCATATCCAATAATAACCTACTTAGCTTATCAAGGAATGCCAAGCTAATACATACATGAACATATATATTTTAGGAAGATGAACTAGCAGTTGTATATTTTTTAAAGAATAAAGGGAATCTTACAACCATAGCTTTGATGTTGAAAGGACCTCCTTGAGTGGTAATCCATGTCCAAGCCAACAAAATCTCCAAACACTCCTTCTCCAAGTCTAATGAATAGCCGCTAAGCACAAGCTCAGCATAGGGGTGCAAATGGACATAGACCAACCCAGCCTGTAACATGACCAACCATTTGGGAATGGGAGGGGATGAATTTATAGACTGGGAAAGGGAGTTAGGACTTCTCCAAAGATAGGATTAGGCCCACATCTCAAGGAGGTAGCTCATAGGGATAAGACAAAGAGGTCAAGATGGGAGGATTTGACCTAATCTATGCAAAACCACCTCCATCTCGCTACTCTAGAAGCTTCTAGATCATGAAGCTTCTCATCTCCTTTGGGAAAATTACCTTTTTGGGATCATCATGGGTATATGAGAAAATAGAGTGATTTCGTTGTGGGTCTGGCATATTGCAACATGCGACCATCATGGCTTTAAGTTTCATAAGAGCAATGGTGCTCAAATTAGGGTTTAAGAGTTATTTCTTCAAGGAAAGCTCAAGACATTTTGCAAACAAAGTCTTAGGAGGGATAAGAGTTGTATACATGGATGAGTATACTGTATAATGGTCATGTTTTTAGAACTTTAGGGTATGTCACAGGGAAGTGCGGGAGGCATGAAAAATTACTATGTAACACATGGTTTTCTCGTAAATATGCTTTTTCCTACCCCACCTAACGCTGCAACTAAAATTACAGGATATCCGCCCAATTGAAAGTTATACCATGAGTCACTACTAGATTGAGTATGTATATTTAATTCTCTTCAAACACCTCAACATTATTATGCCCATGCAATCGACAATACATGGCTCTCAAATGCTAATCTACATCTCTGAGAATCTTTGGCAGATAGATTGCGGATGGGCGATGGTGAAAATTGGCAGGCTTTTGACACCATGATTTGATGACAACACTAGTTTTAAGGGTTTCCCATCTTGTGTATAATTTGTCATTTGCATATTCATTGGGCTTGAGCATCTTATAATATGTCTTCATATCTTCACCATAATAAGTGGCGAGTTGACAACCACTCTCACTACGTAGCACAAGGTGAGAGTCATCCATATGTGTAATGATCCATTCAATCACTTATGCACATGGCATGACTAGGAATCTGCATGCGATCCTCTGCATCCAAGACTTTTTGATGTTGATGTATGCATGCAAATCTTCTAAGCCCTCAGCAAACCTTTCTTGCATGAATGTTTTGTAAATATTTCTCCATGTGACCTTTATATCCTTATCAACAAAGAACTTGTATATGCATATATGGGAGTATTTGTCTTTGTAATTTATATAGTTTCACATGCTAAAGGGGAATGAATATGCTTCATGCCTTCATGATGCACTCATTTTCTCAAGAGAGGGAACAGTTCTTCATGGTGAAGAAGTACGCTATCAAGGAAAACTTGATCAAACATGGCATAATTTTTTAGGTTAATCGGGGTTCCACGTAAATAAGAGTGCTCTACCTATTGGAATATTAGAAACAAGTTTGAACAACAACATTTGATGCTAAGATGAGGAAATAAAGATCTACAAGGCTTTATAGTTGTTCGTCACATTCAAGGTAGAAGATGAAAGGTTTCAAGAATGTGAAGATTTTTTGCATGCAACAATAGATTAACAGTTGCAACCTGAAGATTCAACATAAATGCCAAAAACAAGCTAAAAGAAAAGGATCCACAACAAGAAAAGCAAGAATGGCATTGAAATCATGAAAGGTAATGAAAAGATTCAATATGAAAATCTTACTTGTTGCACTAGTTGATGAAGAGACTCGTTGCATGAAAGGATTATTTAAGAGCAGTGTTGGTATCATCCCAAGACCCATTTTTCCTCCTAAAAAAATGTCATTTACCCATTCCTTTTCATCATATATTCCTTAGAATCCTTGAAAATTAATTATTAATAGTCTTATAGTTATTAAAATGCATAGAAATTGATTTAGGAATCTTATGTTGAAGAATTAGAAGTTTTTGGTGAAATGGTTACAGGAAGTTTCAACATCCTGTAATCAGCTCATTGTTTGACATGTGTCACAGCAGCTGGACTGGAGCGAAAGGCATGGGTGAAAAATAGAATGTCCAAGGATGGACAAACACCTATCATACAGCCGAATCGACCCTCCTACATGCGCGGTCAACTCAGGTCAAAGCATGGCACACTGGCGACAAAGGCAGAAACATCAGCTCATTCTATCTTGATTTAGTTTTTGTTCTTTTTGAAATTAGTTAGGATAGAAACATTTTGAAAAAACTCGATGTAATAAAAGCGGCAACAGCCGAATTCTGAATGTACATTCATTAATGACATGGTTATGTAAATACAGTGGAAGTAATGGATAGAGGTTAATCGTTGTATCATTCCAAAGACTCTGTTTTGAAACTTAATACTAAGAACCAGTTACAGTTCCGATTGGTGTCTCGTGCATTGATTTGATCTTCAGTCGATTATAGTCCAGTGTACCTCTGGAGTGCGGACGGGCCCTGCACTCAACCGGTATACTGTTCTTTAATTTTATTTGCACTTAGGTTATCGTATGGTTTGATTTCGATTTCAATACATATTATATGGTTTGCACAGCAGTTACAATTATTTTGGTTTCGATTTCCATAGCTTTTGATTTCCATTGAATGTATATGGTTTGCGCTTATGGTTGGTTTGCGTTTATGGTAATGTTGGAGAGTCATCACTGAGATCTGGAAGGGCATCCTGTAAGGGATTCGATCCCTCTGTGTCTTTTCAAAGCACTGTCATAAACTTTGTTTTCACTTCACAATTCCTTTATGATCTCTGTATATTTTGATATTGTATAAATATTAGTGAATACTGGGTGTTTACTGAACAAGGGTTTTATGTGTAATATCTTCGTAAGGAGATTAAGATCATTGCTGCAGTGATACACAGTGTTTAGTTTCAGTGTGTGAATTGATAAATGCATTTAATGATAGCATTGTAATCAGGTATATTAGCAGAGTGACCTGAGTGTTTGGATGATAGGTGACATATTCCAGTCTTCCGTAAAGAAGCCCTGTGACCTACATCATAACCGCTTAGTCAACAATCCTTTATGTCTATATACTTTAGACGCATGCCTCTAAGCTTACGCATCCTAGTCGATAATTAATATAGTCGAGTCTAGTACCCTAGCTAGAACACTACATTTTGGTGCCGTTGCTGGGGAGGCGTACTTAAAGGATTCAAACAAAAAGAAAAAAAATTCAACACACAAAATAAACAAAAACACAGTTAGAAATCATGTTCATTTATGCCTAGATTTAGGGACAGTCAAGGGAGATTTGTAAAAACCCCCCACCATCTAAAAACTAACCCATCATCATCAGGAGCAGACTCTCTAGGGAATACAACACCAGCTGAGGAAGTTATCCAGACATTGGCAGAAAAATTTTATTCTAGACAGGAACTTACTCTTATTGAGAGGGAAACTTTATTCACACATAAATCGCAGAAGAAGCACTTTCCTAAACCTTCTACACAAGGAGAAAGTAGTACAGTTACCGAGCAATCTTCCTTCCTCCTTTTTCCACCAAGTGACACTGACATAGAAAGACCAATTAGAATGGCTGAGGAAGGATCTGGATCAGTCCCACGCCCAGGAGATGAAGAAGAATCAACTTTTAAGTTCCCTATACAGGAACCACAGGAGGATGAGGAGATCAAAATGAAAAACATACCCCCATCCGTCCTACCAAATTTCTATGGTATGGCCTCAGAGGATCCGGACTCATTCTTGTTCGAGTTTGACATTGTATGTCGAACTTATGGCTATACAGATGATGCCCATAGGCTTAGATTGTTCCCAGCCACACTAAAGGCATCAGCCTTAAAATGGTTTATGGGGCTAGGTGAGCATGCTATAGTTGATTGGGATGGTATGAGGAGAATATTTCTAAGGAAATATCAGCCTTATTGCAGATCCAAAGACTCTAAAGATGATATCTTTAGAATGAGTCAGCAAGAGGATGAAACCCTAGAGGAATATCTAGAACGGTTTGTCTACAACTTACAAAAATCTAAACACCGAACTATGCCTCCTGATCTGGTCCGCACAATATTCTTGAAAGGTATCCGAGAGGAATACATGGATGATCTCAACTTAATGGGCAAAGGTGACATTTCTTCCTTACCCTTTGAAGAAATCGCTGATTTGTGCGAAAAGTATTCAAGGAGTAAATCTAAAATGGGAAGGAGAGGCCTGCCATCAAGGGTCACAAAATCTGCCTCTGCAAGTGTCACTAGGGCCGAAATAGGAAATCTTTTAGAAGAGTTTAAAACAGATTTGTTAAGCACTCTAGGGAACCAAATTGACACTTTAAAAGCCAAAAAGAAACAAGAAGATGAAGATCATATCATGGCTATCTTCTGCCCAAAGTGCCGAAAGAAACATGCATTAAAAGATTGCCCTCTAGAGAATATCCAAGTTTGTGCTTTCTGTACCGAACATCATGATATGTTTAACTGTCCTAAAGTTAAAATTTTGCAGAACTGTAATATGGCAGCCAATACAGAGGTGGAAAACGTGTATTACATGGGCACAAAGCGACCATGGCAGCCACGGCCAGCAACCCAAGGTATGTTTCCAAATCAAAATCTGCAATTTCCTATGAATGATCAAATGTATGCACAAAACTCATGGAATATACCCATGCCATGGCAGCACCAGAACCAATCACAAAACCAATGGAGACCATCTCAACAGTACTCCCAATCTTATAATACATACCCTCAATCATACCCACCTTACTCACAACCATATCAGCAATACCAACAGCCATATCCATCACATTCTCAACCATATCAGCAGTATCCTCAGCAAGTTGTTTATCAGCCCCAACCTCCTCAACAAGCACTGCCTGCTCCTCCACCAATAAATGCACCACAACTGCAATTTCCAGCTAACTCACAACCTCCCAGACCCACTCAAATTCCTGCTCAAACAGTCCCAAATCCGAATAATAGAGCAGAGAGGCCAGCCTATAACATAGAGGAAGGAACCTCATATTCCACACTGCCTTTGCAAAACATTAATTTGAGGTCTGGTAGGGTGCTCCACAAGGATTCTCAAATAACAGATAAGCAAGAAGAAAACTCAGAAAAAGAAAATGAACTGACAAATCAAACAAAACCAAACAGTGATACCAAAGACAAACAGATGCAACCATTGCATCCACCTTTTCCAGACCGATTGGTCCAAGTAAAACCACCATTGTCTACACCACAATTCGATGTCTTAGATGAACTTAAAAATGTCTACATAAAAATCCCACTGCTGCAAGCTATAAAAGACATTCCTATCTATACCAAAGCCATCAAAGACATGTGCCTCAAGAAGCCTGCTAGGAAAAGACTTGATCCTCAAACCATTCATGTTTTAGGAAATTTAGCAGGCCTTATGACCAATACCATCTCTATGGAGAAGTATGTTGATCCTGGCATTCCCAAAGTGACCACCATCATTAACAACATACGGATTCCAAACACTTTGATAGATCTTGGAGCCGCAATCAATGTCATGACTCTTGAAACCATGAGAACACTCCAGCTCATGAATTTGCAACATACCACGATTGTTCTAGAACTAGCTGATAGGTCCAAAGTCATTCCTGAAGGGATTTTGGAAGACATCATTGTCTCACTGGACTCTTGGGAGTATCCAGTGGATTTCCTAGTCCTTCAACCCAAATCCAATTTAGGAGGACACCCTATCATCCTAGGTAGACCATGGTTAGCGACTGCTGATGCGTTTATAGGATGTCGATCAGGAAACATGATCATCTCAAGGGGGACCGAAAGAAAACAACTCACCCTTTATCCATCCGCACAATCACCAGCAGTAACACATAACTTGTGGCTTGATGATAAATTTAATGATAAAGAGGAAGTACAATCTGTTTTTAGCATTGACCAAATCTATGATTTCCAGGAAGACAATAATGATTTGGTAGAATTATTCCTTTCTCAACCTGATATGTCTGAAAATTTGAGAAATGAACAATATCATGCTGCAGATTTACTTTTGGCTCAAAACTTTCAAGAAACATGCTCTATCCAATCATTGCAAACTACATTTCACGACATTTTTCCAGTTCAATCCATCACCAATACACAGAGTCAGATCATAGAGATCAGTCCAGGGAAAACTCTGAACATAGGCAACCACCTAGACTCATCTCAACAAGAGAAATTGATTAAACTCTTGAGAAAATACCAAAAAGCCTTTGCTTGGGACTATACCGACATGCATGGGATTCACCCCGACACATGCACTCACCACATCTATACAGATAGCACCATTAAACCAGTGAGGCAACCACAGAGAAGAATGAACCCCATGCTCCAAGATATTGTCAGAGAGGAGTTGCAAAAACTTTTGAGAGTTAATTTTATATATCCTATTTCTGACAGTCAGTGGGTATCCCCATTGGTGATAGTGCCCAAGAAGAATGGTAAGTGGTGCATTTGTGTTGATTACAGGCAGCTGAACAAAGCAACGCTCAAAGATTACTTCCCACTGCCATTTATTGACCAAGTGTTAGACACCCTAGCTGGCAAATCATCATTTTCTTTTCTTGATGGTTTCAGTGGCTACAACCAGATCAGGATAGCCTCTGAAGACGAGGACAAAACCACATTCACCTGTCCTTGGGGCACCTATGCCTACAATGTTTTGCCATTTGGACTTTGTAACGCTCCAGCTACATTTCAAAGAGTTGTCTTAGCTATTTTCGCTGATTTAATTCATGATTGTGTTGAAGTCTACATGGATGATTTTTCAGTATATGGCAATTCATTTGAACATGCATTAGAAAATCTTGAGAGAGTTTTGAAAAGATGTATTGAAGCTAACCTATCCCTCAGCAATGAAAAGTGCTTTATGATGTTAAATGAAGGGATAGTGTTGGGCCACTATATTTCTTTTCAAGGCATCCAGGTTGACCCAGCCAAGATCCAGATTATTGCTGATTTGCCAATTCCACAGAATCAAAGAGAGGTAAGAAGTTTCCTTGGGTATGCAAGCTATTATCGCAGATTTATTGAAAATTTTAGTAAGATAGCTTTACCTTTGTTTAAACTTCTAACCAAAGATGTACTTTTCAAATGGAATGAGAACTGCCAACAAGCATTCGAACAGCTCAAAAAGAAACTATCCACCGCACCAGTCTTGAGAGGGCCTAATTGGAGCCTACCATTTCATATCTTTACAAATGCATCCGACACTGCAGTAGGTGCATCCTTAGGCCAAAAACAGGAATCTTGTACTTATGCCATTTATTTCATTAGTAAAAATCTAACACCTGCAGAGCTCAACTACACCGTTACAGAAAAGGAAACACTTGCCATCATTTATGCTGTGAATAAATTCCGACATTACATAAATGGTTATGAAGTCTTTGTACATACTGATCATTCGGCCATTAGACATTTGATGAATAAACCAATAACTAGTGGCAGAGTTACCAGATGGTTACTATTGTTACAGGAATTTAACATCACAGTGTTAGATAGACCAGGCAAAGAGAACCAGGTGGCAGATTTTCTCTCTAGACTACAAAATCCAGGTGAGGTTGTTCCAGTTGAATATTCTTTTCCAGATGAAAACTTATTTGCAATTTCCATAGTAACTCCTTGGTATGCTGATTTGGCCAATTATTTGTCTACAGGAAGGACACCTCCACACTTTACTGCAAAGGAACGGAAGAGACTGGTCAAACAAAGTGCTAGATATTCATGGCTTAATGGAAATTTATTTTACACTGGTTTTGATATGATAATTAGGAGATGTGTAAGAAATGATGAGGTCATTGATATTTTAAAATCTTGCCATGATGAACCGTGTGGTGGGCATTTTGCAGTGAAGCGGACAGCATTCAAAGTTCTTACTCTTGGATACTATTGGCCATCCATTTTCAAGGATGCCAAGAAGTATGTAAAGAGTTGTGACAGCTGCCAAAGAATGGGCAGGCCCACAGCTACCGATGAGATGCCCCTTCAGCCCCAAGTTCATTTAGAGCCATTTGACAAGTGGGCTCTAGACTTTATAGGCCCCATTAACCCAACCTCTAATGGTAAAAAGTACATCTTAGTATGTACTGATTACGTCACAAAGTGGGCTGAAGCAAAAGCACTGGCTAGAGCAACCGAACACACAGTAGTCAATTTCCTTTTTGAGGAGATTTTTGTGAGGTATGGAGTACCAAGGGAAATTGTAACTGATCAAGGTACTCAATTCACCTCAAAGCTAGTGAAGGACATCACAGACAGATACCAAATCAAGCATAGGAAAAGTACCCCTTACCATCCACAAGCCAATGGGCAGGTGGAATCCACAAACAAAACCTTGGAAGGCATCATTACTAAAACTGTTGCAATGAACCGGAAAAACTGGGAGGAGAAGCTCAAAGAAGCACTCTGGGCTTACAGAATTACCTGGAAAGATACTACAGGATTTACACCATATCAGTTGGTGTACGGTAAAGAGGTAATGCTTCCTATTGAGTTCCAAATACACACTTTTAAACTGGCTGCAGATTTACAAATTGATTTGGACCAAGCACAAAAAGAAAGAATTCAGCAGTTGAACCAGCTAGATGAGATGAGGCAGCAAGCAGAAGAAACCACCATCCTCATGCAAAAACATAGGAAGCAATGGCATGATGCACATATTAAAACAAAGCAGTTTAAGGAAGGTGACTGGGCTTTACTTTTTGATTCAAAGTTCAGAGATCATAAAGCTAAGTTCACCACCCATTGGATGGGCCCCTATGAAATTGTTCAGGCTTATGACAATGGTTCAGTCAAGCTCAAAACTATTGATGGAGAAGGTCATTCCTTCACAGTCAATGGTCATCACCTGAAACTCTACACCAAGCCCATCAGCAAGCAAGATTTTCTCCATACACTATTTCAGCAAAGAGAGGTTGAGGTACTGCAGCCCTCAGCTGCAGTATCACTGCCTTAGTTTCATTTCCTTTCAATTTCAGAGTAAAAAAAAAAAAAAATATAAAACAAAAACTAAAAAATATATATATAAAAAAAAAAAAGAAAAAAAAAAAATATATAAAAAAAAAAAAATTAATAATGGGTTAGATGTGAAAACCAGTCTCTGGCACACTCTAACCTCGAATTCCTACTTGAAAACCAGTCTCTAGCGGGTATGAATTCTCTTTCTTTTGTTTACAGTTTTCTTTATCAGTTGAATCATGACTTGAGGACAAGTCAAAATTTTAGTCGGGGAGAGAGGCATCAGCACTTTGTTCTTTTATCTCTCCATTGTAAATTCTTAAAGATTTCTTATTCTATATCTTCACTGTAAATTTCCAAAGCAGCTTGTTCCAACATTCCAGACTTCAATAAATAAGTTGTTTTGACATTGTTTTATCTCAGAGGGACCTGGTTATAAACATTATGGAGGGGCACCTGTTTTGTCCAGACAATTATGCTATCAACACCAGCAGTAAGGGACATGTTTAAGACATTCAGAAGGGACCTGTTAAAGAAATTGACACCAAGGGCTACTTCAATAGAATTTCATCAAGTTTCTACAAGGATTTGGGCATCAAGACTCCATCAAAGGCACAAGCTCAGTGAACTTGTATCAATATAAGGAGCTGCATGAACATTTTCAATTTTTCTCAAGGGACCTGTTACATTCAATTTTTCTCAAGGGACCTGTTATATCTTCAAATTTTTCTCAAAGGACCTATGCATTTAATCTTCCTTAGAGGACCTGTTACAACAAGCAAAGAACAGTCAAAAAGGGACTAGCTACTCAGCATGTCAATACAACAATGACCGACAAAAGAGTAATATGTTTCTTGTTCTTAAACATTTGATTTCTTAAGATTGATTTTTAATGTAACTTTGATAACTGTGAACTGTTATGATTGATTTCAAGGACATCTACATTTCCTATCATCCCTTATTCCACCGATTCTCATCATTCTCATAACATCAACCCATTCATACTTCCAAAACCCATTATCAACACATCAACCTTGTCATACATCCCACAGTCATACCAACATCCTCCATCCGACCGAATACCATCTGGAATGGGACACGTGGCGGATTATGTTTTTAAATACAAGGGAAAGAGAGCGGATTATGTTTTTAAATATAAAGGAAAGGGACAAATGTAAAGCGGCCTATCTATTTCATTCCACACAGCCAAATCATAATTCCACCACCCAACGTACCCAATGATTCAAGGGACTTCCCGAAACCATACCCAGCATCATATATACATGCTCCCAGCGTTCTTGTGGTGACATCTGTGTAAGTGTACAGCACTCCTCTGTTTTCAAATGAATGAATATGCTGTGAGTACAGCCGGTTACCCCACAGACATTCTCGCACTTGATTCCCATAATTTTCAAAGTATAATCGGGAGCAGTGAGCGCCGGAAGAAGCATTATCATTTAGGTTCGATTAGTATCATTTGGGTCTGATTTATTCAGTGATGAATGGGAGCAGTGAGCGCTTAAAGAGAAAGTATAACCACCCTGTTGCGATTTCCACCACAGTCATCATACAGTCGACCAACCGAGCATCATATTGAGGACTAAGGAAAGCGATATACCAGGTAACCAGTTTGAAATTTCTTTGTTAAAATTGTAAGAACATAAACAGAGAAGGGTTAGAAGCACGACCCTTTGCCACCATGACTAATAGGGTCGAACCGAGTGTGTTCGACAGTTCACAATATCATGAGGATTGCATCAAAATTCTTAAAGAAATACAGTGGTTACCATTCCTAGAGAAATTCCATGGAAGCAATGAGGAAGTTACCAAGCAATTTGCCTTCACCTTCAATGGAGAAAAAGCCCTGATAGGTAACTTCTCATTCAGGGTTTCAGAGGATACTATAGCTCAGGCAATAGGGATTAGTCCAGAAGGGGAGAAATATTTTAAAACCAAGCAATTTAAAGAGAAATCTTGGACACAGTTTATGTCTAGATCTAGAGTCTCATCAGTGAACTGGAAGAAGGGTGTTCCAAGAAGCTGGTTGATGCATCCTTGGGATGAGATGGTCTACATCCTTCAAACATTCATAACCTGTGAAGGCCGCTACAGTATTGTCTATCTATACCACATTAAACTCCTCCTCCACTTGAAGAAACAATGTGTTATCAGTATACCATATTTTCTGCTACAAAGTTTAACCAAGATGTCCAAGACTATCCAGAAGCAGAAGGGGAATGAAGACAAGAGCCTGTATCATTTTGGCTTAATTAAAATTCTCATTGAGCATGAATTGCAGAGAAGAGGGAAGCCATGGAAAGAATTTCTAGCTGTTAATCAAATTAGAGATGAGGAAGACAAAGAAGAAGTGCAAGAGGACTCAGGGTTCATGAAGGACATTGATGAAGAAATTCCAGTATCCAAAGCCAGCAAGGCACCTCTACCTGTGGGCAGCATAAGGACCAGGAACATGAAAAAGGAAGATGCTAAGAGGGCCAAGAAAGATAAAATTTTCACCACTTACTCACGAAGAACAAGGAGGACACCAAAAGCCCAGTTGCAAGAAGACCAGCTTGAATCCAATGCACCTGCACAAATGGATGTTGAGAGTGGTGACCACTCACTACCAGGACCAGAAGTTGATGTAGAGGTAGAAAGCAATAATCAGCAGGAAAAATGTTCACCACCTCCCATTAAGAGACAGAAGAAATTGGAAAAACAAATTGAAGAATTAAAGGAAGAGCTCATGGAAGCTAATATGTTAGAAAAAGTTATCAAGAGGGAAAATGAAATGCTCCGGGCGCAAAGTAAAGAAACTCAGAAGAAGAATGAAAAGTTGAAGGAGAGAATCAGTGAACTGGAGGCTGAGCAAACTGAGATTTCTAACTGGGCCACTAAGTGGTACAATCAGAAGAAGACCCTCAAAGAAAAATACAAAAAGTTAAAGCAGGAGCTCAAGGGTCAGAAGGAAAACCAGGTGAAAAAGAATGTGGACACATTGCTCAAGGCAGCAGAGATCCAGTCAGGGACAGAGTTCAAGGGAAGCACTTCGGGGATAGCATGAGGACATGCTAATTCCTTAAGTCGGGGAGAGATGTTGGTATCATCCCAAGACCCCTTTTTCCTCCTAAAAACATGTCATTTACCCATTCCTTTTCATCATATATTCCTTAGAATCCTTGAAAATTAGTTATTAATAGTCTTATAGTTATTAAAATGCATAGAAATTGATTTAGGGATCTTATGTTGAAGAATTAGAAGTTTTTGGTGAAATGGTTACGGGAAGTTTCAACATCCTGTAATCAGCTCATTGTTTGACATGTGTCACAGCAGCTGGACTGGAGCGAAAGGCATGGGTGAAAAATAGAATTTCCAAGGATGGACAAACACCTATCATACAGCCGAATCGACCCTCCTACATGCGCGGTCAACTCAGGTCAAAGCATGGCACATTGGCGACAAAGGCAGAAACATCAGCTCATTCTATCTTGATTTAGTTTTTGTTCTTTTTGAAATTAGTTAGGATAGAAACATTTTGAAAAAAAACTCGATGTAATAAAAGCGGAAACAGCCGAATTCTGAATGTACATTCATTAATGACATGGTTATGTAAATACAGTCGAAGTAATGGATAGAGGTTAATCGTTGTATCATTCCAAAGACTCTGTTTTGAAACTTAATACTAAGAACCAGTTACAGTTCCGATTGGTGTCTCGTGCATTGATTTGATCTTCAGTCGATTATAGTCCAGTGTACCTCTGGAGTGCGGACGGGCCCTGCACTCAACCGGTATACTGTTCTTTCATTTTATTTGCACTTAGGTTATCGTATGGTTTGATTTCGATTTCAATACGTATTATATGGTTTGCACAGCAGTTACAATTATTTGGGTTTCGATTTCCATAGCTTTTGATTTCCATTGAATGTATATGGTTTGCGCTTATGGTTGGTTTGCGTTTATGGTAATGCTGGACAGTCATCACTGAGATCTGGAAGGGCGTCCTGTAAGGGATTCGATCCCTGTGTGTCTTTTCAAAGCACTGTCATAAACTTTGTTTTCACTTCACAATTCCTTTATGATCTCTGTATATTTTGATATTGTATAAATATTAGTGAATACTGGGTGTTTACTGAACAAGGGTTTTATGTGTAATATCTTCGTAAGGAGATTAAGATCATTGCTGCAGTGATACACAGTGTTTAGTTTCAGTGTGTGAATTGATAAATGCATTTAATGATAGCATTGTAATCAGGTATATTAGCAGAGTGACCTGAGTGTTTGGATGATAGGTGACATATTCCAGTCTTCCATAAAGAAGCCCTGTGACCTACATCATAACCGCTTAGTCAACAATCCTTTATGTCTATATACTTTAGACACATGCCTCTAAGCTTACGCATCCTGGTCGATAATTAATATAGTCGAGTCTAGTACCCTAGCTAGAACACTACAAGCAGTGAAGTGGGTTCATATTTTCTAGGATTTTTCCCACATGCAGCAATATGGCACATGCATGCATCAAGAAAGGGCACATGTTTTCGACACGAAGGAGTGCGCTCATGGAGGGCGCACTTGTTGAGCATGAAGGATGTTATGAAACCAATTCACAAAAAGATAGAAAAGATAGATCAACGCCTTAGAATTCAGCCTCTTTGAGGGGGCAACCTCCTTTACATTACATAAATGAACAATTCTTGGATGATTCAAATGAAAAAACCTCCTTTCTATATATAGGAGTCTAAGGGGTCACAATATAACCAAGTCGACCTAACAATAATAATATAAAGGAACAAAAATAACAATAGAGGGATTCTATGGGGCACAATAATAACAATATGGGGACAATAGGGGCACAACAATATTAATAAGGGATACAACTACAATATTAATGGGGGCATCACTAGTATTATAGGGACCTAACATGCCCCTCTCCTTCAAAAAAGTGTTGTCCTCAACGCTTGAGTAGTTTTGGATGCTTCTGTATAAAATTCTCATCCTCCCATGTGGAATATTCCACGGATAAGTTATTCCACTTGATGAGATACTTTGAAATGGATCGATTTCGTAGTTGTCAAGTTCTTATTTCTATGACTACTTCCGGTTCCAATATAATTTTTCCTTCCTCGCCAAGTTTTGGCAATATTGTTTGAACTGGGAGCTTGTCGCCTATAACCTTTTTTAAACATGAAACATGGAAAAATCGAGAAGCTGCAGGAAGCTCCAATTTGTATGCCATAGTACCAATCTTTTGCAACACCCTGTACGGACCATAATACTTTTGTGAAAATTTGTTATCCTTCTTAGCTTACTTGAGGGACATTTCTTTATATGGTTGTAGCCGTAGGAATACCCAATCACCTACATCAAAACTTCTTTCACTGTGATGTTGATCTACCTATTGTTTCATTCTATTCTGCGCCAACACGAGGTTATCCTTTAAGAGTTGGAGAACTTGTTGTTGATGCTCGATGTGATGTTCCATTACTTGAACCTTACAATTTTCTCTTAAATATGATGTGATGGATGGTGGCTGATATCCATAAAGTGCCATAAATGGGGTCATTTTTGTTGTAATATGGAAGGAAGTTTTATACCACCATTTAGCCAAAGGCAACCGTTTGACCCATTGTGTCTGTTTATCAGATACAAAGCAATGAAGATATCCTTCCAAACATTTTTTTACTATCTCTGTTTTCCCATCAGATTGAGGATGATAAGATGAGCTATGAGCTAACTGAGTACCAAGACAAGAAAATAATTTTGTCCAAAAATTTCCTGTAAAAATGGGATCTCTATGACTTACAATAATCTTTGGGTTTCCATGTAGCTTTTGAACTGTTTCCATAAATGTTGTAGAAACTATACTGGCTTTAAATGGATGTGATAATGCACAAAAGTGTGCATACTTGGTAAGTCTGTCAACTACCACCATGATGACACTCTTTCCCTCAGACTTGGGTAAACCTGTGATAAAATCCATTGAAACCTCCTCCCAACATTGGCTTGGACTAGATAAAGGTTGTAATAGACCCAGTGTCTTAATTTTTTAGCTTTATTTTGTTGGCATACCAAACATTCCACCACAAACTTTTGAATATCTGATTTAAGGCCATCCCAAAAAAATTCCTTCTTAACCCTGTGTTAAGTTTTTAAAAATCTTGAGTGCCCTCCTAAGGGAAAAGCGTGCAATTCCAGAAGAATATTTTGTTTGATTTGGGAATTCTTACAAAGGTATAAGCGATCTTTGTACCATAACGAATCATTTTTCCAGCTGAATGTATCAAATGTACTGGAATCTTGTTGTAACTTTCGAATAAATTCCCACACTTCATCGTCATTCTTCCATTCCTCCCTTGCTTCGTTTATCCAATCTAGTTGGATAATAGAAATGGCGTACAACAATGCTTCCACATCCTCATCCATTCTTGAGAGTGCATCTGCCACAACATTTTGCTTCCATTTTTTGTATATGATTTCAAATTCATAACCCAACATCTTTGTGACCCATTTTTGTTGTTCTTCAGAGGATAATCTTTGTTCTAAAAAGTATTTAAGGCTATCATGATTTTTTTTTTACCTTGAAGTGTCTTCCCATTAGGTAGGGTCACCATTTCTTAAGTGCATGTATTATTGCCAACATTTCCTTCTCATAAATAGCTTTGTGTAAATACTTTCCCTTGATTGGACGACTTTCGAAATCAATGGGTCTTTCATATTGCATTAAAACAGCACCAATTCCATTTCCGGAAGCATCACATTCCACAATAAAGGTTTTTATGAAGTCTAGTGTAGCTAAAACCGGTGCTTGGCACATTGCCTCTTTAAGATATTTGAAGACCTTTGTTGCTTTTGGAGTCCATGAAAATGCATCTTTCTTCAACAATGTTGTTAGAGGTGCTACTATTTTCCCATAATTCTTAACAAACTTGCAATAATACCCTGTCAACCTGAGAAATCCTCGCGAATGCTTTATGGATGTGGGGATTTCCCATTCCTTAATGGCTTTAATTTTGCTATGGTCTACCTTAACTCCTTCATGAGATACAATATGACCCAGATATTCCACCTCTTGTACTCCAAAGAAACATTTGGATCTTTTTGCATATAATTGTTTCTCCTCCAATAGTTATAGCACCCTGTCAACGTGTTCAATATGATCCTTCCAAGACTTGATGTAGATTAGTATATCATCAAAAAATACTAACACAAATTTTCTAAGGAAGGGTTTGAAAATGGAATTCATCAAACCTTGAAATGTAGAAGGTGCATTGGTAAGGCCAAAAGGCATGAACAAAAACTCATAGTGACCCTCATGAGTTCTAAATGTTGTTTTCAGAATGTCTTGAGTCTTCATTCTAATTTGATGATATCCTAAATGAAGATCTAACTTGGTGAAGTAAATTGATCCATGCAATTCATCCAATAATTCATCAATGATAGGAATGGGAAACTTATCTTTAATAGTGAGCTCGTTGAGCTCCCTATAATCTAGACACATGAACCATGATCCATCCTTCTTGTGCACCAATACTACTGGAGTAGAGAAATAACTTTGGCTAGGTTGAATTATACCAGCCTCAAGCATTTCTGCAACCAAACATTCAATTTCACTCTTTTGGGCATAGGGATATCTATACGGCCTAATGTTTGGAGGAACACTTCCTGGAATCAAATGAATAACATGATCATGATCATGAATAGGTGGGAGACCTTTGGGAGTCTCAAATACCTTGGAATGATTGTTCAAGACTTTTTGTAGATCTAGAGAAATAGATGATTTCAATGTGGAAACATCTAGCGAACATAATTGTGCAATTACACCTCGTTGTTCCTTTTTTAGAAGCTTTGTCATACCGTTAGAGCTTATTATCTTTCTCGGTTTCCCTGCAAAACCCCTTAATTTAACTTCCTTTCCTTCTGCATAAAATTTCACGAAAAGTTCTTGAAAGTTAAAAGCTATTATACCCAAGGATTGTAGCCATTGGACTCCTAGTACAACATCAGAACCTCCCATTGGAATGGAAAGCATTAGGCTTTTCAATACATATTTTCCCATGGATAGCTTGATATTATGGCACTTTCCAGAGCAATTTATCGTTCCTCCATTTGCAACCATCACTTGACACTCTGGTGCTAGATATAGGAAGCAATTCAATTCTTTTGCTATCTTACAATGAATAAAATTGTGGGTACTTCCTGAATCAATCAACACTATCACCTTTTTCTTCTTGATTTGTCCTTCTATCTTGATGGTTTGAGGAGTGGTAATTCCAACCAATGCATTACAAGATATGGTCGGATTCATTTCTTCTTTATCTAGGCTTTGTTCCTAGAGTATATCCTCTTCTTTTGACCTTTCTTGCTCCTTTTCTTCTTCCTCTTCACAATCTATGTAGAATAATTTCTTCTCAGCACACTTATGACCTTTAGTGTATTTGCTATCACAATTGTAACAAAGCCCTTTTGCTCTTTTTTCTTCCAATTGTTGTGGTGTCAACCTTATAGGTTGTGGAAGGCTAGGGGCAACAACGCTTCCATCTTTATAGTTGTGAGTGGTATGCTTCCTGGTTGCCATAATTTTTCTTTCTATTTTTCTTGCTAACCTGAATGCCTTCTCTAATGAATCAGGTTCCCAAAGGCGAACATCATGTTGGATGTTATCCTTTAAAGTCCCTATGAACACATCAATCCTATGCTCCTCTGGAATATTTTTTACCCTTATGTTCAATTTTTGGAACTCCTCAATGTGCTCCATTATTGAACCCTTTTGTTTGAGACTTATCAATTGGCTAAAAAAAGTGTTGCTTTTTGTATCTTCATAATGTGCTATCAATTCTTCCGTAAAAATTCCCCATGCGATAATTTGTTTACGAGAGCAAAACCATTGATACCATACAAACTGATTTGGTTCCAAATATAAAGTTGCAATGCATACCTTTTGCGTGTTTTGCACATTATTGAGATTGAAAAATTGCTCCATCTGTAATATCCATGTTGTGGGATCCTTTCCATCAAACTTCCTCATATCGATTTTTGGAATATGGGGGGTGTTTGATCCAACATTAGAGTCTATGGAATCATGATTAACATTTCTTTTGTTCTCATCATGAGTTTCCTTTTTACTACCCTTTCACCATTAGTGACCATTTCTTGTAGCAACTTATTCATATTTATCTTCAATTCTTCCATCTTATCATCCATACGATCCATTTTAGCGTCCATGCCATTCATCTTAGCTTCCATGCCATCCATCTTAGCTTCTATGCCTTTCTTTAAACAATCCATCTTAGCTTCTACACCTTTCTTTAAACCATCCATCTTAGCTTCTACATCTTTCTTTAAACCATCCATCTTAGATTCTGTTACTTTTTGTGCAAGTGACACTTGTTGCACTTGGTCTCGTAATTTTGATATATCATGTTGCATTTCTTCCTCTTCTTCATGAGTCATGCTAGAGCTTTCAGGTTTCTTACTAGGTGTTTGCATTTTCTTTCCTCGGGGCATAAATTACCGATAATAATGCTTTACTATGCCCTTTGAATTCCTTCAAACTAATTTTTCAAACCAAGCTTATGCAAAAATTTAAAAAAAACTACACACCTTTTTTCACTTTGTAGGAGCTTGATATTGAATTTGATGTTTCTCTATAATTTCGGATCATCCAGTTCTGAAATTGCGATTTGTAGTATCCCTTTGCATCCTCTTTCCAATTCAACTGATCTGATCCAAATTGAATTCTCCAAGGAAGAGTTATGCACAATCTCCCAAGACGACTTGATTATAGACCTTTCCAGAAGAGTGAACTTGTATGAAGTGCCACGTGTCACTATTTCAACCTTTGGCTCTACAAAATATATACAAGAAACTGCAGTCCATCCTCTTTCTATATCTTCTTACAAAATTTCAATCCGATGCTCAGAGAGAACGTTATGAAGATTTTCCCCAGGTCACCTGTTTGGAATGTAATTCAGGAGTCTGCAAAAAGACCAACTTCCTCAGATCATATCTCTACCAGTATAGTGTGAAAAGCTTTGAGATTTGGACCCAAGGTTCAATGTGATTTCGTCTCAAATGGGTTTTTTTTTTTCTCTTCTGAAACATCACAAAAAAAAATTATAGCGAAAATGCCACGATGACCTATTTGGAGCAGTGAAACCCTATAATCCAAAGCTCTGATACCAAATGTTATGAAACCCACTCACAAAAAGATATAAAAGATAGGTCAACGCCTTAGAATTCAGCCTCTTCGAGGGGGAAACCTCCTTTACATTACATAAATGAACAATTCTTGGACGATTCAAATGACAAAACCTCATTTCTATATATAGGAGTCTAAGGGGTCACAATATAACCAAGTCGAACTAACAATAATAATATAAAGGCACAAAAATAACAATAGAGGGATTCTATGGGGCACAGTAATAACAATATGGGTGCAATAGGGGCACAACAATATTAATAAGGGATACAACTACAATATTAATGGGGGAATCACTAGTATTATAGGGACCTAACAAAGGAGTGCGCTCAAGAAGGGCACACTTCTTCGACCCGAAGGAGTGTGCTCAAGTTGAACGAATGTCTTCACCAACTTGGAGTGCACCTTTTCTTTCCTAAGTGTTTTTCTTTCTTTTGTTTTCTTTTCCGTGCTTTTGAGTATTTTTCTAGTATGTCCATGGCGATAAGGAAAGTTTCTAAGTCAAGAAATATCATGAGTTCACCTAACCATGGAATAACTAACTCAAGCATTTTTAATGGTTAAGTGACGATGCTTAGGAAACATTGACTTAGGAGGATGCAACATTAGGAGAAAAAACATAGATAACAAATCAAACAACATGATGACTCAAAGGGGCTTGAAATTACAGTTATTGTAGGCTCCAAAATTGACATAGGCAAAAATTTTGGAGGGTCGTTGCCGCAGCGAGAAAATGGGAGAACCTCGGTTTCTTTGAAATGGTTTCATTGTAAGCGCAAAGTCTCATTTCTTCAAGAAGTATTGATTCATTCAGTGGGTTACCTTTGCTCCCCATTCTTACATTGTTAAAGATATAGTCTTCCCTATTCCATTATTTATGGTAACACAACAATATAACAAGCCATATCATTATCTTATCGATGTAAGTAAGGGTAATATAATATGGTGATAAAAACCAATTAGAATGCGATTTTTACATCTCTAGTGTTGCTCCACTTCCAGCAAGCTTGGAAGGTACCCTGATAGAGATGATTCAAGAACAAAAACGTTTCTTCATTGCCAGTGAACCTTGTTAGTACCCGGTAAATTCGCTTGCTTCACCTCCCCGCACAAGAATCCTTTATCTTCTTTCATCCTTTATTTTTCTTTTCTTTTTTCATAGGACTATGCATTGTCACTTATTATTTTTTAACACGCAGAAGAGGGATATCGACTTATTGAGAGCAGGGTAGGTTGTTTCTTCAGTGACATGTTTTAACCTTTGATGCTTTTCTCACTAAAATTCCCCCCTTATCTTACTCTACACAAATATATAATCAAGAACACATTATTCATAACAAGACCGAGCATAGGAATGAGAATGCTAAATAGATGTGGGCTTCATGGTTTGCTTACATCTTCCTGACTAAAGGATCATATTTTCCATCGAAAAAGCATCAACTCGAAAGAGATAAACCAAATCAAGGAAGATGATAACATATAATCCAATGGTTATACGGTACTACATCTTGCCTTGCACAAAATATTAGCCATGTCATCTGGAAGCTCAAAACTGACTTTATTTAAAGATAAATAAAACCAAAAGAATGAAGTTGAAACAATAAAGAGAAAAGAACGCAGTTCATCTAACTACATGCAATCTATCCTAACCTAACCTAAACAATGCAGGGTTGGGTCATGTAAAGTGAAATTTCCAATGCATTCAAACAAGTTGCTCCTGAACTTTAGACTAGAAGAAATGATCGTGGAAAACCAAAACAGAAATTAATGCAGTCATAAGAGAAATTGTGAAAACATATGCACTGACTAATGGAAATAGGAAGCGCAACCACAATGGTGTACTGCACTCAACTGCTATTTCAAGTGATAAAATATACAACAACAAAAACTACCTAGACTATGACCATACAAGGTTTTGTGAAGAGCGTACAAGTACAACCCACGAGACATGGGTCTAGACTAAAAAGAGACTTCTAGCAAGTCTGCAATGGGATCATGGAAACAACCTTTAGGGAAATATAAATAAGAAACGCTGAACAAGGACAGATCTGTGTCATAACCACTATTATTGGCTTGACCCCAATCTAAGCTATTGTGCACGTGATATTCTTTTATGCATGATGAAAATGATTTGTTAAGATTCTTCCTTGTTTCTACATTACATATTAGATATTTTCTTGAGATGGGATGTAGCGATGGAAGATTAATATTCATATTAATTCTCCTCCCCTGGGGGTTGAATATTTTATGTGGATATAATAAGAACCCCTCAGGAGAGATTCAACATCCCATATGATGACCTGAATGATAAAATAGTGCAAAAAAATGATAAACTAACCAGACTCACAAATATCTTCATGGTGATAGGAACCTGACATAACCATCAACGTAGGGTGAAGTGTCCTATCACCTGACCCATCTTTGAACCCTGAAAAGATTGATAATCAATTTGGGAAAACATGGTCAGTTTCTTATCAAAACAAGATCCATTACCCAAATCATGAGATTTAGAAGAAGATAGATTTTCAAGATTATTGCAAAAATATATGATGATAAGCATATAATTTTCTTGATCAAACAAAGATATACCTGAAAGAAAATCTTCGATAATCGCATCAAACTCCATTTGAAATTGTTGCTATCCAACTCTTCATGTAAGAACAAATATTCATCCATATTACTTGAACAATCATCACTGTATAATTCAAAGCAAAGGAAATCATTAGGGTCATGATCATCCAAGGGTTCAATTTGGTTTAACGAGTGGAAGATTGACTGGTAGAATATCAATATTGGGAGATGGTTGATTGATAGGATTAGATGAATCACCATCAAGGGAAATATGTGAGAGAAAAACAATTCTTCATCTACTAATTGACCTTCTGATTGAATGATCGCTTCAGGTTCAAAACACAAAACATCAAAAGGAGGAGGACATGGAACAAAAGGCAAGTACAATTCTTCCTCAAGATGTTGAAGTTATTTTGGAGTAGGAGGACATGATGAGTCATATTCAAAATATTTCCTTGATGTCCAGACTAAGAAATGAAATTTCTCATCCAGTAATTTCCATTCCACATCCTCGTCTGGGAATTTGTACCAAAGATGAAGGAATCAATCAGTGAAATGTTTAAGAGATTCATTGGGTTCCATTCTAAGTTGATCGATTTCATCAAGAACGTCTTAATATTCATACTTTTTAAAGATGTGATGAAGCTCGTTAACCAAATGATTGAAATATATAATAGAAGTAGTGGGTAGAGAGTAGCACCATCGCTTCACGTGACCATCCAATGTAAGGGTAAACAATTGAGTGAGAATTTCTTCAAAATAAATGCCACTTGAAAAACTAACTTGAATGAATTCAATCATGTAATCAAGTATGGTTTTCATACCCTTTCCATTGAATTTAAGATGTGAAAAGTTATATAAAAATTCCACGGGGATTGAAATATTTAAAGCTTTGGAAAAACACCTCGGGATTATAATCTGGGATGAAGCCATTAAAGGTAAGAGACTCAAATAGACTTCACTAGCTTGGCTTACATTTGGCCCTCCTTTGAGCACCAAAAATGTTGACGGTGTTGGACGCCGCCAACATTGTAAGGGGATCTCCCCGATGTGAATTCCCAATTAGACTTCACACCACTTGGTGTCGGAGTCCCATCCATTCATACAGTTCGGCCACCATTGGAATGATTTAATTATTTTCATTGTTTATCAACCAACACAAGAGAACACACACTACTTTGGGGAAGCAAGAATGTGAGATTTGTGAGACACCCAATGTAAGGTATATGAGGGAGACTTCCATGGATAGTGAGTGAAACAAGGCACCAGTTAGAAAAGTAATAGTACTATCCTAAAGGGGAACCCAGGGATAAAGAGAAAGGCTTATTAAATACCTACATATTAGTCCACATAATAAAGGGAAATCATTAAAACATAACAACACTTATTCAATAATAGCCATAGCTAAGCAACGAATTAGTTCATTAACTTAGTATGTAAATAAAGCAACATATACCATAAATATAACCATAATAGTCCAACTACATCTATGATACATGTATGAAGAAGTGTCAAATCATTCAGTTTCTGATTATAAGTGCAAGATACCAAAGTACATAGTTACATGGATGAAACATCGTATCCAATAGTGGAACACGAAGCCAAAACTTGCTTCTCAAAAGAATGATATATCTCCTATGTATTACAATAGAATCCAAGGCAAGACCTCTAGAATATAAACATTCCAAAATCCCCCTTGATTGAGTTATGAGGATCTATTTATAAAAAATAACAATAACCTTTGATCTTCCTCATGACTCTTTGACTTCTATGACTATTCATATTCTATTCATGACTCATTACATTCAATATGTGGCTATTCACATTCCACATGTGTCCCTTGGACTTCATTACGTACCATTTATTACACAATACAAATTAAATATGAGACAGTGTCCTAATAAGACAAAAATGATAATCAGAACAAATGCTGATAAAATGGATAAATCATTTGCTTCCTTATGGAGTTCACTTGTAATGTAAGTGTAGCATGTAATGAACTCCTTTGTGATGGTTTCGACCCAAATTGGCAAGTCCTCTTTGTAGCACATCTTCACCTCCAGTGCCTCCATTAGTATGTTCTTGGAGATTGACTGCAAATTATTCCACATCCATGAGAGCTTCATGTGTGCTTTGAATGGTGCAAAGACGTACTACAGAATAATGTCTTTTGTTACCTCAAATCTTTCATGTTTTCTTTCCTGTTTGATTTATTCAATATATTCTTTGATCTCATAGAAGGTGACTTCTTCACTGCCTCTGATTGCTTCAAATAATCCGATGGTAGGCATCTCATGTTTTCATGTTAGATACTCAAACCCATTATGAAATCGATTATACACATCCATAGTACTAACAAACTATGCTCCAAGATATGAGTAGTTCTATAGGTGGAGGCTCAACTGAACTATGTCTATCTATGTAACAATCATATTCTTCTTTTCTAGATTTTGGGTAGCATCTAGATATTTGGTAGTCCACTCCTGCATCTAGTCAACTTCTCTATTTGATATCTTCAGGAGTTTCACCACTTCCTGTGTGTTCTTGTGAATGCCAACGAGAGGAGCCATGACCTGTTGTATAAGTATGATCTCATCATATAGTCGCGCCATGGTGTCATTCATTGGCACCGACTCTTCTTGTGTGGTTGACTACCATTCTACAGTGTTGAATTTCTATTATGAGAGGTGTTGATTCTCCGCCGCAAGATGTTCCACCTATTTCTTCACCGCAGCAAGTTCTCTTCTCATTCTCGCATTCTCATTCAACAAGTAATCAGAGTTATCTTGTGTTGTTGTAGCGAATGCAACATTTACCACTATGACTGACCTAGGATTCCTTCTGGTGTTTGAAGTTATTACCTTCTCTGTAGACATTAAGACTAGATACTGGGTATCCTTTGAGAAATATCTATGTCTTTGTTGCATGATACTCTTCTTCAGCTAATCAAACGTTACACTGCATATATGCATGACTCTGTCTGTTGGTGGAGGTGTGATCCCCATCTCTCCAAATGGAATATGACCACCTGTGAGAGGATGTTCTCCTAGAGTATCAGGTTCTTCGTCCATTGGTTGGATGGTATCTTCTTCCTTACATTGTTCCTCTTCCAACTCTTGAGTCAATTGTTCCTCTTCCAATATTTGTATGGCTTCCTCCTCTTGGGACTGCCTCTTTTGTTCTTCGTCTATCCTCCTTTTCTCTTCTTCATCTACTTCTCTCCTCTCTTGCTTTGCTTGAATAGAAATTGAGTTTAAATGATAAACTTTCCATTTATTTCTGCTCTCACTTGTCGAGGAATACTTGATCCTTTTCTTTGGAGCTACTTTATTTGCTTGAGGTGTTATCTCCTCCTCCTACTGCACTTGCAAGTCTTGAGCTAGTGGATCATGGGGTGAACTAGTCTCCATTACTAGATGTATCTTCATGTTGGAATTTTACCAGTTCTTTATCTTCTCATCTTCTGTTGTGGACGTCGATGAATACCCTGTATTGTGACGAATCCTTTTACAAAGTTGCCTGACAATTTGCCTAGGATCATATCCATGGAATTCTTTAGTGGCGAAATGTAGGTGGTCCAACTCTTGTATCTTTGTTGTTGTTGCCTTGTGGCTCTTTAACTCATACAATTTGATCCTCAACGGAAAAATAGGCTTAGGGGATTTCTTCCTCTTGTGAAGAATACTTGACAATCCCTTGTCTAGTTGATTTGTGACTTCTTGGATGACCACTTTGTTCGTCACATATCATGACATAAGATGAGGGGATATGTAACAACTAAAGCACCTAATGTATGTAACCTCGAGAGCTGTAAACCAGTCTATGATATCTTGAAGTGACTCCTTTACCTGATTGGCCATGCAAGGAGGATTGATCTTAAATATCATGTGAAAGATAACTACAAAGAAGTGTTTGGCCAATTTTTCTTATATGCCTTTGAAGCTTGCCTCTGATAACACTCTATAGTGGAAGTAAACTGGGAAATTCTCCTTAGGGGTCTAGTTCTAGTTCATTCTTGGGAATGTATACTATGCATAGATTCTGTCTAAGAGAAATGCAAACATATAAAATTTTGTTGCCTGGTTCACCCGTAAAGATGCTTTTTCCCACCCTACCTAATGCTGCAACTCAAATGACAAGATATCCGCCCAATTGAAAGTTCTACCACATGTCACTACTATATTGAGTGTGTATATCCAATTTTCTTTGAACACCTCAATGTTCTTACGCCCATACAACCGAAAATACATGGCTATCAAGTACTGATATACATCTCTAAGAATCTTTGTCGGATTGACTGCATATGGGCAATGGTGAAACTTGGTAGGCTCTCGACACCGTGATTTGATAACGTCACTAGTTTCGAGGGTTGCCCATATTGTGTAGAAGTTGTCATTTGTATATTCATTGGGCATGGGAATCTTATAATATGCATGCATATCTTCACCAGAATAGTCGGTGAGCTAACCACCACTCTCACTACGTAACATAAGGTGAGAGTCATCCATATGTGTAATGATCCATTCAATCACTTCCTCACATGGCATGACTAGGAATATGCATGTGATCTTGTGCATCCTATACTTTTTGATGTTAATGTATGCATGCAAATATTCTAAGTCCTCAGCAAACCTTTCCTACATGAATGTGTTATACATCTTGCTCCATGTGACCGTTGTATCCTTATCAATAAAGCACTTTGTATATGCATATATGGGAATATTTGTCTTTCTAACTTCTATAGGTTCATCAATTCTTGCTTCTGAAATTTATTTGGAGGCCACTTTATGAGGTGGGATGGCTCCAACAGATGATGACAAGGTGGAAATACTTGTTGCATGAACACCTGTTTGGGGAAACACACTCATAGTGACAATATTAGCTTAAAACAACCTATGTATGCAGTAACACTTGTAAATCATGTACGAAGAACCATAAAAAATGATATAACATGAAAAACTATGAATAACAGTGCAAAACAACTTGCATGCATGAGAGAATGATCATGCAAACTAGGAGGTCACACTTTCAAAGAACGAAGGAACATGCAGTGTCCTTCAGGGCTTTGCAATGTGCTCACACGCTCAACTAAGTGTAAAAAATCATCTAGGGTGCATTGGCACACCCTAAAGGATCGAAGGGATGAAATGTTGGGCCTTCGGGTGTTCCCTATGCACTCATGTAGTCAAGGAGACAAGGAGGGTGCACTGTTGCACTCGAAATTGATGAAGGATGAGGTTGACAAGACTTTGGGCCTTCACAATGTGCCCATGTGCTCAAGACAAAGGAGGGCACACTTTCACATGCCGAAGGGATGAATTAAGATGCTTCATGCCTTCATGATGAGCTCAAGAAAGGGCACAGTTCTTCGTGGTGAAGAAGTGTGCTCTAGAGGAAAACTTGATCAAACAGGGTGCAATTTTTGAGGTTGATTGGGCTTCGAGCTCAAGAAGTGCACTATACCAATTGGAAGCTCATAAACAAGTTTGAATAACAAGATTTGATGCTAAGAGGAGGAGAATAAATATTTGCAAGGCTTTATCGTTGTAGTTGCATTCAAGGTGGAAGATGAAAGGTTTCAAGAATGTGAAGAGTTTCTACATGTGACAAAAGATTAACACTTGCAACATGAAGATTCAACATAAGCACCAACAACCAAATTGATAAAACAAAGGATCGACAATGATAAAAGGAAGAATGGCAGTGAAATTATGAAAGGAAATGAAAAGATTCAACATGCAAAACTTGCTTGTTACACTGGTTGATGAAGAGACTCTTGATTTCCCGCTGTGCGCCCAACTCAGATGGAATGATTATGCAAGAAGAATGATTAGTTATGTTGATTTAAAGAAGTTTACATGCAAAATTGATTCATGCACGAGTTCCACTTGTCGTCACATGAAAGGATTAGTTAAGATAAGTTAAGTGGGCTCCTACTTTCTAGGAGTACGTCCACGTGCAATAAATGGCAGATGCATGCATCTGAAAAGGATGCATGTCTTCGTCACGAAGGAGTGCACTCATGGAGGGCACACTTGTTCAGCATGAAGAAGTGCACTCAAGGAGGGCACATTTCTTCTACCTGAAGCAGTGCGCTCAAGCTGAGCTCATGTCTTCAGCAACTTGGAGTGCAGGTTTTCTTTTGAGTGTTTTTCTTGTTTTTGTTTGTTTTTTCATGCTTTTGAGTGTTTTTCTTGCTTTTGTTTGTTTTTTCATGCTTTTGAGTGTTTTTCTAGTGTGTGCATGGCGATAAGGAAAGATTTAAGTCAAGAAAGATCATGATTTCAGATAACCATGGAATAACTAACTCAAGCGCTTCTAATGGTTTAGTGACGACACTTAGGAAACATTGATTTAGGAGGATGCGACACTAGGAGAAAACACATAGATAACAAATCAAACAACATGAAAACTCAAGGGGGCTTGAAATGATAGTTATTATAGGCTCCAAAATTGACATAGGAAAATATTTTAGAGGGTCGTTTTCGCAGCGACAACATGACCTTAGAAAATATATCAATATTTAAATAAAATGATTAGGCCAGTGTTACTTTCTTCCTAAATAAAGCAATACTCCTTTGCATATATGTGCACTTAGTAGCTTGCAATAGGTAGAATGAAATTCATTCTTGTGTGGTGATGCCATATCATTCATTTTTTTCATCATGCTACTTTTTTCTGTGAGATGAGGAAACAATTTAACTTTTGACATCTAAAACATGCATTAAACTTATCTGGTGATGAATATATAAAGTTGGTAAAGATTAACAATATAGTATAAGAGAGATTGTGTGAACTATTAGTTCCATTTTTATTTTTATTTGTAATGTTATTATAAATAAATTGAGTATATATTTAGGTAACGAGATATGTTAGTAGAGCCCCAAGGGTTAGCTCAATTGGTCGAGTTCCAATTGCTAAGTACCTCATTGATGGGGAGGTCATAGGGTTAATTATCCTTGACACCCTTTGGGGTTAGGCCCTACTAGTTTGGTCGGTGTGATGCGATTCCATTCAAGGTTGATCTTCTCGGATTTTCCTTTGGATGTAGCAGCCACCTAGTGTCCATGAACCACCATATAAAAAAAAAATGAGATATGGTAATAGAAAAGTTAAGTGTTAGGTTCTATATTGCTATATTTGATTAATTGAATATAACAATGGGTTAAGGATAATTACGATGTTATTTTTTTTTTTAAATAGCAAAAAAATTATTAAATACTTCTTCACATCCCATTATTGCATTATTCCCTGCCCTCACGTATGCCCCATTGTCAACCCCCATGCCAAGTACTTACCAATCACAAAGAAGGCTAATGCCATGGATTTCCATTGATTCGATGCATATTTTATACTTCTCTTCTTCTTCTTCTTTTCCACTGGAAAAATTGTAATCTTTCATTAATTTGAAAAATTACATGTTGTAGATGCTTTTAGCATATGCTGTATCATTCTTGCCACAAGGGCATTGTCAAAATTTTCAGTTTCTCAAAAACTTTGTGCTTCTTGAGCTTTCATCACCACGTAGGGTGTTCAGTCATTTTCTGCTATAGAGAAAAAAAGAGTCTATTTATATGGCTGTCATCTATGGTAGTTCCACATATGCCATGCAGGGCAATGTCTTTGCTGTGAGTATCTACTTAAAAACACTAAAGATATAGCCTGTAAAAAATATATACAGAGTTTGTGCCAAGCATGTACATAAAAAATATACAAAAAATACTGAAATCTAAGGGCTCTCTGCCCTATGGTAGATTTGATCAATATAAGGCCAGTGATAGTAGTGATATTCATTTTGGCGTCATTGTTCCTGTATCATCCACTCTCCTTGGGGAAGTGTCGTGGCCTCCTTGGAAAGCCTGTCAACACAACTGTTATGTTCCCTATAAATATGATTGCATAAAATAGTGTTAAACTATGCCTTGAACAAAATCACTTCATCTAATATATTACTGAGTGTGTGAGAGTGGCAAACATCGATATTATTGAACCAATTTACTATGATCTTTGAGTCACCATATATGTTTAGATTCATGAAATTATGACCCAATGAAAAACGCAGAAGATGTCGGAGAGTAATGAGCTCTGCAAAATTGTTTGTTGCTTCGCCCAGTCCCATCTTTACTTTGTAGTAATGCTGATCATTTATCTATAGAATGAAACCACCACCACATCCATGGTGTTGTGCAGCACCATCAAAGAATGCCCAAGGATAATTTTTGTCTATAGGTGCAGGATCATGTGCCCTCCGGGGCCGAGGATGATGAGGCTCAGGTAGCTCGTTATAGGCAGATGTAATATGGGTTGTGATGTGTGGCCAACAAATAGGTATGTTATCAAAGATAACTCAGTTCTGAGCCAGACATATATGCCAGCTAAAGATTAAGGGGAGACATTGTAATTTACTGCCATGATGTTGATTGCACCAGTTTTCCCATGCTCAACCAATGTTTTCTCCCTCCCAATGCCCGGAAAAATGAATGGATGTGGATATATTTTGCCATAGATTGATTAGGGAAGTGCATTTAAGGAATAAATGCAGATTTGATTCAAAAGAATTCTTACATAAGGCACACTAGTGAGGGCCATGGAAGGATAGATGAGTGAGAGTCTCTCATGTGGGAACTTAATCTCTGAGAATACACCAAAAGAATAGTCTGGTTCTAGGTAGCGATATTAATTTCCAAATACTCTTCCACCAAAATATAGTCTGCTCTGGCTATTTGTGAGAGATCAGATTGAGGTATCCGGCCTTTGGAGTATATATGCCATTTTCAGCTAGACACCAGACGGGTTCATTAGGTCCTTCTTTAATCTTGATATGTGATTCACATAATGCATTAATGTATTCTTGCCATTCCTGCTGCCACTGAGGGGGTATATCAAGCTGCTGGGCAGATTCCCAACCTTGAGAGCAAATGTTGGTGTTTTGTGGTTCCACTATGTGTGTTATAACCTTTATCTCATGAGAATGTAGATGTTGTATGAGATATCTTGATAGCTGAAATCTACCACCTCCTCCAGTCTAGGGATCCAATCCAATGCGAGCCTTTGATCCATCATTGATTCTCCAAACGAGGTTATCCCTGATGCTAAGCAGGGAGTGTAGGAGAGCCTTCCATACAGTTGAAATACCTGTTTTAGGCCAGCTCGGCAAACAGACCCAATCCATGATTTGTTGTGGCCAAATATACTTGTGATATGAAATTAAAGTCCATAGATTCTGTCCAGTCAGTAGAGTCCAACCCATTTTTGCAACCAGGGCTTGTGCGAAGGTAGTCCCCAGCCTCCCCATCTTTTAGGCAAGGCTATCTTCTTTTAGTTGACCCAAGCAAATATCTTTTTGTCTTGGTGGCCATTCCAAAGATATCTGCTACAAAGTTGTTGTAACCGAGCCAGAATGTTCCTGGGGATCCATGCTAGTGCCATCCAAAAAACAGGGGTGGCCTCAAGAACTTATTTGATGAGCACTAATTTGCGTGCCCTAGATAAGTATATATGACTCCAATTTGAAAGCCCTTTTTCCAGTTTGGTGACAAAACAAACCCAATCTACAATTTTCTGGCTGAGAGGCTTTATCCAGAATCCCAAGTATTTGAATCCCCTGTCCAGTGGTATGATGTAATAATGGAAATGTTGTTGTGCAAGTTGTGACTTCTGGATGGAAGTGAGGGCTAAGGTAATGGTAGATTTTGCATGATTTGCCTACATACCTGTAGCCGACGAGAATAGGGAGAGAATTTTGGAGAAAGTGAGAGAGTCCCAAATTCTCCCATCCAAGAATATGAGAACATCATCCACAAAAAGGAGGTTAGTAAGGAAACACGAGTCAGTAATCTTAAGGCCCCAAAGGCTGCCATCTCTTTTGGCAGAAGCTAGCAAACGACTAAGCCCATCCATGACAATCATAAAGAGGGGGGGGGGAGACGGCAGCCTTATCTGAGTCCCCTCTCAACATGAAAGAAATGGGAGGCAAAGCCATTGATGAGGACACTGTAGGTAGGGGAGGTAATGCATGCCATAATCCAAGCAATGAAATCATGGGGGAAGCTCGGGTGAATGAGAAGCATCTTAATGTAAAGCCAACTGACACGGTCAAAGGCTTTTGCCAAATTGATCTTTAGGATGATGCCCTTTAGGTGTTTAGTCCAGATCGAGTGGATGGCCTCTTGGGCTGAGCCAATGGCTTCATGTATCTGGCGGTGCTCAAGAAAGGCGAATTGTTGGGGGGCAATATGTCAGGAAAGAATGGGCCGAAGATGATTAGCAATGACCTTGGAGATGATTTTATATAGGCAATTGCATAATGAGATAGGCCTGTAGTCATTGAAAGAGGAAGGTGTATCGGATTTCAAAATAAGGGCAATAAAGATCGAAATAATAGCATTATATAGATATCCGGACATTCTACATTATTCCACAGCTTTTAACAGATCCTTCCCCAATAGTTCATAGAATGCGAGATAGAGTTCTATCGTCCACCCATCTAGTCCAGGACTCTTGTCTTTTTTGAACCATTTCAGCGTTCCTTCCAATTCGCCTACAGTAATAGAAGCAATTTGCTCCTCGGCCTCATCATCATTTACAAATCTATGAAAATGTCTAGCCACATTGATGATATCAGCTAGATTTGACCTTGGAGGGTTTTTGAAGAGATTCCTGAAATGTGAGGTGCCAATATGGAAGAGTTTGTTGAAAGTATCAGCTACTCCCCCATCAGGTAGAGGTAAGTTCCATACAGTGTTTGATAATTTTCTACCTTTTACATAATTCTGAAAGAATATTGTGTTATCATTACTTGCTTTTAACCATATAGCTCTGCTTATGAGGCACCAAGATTCCTCTTTCTCCTTCAAGTTCCTAGCCTTTTGGTTTTCTAGCTCAATCAGGTGAGTTTTGTCATTTGCTGAAGAAAAACCCATGTTTCGATCATCAAGCAATATGCTCAACTTAGATTCAATATGTGATAATAGAAACTCCTCCCTCTGATGTTTCTCTTTTGCCCATTTGATAGATAGATGCTTGAGTTGAGACAGGTTATGACAGAAACCTTAGTCAAGGAATCAAATCTATCAATCAGGTTGGCAGCCCAGTATTCCAAGACCATATTAATGTACTCAGGATCCTATAGCCAAACATGGTTAAATTTAAATGGGGCTTTTGGTTTAGGATGAGGACAGGACACCTCCAGATAAATGGGGGAGTGATCTGAGATGCCCCCTATACTAACCCATTGTTTGTAGTGATGCAATTGATTCATGATGGGGACCTTCATCAGAAACCGATCTAATCTTCTAGCAAGTGCAGCTTCGCCCACCCTTCTGTTTCGCCAAGTAGGAAGAGGCTTGTTCATAGGGACATCCACCAAATTGTGTTGTTCCAGGAGGTTGGTCATATATATGGTAATAGAGTCCACTTGTGCCATTGACCCTCAAGATTCTCCAAAACCCAAAGAGAAATTGAAATCTCCTCCTAGGATGATGTGATCAGGGGAAAAAATCGAAAGATCAAGCAAGTGTTGCCAGAAATTTTCCCGCTGATGACATGGACCATAAATGTTAATAACCCTTAGGTTAATACCAAGCTCCATAGAATAAAGGTCTAAACCAATGAAACCATGGCCACCCCAGTATGCTAAAACCCTGATGTTGCGAGGATTGTATCCAATGGCAAGGCCCCCTGATCGACCCATAGCATCCATTGCCAAAAAATTCCAACCAGGAGTTATAGAATTTAATGAGCTGGTGATGATATCGGCCTCACCTAGGGTTTCTTGGAGCATGATAATGTCGGAAGGCTCTACATCAAAAAGTCTGCGCAAGGCTAGTTTCTTGGAGGCACTAGCCATGCCTCTGTAATTGAATGAGAGACACTTCATGGGGGAACCCTACCCGGGGTGTTTAGTGCTCTAAGAACCCCATCTAGAGTCGATTTTATGCCAAAGGCAACCTTTGCCCCTGCCTACTTGATGGATTTGGAGAGGTCTTATTTCCTCCCCCAAGATGAAAGGTTGACCGAACCAAGTTGGGTGATTCCCAAACCGGCAAAAAGTGACGGGGTACCGCCAGATAGAACACGGGAGTGAAGGTTGTAATTGTGAGATGTAGAATTTCGGTTTGATGATGGAGAGGTGGAGGTGGTTGATAGAGAATGCAAAGATGACGCAGTGGTGGCAATGGGAGGAGGTGTAGTCATAGAGCAGTGAGTGTTTATGGTGGATGAAACAAAAGATGAGCAATAAGCAATTGAATTAGGGTAAGAGGTCAGAGAAATACCCGATGCTTTTGTGGCTTCAGCTGCGGCCTGAGCTCTGGTGGGGGGGGTGCGATGGCGATCTGTCCACTGTTTTCACCATCCTCGGGGAGACATTGCTAACCAGAGGGATAGGACCCGAAATAGCAGAGCGATTCAAAGCCGGCGAATCAATCCTTGTAGAAGTAGGAGGTGTCCTCGAAGGGTCATCTAGTTTCTTGATGAGTGGGCAATCTTTAAAAATGTGCCCCACTCTATGACATCTCCTACAATGGAAGGGAACCACTACCCTGGTATATTTCCCCCATTGCAGAGTGATTTTCTCTTCCAATCCCTCGCGAGTATCCAAATGAACCAGGATGTGAGCAAGGGTTTTGTTCTTTGATTGCACGAAAGTTCGATCATGGTCCAGGTAGGTGCCTAGGGCATTCCCAATTCTGATGAAAACCTCCTCGCACCAGTACTGCAATGAAAGCCCTGGAAAGCGAACCCAGAGTGGCCCTGCCCCTATTTGCTCCCTCTCTGGGTCGAAGAGGGGACTACATCTCTTGAGGAGTACCAGAGCCATCTCAATATGCCAATACCTTGCAAGGACTAGTTCCGTATAGTTTTCTTTTGCAAAATGTAGAGCGAACCAACCTCTGGGCAAGACCTACACCTCGGGCAGTTCCTTAAGCATGCCTCCCCAAATCTCACAGACCCATAGGGTGAGTCTGACTGCTGAATATGCTCTGCCTCGAACGTGTCTGACCAGTACAGTGTTTGCCATGTATGCAGCTTCCCCAATAGCAGAGGTCTCGCCAAACTGAATGATGATGTCCTTTGTGGTCGCCTTCACACACTTTGTCTTCTGCTTCCTACTTCGTGGGGCAGATGGATGATCTGCCAACAGATCAGGTGAACCTTCCAGAGAGGTATGGGCCGCAGGCTTGACTTTTACTGCAGGGGTTTCAAAGCATCCCGACGGAGAGTGCACAGAAATGGGAGGGTTTTGAGCCTCAGGTGCTTGAAGATCTTCAGGCGGCACAGAGAAAATGGTTGAAGAGGACAGATGGAGATGGTCTGCTGGCGGATTAGGGTTAAATGAGGGCGAGAGAGGAGTGTTTCTGGTGAGAAAATGGGGAGTACCATGAGATAAAGGGGGGCAGTCCAAAGTAGGAGATTCAATAGAAAGTGACCCGATAAACAGAGGAGCAGTACTGTGCCCCGGAAAGGAAACCACCGGTGCAGAAATTGACGAAGTAGGACTGAACAGGGGAGATGAGCCAGATGTCGATGAAATGAGATTAGGGTTTCTGAAAATGACATGATCAGGGAAAGGGTCCTCGGTATAATCGAGTTCCTTGACATCCATAGAATTGCCCATGCTGCTAGTAGTAACCATCGACAGATGGAGACAGATGCGGCTGCGACGGAAACAGAGAGATTGTCGGTCGTCAGTTGCCCAGTTCCAGGTGCTTGCGAAGAGATGCTACAGTAAATCCTAGGGTTTTACTCTAAACCCTTCTCTCTTCTTCATTCTTACGGAGTGCAAGAGTAAGTTTGTTTTCATGCATTTCTATATAATTATCCTCCTTCTAAGATTTTATTTCGTAAAAAAATTCCAAAAAAGAAATTGTAACTAAGGATTAACCAAACAAATAAATATTGTTAAACCATGTCTTTTTAAAATTTAAGTGTAGTTATCAACTTCCATTTAACTAAATGAAATATCTTAAACTCACTACTATTTTTATATAAAAAAATAAAAAATAAATATTATATATATCTATATCTATATATATGTTCGCATTAGCCAATCTATTAAATTTTAAATAAAATGCTCAAGCCACCATAACTTTCTTTCTCAAGAATGGAATTCATTCTCATATGATGTGACGTCATATCATTCATTTTTTTCCCTTCATGTAGCTTATCTTTGTGAGATGAGAAAATATTTTAGTTTTGACATCTAAAAAATATGTTAAACTTGTGGTGTAAAAGGTGATGAATACATAAAATGGATAAAAGTTGACAATATACGTTTAAAAGAGATTGTAGGAATATGTTTGAGAGATTGTGTGAATTATTATTTATATTTATATTTAAATTTATATTTATATTTATAATACTATTATGAAATTGAATGTATGTTTAGATAATGGATATGGTAATATATGATTTTATTTTTAATATTATTATTAATGTAAATTGAATGTATGTTTAGGTAATGGACATGATAATAAAAATGTTATAGGAAAGTTAAATGTTGGTTTGGTTATATATATTGATTATTTAAATACAAAATTGGGTTAAAGATGGTTATGATGATAATTATTTTTTTAGAAAATTAAAGGAAAAAAATATTAGATATTTCTCTTGAATAATTATAATTATGTTTTAAAAGTTAAATTAATTTAAAAATAGTGAAAAATTAGTATTATTATCATTTTTATCAAAACACAAATATTTCTAATAATATTGATACTCAAATATTCCCATGGCTAAGTATGTCCTTACTACAAGACATAACTAGAGTCAAGCAACTTGAAGTAAGGACATTCTTTGCTGGTGACATTAATGGTTCTGGGTATTTAATATGATCAACATCATCTAAAATGATAAGAGAGGGAAAATAAGAGAGATTCTTTGTAAGCTTCTTTATACCTTTAACAATATTATTTATTTTGTCAGACAACCGAGTTGAAGCATGAAAAGGTGTACTCTGCAATGAATTCAAAGAGGTTTCTCAAACATCAAATAAAAAACAAGAACATTGGTAATTAGATCTCTTACTGTTGAAAAAATATTTTGTGAGGGTGGTTTTCCCAATCCCTCAAAATTCCACAATCCTTACAACATTTTCCTTCCTATTTTCATGCTACCTTTGTCACAACTCTTTCTTCAGAATATTTTATTTTTTTACCCAATCTAGTCAAATATTTGGAGACATAGAGGGGTGTTTTTGGAACTATTTTTAGCTCTCATTCCATGATATCATACAGCAACAACCCCCTCATCATTGTATAATATCGATAATAAAATTTCTAGTAAGAAAATCCTATATATAATATGATATACCTTTGAATCTAATAAGTGAGGAACACAGCCCACGGGGCTTTGGATTGATGGTGAATGGGTGCGTTGTTAAGGCACTCCTTGCGATAGGTCACTGGTTCAAATCCCCCATGGGTACTTAGGTTAGTCTAATAGATAAAAAAAAAAAAAAAGTGAGGAAAACAAAGATGAATGTATAGGGATATTTGGAGATTTCATCGGCCAGTATACACCCCTAGCTCAAAATTTATTTTATTTGCAACAACAAAAAGAGCTTACCTTCATTTTCCAATTGTGTCTAAGTTGTATTGCGACATTTGAGAGTCAAATGTCTTCTTTTTTTCTAGAGTAAGCAAGGCTAGAGTATAAACTCCAATGTATCCCTCCATCCACTAAAGGATTGACATCTGACGAGAATAATAGTTGACTCCAACTCCTCCATCAACTTCAACATCAGCAACAACTTATCCAAACATCAACACTACCTTTCAATAATTAGTAAAATGAATTAAAACCAGTAGAATTTCAACGAGTGATGAAATAGATGTCTCACAACATTTTGGATTATTTTTCTCATTGTCGATTACATATTATTTTAACTATGAGAAATAGATAAATCAATTATTTGAATTTGAGGTATGAAATTGTTTGAAAATTTTTCTCAACTAAGTTGTTATTCACATATTTGACATGTTAGCTATTTAATATATCACTGATTAAGTAACACACTCTATAATAATAATAATAATAATAAAATCCAATTCGTGTGTGTGTGTGTGTGTGTGTGTGTGTGTGTGTTTGTGTGTGTGAAATTTTGAGGGATGATATGCACCTTGAGAGTTTTGATTGCTCTCAACACTTGATAGATTCATAGTTAAGATATATTTATGCAGGTTCTTAATAATACTATTCATAATATATAAAATTTCACATTTATATTTATCATAATTTTTTATCATTATCAAGTGTCAAGAGTGATCAAATCTCTCAAGATGCAAACCTATTTTTGAGTACAAAAATTGAAGGAATGATTGAACCTTGATAGATTTGATTTCTCTCAACAATTGGTAGATTCAAAGTTAAGATATATTTATGTTGGTTCTTAATAATACTATTTACATTATATTTAAATTTCACATTTCTATACATAGAAATATTCATATTTTTAATTGCACCGAGAGGCGCTCTACAATGAGTATGGGGAGATGTGTAGGCGTTAGATGTTAGATGTGTAGGTGTTAGATGTTAGTTGTGTAGGAGTTAAATATGTGAATAGTTTTCAAATGTCGAGCTCACAAGTATAAATATGCTATGTTGTGTTTTGTAAACATTTTGACTTGGTACAATTGCATAAATAAATAAAATTAATAAAAACATTTAAATTAATAATTAAAATAAAATTGATATAAAATAGTAAATTTAGCTAAGGTTTTTAGGGTCTAGGTTTTCAAAACTCATGGTTTTGCTTAAAACATAAAATAAAATAAAATAAAATACAAAAATAATAATTAATAATTAAAATAAAATTTAGATAAAATAGTAAATTTATAGATGGAAGTATTTGGGCTCTAGGTTTTAACAACCTATGATTTTGCGCATGATATTATTATCTAATGGTCAATTTACATAAATATTAAAAAAAAACACAAAATAAAAACAAAAAAATAATAATTAATAATTAAAATAAAATTGAATAAAATAGTAAACTTATGGATGAAGGTTTTTCTAATCTAGGTTTTCACAACCTACGATTTTTCCCATAATATTCTTATCTAATGGTCAAATTACATCAATAAATAAATAAAAAATAATAATAATTAATAATTAAAGTAGTAAATTTATGGATGGAGGTTTTTGGAGGCAAGTTTTCCCAACCCATGGTTTTTCCCATGGTATTCTTCTCTAATGGTCAAATAAAATAAAAATAAAATAAATAATTAATAATTGAGATAAAATAGTAAATTTAAAGATAGAGGTTTTTGGGCTCGACGTTTTCACAACCCATGGTTTTTCCCATCATATTCTTCTCTAATGTAGCCTATTTAAAGGTATTCTTCACTAATATCACACGTTCATTGCAATAAAAGCTTCTAGTTAGATCAAAGTAAACCCTAATTTCTCACACAAATATCATAACACTAAGTAATTTTCATATCCGATTTGGAAAAGATAACCACTTAATAAAGGCACAATACACGAAGACTTTATAACTCTATGGATGCATGTCTTCCACGTAAAACTTGGGAAAAACAACCTTGCTCACTTTGTTACATAACCTTCAAAGATTAGAATTTTCTAGGTTGTTTTTTATGTTGTTCATTTTATTTTATATTTTTGAGATTTTACTCTTCAGTGTGAAGAGAAATGCGAACACGAAAAAATAAAATCGGTTGCATGCATTCCTACATTTTGTTTATATTCTTTTGTGTATATTAAAATTTATTGGAGTTACTTAGTTTAGACTTTGATGACCGTTAGTTTTAACTTCATTGTGAAAATTTACTAGAATATGTCTATTAGATGTTCATAAAAACTTAGTTTAGATACAATTGTTATTGAGTTTTATTTAGGAGATGGAATGATAAAATTAAAAATAAAATTAAACCAAGGATAGTTAATATCAAGTATATATTCTTATTGTGTTTTATGATATAGTAGAGGAGCTTATTAAGTTTTACGGTCTAACAACACAGCTTCAAGTAGACTGTCTTAACTTCATACACTCATGATCTACTATTGGGCTTCAAGATCCATCTTAACTTCGGATCTATTAAGGGTCAAGATGGATCAAATCTCTTGAGGTCCAAACCTTTCCTCAAGTTTTGCACTCAAAAAAAGGGTTTGCACCATGAGAGATTTGATCCCTCTAGGCACTTGATAGATCCTAAATTAAAATGGATCTAGGTTGGTTTTATTAAAACCTTAATAATACATATAGCTACATACATTTGCACTTGGCATTTTTCTTTTAGGGGATGAGAGTGTAGTTTTTTTATGTTAATAATCAAATTTAGATATGAAATTCTAAAATACCATAATTACGAATATGAATCATCTTTATTTTAATTTATATGATTAAATGAATTTAAATTATTTATATTTCATATATATTTCACATCTTTATATATAGAAATATTCTTATATGTTTATTAATTAAATTTATATAATAAATTATAAAATACCATGATTACAAATATAAATAATCAATATCCCCTCATTGCTAAGTACCTTGCCTATTGGGAGGTGAGGAGGTCAAATCTCCTCGATGCCCTTGGGGTTAGGCTCGATATATTAAGTCGTCTTTGATGAATCTGTGTAAATTACTGCCCGTGAATGTAGCGGCCACTGATTGACCACGAACCATAATTGCCTTACAAAAAGAAAATAATCATTATTTTAATACAGTATATATATTTCAAATTGTTAGACCTTAGACTTTTGGGATCCATATTGATAATAGAATTGTCTTACGAATTAATCACATTTTTGAAATTTGGTCGATGTTTCGAACCAATTAATGTGGTTCATCCTCTTGACAAAGGTGAAAAAATCAATCTTCTCAAATGTTTAAATAGTCGAGCAACATCCATGTCTGAAATTAGCTATTAAGACATAGATGCTACTCGGCTATTTAAACATTTGAGAAATTTATTTTTTCACCTTTGACCTAACGATGAAGCACATAAATTGATTTGAAACATTGACCAAATTTAAAAAATATATTACAAATTCTTTCCAAAAAAATTATTTATAATTTTATTAAAACAACAAATTAAATTTAATCTTATTATTTTTATTTTTTATTATTTTTCAATATAACCCACAACATATCTTTTATTTAACCCTTAATGAAAATATTTGTTTAATTCACTATAATATCTCCCCAACTTTAAAAACACCCCTTCATATAAAAAAAAAAACTATTCAATTTCCATATATATGAAATATGTTAGATCCCTATAATACTATTGATTACCCCATTACTATTGTAGTTGTATCCCTTATTAATATTGTTGTGCCTCTATTGTCCCCATATTTTTATTACTGTGCCCCATAGAATCCCTCTATTGTTATTTTTGTGGCTTTATATTATTATTGTTAGGTCGGCTGGGTTATATTGTGACTCCTTATACTCCTATATATAGAAAGGAGGTTTTGTCATTTGAATCATCTAAGAATTGTTCATTTATGTAATGTAAAGGAGGTTTCCCCCTCAAAGAGGCTAAATTCTAAAGCGTTGATCTATCTTTTATATATTTTTTGAGCTGGTTTCATAACATTTGGTATCAAAGCTTTGGATTCTAGGGTTTTGTTGCTCCAAATAGTTGATCGTGGCATTTTAGCTATACCTTTTTTCTGCGACGTTTCAGAAGCTAAAAAAAAAAACCCATTTGAGAAGAAATCACATTTAACCTCAGGTCCAACTTTCAAAGCTTTTTTCACTATATTTGTGGAGATATGATCTGAGGAATTTAGTCTTTTTGAAGACTCCTGAATTACATTCCAAACAAGTGACATGGGGAAAATTGTCATAACTTTCTCTCTGAGAATCGGATTGAAATTTCATAAGAAGGTACATGAATAGGACGGATTGTAGTTTCATGTGTATATTTTTCAGAGAAAACGGTCGAAACAGTGACTCATGGCATGTCGTACAAGTTCCCTCTACTGAACTAGTCTATAATCAGGTCATTGTGGGAGATTTGGCATAACTCTTCCTTGGAGAATCCAATTTGGATCAGACTAGTGGCATTGGAAAAAGGACACAGAGGGCTACTGCAGGTCGCAATTTTAGAACTGGATGATCCGAAATTACAAAGATACATCATAGGCAATATCGAGCTCTTACAAAGTGAAAAAAGGTGTGTAGATTTTTTAAAATTTTTTCTTAAGCTTGGTTTGAAAAATTATTTTGAAGAATTCAAAGGGCATAGTAGAGCATTATTATCGGTAACTGATGCCCCGAGGAAAGAAAATGCAAACACCTAGTAAGCAACTTGAAAGCGCTAGCATGACTCATGAAGAAGAGGAAGAAATGCTACATAATATATCAAAATTACAAGACCAAGTGCAACAAATGTCGCTCTCACAAAAGTTAACAGAAGCTAAGATAAATGGCATGGAATCTAAGATAAATGGCGTGGAATCTAAGATAAAGGGCATGGAAGCTAAGATGAATGGAATGGAAGCTAAGATGGACAATTTGAAGATATATTTGAAGACAGGCATGGAATATTTGAAGACAGATTTGACAAAGTTTCTACAATAAATGCTTACTAATGGTGAAAGGATAGTAAAGGAAACTCATGATGAGAACAAAAGAAATGTTAATCAGGATTTCATAGACTCTAATGTTGGACCGAAAACCCACCATATTCCAAAAATCAATATGAGGAAGTTTGATGGCAAGGATCCCGCAACATGGATATTACAAATGGAGCAATTTTTCGATCTTAATAATGTGCAAAAAACACAAAAGGTACGTATTGCAACTTTATATTTGGAACCAAATCAGTTTGTATGGTATCAATGGCTTTTCTCTCATAAACAAATTATCGCTTGGGCAATTTTTACAAAAGAATTGACAGCACATTATGAGGATACAAAAAGCAACACTTTTTTTAGCCAATTGATAAGTCTCAAACAAAAGGGTTCAATAATGGAGCACATTGAGCAATTCCAAAAATTGAACATAAGGGTAGAAAATATTCCAGAGAAGCATAGGATTGATGTGTTCATAGGGACTTTAAAGGATAATATCCAACATGATGTTCGCCTTTGGGAACCTGATTCATTAGAGAAGGCATTCACGTTAGCAAGAAAAATGGAAAGCAAAATTATGGCAACCAGGAAGCATACCACTCACAACTATAAAGATGGAAGTGTTGTTGCCCCTAGTCTTCCACAACCTATAAGGTTGACACCACAACAATTGGAAGAAAAAAGAGCAAAAGGGCTTTGTTACAGTTGTCATAGCAAATACACTAAAGGTCATAAATGTGCTAAGAAGAAATTATTCTACATCGATTGTGAAGAGGAAGAAGAAAAGGAGCAAGAAAGTTCAAAAGAAGAGGATATACTCCAGGAACAAAGCCTAGATAGAGAAGAAATGAATCCGACCATATCTTGTATTGCATTCGCTGGAATTACCACTCCTCAAACCATCAAGATAGAAGGACAAATCAAGAAGAAAAAGGTAATAGTGTTGATTGATTCAGGAAGTACCCACAATTTTATTCATTGTAAGATAGCAAAAGAATTGAATTGCTTCCTATATCCAGTACCAGAGCGTCAAGTGATGGTTGCAAATGGACGAACGATAAATTGCTCTGGAAAGTGCCATAATATCAAGCGATCCATGGGAGAATATGTATTGACTAGCCCAATGCTTTCCATTCCAATGGGAGGTGCTGATGTTGTACTAGGAGTCCAATGGCTACAATCCTTGGGTACAATATCTTTTAATTTTCAAGAACTTTTCATGAAATTTTCTGTGGAAGGAAAGGAAGTTGAATTAAGGGGTATTGCAAGGAAACCGAGAAAGATAATCAGCTCTAACGGTATGACAAATCTTCTAAAAAAGGAAAAAAGAGGTGTAATTGCACAGTTATGTTCGCTAGATGTTTCCACATTGGAATCATCTATTTGTCCAAATCTCCAAAAAGTCTTGGACAATCATTCCAAGGTATTTGAGACTCTTAAAGGTCTCCCACCTATAAATGATCATGATCATGCTATTCATCTGATTCCAGGAAGTGTTCCTCCAAACATCAGGCCGTACAGATATCCCTATGCCCAAAAGAGTGAAATTGAACGTATGGTTGCAAAAATGCTAGAGGCTGGTATAATTCAGCCTATTTAAAGTTCTTTCTCTACTCCAGTAGTATTGGTGCACAAGAAGGATGGATCATGGCACATGTGTCCGGATTATAAGGAGCTCAACAAGCTCACTATTAAAGATAAGTTTCCCATTCCTGTCATTAATGAATTACTGGATGAATTGCATGGATCAATTTACTTCACCAAGTTGGATCTTTGTTCAGGATATCATCAAATCAGAATGAAGACTGAAGACATTCCGAAAACAACATTTAGAACTCATGAGGGTCATTATGAGTTTTTGGTCATGCCTTCTGGCCTTACCAATGCACCTTCTACATTTCAAGGTTTGATGAATTCCATTTTTAAACCCTTCCTTAGAAAATTTGTGTTAGTATTTTTTGATGATATACTAATCTACAGCAAGTCTTGGAAGGATCATGTTGAACATGTTGACAGGGTGCTAAAACTATTGGAGGAGAAACAATTATATGCAAAAAGATCCAAATGCTTCTTTGGAGTACAAGAGGTGGAATATCTGGGTCATATTGTATCGCATGAAGGAGTTAAGGTAAACCCTAGAAAAATTAAAGCCATTAAGGAATGGAAAATCCCCACATCCATAAAGCATCTGCGAGGATTTCTTGGGTTGACGGGGTATTATTGGAAGTTTGTTAAGAATTATGGGAGAATAGCGGCACCTCTAACAACATTATTAAAGAAAGATGCATTTTCATGGACTCCAGAAGCAACAAAGGCCTTTGAACATCTTAAAGAGACAATGTGCCAAGCACCGGTCTTAGCTACACCGGACTTCACAAAAACCTTTACTGTGGAATGTGATGCTTCAGGAAATGGAATTGGTGTTGTTTTAATGCAAGATGAAAGGCCCATTGCTTTTGAAAGTCGTCCAATCAAGGGAAAGTTTTTACACAAAGCTATTTATGAGAAGGAAATGTTGGCAATACTCCATGCACTTAAGAAATGGCGACCCTACCTAATGGGAAGACACTTCAAGGTAAAAACGGATCATGATAGCCTTAAACACTTTTTAGAACAAAGATTATCCCCTGAAGAGAAACAAAAGTGGGTCACAAAGATGTTGGGTTATGACTTTGAAATCATCTACAAAAAAGGGAAGCAAAATGTGGTGGTAGATGCACTCTCAAGAAAGGATGAGGATGTGGAAGCATTGTTGTGTGCCATTTCTATTATCCAACCAGATTGGATAAATGAAGCAAGGGAGGAATGAAAGAATGATGAAGTAGTGTGGGAACTTATTCGAAAGTTACAACAAGATTCCAATACATCTAATACATTTAGCTGGAAAAATGATCCGTTATGGTACAAAAATTGTTATGGAATTGCACACTTCTCCCTTAGGAGGGAACTCAAAATTTTTAAAAACTTACCATAGGGTTAAGAAGGAATTTTTTTGGGATGGCCTTAAATCGGATATTCAAAAGTTTGTGGCAGAATGTTTGGTTTGCCAACAAAATAAAGTTGAAACAATTAAGACACCGGGTCTATTACAACCTTTATCCATTCCAAGCCAACGTTGGGAGGAGGTTTCAATGGATTTTATCACAGGTTTACCCAAGTCTGAGGGAAAGAGTGTCATCATGGTGGTAGTTGACAGACTTACCAAGTATGCACACTTTTGTGCATTATCACATCCATTTAAAGCCAGTACAATTTCTACTGCATTTATGGAAACAATTCAAAAGCTACATGGAAACCCAAAGATTATTGTAAGTGACAGAGATCCCATTTTCACTGGAAATTTTTGGAAAGAATTATTTTCTTGTCTTGGTACTCAGTTAGCTCATAGCTCATCTTATCATCCTCAATCTGATGGGAAAACTGAGATAGTAAACAATTGTTTGGAAGGATATCTTCGTTGCTTTGTATCTGATAAAAAAACAAAATGGGTCAAATGGTTGCCTCTGGCTGAATGGTGGTATAACACTTCCTTCCATATAGCAACAAAAATGACCCCATTTATGGCACTTTATGGATATCAGCCACCATCCATCACATCATATTTAAGAGAAAATTCTAAGGTTCAAGCAGTGGAACATCACATCGAACATCAACAACAAGTCCTCCAACTCTTAAAGGAAAACCTCATGTTGGCACAAAATAGAATGAAACAACAGGCAGATCAACATCGTAATGAAAGAAGTTTTGATGTAGGTGATTGGGTATTCCTACGGCTAAAACCATATAAGCAAATGTCCATCAAGCAAGCTAAGAAGGATAATAAATTATCACCAAAGTATTATGGTCTGTACAAGGTGTTGCAAAAGATTGGTACTATGGCATACAAATTGGAGCTTCCTTCAACTTCTCGATTGCACCCAGTTTTCCATGTTTCATGTTTAAAGAAGTTTATAGGCGACAAGCTCCCAGTTCAAACAATATTGCCAGAACTTGATGAGGAAGGAAAATTTATATTGGAACCGGAAGCAGTCACAGAAACATGAACTTGACAGCTATGAAATCGATCAATTTCGGAGTATCTTATCAAGTGGAAGAACTTATCCGCTGAAGATTCCACATGGGAGGATGAAAATTTTATACAGAAGCATCCAGAACTACCCAAGCGTTGAGGACAACACTTTTTTGAGGGAGAGGGGCATGTTAGGTCCGTATAATACTAGTGATTGCCCCATTACTATTGTAGTTGTATCCCTTATTAATATTGTTGTGCCCCTATTGTCCCCATATTGTTATTACTGTGCCCCATAGAATCCCTCTATTGTTATTTTTGTGGCTTTATATTATTATTTTTAGGTCAGTTGGGTTATATTGTGACTCCTTAGACTCCTATATATAGAAAGGAGGTTTTGTCATTTGAATCATCCAAGAATTGTTCATTTATGAAATGTAAAGTAGGTTGCCCCCTCAAAGAGGCTGAATTCTAAGGCGTTGATCAATCTTTTCTATCTTTTTTGAGCTGGTTTCATAACAAAATATATATTTAATATAACAAAGAATTTGTTGCCAAACACTCATTTGACCAAGGCATAATACAATTTGGATCGTTTGACCAAGGTATAATACAAGTTGGATCTTTTAAAAGAATAAAAACATTAAAAAGTTTAAAAAATCTATCTAATGATTATGAAAGACAAATTGGATTATTCATATAATGATTTGTCTCTTAAAACATGAAAAATTTTGCATAATTAAAACATTTAAAAAAACCGTATGCCTATGATCGAGGCCAGGCCTGGAATTTGACATCCCATAGGACATGTTTTGGATTTCAAAACGTATTTGACAATTGTTGAAAATTCTTCACCATCAAATTTGATGTGTGTTATAATAAGAAAACTGTCAAAATGACTTCTAATTTTAAAGTTAAACTGTCAAAGTCTCTAATACCTTAAGCGCAAGTAAAGATACCCTACAATAGAATATTATGAATATTATAATACCTCATTCAACTATACGTACAAATTATAGTACATTACATTAAGTTTATGATAGTACATTACATTAACTTTATGTCATTAGATTGGTGAGAATTTTAACAATGTATTTATGCTCCTATTTATTAGGATACCAAACCCCTATGAATGGAAGATGGTTGGTATACGTCTGTAATTAGTATTATTTTTCCCATTTTGTTATCGGATTCTCATTCTAAACTTTTTGGGTTCATGAGCTTGTTTAGTTATCATCAACAAATATTGGGTTTCCATTAGATTTGGAATGTGCACGGAAATAGTAAATTCACAGTTCCATCCTTCTATGCATCCTTGCCTCCTTGCACAGGAATGGGTTGTTGAAGAAAGCTTATGAACTCTCGATGCTTGCGATGCTAAAGTGAGACTTCTAATTTTCTCCTCAACAGGGAAGTTATAAGAATTCACCAATCCTATGTGTGTTCGATGAGTATTTTCCCTAACTATTAGATTTTTATTCTGCATAATTCTTTTGAATGTTTGACTTCCCTCTTATTCGCTAGACTATTAATGTGTATTTCCCTAGACTGAATGTTTGATTTCTCTCATTATTATTTCTCAATCTCTATTTACATAAAGTAATGAAAGCGTTTTAGGGACTTGTAAAGAGTTAGATTGATGATACTTCAGAACTGAAATAAACATTTGGCAATTGATAATTATGTAGTCATTGGGTTAAGTTCCAACAGTTTTCGAAGAAGGCTTTCCTTACCCTAAAACTCAAATAGACTTATATTGGAGTTTCAAAGCAATAGAAATTGATAGCTCCTTTGTATCTATTTATTTAATTTCTCTAATGTGTGTGCAGGGAGAATATTCAATGCACTCAACATTTGTGAAAACGAGGTATTTCTCTTAACTGAGCAGACATTGTAGTTTTTTGTTGGTAGAGGTTGCAGCTTTTAGTTGGCATCCTACACTCTATGAAATAGTTTGGAAAGTGGTTGTCTAATTAAGGAGGTTGACATTTCTAAATGTACTTAGAGCGTAAAATGAAGGGCATCGAAAATGTAAAAACATCATGAAATTTTTGTTTGACGGACAAAAAATATTTGAAATTCTAGGCCTCGAGGCGCTAGACACATGCCCAAGAGAAAGTGTGGATTATTAATATAATGATTTGTCTCTTAAAACAAGAAAAAGTTTGCATAATTAAAACATTTAGAAAACTTATATGCCTATGATCGAGGCGCTAGACACATGCCCAAGAGAAAGTTTAGTTTCTATAGATTAATAATTAAATTTAAATATAAGTTTTTAAAATATTATGTAAATAAATTTATATTTATTTTTAATTATATATTTATTAATTAAATTTTAAAATATTATAATTATAATTATATATAATTATTATTTTAATTAATTGTAATATATTATATATATTGTAATTAAAAAATAAATTATAATAAAATTAAATTGTCTCTAATCTTTTTCTTTCAATTTACAACATCTCGTTTAATTTACCATTATATTCTCCCTACTTTAAAAAGGATTCGCCTAACGAGGAAGAGGAATTGCCTAGACGGCTAAAAGTGGCCGGAATCTAGGCAAGAAAATTTCAAAAAATCTTGTAGAGGCAATCTTTGGATCATGTTTTTGATAGTGGAAATGGATTCAGCACCATCAAAAACGTTAGGGTACCTAAAATTTTGAAGTTTAACAACTATAACTTGGATTTATAAAAATCCTTGCCGAATTTTCTCTAAATATAACCCGAATTTCTATAAATTTCCAAGGAATTCCTCCACCTCGTTAAACTACATGCCTTAAAAACACGCGTCGATAAAAAAAATAACTATTCCATTTCCATATAATATATATATATATATATAATTAATATAACAAAGTTTTAGTGGTCATACACTCGTGAAAGGCCTAATACAAGTTGGATATTTTAAAAGACCAAAAGACTTTGGATCATTAAAACACTTTTGAAACTCGATATAATGATTACAAAAGCCAAGTTGATTATTAATATAATGATTTTTAAAAACACCCCTCGATATATAAAAGCAAAGTTCTTGTTGTAAGGCACTCGTTTGACCAAGGCCTAATACAAGTTGGATCTTTTAAAATAAGAGAAAGACTTTGCATCATTAAAACAGTTTTAAAAATCGATATAATAATTAGAAAAGACAAATTAGATTATTAATATAATGATTTGTCTATTAAGACCAGAAAGAGTTTGAAACATTAAAGCACTTAAAAAACCTATATGCGTGGATATAGGCCCATGCTTGATATCATAAGGTGGGGGCAGGTAGTGGTGTGGTGTTACATGTTCTACTAAATTTATGATATAAATTCCGTGGGTCGGGGCCCTTTGAATGAATATCGAAAGACTTATTAAACATAGAATTATTAAACGTAGTGGGTGGCCTCTTACCTCATTCTCGTGTTAACCACCAAATACGAATCTTCTTCCAGATATTTCGGATTCATTACCCCTCGCTGTAACTATTCTATTTCCCTACACATATTATATATAATATAATATAACAAAGTATTTGCTCCGAAAAACTCGTTTGACCCAGGCTTATATTATAAGGGTTATTTTTTTCAATTTAACCCTTAGTGACAACATTAAGGGTTTAATTCACCACTATATTATCTCCCCTACTTTCAAAACACCCCTCGATATAAAAAATGTAACTATTCAATTTCCATATATAATATGTATTATTAATATAACAAAGTTTTTGTCGTAAGGCACTCGTTTGACAGAGGCTAATACAAGTTGGATCTTTTAAAAGAACAGAAAGACTTTGCATCATTAAAACACTTTTAAAATAGATATAATAATTAGAAAAGACAAATTGGATTATTAATATAATGATTTGCCTATTAAGACCAGAAAGAGTTTGCATCATTAAAGCACTTAAAAAACCTATATGCGTGGATCTAGCCCATGCTTCATATCATAAGGGGGGGTGGGTAGTGGTGTGGTGTTACATGTTTTACTAAATTTATGATATAAATTCCGTGGGTCGTGGCCCATTTGAATGAAAATTGAAAGACTTATTAGAGCATCTTGGACGTGGGGTATTTGTAATTGGCTGGCCTCTGACCTCGTTCTCGTGTTAACCACCAAATCCAAATCTATTCATTACCCTTTGCTATATATATAAAAAAATAAGTTCCCTACATATTATATATATAATATATTATAACAAACCATTTGTTCCGAAAAACTATATAATATATTATAACAAACGATTTGTTCCGAAAAACTCGTTTGACCGAGGCCTAATGCAAGTTGCATCTTTTAAAAACCAAGTTCTTAGACCAAAGAAATATTATTAATTATTATTTATGAATATTATTTATGAGTGTAATGGGTTTATATTAATATTATTTTTTATTATAGGGAAAAAAGTTGGGTAGAAAGAAAAAATACTATGTTTAAGAATTCAATCTCATTTGTGATCTCCAACAAAAAAAATACAATGGAGCTAGCATTCTATGGAGAGAAAAGATTCGTATTGTTCAATTAAGAACTAACTCATCAAATTCGGTGTGAAACGAGACAGTGGAAAAGACCTAAAGACACTTGGGAAGAACGGGTGTGTATTTTTTGCACTTCTCGAGAAGTGCAATCGAAAAAAAATTTCATTTTGGAATGTGATGCTTTCAAAGACATCAAAGACAATTATGGCAATACGTTAGCATTGGTCCCTTGCATTGTCTTTGCAGTGAGGGGATAGTTAGAAGGTTGGGTCAACTCATCATCAATTTGAATAAGAAAAGGATTGAATTGCAAAAGACGAAAAACAAAGAAGTTGGTGGTCCCATAAACTATTTTTAGTCTAGTGAAAGTTAAAATATCATTCATTCATTCTTCCAAATTTACAATGATTTTATGGTAAAACTAAATTTTCATGCCCAACACCATATAGATATATGGTTTAATTTTTATATATAAAAACTGCGTAGTCTAACTAATAAACAAAATGACTTTTTTCAGGGCATTTTTTAAGTTAATTTTATCCAAAATGTAGGTGAGATTTTTAAAATTTTGAGTTTAAGTTGTTTAATTTATAGAGATGAAATGACTTTTTCAGGGCATTTTTTTTGGTTAATTTTCCACCAAAACGTGACAAATATTTTTAAAAATTTAAATTTAAATTGTTTAATTTGTAGAATTTGAATACCCAATTTTTTTTTGCTCAAGGGTTAAGGAAACACCCCATCATCCGGCCCCTCCTTGACCCTTGAGCCTTTAGCCCAGAAGAGAAACATTAAATACATTTATACATTTAAAAATGTTTGAAAACGCCCCATCAAGGATGGGGCCCCTCCTTGACCCTTGAACCTTTGGCCCAGAAGAGAAACATTAAATACATTTATACATTTAAAAATGTATTTCAAACGACAACAAAATTACAAATTTACTTAAAATTTTATCTCCAAATTCATTAGGAAAAATCACTTCATCTACTTAAATTTTTTTATGTTATTATACTTAATTGAATCTTTATCACCATTATAACAACTCAAGTATATTCTTTACCTAGTGAACAAACAAAAAGAAATGGGTAAATTATGTGTTAGTTTATTAATTTAGGTTCACATGGACTCTTTATCACCATTATACCAAACCAAGTATATTACAAAAGGAAGGGTAAATTATGTGCTAATTTATTAATTTAGGTTTAAAATATGACACCTATATACAACGGGTGCTGATATTTAGATGATGTTCTAAAAATAAAACATCATAAAACATCACATCACATCAGAGAAATGCCCATCCCAACATTGTTAAATATGTTTATTAATTTAGGTTCACATGGACTCTTTATCACCATTATACCAAACCAAGTATATTATATATCCTACAAATAAACAAAAGGAAGGGTAAATTATGTGCTAATTTATTCATTTAGGCTTAAAGTGTGACACCTATATACAACGGGTGCTGAGATTTAGACGATGTTTTAAAAATAAAACATCACATCACATTAGAGAAATGTCCATCCCAACATTGTTAAATATGTTTTGAGTATTTAAAGACGATAAAGCATTTTATATATAAAATTTAGGCTTATAATCAAATTTAATTATTAACCTATAAAAACTAAAGTAAATAAATATTTTTGCTTTTTGCTTTTTATAATTATTTAAATATTATATAACATTTTTCATATATATTTAATTGTACTTTTGTGAAATTCATATAAACAAAATAATAAATATTTTTTATATTAATTTTTAATTTACTTAATATTATATCAAAATAAATATTTATATTTAAATAGATACACACTATAACATTTATTTAGATTTATTTTAGTTATGGTTCTACTAAACACTAAGAGGGATCAAAGGGAGAACTGTAAATCATTTTTTTTATAGTGAAAAGAGATTTAATGATTTGATATCTCTTAACGCTTGTTAATTCCAGAATTAAGATAGATCTATACTGGTTTAATTATTAGTCTTTAAATAGACTACATTAGAAAAAATACCATAACAAAAAAATAAACTAGAAAATTTTATGTTTTCATTCTATTTTATTTTATTTTTTAATTTTAAATTAATTTAATTTTAGCTAATTTTAAATTAATTTTAATTTATATATATATATATATATATATATATATAGTAGGTATAGGTTGAAACATGTAAATATAAAGGTTTAATTTTTATAACTAATGAATAGTTTCCAAGGATAATAAGAGAATCTTATGTCTTTTCTTTTTAGTGTAATATTTGTCATTTTGTTTGGTTGTGAAACTTAAAAAATAAAAGACAAAATGGTTTTTTATACTTGCACTGATGATATAATCATTAGTGAAATTTTGAAGTTTAAAATAGGTATCCTAAGGAATATATAAAATAATAATGAAAATAATAAAATAAGGTTATATGACAACATCAAATTTTAGAGGGAGAAAAGAAAAACTACTTTTTCAATTCATATTTTAAACTCATCTCCTTACAATTTTACTCAAATTTTGAGTGTGAGCACTCATTGGATGCATAATTTAATTCATCGTCCAAGGATTACTCATGTTGCAAACTTTCGATAGAACGGACTACATGAAAAAGCGCAAGAGGACATTGGGATCATCAGCAACAGTGGGTTTTGCTTGCAGGTATCAAGTTGCATGTGTTATTTCCTTGCTAGTTTGGGCATGCATGGAACGTGCATGTGGTTTCTTGGTTATGATATGTCATTGGCATGGAGGATTTTCTAGATTGACAATGAAATTTCCTAGCCTTTCCATTTCCTGGATAGCTATGGTGTTGTAGGTTTACTTCTTTGTTTTTATGGTTGGTTCTCATGTTTCCTTTAGCTTGGGTTGTGTTACTAGTTCCTAGAAGCCCTGTTACAACTTGGGTTGAGTTACTAGTCTTAGAAACCTTGGTTGGACAAATTCTCTAGAAGCACTTGATGGGTTGAGTTACTAGTCCTAGAAGCCCTGTTTGGATAAACACTCTAGAAGCCCGATGACAGTTGTGGGTTAAGTTATTAGTCCTGAAAGCCTTGGTTAAAATAAATGCTCTGGAGCTCTGGAAGGCTTCGGTAGAGAACAATCTAGTGATGGTTGTGATGTATGAACGTGAGGTGGAAACATTGTTTGATGGGTTGAGGTGGTTTAGCCTCGGGAAGCCCTGGATGGTTTTGGTTGAATTTTTTTATGAGATCCCACATTCATGCTTGAAATATGGCATGGAGGTGATTGGCTGAAGAGAGACTTGGCTCAACCAATCTATGGTCGAGTGGAACATGGTAGTCCTATACCTGGTTGGCTCTTGCATCATTAATATGAAGTTATTTCTCACTATTATTTCATGAGTATTGTACTCGTTATATGTGGATTATATGGTTTTTTTCCTTGGTATCTCTATGCTTATTATGTTGGTTATGAACATGTATCATGATAGTGGCTATGTATGGCTCTCATCATGTTTTTACTCGTAAATGAATGAACAATGTATCTATGGCCTAATAGATGAAATTATAGCTAATATGTTGAGGCATCAATGCTTCTTAGCAATTCTCATATAAGTATGAGACCCCTATGCTCAATTCTGTTATTAAGGCCTGTATGTTTCATATTTGTGATATGTTTGACGAAATGTGTGTCATGGCTAATAGGGGTCCAGTCTAGTCCTTGTTAATGTTTTTGTAGATATATCATTGTCTTTTTGTGATAATTCATAAACCTGTCATTGAGTTCTAGGCAATGACCTAGGCTCTCGGCCTGAAAAAGTGGCACAAATCCTGGAGTCGCAGACACATGTTTGAGGAAAAAAGTCCCCAGATGCATGGATACCCATGTTGTGGGAGCGTATAAAGCCTCCTGGACGCATGCTTGTCCATATCAAGGGAACTTTTAGGGGTTTAATTGTCTAAAAATGTAGTGGGACCCAGGGGTTGGTTACCTAAGTGGTTGGGATGGCTCTTGGGAGTTATGTTGCTAATGTGGAAGGTATGTGTGATGTCTTTTACTGGTTCCACTTCCTCAACTAACACATAGGCAATCAAATCATATCATAGTAACTTCTCATCACATGTTTACCCGGTTGGTCGGTTACTTGGGTAGATGTGGGAGGAGAGTGTTACAAAATTTTAAACTTTAACTGTAATTAGATTTTAGTTTCAAGGCTCACCATGAGTTCACCTGAATTCCCTACAATTTAATCTAACATGATAATATGAACTCTTTACTTGTCGATTAAAAAATAACTATGAGAAGGAAGAGATTCAAACAATGCAACAAACAACACTTCCTAATAAAAAATAATTAGACACAACTGCTCTAATTTACTAATTTCATTCAAAACCCTAAATGCAATGCAAAATATGCAAAATGATAGGATTTTTCTTTTCTTTTCTCTTAGTTTGAAATGGAATGAAAACTAAGATGCAACAAGATCACTGATAAAAGAAATCACATAGAATATGATTGTAATATAAATTTCTTCAAGTCAGGAAACGATCAAGTGAAAATTCACCAAAGATCTAATTGATAAGAAAAATAAAAATCAAAGAAATCCTTACCAAATGCTAATAAAACCAAAAAAACATAAAAATGGCTTTTTAGAGGTAAAGACAAACTCAAAGACACAAAAAAAAACTTTTTGAACTCAGGTTGAATGAGGAGCAAGGATAAGGAATGCAAATTTTTCCATCCTACAAGGATTAGCACAAGTGTAGAACATTAACCAGTGCTTTGTAGTGCAGGTAAAGAGAAGGGATAGGTGTGATGAAGCTCTTTGTCTCAAGATTAGGGGGTTTGCTGAGGTAGTTTCAGTAAAAAAAACATGGCACAAAAACTCAACCAAGCTGAAAAGGAAGTTTTCTTTAGGTCAATCAATTTCTGAGTGAGGCAATTAAGGTCGCTTCAAGAGGTGAAAAGGGTGTTAAGATGAAGGAAACCACTAAGGGAAGAATTGGTCCCCAACATAGTTGCCAATTTATTATATGGAATTTTAACGATGTCATACAAACGTGAATTCCTTAGATCTAGTGGCCTTATCTAGAACAATAGAAGAAAAAAAGCTTCAAGTTTTCCTTAGAGAGATTATAAAATGGAAAGAATCCTACCTAGAATCTGTAGCAATCCTTCTTTTCCTCCTTGCTTGTAAGCTCCAACTCTAGCTCCAAGTGCTATAATTAGAACCTGCACATATGACTAAAACAAGAAAAGGAACCACAATCCATGTAGCATAGTCTCAAATCTCTATTCAATGAATCAACATGGTATTGAAATATATGAGTGCAAATGTAACACATCAAATATAGGAGAACAAGATGATCTTTGTATTGATAAATATAGGAGAGAGTTTACAACCATAAATAGAAGATGATCTTGTAGATGTCTCCCCAAGTTGACTTGTCCTTCCTTGTCACAAAGCACACCTCAACATAAACCCTAATGAATGAATGTGATGACTCCTTTAGGTTCAAAGCTGCAACATCCAACCCAAACCTTATGGGAGGTAGTAAATTTATAGGAGTGTGGTAGTTTAGGAATTTTTATCCAATTACCAATGTAGGCTTGAGATCCACTTATGATGGGAAGATGAGCTCAATGGATAAGAGATGAGGTCTCCAAGGCAAGATTAGATGGGATTCGAGCTCCTATCCATGGTAAATAGTTAAAACTACCTTGGAAGCTTCTAGAAGAAGAAACTTCAGAATTTTTTTTTTGAATTTCTAAAATCAACGCACCTATAGAAGGGGGAAATAAGTGCTGACTAGTGCTATTTGAGAGGTATGTAACATGCGGTGAACGCAAGTGGATAAAGAGACAAGGTGCACTGAGGCTAAAAACAATGTTTTTGTCCTAATTGTACTAGAAACTCAAACTTTTTGGAGAAGTGATTCTTAGGGCTTCGTGAAGGGGTTATGACAAAGTGTTCCAGGATTTTAATTGATACGATTTGTAGGCCTATTGTGTTGATGTGACAAATTGGCCTGTAACAATAACCTTGAGAAAATTTCTTATCCAATTTGGCAAAGAAAACTACATAATAGAGGCACACTACACCAAGACTTTATAGCTCTATAGATGCATGTCTTCCACGCAAAACTTGGGAAAAACAACCTTGCTCACTTTGTTACATAACCTTCAAAGTTAATATTTTTCTTATGTTATTCATTTAATTTTATATTTTCGAAAGTTTACTCTTCAGTGTGAAGAGAAGTGCGAACACGAAAAAATAAAATCGGTTGCATGCAGTCCTACATTTTGTTTATATTTTGTTGTATGCATTAAAATTTATTAGAGTTTCTTAGTTAAGAATTTGTCAACCATTGGTTTTAACTTCCTCATGAAAATTCACTAGAATATGTCTTTTTCATAACAACTTAGTTTAGATACAATTGTTATTGAGTTTTATTTAGGAGATGAAATGATGACATCAAAAGTAAAATTAAACCATGGATAGGTAATATCCTCAACTCCTACAAAGACATGTATATATTCTTATTGGGTTTTATGATATAACAGAGGAGCGTATTAGGTTTTACGGTCTAACAATAAAGCTTCAAGTAGACTGTCTTAACTTCATACACTCCTAATCTATTATTGAGCTTCAAGATCCATCTTAACTCATGATCTATTAAGCATCAAGAGGGATCAAATCTCTGAAGGTGCAAACATTTCCTCAAGTTTTGCACTCAAAAAAAGGTTTGCATGGCAAGAGATTTGATCCCTCTTGACACTTGATAGATTTGAAATTAAAATGGATCTAGGTTGGTTTTATTAAAACCTTAATAATACATATAGTTAAATACATGCAATTGACATTTGTTTTTAGAAAAAAAGAGTATAATTTTTGTATGTTAATAATTAAATTTAAATATGAAATTCTAAAATATCATAATTATGAATATAAATCATTATTATTTTAATTTCTATAATTAAATAAATGTAAATTATTTATATTTTATATATATTTCACATCTTTATATATATAGAAATATTCTTATATGTTTATTAATTAAATTTAAATAATAAATTATAAAATACCATAATTACAAAAATAAATAATTATTATTTTAATATGATAGATATATTACAAATTATTTCTCAAAAAATTATTTATAATTTTATTAAAAAACAAATTAAATCTAATCTTATTATTTTCATTTTTTATTATTTTCCAATATAACCCACGACCTATAACCCTTAATGACAAGGGCTCGTTTAATTCACCATTATAGTATCTCCCTTACTCTAAAAACACCCCTCGATCTAAAATAAATATAACTATTCCATGTCCTTCTATATAAAAAATATATATTATTAATATAACAAAGTATTTGCTGGGGGACACTCGTTTGGGGGACACTCGTTTAAGCAAGGCGTGATACAATTTGGACCTTTTAAAAGACTAAAAAGACTTTGCATCATTAAAACACTTTAAAAAATTATATATTGATTATAAAAGACAAATTGGATTATTAATATAATGATTTGCCTCTTAAAACAAGAAAGAGTTTGCATCATTAAAACATTTAAAAAACGTGCATGCCTATGATCGAGGCGTTAGGCACATGCTCGAGAAAAAATGTTGCTTTTATAAATTAATAATTAAATTTAAATATAAACATAAATTATATGGTAATATATATATAAATAAATTAAATATATATATAATTAAAAAAATTCTAAAATATTATAATTATAAATATAAATAATTATTATTTTAATTAATTTTAATATGTTATACATATCATAATTAAAAATATATATATAATAAAAACAAATTAAATTTAATCTTGTTATTTTCTATTTTTATTATTTTTCAATTTAACTCTTAATGACAACATTAAGGGTTTAATTCACCACGGTATTATGTCCCCTACTTTAAAAACACCCCTCGATATAAAAAAATTAACTATTCCATTTCCATATATATAATATGTATTATTAATATAACAAAGTTTTTGTTGGAAGGCACTCGTTTGAGCAAGGCCTAATACAAGTTGATCTTTTAAAAGAACAAAAAGACTTTGCACCATTAAAACACTTTTAAAAATCGATATAATAATTAGAAAAGACAAATTGGATTATTATTATAATGATTTGTCTATTAAGACAAGAAAGAGTTTGCATCATTAAAGCACTTAAAAAACCTATATGCCTAGGATCTAGGGCCATGCTTGATATCATAAGGTGGGGTGGGTAGTGGTGTGGTGTTACGTGCACCACATTAGAGAAATGTCACATCCCAACACTTTTAAATATTACATCCCAACATTGTCAAATATGTTTTGAGCATTGAAAGACGGTAAAATATATATGTATATATCTCTATATATATAATTTAATATATTTTTTTTAATAATTATTTAAATATTATTGTATTTTTTAAAATTCATATAAATAAAATAATAAATATCATTTATATTAATTCTCCATTTATTTTAAAACTTTGTATCAAAATAAATATTTAGACTTTTTATATTAAGACTTCTTATATTATATTCAAATAGATACACACTCTTTTGTTATAATATTGATTTAGATTTATTTTAATTATGGATCTACTAAACATCGAGAAGGATCAAAATTTTCTCTTGAAATGTAAATTTTTTATAGTGAAAAGAGATTTGATCTCTTATCGTTTGGTAGATCTAGAGTTAAGATAGATCTATGTTGGTTTAATTATTAGCCTTTAAATAGGCTACATTAAAAAAAATTACCATACAAAAAAATAAACTAGAAAATTTTATGTTTTTTTTTTTTAATTAATTTAATTTTGTTTTATTTTGACTAAGTCGAAATGTCTTTTTCTCCCTATTAAACTCAAAAAACCTTTCAATACAACTAATTAGATATATATAAATTATCATATACCTTCTAAAAATTTAAATATAATTTTATTTAATTTAAAATTTTAAAATATTTTTTAATTAAAAAATAATTAATGATTTTAATTATATATATATATATATATATATATATATAATTTTATCCAAATATATGTTAACTTGTTAACAGTGAGATCTAGTATATATAGTCAAATCGAGTTATTACAATGTTATGATTTATATTATACTTTCAAGTAATAATGTTCGTATAGTCTGTAGAATTATATATACATAGTTAAAGATCTATTTAAAAACAATGACTATCCGAGAGGAAGACGATAGGATGAAAATTCCATTACATATTTAGAATGGCTTTAGATAAATCACATTTATGCTTGTTGTGTATATTTAGTCTTGACATATTGACAAAAATGTTTATCTTGGAATGATTACATTAATCCTACATTTCCACTGAATGGTGGCTTCACTGTATCACTTATTTGAATAGGTAAAACATTGGGTTAAGTTTTTTTTTCTTAAATTATTTATATATATATATATATATATATAAAAAAGAAATATATATAATTATGGTATATATTTAAATATGTAAATATAAAGGTTTAATTTTTATAATTTATGAATAGTTTTAAAAGATAGATAAGAAAATATTATTATGTTTTTTTTGTGTTATTTTGATTGGTTGTGAAATTTAAGAAAAAAGATAAAGTGGTTTTTTATACTTGAACTGATGATATAATTATTAGTGAAATTTTCAAGTTTAAAATAAGCATTCTAAGGAATATTATAAAATAATAAAATAAGATTATATTACAACATCAAATTTTAGAGGGAAAAAAGAAAAAACCATTTTTTCAATTCGTATTTTAAACTCATCTCCTTATAGTTTTACTCAAATTTTGAATGTGAGCACTCATTGGATGCATAATTTAATTCATCATCCAAAGATTACTCATGTTGCATACTTTCGATAGAACCAACGACATGAAAAATGGGAAATACATGAAAAAGCGTGATTGCAATCATGTTTTCATGTATTTCTTATTTTTTCATATAGCAGGGTCCATCAAAAGTATGCAACATGTGTAATCCTTAGATGAGGAATTAAATTACGCATCCAACAAGTGTTCATGCTAGAAATTTGAGTAAAACTATAGGGAGATAAGTTGAAAATACGAATTGAAAAAATAATTTTTTTTATTTTTTAATCTTTTTACTTTTTTACTCCAAAAATGATGAATCATTCCCCATGGTTGACATCATCTTCTTGAGTCCTATTTGTTCTTATAAAGTTGATTTTGGTTGTACATTTTTACTTTGAGACCCATTTTAGACCTCAAAATTTCTCTAATGGGTTTGCATAAAATAACCTTTGTAGTGATGTATATGAATCTTGTAAGTGTTAGGTATCCATATTACTTATAAAGAGCAGGTTTGGGTGTAGGAACAAACTCTTTTTATGAACCCAAAATATTTTTTTGATATTATGGTTTGTATACCTACATGAAATTGTAGAACTTAAATGATTATGGTTATGTTGTAAATGTTATAATATGTATATTAGAGTAACTATGCCTATAATTTAGTAAAAAGTTCACATATACATTGGTGTATGGTTGTAAAACATGTGTGAAGGTGTATTTTTACATTTATAACTTAGAAATGCTTTATAGGGTATAAGGCTAAGTTATACTACACATGCACATACAATTATAAGGGATACACATTTCTAGTTTTATTTATAAACTCGTTGAATAAGAATGTGGGCCATCAAAAGCTATATTGGACTTAGGTCTATGGTCTCTAGACATTTCCACCGTGTTTGTAAAATAGGAGGTACATTGCTAAAGAATTCTAGATAGAAATTGATTATGTGTGTATTAGCTGAGGAACATGCTCTATAACAATTCATTTTATATCTTGTTGTGACATCAATAGTTATAACATTTATCTTTTATGAATAATATCATCTACATGGAAGCCAAAAATGTTAATTACAAGAATCTCTCCATTGTTGGGACATTTTTTTTTTAGTTCACAATATCCTCTCCTTCATTCTTAGCAAGAGCCTTTTGTATTTTCTTTAAAGTTTCTTTTAACAATACTTTAAAGCCATCATATCCCTCAATTTTCTTCTTCAATGTTTTCCATTGAATTTGCTTATGATGACATCATTCCAAAGATCAACATTCACACCATATGATGGAAAAAGTGCATATTGGAAGGCGAGACCTTTGATAAAAGCATTTTTCAATGATAAATTATGTGGGTATTTCTCATGTACAATTAGTCTTTACATTTGGAAGATGTACAATCTCGAGAGAAACTATGATCAAAATGGTACTGAGTATCTTTTGATTGATGTAGACAAATGAGATGCAAAGTAGGTTGCAGACCAGAAAATAAAGATTGTTGCATTTCACCATAAGAAATGCAAGTCCTCACCCACAAATTACATGCTTTGCATCACAAAATTCACACCCCACCTCAAGAAATGCACACCCTACCTAAGGAAATACACACTCTACCTCATAAAATGGACACCTTATCTCAAGAAATGTACGCCCTCCATCAGGAAATGCATGCCCTACCTATGATGCTTCAACAAAATAACTTTTGATAAGTTTTCTCTAGACATCTTGCTATCAAGGATTATGTCCACAACTGTCCACTTTGATCAAATTGGAGCCCATGTCTACTCTGAAATATTCATAGAACCAATTTGGCAATGAAAGTTGTTTATTCTTATAATGACGTACATGGGTATGCCTTGAAAACCTTCTCAAACTCTTTTAGGGGAATCCATGAATAATGCAGGAAAGATATTGACTTCCACTTCATTAAATATTTTTTGACTATTTTTTTAGTTGAAGGCCCAAAAGTTGAATCTTCATTATTGTCAACATTTTTTTGTCCATTTGACAATAAATATTTTTATCAACCTTAGATAGGGGATTAACACATTGAGGGCAGCTCCATATGCCAGAAAAGAAAAAAAATAGTGGTGTAACTGAGTATATAAGATGGTATACAATAGGACTTGTATCACAAATGCATGTGCCTTAAAACCAGTCAGGCGCCCTGTGTCCAGTGCATCTTAAGCATATCTTTCATTAGACAACATCAATTTTTTTCAACTTGTAAGAACATTGATGAACCCTATCACCATTGAGTATCTAATAGAAAAAAACTATCAAGGTTGTGTTGAAAATGCCCCCCTCAGCATCTCAAGGCTCTAATGTTATCTACAATGGAATTTTCCCACTAGCTTGTCACAACTTCGAAAGACGATGTAGGACAATGTGTCGGAAATTTCCTTACTTCTGCAAGTTTTTACTTCAGAGTTACACCATCATCTTTGTAGATATTGTGATGATTGCTTAGCGGCTGAAACCTATCTAGAAATTGCCACATGATATTCTTTTTCATCGAACACATGAAAGTTAGATACATTCATCACAAGTGCAAAACACAGGTTCAATGGAAGTTTGGTGGACTAAATCTCTCCATAGCTACCACATGGAATTTTTTTTGCATTTAACACATGACAACTGGATATGTTTTTTGATGGTACGACGAAAATAATTTAATAAACATTCCAAATCGTGTTCATTGGAAGTTACTGTTTGTTCATGGTAATTTCCTCTAGAAAATGTTAGAAATTATTCTAATTTACTAGTGCGATATATTCATGTTCAATGCTTTTATTTTTTATCAACTATAAACCATCTTTGGAAAGGGTGTCATCCTGAACATTGAACTCCCTGTAGGCATACTTGAAATATACCTCCTAAAAGTACCTTGAAATCTCGTTCAAATACTTAGAAAATGGGGATAAACCAATATTATGGACATAAGGTTGATCATACATCCAATTTTAGTGAGAGTTGAATCCCAAAAATATGAAGCCTAGCAATTCCTATGTTAAGTGCATATTCCATAGGAAAAATAATACCTTGAATTCCCCAACATTAGCTATTCTTTTTCTAGATAAGCCTTTGTGGTGAATAAACGAGAATATGATAGAAATATAACAAAACCAAAACTACATTTCTTCCTTGGTCATCAACAAACCCCATTGAAGAAGCTCCATGCATACGACCTATCCACCAAAAGTGTTCCCATATAACCCTATGCTTTTTTATACTCACATTAAGTTTAAAAATTGATAACATAACCAATACTCAGAAAATATTTTAATATATTGGATTGGTTTGTCTTCAAATGAAATGGAGTTGTGGGCAAAACATATTCCCCAAGTGACCAAGAAGGGAATTATCCTAAAATAATTGATCTCTCTTCTTATAAACCACTCTTGGAAGTTAATATTGTTGGGTCCCTATAATACTAGTGATTACCCCATTAATATTATAGTTATACCCCTTATTTATATTGTTGTGCCCCTATTACCCCCTTATTGTTATTTTTGTGCCCCATAGAATCCCTCTATTGTTATTTTTGTGGCTTTATATTATTATTGTTAGGTCGACTGGATTATATTGTGACTCCTTAGACTCATATATATAGAAAGGAGGTTTTGTCATTTGAATCATCAAAGAATTGTTCATTTATGTAATGTGAAGGAGGTTGCCCCCTCGAAGAGGCTGAATTCTAAGGCATTGATCTATCTTTTCTATCTTTTCTTGAGCTGGTTTCATAACATTTGGTATCAGAGCTTTGGATTCTAGGGTTTTGCTGCTCCAAACAGGTCATCGTGGCATTTTCGCTATAACTTTTTTTCTGTGACGTTTCAGAAGTCGCAAAAGAAACCCATTTGAGAAGAAATCGTGCTGAACCTTGGCTCCAAATTTCAGAGCTTTTCGCGTGATATTTGGCTCCAAATTTGTGTTAGTATTTTTTGATGATATACTAATCTACAGCAAGTCTTGGAAGGATCATGTTGAACATGTTGAGAGGGTGCTACAACTATTGGAGGAGAAACAATTATATGCAAAAAGATCCAAATGTTTCTTTGGAGTCCAGGAGGTGGAATATTTGGGTCATATTGTATCTCATGGAGTTAAGGTAGACCCTAGCAAAATTAAAGCCACTAAGGAATGGAAAATCCCCACATCCATAAAGCATCTGTGAGCATTTCTTGGGTTGACAGGGTATTATCGCAAGTTTGTTAAGAATTATGGGAGAATAGCAGCACCTCTAACAACATTATTGAAGAAAGATTCATTTTCATGGACTCCGGAAGCAACAAAGGCCTTTGAACATCTTAAAGAGGCAATGTGCCAAGCACCGGTCTTAGCTACACCAGACTTCACAAAAACCTTTATTGTGGAATGTGATGCTTCAGAAAATGGAATTGGTGCTGTTCTAATGCAAGATGAAAGACCCATTGCTTTTGAAAGTCGTCCAATCAAGGGAAAGTTTTTAAGCAAAGCTATTTATGAGAAGGAAATGTTGGCAATACTCCATGCAATTAAGAAATGGCGACCCTACCTAATGGAAAGACACTTCAAGGTAAAAACGGATCATGATAGCCTTAAATACTTTTTAGAACAAAGATTATCCTCTGAAGAGCAACAAAAGTGGGTCACAAAGATGTTGGGTTATGACTTTGAAATCATATACAAAAAAGGGAAGCAAAATGTGGTGGCAGATGCACTCTCAAGAAAGGATGAGGATGTGGAAGCATTGTTGTGTGCCATTTCTATTATCCAACCAGATTGTATAAACGAAGCAAGGGAGGAATGGAAGAATGACGAAGAAGTGTGGGCACTTATTCGAAAGCTACAACAAGATTCCAGTACTTCTGATACATTTAGCTGGCAAAATGATTCGTTATGGTACAAAGATCGCTTATACCTCTGTAAGAATTCCCAACTAAAACAAAAGATTCTTATGGAATTGCACACTTCTCCCTTAGGAGGGCACTCAGGATTTTTACAAACTTAACACAGGGTTAAGAAGGAATTTTTTGGGGATGGCCTTAAATCATATATTCAAAAGTTTGTGGCGGAATGTTTGGTTTGCCAACAAAATAAAGTTGAAACGATTAAGACACCGGGTCTATTACAACCTTTATCCATTCCAAGCCAACGTTGGGAGGAGGTTTCAATGGATTTTATCACAGGTTTACCCAAGTCTGAGGGAAAGAGTGTCATCATGGTGGTAGTTGACAGACTTACCAAGTATGCACACTTTTGTGCATTATCACACCCATTTAAAGCTAGTACAGTTTCTACTGCATTTATGGAAACAGTTCAAAAGCTACATGGAAACCCAAATATTATTGTAAGTGAAAGAGATCCCATTTTCACTGGAAATATTTGGACAGAATTATTTTCTTGTCTTAGTACTCAGTTAGCTCATAGCTCATCTTATCATCCTCAATCTGATGGGAAAACTGAGATAGTAAACAAATGTTTGGAAGGATATCTTCGTTGCTTTGTATCTGATAAACAGACACAATGGGTCAAATGGTTGCCTCTGGCTGAATGGTGGTATAACACTTCCTTCCATACAGCAACAAAAATGACCCCATTTATGGCACTTTATGGGTATCAACCACCATCCATCACATCATATTTAAGAGAAAATTCTAAGGTTCAGGCAGTGGAACATCACATCGAACATCAACAACAAGTCCTCCAACTCTTAAAGGATAACCTCGTGTTGGCACAAAATAGAATGAAACAACAGGCAGATCAACATCGCAGTGAAAGAAGTTTTGATGTAGGTGATTGGGTATTCCTACGGCTACAACCATATAAGCAAATGTCCCTAAAGCAAGCTAAGAAGGATAATCAACTATCACCAAAGTATTATGGTTCGTACAAGGTGTTGCAAAAGATTGGTACTATGGCATACAAATTGGAGTTCCTGCAGCTTCTCGATTGCACCCAGTTTTCCATGTTTCATGTTTAAAGAAGGTTATAGGTGACAAGCTCCCAATTCAAACAATATTGCCAGAACTTGACGAGGAAGGAAAAATTATATTGGAACCGGAAGCAGTCACAGAAACAAGAACTTGACAGCTACGAAATCGATCAATTTCAGAGTATCTTATCAAGTGGAAGAACTTATCCACTGAAGATTCCACATGGGAGGATGAGAATTTTATGCAGAAGTATCTAGAATTACTCAAGCGTTGAGGACAACACTTTTTTGAAGGAGAGGGGCATGTTGGGTCCCTATAATACTAGTGATTACCCCATTACTATTATAGTTATACCCCTTATTTATATTGTTGTGCCCCTATTACCCCCTTATTGTTATTTCTGTGCCCCATAGAATCCCTCTATTGTTATTTTTGTGGCTTTATATTATTATTGTTAGGTCGGCTGGATTATATTGTGACTCCTTAGACTCCTATATATAGAAAGAAGGTTTTTTCATTTGAATCATCCAAGAATTGTTCATTTATGTAATGTGAAGGAGGTTGCCCCCTCGAAGAGGCTGAATTCTAAGGCGTTGATCTATCTTTTCTATCTTTTCTTGAGCTGGTTTCATAACAAATATCCATAGTCCCTTTATGCCACGAATATTGAAAATCTAATGAAGTCTTCAAATACTTCCAAACCTACATCGAGAATGGGCAAGACAAGAAAATGTGAAGGTAGTCTCCTCTTTTGTTTCACACAATGAACACCTTCCAAGGACAATCTTGTTCCTCTTTTGAAGAAATTCCCAAGTCAATACCCTATTTTTCATAATCATCCACATGAGTCATATACTCTCAGGTGGGCCCTTAACCTTCCACAATTTTGACCACCACCACTTGATCTTAGCATAAATGAGGGATTGTAGAGATACTAGTTGAGCTTCACAATTGAATCACTCATAGTCTTATTTGTTTCCCATGCTAAATCTTTGAGATCACCACTCAACCTTATATGGGCTCTTTTGAATTTAGTTATAAAGTACTCCCATCCTTAACTCATCTTACAATTCAACCCTAATGCTTGCACCAACAACCAACCTTGGGACCAAAGGGTAGTTTGAGTTGGATTGATAACCATATTTAGTCTGCAACTACCTAACTCTTCCAATGTTAAGACCATATTTTCAATGGGAAATACCTCCTGGCCACATCCCATGATTGCATTAGTTTGTATCCTCGCCTATGCCCCATTTTAAACCCTCAATGCCAAGTACTTACTAATCATAAGGAAGGTTAATGCCATGGATAACCATTGATTTTATGCATTTTTTTTACTTCTCTCCATTCTTATATAGTCCACCAAATAATTTGTTGCAATATATTTCTATATGATTATGATCCTCTAAAAAAAAATTGTAAGTGAATTGCGCAAAGACTTTGTAGCAAAGTATTGAATATATATATATATATATATATATATATATATATATATAAAAGCATAGATTTGTCGGCCTTGGAAAATTTCATATGAGTTAAATAAAATGCTTAGGCGAATGTTACTTTCTTTCTAAAGAAAGTTAAGTTCAACATCATATATGAATTTAAAGATGAATAGATGGATATTAATATCAATTAAACGACTTGAGTGGGCTTAATGGTTAAGAGCATGTGGTTCCTCCTAAGAAGTCATAGGTTCAAAGCCAGAGGGAGGTAGAATATGTATGCCTTGGAGTATGTATCCTTTTGTAGACTTTAGCAACCAAATACATAGGACCTTATACACCAATTTGTACATAAAGTCTTATACACCAATTTGGTGTCTATCTTAATCATAACCTTAAAATTAGATAATAATAATATTAATTATATAATTGTCTAAAATCATTAAACTATTATTACACCAAATTTTCTTGCCATGTCTTTATCATCACATTTTAACCCTCTCCAAGTTTTCTTTCCACCATCATGGAAAGAGCCTATGTGACTCAAAAAATTATACAAAATAAAAATGGTATTTAGTATCCTAAAAGAGAAAAAGTTAACACAAATCACAATTATGGCATGATGAAATATACTCATATAAAGTGATATTGACACCTTGATATGCATCTCCGCAAATCACAATTATGGCATGATGCAAGATACTCATACAAAGTGATATTGACATCCAATATGCATCTTCTTCAAATGTGTAGAGCTTCCGTTTGGATGATACGGAAACAAACATTTTATTCCTCTCCCTTGCAATTTCACCCTTCTGTGTTGATACTTGCACATCATCATATTTTGTTATTTCTATGTATCTAAATTCCTTGTTATTTCTATGTATCTAAATTCCAATTCAAATGGTAGATTCCTCTAGTTCTTTGGAGCAGTTTTCTCAACAATTCACATATATTAGTGTTCATTATAAACAGAAATCAACGTTGTTGAAGTATTTTCTCTTGCCAGAGTTTAGGAGAGTCCATTTTACTCAAAAACTAATGGAAAAACGAGTTACAGTTATTCTACTTCAAAATTTTAAATATTAATGGTACTAAATTCATTTCCGAATCCAGATAAAATTAAATGGTAGCCTCTTTAAACACCGCAACACCTTTTCCTCGGAGAAAAAATAGGTAAACAGCAGAAACGCGGAACGCAGAGGGACATCAACATCACATCACATGCGCATCTTGGCGACATCAACATCACATCATATTCGCGCATTTCTTCAAGGGAGTTGTCTATAATGCGACTTTTTGGAGATTTCGGTGATGGAATCTGACGGAAGAAATTGAGATTAAATCATGATTTGTTGGAGTTAAAATGGTTTTTTAACTGCATATTTGGATTCAACACCCTGAAAAACCCCTGGAACGGTTTGATTGTGCAGAAACTAGCTATCAAACTTGGGATTCCAATAAATTGCTGCGCGATTTTCACCGAAAAAACCTCCGAGAAAAACTTTCAAAAAAGCGCGTGGAGGTTTCCTATCTGAAGTATTTTATGTACACCCAACCCTTCGGCTCCCACGCAATTTCACTCTTCTATCTCCGTGCCTGCACATCATCGTGTCCTTTCTTTCTTTCGTGCACTTGGGTGCTTTTCTCAGTCGTTATTTCACCTCTCTCTCAATTAATTTCCAGGGGCGAATTAGAGCTCTTGCATAAGGTTGTGCAAAGCGTTGTGGAAATGGTTCCAAAACCACCCTTGTTTGTGGCAAACCATGCAACCGGTCTCCAACAAAAAGTAGAAGAGTTTGAACGGCTTGTGCAGAAGGACGAGCAGGCATGCAAGGTTGTGGGGATTGTGGGATCTGGAGGAGTTGGAAAAACCACAGTGGCCAAGCAATTCTTCAATGCTAACAGATCAATTTACAAGGGATCGTCGTCTTTTCTGTTCGATGTGGCGAAAAACGCTTTACCATCTTTACAGAGGAAACTTATTAAGGATCTTAAAGGTATAGATATCGAAATTCAGAATTCCGTCGAAGGGTTGGGAGAACTTGAGAGGAACCTGTCCAATTGTAAATCTATCATAGTATTAGATGATATAGAAAATGTTGATCAACTGGATTCTTTCTTGCCAATAAAGAATGTACTTCACCACGAAAGCTTGCTTTTAGTTACAACTCGGGACAAGCAGGTCCTTAGAAATGCAGACATCGAAGAGTCCTTCATTTATCACCTAAAGGAACTTAATACAAAAGACTCCCAAGAGCTTTTCTGCTTTCATGCCTTTTCAGAGCCACATCCACCGCCAGAATTTAATGATGTTGTAGATGGCTTTTTAAAGACCTGCGGTGGATTGCCACTATCTCTGAAAGTGCTTGGGGCTTCGCTACGTGGGAAAAATAGCATATCTGACTGGCAAGAGCTATTGAATGGACTTGGCTTACTTCATCAAGATATAGAGAAGAATCTCAGAGTTAGTTATGATTCGCTCAATGAACAGGAGAAGCAAATATTTTTGGATATTGCCTGTTTTGGCAGAGGAGAAGAGAGAGATAAGTGGATTAAAGTTTGGAGTGGCTCAGGTTGGCCAGGTTCGGTGCGTTTTCAAACTCTACAGGACAAGTGTCTTGTAGAGTTGGAGTACAGAGGAAGAGAAAAAATTATAAGAATGCATGATCTTCTCGTACTCATGGGAAGAAATATCGCCCAACAAAGATCATTGCCGATCCGTATATGGTGCGGCACGTTCAGAAGAATTTTCGAGCTCTTGGAGGAATCCTTATATGTAAGTGCTTCAATCCTGTAATCGTTATATGTTTCCGTGTAAACAACTTTCAATATTGTTTATTCAGTGACTGTGCGGTGTACCATGTGATGAATCGTTATTGATTTTAAATAACTAACAGGAAACAATAGAAGTGCGCGGAATTAGAATGGCCCCTCCGTCCACTATCGCTAGAGATACTGATCACGCTGAGGAATGGCTAAAATTAGAAGAGCTACTAAACAGAGAGGAGAGGTTCCGAATCAAGAAGTTGCAAATTCTTGAGGGTGAAGGCGATTTTGTAGAAAGAATGTTGAAGCTGAAGATACTCTCAAGCAACCTCCTATCGCTCCGCTGGAATGACTGTCGCTGCTCATGCCTGCCTTCTTTTTCAATGAATGATTTAAGAGTTTTAGAAGTGAACGGGAGGGAATTGGAAAGATTGTGGCCGGAAGACGAATATCGGGTACGTAGACGTAGATGCTGTAATTTGCAAGTGAGAATCATTGTTATTTGATCAGTTTTTTAGTTATTGAAACGTGAACATTGCAGGCACCTCAGCAGTTGCTGCAGTTGAATATTGATGCTCTACTGTTAGAGTTTCCAAAATCATTAGGGAAGCTGCGGCATCTCGAAAAGATTGTACTGAAAAGTGCTCGTCTAACGAGGATGCCAGATCCGTTGTGGGATTTGAGAGATCTCCAACACATCGCTTTGGTTGGCTGTGAAAATTTGGAGATACTTCCGGATTCTTTGGGGAATCTGACAAATCTCCGATACTTGAATCTTAGTTTGTGCAAAAGTTTGAGGGTGCTTCCAGATTCAATGGAGAAATTGAAAAAACTCAAATTCATCAATCTAGACTCGTGCAAAAAATTGGAGAAGCTTCCACATTCCTTGCTGAAAATCCGAGATATCCGTTGCACCCCAGCCATCAAATACGAGTATCACGACGGGATGGACATTGACCTCAGTGGGTTCCCTTGTTTGAAGATGCTTCCTTCTTTATTAATGTATTGGAAATGGATCGAGACCCTCAGCCTTAATGGTTGCGAAAGTTTAAAGAGTCTTCCAGATTTTTTAGGAGAGTTAATATATCTCCGTTATATCAATCTGAGAATGTGCAAAAGTTTGGAGATGCTTCCGGAGTCTTTTGGGAAGTTGGAAAATCTCAGAAGCATCTGTGATGTGAAAGTTTAAAGAGGCTTCCAGATTGTTTGGGGAAGTTGACATCTCTACAATTTATCGATCTGGCACTGTGCAAAAGTTTGGAGATGCTTCCGGACTCTTTTGAGAATTTGAAATACCTCCGTGGCATCAACCTCAGTGGATGTGAAAGTTTAAAGAGGCTTCCAAATTTATGGGCAAATCCACAACTTCGACATCTGCATTTGAAGGGTTGCTCCAGTTTGACCATGTTCACTAAAACACTTGGAAATCTCTCTCCGGTTGAATGCTTAGATCTATCAGGTTGTCCCCAGGTGGAATTATTGCCGCCGGAAGTTGGACATCTACCGTATCTGGAAAAATTAAATTTGTTCGATACAAACTTAAAAGAGTTCGCTTTTGATGTTGTGTCTTTCAAAAAGTGGGAAGTCCTCATATTAGGAAGCCCTCTGTTGGAAGTGTTGCCAGCTTCACTTGGTTACCTCACGAAATTAAAGCAATTGTGGCTCCATGGATGCGTGCAACTACAATGTTTGCCGGATTCAATTGAACTGTTGACTGAGTTGACAGAGTTGAATATAAGGAAATGTGGAATCCAATGCTTACCACCAGGTATCATGAAGATGAACGTTAGCATTACACAGGTGTCCTTTAAGGGAACTGCCATTTGGAAAGATTGAAGGAGAAAAAGGAATGCTTGGGCTCAATGTTTTGCAGCTGAGCGGCATAGAAATATGTGAGGTATCCTTTCCTGAAGGTGTTTGTCCAAACCTTGAACATCTATCCATCACTTTCTGTAATGGCCTGGTAGAAGTGAGAGCATTGCCGACAACATTGATATCTCTATCTCTAGATTTAAAGGGGTGTCGTGCATTGATGAAAACAGGAGGGTTTTGTGGTCTTGCAAAGCTCACAACACTGAACTTGAGTGGGTGTGATAACCTACAAACGGATGCTCTGCCAGGGCTTCAAGCCTTAATTTCTTCAAATTGCACATTATTAAACACTCAACTTGACACTTCCGACGGCAACGAGGAGGATGCTTTGTCGGAGGTGTTTTGCGACGATCTTCAAATTGCACATTATTAAACACTCAACTTGACACTTCGACGGCAAGGAGGAGGATGCTTTGTTGGAGGTGTTTTGCGACTATCTTTAAGTAATTTTATTAGAGCTTAGAGGTTAAATCAATATTACTTGCAATAGTAACCAGAGTGGTAACAGTGCTTTGTTGGAGGTGTTTTGCGACTATATTTACTTTCAATCAGAGTGGTAACAGTGCAGACACGACTCTTTTTAATGAGTGTGTTCATTGACTATTTTAAAGCATTCGGTCTTTTATGGACTGTAATTCAAACGGAGTGCGAACTGCCAATCTGTTACATGGGCTGAATTTTTGCTGGCTGAATTTGATGCATATAAAAATGAAAATGATTTTGAATTAGAGTTGTTTTGACAACAATTTTGCTTTTTTAATAATGCAGCTAAATGTTCCAAGTACTTTTAAACCTGTCAAAAGCATGTGTTGCAAAACGTTATACGTTTGCTAAGACCTGCTATAGAATATGTTTCTCAGATGGACAAACGAATTATCTCCAATATTTCATTTAACAAGTTTTACCAAACACAACAAAAATTCTATAGTTCATTTTTATAGATATGTATATTTTGAAATAGGTTTTTTACAATTTAATTTAATTTTATGCAAATAATAAATATTTAATTTCACAAATTTTATTTTTCACAATTTTTTTTTTGAAATAATTATAAATAAATGAAGAAGATTTATTTCAAAATTAATTATGTTTTTTTTTTTTCCCAATTTAATCAAACAATATATTATATATGAAATATTTTGATTATAAAATGGGTTATGATTTTTTAGACATGTGCTATTGATAAGTCAAAGTATTGGTTTATGATATTGTAATAAAGATTATTTACAAAATAAAAATCTCCCTACCAAAATGGGGTGAATCTCCATGGTTAAGGAATCTTGTTTTATATATATATATAATTATTACATATAATGATATTTTAAAGTAAAGTTATAATTTAGTTCATTGTTATGATTATTTTTAATCTTGTAATATGAGATGTATCATAAGTGTGTGTTTTTTTGCCTATCATAAAATGATGGTTATAGGCTTTTCCCAAGGATTTAATTTATATAGCTATGTTAGTAATACAAATAAATATGGATTATAATTTTTTGTAATATTTATAAATATGTTTATAATTAAATACAAAATTATTTAAAATAGATGAGTATATATTTTGTCATTTATATTGGTATATTATGAGTGAAAAATTAGAGAAATTTCATATTTTAGTAGGCCCCAATTTTGAGATTTGGGATCCAAAATCTTCCAATGTCAGTTTTCATCATCAAACTACACCAACCCCTCAATGTAGTTCTACGAACCAAGAACTTTCCAACACTATGAAAATCACCTCAATCGGAGTTCATATGTGACATGTATGCCTCAATGTGGTTCTATGAACCAAGAACTTTCCAATGCTATGAAAATCACCTCAACCAGAGTTCATATGTGACATGTATGCCTCTTGCAACGCTGTGAAAATCACCTCAATCAGAGTTCATATGTGACATGTATGCCTCTTGCAAGTTAAGTACCCTCTTGACCATCATTACTAAGTGGATGTCTTGTCAACCCTCATTACTTGCATGTGTGGGGCTAGTCACACATAGAATTTTAAGAAGAATCTATAGGGTCCAAAATTCTAACATCAATTTAAGGTTGAAGCATGTAAAAATTCTAATCCTAATCCTAAATGCCTACCATACTATGTTAATTATTGAGTTGTTAGGAAGATATTTGAGTGCATAACATAGGAGTGATATTTAGGCCCCAATATCAAAAGAAACCCCATAATAAGTGCACATTTCTTTGTACCTCCATTTCATAATTAAAGAAAAGAGATTATAGCATAAACCTCACCATCTAGTTGAATTTTCTCTTATATCACAACTTCTATTGATTTGTGTGAATGGTGTATTCATTTACTTGTTTTTTCATTTTCAAATTTCAATTATTTTCATAAATATAAGCACTCTGCTAATAATAATAAATCTAAAATCTAAATAAATAAATCACATAATAACATTTTTCAAAATATTATAATTACAACACGGAAACAAAACAATGAAATACTAACCTTAAAAAAAATCATAAAAATAATAACCCAGATATATATATATATATATATATATATATATATATATATATATATATATATCAAAATTTCGTTTTAATAAATAAATCTCAAAAACAACTTGCTTAATTTTACTTAAATACTTCTTAAAAAAATATCCCCAAAATCTAGAGTTTTTTTTGCTTTCTATACAATTCCTGGTTCTTCTACTTAGAGTGGAGATTAAAACAAAGATATCCACTGACACCCACTTAATTAATTATTTGCGAAAGCGCCTCAAAAAAATGTAAATGTATTGTTAAATGATAATCTCCCTAGAGTTTAATGTTTAAACATGTTATAAGTGTATTTATGTTGGTCAACTACAACATAAAGGGTGAACGCTCTGTAACGCTTTGCAACCAAACCCTAGAAGCAGCGCTCAGTGAACACCCTCGGGGGGGGATCGACCCCCGCAGCCTTCGGCCCCTTCGTTTTCAGCAGCCTCCCTCTAGAGCCCACCTTTACCTCATCCGCCTCCCGATCCAGGGACAGAGGCAAAGCGCCGGCGGCAACCTATGCCTCGACAGCCATGGACCTGCGGCTGAGAAAAACTTCCCAAACCAAAACAGAGCAACTGGATCATCCCCCTGCAAACCGATATTGAAGGAAACTCCCTCATTAATCATCGAAGACCCATGGATTGAAGAATATAGAGATCACATGAGAAAACATGCCCTAATCTGTCACTTCATGGTAGTAAGACTCAATGAAAAATCCCTCTGCTGGTGGATAAACCAGAAATGGAAGCCCAAAGGGAACTATGAACTACAGTTAGGAGCAAGGAATTTTTTCACAGTCATCTTCACCCACAGGGAAGACAGAGATCGCACCTTCGAAGGAGGCCCATACTTCTACAACTCGACAAGACTCTACATAATGTACTGGAAGCCAAACTTTGTTCCAAAGCAAGAAGACTTCACAAAAGTTCCAGTCTGGCTCAGGCTATACTCCCTGCTGGTGGATTATTGGAATGAGCGGATCCTGGAAGCCATCAGGAACAAGCTGGGTATATTCATCAAAACTTCAGACCTCACATCTCAAGGTAAATACATTGCCTACGCTAGAATCTTTGTTTATATGGATGTCTCAGGACCTCTCCCAGGTTATATTGCTCTAATCCACAAAGGTATTCAATGGAAGCAGGCCATCGAATATGAAAATATTCCTTTTAGATGTAGGAAATGCTGACAACATGGACATCTTAGTCATGGGTGCCCCCTAAATCAACCCCCATCTCAACCCTAAACAGACAAAGCGGACAACCCATCCCCAGATTTCATCCCTGTTACCAGGAAGAGCAAAAAGCAGAAAGGGAAAAATCCTCTAAAAAACCCCCCAACCCAATCCTCACCCATCAAAATAGCTTTGAAGTTCTAAGCAACCAGGATCCTTTCGAAAACCCTCCGAAATCCCAAGCCCCCCCGGCTCAAGATCCACCTGGGCAGCCTCAACTATCCAACCCTTCAACCACCTCCATCCCTGGCTCGGACCAACCCCAAACCAAGGAGCAGCTTCAAGTCCCGCAACCCAACTCAGACCACAGCGATACAAGCTTCGCTCCTCGGCATACCCCTCCTTGCAAAAAACATCAGCCAAATCAGTTTCCCTCAACCGCTCCTACCAATCCTCTGGAGAAATTCTGGGGGACCTGGATCTCTAGGAGGTCAACGAACAATGGTCCAAACAGGGTGTGAATGCCATTCCCCAGGAACACTTGGAGAAAATCGAAATGGCATACTTGCAGTTAGAATATCTGAATCAGGATGCAACTAAAAAAAATGGGGAGAAAGCTGCCAAACAGGCATCCAAGCAAACCTAGACCTGGACCAATACAAGACGAAAGGTCTAAGAAGAAAACGAGGCAGAAAATTGACAAAGCAACAAATACAAGAACTCGATAGGCGCCTAATAAATGAAGGAAAGATGAGGGCTCTGGTCCTAGCCACACCGAAGATTTCTTAATGAAGATAACTACATGGAACATCAGAGGGCTAAATGGCACCTCCAAAAGACGAATCCTTAAAAACCGTATTTTCATGCAATCACCAGACCTAATCTTACTACAAGAATCCAAATGCTCAGCCAATGGCATAAAAACACTCAAGAAACTATTTGCAAAAGGCTTTCAATGCACAAGCGCAATAGCCATTGGGCAAGCAGGAGGGCTCCTAATATTTTGGAACAAAAGAAAGTTCTTTTTGCAGAATTCTCTGTCCACTAAGCATTCACTATCAGTGATATTCAACATGCCAGACTCACAAAAAACGATATGCATCACCAATGTGTATGGGCCGCAGCGAATTCAGGAGAAGTTCAAGATGCTAGAAGACTTGAACGAAATCAGACATCACCATGGTGCCAACCACTGTATCCTAGGTGGAGATTTCAACATTATCACCAACCTAGCAGAGAAGAAAGGGGGCCTAAGAAGATTAGATAAAGATGCGGAAGCTTTCAGCACCTTCATAGCAGAATCTAAACTCATTGATGTTCCCACAGTCAATGGTCTACACACATGGAACAATAAGCAAGGGGGAAATAGACAGGTTGCATCAAGGCTTGATAGGTTCCTCATATCGGAATCCATCGTGCTCCAGAATCTAGACATGGAAGCCAACATCCTGCCCATTGGGGGATCAGATCACTGGCTAGTACAGTTGCACTTCACCAATATGATCAAGCCCCAAAACCGACCTTTCAGGTTCGAAAGATTCTGGATAGACCACCCAACCTTCACGCAGAATATACAAAGTTGGTGGACCCAAACCTCTGTAAAGAGTGACAACATTATGTACATATTTCAGCAAAAGCTCAAAAGCATTAAAACAAAGCTTAAATGCTGGAACAAGAACACATTTGGTAACATTTTTCAAGCCAAAAAAGAGCTCGAGGAAAAAATGGCAGGCCTCCAACAATCAATGATCAAGGACGGGCCTAACGAGGATAGGCTAGCTCAGGAATCAAACCTCCAAAAGCAATGGGAAGACAAGTTAAGACAAGAAGAGCTGCTATGGAAACAAAAATCGCGGGTGTAGTGGCTAAAGCATGGGGAACGAAACACAAGCTTCTTCCATAAATCAACCATTCAGCACAGAGCCAACAATCGTATTCTATCTCTCAAAAAAGATGATGGTGCCAAAGTCTCAACCAGAGAGCAAATAGGATCAAAACTAAATCTATACTTTCAGTCACTACTCTCTGAGCCCAATCAAGATAGAACCCAAGCTATCAACAAAATCACTAGTGCTATTCCCCCTTTAGTAACGAAGGAGCAAAACTCCCTTCTCTTAAGAGAATTCATTGAGTAGGAGATCGAAGATGTCGTCTTCACCATGGCCTCTGAGAAAGCCCCTGGACCAAAAGACTTCACAATCGAATTCTTCAAAGCCTGCTGGCACATAATCAAAGCAGACCTTTTCAATCTGATTAAGAACTTCCACAGAACCAAGAGAGTGCTGCCAGCCATCAATTCTACCTTCCTCACCCTCATCCCCAAATCTGATCATGTTGATTCCCTCAACAAATTCAGACCTATAGCACTTTGCAGCGTCATCTATAAAATCCTCTCAAAATTGATGGCCAACAGACTTAAACCCATCCTTCCCTCAATCATTTCTCACGAACAGTCTGCATATGTTGAAGGAAGACAGATAACCGACAGCATCATTCTCAATCAAGAGGTGCTGCATTCTATAAAAACTCAAAAAATCCTGGGCATGCTCATTCAACTTGACCTCTCCAAGGCCTTTGACAAAATCAGTTGGACATATATCAGAGAAATCCTTAAGGCTTTCAGCTTTAGTCAGATTTGGATAAAATGGATAATGGATATGGTCTCAGGAGCATTCTTCTCAATCATGTTGAATGGAGGCCCCCTACAACCATTTCGCCCATCCAGAGGCATATAACAAGGGGATCCTTTGTCACCTTTTCTCTTTGTCATCATGGTAGAAGGCCTCGGAAGATCCCTATCCCAAGCGGTCCAAATGAATCAGCTCAAAGGCATCAAAGCCACGCATAAGGGACCTACAGTAACGCATCATCAATTTGTCGACGATACAATGCTTATGGGAGCCCCCACACTGAAGGAAGCCCTAACCTTCAACAAGGTGTTGAGTACCTTCACAGAAGCCTCAAGTATGGAGATCAATCTAGCTAAATCCAAATTATTTTTCTTCAACACTTCTATTCCTGTGCAAAGAAATCTCAGCAAAATTCTCAAGATCCATAGGAACTCCCTTCCAACCAAATACCTCGGCATACCACTTTCAGAATACGCCCCCAAAGATGTAAATTGGGAAGATCTCCTCAACAAAATGAAATCTAGATTAAGCAGCTGGACTCATCGAGCCCTAAACATGGCTAGTAGACTGGTACTGGTCAAATTAGTGCTTCAAACAATGCCAGCCTATATGCTCTCAGCCCTTGCCGCGCCCAAATCAATCTACAAATCCATTCGGAACATCCAGCGGTCCTTCCTCTGGAATGGAGATTCAAAGAAGCGCAAATGGGCCCTCCTCAAGTGGACAGACATATGCAAACCAAAGCTGGCAGGAGGTTTGGGCCTAAGAGATCCTGAAATCCTAAGCAAGGCTATTGCAGCAAAAATATGGTGGAGATGGGTGGAGAATCCTAATTCCCTTTGGGGCACCTTGTGGAAAGTAAAGTACACAAATCAAATACAGGAAAAAGAACTCATCAGCCTCATAGGCAATACTCAAGGCTCTCCCCTCTGGAACAAAGTATGGGAAAATCGACACCTTGTTTAGCAGCACTGCTTCTGGGAAGTGCACCAAGGCAACATTGCCCTATTTTGGGAGGATGTGATGAGCCCCAAAAATGGATAATTATTTGGGCTCATTCAACCTCCTAATTCGACTTAATCCACCATTCTCATTAGTTTATTGCATGTTTTTTATTATATTTATGTGAATAGAGTGAATTGGGTTAGTCATTATGCCAACAAGTCTAATGGGTGCTTTGTGTAGCCTTTTTGGTCAATTTGGAGACAAAATTGAAGGCTTTAATGAGCACTTGGCAGCCAAATTCGTGGGAGAACAAGGGAGAGGATTTGTAGGAAGGTGTCCCCTTCATTTATGGGCCCTTACCTTGAATTCTCCACCATCAGCTCGAAGTTCAAGGGCCACCAAATCAATTATCCAAGGGCAGCCAAGCAAGTCAAGTAGGACTGTTGTTAACTACAAGCCTTGGGCAGCCGAGTCCCTAAAGTTTAGGAGGACTGTTGGGGTCCTCAATTTGTATAAATAAGAGGGCTTAGGGCCTCATTTGGGTTAGTCAGTAGTTAGTCACTTTATAGTCATTTTGTATTCATTTTGTAGTTATTTTGTAGTTCGATTTTTAGGTAGTAGATTAGCTTTGCTTTCAGCACATTTTCAAGTTCTCCTTGTGGACAGTTTTTGGAATGTAACATTTCTTTTGATCAATAAAGATGAATCCAGCTTTGCACCAGCTCTAAATCTCTCTTAGGAGGTTGTAGCTATTGGGGTTGGGCCCATCTCAAGTTCCCAGTACCTCCTTTGTTTACTTTCATGTGTCTTTGCTGCATTCTTAGAATAAAATCTGCTATTTAGATTTAAATCTTGTTTTGTTATTTATGTTGTTTTTGATGAGTAAAATAACTTTTCATGCTCAGATTTAGTTGATAGGTTGTTAAAAGAAAAAGCTTCAAGAAAAGGGCCATCAGACATCTGTGGTTTCACCTCTCCCTCAGTGGGATCAAGAGCTGTGACTAGGATGACTTTGCTGCCCACAAAAACACTGATTTTGCTTTGCCATGCAATCACTAGTGTTTGATCTTCATGTGTAGAAGTTGGTTACAAGTTCAGACTTTCGTTTGCTTAGTTGCATGAGTTAAAATACATGGTTTGATTGCAGGTCACACTTCTGTTCATTCTCTTTACTGACAGCTAGAAAATTAGGTCAACATAACTAGGTCTTTGAATTTACAAGTCTTTGTTGGTTCAGATTGGAAAAATGACTTGCAGAGCACCTGTACCACTCCTTCATCTGCTTATTCTCCATCGGCACCATCCACTCCACCCTCTACATAGATTCCTTACCTCATGTTTGCCACATTTGCTCACATAACCCTAGTTTTTGTACATCATTGTTTCAGCCTTCTTTGAGCCAACTTAGCTATCCACACCTTCTCACCACTCCATCCACCAATCCTTGGGCCACTTCAGACCCCTATCCTACCTCCATATCCATTCGTGCATCTTCCCTCACTCCATCCATTCTCCAAAATCCTCTTTTCGGAACATCCTGTAGAAAAATTACAGAACATCCTGTAGAAATTCCTGAACATCCTGTAGAACCCCTGCAGACTTCCTGTAGAAGCTCACAAATGAGGTTTCTTGACAGCCAAACTTTGTGAAACTCTCAGGAAGGGTGCTAGGGACCCCTTAGGACCTCTTATAACCTTCCCAACCTCCTGCAAGCATTTTCTCCCACCGATCCACCTCTGCACAGTCAAAAACAGTGAAAGCACATGCATGGTAAATCTTACAACTTAATCAAAAATACAAAAATATGTTTTCTTCATATATAAGTAGTTTAGACACATGTATTTTACCTTCCTAGAAGTAATGGCATCTCTGTCAGTAGTTTGCATGCTCTCCTTTGCGTCAGTAGGACTAGCTGGTAGAATTAGGGTTTGCTAGGGTTTGCGTTTCTTTTTGGCTTTCAGTTTCTTTCCGCAAGTAGATTAGCTTCCTTTGAGTTAGCTTCCATCAATCAGTTAAAAAGATTCTTCTAAGATCTCATAGAAGTTGGCTTAAGCTCCTAGGGACTTGTGCCAGCTGACCAAGTGACAGCTGCGGCAAGAGCTAGTACTTGTGCATACGGCACCGTCGCTTCCAAGTTTGTTACGAACTACCGGGTTGATAAAATTAAAGAAGGGAGTTCCAGGAGTTGCAGCATTATTGCTGCAATACTGGAGCCCACCATCTTTTTGGCGCCGTTGCCGGGGAAGCGTCAGAGTATTGGTGATCGCTGCTTTCCTTCTATTTTCCACTACAACCTTCTGCTAAGTAGTTTATTTCATTTCCATTCTGCAATTTCATTTCCGCAAAAGTAGATTAGACATTTCCTGCTTTCATTTCATTTCAGCAAGCGTAGATTAGATATTTCCCGCTTTCATAGATTAGCATTTCAATTCCGCAATTTCATTTCTGCAAGCGTAGATTAGCATTTCAATTCCGCAAGTGTAGCCTAGCATTTCATTCCTGCAATTTCATTTTAGCAAAATAGATTAGTCCTTTCCTGCTTTCATTTCAATTCCACATTTTCATTTTAGCAAGATAGTTAGTTGCAGTTCAATCTATTTCAGTTTTGCAGGTAGAAGTAGAAAAAAGCAAAAATCAACCAAAAAGATTTCATTTCATGCCTTGTAGGAGTAGAGATAAGTTAGAAAAATGATTTCACAACGCCCCCACTACTTCACACAACCAACATTCTCTCTTCTTCGATGGCTGTGATTAAAGAACCCTTAGGTGGACAACAAGACACATTTTAAGAACCTCAAGGGAATAAGAAGAAGAAACCATTCCTCTGGAGCAAATGGCTACAAGCAGAAATGTTGGGAGTAGCACCTTGTCCAAAGATGAATTTGAAGATCAGATGGAAGATTTTAAGAGTGATATGAGGAAGTTTCTTGCCATGCAATTGGATACCCTGTGGATCCAAAAGAAGCAAGAGGAAGCCAAGAGGGATTTGGCCATCTTTTGTCCCAAGTGCACTAGAAAACATCCTAGGGACGAATGTCCAATGCACTCCCTCGAAGTGTGTTTCATCTGTGAAGAATACCATCCTACGAATCAGTGCCCTTCCTTGCCTGGAATCAAAGCTGCATATCAGAGGGCAAAAGGAGCCACTGAATCACTCTATTATATAAACCAAAGGAGGCCACATGAACCTAGATCTTATCAGCAGGAACTGCAAGGGACATCCGAGACCTATTATGACCCCTATCAAGCCACTTTCATGCCTTCTTGGGGTCCTCCTGCTCATCCTTCCTGGTTCACACCTCCTCCTTGTTCCTTCATAGATCCATATTATGCCCAACCAGCTGCTCATTCATTTCACTCTTGTTCTCAGCCACAGCCTCAGTGGAATGCACCTCATCAGGGGTGGAGGCCCCAATACAACACTCCTCCCGCTTCTTTTCCTCCACCACCTGCTCGTCCACAACCATCGCCTCCTGCTCCACCAAGGCAACCCCAAATGCCTGCCCAACCACAACCCCATCCACATCCATCTCAAATATACACCCCCACTCAACTACCCATACCACCATTTCCAAACCCGCACATTGGAATAGCTCAACCTAATTGCAAAGCTGAGGCACAACATGTCCAAATGACTCCTCTTGAGCTTAATGATCTTCACCATAGCTCAGGAAAAGCATTGCAAAAAAGAGATTATCTTGAAAGCATTGAAGGACCACATCCAACAAAAGAAGATTCAAAAGAGGAGATCAAAGAACCATGGGTTGTGCTTGATGAAGAGAAGACATCAGAATCAGATATCGAGAGAGCTTGCTCATGGTTACCATCAAATCCTCCATGTATTCAAGAGAAAGATCAACAAAAAGAGGAAGATGAGAAAGTCATGGTAGAAGGTGACATGAAGAATGATCCAGATCAGCAAAAGGACCAAGGATATCAGAGCTATATTGAGATATGGTTTCAGACGGTCACTGTTGCAGCGGTACTATCTTCCTCAGCTATGTTTGATCCCTTCAAAGTCAGATCATTTGGTCTCTGAAATCCGGATACATGTTAAAGCATGCATTTCGAGCCTTCACATCGTCTTGTCTCTAATCTCGATGTGCACATGGCTCCATTGGAAGTATTCTTATACTTGAAAATGATTTTGTTTTTCAAGTAGGGTAGGGTAGAAAAAAGGAAAAAAGAAAAAAAAATGAAAATAAGAAGAAAAATAAAAATCTAAGGTGAAAACCTCCTTGGAGGCGCCTTAGATTGGCTCATTGATTGAAAACCTCCATGAGGCAGTCAATGGGTTGGAAAAAAAGAGAAAAGAGAATAAGATCTCTGGGTGAAAACCTCCCTTAGAGGTGCCCAGGGCAAGCAATTAGGGTGAAAACCTCCATGAGGCGCCCTAGTTGTTTTTCAAAAAAAAAAGGAGAAAAAGAGAAATAAAAATAAACCTAATTTCCATTGGATAATTGCAGGTTGCAAGAAGGACATTGCAGGTCAGGAGGATCACTCAAAACAAAGACAAAGGAATTTTTGTGCCTTCTACAGGAAGTTCTGTATTTCTACAGGAAACATCCTGTAGAACCTTCAAGGGAACCAAATTCAATTTTAAAAGGGAATCTGATGGTGGGAATCTGTTGGTTAGGCCTGCAAGCACCGCACCCTTTTCCATCATTTTTTTCGCCTCATTTTGCTTCTTTTATGAAAACCGTGTTTTCTACAGGAACTTCCTGTAGAAATTCCAAGAAGTTAAAAATTGGATTGCAAAAAAAGTAGTTTAGCGGACATGGTAGCTTCCTCAAGGGTTCAAAAGTCCTCCTGCACTTTTCAAACTCCTCCTCCATCATCTCCATGCCTGCATCACAGCCCAAACTCATTCTTTTTCACCACGCAAAAACTTGCAGAATGCTTTGAAGAAAAAATACATAGAACAGAATTTGTTTTTTCCCTAACTCGAAAACCATGCATCCATTGGAAAAACCGTTTTATGGGGAATTGTACAAGGGTGATGGCAACATGCCTGAGTAGTTTCAGCCAATTCCGGTGCACGGTTTCCAAGAAATCAGCCTCCATCACCTTCAGCCATTTTTGCATTTTCTCCATATCCGTGCATCCATTTCAAAACCTGTTTCATGGGGAGATGCATATGGGTGATAGTAACCTACCCAAGTAGTTTCAGCCAATTCTGATGCACGGTTTCTGAGAAATTGATCTCTAAAATCTTCAGCCATTTTCCATTTTTCTCGAAATCTGTGCATCCATTGATCACAATTTTGCTATGGGAGGTGCATCATGATGATAGGAACATGCTCAGCAAGTTTCTGATCGATCCGATCTATCGTTCGGGAGCAATGGCGAAAACAAATTTTGGTCCTGTGAAAATTCAGCAGCAACAGCTTGAGAGTGCAGATCTGAACGTAGAAACGAACTCTTGCAGCCTAGATCCGGCCAAAGGATACCTGCACAAGAAAAATAACCACACATTAGAAAACAAAAGCTTATAACATAAAGGATCCAGACATGCAACCATAGAAACCAGTGCATGCAGCAAATCACAGGCCACAACACCTCACAACAACCATTCGACTTGCAAGTATGTGTCTAAACCAGCTCCTCTATTTGCATCAATATGATTCGAAAAGTGCATAACAAATGAAGTGGTGGGATTAAGCCGATAGTTCCTTGTCCAATTCTCTAGCAATCAGCCAGGAATCATGCAGCATACGTGTTAGACAACTCACGTGAAAAAAAAAAAAAAAAAAAAAAAAAAAAAAAAAAAAAAAAACAGACAATGGTAGAGGCTTTAACTCCAGTGCAACTGATTAACGAGAGGAGGACATGTAGCTCATCACAGCACTGTCGTCTGCATGTGGCCACATACACCTGGCCACCTCACTCCTTCACCACAAACCACACAACAATTAAAGAAGGCTCAACTGAAACTCACCAACTGCTATTCATCTGCACTTGCCACATCCTCAACTGAAGTATGCACAAAGCGATTAACTAGTCATCCTCCACTAGTTTCTCTACCTATCTTCAAGATTCTATTGTGTATCAGGGTCGCTCAGAGGCACAGGGGCACTCTACAGGCATTTCTACAGGAAAGTATAGCAAAGCCTTCCAGAGCAGAAACGCTCGAGTGTTTCTTCATCAAATTTGGAGCCTGAAGAGAGATATGTAGCACAAGGGAAGAATATTTTGCAGGCTCATCATTTATTAGATGGACTAACAGAGGTATTGGGAGAGAATGATGAACTTCAAACACTCAAAGATGGGCTATTTGGAGATGTGTTAAGGTCCACACAGGAGGCCATCATTCTTCCACCATGGATTGTTCTTGCAGTACGGCCAAGGCCTGGTGTGTGGGATTATGTCCGTGTCAATGTTGATGAACTTGCTGTTAAACAGCTTTCTGTGTCTGAATATTTGGAATTCAAGGAGCACCTTGTGGATGAAAGTGTCAAGGATAAATATGCATCGAAGCTAGACCTTGAGCCCTTCAATTAATCTTTTCCTTACCCAACATGGCCATCTTCCATTGGTAGTGGAGTTCAATTTCTCAATCAACATTTGTCCTCAATATTATTCCATGATAGAGAAAGCATGCAGCCCTTGCTAGATTTCCTTCGAGCACACAGCTAAAGAGGCTAGAAGCTGATGCTGAATGAGAGAATACAAAGTTTGTCCAAGCTACGCTCAGTCTTGGTAAAGGCAGAGGAATATCTTAAAAAGTTCCCCAAGAATACACCACATACAGAGTTTGAATACAAATTACAAGAAATGGGATTGGAAAAAGGATGGGGAGACAATGCAGAACATGTCTTGGATATGATTCATTTGCTCTTGGAGACTCTGCAGGCCCCTGATCCATCAACTTTAGAAACATTTCTAGGAAGGATTCCTATGGTCTTTAATGTTGTGATTCTTTCACCTTAGGGTTATTTTGGCCAAGCAAATGTTTTAGGAATGCCAGATACTGGTGGACAGGTTGTGTATATACTTGATCAAGTTCGTGCATTGGAGAATGAAATGTTGCTGAGAACAAAACATCAAGGATTGGACATCAAACCTGAAATTATTGTGGTGACTCGGTTGATTCCTGAGGCCTATGGTACAACATGCAATCAACGAATTGAAAAAACTACATGAAAAGGAAGAGGAAAAGCAAGAAAGAAAAAGAAGGAAGAAACGGAGAGGAAAAAAAAACAAGTTTAATCCCTGGAAATTGTTGCAGGTTGCAGGAACACCATGCGGAAAGGGGGCCTCCAAACAGAAGCAGAAGGGTCCCTACCAAGTTCCCAGGCATCCTCACATCCATCCCCTCCATGAACACTCATTTTATCAGGGTTCGGACACAATCTATTCATGGTTCAACCTTCTACAGGAAGATACAGGACTTTCTACTGGAAGTTCTGTATTTCCACCAGAAACATCCTGTAGAGCGTTTGGGGAGGCCAAAATCGATTATGGAGAGGGATTTGAAGCTTGAAGTATGTTGAGGAGGCATGCAACCACTCTTTTCTTCCATCCTCCACTGGTTTCACCTCCTTTCACCACCATTGCCGCCATCTGATTGAATATACTTGCACAATCATACCAAAGCTGAGAATTCTCTAGGAAAAGGAGCAGGCAGTGAGAAGAAGCAAGGAGAAAAGCATGGTTTCATGATCGAGAAGAGGACATCACTTCAGAAACTTGGCATGATAGGGAGGCCACCAGGGCCATCAAAGATGAGGAGATAGATTAGTTGCTCAAAGGATGAGCAACACTTTTAGTAGGGGGTGATGATGAGCCCCAAAAATGGATAATTATTTGGGCTCATTCAACCTCCTAATTCGACTTAATCCACCATTCTCGTTATTTTATTGCATGTTTTTGATTATATTTATGCGAATAGAATGAATTGGGTTAGTCATTATGCAAACAAGTCTAATGGGTGCTTTGTGTAGCCTTTTTGGTCAATTTGGAGACAAAATTGAAAGTTTTAATGAGCACTTGGCAGCCAAATTCGTGGGAGAAAAAGGGAGAGGATTTGTAGGAAGGTGTCCCCTTCATTTATGGGCCCTTACCTTGAATTCTCCACCATCAGCTCGGAGTTCAAGGGCCACCAAATCAATTATCCAAGGGCAGCCAAGCAAGTCAAGTAGGACTGCTGTTAACTACAAGTCTTGGGCAGCCGAGTCCCTAAAGTTTAGGAGGACTGTTGGGGTCCTCAATTTGTATAAATAAGAGGGCTTAGGGCCTCATTTGGGTTAGTCAGTAGTTATTCACTTTATAGTCATTTTGTAAATATTTTGTAGTTCGATTTTTAGGCAGTAGATTAGCTTTGCTTTCAGCACATTTTCAAGTTCTCCTTGTGGACAATTTTTGGAATGTAACATTTCTTTTGATCAATAAAGATGAATCCAGCTTTGCACCAGCTCTAAATCTCTCTTAGGAGGCTGTATATCTTTGGGTTGGGCCCATCTCAAGTGCCCAGTACCTCCTTTGTTTACTTTCATGTGTCTTTGCTGCATTCTTAGAATAAAATCTGCTATTTAGATTTAAATCTTGTTTTGTTATTTAGGTTGTTTTTGATGAGTAAAATAGCTTTTCATGCTCAGATTTAGTTGATAGGTTGTTAACAGAAAAAGCTTCAAGAAAAGGGCCATCAAACATCTGTGGTTTCACCTCTCCCTCAGTGGGATCAGGAGCTGTGACTAGGATGACTTTGCTGCCCACAAAAACACTAATTTTGCTTTGCCATGCAATCACTAGTGTTTGATCTTCATGTGTAGAAGTTGGTTACAAGTTCAGACTTTCGTATGCTTAGTTGCATGAGTTAAAATACATGGTTTGATTGCAGGTCACACTTCTGTTCATTCTCTTTAGTGACAACTAGAAAATTAGGTCAACGTAACTAGGTCTTTAAATTTACAAGTCTTTGTTGGTTCAGATTGGAAAAACGACTTGCAGAGCACCTGTACCACTCCTTCATCTGCTTATTCTCCATCAACACCATCCACTCCACCCTCTACTTAGAATCCTTACCTCACGTTTTCCACATTTGCTCACATAACCCTAGTTTTTGTACATCATTGTTTCAGCCTTCTTTGAGCCAACTTAGCTATCCACACCTTCTCACCACTCCATCCACCAATCCTTGGGCCACTTCAGACCCCTATCCTACCTCCATATCCATTCATGCATCTTCCCTCACTCCATCCATTCTCCAAAATCCTCTTTTCGAAACATCCTGTAGAAAAATTACAAAACATCCAGTAGAAATTCCTGAACATCCTGTAGAACCCCTGCAGACTTCCTGTAGAAGCTCACAAATGAGGTTTCTTGACAGTCAAACTTTGTGAAACTCTCAGGAAGGGTGCCAGGGACCCCTTAGTGTTATAGACAATTTTGTGCCTCACAGCAACAAGCATGAATTGTCAATAATCCAAGGGATCCAAAGTTCCCTAAACATGATGTTCCTACCCCTAGAGGAACAAGGTCAGCAAACCAACAGCTCTCAGATCAGTTCTCCACCTGAAAACACTCAAAAACAAGCAATCCTGAAATCAAAGCAGGTGCTCCACTGGGTTTCTGCGCTGAAACACAACTGCTCCATGGTGTACCTGCGTTGCAAAGCAGGCAGAACAAAGCCCACCTGCGTTGGGCGAGTTTGGACATGTGGCAGAGTGAGTCATAGCTTTGGAATCTTCCAAAATTGACACTTGGATCAGGTATTTCGCCTTGTGATGAGTCAGAGGCTTTGTTTCTCCAAGTGGAAGCAAGGTTCACCAAGTGGACTCAAGAACTGAAGATTAACTGAAGAGAGAGAGGACACAAGGCAGCTACACATCAGTTGCAAGCTGACTCATCCTTTCTCAATTCATCTATATATTGAGCTCTCTCCTATGAGCTCAGGAGGCTGGAATTTTGTGCAAAGTAATGCTATGCTGTTGGTTTCATTCTTGAGTTATTGGGTGATTGTTTGAGAGAGGTGAAGAAGAGCAAGTCTTTCTGCTGGGAGGTGTTGCTGGGTTGGAGCCTGCAATGGTTGTAATCCTCTCAGAACCTTTATTTCTTCATTAATAAAAGCTATTGAGGTTCTTCTATGTGCTTTTGTTCAATTATATATTGTGATGATTGCATGTTTGGTTTACACTAATCCATGAACCAGTTATGATTGCATGCCTCTTGTAGTTTCCTTCTTTGTCATTGTGCAGGATCTCATTGTAGCTGGGCGAGCAGAAGGACAAAGAGCTAGGAGCAAGCGGCCAAAGAGGAGAGTTTGGATTCGACATTAAGCGCAAGGCAATGGTTAGTGCTTCCTCCATCCTCTTTTGCTTTCATAAAGAAGAAAACCTTCAGTAGTTTTCTTTACAGTTGTTGCTAAGGAACTGTCACCCTTAGAGTGGGTTAGGGTCATCCGAGTCGGATACTTTTCCCTACAACAAACTGGCGACTCCACTGGGGATCGTATCCGTTTGATTGTGTTTGTAGTATCTTTGCTATTCATTTCCTGAACCAAAGAGTACCGAATTGAAAAGCTTTTGACTATATCAAAAGCGAAGTAGAGGGGCAGCTACTCTTGCTCATTTTCTGAGCAGATTCATGATTTGAAGAGCTGATCTACAAGGATCCTTGTAAGCTCTTAGTGATAGCTTTGCACCTTCTAAATCATCCCTTTGAGTATGCTTGACTGAATGCTTCTGATTTGAGCAAAAACCGTGCATTTTTGAGAAAATTATGACCCGGAGACTGTGAAAACGCAATTCTCGTTTTCCAAAGCAGGTAGTACACAGGCTACCTGCTTTGCAACGCAGGTCCTGAACTGACTACCTGCGCTGAGAGCCAGTTTGACTGTGCAGAGCCTGCGTTGACCCAAATTTGCTTAGTGCATTTGGGGTTTCCTCTTTTCTCTTGCCTGTTTTCACTTAGTTTTGCTGCTAAGTGTCAGTCTTGTACCTGTTTTGAAACCAATATTACTTGCCATTATTCTGCCTCTGTTATATAACGAAATTGTGCTTGTTCTTTGTATTTCTTGCTCAGTTACAATTTCCCATAACGAAAAGTAAACTAGTCATGCTTTTGGCCTCTTAGATCTGAACCTGTGTTAGGCGTTTTGCTGGTCTAAAGAGTTAGCTTGTTTGCTGTCCATAGCTGATTAGTCATTTTACTTTCGTTAGTGTGGTTTGATTTCATGTATTTCCAGTGATTAAGCAAGTGAATCTTAAGGTGTCTTTTGATTTTGGACAAGCTTGTTTACTTTCGCTTCAAATCGAAATCAAAGTTATACAACCACTTTCTTTTTGTAATCCATCCACATTAAGAAAGGGAAAAGAAAATACATGCATTGTGCATTTTGCATTTGAAAAAGTTTGCATGATGATTTAGGAGAAAGTGCATTAGTTTGTGCTGTATGAACTGTGTGAAAAGAATTTGTTTTTTTTTTCTCCCTCAGTAGTTAAGATTTTCATCAGTCAAAAGATTTGAAAAAGCTTGCTTCTCATCTTAGACTGCATTTAGGAATTTGTCATATACATCTCGTGGTGAACCTTGAAAGGCAAACTTTAAAAAGATCAACTTAAAATATACCGAATGAACCTAACAACGCATTTGAAACATAACGCAAACATCTAGAGGTCTAGGTAGATACGTGTTCCGGCGTCGTTAAACATAGTGACTGTCGATCTCTACGAAGGTGGGTGATTCCTCCTGAGAGTCGGTGGCACTAATACGGACTTGTGCTCCCACGTACCGTCGCGTATATATTGGGAGACCCCTATAGGCAATTATCCTTTATCCATAGGAAGCCGTGTCGACCGCCCTACTGATCGCGATGCAGTGAACACAGCATTCACGAAGATCGACTACCCGTACCGTAAAACGTATTCTGTGGTTTCGCGAAAAGTTTGGCACACCCTCTGCCTAGATCTCCAGAGCAGTTTCTTTTGGCTCTTTTCAAACTCTATAATTGAAAAGGTCCAACCGAGCATTTGTCACTTCGGGCTCGTTAATACATCGAAGGCAACTAGAGTCATCTTTAGCTTTTTCTCGACTCTTAAAACATGAAAAAGCAAAGTTATGTTTAAAAGCGTCTAATAAAATTCATTCAAATCGGAAACACAAATTTCCCCCTTTATATTTTAGTTGATCGAGTAATCCGCAATCGTGGAAGAAAGTCAATTGAATATCCGTCGTTCTCGGAGGCTTGCGAGTCAACCGTCTTTGTCTCCGGAATCGAAAACAATCCGGACAAAGCAAGCTCGTCGAACCAGTTCAAAATCTCCTTTAAAAGTTAGGACAAGCGTTCCAACAACATCTGAGATTCTGGTCACTCCAAACATTTCCGAAAACCCTGCCTCTATAGAAGAAGTTCAATCGCCACAGAGGGACAGTAATACTGATCCTAGTCTGGGGGCAAATACTTGTATGACTGAACCAGTTCCATCTGTAACCGGTCCAGAGAGTTTTGTTCCTCAAACATCCGTCGCGGTCGATACAACCCCTTCTTCGGCACCGGAAATCTTTTACGGACCTGACGGTCTCCCTCTTCCACCTGGCCTGATTGCGATAGAGGAAATTATAGAAGAACCGCAAGTATCCACTCCAAGGCAGTTTGGAGTAGGGGTCGCTCTATTTCCTGCTACAACAGAAGTTTGTCCATCACCAGTGGAAGTTCCTGTAGAATCACTAGGTGATCAATTGGATAGACTAAAAATGACTGAACAACCGTCGACATCTAGGACTGTGTCGAATGACACAGCGACGGCAGAATTACCTGCTGCAAATCCACCAATGTTCGCCGGCATACCATCTGTCCCAACTAGCTCGCAGTCGCTAGAAGGAGTCCAGCAAGAGACTATCTCGACAGTATGGTCTGTTCCTGTTTGTTCCGGAGTAATGTCTGGTAACTCTCATGGTGAGGCTCATCAAATTGACCCTTTTGGGAATCTAATTAGGCCATCCAGTCCTCCAAGGCAGGCAGTTGCCTTGAGTTCTGGGTTGCTACCGTATGGGGGGCAGTACCCATACGGGAGCTCTCAACCTTATTCAAGTTATGGCGGAATTGCAACGAGTAGTTGGGTACCTGTGCTATCCCAGCCACCGAGAGTTGTATATTCTATGCAACAGTGTGTACCTGTGACAAACATCCCAACTACACCGGCTATTGTGACCGTGTCGCAAGTTCAAACAATGCCTGTTGTGTGTCAACCTCGGATTGCTCAGGTTCTCATGCAACAGCCACTTGACCCTGCAACCCAACCACAATCACCTACTGGTGGGACAACACAAGTACAGTTGGGTACAACTGCCCCACATCTTGGTCCAATGGTTAGTGTAGCGCAACAACCCATGGTGTCGCAACCGTGGATAATGCAATACCAACAGCCGCAATTCCGACAAGTGTACCAAGGTTCTGAACAGCGAATATTTGCGAATACTGGACAACCATATATTCAAAATGGTCAAAATCAACCACTTTATAGTGGTCAAGTCCATCAACCGTATTCATCATACCAACATCAACTCCATTATGCTGGTATGCAAAGACCGACTGTTCAGGCGATTCCATCGTATCCTGGTTACGCTTCACCTAACTTGAACCAGCAGTTACCATTCGTGGCAACTTTAGACTTGCCTGATTTACATCGGTTAACAAACGATCCAATTGCTTACGCCCCTTGGTGGCCAGTGATTCCGCACAAACTTCCATCCGACATTCCTAAATTCAATGGAAATCCAGGTGAAGACCCGTCGAATCATGTGATGACTTTTCATCTATGGTGTTCGTCGAACACTTTGAATGATGATTCGATAAGGCTTCGCCTCTTTCAGAGGACATTGACAGGTCCAGCGGCAAAATGGTATATAGAATTGCCTAGAGCTTCGTTCGACAATTTTGGCTCCCTTGCCACAACATTCTTGACCCACTTTCAATTACCAATAAGGTATGAAACAAGAACAGAGATATTGACTAACTTCAAACAGACAACCGCAACTCATATATCAGATCATATACATGAGTGGCGACGTCGGCGAAGAATGGTTAAAACATACGTTCCTGATCAGCTTTTAGCTGAGTGGTTTATAAAGTCATTACTTCCGGCTATAACGGAAGATGTAGCAAAGGGAGGAGTCGTAACAGAAGAGCAAGTTATCGCTCGTGCACAATACTTGGATTTAGTATATACTCAGTCCGGCACGCTCTATGACAAAATACCAGACGCCCCTAGACCAGAGTTTTCAATCCCTCCTCCTCCTAAATCAAACAGTGACTCTCATGTCGGCGATGGCGTGATTGGCACGGCAAACACGAATCCGAAAAGGACCAATCAAAAGAAGGCCCGTAAGGATTCGAATCAAAATGCGCATGAAGAAATTCTTGCTTCGGAAGTAAATGTCGTATCGACAGATAGAGGCAAAGAAACCAATCAACCAGGAAGCAAGAAGAATCAAAACAAAGGGAGGAAGAATAAACAAGGTGGGTCATCCCCTAAGAAAAATTCTTCAAACCCTCCTCGAGATAGGAAACCACCTTATGGGTGTCAGATATGTGATGAGGATCACTGGACGAGAGAATGTCCATACAAAGCTGATCTAAAAAGATTCTTAAAGAGTTCGCAAACTCCAGCTGTGTTAACTGATCCGTTTCCCGATCGAGGAAAAAATCTGGTTGGTAGTGGAAATGCTTCACCGTCGCAAGTGCTTATGTTATCGATATCGAAGCAACAGAATGATGCTTTGATTTCGACAAGGAACAAAGATTACGGGAATCCACAGGTGTCGAACGATAAAGGTAAAGATCAACCTAGCAGTTCGACAACAACTTCAGCAGATTGTACCCCCCATCACACATGAATTAACAATAAAACCGCCAAAGGGAGTAGTACACAAGTCAACATTTAATCCTCGTGCCAGAGCAGCACAGCATTATAATATAGTGGAAGATTTGGCGCAATCGCCGTCTGCTATGTCGACTCTTGAAGTACTACAAAATTGCCCATCCTAAAGGCAGGCATTGTTATCAGCAATTGGTGGAGTGGATCCTAAAGATTCCAATCTTGTATCCTTTGATCATAAAGGATATGATCCTCGGTTACCAACTCAACTAGCTTTCCTCGTCCAAGTGAAAGCCCTCAACAAAACTGTTCATCGAACAATTATTGATGAGGGGGCATCGACATGTATTATGCCGATGAGTTGCTGGAAAACTTTAGGATCTCCAACCTTGTTGCGATCATCGACAACATTAAAAGCATTCGACGGAAGGACATATACCCCTTACGGTATCCTTAGTAACTTGAAAGTTGAACTAGGTGGCAAAACAGTAGAAATAGATGTTGAAGTCATCGATGGCAATCTTGACTATAACATCCTACTGGGAAGACCATGGATTTATGCCATGGAAGCTGTTGTGTCGACCTATTTTAGGAAAATCGCATTCCCCTTTCAAGGAGGGATTACGATCATTGACCAACAAAATTTCCTCCCTAATGGTTCACAAGTTACAGGAAGCGTTCCTCTGATCCATGGAAACGACCATTCGTTTCAGAATATCGGAGTAGGCCTACTAAAAGATCCTACATTAATGGGAACTTTCACCCTTCCACCAACGTTCATTGTGGGAGGAGTGGCGATAGTAGGAACCTGCAATATGATATCTTCCGCACAAAAGATGTCAGAAAACGATATCAGCATGGATCATGCAAAGGTCTTGTCCCCAAGCCCAATGGAAGTATTGTAGCAATCAATCTTCTTGGCCTGGGGGGCAACCCCAAATCAACGCTCATCAAGCGTTTGGATAGATAGGTCTAGAGAATATGGCACCCCCTTAAGTCCTTGGTCGCGAGTGCATGGAACCGACAAAGGAGTAGTCCAATCAATGGTAATTGACGGGGCACCATGGAATGATTCCCATCATCGTTCCCTTCTCCCGGGTTGTGGGGAAGATACTCAAAATAACCTTTATCATCCTTCAGTTTTCGATTTTCTATCGAGTACTGTAAATATAGTGGGCCATGAGGATAGTTCTTTTACTATGTCAACCTCATTAAAAAATGAAACGATCCCCTTTCCAGATCTCAATGGTAAACCTTCATTCCAACCAACAAAGTTGAATGCAAGGAAGCTTGGGGGGCATGCACCTCGATTTGTGTTATTATGCTGGGGGCATGCAAACATATCATCGAGCAGTTTTAGCAATGTTCATGCTCGTTAAAAAATAAACGCAAGAATCGAGCAGTTTTAGCAATGTTCATGCTCGTTAAAAAATAAACGCAAGAATCGAGAAGTTTTTGTGCAGAAGTTCATGCTCGTTAAAAAATAAACGTAAATTGTGAGCAATCTTTCCCTAGCAGTTCAAGCTCACGCATAAAAAATGAACCGGTAAACAACCTTGAGAAATGTAACCTTTGAAAGCCATATTAAAAGCCCTTGGTCGTGTTTTATACGCCATCACCTCCATCCGTTCGTTTGGCCAATCGTTCACCTCCATATGTTTGTTTACCCATTTTGAGGAACAGCTGCGAAGAGTGATTTCACTTAGCCATCCTTGTGACACTGCCGTGATTGGAAAGTTCCAACCTGTACCTGGAATCTGCTGCTATCCCTGTTCATCACTCGTTCCTCAAAAGACGAGTCTTCTTTGAGCTCTTTTCACTGACTCGTAAAATATGAAAAGTTTGCCGAGTTTTGGCCTTCCAGCTCGTTAAAGCGACCGGAAAGCTATCCCTCCTTTAGATTTTAATCTTTTTGGACCTGAGGGATTATTGCATAAAAAGATCGAGCGCTTGTTTTGTTCGGCTCGTTAAAGCAACCGAAAATTCATCCCTTCTGTATTGTTTTATACTTTTTCGGACTTAAGGGATTAGGTGACGAAAAAGGAATTTTGGAGTTAACTTTTCGTGCCTTTTCAGACTCTCTAAAAATGAAAAGGACCGAGTTTTCCTTGTCGTTAGACTCGTTAAAATGATTAAATAGCGGCAAACTTGTCTTTAGACGAGAACGAGTTTCCCTATCGCTAGGCTCGTTAAAACATAGCGATGGGCTTGCCCGAAGGGCAGGTTATAGAACAAGCATATGTTATCCTCCTCAAGCTTGACAAAAATAAAGAGGTACTGGTCAGCAATGACTGGGGAAAAATTGGGAGAACCTCACAGTATTAATGGTAGCAAGTCGCTCTTGAACATGACACTTTGTCCTCCGTCCGCTTCGGGTTGGGTTGTTTCATTCACCGATCGCAGAATCATGGTCCTCGCCACACCATCCACAATTGGGGTAATGCTACCAATCCATCACATCAGTGTCATTATATGTTCAAGAGATGTGGTTCTGTAAAGAGTCAACCCTGTTCCGCCCACTGCCATACATTATCCTTCATCCACTTCATGACCGCCACCCTGAATCATACATCACAGTTTGTTTTCACCTCATCATAATCACTAGCTCTGTTCCGTGTCACTGATGTGGGATTCATTAAGGCCCTCCTTTGACGGATCGCTCCTTGTCGACATCAGCTCATTATCCAAGGAGTTGATCTAGGAACACCCCCCTCAGTACTTTGAAGCTTGCATGCCTCAATGGCAAGTTTCTCACTTCCGGCGACAGGTATACATCAATGACCTTCGACCAGAAGATTTTGCATGGTGGTCGACGCCAAGTCCTTTATTCCCACCATGTAGATTGTACTGCCGTACCTTGAGGGTCATCATCCTTATCGGTGATTCCTCTCGCGCTTGTTAACGGTTTACATTATTGACCGGTAATCAAGCGATGTCTTTCCATGTTCGACTTCAAGAAATTCTCACATGGATCGACTTGTACATCGAGTGAAGATCGGAAGAGATTGAAGACCCCGGATCTAGTTTCATCCATCCGGGCTGCGATATATATTCAGGACATAAAGACATTTGATATGTACATCATTGCAACAGATGATCATCCTTCTCAAAAGATGATAAATTCGGCAGAGAATTATCAGTGAAGGATGATAAATTCGGCAGAGAATTATCAGTCTAGCATCAGACGATCGTCTGTTCTATGTACCAAAATGTATTTATAAAGCTGAGCATGGGAATGCCCGCCTCAGCTAGATCATGAAAAATGTATGAAAAATAATGTATTGCATTGTATCTTATTACAGGACACTTCTCAGCAGATTGAATGAACTTCGGATCCTCTCAATAAAGCATTTCACCCGATAAACGACCTCATACTTTAGGGGGCATCTGTTATAGACAATTTTGTGCCTCACAGCAACAAGCATGAATTGTCAATAATCCAAGGGATCCAAAGTTCCCTAAACATGATGTTCCTACCCCTAGAGGAACAAGGTCAGCAAACCAACAGCTCTCAGATCAGTTCTCCACCTGAAAACACTCAAAAACAAGCAATCCTGAAATCAAAGCAGGTGCTCCACTGGGTTTCTGCGCTGAAACACAACTGCTCCATGGTGTACCTGCGTTGCAAAGCAGGCAGAACAAAGCCCACCTGCGTTGGGCGAGTTTGGACATGTGGCAGAGTGAGTCATAGCTTTGGAATCTTCCAAAATTGACACTTGGATCAGGTATTTCGCCTTGTGATGAGTCAGAGGCTTTGTTTCTCCAAGTGGAAGCAAGGTTCACCAAGTGGACTCAAGAACTGAAGATTAACTGAAGAGAGAGAGGACACAAGGTAGCTACACATCAGTTGCAAGCTGACTCATCCTTTCTCAATTCATCTATATATTGAGCTCTCTCCTATGAGCTCAGGAGGCTGGAATTTTGTGCAAAGTAATGTTATGCTGTTGGTTTCATTCTTTAGTTATTGGGTGATTGTTTGAGAGAGGTGAAGAAGAGCAAGTCTTTCTGCTGGGAGGTGTTGCTGGGTTGGAGCCTGCAATGGTTGTAATCCTCTCAGAACCTTTATTTCTTCATTAATAAAAGCTATTGAGGTTCTTCTATGTGCTTTTGTTCAATTATATATTGTGATGATTGCATGTTTGGTTTACACTAATCCATGAACCAGTTATGATTGCATGCCTCTTGTAGTTTCTCATTGTGCAGGATCTCATTGTAGCTGGGCGAGCAGAAGGACAAAGAGCTAGGAGCAAGCGGCCAAAGAGGAGAGTTTGGATTCAACATTAAGCGCAAGGCAACGATTAGTGCTTCCTCCATCCTCTTTTGCTTTCATAAAGAAGAAAACCTTTAGTAGTTTGCTTTATAGTTGTTGCTAAGGAACTGTCACCCTTAGAGTGGGTTAGGGTCATCCGAGTCGGATACTTTTCCCTACAACACTTAGGACCTCTTCTAACCTTCCCAACCTCCTGCAAGCATTTTCTCCCACCGATCCACCTCTGCACAGTCAAAAATAGTGAAAGCACATGCATGGTAAATCTGACAACTTAATCAAAAATACAAAAAGATGTTTTCTTCAGATAGAAGTAGTTTAGACACATGTATTTTACCTTCCTAGAAGTAGTGGCATCTCTGTCAGTAGTTTGCATGCTCTCCTTTGCATCAGTAGGACTAGCTGGTAGATTTAGGGTTTGCTACGGCTTGCGTTTCTTTTTGGCTTTCAGTTTCTTTCCGCAAGTAGATTAGCTTCCTTTGAGTTAGCTTCCATCCATCAGTTAAAAAGCTTCTTCTAAGAGCTCATAGAAGTTGGCTTAAGCTCCTAGCGGACTTGTTCCAGCTGACCAAGTGAAAGCTGCTGCAAGAGCTAGTACTTGTGCTTACAACACCGTCGCTTCCAAGTTTGTTACGAACTAATGGGTTGATAAAATTAAAGAATGGAGTTCCAGGAGTTGCAGCATTATTGCTACAATATTGGAGCCCACCAGGATGCTTGGCAGCAACTCCCTCCTTTGGACCACCCATATTGGACTACACTCAAAAATGACATGCAAGAGGCAGGGCTAATAAAGGTAGCAGATTACTAGCAACCACAAACAGTGACCACCACCTGGAAAAAATGGCTATCCAAAGATCAATGGCCAACACAAGACCACAATGGAAACATAGAACAACTCCTACAACAGCTAGAACAGTGCAGAATCCTCACCTCAACCAGAGAAGACATCCTATGATGGGGAAACAATTCTAAAGGAACTTTCAACCTAAAGGAAGCCTATAGAATCAGTGTTGCTTCACCAGATTGGCATCGGACCCCAAATGGCACGCCCTATGGACCAGAGGAAATTGGCCCAAAATAACTCTGTTCTCCTGGCTGGTCATGCACAACAGAGCGCTCACATGGAACAATCTACAACGACAGGGCTTCATCGGACCCTCCAGATGCGCCCTTTGCGAGAATGATAATGAAACGCTCAACCACACTCTCAATACATGCCCCATAGCCTGCGCGACATGGGATGATATGGCTTTTGTCTTTAGGCAAATCGACAAAAACAGAGACTCAATCTGTCTTACCTTGGGCAATTGGCAATCAACCATGTCCACCAATAATCTGATCAATAGGGCATGGAACCTCATTCCGGGAGCCGTGGTCTGGATCCTATGGAAAGAGCACAATGCTCGAATCTTTAAGAATTTTGTGATGACAGTGGATAGGCTAAAGGAAAAATCGAGGCAGTTAATAACAGAAACGATCCATGCCATGGACATAACGCAGCAAGAGGGGAACTATTGGGTCCCTATAATACTAGTGATTACCCCATTACTATTGTAGTTATACCCCTTATTAATATTATTGTGCCCCTATTGCCCCCATATTGTTATTACTGTGCCTCATAGAATCCCTCTATTGTTATTTTTGTGGCTTTATATTATTATTGTTAGGTCGGCTGGATTATATTGTGACTCCTTAGACTCCTATATATAGAAAGGAGGTTTTGTCATTTGAATCATCCAAGAATTGTTCATTTATGTAATGTAAAGGAGGTTGCCCCCTCGAAGAGGCTGAATTCTAAGGCGTTGATCTATCTTTTCTATATTTTCTTGAACTGGTTTCATAACATTTGGTATCAGTGCTTTGGATTCTAGGGTTTCGCTGCTCCAAACAGGTCATCATGGAATTTTCCCTATAACTTTTTTTCTGCGACGTTTCAGAAGTCGCAAAAAAAACCCATTTGAGAAGAAATCGTGCTGAACCTTGGATCCGAATTTCAGAGCGTTTCGCGTGATATTTGCGGAGATATGATATGAGGAAGTTGGTATTTTTGCAGACTCTTGAATTACATTTAAAACAGGTGACCTGGGGAAAATCGTCATAACTTTCTCTCTGAGGATTAGATTGAAATTTCGTAAGAAGGTATAGAAAGAGGACAAAATGTAATTTTGTGTATGCATGTTTTATATCCAAAGGTCAAAACAGTGACTCGTGGCACGTCGTACAAATTCGCTCTACTAAACTAGTCTATAAGCAAGTCACTGTGGGAGATTTCACATAACTCTTCCTTGGAGAATCCAATTTGGGTCAGACTTGTGGCATTGGAAAGAGGACACAGAGGGCTACTACAGCTCACAAATTCAGAACTATATGATTGGAAAGTACAGAGATACATCAGAGGCAATATCGAGCTCCTACAAAGTGAAAAAAGGTGTGTAGATTTTCTTAAATTTTTGCTTAAGCTTGGTTTGAAAATTTATTTTGAAGGAATTGAAAGGGCATAGTAGAGCATTATTATCGGTAATTGATGCTCCGAGGAAAGAAAATGCAAACACCTAGTAAGGAACCTGAAAGCTCTAGCATGACTCATGAATAAGAGGAAGAAATGCAACATGATATATCAAAATTACAAGACCAAGTGCAACACTTGTCCCTTGCACACAAAGGAACAGAATCTAAGATGGATGGTTTAAAGAAAGATGTAGAAGCTAAGATGGATGGTTTAAAGAAAGGTTTATAAGCTAAGATGGACTGTTTAAATAAAGGTGTAGAAGCTAAGATGATTGACGTGGAAGCTGAGATGGATGATTTGAAGATAGATTTGAAGACAGACATGGACGAATTGAAGATAAATATGAATAAGTTGCTACAAGAAATGGTCCCTAAGGGTGAAAGGGTACTAAAGAAAACTCATGATGAGAAAAAAAGAAATGTTAATCATGATTCCATAGACGCTAATGTTGGATCGAAGACTCACCATATTCCAAAAATCGATATGAGGAAGTTTGATGGCAAGGATCCTGCCACATGGATATTACAGATGGAGCAATTCTTCGATCTCAGTAATGTAAAAAACACACAAAAGGTACGTATGGAAACTTTATATTTGGAACCAAATCAGTTTGTATGGTATCAATGGCTTTGCTCTCGTAAACCATTTATCACTTGGGCAATTTTTACGGAAGAATTAATAGCACATTATGAGGATACAAAAAGCAACACTTTTTTTAGCCAATTGATAAGTCTCAAACAAAAGGGTTCAATAATGGAGCATATTGAGGAGTTCAAAAAATTGAACATAAGGGTAAAATATATTCCAGAGGAGCATAGGATTGATGTGTTCATAGGGTCTTTAAAGGATAATATCCAACATGATGTTCGCCTTTGGGAACCTGATTCATTAGAGAAGGCATTCAGGTTAGCAAAAAAAATGGAAAGCAAAATTATGGAAACCAGGAAGCATACCACTCACAAATATAAAGACGGAAGTGTTGTTGCCCCTAGTCTTCCACAACCTATAAGGTTGACACCACAAAAATTGGAAGAAAAAAGAGCAAAAGGGCTTTGTTACAGTTGTGATAGAAAATACACTAAAGTTCATAAGTGTGCTGAGAAGAAATTATTCTACATAGATTGTGAAGAGGAAGAAGAAAAGGAGCAAGAAAGGTCAAAAGAAGAGGATATACTCCAGGAACAAAGCCTAGATGAAGAACAAATAAATCCGACCATATCTTGTAATGCATTGGCGGGAATTACCACTCCTCAAACCATCAAGATAGAAGGACAAATCAAGAAGAAAAAGGTAATAGTGTTGATTGATTCAGGAAGCACCCACAATTTTATTCATTGTAAGGTAGAAAAAGAATTGAATTGCTTCCTATATCCAGTACTAGAGTGTCAAGTGATGATTGCAAATGGAGGAATAATAAATTGCTCTGGAAAGTGCCATAATATCAAGCTATCCATGGGAGAATATGTATTGACTAACCCAATGCTTTCCATTCCAATGGGAGGTGCTGATGTTGTAAATCTTCTTCAAATTTGAAACATAAAACAGGATTGAAGGAAGATAGTCCATCCTCCAAATGTTCTTCACATCCCTTTAAGTTTAGCCATCATGTGAAAATAAACTTTCATTGCTTTGTAGTTCAAAGTTGTTTTAACTTTATAGAAGGTCTCCATGCAAATCATTATAAGGCACATCTCTACACAACATTAAGGACATAAATGAAAGATTCCAAAGAATTCAATAAAATAATAACCATAGGAATAATGACTAATATATTTTATTATAAGGATATGAGGAAACAACGATCTCATGTGGAATTTTCAGAGAACGATCTCATGAATAGTTTTTGGGATGATAAGAGAATCATGCTTTTTTAGTATCAATAACAATTTGTTTTAAGTGTGAAATTTTAAAAAGAGTAAAGCAATTTGATAAGTTGATATAATAGTAGATATTTACATAAAAATATCTTTGTAGTGATGTAAATAAATCATGTAGGTATTATGCATGCACATTACATATAAAGAGAAAGTTTGGTTGTAAAAAGAAATTTGTTTTTTGAAATTATAAGATTGTTTGATATAAAAATTTGTATATCTACATGAAATTGTACAAGTTAAATGATTATGGTTATGTTGTAAAACCTAAAATATGTATACTAAAGCTATTAGATGTACAAGCTGCATGTTGTGTGTGCATGGTATGTGAGAATGCACAAACAGACTGTGTAGTGGGAGAGAAAGGAATAACTTATTGAAGAAGGAAAAATAAATGTTGAACGGAAAATAAGGTAGAGTATGGGAATTGTAGCAGACATGGATCTGCAAGAAAGAGGGAAGAATTCTCCTAGATTGTGCTATGTGATCAAGATAGAAAAACCTTGCATTTTGCTAAGACTAGTGGTGTGCCTGAATGATTGGTTGGCCAATGAAAGTTTAGTGGAGCAGATGAATCACTCAGTGCTTGCCTTGGGGATAATAAACCATTAGGATGTTTGTTGGAGGGTTGATAAACCACTTAACTGAACGAGACACCCAGGTGCTTATTGAAAGGAATTGATAAACCAGCAAGTGCTAGCCTTGGGGATGATACACCAATTATGTGCTTGCTCAATAAGTCGATAAACCACTTGGATAGTGGTCTTGACTCCTGCAATCCTAGTTTAGAGAAGCTGGTTGATAAACCACCCATGTAGTATATTAATTCTCCTAGAACTAAACAATACTCCCTGAGCCTTGGATGAATTCGTATGGTCGATAAATAGTTGGGATCCTTGCTGGAGGGTTAGTAAACCACTTGACAAGCTAAGACACCCAGGTGCTTACTGAAAGGATCTGATAAACAACTTATGCGTTTTCTCAGTAAGTTGATGAACCACCTGGATAATAGGCTCTTGACTCCTACATCACTAGCATAAAGAAGTTAGTTGATAAACCACCCATGTATTATATTCATTCTCTTGGAATTGAACTACATTTCACTAAGCCTTGGGTGAATCCCTATGATTGATTTCTATTGGAGTAAAGGTCATTGTTGTGCTTACTAATGACGGCAGTTGATAAATGATCCAGGTGGCTCCAAAAATGGAAGTGGCCTTGAAAAACATCAAAAATAAAATTTTTCAGATTGAAGTGAAACAAGGACCAAATTTTATTACTTATCATCTTAATTCAAATGGTGCGAACGACGCTCAAATCTAAGTTTGTATGCTCAAGATATAGCCTATCAAAGTTCTCTTCAAACTAGGTCAAGTGGTAGCCACTAACAAGGCAACAATTTCGCAAAGGGATGGCGCACATAATCCAACGGTCAGAATGGGCGAATTTGTCGCCACTTTAGTTTTTCTAGTGACCCTCAAAACTTGGCGAATTGTTTTTGGCTCATATGGACTATATAACAAAACAAAAAACATAATAATAATAAATTTCAGTTGGTAGGCCACCAACCCTGCCAACCAAATGACAAATACGTTCCAACGAAATTATTCATATAATATAATTATGGGTCAGGCCACCAGAGACCCAGGCCTGCTCGACCATATGACAGTGGCATGTGGAGGAGATCGGTGGGGTTTGAACTTCCCTGCCCCTTGGGCGGTATATTACACTGCTAACCGTAAAACATAACCGCTAGGTGATAAAACATAACCGCTAGGCAATACACCATAACGCGCCATATATAACACTTGTTACGCCAAAACAAGGGTTCTGTGGGGTTGGACCCTGGAACCTCCCACCACTTGCACACTAATTATATGTCGCTAGCCAACAAGCCAACGACCCTTGGTTGGAAAACTCCACATACCACCATTATTTAAACCTTAAACATTTTCTCATCTGGAAAGGAGTGGCAAAACTGAGAAGTAGTAGGATGTGTTTTGCAGGTGGAACAATGAGTGCCTAGGTTGGAACTGCGTCCAGGAGGGCACGGAAATTGAAAATGTTCCTAGGGAATCTTGGGAGAATATTTTTGTAGGAAATCTTGAGGGAATCTAAAGATTTCTTGGAGATCTAGAGGTCACTTGCTCAGAATATGGTCAAATCCATTGTCGTTTGACATGTTTTTTCACCACCAATCCAATGTTGATGTTCGTTTTTGCATCTGAGGTTTACATTTTTCATCCAGGAAAAAAATTCGAGGTATAAGGGTCATTTATGTAAAGTTGATTATAATTCATTTTTGCTTCCAATTAATGAAAGAGGCCTCCCCACATTGAGTAGGGCCCAGAGACGTAGCCCGCATTGGGTGGACTCTGTAATCAAATCATTTTGTGCCTTTGATCTCATGGTTACTTTATGATTTTTGCTTCTTTTTCATTTGTTTAAGTTACCTCGTTACATGCTCTTGTTAGAAAATTATATATTACAGAGCAATGGAACACATAAAATATTGCAGAAATATAAACACATAAAACAAGAGAGACACAGATATACGTGGTTCACCCAATTTGGGCTACGTCCACGGAGAAACAGCCAATCCTTCCTTTTATATTATCCAACAAACTGAAGAGATACAACCTACAATAGATCCGTTGTAATTCCCTCTTCGCTCTCACACAATCTCCTCTCTCTTTCTCACTCAGAATACAGATCTACCCAGACGTAATACAATTCCCTCATATATAGCGAGGGGTAGCCTTCTAGGGAAAACAACCCTAAATTAAACATAACTTCTACCGTCAGATCTCTACCTAATGAACGGCCCAGATCGACTACGATATTACAACATTTTACAAGGAAAATTTACATCTATTTTTAGCTTCAGGGGCGCTACCCCCAATCCCCCCACCGGGGGGCGCTCCTAAAGGTCGCAGCTGACCTGTTATAAACATATTTTGGCACTGCAACCCCAGTCACATATGTCCATAAACCAAGGTCTTCTAAGCCCCTAAAAGTGTTCTTTCATACCCTAAAGGAACAATGTCAGCTGATTACATCATTTCCCAGAAGTTCTCCCTGAAAAACTGCTCAGAACTGGTCAAAACTGGACCATACAGACTGCTCCATGTTGATGGTGCGATGCATCTCACTTGTTACACATAGAGGATTTGATGCATACTGAAAAGCCCTTCTATAGGGTGCGATGAGCAAGAGCAGACAAATGGCAGAGGCAGTTTGCTAGGTGGAAACCCAGAGAATCTTCTAGAAAATGCTCATTTGACACTTGCCTCTCTGAATTCGCCCAGGGATGAGTAAGAGATCATGAAATCTCCAAGTGGAACCAAGAACTATCAGAGAAATGACACTAATCAAAATCCCAGAAGCTGACTCACCCACCTGCAAATATCTATATATGGATCCCTCATCCTAGAGATCCAAAGGTTGGAATTTTATATTTTGTAAGGAAGTGCTATTGGTTTCTCTGTTAAACATCATAGTGTTGGGTGATCTGGCTTTTCATGAGGTGAAGAGGGCTTTCATGCCGGGAGGATGGCGTTGGGTCAGACCATTGGGTTGTAATCCTCTCTTCTACTACTTTTATCAATAAAGCTATTTGAGTTTTCCTCCATATTCTTGTATATTTCTGAATCTTGTATTGGTATATGCATTTGTATGGTCAATATACATCTGATCCTATATTGTTTATGGTTATAGATCTCTATGCTTTGATGGTATTATGTTTCTTTGACTCTACAGGTGTTCTTTGAAGCAAGACAAGTGAGGAAAGAGTGGTGAAGCTTTGTCAAAGGAGGGAGGAAACAAGCAAGGAGCCAAGCAAAAGACTGAGGTTGGTACTCTCTGCTTCTCTCTCATCTATTTCTCATAAAGGAAGACAAAAATAACTTTAATTTGTTTGTTCTAAGATAGCTACCCGTCTTAGTGGGACTAGCAGCTCTGAATGGACACTATTTTTCCCGGTAACACGCCCCCCCATGGCCCCCCTGTAGTGAATATTTTATGGGTGGTGTTGTCGCCTCATTATGAACTGGGGTCCAATGCGTTTATACCTTTTAACACAGAAGATAATCAGGCTCCACACCGAACAATCTCCCACTTGGAGACTGATTATAGCAACTCCACCGCTGCTTCATTTACTGGACAATGAATCCACTTTGGACCTGGTTGTTTCTCATCTTCTTCATCATACTTGAAGACCAATTGAAACTAAGTGGATTCTAAGTTTCTCCCTGATTACAACTTTTTTTAACATATCTATAGGATTCTGGCTAATGTGTATCTTTTCTAGCTTCAATTGTCCATCTTCCAACGCTGACAGCATGAAATGGTACTTGAGCTGTATATGCTTAGTCTTAGAATGAAATACAGAGTTCTTTGCAAGATGTATGGCATTCTGGCTGTCACTGTATAACGTGTCCAACTCCTGCTTTTTACCCAATTCATCCAAAAACCTTTGTAACCAAATCATTTCTTTACTAGCCTCTGTAGCAGCAACATACTCAGCTTCTGTTGTTGAGAGAGAAACAACACTTTGCAGTTTCGAGACCCAACTGACAGTTGTTCCACCTACAGTAAACACATACCCTATTGTGCTCCTCCTGTTATCTCTATCACCCACCATATTTGTATCAACATATCCCTGTAGAGCAATGTTTGGAACACCAAAGCATAATGCTTGATTTGTGGTACCTCTCAAATACCTGAGAATCACTTCACCACCATCCAATGTTCTTTTCCTAGATTGTTCATGTACCTGCTTACAACTCCCACTGCATGTGCAATATCAGGCCTTGTGTAGACCACTGCATACATTAAGCTTCCAACTACTGATGCATATGAAACTTTAGACATATGGACCATTTATTATTGAGTCTTGGGACACTCCTCCTTACTTAATTTGAAATGGCTAGCCAAAAGTATAATAATTGGTTTTGCATTCTGCATATTAAACATTTTCAACACCTTTTCTATGTACTCACTTTGAGACAATGTTAATTTGCGATTATTCCTATCTCTAGTTATTCTCCTACCAAGGATTTGAGCACATTTATTTCCTGCATGTTAGAACCTGCAACAAGCATCTCATCTACATACAATAACAATATAATATAGCTGCCATCATTTTGCCTTTTGAGATAAACAGAATGATTAGAGTGACATCTACTATAACCTTGTTTAGACATAAACCTGTCAAATTTTAGATACCACTGCCTTGGAGCCTGTTTTAAGCCATACAAGCTCTTCTTCAACCTGCACACTAGTTTCTCCTTCCCTTTTACCTCATATCCTTGTGGATGCTGCATATATTTCTCTTTCTCCAAATCCCCATGGAGAAGGGTTGTCTTTACATCTAACTGCTGAAGATGCAAATCTTCAACTACTACTAGACATAAAATAGTTCTGATTGAAGTCATTTTAACAACAGGAGAAAATATCTCATCAAAGTATATACCATTTTTCTGTGAAAACCCTTTCACCACAAGTCTAGCTTTCTACCTTTGTCTTCTTCCTTCAACTTGTAAACCCATTTATTATGCAATGTTGTTTTACCTGCAGGCAACCTGACTAAGTCCCAAGTCTGGTTATGTGCTAAGGAGTCCATCTCTTCTTTCATGGCTTTTTCCCACTTCTTCCTGGTTTCTACCTGTGCTGCTTCTTCATAACATTCTGGTTCACCAGAATCAGTCAACAATACATAATATAATGAAGGAGAGTATCGTTAAGGGGATCTACTTATCCTGGTAGATCTTCTAACACCACTTTCAGGTGTTTGAGGTGCTTGTTGCTGTTGTGGTTGTTGTTCTGGATGTTGATCATTATGAAATTGTTTCTAATTATAATGGGATTTTTCAGGAACTTAGTGGGTTACCTCCAAAGGGTGAGATCCAACATGAGATTCACTTGCATCAGGCTACTCCTTTACCCAACATTAGTATGTACAGGTTGTCAGCCATTGTGATGAAGGAGATAAAGAAGAAGGTGTAGCAAATTTTGAACCAAGGGGTCATAAGGCAAAGTTCTTCTCCGTGTGGTTCACCTATTATGTTGGTGACAAAGAAGGATTTTAGTAGGCCCTAATTTGGAGATTTGGGATCCAAAATCTTCTAAAGTCAGCTTTCGTCATCAAACGACACCAACCCCTCAATGTGGTTCTACGAATCAAGAACTTTCCAACGCTATGAAAATCACCTCAATTAGAGTTCATATGTGACATGTATGCCTCAATGTGGTTCTATGAACCAAGAACTTTCCAACGCTGTGAAAATCACCACAATCGGAGTTGATATGTGACATGTATGCCTCAATGTGGTTCTATGAACCAAAAACTTTCCAACGCTATGAAAATCAACTCAATCAGAGTTCATATGTGACATGTATGCCTCTTGCAAGTTAAGTACCCCCTTGACCATCATTACTAAGTGGATGACTTGTCAACCCCCATTACTTGCATATGTGGGGCTAGTCACACATGGAATTTAAGAAGAATCTATAGGGTCCAAAATTCTAACATCAATTTAGTGTTGAAGCATGTAAAAATTCTAATCCTAATCCTAAACGCCTATCATACTATGTTAAATATTGAGTTGTTAGGAAGATAAGAGGTTCCATTATTTTAGCATTGCACTTGTTCCATAGTCGACAAGAACATCTAGGAGTCATATTTGAGTGCATAACATAGGAGTTAGAAGATTTTGTAGGAGCCATTTAAGCCCCAATATCAAAAGAAACCCCATAATAAGTGCACATTTCTTTGTACCTCCATTTCATAATTAAAGAAAAAATATTATAGCATAAACCTCACCTTCTAGTTGAATTTTCTCCTATGTCACATTTTTTTATCGGTAATTGATCTAAGACAAACAATAAGGTATTACAGACTCATGTGCATGGATGTGCCTATGTTATTTTATGAAATGGATCGATAAGATTGAGAAATACACAGGCAATGAAGCAGTTAAAGAAACATAACAGGCAAACATATAAACACAACAAGTTTAATAAGAAGTTCACCCAATACTACTGGGCTATGTCTCCTGGTCCAGCCTTTAGTGGTGGCCTCTCTATTATGTTTTCAAGTAGAGTTTTTACAACAGTGAGCTCAGTTTGGGTCTCACACAACAGATATAAATTAGCAAGACTGTACTTGGATCACCCAAGTCTCTGGAGTCCACAGACTCTCCTTACTGACTCTCGACCTCTATTGGTCATTGTTATAGCTCCAAATATCACCCTTTGTATTTGTTATGCTTGGTTTATGGCATAGGGAAACCCCTCCTTCCAGACTTGGTCCAAATATTTTAAAAACAATGTTTTATTCCCCGTACGCTACTTTGCTCTGTGTTAAAAGCGTGTACACGCGGGTCAGCCTATACCAAACCCGTGTATATGTGTTAAAACACTTAATAAATAAATAAATTTCCTTAACTATGGGCGGAGATCACAGGTTTTACCTGTTGATTACCTATTAGTGCCTGTGGCCCAACTATTCCCAATTGTTTCCCAACTAAAAAACTAATTTGGGAGAAGTATAAAAAGACTTCAATGGGAAGGCCTTAAGGAGGAGAGAAATGATAGAATTACTATACTGAGATTATCCCCTAATCAAGTCTGAAGAATCCTTGTGCTTCAAGCACTTCCCCAAGTTCAGGAAACCCTTGTTTCCTTGAGTTTTGATGTTCTCTCATATGCTTGGAGATATCATGGTATTGGTTATGGAAGGAGGCTATTGAAGACTGGGACTGGACGGACCTGGAGGATGGTTCCGCTTGGAGCCGGAAGAGGAAGACTTAGGTGAACTCTTTCCATGTTTTTATTATAGTTTTCTATAATAAAAAGAAACGTTGTCTTGTTCCTGATATCAACTTTGTTTATGCATCTGATGTTATTGTTATGGTTTATATATGAATGACTATTTCAATGTATAACTAACCATCTACTTATATGATATAAAGTTGATTTCACTACAATTCTTTATCTATATGCTGCTATGTGTATTCGAATTGGCTGATTTGCAGGTTCGAAGATCATCAGGAGTTGCAGAGGGTTTGAACCCTGGCTGGAACTACCCAAATGAAGGACATCTAGGTATGTTCATCCTCACATAGTTAGTTTGTTTAAGCATGTTTCCTGAGTCGAATGCTTGTTTCTTGCTGTAGATTACTCCTTCTATGCTAGGGTTCTGACCCAAAGCCTTAGGGGACTTATTCCCTCAACAGTCACAGTAGTATGAGCCCAATCTGAGACTCATACATGACAGGCATTATAGAGGAGTGCGCTTGAACCTCTCAAGCCTTCTCTAGAGCACACAGAATCTCTAACTCTCTCTGTCTCTGTCCTATGTATGTTTTAACCCCGAACAGAAATTACCTGCATACGAATTCGAAAACACAAAAATAAACAATGCGAGAGCATAACACATAAAACACATATACACAGATAATTTCCCCTAGATCCCAAAAACGGGACTACCAGCTTGATTTTTCATTATGTTCCTTTCAATGTTATAATACATATTTATACATGCCGAAGCATCCAATACAATGGACTGAAAAACAATTGCATCCAAAACCATGGACCAAAAACCATCGCGTCCAAAAACATGTGCGAAAATCATGCACAAAACCATAGGTGGGTCTGCCCAACCTAACATAGGGTCCAAAACCAAAATTTTCTGGGGTGCTACCCAGACCCCATAAAGTGGGGTTACGGGTACCCCTCAAACCCCCTGTGACCCCCCCTTCCCCGCTACACAATCAGTGCAACGAAGGGGCGGCTCCGCCCCCCTTCCAACCCCCTAGTTAACTACGTGGGCTAGTCGTGGAAAGAATATAACAAAACCCAACATTCTCCCACTTGTTGTTTTCTTTCCATAGGGGGCCACAAGAGAGCTTAGTCATTTATCCAGCCCTGCAATGCCCATTGTTTCTCTACACCAAGAGAGCTTCTCAGAGCTCACAGATTTTGTCAATGCATATGTAGTATTCTTCAAAGTGTCCACCTTTACCAGCAACACCTTTTTGTCTTCTATCATATCCCTCACAAAGTGATACTGAACATCAATGTGCTTTGTCTTTGAATGATATGCGGGGTTCTTTGCCAAGAAAATTGCACTTTTGCTGTCAAATTCTATCCTTATAGCTCCCTGTACTAACCCCATACTTGAAGATAATCTCTGCAACCAAACTGTTTCCTTGCTTGCATGAGTGGTTGCCATGTATTCTGCCTCTATAGTTGATAGTGCCACTGCATATTGTTTCTTACTCATCCAACTGACTGCACCTCAAAATAGGTTAAACAAATACCCACTTGTAGATCTTCTCTGATCCAGATCTCCAGCCTAGTCTGCATCAACAAAGCCACGAATATCCAACACTATGTCCAATCTTGGTCTTCCTTGGTAGCACAAACCATAATCACTAGTGCCACGCAAATACCTGAAAACCCGCTTCACTGCTGTCCAGTGCTCCTTCCCTGGTTTTGACATAAACCTGCTCAATACTCCCACTGCATGTCCAATGTCTGGTCTAGTACAGACCATTGCATACATCAGGCTATCGACTGCACTTGCATATGGAACACGAGACATGTCCTTTTCCTCTTCTTGTATCCCTTATTAATATTTTTGTGCCCCTATTGTCCCCATATTGTTATTACTGTGCCCCATAGAATCCCTCTATTATTATTTTTGTGGCTTTATATTATTATTGTTAGGTCGGCTGGGTTATATTGTGACTCCTTATACTCCTATATATAGAAAGGAGGTTTTGTCATTTGAATCATCTAAGAATTGTTCATTTATGTAATGTAAAAGAGGTTTCCCCCTCAAAGAGGCTAAATTCTAAGGTGTTGATCTATCTTTTATATCTTTTTTGAGCTGGTTTCATAACATTTGGTATCAAAGCTTTGGATTCTAGGGTTTTGTTGCTCCAAATAGTTGATCGTGGCATTTTAGCTATAACTTTTTTCTGCGATGTTTCAGAAGCTAAAAAAAAAACCCATTTGAGAAGAATATTTAACCTCAGGTCCAAATTTCAGAGCTTTTTGCACTATGTTTGTGGAGATATGATCTGAGGAATTTAGTCTTTTTGCAGACTCCTGAATTACATTCCAAACAGGTGACATGGGGAAAATTGTCATAACTTTCTCTTTGAGAATCGGATTGAAATTTCGTAAGAAGGTATAGGAATAGGATGGATTTTAGTTTCATGTGTATATTTTTCAGAGAAAAAGGTCGAAAAAGTGACTCATGGCACGTCGTACAAGTTCGCTCTACTGAACTAGTCTATAATCAGGTCACTGTGGGAGATTTGGCATAACTCTTCCTTGGAGAATCCAATTTGGATCATACTAGTGGCATTGGAAAAAGGACACAGAGGGATACTGCAGGTCGCTATTTTAGAACTGGATGATCCGAAATTACAAAGATACATCATAGGCAATATCAAGCTCCTACAAAGTGAAAAAAGGTGTGTAGATTTTTTTAAATTTTTTCTTAAGCTTGGTTTGAAAAATTATTTTGAAGAATTCAAAGGGCATAGTAGAGCATTATTATCGGTAACTGATGCCCCGAGGAAAGAAAATGCAACCACCGTAAGCAACTTGAAAGTGCTAGCATGACTCATGAAGAAGAGGAAGAAATGCTACATGCTATATCAAAATTACAAGACCAAGTGTAACAAATGTCACTCTCACAAAAGTTAACAGAAGCTAAGATAAATGGCATGGAATCTAAGATAAATGGCGTGGAATATAAGATAAAGGGCGTGGAAGCTAAGATGAATGGCATGGAAGCTAAGATGGACGATTTGAAGATAGGCATGGAAGATTTGAAGACAAATTTGACAAAGTTTCTACAATAAATGCTTACTAATGGTGAAAGGGTAGTAAAGGAAACTCATGATGAGAACAAAAGAAATGTTAATCATGATTTCATAGACTCTAATGTTGGACCGAAGACCCACCATATTCCAAAAATCAATATGAGGAAGTTTGATGGCAAGGATCCCGCAACATGGATATTACAAATGGAGCAATTTTTTGATCTCAATAATGTGCAAAAAACACAAAAGGTACGTATTGCAACTTTATATTTGGAACCAAATCGGTTTGTATGGTATCAATGGCTTTTCTATCGTAAACAAATTATCACTTGGGCAATTTTTATGGAAGAATTGACAACACATTATGAGGATACAAAAAGAAACACTTTTTTTATCCAATTGATAAGTCTCAAACAAAAGGGTTCAATAATGGAGCACATTGAGCAATTCCAAAAATTGAACATAAGGGTAGAAAATATTCCAGAGGAGCATAGGATTGATGTGTTCATAGGGAGTTTAAAGGATAATATCCAACATGATGTTCGCCTTTGGGAAATTGATTCATTAGAGAAGGCATTCACGTTAGCAAGAAAAATGGAAAGCAAAATTATGGCAACCAGGAAGCATACCACTCACAACTATAAAGATGGAAGTGTTGTTGCCCCTAGTCTTCCACAACCTATAAGGTTGACACCAAAACAATTGGAAGAAAAAAGAGCAAAAGGGCTTTGTTACAGTTGTCATAGAAAATACACTAAAGGTCATAAATGTGCTAAGAAGAAATTATTCTACGTCGATTTTGAAGAGGAAGAAGAAAAGGAGCAAGAAAGGTCAAAAGAAGAGGATATACTCCAGGAACAAAGCCTAGATAAAGAAGAAATGAATCCGACCATATCTTGTATTGCATTGGCTGGAATTACCACTCCTCAAACCATCAAGATAGAAGGACAAATCAAGAAGAAAAAGGTAATAGTGTTGATTGATTCAGGAAGTACCCACAATTTTATTCATTGTAAGATAGCAAAAGAATTGAATTGCTTCCTATATCCAGCACCAGAGTGTCAAGTGATGGTTGCAAATGGACGAACGATAAATTTCTCTGGAAAGTGCCATAATATCAAGCGATCCATGGGAGAATATGTATTGACTAGCCCAATGCTTTCCATTCCAATGGGAGGTGCTGATGTTGTACTAGGAGTCCAATGGCTACAATCCTTGGGTACAATATCTTTTAATTTTCAAGAACTTTTCATGAAATTTTCTGTGGAAGGAAAGGAAGTTGAATTAAGGGGTATTGCAGGGAAACCGAGAAATATAATCAGCTCTAACGGTATGACAAATCTTCTAAAAAAGGAACAAAGAGGTGTAATTGCACAATTATGTTCGCTAGATGTTTCCACATTGGAATCACCTATTTGTCCAAATCTCCAAAAAGTCTTGGACAATCATTCCAAGGTATTTGAGACTCCCAAAGGTCTCCCACCTATTCGCGATCATGATCATGCTATTCATCTAATTCCAGGAAGTGTTCCTCCAAACATCAGGCCGTACAGATATCCCTATGCCCAAAAGAGTGAAATTGAATGTATGGTTGCAAAAATGCTAGAGGCTGGTATAATTCAGCCTATTTAAAGTTCTTTCTCTACTCCATTAGTATTGGTGCACAAGAAGGATGGATCATGGCGCATGTGTTCGGATTATAGGGAGCTCAACAAGCTCACTATTAAAGATAATTTTGCCATTCATGTCATTAATGAATTACTGTATGAATTGCATGGATCAATTTACTTCACCAAGTTGGATCTTTGTTCAGGATATCATCAAATCAGAATGAAGACTGAAGAGTTAAGGTAAACCCTAGCAAAATTAAAGCCATTAAGGAATGGAAAATCCCCACATCCATAAAGCATCTGCAAGGATTTCTCGAGTTGACAGGGTATTACTGGAAGTTTGTTAAGAATTATGGGAGAATAGTGGCACCTCTAACAACATTATTAAAGAAAGATGCATTTTCATGGACTTCAGAAGCAACAAAGGCCTTTGAACATCTTAAAGAGACAATGTGCCAAGCACCGGTCTTAGCTACACCGGACTTCACAAAAACCTTTACTGTGGAATGTGATGCTTCAGGAAATGGAATTGGTGTTGTTTTAATGCAAGATGAAAGGCCCATTGCTTTTGAAAGTCGTCCAATCAAGGGAAAGTTTTTACACAAATCTATTTATGAGAAGGAAATGTTGGCAATACTCCATGCACTTAAGAAATGGCGACCCTACCTAATGGGAAGACACTTCAAGGTAAAAATGGATCATGATAGCCTTAAACACTTTTTAGAACAAAGATTATCCTCTGAATATCAACAAAAGTGGGTCACAAAGATGTTGGGTTATGAATTTGAAATCATCTACAAAAAAGGGAAGCAAAATGTGATGGTAGATGCACTCTCAAGAAAGGATGAGGATGTGGAAGCATTGTTGTGTGCCATTTCTATTATCCAACCAGATTGGATAAATGAAGCAAGGGAGGAATGAAAGAATGATGAAGTAGTGTGGGAACTTATTCGAAAGTTAAAACAAGATTCTAGTACATATAATACATTTAGCTGGAAAAATGATCCGTTATGGTACAAAGATTGTTATGGAATTGCACACTTCTCCCTTAGGAGGGTACTCAAATTTTTTAAAAACTTACCATAGGGTTAAGAAGGAATTTTTTTGGGATGGTCTTAAATCGGATATTCAAAAGTTTGTGGCAGAATGTTTGGTTTGCCAACAAAATAAAGTTGAAACAATTAAGACACCGGGTCTATTACAACCTTTATCCATTCCAAGCCAGCATTGGGAGGAGGTTTCAATGGATTTTATCACAGGTTTACCCAAGTCTGAGGGAAAGAGTGTCATCATGGTGGTAGTTGACAGACTTACCAAGTATGCACACTTTTGTGCATTATCACATCCATTTAAAGCCAGCACAATTTCTACTGCATTTATGGAAACAATTCAAAATCTACATGGAAACCCAAAGATTATTGTAAGTGACAGAGATCCCATTTTCACTGGAAAATTTTGGACAAAATTATTTTCTTGTCTTGGTACTCAGTTAGCTCATAGCTCATCTTATCATCCTCAATTTGATGGGCAAACTGAGATAGTAAACAATTGTTTGGAAGGATGTCTTCGTTGCTTTGTATCTGATAAACAAACAAAATGGGTCAAATAGTTGCCTTTGGCTAAATGGTGGTATAACAATTCCTTCCATACAACAAAAAAAATGACCCCATTTATGACACTTTATGGATATCAACCACCATCCATCACATCATATTTAAGAGAAAATTCTAAGGTTCAAGCAGTGGAACATCACATCGAACATCAACAACAAGTCCTCCAACTCTTAAAGGAAAACCTCGTGTTGGCACAAAATAGAATGAAACAACAGGTAGATCAACATCGTAACAAAAGAAGTTTTGATGTAGGTGATTGGGTATTCCTATGGCTAAAACCATATAAGAAAATGTCCCTCAAGCAAGCTAAGAAGGATAATAAATTATCACCAAAGTATTATGGTCCGTACAAGGTGTTGCAAAAGATTGGTACTATGGCATACAAATTGGAGCTTCTTGCAACTTCTTGATTGCACCCAGTTTTCCATGTTTCATGTTTAAATAAGTTTATAGGCAACAAGCTCCCAGTTCAAACAATATTTCCAGAACTTGATGAGGAAGGAAAATTTATATTGGAACCGGAAGCAGTCACAGAAACATGAACTTGACAGCTACGAAATCGATCAATTTCGGAGTATCTTATCAAGTGGAAGAACTTATCCGCTGAAGATTCCACATGGGAGGATGAAAATTTTATACAGAAGCATCCAGAACTACTCAAGCGTTGAGGACAACACTTTTTTGAAGGAGAGGGGCATGTTAGGTCCCTATAATACTAGTGATTGCCCCATTACTATTGTAGTTGTATCCCTTATTAATATTGTTGTGGCCCTATTGTCTCGATATTGTTATTACTGTGCCCCATAGAATCCCTCTATTGTTATTTTTGTGGCTTTATATTATTATTTTTAGGCCAGCTGGGTTATATTGTGACTCCTTAGACTCCTATATATAGAAAGGAGGTTTTGTCATTTGAATCATCCAAGAATTGTTCATTATGTAATGTAAAGTAGGTTGCCCCCTCGAAGAGGCTGAATTCTAAGGCGTTGATCTATCTTTTCTATCTTTTTTGAGCTGGTTTCATAACAAAATATATATTTAATATAACAAAGAATTTGTTGCCAAACACTCATTTGACCAAGGCATAATACAAGTTGGATCGTTTGACCAAGGCATAATACAAGTTGGATCTTTTAAAAGGCTAAAAACATTAAAAAGTTTAAAAGATCCATCTAATGATTATGAAAGACAAATTGGATTATTCATATAATGACTTGTCTCTTAAAACATGAAAAAGTTTGCATAATTAAAACATTTAAAAAACCTATATGCATATTATCGAGGCCAGGCCTGGAATTTGACATCCCACAGGACGTGTTTTGGATTTCAAAACGTATTTGACAATTTTTGAAAAAATTTCACCGTCAAATTTGATGTGTGTTATAATAAGAAAACTGTCAAAATGACTTCTAATTTTAAAGTTAAACTGTCAAAGTCTCTAATACCTATCTCTAATACCTTAAGCGCAAGTAAAGATACCCTACAATAGAATATTATGAATATTATAATACCTCTTTCAACTATACGTACAAATTATAGTACATTACATTAAGTTTATGATAGTACATTACATTAACTTTATGTCATTAGATTGGTGATAATTTTAACAATGTATTTATGCTCCTATTTATTAGGATACCAAACCCCTATGAATGGAAGATGGTTGGTATACGTCTGTAATTAGTATTATTTTTCCCTTTTTGTTATCAGATTCTCATTCTAAACTTTTTGGGTTCACGAGCTTGTTTAGTTATCATCAACAAATATTGGGTTTCCATTAGATCTGGAATGTGCACAGAAATAGAAAATTCACAGTTCCATCCTTCTATGCATCCTTGCCTCCTTGCACAGGAATGGGTTGTTGAAGAAAGCTTATGAACTCTCGATGCTTGCGATTCTAACGTGAGACTTCTAATTTTCTCCTCAACAGGGAAGTTATAAGAATTCACCAATCCAATTTGTGTTCGATGAGTATTTTCCCTAACTATTAGATTTTTAGATATCATTTTTGGGATTCAACTGCGTTAAGTAAGTCATTCAAAGTATGACCATTTCCATGAGAGGTAGTCGTAAAGTGACTAATTTCTCATGATTTTTGAATAGTTCACTTAGCACTCATTGCATCGGGTGATGCTCACAGGGGTGAAGAAGTGGGATTGAAACTAGTGAAATGTGGAGAACGAATCACATAGCATCAATCATCACTTCCGGGGCTTGCACCCGGTAACCAGGACTTCCCAGGAGGTCACCCATCCCAGAACTCCTCTGGCTCAAGCGCGCTTAACTGTGGAGTTTTTCCCCACAATCAAGCCCACATAGCTTGCTACCCCATTTGCAAAACCTTAGCAAGTATTGTGCCTCATGAACCATTCAGGTAGAGATCCCTTGACTCTTTTTGAATTTTCAACTGCGTTAAGTAAGTCATTCAAAGTATGACCATTTCCATGAGAGGTAGTCGTAAAGTGACTAATTTCTCATGATTTTTGAATAGTTCACTTAGCACTCATTGCATCGGGTGATGCTCACAGGGGTGAAGAAGTGGGATTGAAACTAGTGAAATGTGAAGAATTATTCTGCATAATTCTTTGGAATGTTTGACTTCCCTCTTATTCGCTAGACTATTAATGTGTATTTCCCTAGACTGAATATTTGATTTCTCTCATTATTATTTCTCAATCTCTATTTACATAAACTAATGAAAGAGTTTTAGGGACTTGTAAAGAGTTAGATTGATGATACTTCAGAACTGAAATAAACATTTGGCAATTGATAACTATGTAGTCATTGGGTTAAGTTCCAACGGTTTTCGAAGAAGGCTTTCCTTACCCTAAAACTCAAATAGACTTATATTGGAGTTTCAAAGCAATATAAATTGATAACTCCTTTATATCTATTTATTTAATTTCTCTAATGTGTGTGCAGGGAGAATATTCAATGCACTCAACATTTGTGAAAACGAGGCATTTCTCTTAACTGAGCAGACGTTGTAGTTTTTTGTTGGTAGAGGTTGCAGCTTTTAGTTGGCATCCTACACTCTATGAAATAGTTTGGAAAGTGGTTGTCTAATTAGGGAGGTTGACATTTCTAAATTTACTTAGAACGTAAAATGAAGGGCATCGAAAATGTAAAAACGTCATGAAATTTTTGTTTGACGGACAAAAAATATTTGAAATTCCAAGCCTGATCGAGGCGCTAGACACATGCCCGAGAGAAAGTGTGGATTATTAATATAATGATTTGTCTCTTAAAACAAGAAAAAGTTTGCATAATTAAAACATTTAAAAAACCTATATGCCTATGATCGAGGCGCTAGACACATGCCCAAGAGAAAGTGTAGTTTCTATAGATTAATAATTAAATTTAAATATAAGTTTTTAAAATATTATGTAAATAAATTTATATTTATTTTTAATTATATATTTATTAATTAAATTTTAAAATATTATAATTATAATAATATATAATTATTATTTTAATTAATTGTAATATATTATATATATTGTAATTAAAAAATAAATTATAATAAAATTAAATTGCCTCTAATCTTTTTCTTTCAATTTACAACATCTCGTTTAATTCACCATTATATTCTCCTTACTTTAAAAAGGAGTCGTCTAACGAGCCGGATGAATTGCCTAGACGGCTAAAAGTGGCCGTAATCTGGGCAAAAAAATTTCAAAAAATCTTGTAGAGGCAGTCTTTGGATCATGTCTTTGATAGTGGAAATGGATTCAGCACCGTCAAAAACGTCTAGGGTACCTAAAATTTTGAAGTTTAGCAACGATAACTTGGATTTACAAAAATCCTTGCCGGATTTTCTCTAAATATAATCTGAATTTCTATAAATTTCCAGAAAATTCCTCCGCCTCATTAAACTACACGCTTTAAAAATACCCATCAATATAAAAAAATAACTATTCCATTTCCATATAATATATATATATTATTAATATAACAAAGTTTTAGTGGTCATACACTCGTGAAAGGCCTCATACAAGTTGGATATTTTAAAAGACCAAAAGACTTTGCATCCTTGAAACACTTTTAAAACTCGATATAATGATTACAAAAGGCAAGTTGATTATTAATATAATGATTTTTAAAAACACCCCTCGATATAAAAAAGTAACTACTCCATTTCCATATATAATATGTATTATTAATATAACAAAGTTTTGTTGTTGTAAGGCACTCGTTTGACCGAGGCCTAATACAAGTTGGATCTTTTAAAAGAAGAAAGACTTTGCATCATTAAAACATTTTTAAAAATCGATAAAATAATTAGAAAAGACAAATTGGATTATTAATATAATGATTTGCCTATTAAGAGAAGAAAGAGTTTGCATCATTAAAGCACTCAAAAAACCTATATGCGTGGATCTAGGCCCATGCTTGATATAATAAGGTGGGGTGGGTAGTGGTGTGGTGTTACATGTTTTACTAAATTTATGATATAAATTGCGTGGGTCGTGGCCCATTTGAATGAATATTGAAAGAGTTATTAGAGCATCTTGAACGCGGGGTATTTGTAAGTGGGTGGCCTCTGACCTCCTCGTGTTAACCACCAAATACGATTCTATTCATTACCCTTTGCTATATATAAAAAAAATAAATTCCCTACCTATTATATATAATATATTATAACAAAGTATTTGTTCCGAAAAACTCGTTTGACCGAGGCCTAATGCAAGTTGGATCTTTTAAAAACCAAGTTTCTAGACGAGAGAAATATTATTAACTATTATTTATGTAATTGGTTTATATTAATATTATTTTTTATTATGATGTTATGGAGAAGTTTTTTAAGAATAGGGGAAAAAGATTTGGGTAGAAAGAAAAAGTACCATGTTTAGGAATTCAATTTCATTTGTGATCTCCAACAAAAAAAAATTCAATGGAGCTAGCATTCTGTGGGGAGAAAAGATTCGTATTGTTCAATTAAGAACTAATTTATCAAATTTGGTGTGAAACGAGACAGTGGAAAAGACCTAAAGACACTTGGGAAGAATGGGTGTGTATTTTTTGCACTTCTCGAGAAGTGCAATCGAAAAAACATTTCATTTTGGAATGTGATGCTTTCAAAGACATCAGAGGCAATTATGGCAATACGTTAGCATTGGTCCCTTGGCATTGTCTTTTCAGTGAGGGGATAGTTAAAAGGTTGGGTTAACTCATCATCAATTTGAATAAGAAAATGATTGAATTGCAAAAGACCAAAAACAAAGAGGTTGGTGGCCCCATAAACTATCTTTAGTCTAGTGAAAGTTAAAATATCATTCATTCATTCTTCCAAATTTACAATGATTTTATGGTAAAACTAAATTTTCATGCCCAATACCATATAGATATATGGTTTCATTTTTATATATAAACACTGCTTAGTCTAACTAATAAACAAAATGGCTTTTTTCAAGGCAGTTTTTAGGTAACTAATAAACAAAATGGTTTTTTTCAGGGCATTTTTAAGGTTAATTTTATCCAAAATGTAGGTGAGATTTTTGAAAACTTGAGTTTAAGTTGTTTTTTGTAGAGATGAAATGACCTTTTCAAGGCATTTTTTTATTTAATTTTCCACCAAAACGTGACAAATATTTTTAAAAATTTAAATTTAAATTGTTTAATTTGTAAAATTGGAATACCCATTTTTTTTAGAACATTGAATACTTTTATAGATTTAAAAATGTATTTCAAATAATAACAAAATTACAAATTTACTTAAAATTTTATCTCCGAATTTATTAGAAAAATCACTTCATCTACTTAAATTATTTTATGTTATTATACTTAATTGACTCTTTATCACCATTATAACAACTCAAGTATATTCTTTACCTGGTGAATAAACAAAAAGAAATGCGTAAATTATGTGTTTATTAATTTAGGTTCACATTGACTCTTTATCACCGTTATACCAAAGGAGATCAGTGTTCCTGAATCACTGTTGACCTTTCTTCACAGGAAAGGTATTTTCTTTTGGGACGGTTTAATCTCAAGATGGCAGGGTCCAATCCCTATCTGGTGTGAAGCGGATAGTTTGGAAATGCCAGTTGATATCGCTATCAGGACTCGTCTAAGAAATTGTGGCATCTTTCGCTCGACGGAGCATGATTGTCTCATATGGAGAAACTCGAAAGGGATGAGTTCCATTCGGGTAAAAGATGTTTATCAGAGTTTGATTAGTCTTAAAAAGTCCTCTTGCAATAACTCATTCCCTTGCATTTACTGGAAATCTGGGTGTCCATCCAAAATGGTTTTCTTTTCATGGTTGTCCTTCCACAACAAGAATCTATCGTGGGAGAATTTAAAAAAGCGGGGATGGCAGGGTCCTGGTATTTGCCCCATTTGCAGATCGGCAGAGGAAGATAACTTTCACTTATTTCTAAATTGCAATGGATCTCAACAATTATGGCTTTTCTTAGAGAAATGCTTTGGAATCCAGCATATGTCTCATGCTTCAATAAATGAAGCGTTTCTATGGTGCAGTAAGCAAAAAGAATCATGGAGATCAATTTTCATCATTACTATTTGGTGCATCTGGAAGTGGCGCAACAATTATATTTTCAATGCCAAAAGGGCCCCTTTTTTGGAAATCTATTTCAATATTATTGCTCTCTATGATGCAATCCCGCAATACTCTCCCAAGCAAAAGAAGCAGGTTAGTAAAGAACTCTCACAGGAACACTCTTCTCTGCCAAGGGCGTATTTTGATGGAGCTGAGCAGAATGGTTTATGTGGCTGTGGTTTTCATATTTTAGCAAAAGAAGACAGTCATTTTTCCATACATTGGAATGGGGGGAAGGGCACAAATAATTTGGCTGAGGCGATGGCTCTCGCAGGTCTTTTGAGTTTCTTTATTTTTTTAATCTTCAGGATGTTTCAATCTTTGGAGACTCAAAAGTTTTGGTGGATTATGTCTTTGGAAAAAATTCCATTTCCAGGCCTCATCTAGTGGGGTGGCTAGACAGGATCAGATTTTATTGGAACTCTTTAACAGGTGGCTCAGTTCATCACATCAACAGGGATCAAAATCAAAAGGCAGACGCATTATCTAAAAAGGGTCTCCAAGCGGCTCCGGGGTTTTGGCATCTACAGGTTTCCTCTGGAGGAAAAATCTTTCCCATACAGGAATTCTATCCTCCTGACTTCTAGTTCTCTATGCAGATCTTCGGATCCTCTCTGGTTTTCTCTTCTGGTTCATATTTCCCCATGTCTGTTTTTCTTTTTTATATATATGATGCTGCTTTCATGGTTCTTGTTTCTGCTCCGCAGGTTTCTACTCATACTTGTATCCTATGTTCTCATCGGAAGCATGCAGCGGGTTAATAGTCCAGATTTTGTTTTGTTGTGGCCTTTTCTTGATCTGGTTTCATCATGATGTTGGTGTTCAGCTCAAGCTCTGTGGGTTTTATTGGCTCGATCTCGACATTTTTGAAATATGGCTCTTTTCTGTGCTGAACCAAATCTTTCGGGACATATACTATGTACAAGTGAAAATATATATTTTTTTCTTTTTTCTTTTTATAATTATTTAAATACTATATAACATTTTTCATATATATTTAATTGTACTTTTGTCAAATTCATATAAATAAAATAATAAATATTTTTTACCTAATTTTCAATTTACTTAATATTATATCAAAATAAATATTTAGACTTCTTATATTATATTCAAATAGATACACACTCTCTTGTGATAACATTGACTTAGATTTATTTTAATTATGGATCTACCAAACACTAAGAGGGGTCAAATCTCTCTCTTGAAATGTAAACATTTTTTTTACAGTGAAAAAAGATTTGATATCTCTTAACGCCTGGAATTAAGATAGATCTATACTGGTTTAATTATTAGTCTTTAAATAAACTAAATTAGAAAAAATACCATACCAAAAAAATAAACTAGAAAATTTTATGTTTTCATTCTATTTTATTTTATTTTTTAATTTTAAATTAATTTAATTTTGACTAAGTCAAAATGTTAAACATTACACCTTTTTCTCCATATTAAATTTGAAATAACCACTCAATGCAACAAATTAAATATATATAAATTACCATATACCTTTTAAAAATTTAAATACATTTTTATTTAATTTAAAATTTTAAAACATTTTTTAATTAAAAAACTATTAAAGATTTTAATTTTATATATAACTGTATGCAAATATATGTTAACTTGTTACTATTGTTACTATATAACATCTAATATATATCAATCAAATAGTTTTATTTAATTGTTGACTTATTACAATGTTATGATTTATAAGTTATATTATACTTTTAAAAACAATTACTATCCTAATTGACAGAGGAAGACATTGTTAAAGATTTATTTAAAAACAATTACTATCTTAATTGACAGGGGAAGACGATACGATGAAAATTTCATTACATATTTAGAATGGCTTGAGATAGATCACATTTAATGCTTGTTGTGCAGGTTCACGCTTGACATATTGACAAAAATGTTTATTTTGGAATGATCACATTAATCTACATTTTCACTCCAATGGTGGTTTCATTGTATTACTTTCATTGTATTACTTAGTTGAATAGGTAAAACATTGGATTAAGGCTTTTTTTTCCTTAAATTATATATGTATATGTATATGTATGGTAAGTATAGGTTGAAACATATAAATATAAAGGTTTAATTTTTATAACTTATGAATAGTTTCCAAGGATAATAAGAGAATATTATGTCTTTTCTTTTTAGTGTAATACTTGTCATTTTGTTTGATTGTGAAACTTAAAAAATAAAAGATAAAATGGTTTTTTATACTTGAACTAATGATATACTCATTAGTGAAATTTTTGAAGTTTAAAATAGGTATCCTAAGGAATATATAAATAATAATGAAAATAATAAAATAAGATTACATAACAACATCAAATTTTAGAGGGAAAAGAGAAAAAACTACTTTTTCAATTCGTATTTTAAACTCATCTCCTTACAATTTTACTCAAATTTTGAGTGTGAGCACTCATTGGATGCATAATTTAATTCATCATCCAAGGATTACTCATGTTGCATACTTTTGATAGAACCAACTACATGAAAAAGCGCAAAAGGACATTGGGATCATCAGCAACAATGGGTTTTGCTTGCAGGTATCAAGTTGCATGTGTTATTTCCTTGCTAGTTTGGGCATGCATGGAACATGCATGTGGTTTCTTGGTTGTGATATGTCATTGTCATGGAGGATTTTCTGGACTGACAATGAAATTTCCTAGCCTTTCTATTTCTTGGATAGCTATGGTGTTGTGGGTTTATTTCTTTGTTTTTATGGTTGGTTCTCATGTTTCCTTTAGCTTGGGTTGTGTTACTAGTTCCTCGAAGCCCTGTTACAGCTTGGGTTGAGTTACTAGTCCTAGAAACCTTGGTTGGACAAATTCTCTAGAAGCACTTGGTGGGTTGAGTTACTAGTCCTGGAAGCCCTGTTTGGATAAACACTTTAGAAGCCCGACGACAGTTGTGGGTTGAGTTATTAGTCCTGAAAGCCTTGGTTAGAATAAATGCTCTAGAGCTTTGGAAGGCTTCGATAGAGAATGATCTGGTGATGGTTGAGATGTATGAATGTGAGGTGGAAGCATTGTTTGATGGGTTGAGGTGGTTTGGCCTCGGGAAGCCCTGGATGGTTTTGGTTGAAATGTTTTATGAGATCCCACATTCATGCTTGGAATATGGCATGGGGGTGATTGGCTGAAGAGAGACTTGGCTCAACCAATCTATGGTCGAGTGGAACATCGTAGTACTATACCTGGTTGGCTCTTGCATCATTAATATGAGGTTATTTCTCACTATTATTTCATGAGTATTGTATTGGTTATATGTGGATTATATGGTTGTTGTTTCCTTGGTATCTCTATGGTTATTATGTTGGTTATGAACAAGTATCATGATAGTGGCTATGTATGGCTATCTTCATGTTTTTACTCGTAAATGAATGAACAATGTATCTATGGCCTAATAGATGAAATTTTAGCCAATATGTTGAGGCATCAATTCTTCTTAGCAATTCTCAGGTAAGTATGAGACCCCTATGCTCAGTTCTGCTATTAAGGCCTGTATCTTTCATATTTTTGATATGTTTAACGAAACGCGTGTCATGGCTAGTAGGGGTCCAATCTAGTCCTTGTTAATGTTTTTGTAGATATATCATTGTTTTTTTGTGATAATTCATTTATGAACCTCTCATCGAGTTCTGAGCAGTGACCTGGGCTCTCGGCTTGAAAACGTGGCACAAATCCTGGAGTCGCAGGCACATGTTTGAGGAAAAAAGTTCCCAGACGCATGGATACCCATGTTGTGGGAGCGTATAAAGTCTCCTAGACGCATGCTTGTCCATATCAAGGGAACTTCCGGGGGTTTAATGGTCTAAAAATGTAGTGGGACCTAGGGGTTGGTTACCTGAGTGGTTAGGATGACTCATGGGAGTTATGTTGCTAATGTGGAAGGTATGTGTGATGCATTTTTCCGGTTCCACTTCCTTAACTAACACATAGGCAATCAAATCATAGCATATTAACTTTTCATCACATGTTTACCCCGGTTGGTCGGTTACTTGGGTAGATGTGGGAGGAGAGTGTTACAAAATTTTAAAATTTATCTGGAATTAGATTTTAGTTTCAAGGCTCACCATGATTTCACCTGGATTCCCTACAATTTAATCTAACATGATAATATGAACTCTTTACTTGTCGATGAAAAAATAACTATGAGAAGGAAGAGATTCAAACAATAATGGAGAAAACAAACAATGCAACAAACAACACTTCCTAATAAAAAAATTAGACACAACTGCTCTAATTTCATAATTTCATTCAAAACCCTAAATGCAATGCAAAATAAGCAAAATGATAGGATTTTTATTTTCTTTTCTCTTAGTTTGAAATGGAATGAAAACTAAGATGCAACAATATCATTGATAAAAGAAATCACATAGAATATAAGTGTAATATCAATTTCTTCAAGTCAGCCAATGATCAAGTGAAAATTCACCAAAGACCTAATTGATAAGAAAAAGAAAAATCAAAGAAATCCTTACCAAAGGCTAATAAAAAAAAAAAAAAAACATAACAATGGTTTTTTAGAGGTAAAGACAAACTCAGAGACACAGAAAAAACTTTCTGAACTCAGGTTGAATGAGGAGCAAGGATAAGGAATGCAAATTTTTGCATCCTACAGGGATTAGCGGAGGTGTATAACATGAACCAGTGCTTTGTAGTGTTGGTAAAGAGAAGGGACAGGTGTGATGAAGCTCTTTGTCTCAAGATTAGGGGGTTTGCTGAGGTAGTTTCAGTTGAAAAACATGGCACAAAAACTCAACCAAGATGAAAAGGATGTTTTCTTTAGGTCAATCAATTTCTAAGTGAGTCAATTAAGGTCGCTTCAAGAGGTGAAAGGGTGTTAAGATCAAGGAAACCACTAAGGGAAGAATTGATCCCCAACATAGTTTCCAATTTATTATACAAAATTTTAACGATGGTAGACAAACGTTAATTCCTTAGATCTAGTGGCCTGATGTAGAACAATAGAAGAAAAAAGCTTCAAGTTTTCCTTAGAGAGATTAGAAAATGGAAAGAAGCCTACCTAGAATCTGTAGCAATCCTTCTTTTCCTCCTTGTTTGTAAGCCCCAACTCTAGCTCCAAGTGTTATAATTAGAACCTGCACATATGACTAAAACAAGAAAAGGAACCAAAATCCACGTAGCATAATATAAAATCTTTATTCAACGAATCAACATGGCATTGAAATATATGAGTGCAAACATAACACATCAAATATAGGAGAACAAGAAGATCTTTGTATTGATAAATATAGGAGAGTTTACAACCATAAATAGATGATGATCTTGTAGATGAGTTTACAACATGTTTTACTAAATTTATGATATAAATTCCGTGGGATGGATGAGGGCCGTGGCCCATTTGAATGAATATTGAAAGACTTATTAGAGCATCTTGAACGTGGGGTATTTGTAAGTGGGTGGCCAATACGAATCTTTTTCCTGATATTTCAGATTCATTACCCCTTGCTAAAAAAATTAACTATTCTATTTCCCTATATATACCGAAAAAATCGTTTGACCAAGGCGCAATGCAAGTTGGATCCTTTTAAAAACCAAGTTCCTACGTACAGCTAATTGATTATCATGTGTATGAATAGAACTGAGAAATGTTATTAACGATTTTTTTTGATGAATGCAATTGGTTTATATTAATATTATTTTGTATTATTACTTTCTATTAATTAGGGAGAAGTTTCGTAAGTATACAGAGAAAAGAGTTGGGTGGAAAGAAAAAGTACTATGTTTAAGAATTCAATCTTATTTGTAATTTCCAACAAAAAAAAATACAATGGATTTAGCATTCTTTGGAGAGAAAAGATTCGTATTGCTCAATTAAAAACTAATTCACATCAAATTTGGCATGAAACGAGACAGTTGAAAAAGAATTAACATTCTGTGGAGAGAAAAAATTTGTATTGCTCAATTAAGAACTAATTCACATCAAATTCGGTGTGAAACAAGACAGTTGAAAAAACCTAAAGAAGCTTGGGAAGAACATGTGTGTATTTTTTGCACTACTGGGGAAGCGGAATCGAAAAAACATTTCATTTTGGAATGTGATGCTTTCAAAGACATCAGAGACAATTATGGCAATATGTTAGCATTGGTCCCTTGGCATTGTCTTTTCAGTGAGGGGATTGTTAAAAGGTTGGGTCAACTGATCATCAATTTGAATAAGAAAAGGATTGAATTGAAAAAGAGGTTGGTGATCCCATAAACTATTTTTAGTCTCGTGAATGTTAAAATATCATTCGTTCATTCTTCCAAATTTACAATGATTTTATGGTAAAGCTAAATTTTCATGCCCAACACCATATAGATATATGGTTTAATCTTTCTATATAAAAACTACATATTCTAATTAATAAACAAAATGGTTTTTTCCAGGGCATTTTTTTAGTTAATTTTATCCAAAATGTAGCTGAGATTTTTAAAAACTTGAGTTTAAGTTGTTTAGTTTGTAGAGATGAAATGATTTTTTCAGGGCATTTTTTTTTTGTTAATTTTCCACCAAAACGTGACAAATATTTTTAAAATTTAAGTTTAAATTATTTAATTTGTAAAATTCAAATATCTAGAATTTTTTAAAACATTGAATACATTTATAGATTTAGAAATGTATTTCAAACAACAACAAAGTTACGAATTTACTTAAAATTTTATCTCCAAATTTATTATAAAAAATCACTTCACCTACTTAAGAAAAATTGTTATTATACTTAATTCACTGTGTATCACCATTATAACAACTCAAGTATATTCTTTACCTCGTGAATAAACAAAAATAATGGGTAAATTATGTGTTAATTTATTAATTTAGGTTCCATATTGACTCTTTAACACCATTATACCAAATCAAATCAAGTATATTCTATATCCTATGAATAAACAAAAGGAAGGGTAAATTATGTGCTAATTTATTAATCTAGGTTTAAAGTGTGACACCTATATACCACCGGTGAGAAAGGGTAAATTATGTGCTAATTTATTAATTTAGGTTTAAAGTGTGACACCTATATACCACCAGTGAGATTTAGACGATGTTCACATCACACCACATTGGAGAAATCTCACATCCCAACACTTTTAAATATTACATCCCAACATTGTTAAATATGTTTTAAGCATTGAATGACGGTAATAAATATATATATATATATATATATATATATATATATATAATTATTTAAATATTTTATAACATTTTTCATATATATTTAATTGTATTTTTGTAAAATTCATATAAATAAAATAATAAATATATTTTATATTAATTCTCAATTTATTTTAACACTTTGTATCAAAATAAATATTTAGACTTCTTATATTATATTCAAATAGATACACACTCTTTTGTTATAACATTGACTTAGATTTATTTTAATTATGGATCTACCAAGTATCAAGAAAGATCAAATTTTTCTTTTAAAATGTAAATTTTTTATAATGAAAAGAGATTTGATCTTTTAATGTTTGGTAGATCCAGAGTTAAGATAGATCTATGCTGGTTTAATTATTAGCTTTTAAATAGGCTACATTAGAAAAAAAAAACCATACAAAAAGTAAACTAGAAAATTTTATGTTTTTATTTTAAATTAATTTAATTTTGTTTTATTTTGACTAAGTCAAAATGTTAAACATTACATCTTTTTCTCCATATTAAACTCAAAGAACTTCTCAATACAACCAATTAGATATATATAAATTATCATGTACTTTTTAAATATTTAAATATATTTTTATTTAATTTAAAATTTTAAAATCTTTTTTAATTAAAAAATAATTAATGATTTTAATTAATTATATATGTTAACTTGTTAACAACGAGATCTAGTATATATAATCAAATCGAGTTATTACAATGTTATGATTTATATTATACTTTCAAGTAATAATGTTCGTATAGTTTGAAGAATTATATATACATTGTTAAAGATCTATTTAAAAACAATGACTATCCTAATTGAGAGAGGAAGACAATATGACGAAAATTCCATTACATATTTAGAATGGCTTTAGATAAATCACATTTAATGCTTGTTGTGTATGTTTAGTCTTGACATATTGACAAAAATGTTTATCTTGGAATGATTACATTAATCTTACATTTCCACTCAATGGTGGCTTCATTGTATCACTTATTTGAATAGGTAGTTTTCTTTTTAATTTTTTTTTTTAAATTATATATATATATATATATATATATATATATATAATTATGGTATAGATTTAACATGTAAATATAAAAGTTTAATTTTTATAATTTATGAATAGTTTTTAATTTTTATAACTTATGAATCAGCTTTTTTGAGAGGGAAACCTCTTTTACGTTACATAAATGAATAATTATTAGATGATACAAATGACTAAATCTCCTTTCTATATATATGAGTCTAAGGAGTCACAATATAATCAAAGTCGACATAACAATAATAATATAAGGGCACAACAATAACGATAGTGGGCTCTATGGGGCACACTAATAACAATATGGGGACAATAGGGGCACAATAATAAAAATAAGGGATACACCTACAATAGTAATGGGGAAATCACTATTATTATAGGGAATTAACAGGCCCCTCGACTTCAAAAAAGTGTTGTCCTCAATGCTTGAGTAGTTTTGGATGGTTCTATATAAAATTCTCATCCTCCCATGTGGAATCTTCAGTGGGTAAGTTCTTCCACTTGATGACATACTCTGAAATTGATAATCTTCGTAGCTGTCGATTTCTTGTTTTTGTGACTACTTCAGGTTCTAATAAGATTTTTCTTTCCTCATCAAGTTCTGGAAATATTGTTTGAACTCGGAGCTTGTCAGTTATAACCTTCTTTAAACATGAAACATGGAAAACTGGGTGCACTCGGGAAGCTGCAGGAAGCTCTAATTTGTATGCCATAGTAACAATCTTTTGCAACCCCCTGTATGGACCATAATACTTTGGTGATAATTTATTATCCTTCTTAGCTTGCTTGAGGGACATTTGTTTATATGGTTGTAGCCATAGGAATACCCAGTCACCTACATCAAAACTTCTCTCATTGCAATGTTGATCTTCCTGTTGTTTCATTCTATTCTGCACCAAAGTGAGGTTATCCTTTAAGAGTTGGAGAACTTGTTGTTGATGCTCGATGTGATCTTCCACTGCTTGAACCTTATAATTTTCTCTTAAATATGATGTGATGTATGGTGGATGATATCCATAAAGTGCCATAAATGGGGCCAATTTTGTTGCAGTATGGAAGGAAGTGTTATACCACCATTTAGCTAGAGGCAACCATTTGACCCTTTGTGTCTATTTATCAAAGACAAAGCAATGAAGATATCTTTCCAAACATTTGTTTACTATCTCAGTTTTCCCATCAGATTGAGTATGATAAGATGATCTATGAGTTAACTGAGTACTGAGACAAGAAAATAATTTTGTCCAAAAATTTCCAGGGAAAATGGGATCTTTGTCGCTTACAATAATCTTTGGGTTTCCATGTAGCTTTTGAATTGTTTCCATAAATGCAGTAGAAACTGTACTGGCTTTAAATGGATGAGATAATGCACAAAAGTGTGCATACTTGGTAACTCTGTCAATTACCACCATGATGACACTTTTTTCCTTCGGACTTGGGTAACCTTGTGATAAAATCCATTGAAACCTCCTCCCAATGTTGGCTTGGAATAGATAAAGGTTGTAATAGACCTGACGTTTTAATTGTTTCAGCTTTATTTTGTTGGAAAACCAAACATTACACCTCAAACTTTTGAATAACCGATTTAAGGCCATCCCAAACAAATTCCTTCTTAACCCTGTGGTAAGTTTTTAAAAATCTTGAGTGCCCTCCTAAGGGAGAAGTGTGCAATTCCATAAGAATCTTTAGTTTGAGTTGGGAATTCTTACATACGTATAAGTGATCTGTGTACCATAATGAATCATTTTTCTAGCTAAATGTATCATATGTACTGGGATCTTGTTGTAACTTTTGAATGAGTGCCCACACTTCTTCGTCATTATTCCATTCATCCCTTGCTTCGTTTATCCAATCTGGTTGGATAATGGGAATGGTGCAAATCAATGCTTCCACATCCTCATCCTTTCTTGAGAGTGCATCTGCCACAACATTTTTCTTCCCTTTTTTGTAGATGATTTCAAAGTCATAACCCAACATCTTTGTGACCCAGTTTTGCTACTCTTCTGAAGATAATCTTTGTTATAAAAATTATTTAAGACTATCATGATCTGTTTTTACCTTGAAGTGTCTTCCCATTAGGTAGGGTCATCATTTATTAAGTGCATGTAGTATTGCCAACATTTCCTTCTCATAAATAGCTTTATGTAAATACCTTTCTTTGATTGGACGACTTCCAAAAGCAATGGGTCTTTCTTATTGCATTAAAACAACACCAATTCCATCTCCTGAGGCATCACATTCCACAATAAAGGTTTTTGTGAAGTCCGACGTAGCTTAGGCCGGTGCTTGGCAAATTGCCTCTTTAATATGTTCAAAGGCCTTTGTTGCTTATCGAGTCCAGGAAAATGCATCTTTCTTCAATAATATTGTTAGAGGTGCTGTTGTTCTCCCATAATTATTAAAAAACTTGCGATAATACCCTATCAACCAGAAAAATCCTCGCAAATGCTTTATGGATGTGGGGATTTTCCATTCTTTAATAGCTTTAATTTTGTTAGGGTCTACCTTAACACCTTCATGAGATATAATATGACCCAGATATTCCACCTCTTGTACTCCAAAGAAACATTTGGATATTTTTGCATATAATTGTTTCTCCTCCAATAGCTTGAGCAGCATATCAACATGTTGAACATGATCCTTCCAAGACTTGTTGTAGATTAATATATCATTATAAAATACTAACACAAATTTTCTAAGGAATGGTTTGAAAATGGAATTCATCAAACCTTGAAATGTAGAAGGTGCATTAGTAAGGCCAAAAGGCATGACCAAAAGTTCATAATGGCCCTCATGAGTTCTAAATGTTGTTTTCGGAATGTCTTCAATCTTCATTCTGATTTGAGGATATCCTGAACGAAGATCCAACTTGGTGAAGTAAATTGATCCATGCAATTAATCCAATACATCAATGATAGGAATGGGAAATTTATATTTAATAGTGAGTTTTTTGAGCTCCCTATAATCCAAACACGTGTGCCATGATCCATCCTTCTTGTGCACCAATACTACTGGAGCAGAGAAAGAACTTTGACTAGGTTGAATTATACCAACCTCTAGCATTTCTGCAACTATATGTTCAATTTCACTCTTTTGGGCATAGGGATATCTGGAAGGCCTGATGTTTGGAGGAACACTTCCTGGAATCAAATGAATAGCATGATCATGATCACGAATAGGTGGGAGGCCTTCGGGAGTCTCAAATACCTTGGAAGCGTTGTCCAAGACTTTTTTGAGATTTGGAGAAATAGATGATTTCGATGTGGGAACCTCTAGCAAACATAATTGTGTAATTATGCCTCGTTGTTATTTCTTTAGAAGCTTTATCATTCGATTAGAGCTGATTATATTTCCTAGTTTCCCTGTGATACTCCTTAATTCAACTTCATTTCCTTCTGAACAAAATTTCATGAAAAGTTCTTGAAAATTAAAAGCTAGTGTACCCAAGGATTGTAACCATTACACTCCTAGTACAACATCAACACCACCCATTGGAATGGAAAGCATTGGGCTATTCAATTCATATTCTCCCATGGATAGCTTGATATTGTGTCACTTTCCAGAGAAATTTATGGTTCTTCCACTTGCAATCATCAATTGACACTCTGGTGCTGGATATAGGAAGAAATTCAATTCCTTGGCTATCTTACAATGAATAAAATTATGGGTACTGCCCGAATCAATGAACACTATTACCTTTTTGTTCTTGACATGTCCTTCTATATTAATAGTTTGAGGAGTGGTAATTCCAACCAATGCATTACAAGATATGGTTGGATTCATTTCTTCTTTCTATAGGGTTTTTCAATGGTGTATTTCCTCTTCTCTTGATGTTTCTTGTTCCTTTTCTTACTCCTCTTCAAAATCTATGTAAAATAATTTCTTCTCAGCACACTTATGACCTTTAGTGTATTTTCTATCACAACTATAACAAAGCCTTTTTTCTACTTTTTCTTCCAATTGTTGTGGTGTCAACCTTGTAGGTTGTGGAAGGCTAGGGGCAACAACACTTCCATCTTTATAGTTGTGACTGTTACGCTTCTTGGTTGTCATAATTTTGTTTTCCATTTTTCTTGCCAACCTAAATGCCTTCTCCAATGAATCAGGTTCCCAAATGCGAACCTAATGTTGGATGTTATCATTTAAAGTCCCTATGAACACATCAATCCTATGCTTCTTTGGAATATGTTTTACCCTTATATTCAATTTTTGGAAGTCCTCAATGTGCTCCATCATTGAACCTTTTGTTTGAGATTTATCAATTGGCTAAAAAATGTGTTGCTTTTTGTATCCTCATAATGTGCTATCATTTCTTCCGTAAAAATTGCCCAAGTGACAATTTATTTACGATAGAATAGTCATCGATACCATACAAACTTATTTGGTTTCAAATATAAAGTTGCAATGTGTACCTTTTGTGTGTTTTTCACATTATGGAGATCAAAATATTGCTCCATATGTAGTATCCATGTTATGGGATCCTTGCCATCAAACTTCCTTGTATCGATCTTTGGAACATGGTGGTTCTTCAATCCAACGTTATAGTCTATGAAATCATGATTGACATTTCTTTTGTTCTCATCATGAGTTTCCTTTACTACCCTTTCACCATTAGTAAACATTTCTTTTAGCAAATTTGTCAAATCTGTCTTCAAATATTCCATTTTTCCTTCCATCTTAGCTTCCACGTCAAGTTTCATCTTAGCTTCCATGCCTTTATTGAAACCATCCATCTTATCTTCTACACCATCCATCTTAGCTTCCACGCCTTTCTTTAAACCATCCATCTTAGCTTCTGTTACTTTTTGTGAGAGTGAATTTTGTTGCACTTGGTCTCGTAATTTTGATATATAATGTTGCATTTCTTCCTCTTCTTCATGAGTCATGCTAGAGCTTTCAGGTTGCTTACTAGGTATTTCCATTTTCATTCTTTGAGGCATCAATTAATGATAATTATGCTTCATTATGCCCTTTGGATTACTTCAAACTAATTTTTCAAATAAAAATTGAAAAAAAAAAAAAACTACACACCTTTTTTCACTTTGTAAGATCTCGATGTTGAATTTGATGTATCTTTGAAACTTCGGATCTCCAAGGTCTGAAATTGCAAACTGTGATAGCCCTTTGAGTCCTCTTTCCAATGCCACCAATCTAATCGAAATTGGATTCTCCAAGAAATATTTATGCCTAATCTCCCAAGATGACCTGCTTATATGCTTTTTCAGTAGGGCGAACTTGTACGAAGTGCTACATATCACTATTTCAACCTTCAGACTTGAAACCAATGCAAAGAAAACTAAAGTCCGTCCTCTTTTTGTAACTTCTTATGAAATTTCAATCTGATACTCAAAGGTAAAGTTATGACGATTTTCTCAAGGTCACCTGTTCGGGATGTAATTTGGGAGCTCGCAAAGACCCTAATGTCCTTAGATCATATCTCTGAAAATATAGCGAGACAAGATCTGAAATTCGGACTCGAGGATCATCGATATTTCGGCTCAAATGGTTTTTTTATAGCTTCTGAAACGTGGTAGAAAAAAATTTATAGCAAAAATAACACGATGACCTATTTGGAGTAGTGAAACCTTAGAACCCAAAGCTCTGATACCAAATGTTATGAAATAGCTCACAAAAATATAAAAAAGATATATCAACGACTTCAAAATTAACCTCTTCGAGGGGGAAACCTCCTTTACATTACACAAATGAACAATTCTTGGATGATACAAATGACTAAACCTCCTTTCTATATATAGGAGTCTAAGGGGTCACAATATAATCAAAGCCGACATAACAATAATAATATAAGGGCACAACAATAACAATAGTGGGCTTCTATGGGGCACACTAATAACAATATGGGGACAATAGGGGCACAATAATAACAATAAGGGCTACAATGACAATAGTAATGGGGGAATCACTAGTATTATAGGGACCTAACATAAAAAGTGGCAAGTTTGGGCCAATTAAAAAACAAGGAAAGCATAGTCAGAATCAAAATTGGAGCAAAAACAACAATTTGACAGCCAAAACACTAAGTCAACCCAAAGATAGGTATAAACAAGATGAAGTTTCTCAATGACGAGATGGTAAGGAGAAGGAGCCTCTAATATGTTGGGGTTGTGGAGAACCTCATTTATTGTGAAATTGTCCCTACAACAAGTTTGAGTCTGTGCAAAATTTACAACACCTTCAGGACGCCTCTACAGTCAATGATGTGGCTAGGAACGTGTCGCACATTAATGAAGTGTTGGATGGACTCCAAGTAGAGCATCAATCCACAATGGTGGAAATTGATGGTTCTATTCTTAACTAATACATTTATGTATTAATAGACCCAAGTCCTATTCTTAGTTACATTTGCCCCCAAGTGGTATAAAAGTTGAGATTAGATATGAGATTAGAATAGTGGAATTGTCTTTGCATTAATATTGATATTAGAAAAGTAGAATTGTCTTTGCATTAATGTCAAGATTATATCTGAGCAACCCTTTCAATCTTGGTGGGGGGGGAAGGGGGGGGGGGGGGTCAAGTTCTTGACATCAAATTAGATAGAATGGTTACAGAAATTCGTGTTAGACTCCATCCCTCAAACTCTGGCTTTTGTCCCTTCTCCTTGTATTTTTAATAATCAAATAAATATTTAATTATCAGTATTATAATTAATAATTAATTATTAATTATAATACTAAAACTTAATTAATTATACTTAATTAAATCATTAATACAAAATTAATTTATTTCAAGCATGAATATATGCCTATTTTAGCTTTGGAATTAATTATAGTGTTGAAGCATGATTAACATTAAACAAAGTATTCATGAAAAACTTGGCACCATGATCGAAATAAGAACGAATTTCACCAGTAATGATTTTTATTATATTAAGACAAAGTTTCCACAAGCAATAATATATTGCATTGAGATGCTCAATTGCATTTTTTTTTTTTTTATAAAGGTCATAATTAATGCAGGGGATGTCATATATGCAACTACAGATGAAAGTATGGGTAGGCTTGTGAGATGAAAAAATTGTATGTGTAATATTAGAGCATATACTTAAGGAATTAACCATAAAGGTATACACCATAATAACATCTTACCAGAATTGCTTCTTTATGATTACAAGTTTCACTTGTTCAGAGTGTTCGAGTAATCACAATTAGTTTAATTTAGTGGATGACGATAGGGATGGATGCAACTACAAATGCAAAGTAAGTAAACCGCAGACTACATCTTGGGTATTGTCAGCTAAGGAATCAAATACATCAATTGATTACCTAGATAAGGAATACCAACAGTAAATGAAATGTACTAGTCTAATTACAAAGGATGATTGCAAAGTGAACTCGATATGTAAACAAATCACCGAGATAAGAAATTAAGTATATCTATCTATCCTAACTAGATAATATAATTGTAACATAGGCCAAGTTGAGGGTCCCTAGCAATTGCCTTGCGTTGCAGAGAATTACAATGTTATAAGAAAATTACACACACAAAGGATTGGCTTGAAATATTAGTACAATGACATTCTATTAATTAATTCAAAAGTTCATAATTACAAGTATGAATTCAAATTCTATTATCCTCTTCTTCTTTGCTTTCTCATCACTTTGCCCCTCTTGCCCCTCCACATATCATTACAACATCTTTTTATAAAGCTTACAATACAGAAGGGAGGCCTACATCCCGTAACTGCTTGATCCTAAACTTGTGGATCTCCAATTACTTACACCTGGAATATAGGATGTGTGCCTCGATAGGAAACTCAATCCCTTCAAGAGAAAGCCAATACACAAAGATGTATGCATTTTATCATAAATATATCTCATGATTGAAAGCATGAAATCTCATTCGTGTGCTTCAAATCATGTGCATTGCCAATGATTAACCGAATCTTTGATCATGAGACTACGTTTTTGATGATGAGATCTAAATCCAACTAAGTAACAATAATCCATATACTCAATTTTGTTTTCAGATGCAACAAATGTTCAAACTCCTAAAATGTTACTAAATGCAAAAAATTTAATAGCAAATGGTTTACTAATAATAACTAAACCACTACTAAAATTATAAATGGTCATAAAATTTTATCTAGTCTACTAATTGTGAGATAAAAATAAATTCTAATTTAAACAATTGCTAAAACATTAGAAAATGGTTTAAAATCATTAATCGGACACTCATCATACTTTTTGGGAAATGTTTAAAAAAAAAACTAGTAATTAAAATTACATGACACCTCACTTTTATGATGCGAAATACAAATTTATTTAATTTAAATGCATGCACATGGAGAGAGGTTCAAAAGAAAATCTAATAATTAAAGTTACACAATGATTAAAAAAAAAATAGTAAATGAAAAAAAGATATTGAACATTAAAAAAAAACACATGCGAATCAACATATATACACATGACTTGACTTGTGTTTAAAACTGAGCTTGACATTGGAAGAAAGGATATTTTTTCAAACCATGGATAATGCTAACCACTTTTTGTTGACGGTGCATAAACACCTAACTTTTATGATGTGAAATACAGATTTATTTAATTTAAACGCATGCAAATGGAGAGATGTTCAAAAGACTTGCTTCGACTTGGTGCCCATAGTGTCATAATTTCTCTTTTGTCATTTTTAAACATAATTTCAAATGATGCGACACTTTTTCTTTATCAATGTCAAATCGGTGTTGGCCATTACCAATTAGCATAGATTATATAAATCAAAAGTCTTTGGCCATTACCATTTAGCATAGATTATATAAATCAAAAGTCTTTGTTAGATGAGAAGATACCTTGGCTTTTCTCCTTTAAAGTTGAGTGGAATTTAAGTGTAAAGCTACTTTAACTTTATTTCTTTATTAAACGTAGAAGATACTTTAACTTTATTTCTTTGGTGGAGGAGTTGCTCAAAGCGTTATGGAAATTTTCGTTATATTTAGAAAAAAATTGGCAAAGATTTTTGTAAATCCAAGTTATAATTGTTAAATTTCAAAATTTTAGGTGTCCTAGACTTTTTTGATGGCGCTGAATCTATTTCCACCATTAAAAAACATGATTCAAACACTGTCTCTACAAGATTTTTTTGAAATTTTTTTGTCAAATTTCGACGACTTTTAGCCGTCTGGACAATTCCTCCATCTCGTTAGACGACCTCATTAGATTTTATAAGGTAAAGAAACAATTATTTACAGTGAGATATATTAGTTTAAATGGTAAATTCACTTTACATGATAAAAGCTAAGGTATTTTATCTTTTAATAATATATATATATATATATATATATATATGTATATAGATATATATATATATATATATAATTATAATATTTTAATTATTAAATTTTAGATTATATATTAATTTTTTTATTAAATAATAAATAATTACATGTTGATAAATTTGGTTTTTAGATGGGTTTCATTATTTTTCTTTTTTTTCCATACATCTATATCTACACAGTTATTTATTATATATATATATGTGTGTGTGTGTGTGTGTGTGTGTTGTTGTGTGACAATATTTTTTTCTATTTTGTAATCAATTTTAAGTATAGCCTATATCAACTTTTTTCACTGCACTTATCATTGTGTGAATTTAAACATTTGTAAATTTATGTGAAAATAATTTGGTGGATGGTTGACGAAATGGGTACATAGATTCAATGCTCTGAGGGGGTTGCTTGTGGTGTTCCATGAGCAGGGCCATACCAACCTCTTTTAAATCCACTTAACATCACCTTGACCATTCACTTGCTTGCACTGATAGGTTTTGATGTTTCAGATTGTGCAACATGGGTGAAGGACATTGTCTATCCCTATACCTTCCTCATGGATCAAGACAAGGTAGTGGCTTCCTCTAGAAGAAAGGAGAGGGGCCAACAGGGGAATAAAAGAGAAATCAAAGAAGACAAATAGATAGGAAAAGAACACACAACGAGAATTCTGGATGTCAAATGGAAGAGGAGAAAGAAAATGGACACATTTATGGGGAGAAGAGTGGTCCTAGAGGAGCAATCGAGTAAAATAATTATAAAGAAGAAGAGCATGGAATTGTTGGAAGACCAATTGAAAGATTGAACTGGTCTGGATTGTCACTAAGCCAATGTTCAAAATCCACAGGTGTGATTCTCTGCATTTTCTTGTATAGAGGCCTTGGACTATGTGTTTAAGCTTGAATGAAAGAACTGTTAAATCACATATACAATAGACAATAGACCCATGCAGCACTTGCCACAAAATGATAGATGTTAAATCATCTACATTGTGGATTCAATCTCATGGAATTGTGAAATACCCTATATGGGCCTTAGGTGAAGCTGTAACATTATCTACCACCCCCTTGAAGAATTGTAGATTATGGAATGCACTATTATAGTTTTTAGTTTGGTTTTTAAAGTCTAACATGAAAATGTATAATAGAAAAATATAATTTTCTAAATGTTTACGAAATTAGTTAATAATAGCGTCAAGAGGCGCTTTACAACCCAATATGAGAGAAAACTGTAGGCATAATATAAGCATATCTAATTAAATAATGGCTCTAATACACATCATAATGAGAAAACACAAGGAAATTAAAATTAAATAAATAATAATAGCTCGCAAAGATAATTTTAAATCATATTAATTTAATATTATGAGTATGACCAATGAAATATTTTCTTTTATGAATCTTAGTATGATAAGTATATTTATTTACATCTTATTTCTATTGACTTTTTATGCAAAGGCTTTCTTCAGCCATGGTAGGAAGTAACTAATGGTAAATATGTTATTTACTTGAGTATGAGCTATTTTCAAGGATTTTATTTTTGGATTAGAAAAATCACTACACAAATATTTAGAAATCATACATGAATATGGAACAATATCCATAAATTATGACATAAAATATGTGATGCAGTTATCCACATGACATTATATTATGCAACTGCTATAATAAGGCCTTGAAATTGTAGTTCAATAAAATGTTTGAAAAAGAAATTTTTAAATAATATTGAAAAAAATATTTAATTTTCAAAGTTAAACATTATAAGAACTTGCATTGGTCAATGCTAAACTAATAATGGTCAATGAGAATATCTATTACTAGAGTCCTACTTTGGGAGAGACTAATAATGATTTTCTAACCATATTTAAATTTAATTAATAAACACCTAAAAACTTTATATTTACAATAAACTTACAATACGACAAAATTATTAATTATGAATATTCACCCTCGCTCCTATTACTAGAGTCCTACCTTGGGAGAGACTAATAATGATTTTGTAACCATATTTAAATTTAATTAATAAGAACATAAAAAATTTATATTTACAATAAACTACTTTATATTTACAATAAACTTACAATACAACAAAATTATTAATTATGAATATTCACCCTCGCTTTAATGAGGATATTATTGACTTGTAAATAGAATTTTCTACAATATCATGGGCCAATACCATGGCTTATCAATACCACATGCCCAAAAAACCATAACTCATTTCACAATCAAAATATTTTATGAATATTTTATTCTAATTCAAGTTTATAATTTTTTTTTTTAATTTAAATCTAAACGATAAAAATGTATAAAAGAAAAAAATGTTATAATTACTTCTGAGATATATCTAAACCCTCTATCCTTAATACTTTTAAAAATATTTCATAGATATTTTATAGAGATTAAATCAAGATTTTAATAAAATAAAAAATGAGAATAGTTTTACATTTGGAAGATTTACAATTTGGAGAGAAACTATGATCCAAATGATACCAAGTATCTTTTGGCTGATGTAGACAAATGAAATGTAAAGTAGGTTACAAACCAAAAAATAAAGATTGTTGCGAGTCACCATAAGAAATGCAAATCCTCACCCACAAATTGCATGTTTTGCATCACAAAATTCACACCCCACGTCAAGAAATGCACACCCTACCTAAGGAAATACAAACTCTACCTCAAGAAATGCACACCCCATCTCAAGAAATGTATGCCCTTCCTCAAGAAATGCATGCCCTACCTATGATGCTTCAAAAAAATAAATTTTGACAAGTTTTCTCTAGACATCTTGCTATCAATGATTCTATCCACAACTATCCACTTTGATCAAATTGGAGCCCATGCCTCCTCTCAAATATTCATAGAATCAATTTTTCAATGAAAGCTGTTTATTCTTATCATGGCATACATGGGTATGCGTTGAAAAACTTCTCAAACTCTTCTAGGGGAATCCATGAATAGTGCAAGAAAGATATTGACTTCTACTTCATTAAATATTTGTTGACTATTTTTTTAGTTGAAGGCCGAGATGTTGAATCTTCATTATTGTCAACATTTTTTTGTCCCATTTGAGAATATATATTTTTACCAACTTCGGATAGGGGATTAACACCTTGAGGGCAGTTCCATATGCCACAAAAGAAAAAAGAATAGTGGTGGAACCAGGTATATAAGACAATATACAATAGGATTTGTATCACAAATGCATGTGCCTCAAAATTAGTCAAGTCCCTTGTGTCCAATGTATCATAAGCATGTCTTTCATTATACAACATCATTTTTTTCAACTTGTAAGAACACCGACATATCTTCTCGCCAATGGGAAATATCTCCTCACCACATCCCATGATTGCATTAGTTTGTATCCTCACCTATGCCCCATTTTAAACCCTCAATGCCAAGTACTTACTAATCATAAGGAAGGTTAATGCCATGGATAACCATTGATTTGATGCATTTTTTTTACTTCTCCTCTCCATTCTTATCTAGTCCAACAGATAATTTGTTGCAATATATTTCTATATGATTATGCTCCTCTAAAAAAATTCTTTTGTAAGTGAATTGCACAAAGACTTTGTAGCAAAGGATTGAATATATATATATATATATATATATATATATATATATATATATATATATATATATATATATATATATATATATATATATATATATATATATATATATAACCATGGATTTGTCGGCCTTGGAAAATTTCATAAGAGTTAAATAAAATGCTTAGGCCAATGTTACTTTCTTTCTAAAGAAAGTTAAGTTCAACATCATATATGAATTTAAAGATGAATAGATGGATATTAATGTCAATTAAACGACTTGAGTGAGCTTAATGGTTAAGAGCATGTGGTTCCTCCTAAGAAGTCATAGGTTCAAAACCGGAGGATGGTAGAGTATGTATGCCTTAGAGTATGTATCCCTTTGTAGACTTTAGCAGCCAAATACATGGAGTCTTGTACACCAATTTGTACATAGCGCCTTATACACCAATTTGGTGTCTAACTTAATGGCAACCTTAAAATTAGATAATAATAATACTAATTATATAATTGTCAAAAATTCAAATAAAGTCATTAAACTATTATTACACCAAAATTTTCTTGCCATATCTTTATCATAACATTTTAACTCTCTCCAAATTTTCTTTCTACCATCATGGAAGGAACCTGGGCTCAAAAAATTATACATGATAAAAATGCTATTTAGTCTCCTAAAAGAGAAAAAGTTAACGCAAATCACAATTATAGCATGATGCAAGATACCCATGTAAAGTGATATTTACACCTAGATATGCGTATGCGCAAATCACAATTATGGCATGATGCAAGATACTCATATAAAGTGATATTGATATCCAATATGCATCTTCTTTCAAATGTGTAGAGCTTCCGTTTGGATGATAAGGAAACAAACATTTTATTCCTCTCCCCCTTATGTATTGATATTTGCACATCATCATATTTTGTTATTCCTATGTATCTAAATTCCAATTCCAATGGTAGATTCTTCTAGTTCTTTGGAGCAGTTTTCTCATCAAATTCACATATATTAGTGTTCATTATAAACAGAAATCAACGTTCTTGAAGTATTTTCTCTTGCGAGAGTTTAGGAGAGTATATTTTACTCAAAAACTAATGGAAAAACGAGTTACAGCTATTCTACTTCGAAATTTTAAATAGCGTACAAAAAATTTAATGGTACTAAACTCATTTCGGATTAATGGTACTAAATTCATTTCCGAATCCAGATAAAATTGTAGCCTCTTTAATCACCACAACACCTTTCCTCGGAGAAAAAATAGGTAAACAGCAGAAACGCGGAACGCAAAGGGACATCAACATCACATCACATGCGCAACTTGGCTACATCAACATCACATCATATGCGCGCATTTCTTCAATCGAGTGGAGGTTTCCTTTGTGAAGTATTTTATGTATGTACACCCAAAGCATCGGCTCCCACGCAATTTCACTCTTCTATCTCCGTGCCTGCAGATCATTTTATCTTTTTATTTTTATCCATCCAGGTTTCAATTTCAATTTCAATGGCAGATGCTTCGTCCTCGGCCTGCTCTGCGTCAAATTCTTACTCCCGGTGCCACGATGCTTTTATCAGCCATCGTGGGCCTGATAGCAAGGACACCTTCGCCACCGCTCTCTATCGCAACCTTGCTGATCGTGGAGTGCGAGCCTTCCTTGACAAGCTGGAAATGCAGGTTGGAGATCCCATTACCTCGCAATTAGAAGACGCTATTCGAGGCGCGAGTGTTCATGTGGCGCTTTTCACTAAGAATTATGCCCAATCGAATTGGTGCCTGGATGAGCTGCTCCTCATGGTTGAGTCCGACAAGTCCGACCGGGCTACCCTTCTTCCTGTATTTCTCGACGTCAAGCCTGCTCATCTCCGGTGGACGGGCAAAGATCAATCTGGACCGTACGCTGTAGCCCTGCGCGAACTCGAAGAGAAATGGGGATATGGCATCCAAAAAGTCCAGAATTGGAGAAATGCTCTTTCTTATGCTTCAGAAATAAGCGGCTTGGAGCTGGCCAAGTTTAAAGGGTGAGGATCTACCATTGTCCCAATCTGTGTTACAAATTTTTAATCTCCATAGGGTATTTTATTGATTTACGTAGATATATGACAACTTGGGTGCTTTTCTCACTCGTTATTTCACCTCTCTCTCAATGAATTTCCAGGGGCGAACTCGAGCTCTTGCATGAGGTTGTGCAAAGCGTTGTGAAAAAGGTTCCAAAACCACCCTTGTTTGTGGCAAAACATCCAACCGGTCTCCAACAAAAAGTAGAAGAGTTTGAATGGCGTGTGCAACGTGACCGGCAGAAGGACGAGCAGGCATGCAAGGTTGTGGGGATTGTGGGATCCGGAGGAGTTGGAAAAACCACAGTGGCCAAGCAATTCTTCAATGCTAACAGATCAATTTACGAAGGATCCTCTTTTTTGTTCGATATGGCGAAAATGTCATTACCATCTTTACAGAGGAATCTTATTAAAGACCTTAAAGGTATAGATATCGAAATTCCGAGTTCCGCCGAAGGGTTGGGACAACTTGAGAGGAACCTGTCCAATTGTTACTCTCTCATAGTATTAGATGATATAGATAATGTTGATCAACTGGATTTCTTCTTGCCAATAAAGAATGTACTTCACCCCAGTAGCTTGCTTTTGGTTACAACTCGGGACAAGCAGGTTCTTAGAAATGCAGACATCGAAGAGTTCTTCATTTATCACTTAAAGGAACTTGATAAAGAATACTCCCGAGAGCTTTTTTGCTTTCATGCTTTTTCAACGCCACATTCACCACCAGAATTTAATAATATTGTAGATCGCTTTTTAAAGACCTGCGGTGGATTGCCACTATCTCTGAAAGTGCTGGGGGCTTTGCTACATGGGAAAAATAGCATATCTGAGTGGCAAGACCTATTGGATATACTTGGCCAAGAACTTCCTAAAGGTTTGCAGAAGAGCCTCAGAGTTAGTTATGATTCGCTCAATGAACAGGAGAAGCAAATATTTTTGGATATGGCCTGTTTTTGCATAGGAGAAGAAAGCAATAAGTGGATTAAAGTTTGGAATGGCTCAGGTTGGAAAGGTTCGGCGGGTCGTCTTAAAACTCTACAGGACAAGTGTCTTGTAGAGTTGGACACAGAAAAAGAAAATATTATAAGAATGCATGATCTTCTCGTACTCATGGGAAGAAAGATCGCCCAAGAAAGAAATTTGCCGATCCGTATATGGCGCGGCACGTTCAGAGAAATTTTCGATCTCTTGGAGCAATCCTTATATGTAAGTGCTTCAATCCTGCAATCTTATATGTTTCCGTGTAAACAACTTTCAATATTGACTGTGCGGTGTACCATATGATGAATCGTTATTGATTTTAAATAACTAACAGGAAACACACCGATGTAAGATTTTTGAGATACACAGATCTAGATCACCGATGTAAGATTTTTGAGATACACAGATCTAGATCACCGATGTAAGATTTTTGAGATACACAGATCTAGATCTGCAAAACAATAAACAAGCTTGCAAGAGAAGGAAGGAAGCCAGCAAGAAATGAGAAAAGAATAAAAAAATTGATTCTACAATATTAGTTTTAGAATAAATACATAAAAGCAACTAAGTTAAGCTTAGTTGTACATGCAATAACTAAAGCTAACTAAAACTAAGTGTGCTTTATCTTTTGTTAATGTGTACATGTGCCACATGCAAGCAATAAGTTAACTTGAGCTAATCTAGGTGCATGTACACCAACACAACTAGTCTAAGTGCATGTACACCAACACCCCCCCCTAAGCATAACTTAGGTGAGTGTGATGCAAAATGAATGAGTCCCGGCAACACGGCCATTTTAGGTACTCATATACAATGCATAAAAAGGAGGAAAGAGGGAAAACCCAGTGGGAAGAAAACCCCCCCTCAAAATATAATGCAAAAGTAGAGAAAAGACAACTGCTAGGCAGTTGTGTCCTTCACCCTGAGACGATCTCGCAAGAATCGAAACTTCTGCTCAGTGAAAGTCTTGGTGAAGATGTCAACAATATGCTCGGAACTAGGACAGTACTGAAGATCGATGATCCCATCATGAATGAGTTCTCTAATGAAGTGCATGTGGATCTCGATGTGTTTGGTACGCTGCTGCTGCACTGGATCTCTGCAAAACTTTAGCGTACTTTGATTATCGCACCAGATGACAGTTGGATGATGGACACTAATCCCAAACTCAGATAGGAAATGTTGTAGCCAAATTGCTTGAATAGTGGCATTGACTGCTCCTCTATACTCGGCCTCTACTGATGATAAAGCAATGGTAGCCTGCTTCTTACTTGACCAACAAATTGGGCCGGATCCCAAACTAAGTACATAACCGGAAGTAGACTTGCGATCAATGGTATTGCCAGCCCAGTCTGAATCTGTGAACCCGATGAGATTCAAAGAACAATTGGCTGTATAATGAATCCCATAGGTGATTGTCCCCTGGACATATCGAAGGATGCGCTTTGCAGCATTCCAGTGTAACTCATGTGGTTCCTGCATGTATCTGGAAACTGCTCCGACAACATAGGAGAGATCAGGACGAGAGTGAATGAGATAAAAAAGACTTCCCACAAGCTGGCGATACAATGTACAATCAACCAATGGTGTGTCTTTGCCATTCTCAAGCTTTATCCCTGATAAGAAAGGTGTGGCTGCTGGCTTGCAGTCACTCATGTGAAATCGTGCAAAAGATCTCTGACATATTTTGGTTGAGAAATGGTAATGCCAGAATCACGCTGTTGGATCTCTAGTCCAAGGAAGAAATTTAGCAAGCCCATGTCTGTCATAGAAAACCGCTTATGCAATACAGTTTTGATGTTAGTAATGACAGAAGCTGAACTACCAGTTATCAAAAGATCATCTACGTAGAGTACTATGATCAACAAGGAGTCAATTTTCTTCAGAAAATAAACATTGAATCAGATTTGCAGCATACAAAATTTTGAGATAACAAATAAGAATCCATCTTTGCATACCATGCTCTAGGTGCCTGCTTGAGGCCATAGAGAGACTTCTTTAGTTTGCATACCAGAGATGAATTCTGCATGTATCCCGGTGGCTGCTCCATGTAGATTTCTTCCTCGATATCACCATGAAGAAAGGCATTCTTCACATCCATATGATGCACCTCCCACCCTCTTGCTGCTGCAATGGAGAGAGCTAGCCGAATGGAATCCATTTTTGCCACTGGAGCAAAAGTCTCATCATAGTCAACACCATGTACTTGCTGAAAACCTTTTGCTACCAATCGTGCCTTATATCGACTCACTGGCCATTTGATGCTTTCTTGGTCCGGTAAACCCACTTGCATCTCACAAGTTTGCGATTTGAAGGTATCAGAACCAAATCCCAAGTCTGGTTCTCAATGAGAGAGTTATATTCCTCATCCATGGCGGCTTCCCATTCAGGATGCCCATTTGCTTCTGCATAAGTTTGTGGATCAGATCCATGCATCATATAAGCATGCATGGGCATGGATGGCTCCATAGCTAAGAATGCTTGTGGATCTTCCTCAAACAAAGGGATAGAGGCATGATCATCAAGGATATCACTCATGCTACGCCATTTTTGTGTTGAAGGTAATCGAGAATCTTCCGAACTACATGCAGAAGTATGATCTCGATGTTCAACAACTGGTGGTCTAACAGGGGTCACAGGAAAAGACTCATCTTCATCAGAATGCTGGTCTGAAGTTTCATCTGCATACTCATCAATGAGTGGTGATGAAAATTTGGTAACAAGTTCATCTACTGATGCATGCGAAATATCTTCGTCAAACTTTACACTCCTTTCAATAAAGAGCTCTTCAGTGTGGATATCAAGCAATCTGTACCCTTTGACTTCATCAGAATATCCAACAAACATGCATGCTTTGCTTTGAGGCTCCAAAGCCTTTCTCTTCTCTGGAGGAATGCGGGCCCATGCTCGAGATCCAAAAATGCGGAAATGACTAACTTCAGGTTGCATGCCAGTCCAAGCCTCAAAAGGTGTTTTTCCAGTAACAGATTTATAAGGAGATCTGTTCTGGATGTATGAGGCACAATTAATAGCTTCGGCCCACAATTTCGACGGAAGAGATCTTGCATGCAACATGCAATTAGCCATCTCTTTCAAAGATCGATTTTTCCTTTCAGCCACGCCATTTTGCTGTGGAGTGTAAGGAACTGTATGCTGCAACTGTATGCCTGCTTCATCACAAAGATTCTTGATATCTTTGTTGACATATTCCGTCCCATTATCTGTGCGGAGTATTTTGATGCGTTTTCCAGACTGATTTTCCGCATGCGCTTTGAAAATCTTTAGATGTTGAAAAACTTCAGACTTGAGTTTCAAGAAGTAAACCCAAGTGAATCTCGTGTAATCATCTATAAATGACAACACATATCTTGCTTTGCTCCTTGAAAGCACCGGAAATGGACCCATGACATCACTGTGTACAAGTTCCAAAGGTGAAGAGGCTCTCCATGCATGCCCCTTCTCGAATTTTTCTTGTGGATGCTTTCCAAGGGCACATCCATTACAAACACCATCTGAAAATTCAATGGTTGGCAATTCTTTGACCATCCCTTGCTTACTAAGCTGTTGCATATATCTGAAATTCAAGTGCCCAAATCTCTCGTGCCAAATCCTACTTTCTTCATTTACATGCATAAGTAGCAAAATAGAATCTGATTGAGGAACAAAATCAGAAAATGTATACATACGAGATTGATCATTTACCTTGCTAGATGCAATCTTCAAATTGGTTTGCATGTCATAAATGCTCACGGAATCTGGGGTAAATTCCACTTTCATTCCGCTGCCTGTGTGTGTCATCTGATACACTGAGAGAAGATTCACAGAAAGCCTTGGAATATGCAAGACATTTTCAAAACTTCCATCTTCGAATTGCACTCTTCCTTGTCTAGTTGCTGCAACTGCAGAATTATCCCCCATGAGAATGGGAGGACCTGAGTATGCATGTAGAGAAGAAAATGATTCCTTTGAAGAAGCCATATGATGTGAAGCTCCTGAATCGATGATCTATTCTTGTGGTGCAAAATGAAGAGCAATCAAAGCATGCCCGTTACCTCTTGGATCTGGTGCTTTTTCTCCAGACTTCTTCTTAGCATTCTCAGGAATGTGGTTTCCAAGATTGTGTTGCTGGAGTGTCTGCGCCATAAGATCTATAGTCTTCTTCATGCATGCCGATTCAGGATGAAAACCACGGTGGCAATAATTGCACATTGATTTCCCTTTCGTTCTTTTCCTTTCTTTTGAGCCAGGTGATCCATCAGGGGGTTTGGGATGTCCTCCCTTTCTTGGATCAGGATCCTTCTTCCCTTTTCTTTTCTGATGGTCTTTGGAATTTGCCTTTCCTTTTGCATGCACAGTAAGTGCATGCGCTTTGGAATTTTTAAGTGTGCCCATTTTGATGAGCTTATCTTGCTCATGCATCAAAGACTGAATAAAAGAATCCAATGAGGGCATCTTCCAAGCTGCACCAGTTGCAGATCTGACTGTGTGGAATGTAGAGATGAATAATGCATACTCTGGACCAAGTTTTGATAAAATGGAAAGAATCAACTGATTTTCTTGCTTGGATTTGTCGATCCCGCATCCTTTCAGCTGAACCAACAAGGCTTTATACCTTGTGAAAAAATCTTGAATGTTCTCAAAGTTTCTCGGATCTAATGAGTTTAACTCATTTTCGAGAATGTGACCTTGCATGTCATCATGTTTTCCAAACAATCCTTCCAAAATTTTCCATACTTCATTTGGAGTTGAACATGATTCAACATGAAATAGCAGTTCCGGAGAAATAGATAAACATAGGATGCCGAAGGCCTCCTCCATGCGATTGAAATATCTTGTTTTCTCCATTGCCGATGTTGGTTCAACTTCCGTTTCCATGGTTATTCGAAATAAGCCTCTACTTCTGAAATGAAGTTGAATTTTTGGCTTCCATTCGAAATAATTATATGGAGTGAGAATTGCCGATTGTGGAAACTCCAATTTAGACTCCATTCTTTGTTGTTGCTTCAATCTTCTGAACCTGCAAATAAAATTGCTTGTGCACTAATTACAAATCTCTGTGCTCTGATACCATGTAAAATTTTTGAGATACACAGATCTAGATCTGCAAAACAATAAACAAGCTTGCAAGAGATGGAAGGAACTGAGCAAGAATTGAGAAAAGAATAAAAAAATTGATTCTACAATGTTAGTTTTAGAATAAATACATAAAAGCAACTAAGTTAAGCTTAGTTGTACATGCAATAACTAAAATTAACTAAAGCTAAGTGTGCTTTATCTTATGTTAATGTGTACATGTGCCACATGCAAGCAATAAGTTAACTGGAGCTAATTTAGGTGCATGTACAGCAACACAGCTAGTCTAAATGCATGTACACCAACATATGTAAGTGCTTCAATTCTGCAATCTTATATGTTTCCGTGTAAACAACTTTCAATATTGTTTATTCAATGACTGTGCGGTGTACCACTTTCAATATTGTTTATTCAATGACTGTGCGGTGTACCATATGATGAATCGTTATTGATTTTAAATAACTAACAGGAAACAATAGAAGTGCGCGGAATGAGAATGGCCCCTCTGTCCAATATCGCTAGAGATACTGATCACGCTGAGGAATGGCTAAAATTAGAAGAGCTACTAAACAGTAAGAAGGAGTTCCGAATCAAGAAGTTGCAAATTCTCGAAGGTGAAGGCGATTTTGTAGAAAGAATGTTGAAGCTGAGGATACTATCAAGCAACCTCATATCTCTCCGCTGGAATGACTGTCGCTGCTCATGCCTGCCTTCTTTTTCAATGAAATATTTAAGGGTTTTAGAAGTGAACGGGAGGGAATTGGAAAGATTGTGGCGGGGAGACGAAAATTGGGTACGTAGACGTAGATGCTGTAATTTGCAAATGAGAATCATTGTTATTTGATCAGCTTTTTAGTTATTGAAACGTGAACATTGCAGGCACCTCAGCAGTTGCTGCAGTTGAATATTGATGCTCCACTGTTAGAGTTGCCAAAATCATTAGGGAAGCTGCGGCATCTCGAAAAGATTGTACTGAAAAGTGCTCGTCTAACGAGGATGCCAGATCCGTTGTGGGATTTGAGAGATCTTCAACACATCGCTTTGGTTGGCTGTGAAAATTTGGAGATGCTTCCAGATTCGTTGGAGAATTTGACAAATCTCCGATACTTGAATCTTAGTTTGTGCAAAAGTTTGAGGGTGCTTCCAGATTCAATGGAGAAATTGAAACAACTCGAATTCATCAATCTAGACTCGTGCAAAAAATTGGAGAAGCTTCCACATTGCTTGCTGAATTTCCCAAAAATCTGTTGCACCCCAGCCATCATATACAAGCATCACTCCGGGTTAGACATTGACCTCAGTGGGTTCCCTTGTTTGAAGATGCTTCCAGATTCCTTAAGGTATGACAAACGTGTCAAAAAAATCAACCTTACTGGTTGCGAAAGTTTAAAGAGTCTTCCAGACTTTTTGGGAGAGTTAACATGTCTCGAATATATCAATCTGAGACTGTGCAAAAGTTTGGAGATGCTTCCGGACTCTTTTGAGAATTTGACTTCTCTCTATGACATCAATCTCAGTGGATGTGAAAGTTTAAAGAGGCTTCCAGATTCTTTGGGGAAGTTGACATCTCTAAGATCTATCAATCTGGGACTGTGCAAAAGTTTGGAGATGCTTCCGGACTCTTTTGAGAATTTGACTTCTCTCTATGACATCAATCTCAGTGGATGTGAAAGTTTAAAGAGGCTTCCAGATTCTATGGGGAAGTTGACATCTCTAAGATCTATCAATCTGGGACTGTGCAAAAGTTTGGAGATGCTTCCGGACTCTTTTGAGAATTTGACTTCTCTCTATGACATCAATCTCAGTGGATGTGAAAGTTTAAAGAGGCTTCCAGGTTCTTTGGGGAAGTTGACATCTCTAAGATCTATCAATCTGGGACTGTGCAAAAGTTTGGAGATGCTTCCGGACTCTCTTGAGAATTTGACTTCTCTCTATTACATCAATCTCAGTGGATGTGAAAGTTTAAAGAGGCTTCCAGATTCTTTGGGGAAGTTGACATCTCTAGAATATATCAATCTGGGACTGTGCAAAAGTTTGGAGATGCTTCCAGACTCTTTTGAGAATTTGAAAGACCTCACTGGCATCGACCTCAGTGGATGGAAACATTTAGAGAGGCTTCCAAATTCATGGGCAAGTCCACAACTTCGACATCTGCATTTGAAGGGTTGCTCCAGTTTGACCATGTCCACTAAAACACTTGGAAATCTCTCTGGGCTTGAATGCTTAGATCTCTCAGGTTGTCCCCAGATGGAATTATTGCCGCCGGAAGTTGTACGTCAACTGTCTCTGAAAAAATTAAATTTGTTCGATACAAACTTAAAAGAGTTCGCTTTTGATGTTGAGTCCTTCAAAAATTTGGAAGTCCTCAGATTAGGAAGCCCTCTGTTGGAAGTGTTGCCAGCTTCACTTGCTTCCGTCGCGAATTTACAGGAATTGTGGCTCCATGGATGCGTGCAACTACAATGTTTGCCGGATTCAATTGCACTGCTGACTCAGTTGACAGAGTTGAATATACGGAAATGTGGAATACAAAGCTTACCACCAGGTGTCATGAAGATGAACCAGTTGAGAACGTTAGCAGTACACAGGTGTCCTTTACGTGAACTGCCATTTGGAAAGATTGAAGGAGAAAAAGGAATGCTTGGGCTCAATGTTTTGCAGCTGAATGGTACAGAAATATCTGAGATATCCTTTCCTGAAGGTGTTTGTCCAGACCTTCAGCATCTATCCATCACTTTCTGTAATGACCTGGTAGAAGTGAGAGCATTGCCAACAACATTGATATCTCTAGATTTAAAGGGGTGTCGTGCATTGATGAAAACAGGAGGGCTTTGTGGTCTTGCAAACCTCAGAACACTGAACTTGAGTGGGTGTGCTAACCTACAAGCGGATGCTCTGCCAGGGCTTCAAGCTTTAATTTCTTCAAATTGTACATTATTAAACACTCAACTTGACACTTCCGACGGCAAGGAGGACGATGCTTTGTTGAAGGTGTTTTGCGACCATTTTTAAGTAATTTTATTAGAGCTTAGAGGTTAAATCAATATTACTTGTAATAGTAACCAGAGTGGTAACAGTGCAGACACAACTCTTTTTATTGAGTGTGTTCATTGACTATTCAAACGGAGTGCGAACTGTCAATCTGTTACATTGGCTGAATTTTTGCTTAAATAATTTGATGCATGTACACATGAAAATGATTTTGAATTAGAGTTGTTTTGACAGCAATTTTGCTTTTTTAATAATGCAGCTAAATGTTCCAAGTACTCTTAAACCTGTCAAAAGCATGTGTTGCAAAACGTTATACGTGTGCTAAGATCTGCTATAGAATATGTTTCTCAGAGTGACAAACGAATTATCTCCAATATTTCATTTAACAAGTTTTACCAAACACAACAAAAATTCTATAATTCATTTTTATAGATATGTATATTTTGAAATAGGTTTTTTACAACTTAATTTAATTTTATGCAAATAATAAATATTAACTTCCCAAAGTATTTGGGAAATAATTATAAATAAATGAAAAAGATTTATTTCAAAATTAATTATGTTTTTTTTTTTCAATTTAATCAAACAAAATACTATAAATAATATTATATATGAAATATTTTGATTACAAAATAGGTTATGATTTTTAGACATGTGTTATTGATAAGTCAAAGTACTGGTTTATGATATTGTAATAAAGTTCATTTACAAAATAAAAATCTCCATGTCAAAATGGGGTGAATCTCCATGGTAAAGAAATCTTGTTTTATATATATATAATTATTATATATAATGATATTTTAAAGTAAAGTTATAATTTAGTTTATTGTTATGATTATTTTTAATCTTGTAATATGAGATGTATTATAAGTAAGTGTTTTTTTGACTATCATAAAATGATGGTTATAGGCTTTTCCCAAGGATTTAATTTATATAGCTATGTTCGTAATACAAATAAATATGGATTATAATTTTTTGTAATATTTATAAATATGTTCATATTTAAATATAAAATTATTTAAAATAGATGAGTATATAATTTGTCATTTATATTGGTATATTATGAGTGAAAAAATTAGAGAAATTTCATATTTTAGTAAGCCCCAATTTGGAGATTTGGGATCCAAAATCTTCCAATGTCAGTTTTCGTCATCAAACTACACCAACCCCTCAATGTAGTTCTATGAACCAAGAACTTTCCAACACTATGAAAATCACCTCAATCGGAGTTCATATGTGACATGTATGCCTCAATGTGGTTCTATGAACCAAGAACTTTCCGATGCTGTGAAAATCACCTCAATCATAGTTCATATGTGACATGTATGCCTCTTGCAAGTTAAGTACCCTCTTGACCATCATTACTTAGTGGATTCCTTGTCAACCCCCATTACTTGCATATGTGAGGCTAGTCACACGTGGAATTTTAAGAAGAATCTATTGGGTCCAAAATTCTAACGTCAATTTAGGGTTGAAGCATGTAAAAATTCTAATCCTAATCCTAAATGCCTAGCATACTATGTTAAATATTGAGTTGTTAGGAAGATATTTGAGTGCATAACATAGGAGTGATATTTAAGCCCCGATATCAAAAGAAACCCCATAATAAGTGCACATTTCTTTGTACCTCTATTTCATAATTAAAGAAAAGAGATTATAGCATAAACCTCACCTTCTAGTTGAATTTTCTCCCATATCACAACTTCTATTGATTTGTGTGAATGGTATATTCATTTACTTGTTTTTTCATTTTCAAATTTCAATTATTTTCATAAATATAAGCACTCTACTAATAATAATAAATCTAAAATCTAAAGAAATAAATCACATAATAATTTTTTTCAAAATATTACAATTACACCACAGAAACAAAACAATGAAATACAAACCTTACAAAAAAAAGCATAAAAATAATAACTTTAATTAATAAATATATATATATATATATATATATATATATATATATATATATATATCAAAATTTCGAAAAAGCAACTTGCTTATTTTACTCAAATAATTCTTAAAAAAATATTATTAAATAAAATGTCCCCAAAATCTAGATTTTTTTTTGCCTTCTATACAATTCCTGGTTCTTCTACTTAGAGTGGAGATTAAAACAAAGATATCCACCGACACCCACTTAATTAATTATTTGCGAAAGCGCCTCAAAAAATGTAAATGTAGTGTTAAATGATAATCTCCGTAGAGTTTAAAGTTTAAACATGTTATACAATTTCCCGACAACTAAAAAGCTAAAAAAAGAAAAGTAAAACCTAAGATAACATTTCCAACTTAAATCTTCTTCAAATTTGAAACATAAAACAACATTGAAGGAAGATAGTCCATCCTCCAAATGTTCTTCACATCCCTTTAAGTTTAACCATTATGTGAAAATAAACTTTCATGGCTTTGTAGTTCAAAGTTGTTTTAACTTCCTAGAAGGTCTCCATGCAAATCACTATAAGGCACATCTCTACACAACATTAAGGACATAAATGAAAGATTCCAAAGAATTCAATAACTATAGGAATAATGACTAATATATTTTATTAGAAGGATTTGAGGAAACAACGATCTCATGTGGAATTTTATATTTTATTAAAATATTTTCATGTTTATTTATTCTAAATTAGATTTAGGGGGTGGAAAGGGATATGTCGAGATTAAAATATTTTCATTATAATCCATTTTAAATTAGATTTGGAGGCGTAAAGGGATAGGTTGAGATTTATATATATAGATATATATAAATTAGGGAAGGTTTAAATTTGTAAATATAAAAATATAATTTTTTTCATTTATGTATATATTTATTTTGTAAGTTTAGAAAAGGTTTGAATATGTAAATATAAAAGTTTAATTTTTGTAATTTATGAATAGTTTTTGGGATGATAAGAGAATTATGTTTTTTTAAGTATCAATAACAATTTGTTTTAAATGTGAAATTAAAAAAAAAAGGTAAAGTAGTTTGATAAGTTGATGTAATAGTAGATATTTACATAAAAATATCTTTGTAGTGATGTAAATAGGTCATGTAGGTATTATGCATGCATATTACATATAAAGAGAAGGTTTGGTTGTAAAAAGAAATTTGTTTTGTGAAATTACAAGATTGTTTGATATAAAAATTTGTATATCTACATTAAATTGTACAAGTTAAATGATTATGGTTAGGTTGTAAAACCTAAAATATGTATACTAAAGATATTAGATGTACAAGCTGCATGTTATGTGTGCATGGTATGCGAGAATGCACAAACAGACTGTGTAGTGGGAGAGAAAGGAATAACTTATTGAAGAAGGAACAATAAATGTTGAACGTAAAATAAGGTAGAGTATGGGAATTGTAGTAGATGTGGATTTGCAAGAAAGAGGGAAGAACTCTCCTAGATTGTGCTATGTGATCAGGATAGAAAAAACTTGCATTTTGCTAAGACTAGTGGTGTGCCTAAATGATTGGTTGGCCAATGAAAGTTTAGTGGAGAAGATGAATCACTCAGTGCTTTCCTTGGGGATAATAAACCACTAGGATGTTTGTTGGAGGGTTGATAAACCACTTGATTGAATGAGACACCCAGGTGCTTACTAAAAGGAATTGATAAACCAGCAAGTGCTAGCCTTGGGGATGATACACCAATTATGTGCTTGCTCAGTAAGTCGATAAACCACTTGGATAGTGGTCTTGGCTCCTGCAATCCTAGTTTAGAGAAGCTAGTTGATAAACCACCCATGTAGTATATTAATTATCCTCGAATTGAACAATACTCACCGAGCCTTGGATGAATACCTATGGTTGATAAATAGTTGGGATCCTTGCTAGAGGGTTAGTAAACCACTTGACAAGATGAGACACCCAAGTGCTTACTGAAAGGAACTAATAAACAACTTATGTGTTTTCTCAGTAAGTTGATGAACCACCTGGATAATAGGCCCTTGACTCCTACATCACTAGCATAAAGAAGTTAGTTGATAAACCACCTATGTATTATATTCATTCTCTTGGAATTGAACTACATTTCACTGAGCCTTGGGTGAATCCCTATGATTGATTTCTATTGGAGTAAAGGTCATTGTTGTACTTACTAATATCAGCAGTTGATAAATGATCCAGGTGGCTCCAGAAATAGAAGTGGCCTTGAAAAGAAAATAAAAAATAAAAGTCATCAGATTGAAGTGAAATTAGGACCAGATTGTATTACTTATCGTCTTGATTCAAATGGTGCAAACGACACTCAAATCCAAGTTTGTATGCTCAAGATATAGCCTGTCAAAGTTCTCTTCAAACTAGGTCAAGTGGTAGCCACTAACGAGGCAACAATTTCACAAAGGGACGGTGCACAGAATCCGACGGTCGGAATGGGTGAATTTGTTGCCACTTTATTTTTTCTGGTGACCCTCAAAACTTGGCGAATTTTTTTTGGCTCATATGGACTATATAACAAAACAAAAAACATAATAATAATAAATTTCGGTTGGCAGGCCACCAACCCCACCAACCGAATGACAAATACGTTCCAACGAAATTATTCATATAATATAATTATGGGTTAGGCCACCAGAGACCCGGGCTTGCCCGACCATATGACAGTGCCATGTGGAGGAGATTGGTGGGGTTTGAACTTGTCTGGCCCATGGGCGGCCCCAAATATTACATTGCTAATCGTAAAACATAACCGCTAGGTGATAAAACATAACCACTGGGTAATACACCATTACGTGCCATATATAACACTTGTTACGCCAAAACAAGGGAACCTCCCACCACTTGCACACTAATTATATGCCGCTAGCCAACAAGCCAATAACCCTTGGTTGGAAAACTCCACATACCATCATTATTTAAACCTTAAAAGTTTTCTCATCCGGAAAGGAGTGGCGGAACTGAGAAGTAGTAGGATGAGTTTTGCAGGTGGAACCATGAGTGCTTAGGTTGGAACAACGCCCAGGAGGGCAGAGAATTTGAGAAATATTCCTAGGGAATCTTGGGAGAATTTTTTTGTAGGGAATCTTGAGGGAATCTAAAGATTTCTTGGAGATCTAGAGGTCACCTACTCAGAATATGGTCAAATCTATAGTTGCTTGACATGATTTTGCACCACAAATCCAATGGTGATGTCCATTTCTACATCTGAGCTTTGCATTTTTCGTCCAAGAAAAAAATTCTAGGTATAAGGGTCATTTATGTAAAGTTGATTGTAATTCATTTTTGCTTCCAATTAATGAAAGAGGCCTCCCCACATTGAGTAGGGCCTAGAGACGTAGCCCACATTGGGTGAACTCTGTAATCAAATCGTTTTGTGCCTTTGATCTCATGGTTACTTTATAATTTTCGCTTCTTTTTCATGTGTTTAAGTTACCTGGTTACATGCTCTTGTTAGAAAATTATATATTACAGAGCAATGGAACACATAAAATATTGCAGAAATATAAACACAAAAAATGCACAAAACAAGAGAGACACAGATATACATGGTTCACCCAATTTGGGCTACGTCCATGGAGAAATAGCCAGTCCTTCCTTTTATATTATCCAACAAGTTGAAGAGATACAACCTATAGCAGATCCGCTGTAATTACCTCTTTGCTCTTACACAATCTCCTCTCTCTTTCTCACTCAGAATACATATCTACCTAGACGCAATACAATTCCCTCATATATAAAGAGGGGTTACCTTCTATGGAAAACAACCCTAAATTAAACATAACTTCTACCATCATATCTCTGCCTAATGAACGACCCAGATCGACTACGAAATAACAACATTTTACAAGGCATTTTTACATCTATTTTTAGCTTTAGGGGTGCTACCCCCAATCTCCTCACCGGGGGGGCTCCCAAAGGTCGCGAGACCCCCCCCCCCAGACCCCCCTGCAGTGAATATTTTACGGGTAGTGTTGCCGCCTCATTATGAACTGGGGTCCAATGCAATGATACCTTTGAATACAGAAGATAATTGGGCTCCACACCCAACAATCTCCCACTTGGAGACTAATTATAGCAGCTCCACCACTTCTTCATTTACTGGACAATGACTCCACTTTGGACCTGGTTGCTTCTCATCTTCTTCATAATACTTGAAGACCAATTGAAACTGAGCAGATTCTCAGTTTCTCCCTGGTTACAACTTTTGTTAACATATCTGCAGGATTCTAGCTAGTGTGTATCTTTTCCAACTTCAATTGTCCATCTTCCAACACTGACCATATGAAATGGTACTTGAGTTGTATATGTTTAGTCTTAGAATGAAATGCAGAGTTCTTTGCAAGATGTATGGCACGCTGGCTATCACTATATAACCTACCCAACTCCTGATTTTTATCCAATTCATCCAGAAACCTTTGTAACCAAATCATTACTTTACTAGCCTCTATAGCAGCAACATACTCAGGTTCTGTTGTTGAGAGTGCAACAAAACTTTGCAGTTTTGAGACCCAACTGACATCTGTTCCACCTACAGTAAACACACACCTTGTTGTGCTCCTCCTATTATATCTATCACCCACCATATCTGCATCAACATATCCCTATAGAGAAATGTTTGAACCACCAAAGCATAATGCTTGATTTGTAGCACCTCTCAAATACCTGAGAATCCATTTCACCTCCATCCAATGTTCTTTTCCTGAATTGTTCATGTACCTGATTACAACTCCCACTGCATGCGCAATATCAGGCCTTGTGCAGACCATTGCATACATTAAGCTTCCAACTGCTGATGCATAAGGAACTTTAGACATATGAACGATTTATTCTTGAGTCTTGGGAAACTCCTCCTTACTTAATTTGAAATGGCTAGCCAAAGGTATACTAACTGGTTTTGCATTATGCATATTAAACCTTTTCAACACCTTTTCTATGTACTCACTTTGAGACAATGTTAATTTGCGATTCTTCCTGTCTCTAGTTATTCTTATACCAAGGATTTGTTTTGCAGCACCAAAATCCTTGATTGCAAATGGGTTCGCCAATTTTATTTTGAGAACATTTATTTCCTGCATGTTAGAACCTGCAACAAGAATCTCATCTACATACAATAACAATATAATATAGCTGCATCATTTTTCCTTTTGAGATAAACACAATGATTAGAGTGACATCTAGTATAACCTTGTTCAGACATAAACCTGTCAAATTTTAGATACCACTGCCTTGGAGCCTATTTTAAGCCATACAAGCTCTTCTTAAACCTGCACACTAGTTTCTCCTTCCCTTTTACCTCATATCCTTGTGGCTGCTGCATATATATCTCTTCCTCCAAATCCCCATGGAGAAACGTTGTCTTTACATCTAACTGCTCAAGATGCAAATATTCAGCTGCTACTAGACATAAAATAGTTCTGATTGAAGTCATTTTAACAACAAGAGAAATTATCTCATCAAAGTATATACCTTTTTTCTGTGCAAACCCTTTCACCACAAGTCTAGCTTTATACCTTTTTCTACCTCCGTCTTCTTCCATCAACTTGTAAACCCATTTATTTTGCAATGTTGTTTTACCTGTAGGCAACCTGACTAGGTCTTAAGTCTGGTTATGTGCTAAGGAGTCCATCTCTTCTTTCATGGCTTTCTCCCACTTCTTCTTGGTTTCTACATGTACTGCTTCTTCATAACATTCCGGTTCACCAGAATCAGTAAATGATACATAATATAATGAAGGAGAGTATCGTTCAGGGGATCTACTTATCCTGGTAGATCTTCTAACACCACTTTCAGGTGTTTGAGGTGCTTGTTGCTGTTGTGGTTGTTGGTCTGGATGTTGATCATTATGATTTTCAGGCACCATCACTTTTTCTGTGATCTCTTCAAGCACTGTGTATTATCTGTTTTCTTTTTCTTGTTTCTTTCACTGGAGTTGATCCTTATACAAATCCTTTTCATTGAATATGACATCTCTGCTCCTAATGATTTTTTGTTTTTCATAATCATAAAAGCGATAACCAAAACCATTAACACCAATCCAATAAAGGTAAATTTCTTTGGTTTTGCTTCAAGCCTTGTTCTATTTTCTTTATTAATGTGGACAAAGGCTTCACAACCAAAAGTCTTTAGAAAAGAGTAGTTTACCTTTTTACCTATCCATGCTTCCTCTCAAATACCACCATCCAAGGAACTTGAAGGCCCTCTGTTTATTAGATAAACAACAATATATACATCATCAGCCCAAAATTGTAAAGGCAGTCTTGCATGCAATCTCATGCACCTTGCATGCTCCATGATTGTCCTGCTCATCCTTTTTGACAAAACATTTTCTTGTGGTGTTCCTAGAACTGTCTTCTCTTTGCCAATTACATTCTCTGAACAATACCTATCAAACTCTTTGCAGCAATATTCACCTCCATTGTCTGATCTGAGACACTTCAACCCTTTTCCTGTCTCATTTTCAACCAAAGCTTTCCATTTCTTGAAAGTATCAAATACATCAGATTTATTTCGAATACAATAAATCCAGGGTTTTTTGGTTGCATCATCAATAAAAGTAACATAATAATGAGAGCCACCAAGAGATGATACCTGAGTAGGTCCCCATACATCTGTATGCACAAGCTCTAATTTTTCTCTCTTCCTTTCTTTCCCAACTTTAAGGAATTTGACTCTCTTCTATTTTCCATAAACACAATTCTCATAGAATTTTAAATCAACATGCCTCAAACCTCGCAACAAATTTCTTGAGTGAAGAATCTGCATCCCCTTCTCACTCATGTGCCCAAGCCTATGCTGCCACAATGTCATATCTTCTCATGTAGAGGTTAAAGAATTATCATAATTAGAAATACCATTGCATAAATACAATGTACCAACCTTTTCTCCTTTTGCTATTACCAGGGATCCTTTAGTGACCTTCGAGGTTTTATCTGTAAAAGTATTCACACAACCTTCACCTCCCAACTGCCCTTTTGAAATAAGATTTTTCTTCAAATCTGGAACATGCCTTACCTCCTTCAATAGCCATTGATTTCTGTTCTACTGTTTTATGAAAACTGTACCCATTCCAATGATTTTACAGGGTTTATCATCACCAAATCGAACGTGTCCAAAATCTCCTTGAACATAATCATGAAAATGATTCCTATCAGGTGTGGCATGGAATGAGGCCCCTGAACCTACCACCCAAGCATCAATAATATTTTCTAAAGAAAGAATCAAAGCATCTAGCAACACATCACTATTACATTCTCTTCATGATTATTTTCTTGTTGCACATCTCCTTCTTTTCCCTTCCAAGACTTGCAGTCTTTCTTCAAGTGTCCTTTCTTCCCGCATTTCCAGCACACTATCTTTGATCTGGACTTGGATCTACCTTTTCTTGACTTACTGCGATATCTAGGGCTCTTCCCTCTTTCCATTTTTCTTCCCCTAGTCTCTGCAGTCAAAGAATTACCTGATGTCTCACTGGAGCTTTTCCATTGCATTTCCTCACTAAGGATTGCATCGACAACATCATCAAACTTTAAAGTACTAGATCCAGAGACAGAGTTACTAATGGTCATAACTAAACCATTCCAACCTTTTGGCAATGAGCTAAGAAATAACATAGCCCTAACTTCATCATCAAAAGTTACCCCTACAGAACTTAACTAACTGGCAACTGTATTAAATGCATTAAATGATCAACAACAGATCCACCTTCTGACATTTTCATATTAAATAAACGCTTCATAAGAAATACCTTATCTAAGGCTGAGGGTTTTCATATAGTTTGGCCAATGTCGACATTAAACCCTTTGTTGTCGTTTCCTTTGAAATATTAAATGCTACTAACACCGCTAGGCACAACTGTATTGTTCCAAGTGCCTTTTTATTGAGAATATCCCATTTTGTGTCTGTCATACTCGTCAACTTCTTTTCCTTTTCACCTAATGGTTGGTACATATCTCTTTGATACAAATAATCTTACATCTACATCTTCCATAGCTGGTAGTTTTGGTCGTTAAATTTTTTGACCCTAAACCTACCATCATCCGCCATTGCTCCCACTCGAACCAAGAACCCTTCTCTCCTGCGAGTTTATCAGCCAAATATACCTTTGGCTCTGATACCAGTTGTTAGAAAATTATATATTACACAAAAATGGAACACATAAAATATTGCAGAAATATAAACACAAGAAATGCATAAGACAAGAGAGATACAGATATATGTGGTTCACCCAATTTGGGTTACGTCCATGGAGAAAAAACTAGTCCTTCCTTTTATATTATCCAGCAAACTAAAGAGGTACAACCTACAGTAGATCCGTTGTAATTCCCTCTTCGCTCTCACACAATCTCCTCTCTCTTTCTCAGTCAGAATACAGATCTACCTAGACACAATACAATTCCCTCATATATAGCGAGGGGTTTCCTTCTAGGGCAAAAAACCCTAAATTAAACATTTCTTCTACCATCAGATCTCCTTCTAATGAATGACCCAAATTAACTACGAAATTACAACATTTTACAAGGAAATTTTACATCTATTTTTAGCTTCGGGGGTGCTACCCCTGATCTCCCCACCAGGGGGGGGGGGGGGCTCCCAAAGGTCGCAGCTGCCCCCCTGGATCCCCCCTGTAGTGAGTATTTTATGGGTGGCATTTCCGCCTCATTACAAACTGGGGTCCAATGCAACGATACCTTTGAATACATAAGATAATCAGGCTCCACACCCAACAACTCTTTTATATGAAATTCTGTATGCATCTTTGAAGTTAAAAGATCTAGATCAAGTTTTGTATCTCAATAGGTCTTCTTGATGCGAGTTGCATGAGTGAATGCTAACCAAGAACAAACTCCAAAGAGGAGAAGGAAAACTCAAATCCTTTGATCCTGAAGTGGGTCATGCACCACGAAGATGAAACATGGAAGATGAGGAAGCTCGAATGGAGGAAGAGAGATTATCATAAGATCTTGTTCACCATGGCAAAGAAAGTTGAAAAGTTGTTTGCAGAATATGAGAAGACAATCAAGCCCGAGAAGAAAGAACCAGATGACCATGCTTTAGCAAATCATGAAGTTGGAAGAGGAGAGCCTCCTAAAATGGCCTCTCCATCCTCTAGTGATAGTTCTTCTTCTTCTTCTCATCACTCTAACAGGCATCATAGGGATACAACTAAGAAGCCATTTTTTAAGCTAGATGTGAAGTTTGATTTACCCACATATAATGGAGAATGTAATGCAGATAAACTAAAAAATTGGATTAGATAGATCAAGGTTTATTTTCTGATTCAGTAGATTGAGGAAGATGAGGCCAAGATCCAATTAGCATCTCTTCAGTTGAGTGACACAACTCTCATCTCGTGGGAGAGAAAGTTGTAGAAACGCAACAAAAACATGGGTAATCTCCTTTCTTCTTGGTTCAATTTTGTTTCTGCATTAAAAGATTAGTTTTATCCTTTGGGTTATTGATAAAAGGCTTTAATGGAATGGCAATATTTGAGGTAAGGAAAGGGTCAAAATGTACAAAGCTTCACATAAGAGTTTAGAAAACAAGCTTTGAATTTGGGAATTTCATTTGATTCACCCGAAACTGTAACAATGTATATTGGTTCTTTACATAGTTACATCAGGCATTCTTTTTTGTTATTTGAGCCTACTACTATTGATGTGGCTAGTGTGAAGGCCATTCACCTTGAAAGTAGCGGCAAGAATGATAAAAACGAGAAAGCAAAGAAATCATCTTTCAAACCTCATAATGGAAAGTTCAAAGGAAAAGGAAAGGGAAAGGACAAGAAGGAAACTACAACCAAGAAGGAGGAAGGAGCAAAACCATCTTGCACACATTGCAAGAAGGATGGCCATGATGATGAAAATTATTGGAAATTGCACCTGGAGTTGAAACCAAAGAGATTTGGTGGGAAGAACAAGCAAAAGACGATGACAACCGTGCAATAGGTTCTTGGATCTGATTCTGGTGATGAGACACAGATAACAATAGTGGGCATACAAGGTACTCTTTCTCTTCATGCTAATGAAAATTCTGAATTGCATGCAAGTACAAGTTCTTCAAATGAGTCTCTTGTTAATGAACAAAAGTGGACTGAATTATTCCACATTAGAGTCATAATGAAACATACTAAAGTGGAAACCTTGTTTGATTTGGGCTCACAAGTAAATTTGATTTCAGAACCCTTGGTTAAGAAGTTAGGATTAGAGACCAAACCTCATCCGAAAGCCTACCCTCTTGTTTGGGTGTGTGATAAAGCCAAATTACATGTAACCAAGTAGTATAGAGCCAGATTTTTTATTGCATCCGAACTAGTATATGAGGTTTATCTTGATGTTGTACCTTTGGATATCCGTGGTATTGTATTGGGGAATCCATATTTGTATGACAGGAAAGAAATTTCATTTCTCCATGAAAACAAGTATCATCTCACGAAAGATGACGTGGAATACATCGTTAGAGCTCATCGTGCCAAAATCAGTGTCAATCTTGTAAGTGCAGGTTAGATCAAGAGATTGATCAATTCCAACAAAGGGTGCATGCTCATGGTTGTAAGAGAAAACTATGCAGAGATACCTGAAGCTTTCCAAGGTTGTGATCCCACTCATAAAAAGGAATTGTATGAAATTGTTTCTAACTATAATGGGATTTTTCAGGAACCGAGTGGGTTACCTCCAAATCATGAGATCCAACATGAGATTCACTTACAGCAGGCTACTCCTTTACCCAAAATTAGTATGTACAGGTTGTCAGCCATTGCGATGGAGGAGATAAAGAAGAAGGTGTAGGAAATGCTGAACCAAGGGGTCATAAGGCAAACTTCTTCTCCATGTGGTTCACCTATTGTGTTGGTGCCAAAGAAGGATGACACATGGAGGATGTGCGTGGACCACAGGGAACTCAACAAAATAACGGTGAAGAATCTGTACCCTCTCCCTTGCATTGATGCTTTCTTAGATCAATTGAAAAATGTTGTCTATTCCACAAAAATGGACTTGTGCAGTGGCTATCATCAGGTCAATATTTTAGAATAGGATGTATGGAAGACTGTATTCAAGATGAAACAATGGTTGTTTGAATGGTGAGAGATGCCATTCGGACTATGCAATGATTTGACCACATCCATGAGGGTGATGAATGATATTTTCAGACCTTTTCTTAATTATTTTGTACTTGTGTATCATGATGACATTCTTTTTTTCTATAGGACATGGGAAGATCAAGTGAGTCATGTTAAAAATGTGCTTGATGTTTTGAAAAAAGAAAAATTGTATGTCAAAATGTCTAAGTGTGAATTTGGTAAGACCTCTTTGGTTTATGTAGGTCACATTGTCTCAGGTGGACAATTAGAAATTGATACTTCTAAAATTGATGTTATTGTAAAGTGGCCTAAACCCACCAATGTTACAAAGGTTCATAGATTTTTGGGTATAGTAGAACACTGGAGAATGTTCATTGCCAACTTCTTTGTCATTGTATCCCCCTGACATGCATTGACAAGTATGAAGAAAACCTTTAAGTGAGGAGAAAGGCAGCAGAAAGCCTTTGATACAAGGAAAGAGAATATCAGTACCACACCAGTTTTGGCCTTACCTGACCTCCAACAGCCATTTAAGATTGAGATAGGTGCCAGTGGATATGCTATGGGAGAAGTGTTGATGCAGTAGAGGAAGCACATATGTTACCATTCAAATACATTCTCCCAAGATGTTATGAACTATTCCACATATGACAAGGAGTTGTATGCCTTGGTTCAAAGTGTGAAGTAGTGGAAGAATTGTTTGATTAGCAAGGAGACCATCATTCACATATATCACCATCCCTTGCATTACCTCCAGTTGTAGACCACGCTTCAAAAAGCACGTCATTTCAGATGGAAGGGATTCCTCTAACAGTTTCACTTTGTAATAAAATAAAAGAAGGGAACCAACAACAAATTGGCAGATATGCTTTATCACCCTCCTATTTTTGCATCTATAGTTTAGAAAAATGCTTCTTTATCTTTTGAAAGTTATGCTAAACAATATGTTGATGATTATGATTTTAGGGAGATTTATGCAAATTTGACTCATGGATTGCAAGTGGACAATTTCCATTTGTAGGGAAAGTTGTTGTACCACCTTGGCAAACTTTGTATCCCCACCAATGAGAGAATATATGTAATCAAAGAGGCACATAGCTCTCTTGTGGCAGGTCATTTTGGTGTAGGGAAAACTTTGTGTCATTTGTAGAGGTTGTATTATTGGCCTCACATGAAAAATATTGTGACTCAATCTGTAAAGGGATGTGTGTTGTGTTAAGTTAGAAATCTCACTAATAGAAAATTGGGGCTCCACACACCACTCCCTATTCTGAGTCATCCATGGGAAAGTGTGTCAATGGATTTTGTAGGAAGTTTGCCTTTGTATAGGAGAGGTCATGACTATTTGAATGTCATTGTGGATCGATTTGTCAAAATGTGTCTTAATGACTTGTAAAAAGTAGGTCATTGCAGAGAAGACTTCTCATCTCTTCTTCCAATTTGTATGGGTCCACTTTGGGATGCCCACATCCATTGTATCTGATCGAGACTCTCGCTTTCTTAGAGAGTTTTGGATGAGTTTGTGGAGAATGATGGACACCAAGTTGAAGAGGAGAATGAAATTTCATCCACAGACTAATGAAAAAACAGAGGTTGTCAACCGCGCAATGATACACTTACTCCGAGGCTATTGTGGTAAGCATCCCAAGTTGTGGTACATGCAGCTTCCTTATTGTTAAGTTATGGTATGTTCTATGCTTATAACAATTTACTTATTTTTATTATTATATTCCACAGATTAGCAATCACATGTACATAAAGTAAAGTGCAGATAGAACATTAAACGATCGACAGAAAACAAGCCAAGATAAGAGACACAAGATGTGGTGGCTAGCCAGGGACAAACCCCACAATGTGTGGGGAAACCCTTTGATCAAGTCTTCTTTTATCTTCAATAATTCAGCAGAGAGAAATAGTACAATAAATCTGATTCATATCAGCAGTAGCAAACCCTATATCAGCAACATCAGCATTGGCAGCTTCATCATCAAACTAGGGTAGACGATATCTCACAAACCGACCGTCGGATTGACTTCATTCCACCACCAAAAGTTGCGGCTTCTAGAGGAGGTTCAGAGGAACCTACAACGTAGTTCAGATGAGGATATCTTCTAGGCCACATAGGTCAATCTTTACTTCTGCAGTTGTAGCTTCAGTTTCAGTAGTTTCTGGCTTCAAACTAGGGCAGTCGATATCTTGCAAACTATTCGTCGGATTGACTTCATTCCACCACCAAAAGTTGCAACTTTCAGAGGAGATCCAGATGGACCTATAGTGTAGTTCCAAAGAGGAGATATTCTATGCCACGCAGGTCAATCTTTGGATCTGCAGTTGCAGCTTCAGGTTCAACAGCTTCCGGCTTCACATGTGAGAGAGAGACCCATTTCTGCGCAGTAGAGAAGAGACTCATTTATGTGCAATAGAGAGAGAGAGATGTGATGAGAAGTGTGAGTTCAAATGAGGAAAATTCCTCTTATATTTATACACAACATTGGTGTTTTAATAGATGCGACTATTGGGCTTCTGAGCCTACATGAGTTGTAGGTCGGCTTGATAATAATTCCATAATCAAAATAAATTCATATCTCCATGAATAATTATCGGAATCGGATGATCTTTATATCAATCCTACACCTCTTGACGAGAGGAATCTAATAAAAATATTATTAGCCATGAATAAGATGACCCACATGAATTTTTTCCCTGGTTTCCAATTTTAACACTCCCTCTCAACCAGGGAGAACTTCATCTGCAATCTGTCTATCGGTCGTTACTATTCATCCATCAAATGCACTTCCCTATACAGCCTGACCCTTGCCCTGCTTTGCTCTATTCTACCTATTCTGCTTTGTCTTGTTCTGCCCTGTACTGATCGGTATTGTTTTGGTCTGTTCTGCTCTCCTCTTGCATTGTTCTGTTCTGCTCTGCTTTTGTCCGAATTATGAAGAAGAAGAAATGATCGAGGATGTATCATACTGACTCAAAGTTAGTCTCGGAGTATGTACCACTGGTTCCAGACCAATCTCAACCAACCCAAAGTCAGCATCATAGTGAGTACAACTCCACTGGTCCTAGACTAGTATCATCCTCCACTGACTCAAAGTCAATCTCAAAGTGCGTACCACTGGTCCCAGACCAGTCTCAGCCGACCCGAAGTCCCACTCCTACCACTGGTCCTAGACTAGTATCACAGTCTCAGAGAGTGTACCATTGGTCCCAGACCAGTCTCAACCGACCCGAAGTCAGCGTCATAGTATGTACCACTCTCATTGGTCCCAAACCAGTACTGCACTGACATGAAGTCAGTCTCGGAGTATGTACCACTAGTCTCAGACCAGTCTCAACCGACCTGAAGTCAGCGTCATAGTATGGTACAACTCCTACCATTGGTCCCAGACCAGTATCGCAGTCTCAGAGAGTGTACCACTGGTCCTAGACCAGTCTCAACCGACCCGAAGTCAATGTCATAGTATGTACCACTCTCACTGGTCCCAGACCAGTACTGCACTGGCACGAAGTCAGTCTTGGAGTATGTACCACTGGTCCCAGAGCAGTCTCAACCGACCCAAAGTCAGCGTCATAGTATGGTACAACTCCTACCACTGGTCCCAAACCAGTATCATTGATCCCAGATCAATGGAGGTCATCCTAGCGTAGGGAGCACGGTAGATACAATGATGCGTCCATTGGTACTACTATGGTCCCTAACTTCATTTCCCTGCTCATTGATCAGATGAGAGGTACTTCCCATGAGTCCCAGACTGCATGGGTAGGATGCCTCGATAAGAGAAATAATCAATCCTGTCCTCACAGGAGAACACATCAATCCTGCTACAATTGCCATGGAGAACACATCAATCCAGGCCGCCATGGAGAACACATCAATCCAGGCCTCACAAGGGAACACATCAATCCTGCTACAATCGCCATGGAGAACACATCAATCCAGGCCTCACAGGAGAACACATTAATCCTGCTACATAGGAGAGCGAATCATCCTGTTCCACAAGAGAGCGAATCATCTTGTCCCACAAGAGAGCGAGTCATCTTGTTCCAGTGCGCACCAACAGGGGAGGGTGAGTCACCTTGTGGTCGTATGTTGCTCCAATAAGAACCGCAAGCCCTCAGAGCTCCCAGATCTCAATGTATGCAACATGCAGGACCCTTGTACAAGGGTTTCTTGATGTCTCCAAGTCGTTTGGGAAAATCATAGATTAGATCTTTCCTCGGGGCTTTGACAAGGTGTATCGACCTGTACATCATCTTAATGTGATGGAGCCTCCTTGCTCATCGACTTACCATATCCCAGATGATGTCTATCTGCTGGAGCAATCGATGAGTACGGGATTCCTCAATAATCGAATCCCACCTCTGGTTGTTACTGAGAATCACAATGGTATGTGTTCAAACAACTCACTGAAGAGCTTCCCCAACTAGTTAGCTTCATACGAGATCATACTCGTAGATATGTATCCGGTCTCGGTGGTGCTTATGGAAACTGACTTCTCCTTCCTAGTCATCCATTATATTGAAGTGGAATCCAAAGGGAAACAACACTAAAAAGTGCTCCAGTGATCCTCCACACTACCTACCTAATCAGCATTCGAATAATCATGCAGTTTCATATTTCCGGTAGTGTATCTCAATCCATTAGTAATTGTGCCATGAAGATATCTTAGAAGATTTTTGGCATCAATGCAGTAAGGCTCAAACAAATATGAGCTCATCGTGCTAACTACAAAACATATGTTCAGATGGAGGTTCACCAAGAACATCAACGCGAATGAGTTTTTGAAACTCAGAGGCATTTCCCAAATCTGGTCCGACATGACTACCATATAACTTCTAAAAGTAAATATCCTCGAGGTAGTCACAGGCTTGCAGTCCATCATACCGAATCTTTCCAATATATTTACCACATATTTTCCTTGAGATAGGAAAATTTCCCTTGGCTTCTACCACACTTCAAGTCCTTGGTCCTTCATTTCAAATTCAAAAGCCAACTCCCTCTTACATTTGTGAATGAGGGGGTTTGCACCTATTAGAAAGAGGTCATGCACATACAGAACCAGTATGAGAGGCTTGTGATCTTCAAACTAGTGAATCCCAGCTTCATCAAGTAGCTATCGATCCTCTCATACCATGCTCGAGGTGCTTGCTTCAGCCCATAGAGAGCCTTCTTCAACCTGCATACATGAGATTTTCAATCATAAATCTCAAATCCTTCGGGTTGCTCCACGTAGACCTCTTCTTTGATAGAACTGTGCAAGAACGTGGTCTTGACATCCATCTGATGTAGGTTTCATCCTTGTGAAGCCACAAGGGCTATGATCGAGCAGATGGTCGTATATCTAGCAACAGGTGCAAAATATCACATCATAGTCTATACCTTCCTTCTGGGAGAAACCACGAGCAACAAAACGAGCCTTATACTTTTCCGTACTTTCATTTGCTACATGATTTATCTTGTAAAGCCATTTAGAAGTGACAATGGTCTTGTCCTGGGGTCTGGGAACTACTTCCTAGACATCATTCTCCATAATAGACTCATATTCTTTGGTCATAGCATCCTTCCATACTTGATGCTTGACGGCATCTGAGAATGATGGAGGCTCATTTTGTATGATCGTGCTCATGATGGTCAGGTATCCCTGATACCTATTAGGTTTCTTACTTTCACGGAAGGTTCCTCGGGGTGCAGCATGTCCTTCAGCATCATCAAGTATCCCCCTAAGCCATGAAGGCCTCTTCCTAGAAGAGGAAGGCTCATGTGGATCCATGGGTTCTTCTACATCAGGCATTGATTCATCATCCTTTTCTTTCGGTTCCCTGGTGTCGGCTTCTTGAGAGCTCCTCAAAGTCGGAAGATTGTTCACCTTACTGAGAGCCATATCTTCATCAAAGGTGACATCATGACTAATTACGACTTCCCTTTGATCGGCTACATAGATTCTATAGTCTTTAGTATTTTCACCATAGCCCACGAAAATTCCCTTCTTTCCAGATGCACCCAATTTATTTCTTTTTTCTTTCGGCACATGAAAATATACAGGGCTTCCAAAAATTCTAAAATGAGAAACATCAGGTTTCTTACCGATGAACTTTTCTTCAGGAGTCTTGGAACCCAATGCTTGATGAGGGCATCGATTTTGTACATATACGGTAGTGTTTGTAGTTTCAACCCATAGAAACTTCGAAAGTCTTTGATCATGTAGCATGGCCCGACAACTTCCACAATTGTGCAGTTCTTCCTTTCCGCCACACCATTCTGCTCAGGAGTATGTGGTGTAGTAGTCTCCCTCTTAATTCCAGCCTCAGATATGCCTGAGTGAACCAACTGTAATATATCGGAGGTCTTGCTTTGGCTTGAGGGGAATGGTTCCCTTTTGAGCTTTCCTTCGGCACATCCTGGACATACACCTTCTTTGTCTACTCGGAATTCGGACATCCCTGTCACCATTTATCTTACACCGGGTAGAGCTTTATAATGAAGGTGGGCAAACCTCCGATGCCAAAGTTTGGACTAAAGAGATGGACATGAGACATGCCACCTAGCAGACTTCCATCGAGCTGATATAATGAATCAACATGAAACCCAAGAGTAAAGGCATCTTTAATATTATTTTTCCATATACGTACCTTGCCATCGCTAAAGGTTACCTTGTAGCCTTTATCTTCCATTTCCGAGATGGACACTAGGTTCTTTCGGAGGTCAGGTGCATTTAATACATCCTAGAATTTCTAGCCTTCTTGAATGCTTGTCCTCTTCCTTGATTCCTTGCTCTCCTCTTACCTTTGCTATTGAATTTTTCATTCCTTTGATTGCCATCAGAGGGATTTTGATCATTATCCCGGTGTGAGTCCTTTCTATTAGGTCACTCCCTTGCATAGTGACCTGCTTTATCGCAGATGTAACATCATCCTTTTCTTCCACCCTTAGGTCTAGCCTTTCCTTTTGATTTAGTCCCGGAATTATTTTTTTTCTTAGCATGAGAAGAAAAGGTAGCAGGAGGACCTTTAGGCATGGGCATTTCTTGCTCTTCTTCCCTTTCTTCTTGAATGCATCTAGCCATTAATTCCTCAAAACCGAGAATGACATTATAGTTCAGAAGAGTAGTCCTGAACATGTACCATTCAGATGGTAATTCTCCAAGAGTCGTGAGTGCCATTTCCCAGTCTATCGTAGATTTCCTTGGAGGTGTCGAGTTCAGAGATGTAGGCCACCAAGTGCTTGTCGATAGAGTCCCGGATGATCTTCTATTTTGACTTCTTCAGTTTTCCATTTGTTCCTTGTAGCAGCGGATGCATTTGATGGAGGCTCAACAATATTGCCTCTTACATGGTCCAACACTCTTGGATCTTCTAGGGTTAGATTGATAGATATCTTCCATGCGTGATAGTCATCTTTCTCACGGAGCTTGTCTTCGGCAAGAAAGAGTGTTGAGGACCCCATAGTTCTTTTAGGATAGCCTTGCCAATCTTCTCTTCGGTGATTGCTCTTGCTCTTGCTCGAGATTTGTCTTCACCTCAACTCTGATACCATGTTAAGTTATGGTATGTTCTATGCTTATAACATTTTACTTCTTTTTATTATTATATTCCACAGATTAGCAATCACATGTATATAAAGTAAAGTGCAGATAGAACATTAAACGATCGACAGAAAACAAGCCAAGACAAGAGACACAAGATGTGGCGGCTAGCGAGGGACAAACCCCACAATGTGTGGGGAAACCCTTTGATCAAGTCTTCTTTTATCTTCAATAATTCAGTAGAGAGAAATAGTACAATAAATCCGATTCATATCAGCAGTAGCAAACTCGAGATCAGCAGCATCAGCATTGGCGGCTTCATCATCAAACTAGGGAAGACGATATCTCACAAACCGACCGTCGGATTGACTTCATTCCACCACCAAAAGTTGCAGCTTCTAGAGGAGGTTCAGAGGAACCTATAGTGAAGTTTAGATGAGGAGATCTTCTAGGCCACGCAGTTCAATCTTTACTTCTACAGTTGCAGCTTCAGTTTCAGCAGTTTCTGGCTTCAAACTAGGGCAGTCGATATCTTGCAAACCGTTCATCGAATTGACTTCATTCCACCACCAAAATTTGCGGCTTTCAGAGGAGATCCAAATGGATAGAACAGTTCCAAATAGGAGATCTTCTAGGCCACGCAGGTCAATCTTTGGATCTGCAGTTGCAGCTTCAGGTTCAACAGCTTCCGGCTTCACATGTGTGAGAGAGAGACCCATTTCTGCACAGTAGAGAAGAGTCTCATTTCTGCGCAGTAGAGAGAGAGAGAGATGTGATGAGAAGTGTGAGTGAAAATGAGGAAAATTCCTTTTATATTTATACACAACGTTGGTGTTTGAATAGATGTGACTGTTGGGCTTCTGAGCCTACATGAGTTGTAGGTCGACTTGATAATAATTCCATAATCAAAATAAATTCATATCTCCATGAGTACTTATCGGAATTGGATGATCTTTATATCAATCCTACACCTCTCGACGAGAGGAATCTAATAAGAATATTATTAACCATGAATAAGATGACCCTTCAGAAATAGAAGTGGCCTTGCAAAAAAAACTCAAAAAATAAAGTCATCGTATTGAAATGAAACTAGGACCAGATTGTAGTGCTCCTCGTACTAATTCCAATAGTGTGAACGACACTCAAATCCGAGTTCGTATGCTCAAGATATAGTTGGTCAAAGTTCTGGTCAAACTAGGCCAAGTGGCAGTGACTAACGAGGCGACAATTTGGCAAGGGGATGACGCATTATATCTTGTGGTCAGAACATGCGAATTTGTCACCTCTTTATTTTTATCGATGATCCTCGAAACTCGACGATTTTTTTTAGCTCATATGGGCTATATAGCAAAAAAAATTTAAAAAATAATAAATAATAAATACGTTCCAATGATATTATTCCTATAATATAATTAACGGTCGGGCCACTAGAGACCTGAGCCCACCAGACCATATGATAGCACCACGTGGAGGAGGCTAGTAGGGTTCAAACCCACCCGACCCATGTGGGTTGGCCCACCAACGAGTGGCCCCAAATATTACACCACCAATCGTAAAACATAACCATCGGGTGATAAAACATAACGTTGGGTAATACACCATAAAAACATGCCATATATAATACTTGTTACACCAAAACAAGGGTTTGATGGGGTTGGACCCTGTAACCTCCCACCACTTACGTGTTATTTATATGCTGCCAGCCAACGGGCCAACGACCCTTGGTTGGAAAACTCCACTAACCAACATTATTTAAACCTTAAAAATTTGCTCATTCGGAGAGGAGTGGTGGAACCGAGAAGCAGCAGGATGCGTTTTGCATGTGGAAATCCCGGGAGAATATTCTTATATGGAATCGTGAGGGAATCTAAAGATTCCTTAGAGCTCCAAAGGTCACTTGCCCAGAATATGGTCAATTTTATAGTCTTGACACGATTTCATGCCACGAATCCAATGGTGATGCTTGTTTCTGCATCTGAGCTTTGCATTTTTCGTCCATGATAGAAATTTGAGGTATAAGGGTCATTTATGTAAATTTGATTGTAATTCATTTTTTCTGCCATTTAATGAAAGAGGCCTGCTCACATTGATCAGGGCCCGAAGACGTAGCCCACATTGGGTGAAATCCATAATCAAATAATTTTATGCCTTTGATCTCATGGTTGCTTTATGATTTACGATTCTTTTTCATGTGTTTGAGTTACTTGGTTACATGCACTTTTATATGCAATTATGTATGCATCCTTGAAGTTAAAATATCTGGATCAATAAACCACCCGAAGTGGAGGCCTTTCTCCTTGTTGGTATATGACTTGACTTTGGTTTTAATAGAGAGTCATACTGGTTCTTACTATTGGAGGAAGTTGATAAATGACATGGATAGTGAACTCCTCCTATACTTGATTATCTGGTTGATTGGTATCGATGCAAATACCCTTGAGCACTTAACTCCCAAAAATATGAATCAGGCTCGGGGGTGTCAGCTAGAAGAAAGACTACAATGTAGTTGTCATATGGATGAGTGGAGAGTTGAAGTCCCTCCCTTAGTTTCTATTCATTCAAGCTATACAAATAAGTTTGTTTACTTATACTTATGTTGCATTGTGAAAAGTGGAGGATCTTGTTATGTGTTATAACACTACATGTATATCAACATTGATTACAAAGGAATGTATTGTTCATAGTTGTTTGTAATGAGATGGTTATGTGAATGAATATTATTTTTATGAAAGGTGGGATGTCTCTATATGGATGTGATGGTACTATTTTGAGTATGGATTTATTTATATGATCATTTATGAATGTTTAATATGCTCAGTTTAATTTTTACAATGTGGAATTCATAGTTCAACATGACATGGATTCTATGGATTTATGTGCTTAAGATTGTTGAAAGTATGTGATTGATGTTGTGCATGCTATGTTATATCAATAAATTTGATGAAATATGATTGGGACCAATTATGGGGTGGTTATGGTGTTGTTGTGTTGAACTACAAACCACTGCTAGTTGTGGTTTAGCTGGGAATTGATGCCTAAAAGTAGGCATGTAATTGAATGTATTTATTGTATTTCTATCTTGAATCAATGTATAAAACGTTATAGATAAAATGAAGGTTTTATTCCTGTGGAAATTAATGTTCTAAGAAACATTGTGTATCAATGCTAGTTTGGGCTAAGTCCTAGAAATCCTTAAAAGTTTCTACGTCTGAAGAACTGCAGAGAATACAGTTGTATCCAGGTTCATAGATGTTATCAGTTTAATTTTCTATCTTGGTTAGATAAAATGCAAGCTTTAAGGAAATATAGGACGGTCTGAACATTAAGGTTGATTCCCCTTGTGCATATTCATAAAAATGCTAGATTTGAAATGAACCTAGATAACTCGTGGAAATGTGGCTAGAGCTACTATCTAATGTGGGGCCTATTTTGGGGGTCTAAGAGCTCGAAGCCTGATAGGCTTGCGAGTCTTATTTCGAGAAAATTTCAGGGTGGGGACCTTGGTCATAGAGTGGCGCAAGGCTATATTTCACCGCAGACAACAAATGCATCTAGGAATTCAGGGCATCGGTGGTAAGTGCATGATTGCAATACTGGGAGGCTTGGATGTGGGTTAGGCCTATATGTGTTGTGGATTGATGGTGATCTAGAAATATCAGTGGATTTGGGGACCTAAGAGATTTTCCGAGTGCAAAATGGGTGCATAACTGTTTGATGGATAAATCCCCCTTGTGGACAAGAGTGATTTTTTTAGATCTGGCACCCATATCTAGAACAAAACATATAGTGGCAATAAACTTTCCTAAGGTTTATCAAACATAAAAGCAATAATTAACATAGAAATAGGATAGATCCATAACTTTTCCCAAATGTTTGTCCTCGCTGGTTATTTGTAACTCTCGGTCTTGTTCTTTATGCTTAGATGCAAAAATCTACAAGTGAAAAAAGCAAATAAATCATCAAAGCACCGATGATTCAAAGATTATCTGGTGTAACCTATATAAGCGATCAAGGAAGCAAATAATAAACATTGTTAACACCTAAACAATCATTTATGAGGAAGAATAGTGTAACTGTATTAGGAATGTAGAAAAAAGTTACAACCTAGTCTTGATGTTATAGATCTCTTTTTTATTGTTATTCATTCCAATGCCTTGCTTTCAAAATTTGGGGGGGTGAAAGATGGGAATTTGGGTAGATTTTCACGAAGCCTCCTGATTTTTTTTGACTAACCATCTTAATAAGAGGTAGTTATTTTTGTAAGCTTAGGAGGGGATAATAAGTGATAAGGGATAGAGGTTCATATCCAACAAAGTAGGAATTTGAGCGAGATCCAAACTGATTGAAGAAGATGTCATCCATGATGCTTCTAGAGTATAAGCTTTTTGTATTCTTTTCATTTCTACTTTTGTTAAAATAGTGTCATGCCCTATGAATAGGAAAAATGTGACAATGTCGCGAGCCAAAAGTTACACATAGTGTGACAACCTAGCAATATCACAAGTAATTAAGGTCCCACCTATGCCACCCTTTAAAATTAGAGTTTTTAAAAGTATTTCCATAAGATTCTTATCTTCGTGGGTGAGTTTCACTTCCAAATTATTTTAGGGGTTGATGGAAACTATGCTTTAGATGACGAAGGATAGGGGTATGCCATCATCAATTATAAGTGTAACAAAATAATGTGTAATAAAATAATGTGTAATAGAATTCCTGCTAAAGTATGAAGTCAAAAGAGAGGTGATGACTGAGGTGATTTATCATGCAAAGGCATTGAAAAAGCGATCAACTGGTCGGAAACCTGCTAACAACCATCAACAAATTACAACTCAATGATATCATATCATCATCTATAAGGTAGGAATTCCCATACTTGGTATACAAGTTACTCAAAGTATGAGTATGGACTACGTAAAGATCCATGCCAAATGACGAAGGTCATGGCCACCAACATACGTTTTGGATCCATGCATTCTTGACTCAATATGAACATAACCACCAAATATACACTATGGATATGCACAAATCATAAATACTCAAATAACTCCATCACGACTTGGACATAACATATTAGGTTAAGGTCTTCATCTCTATTGAGCCAAAGTACTAATATATCCATGTGAATAAATGTGTTGAGGTCGAGCATGGTAGAAATCCTATGATTACTAGTCAATGATGAAAACTATTAATAGGCGTGGAAGGAACCACCAATAATGACAATGGTCCTTAAGGTACTCAAGTACATTCTATGGAGTGTAAATAAATGATCTAAAATTGAACACTCATAGAATAAATCAATCAAAGGTCAATGATGTAAACCCATCGTTGAAGGTGAGGAAACCTGCCATTAGGGCATGCAAGCTCTGAGGTATTGAATGGTTTCTAAATCAAAATCCCATATAATTTGTTTAAGTCGATAGGAGGTGATTCATTGTAGGATGGCCTTGATGTATCCCCCATTAACGACATGAAAAATGTATAAATAATTTATGTGGAATAGAGCATAGAATAATTTTTGTCTGAATCATGGATGAACAACGCAATAGAAGGCTTTAAGGACTATAAAAGATGATTAATTTAGATATGGACAATGTGATAGAAGACTTTGAAATTGAAAATAGGTTAAACACCTCTTGAACATATTAATGACATGATATTTGTCATGGTAGCACTGACTCAAAAAGTGGATCACAGGCCCATGTATAAGACCTTTAAAAGGGCATGTGTGGTCAATGAGACACAAGTGGATTTCCCAACCTTGAGACAAGAAGTGAAAGGGTGTCATGTTCAAGAGTGACTTGCTTCCATATATAGTAGATACTCATTCCCTTCCGAAATTCCCCCCACCATTTATAGCAAGTATTTATTTTTATGGAAGCTTGAGGAGGATAACATATGCTCAAAACTATAAGCTCATCCATCAGAAGAGTCATTCAAAGTATTTTTATCAAACTCTAGGAAGGAGTGGTTCAGTCCTGATTTATAAATGTGTCCTTTTTTGTTTAAGTTTTATGATTCCAATGAAGGCGTAACTCAATTTCTTTTCATGTTTAAAGAATTTGAAAAGAAATAAAATGGAACCTCTGAGATGAACTTTTTTCATTTAGTTTTAATCAGTCGAAAAAGGGATAAAAGATAACTCGTTCAGTTATTTCAATGTAAAATTTTAACGAGCTTGGAGAAAATAAATCTCGCCTATTTTCATATTTAGGGAGTCTTAAAAGAACATAAAGAAGACTCAAAGGGAGTTTTTTTCATAAATTTAGTCTCCCATGGCCAAAAAAAGATAAAACAATGCAATGGATAGCTCTTCTAGCCATGATTGACTAGAGTATACATTTTTCATACTTAGTCTATATGGTCCAAAAAATGTGTAAAATCACACTGAATATACACCCTTTCTAGTCCTTTTAACGAGTGTGAAAGGAAACAAGTTCACTCAACAATCTTTTCATGTTCAGGGAGTCTAAAAGAATATAAAGAAGCCTCCAAGGGAGTTCTTTTTTCTTATAGTTTTTACGAGCCTAAAAATTACATAAAAGTATACTCGATAACTTATTCTCATGTATTTACGATAATTATAAGTAAAAGTACTAAGCTTGAGATAGGTTTTATTTTACACAAGCTTGAAATAGAGAAAAACTATGCTTGAGATAGGTTTCATTTTTACACAATCTTGAAACAGAGAAAAAATCATGCTTGACATAGGTTTCAGTTTTACATGAGCGTGAAACAAAGAAAAAACTATGGTTGAGATAGTTTACCTTGGCCCTAACATGACCTGCAGAGGCTAATGGATTAATTCAAGCATGATGACCAAATGTGCATGCCCCTTAGACTTTATGGAGAGAGATCTTTCATATTTTGATGAGCTTGAAACAGGAAAGGAAATATGCTCATATGATCTGTTTCATTTTTTTAATGAGCTTGGAATAGAGAAGGAACTATGCCTCGTATAATTTGTTTCATATTTAACGAGCTTGACACAGAAAAGGAACTATGATCATATGATTTGTTTCATTTTTTTAATGAGATTGACACAAAAAATAACTATGCTCATTATGACCTATTTCATTTTTTTAACGAGCTTGACACAGAAAATGAACTATGCTCATGATGACTTGTTTCATTTTTGACGAGCTTGACACTTAAAAAGAACTATTCTCATGATGACCTGTTTCATTTCTTAATGAGCTTGACACAAAAAAAGGAACTATGCTCACTGCTACCTTGATCATGGCTTCGAATAGGAAAAACCTCTGGAAGGAATACATGCCAAGGGACACACCTCAATCATGACTTCCAAGAGGCCTTCATCGGATGGAATAACAATTCTATGGAAGGAATACATGTTAAGGGACTCAATAGGCGTGGAACATTCAACTCCAATGTCCCGATAGAAGAGTTCACCATGTCAGCTACCAAATCTAGGTCAAAAGAAGTTGAGCATAGATTGAGAGGCTATTTTTCATCAATAGGTGAAGGCATGAGACATGTTTTCACATAATTAACTTGTGGCAAGGGGGATGCCACTTGCGCATAGGGAATTTTCAGGGAGGTTGGATGGTTGGCAGTCAAATCAGGACCAATGAATAAAAGTTGGTAAACAATCACAATGTTTCCATTATGAGGGAAATAAATCACTTGGAAGACTTTCGACATGAGATATTTCATGGCATGGACATAGTCTTGAATAAGGAAAAAATTGAAATACAAGCACCCTTAGACTATTGTTGACACCGATTTTAGGAACTTAGTCAATAAAGGGGATGCGACCCAGACCGAGGCTCTTCAAAAAGCCCAAATTATTTAGGATGGTCACTCCCGATAAGTTTTAAAGCTTCGTTGGCCTTTGGATATTCCCCTCTTATGAAGAAAAGAACCTGGGGAATCCTAAGATGAACTAATGTTATATGTACATGAAATCGAAGCTACTATTAATATACTTAAAATTACAAGATAAATGATTAATAAAATATGATATAGAAGTAAGATTAGTATTACTGATTAGAATATAATGAATACTATCCAAATGATACAAAAGAATAAACACCAGAAAACACTGTAACTGGTGAAGAATAACCAAAAATAAATTTAAACTATGCTAAATGTTTAAGATTCAAACAAAATCTAAATCTAAATTATGAATGCAACTATAAATCTAGAATGCTAGTAGTTCTTGACGATATTAAATAAAATATGAAAACTATAACAATGTAAGCCTTCAACCTTTTAAACAAAGACAAATCAAACTAGACTTGTTTAAAAGTTTCAACATCAATAATTACCATTAAATGCAAACAGTAAAGAGCTAACTAATGCTATCTAGTTGTTGATTCTCGGCTGAGGAAATAAAATGAATGATCGTAATAATTCCCATAACACATAAAATCTTTCGTCACTTAAACCTTGAAGAAGTTTAGTGGACAACCATTTCAAGATTATATTGATATAAAAACTATCACGATCAAATAATTAATTTATTTAACATATTAACAACACACCCATATAATATAATTTACTGGAAATAATTCACAAAATCTTAGATTTGAGTGATGTACAGATCTATATTATCCTTAGGACACATGTACTGAAATATAACTGTGATCGAGAATATATATAGAAAGAACTAACACAATGCAAGAAGGATGTGAATAAATCAGTGCCATTTACAGAGTTAAGCCATATAAACAACAATGGTTTTTATTATAAACTTTCCAAGTCCAAGCTATTGAAAATTCAAAATACCATAATAATAGTCATGATGGGATTTGAAGTGACAAATATATAAACAAAATTAAATTCAAACAATATGCTTACAATAGGAAAAAACCTCGCGGGTTCCATAGTCACTATACGTTTTATGGACAACCTTTTCCCTACAGCCTCAAGGCACTGATCCTTTCGTGTGCATCCTGTTAGCATAATTCTAGGCTAAGTCATGAGTAGGTTTTGAAATTTTTATTTTTTAGGATTAAATTTGTAAATTTCAAAAAAATTTAAAACACTACTAGAATTTCCAGTAGCGCGCGATTTTCTTGTTCAGATAGTCTCCCTTGTTCTTCGATAAGTCTTCTCGTTCCTATTTTATTTCTTGTTTTTTTTTTTTTAATTTTCTGATGCTACCGGAATTCCTGGTAGCATCTCCCATTTTTTAAAATAAAGCTGAAAATGCAACCGTTTTCGATTGTCCACGTGTCATAATGGTGGAATATCTAATCCAAATCATGAGATTTCATGATTAGATAGGTCACAAACTTCAATTCAAGTCAAGTGGTAGTGGTTAATTGTTTTGGTTGATCGTGTTTGCTAGTTGTCAGTCATAGCCATAGCCAACCATTGCCTACCCCACCCATCATAAATAAGTCGTGTTCCCAAAATTTTATGTGTTTCTACAACATCAGTCTCAGCCATTTGATTGAATTCCGACGATTGTTCTTTCTTTTTTGCCTAATACGCTACCAGAATTTCTGGCCAGTTCGAATCAAAGTAGGAAAATTGCTAGATTTGCAAAAAATCTCATACATCCACTTGTATCAGATCAATTGGACTCTCCAAAGAAACTCGACTTCATCATTACTACTACATGCTATCTTTTATGACATGAAATCTTATGTAATCATGAAGGATTATATGCATAGGAGATTGAACCATAACTTCATCTCAAATATTCGAAAATGGAGGAATCACCACTTTGAATTTCTAAAGTGCAAGTAAGGAGACACTAATTGAGGAGGTTAAGAACATATCCCAGATTTTCAGTTAGCCTAATTCAAGCTAATTGCAACAACTATTGGGTAATCTTCCACACTTTGACACCTATTCTTCATAACAAGCAAGTAGATATTCATGGCACCAAAGTCTATGAAAGGTGGAAATCTTAAAAGAATCGAACCCCAAGGAGCTGAACTAGTTTATGCTAATTCAAATGTTAGAAGAATGTTTATTCAGGAAGGTTGGTATCCACTTAGCACCAGGTTAGGAGACTCATATTAAGGTGTAGCCCGAGAGTTTTCTCAAACTTTCAATGGAAAAGAAGTTACTCTCTTTGGTTTCAGGGTGCAGGTTTCAGAACAGTCAATTGCAGAGGCTTTTAACCTTCCCCGGGAAGGAGAAAAGTGGTTTAAAGGACAAATCATTACAGGAGGAGATCTCAAAGCTTTTATCAGAGATGAATATAGAGATCCTAACTGAGCCAAAGGAATTCCCAACAATTATCTTAAGAATGAATGAGAAAAAACAGTCAAACTGGTTAAGGTTTTTCTCACTTGTGAGAGAAGGTATACAATAGTTTTTCTTTACCATATGAGGTTTCTTTTTCATTTTGCAAGTATGAGGACTCTTAATCTATCTTATTTCATATTGAAGAGCCTGACCAAAATTGCAGGCATGATTCAAACACATTAGGAAGCATCAGAATACAGCTTGTATCATTAGGCAATTATCAAGGTTCTGGTTGAAGAAGAACTGAAAAGAGAAACCAAACTTGGGACCATTTCTTGTTTTATAGGGTAGGCCAACCTGCTCCAAAACCCCAAGAAATTGCTAAATCTTCTTCAACGCAAGTTCAGACAAAAATGACATCAACTGCATCAGCTAAAGGAAGCTCCAAAAGAAAGACAAAGAGGGAAAGCGTGAGCAGAGGTGCCAAAAGTAGCAAAGAGAAGCCTTTAGCTGCTGAATCTGAAAAGAAAAAGGAGCAAGGTGAAAGCTCTTCTGCCCAGAAAACAAAAAGCTAAAAAATGGTTCCTCCTATTAGACCTTTTCCTAAGGTTTACACAAGAACTCGGAGAAGAAAACTTGCAGCTGAAGAGAAATCTAAAGCGCAGGTGTTTCCTGAAATTCCAGAAGCGCATGAATAACAACAAGAAAACCAGCCTCTTGATTCTGATGAGGAAATATTGAAGGAAGCAGGGTATACAAGAACTAGCAAAAACAAGAAAGAAGAGCTAAAACTAGTTGTTGGAACTAGGAGGAGACATACTAGGGAAAAGAACAAATACAAACTAAAATCAAAGGCCCTAAATAATCCTAGTTTATTGACTGAAGTAATAGTTATAGAAGAACAACCTACAGAGTTGCAGACTGAGGATCCTTCAATTGCAAAAATCAAAAGATCCTTGAAGAAGCAAAGAGGTAAATCTCCCATGGACCAGCCATCAGAGCCTTCCAAAAGAAGAAAGATCCAAAAAGAAGCAGAAAAGAAAGAGACCATCATCAAAGGAGAAACAACCAAAATCACAAGGTCTAAATATGCTAGAAATAAAACAAACTTGGATAAGCTTGCAGAGGTTGCAACTCACATGGAATGAAAGGGTGTTTCGAAGCATTTTTGTTAAAATTTTGAAGTGGAAATGTTATCCTATCAAAAATGTTGGAAGTGTTTCCATTTTTTTTGCTATTAGAGGTATTACTAGAATTTCTGGTAGCACCTGTCTCAACAGAAATATATAGCTGTTAGCAGAAAACCTCCGAGCCAGTTTTGGAAAGACAACAACCCATAACAATATGGATAAGAAAGATGATGGATATGAGATAGTTATGAGGTTTTATTTAATGAAGCCATATGGTCATTCAATAATCAAGACCATAAAGAGAAAATTCAACAGCAAAAGGGGCAACCAGTCAGTTTTTCCAGCAGCAAAGTGTCATTCTTCCTCTTCTTCTCATCTACACCTATACTTTTTGTTGCAATTCGATGGGAGATGTTTTTAATATCTGAAAGACACCCATGTAACAATGAAATAGTGGAACCACCAATTTAGGAGAGTTGGAGTTGGTGCCTCTCTCCCTATATATATCTTTTTTAAATATCATTTCAGGGTTGGATTTTGGTTCACCTGAAGACTCAGCTTAATAAAATAGCTTTTTCTGCACTTCATGCTGGAGGATTTTGTGATTCAAGTTATATCTAATGTGTGGTTTGCATATATATATATATATATATATATATATATATATATATATAGGTGTGGTTCATGGACACCCTGGTCATCGAGTGGCGTTACGTCCATGGAAAAATTTGGGTTGATCAACACCGAAGGCAATCTAGCCCGTGACCAACAACATGGCCTGACCCTAAGAGCTTCGAGGAGAATGGACCCTATGACCTCCCGATTGGTGAGGCACTGATTTGACCAACTGAGCTAACCCTTGGGCTTGGTTTGTATATTTCCTTGTTCCGATTTTATGAATTATAAATTTGCAATAGCTAGTATAATATGAGTGAGAATCATTAAGAGGATCTGATGATGACTTATCTACTATCCAGTTTTTTGTAAATTATAATATATGCTCAAGTAGAAATTTTTAGTGAAGGCTTGACAAAGGATTTGTGAGATATTTTATACATATTTTACTTTCTATTTGTTGTCTCCCTTGCCAAGCCTGTTTTAATCTTTTAAATGATAAATTACAACAGCTAGTATAGTGGAAGTGAGAAATCATTAAGAGGATCTAATGATGACTTATCTACTATCCACTTTTCTGGAAATCATAATATGAGTTCAAGTATAATGTTTTAGTGAAGGTTTCAAAAAGGATTTGTGAAATACTTTATACTTTTTCTTACTTTCTAACTGTTATTTTCCTTCCCAAGAAACTGAGTTTGTTACAAGGTTGTTTATGTAGTTGAAGTGATTGTCTTAAGATACTCATTTTCTTAGGATATTTATTAGCTACCTGTTCTCTTTCCTCTGCTCCCCTATATTACTCACTTAACCATGCAATTTCTGCTTGCCATAACTTGCCAAATGCTTGAAAGTTAAAGAGCAACACAATCATTTCAAAACTCCTTCAGAAGCCATCCCACCACTCAAAAACCCCTTAAAATTTTTAAAATGAAATCATGATGTGTAAGGCTTACTCCTTTTGTAGTCTAGGAGTAATTCCTTGCGCTAACACACCCCCACTACTATTAGTACTGATACCCCTGATAAATTGATCATACTCTATTTTATAATGGCAGAATAATGATCTCCATTGGGTTCTCGTGAATTTCACTGTTGTGAATTCACGAACTGGTGTCAAGCTAATGTCTGCCAGATAAGAAAGAAATGAAGCAGTCATGGGCCTGGAGGGCGATGTCCAGGGAGAATGGAATTACAACACCATTGAATATGGATATGAATGTTAGGTGATGGAGGGATTAGGTGGGGATGTAATCTTGACTATCACAGATGGTGCATTAATCTAGTTCCCTGACTTTCTTGGTTTATTTTTTATATTTTTACTTGTTATTATCAGTTTTTTTCTCGAAGTAGTGGATACAGGATCTACATTCTCTGGTTTTTTGGAATTGATAATATGCCAGGCACCTTTTTGGATCATATTACATCCCTCACCTTATCTGAGTCTTCCCAGATTCTGATGATTTTTCTTATAGCTTCCTACATTATTTTCTGCATCATTAAAACCCACTTCCCAGTTCGACATTGGCGAACTGATACCAAAATGGAATGAACTCTTTTCACTAATTTGGGCTCATATTCCACAGCAGGAGGGTAATCATGAAAACTACTATACTCAGTGGAATATGTGGATAGACTCTTTCATTATTACTAGACCTTGCAAGGAGTTTGGCCTTCATGTATGTAACAGGTGGTGGTTTATGTGGGGATGTTGTTGTTGCTGCTGCTGCGAGGAATGCTTATGACATCTTTTTAATGACATATTGTTGATACATATGGATGCCCAAGCTCGTTTGTGTTTAACAGGAATACAGTTTCTGGAACTTGTTTCACTCAGGAATCTAATTTCACATCTTCAATTGGAACTGTTATCATCGACTCCATATTCTCTGAGTAGTTTCAATGGTTTTACAGGTGGTTTTTTTCCACATAAGACCGACCTAATTAACCCACCGGTTTTCCTCGTTTAAACTTCTATTAGTAGGGGGAAGATTTATGTGGTTTGACTTGGGTCTATAGAAGTAGTAGTAGTGGTAAAAAGGAAAAGGCAGAGAAGAGCTATGGTACTGAGATTACATATCCGACTGGTTTTTTTGATGGGGTGGAACAAAGAGGCATATGTGGATGTGGTTTCTGGATAAAATTTTTAAAGGTACAAGAGTACTGGGTACACTGGGGAGCCGGTAGAGGTTCGAATATGAAGGTAGAAGTGACTGCCTTATGGGAATTATTATGGTTCACTACTTTCCTCAACATTTCGGTTATTCATATATATGGAGACTCTAGGACTACTATTGAGCACATTCATGGTAAAATCAAAATTAAACAGCCTACGTTGAATGGATGGCTATGCCAAATAGAGGACATTTGGCATACTGTAAAGGACTCAACTCTACAAAACATAGGATGAGAACATGATCAAAATGTAGATTGTATGTCAAAGAGGGGCTTACTGGATGAAATAGACGGCATGCATATCGACATCGTGATGGCTGGACACAGAATGGATGCTGATTTGCTTCCTTTACCTGGATAAATCATCTCCTAATGCAAGGAATCAATCATATATCAATTTTATCATCCTTATTCGATATGCAAACACAAATAGAAATTTAAATAAGGCGACATAAAATTTTCCATGATTTCTTGGTTGGGTATGGCCCATTGATTGTATCCCCTTACGCCCACGTTGAATCTGCAAGATATAAAAAAAAACACATAGAAGGTCAATCAATTTTAATATAAAACCAGTTATGTTAAAATTATTATTGTACTCTATTCTAATTTGTTTTACCAAGCCAAATTTAACCCCTAATGACTATAAAAAATCATGCCAAAAATTGCTCTATTTTGCGAAGAGTAAATGAAAACTACAATTCCTAACCAGCGATGATGAATTTGTCTCACAAAACCATTTAAGATCAATTCAAATATCCTTTAAACTCATTAAATATTCTTGGTAATCATCTAGTGTTTTTGGTTGTTGTTGTTTATATTCTACGTGGAAGGAGGGCCAATCATTAATCTGGAGTTACAATTAATCAAAATAGGCATTTCTTGTGTTTCAGAGTGGATGTTATGGTGGCAGTTGTCTATAACGCGACTTTTTGAAAGCCTTTCCGGCGGGTTTTTCTGGTCGAAATCCGGCAAGAATTTATTGGAATCGCAAGTTTGATAGCTAGTTTCTGCACAATGAAAGCGTCCCAGGGGTTTTTTAGGACGCTGAATCTAAATATGCAGTTAAAAAACCATTTTAACTGCAACAAATCAAGATTTAACCTCAATTTCTTCCGCCGGATTCCGTCACCGGAATCTCCAAAAAGTCGCATTATAGACAACTCCGTTATGGTGGGTGTCATGACGTGGAAAAAAAAAAGAGTAAGCTCGAGTGGAGGATGCATGTGTATATTGACTTGCGTTCAAAAGGCAATACTATAATCTATTGCATGCAAGAGTGTGCACCTAAATTTATGTAGATTGCTAGATACAATGGGAGGTTGGATATAATGAGGATGAGCATATTTTAATGCTATAGTTGATATTGCATGGAAGACTGTGCACCTAGATTTACGTGGATTGCCAGAGACAATGGGAGCTTGGATATAACGAGGATGAACATATTTTAATGTTAAGAGTTCGGTGTTCGGCACAAGAACGGAAATTTTCCTTAATATATTATGTTAATGTGTGCGCCGAGAACAGAGGAAAACGGAGAAGTTGTAATACTTGGTAGTTGTACTGCGTAAATTATGAATCCTAAAACTAACAATTCCAAATTCACAAGTTTTTCCTTATAATGGATGCGTAACCTGGAGGGTTTGAACTATTCCACAGTGCTGGATTTGACCAAGGTATGTGCAAATATTTTCTATAAATTGGGTTCCCTTTTCTGGTTTAATTATGATAAAGAAATATGTTTTCATTACGCCATTCATTTCTTCGTGATTAATCTACAAGTATTTAAAAACGATAATACTTAACCATTATGTTTAACATAAAACATAGTAGACAATGACACACATTGAATGGTTTATATATATGTGTAAATGAAAATTAGTTTTATATAATTATGCTTTTACATATATCTTCATAATGTGCCTTATGTTTTAAATAAAAATGTATTTATATTAATGTAAATGCTATGTGTTTTGTGTTTAATATATATATATATATATATATAATAATTATTATTATAATATTTATTTTGACATTATATGTAAATAATAATAAGCTTAATATAATAAGTTATATAGGCAAAACATATTATATATATATATATATATATATATATATATATATATATATGAGAGCATGTGAATAATGTTTAAAAGAGATTACATCGACCCAAACCTAGGCAACTCAAGAACTCATGAAAGGGAAACAATCCATTTTTTCAAGCATCAGTCAAAATCCATCAAACCAAGGTGCCAAAGAAATCAAGCTCTGGAGTTTCCACTCATTGATAATTTATCAGAAAGACAAGCAGTAAAGGGAGGATGGAAAGCCAATCAAATCCATGATCAAACCCCAGAAAAGCATAAAGTGCAAAATCCAGAAAGAGGAAACCATTGACCAATCAAGTGCAATAAAGGGTGATTTTTTTAAAATTTATAATGGGGTCCCTTTGTTTTTGACCAAAAATGTAGGGGAGATGTTGGCGGACCAACCAATGGTGGCATACTAGGCGAACTAGTTATATCTGATAACATAATCTAAAGGTGTACACATGTAAGGACCAAAAGATAAGCCTCTTCCCATAATTCTTATTTCGAAATACCATAATTCTACTTATTTATTGTTCTTACAAAAATTATCAAAATCAGTAAAAGTATTTCTAATATTATCAGAAGAAATTTGAAGAGTAAGAAATTTTTTTATTGATAACAAAGTACACTTTATTAGTGGTCGATTCTAAAAATTATTGGGCAATCAAATGAAAAATTAGTATATAAGGATGACCCCAATACCACAGGTATGGTCGTTGCTACCAACAAGCGTTCATAGCCTCAACATTAATACCTTTAACTCTGATTAGATGTTAGATTCCCATTATATTATTTACAAATTCGCGATTAAGCTTCCTACATATTTTCTACTAGGAAAGAAGACTTAGAAGCTCCCTAAGGGCACGTGATGAGATTATAAGAGATTAACAAGTAAATTTATGTGAATAATGCTTTGGAATCCCATATGTCACAGATGGAGCCATTGCTTCCAACAAGAATCTATAGCCTTCGTAGGGACATCTCTTAAACTCGTTTTACTTGAATGATTTTACCCTATAAAGACAAAATAAAGAGGAGCTAAAACCATGAGTAATTACAATTAATCTCAATTGAGATTGGCTAGTGAATGGTGGAGCAAGTTTAAAATATGCTTAGGAGACAAGATGGTGTTAAAGGTCAAATGATTACTAGAATCATTGATTTTCTTTACTTTCTTGAAATATATCCCGTTTCAAGTGAACTTGTTTTTGGAAATGATATATTCTTTAAATAATAATTGAAAATTTCTACTTGATTCTTCCATTGATAAAAATCAAATAGATATTGTATCATGGTAATAGATTTCAGTAACACAATAATTCGTTAAAAATATTTCCCTTAACATCAAACTTTATATTTCTTTTGGGAGAGATCTGAAAATAGATCAAGTAATAAAACCAAATGCTAGTATTTATTTTCAAAACAGCTCAAACTTTAGGAAAGAAGAATTTACAATACAAAACCAAACTAAGCCTCGAATAAATTGATATCTCAATATGAACCAAAGGAAAAACTAAAATCAATTGTTTAAAAGTTTTGATATAGATAGGTTCTTTCCTTAAGATAATGATATACAAAAACATTATATACATTGGGTGTAAATTTATTAAAGCAGAAAAGAAAACAAATATCCAAAAGAAATTAAAAAGGAAAATAAAAACCCTAAATTAAGAGATATGAAATTACATGTAGTGGTAAGTCAAGTCCAAGAAATTTTATGTCAAGAGAAAATTAATGTGAATTTTAAATATTAGTTTTCTTATCTCTTTGCGTTGCTCAAAAATATTTGAGCTACATCATGTTTTAAAATATTGCTTTAAACATTTTTTTTATTAAGTTAGGATAATGAATTTTAAAAAGAAATTTGTGCTACATCATGTTTTAAAATATTGTTTTAAACATTTTTTTTTATTAAGTTAGGATAATGAATCTTAAAAAGAAATGCTTAACAATTATGAACAACAAAGAGATAAGTAATTTTAAATGAACTTCTCTAATTGCATTATGATAATGGCTAGCCATGTGCACATGTTATCAATGTGTCTCCATAACTGTATTATTCAACAAGAAAGGGTGAAAATCAAATAGAAACTAATATACTTCTATATATACCATAAACTATTTAATGGTCACAATATGAAGTGTAGTCATATTTCTAGTGGAACCATCGAAGTAGTTCCAATCCTAAAATGACAAAGAAATATCCACTTAGTAAAATGAATTGGAGCATTCTGAAATTAAAATAAACAAGTCATGCTTACCTAGAAAATATTCATTGAAAAACAAGGAAAGTATGACCTTACCATTTTCATAAAAAAATCAAATTACAAATCCTCAAGCCATTATGCAATCCTATCATAAAATTTGAGATTAAAATTATTGCTTGGATGAATTAAATTTGCAAATGACAAGTGTATCATTTAAGGATTCATTATAAAAATGAGCTCAATGGTTCAAGCCTTCCCATTGATAAAATCATATGGTTTAAAATGCGATGATGAGGTATGAGGATCAGATTAAATCAATGGATGATTAAGAAAAGCAGGATCTTCAAATTCAACAACCAACGATGTATGCTCAGAAATCAACGAAATAAAGCTGTAAGACACTCCCTCCTAATCCCCACCAGAACAATGGTTAGAAGGAGATGGTTACCATTTTGACCCAAGATCCAAGGTGTCATCATGGAAATGGGGTTTAAAATTATGATCTTTTCAACTATCTTAAAGCCTCAAATGGACATCACTGCTGCAATTGTCTCATCAAGACAATTCCAATGACATATAAGTTTACCCCAAGCCAACCTTTTGAACAAGAGATAGGACCATTTGAATTTATGAAGAATCTGATAATACTGCATCAACAACCTGGAAACCACATGGCACCCATGTGGTTTCCATAGCCAACCTGCTGATGGCACCTAAAAGTGGTATATCACCTATTGCTCCATTCATGACCTTGGTCTTCGCTATCCCCTCTTATATTTATATTTACGCCACTCTACATATAACCTTCAAATATATATATATATATATATAGACACACACACACACACACACACACACACACACACACACACACACACACACACACACACACACACACACACACACACACACACACACACACACACACACACACACACACACACACACACACACATATATATATATATTATAGAAAGGCAAGTTGTCAATTAACGTTACCCGGGTTCATCATCTCGACCCTTAACGCTTTATCTATCTTGTAAATTTCTTTGGTAAGATCCTTCAAGATAGCTTGTTAAAGGGTCAATTGACAGATCACTTGTCGATATAATTTTTCCCATTAACTAGGCTTTCTTACCTGGCCCTTCACCCTTGCCCATTCTAAGTTTTCTTCGGGGAACACCTTCCAAGATAACCTGTCTTGTGGGTCTATCCTTAACCAATATAATAGAAGTCAGGATCACATGGAGACCACCGTATCCTGGTCCTACATCATCTCGCTCCCTCTGAAGCACGCTTCACCTTTGAACTTCCAAGAATCCTCCTATTAGGAGTATGTGTAATGGAATCTACTGTCAGCCAATGCATAACCTCCACTAGATCTCAACCTAATCCACACTACCAGCCCTGCCAAGCTAGCTCGGTCCCCATTAACCCAAGAATTCCTCTCGCGCAACCTTTTGTGGGCTTTCTGGATGTAAACCTTGAGCATACGTCATCTCAGACCATGTCTTGGTTATTGATCTCTCATGCTTATTCCCATTTGTTGACCATACTAACTATAGCTATTGGTCATGTGTTGTGGTCATATGACTAGCACCCAGACCTTTAAGCCAACCATCGTGGGGCCTGATAGATTCATCCAATATCATGGATAAGACAAATATGTTGAGGATAAGAGAAAGGGTATTCTCCCACTCTGGGCTATGCACGTAGTAACATACACTTAGTTAAGGTCATAATGGTTTTAAGTTAGACATGGAAAATGTATGTGGTTCAAGCTACACAAAGCCAATGTAAAGGAGTCTAACTTAGATCGACTATGGTGGTTTTTCCTAGGACTTTTGCCATGAGCGATATACTCGATCTTGAATTTAGTAGTTTTCTAAGAGATCAACCAGTAGGATTAACACTACATTAGGTTTAAGGAAGTGCCTCAATGATTTCTTACTAGGCTCAGGAGTCTTAGTCAACCTCCTCAACAATAACTCAGACACACAATCATACTGCTAGCAATTATGCACAAAATTACACCCTGTGATGAAAATAGTGCATGTTAATCACCAATTCCATCAATTTCCCAAACATACACAAAGGTTTATTTATCTCTTTTTATCAAGAAATCATTACATCCAATATCCTTATAGCACCTAGGGAATTCAACCATTCCTATAATATGCATACTAGGAACTAAGCATTTAACAGGGAATAATCTTCTTAACAAGTGCATCCTTCACTCACAACGGTGTATTAGCACCTAAAAATCCTTGCATAGAAGAACAAGTACCATTGCATACAAGCAAGACTATTCATCATCACTTTGAAGCCTTTGAACCTAGGGAACCAACCATCCCTCATGTAACAACACTAAGTTAGGAATATATATATATATATATATATATATATATATATATATATATAACATATGTATGAAGGCATCACTGTAAGGCCACAATACCAAAGGAGCGTGATTCAAAACTTTAAATCTTACAGGCACAAGAAGATCAACCATTCTTCTTACAAACAACACTAGAATGAGTATTCATGTTCAAATTCCCTCACTAGAACACCAACGCAAAATCACAACACATAATACATGCATCAAGCATCATTTCCTTTCCATTTCAGGAAACCATAAGTATTCATGGAACAAGTGCAACATTAACTTAGCATTTCAATGAGAACTTAGTAGCAAAGAAAGCATATAAACACTTATCTTAATTTAACATTTTCATTGGGAAGCTAAGATCGGGACTACAAATCTCCACCCAACCATAAACAAGATGCAACCAAGTATTTCTTATAGCTATCATCCCCAATCTAAATTCCAATTCTTTAGTTAGAGTGCTTTCATAGGAGTTTCAACCAATATTTCAGTTGAAACAAGGTGTTTCGAGGCTGCCTCACCTCCACCCACCAACTATCAAAACTGAGTAACCATGATGAACCACTTCATTGACTTGTGGCCATCTTCCACTCAGGAGGTTACATCAATATCATCAGTTGAAATAGGGTGTCTCAAGGCTACCCTACCTTCACCCACTAGCTATTCAGAAAAAATTCATTAGGCAGGAAACATTGTCCGATATACAAAGGGACTTGTAGCATTCCAATATCTCTAGGGATTTGGACACAAAGAGTTTCAATTTAAATGCGGAGGAAGAGATATAGTTAATAACATGGAGGTTTTATCGTCTAGGTTACCTTTTAAGGAATAAGAGTGCACTTTCTAGCAGCTTAGTGGAATCTTCCACCTATGTTCTCAGCCAAATCCCATGGAACTACCATTAGGTGTTATCAACCCACTAACCCTGGGTGCCTCCATTTCTCAAAGGTTATCAACCAGTATATCCTCTAGCGGATTTATCAGCCCTCTAAGGCACAACCATTTCTCTATGATTATCAGTAAGAAAACCTCATGGGTTTCTCAGTTGGCTATCATCAGAGCTTCTCTTCTCCCAAAATTCTCTAAGCTCTAATATCTCCTTTGCCTTCATATAATTTTAGATTTCTCTTTTAAGATCCTCACAACATACCTATTTGTTCCTTTGTTCCATTTCTATGACTGTGTGTATGAGTCATGGGTGTTTTTCCATAAACGTTTCATCCTATTCTTCTCTCTTCAATCAAAACCTCTCATTATACCCTCTTCTAGTTTAAACAAGAGCCTCTTATCCCCCTCTATTCCTCAATGCAAATCAAGTCTCCTCCCTCACATGAGAGCATCTAAATCCCTAAATAATAATGTGTGCCCCCCCTCCTTCTATGTTTCCTTCTGGTTGTAACTAAATGAGGGAGTATCTCCTCCTCCTTCTCGATCACAATGGTTATGTGTCTTTCAAGTGGTCTACACTGACCAACTTCATGGAAAAAAAACCCATAGTCCCTTGTGTGCTTTGGCCATTCTACCCTCCTCCAACGCTTTCACTTTTTATTAAAAATTGTCCCTTCTTGGCTTGTAGTTTTTCCCAAAAGACACATGGATCTGTCCTTCATTTTAGCTAATTCTAATACACAAACATATCCATAAAAACCACTTAGTCAGCCCATGATTGATATTTAAACCAAATAACTTTCTTAAGTAATCTCCCTCATAAAGAAATGGATTTTGTGTCTCACTTTCATCTATTTTAATTTATAATGACTTAATTGCAATGAATTGTTTTAAATGTTTACAAGGGGAATTAACCCAGGGATACCAGAGTCCCTGCCACCTTAGTGGAACACCATCCTTAGTGTTCAATAACCATTTACAAAACAAACACAATTAATATGGAGATTTATGCACACCACTATGTACACCATTTACAACTCACATACTTAGTCGCTTGTTGAGAAATTCAACACACACACACACACACACACACACACACACACACACACACACACACACACACACCCCCCCCCCCCCCCCCCCCCCCCACACACACACACACTAACTTGACCTTCTTTCCATGGTGCTTTGCATATTTCTTGGTGCCCTTTTTGTGCACTTTGATGTATTCATGTTGAGGTATTAATCTTTTTAGTCAAATTCATTCACCCCAACTGGGAAATTCCCATGCTTTCCTGTGACACAGAATACAATATCTCATGAGATTCATTATAGAAAAATTACAAAAGTTTAAATTGTACCTCTTTCCCTTTCCTTTGAATAGTCGTTCAACCATTTACACCCATGCCTTTAATAATTATCACTTATTAGGTGTTCTCAACAACTCCTTGCTACACCACTATGGTTACAAATCAGTCATTATCAAGCCATTTATCAGGTTTTCTCAACAACTCCTCACAGTTACACTACAATGGCCACAATCTATCATTAACAAGCCCATTTATCAAATTTTGTCAACAAATGCTCATGATTACACCATGGTGGCTACAACCCAGTTATTAACAAGCCCATTTATCAAGTGTTCTCCTCTTTGTTACACCACAATGGCTACAAATTAGTCATTAACAGGCCCATTTATCAAGTGTTCTTAATAGCTCCTCATTGTTAGACCACAATGGATACAAATCAATCATTAACAATCCCATTTATTATTTTTGCTCAGTATATCCTCTCCATTACACCACAATGGCTGCAGATCAGTCACTAACAAACCCATTTACTAGGTGTTCTCAAAAACTCCTAATTTTTACATCACATTGGCTACAATTTAGCACATAGGTTCATGCATAACATAGAGAGTCTCAGCTCAAACTTGGAGAGAGAGAGATATAGAGTTAATATTGGGTCTGTTTTATCAGTTGTGTTACTTGTGAAGGGATAAGAGTGCACTCTCCAACAATCTATCAGTGGAATTACCACCTGTGTTCTCAACCCAACCCCGTGGAGCTACCATCAAGTGTTATCAGCCCACTAGTCCTAGGTGCCTCAACCTCCCAGAATTTTTCAATTGGTACGGTATCCAATGGGTTTATCAATTTGTAAGGCATAACCATGACTCAATGATTATCATCCAACAAGCCTCTTGGGGTTTCTCAACTAGATATCATATGAGCTTACTCTGTGATTATTAACCAACAAGCCTCACTGGTTTCTCAGTTGTGTTATCATCAAAGTTCCTTTGTGATTATCAACCAACAAGCCCTTTGGGTTTCTCAGCTATGTTATCATCATATTTATTCTCTATTATTATCAACCAACAAACCTCATGGGTTTATCAACTATGTTATCATTATAATTTCTCTACTCCACCGAACTCTCTTTTGGCATCAACATGACACTTAGTGAAGTACATATCCAATCCTGCAATCAATTATTTTTCTTATTAATTAATATACATGTTGTCATAACCATGAATATTTCCTTGTCATCTGTATGACACAACATGTAATTATATACAATCATATTATTATATAAATAATTTCTTAGCTAGGGATTCCCTACCCTTTCGATCCCTCTGTCAACTAGGATTCTCATTGGATAGCTTATCATGCCATCCCATATATCCATGTATATTTGCATTAAATAGAGTTTATACAATCATTCCTCCACAAGAATGATTCCTAACATGACCATGCTAGACATAAGAGCATCTATACATGCATATCAACATGATCATGAACATACATTTTCATATATAATTAGAGTCAAGGTCAAGAGAACATCCTTTTGAGCCATTTTTATGGCTACCATACTGTTTCCCATTATCCCCATGGAGCAAACCAACGCAATTGGTTGTCATAATGTTTTCCAATTAGTCATGTACATTTCATACATTAACACATGTAAGATAAACCAGAGTTTTAGAGAACTCCTTGTATTTCTATTGCCATTCTTACAACAATTTTCAATCGTTCACATTTTCTCATTTATACTTGCTTCCATATTCAGGAGCAACACTCTAAGGTATTCTAACAATGGCCTTTTCTATACTGTCTACCTAATTCCAACCTTTCTCATTTTATTTATGTTATTTATTTATGCATAGGGCCTTCTTGGCTCTCTTACCAGAGCCCTATGGCTTTCTGCCACGCCAAACCAATACTCCTAAGGCACCCCTCCAAAGCATGAAGAATGAAAGGACAAAATCCAAAGGAAAAGAGGGAAACTGTAAAAGGAAATAAATTCATGGAAATAGTCATATAATTTTGAAACAAAATAGCATGGCCATGCACGATCTAAAAATCAAAATAACAATTCAAACATAAATCAGTCGAGGAACATAAAACATAAAATATTTAATAGATTAACAACTCAATCCCCATGAGTTTGGGTACTCCTAATGGTTCATGAATAAGAGCTCAGGAAAATTCCCAACATCCGTGCCTCTTGCACCATGCCATGATATAAGCTTCCTTCACTGCCATTGAGTCTTATTGTGCTACCATATGTACTATGTTATTAGTGCCATTCATGCACATTACACATTGGTTATTTCCCTACCATGTTGTACCAAGCATGTTGTCTTATGTAGCTACACACATATCTCAGTCATTCATTAGTCACATGTCTTCATAATCCAGGACATAATTAGGAATACTTGTATCTCAACATAATTTCCAAAATAAAAAGTTTCATGCACATGAGCATATCATTTCATTTATAATCATGCCTACACAATTTTAGAAATTAGTCTCCTACCAAACCATCAACATTAATTACAATCAACCTACTTTCCAAGGCCATCAACATAACTAGAATACTAGTTTCTTTATTGAGACAATGATTATAATTTTTTAAAACTTAGCTTTTATCCTTTTTGGAGTCAACCTTCCTTTCCATTGCCAACAACCATTGCATATGCATTGTCAAGAGAATTAATAAAAAAACATATGTAACATTAACATCTATCAACCCTTTGGTTTTTTTCTTCTTAACATTTACAAAATGGATCATAGGAACTGTATGCAATCCCAAGTTAGTACATAACTATTCCATTACAATGCTACACCCAACATTCACTTGCATAAGCAAACAATCAACATGCAAGTGTTGGAAATAATACTGAGAGGGGGGGTGAATCAGTATTATCAAGTCAAATAATTCCTTTTTCAATTCCAGATGATATACGCTACTTCTGTTAATAAAAACCACGTATATACGCAACTACAGATAAATAAACCCGCATATACAAAGCAGACTTATAATTTGATTTATCTTTCAGATGTCAGTTATTAATCTGTGTATCAGAAGCAAATAAACAGTACCAGAAATAGAGCAGAAGACAGTCACACACAAGAACACAAGATATAAGGAGGAAACCCAATGTGGGTGAAGACCCCCTGCTGCAATTCGTCTCTATCTTCTTTTTAATTAGAAACTTCTCTTTACAATGTTTTGTACTGGTGCAGTCTTTACCAGTACGCAGGCTGCAACCTGCAGAGAGCTACAACTCTCTCTCGTTCTCCAGCTTTCCTAGAAGGGAGCTCCAACCCCCTAAGTCCTTGTACTAGCTTGAGATACTAGTACGCAGGCTCTTACCTGCAGAAGGTTGCAACCTTCTCTTTGCTTTCAGGGACCTCGTTTCATTAATTTTTAGACTGGATCCACAAGTAACATCAATCAAACATCAAGAATTTCTGCATAACCCAAACTCCTTTTCACCAATCAAAAGCTGAACACTTCTCTGATTGCTGTACCCAGAACACAGTAACTGTAATCAAACACCAATTCTGAACCCAGAACACTGCAGTAATAAAACAGAAGTAGCTAGAACATAAATCAAGATATATAAGCTACTTCACTGTTTAGCAACCTGCGAGTATACGCCTCTGTACGACAACCAACTTGCGTATACGCTTCTTTCACTCACAGAAAAAGCGTGTATATGCACCTGCAATTCACTGAACCTGCGTACATATCTATAAAGGATAATTTATTCTTTTAAGCATTCAGACATCAGTTAACCCAGATTTATAGATCAAGAGTGCGCCACATATAACAGATCAAAATCATACAGAGATACCAATGTTCAAGCCTTGAGATTTTGATCCATCAATAGTCCTTATCCTTCTTGTGCTCAGGTTCCTCCTTCATTCAGATCTAGATCTGCACCATAACCCAATCACCAGTATTCCAGATCTTATATATTATCAGATATTCAATAATAATTCAGTTGATCCCTTGTCACATGATCTCCTTCCTCTTTTATAGTTTTAGGCCTTCCACAATACCACGGTCCAAAACCATAATAAACCAATACCAAGGGCCCAAAACCTGGGGTCAACACTTCTGACGAGATACCATGGTCCAAAACCATAGGTTCAAATTTCAAGGACTAAAAACCATGGACCAAAAATAAGTTTCCCACCATGTACGCGCTTTTTTTATGCATAAAAGTGCATGTATATGCATACGCGACTTCTGAACGTATAACCCGCGTGTATACACGTGTTTGGCAAGGTGAACCTGTGTATACCAGATTTCCTTCATTCTGAACGCCTGAACTGAGATCTGTCACCAAAGAGAGTTGCCATCAAGGACAACACCTGTACCATAGCGCCACTCCTGTGCCAAAATGCCAACAATCTCCCCCTTTGGACTTGATGGCAACCCCAAGATCCTCAAAGTCATTCTCCCCCTTTGTCATCAAGGGCAAAGGGCTGTGCTCCCCGTGAGTACATGTAGATATCTCTGCTCTGTTGTGCTAAACATGCTCCCCCTGACTGTAGGCAAGATCTGCAAAGGATGTTCTTTAAGAAGAACCAAGACATATACATTATGAAAGACCTTCCTATCACCAAAAGCCTCAATACATACATCCATCGCCCAACCAAGTGGGGATACATCAGAAATTTACATATGACAACCAATCACATTGCATCAATCATCCCAGGCATAGTGGGGAAACCAAAATAGGTCGTTACATGACCTTGATAATATATATATATATATATATATATATATATACACATGACATAGAAATGAAATATCAAGACTATGCAAATCACCAATAACTACTATCAGCAACATCTGACAATCACTGTATATATCAGCAACCATGTTGTTCTTCTGTTCTCCTTTTTGCAGCTGATCCACCTGAAACAAAAACGGCTTGAGTACTAGAATCAAGAGCTTCTAAGGTAATGCCAACAATGCATTGTTAGAAGATTATCTGCTCCCCCTGAACCTGTGCCTGATGGTCTCTGACAGACCCATATCAGACTCTCTTCAACCAGAGTCTGTTCTTGCTGATTTTCTTCAGAATTCCATATACGCGACTGCACCTACATAAATCTGTGTATGTACGCGGATTCCCCTCATCCAACTTGCATACACCAACTTTTCTTTGAAACAAACAAGCTTCAACAACAGGATGAAGCATCAACTACTCCTAGCTTCTGTCTGAGATATTCAAAAGTTTCCCTGTGCAATGGTTTGGTAAGGATATCAACAATTTATTCCTTGGAAGGAACATACTCCAACTTGACTTTTCGCTCAAGCACTTGTTCCTGAAGAAAGTGATATTTGATAGGTATGTGCTTGGTCTTTGAATGCATGACAGGATATTATCACATAATATAGAGACAGGTGGAGTACAAGTGATTTGAAAATCCTGCAAGGTTTGCATCATCCAAAGAAGTTGAGTGCAACAAGATGCAACAGCCACATATTCCGCTTCAGCTGTAGATAAAGCAATCAAACTCTGTTTCTTGCTGAACCAAGATACTAATCTGGAACCCATAAAGAATGCACCACCACTTGTGCTCTTCCTGTCATCCACGCTTCCGGCCCAATCTGCATCTGTGTAAGCATGAAGTGTGAGATCTGTATCTCTAGGGTGCCATAAGCCATAGTTTTGAGTTCCTTGAAGGTACTTGAAGATTCTCTTGACTGCCTGAAGATGAGTTTCCTTTGGATTTTCCTGAAATCTTCCAACTATTCCCACTGCATGCATGATGTCTGGTCAGGTACCTGTTAAATAAAGTATACTTCCAATCATGGATCTATAGGTTGGTTGATGCGCTGCTGGCGATTCATCATTTGGACTGAGGCTGCATCCTATAACCATGGGGGTACATACTAGTTTTGAATCTTCCATGCCATACTTCTTCAGAATCTGCTTGAGGTACTTGGTTTGAGACAAGAAGATACTGCCTTCATTTTGTTGGATTTGCAATCAAAGAAAGTATGTCAGTTCTCCAAGCAAAGACATTTCGAATTCTTTCTGCATCACCAAGGCAAAGCTTTGACTCATACCTTCTTCGTTGCTGCCAAAGATAATATCATCTACATACACAACAAGTATTAGCAATTTGTCATTTTCAATTTTTATATAAAGATTGCTATCTTCTGATCCTTTTGAAAAACCTTGTTGATGAAGGTATTTGTCCAAGCGGTAGTACCAAGCCCTTGGAGCTTGTTTAAGGCCATAGAGAGCCTTTTTAAGTCTGCATACAAGATTTGGATCATTCCCAAGGATAAAGCCATCTGGTTGCTCTATGTACACTTCTTCTTCTAAGTCTCCATTCAGAAAGGCTGATTTTACGTCCATTTGAAATACTTTGAACTTCTGGAAGCTAGAGAGAGCAAGGAACATTCTGATGGCCTCAAGTCTAGCAACGGGAGCAAAAGTTTCTTCAAATTCTATTCCTTCCTATTGAGCATACCCTTTACAAACAAGTATGGCCTTGTTTCTAATCACTTCCCCATTTTCATTCAACTTATTTTTGAAGATCCATTTTGTTCCTATGACATTTTTGTCTTTTGTTTAAGGAACCAACTCCCAAGTGTTATTCTTTTCGATCTGCTCAAGCTCTTCATCCATTGCCTTAACCCAACACTCATCTTTGCATGCTTCTTTTACATTTTTCTGTTCAGTGGAAGAGAGCAATGCCAAATAGCTTGAAGCTTCTGCTATTGTTCTTCTTGTTTGTATACCTGCTTCTTTCTGCCCCAAAATTTGAGATTCTGGATGATTCTTCTGAACGTACCTGGATGGAGTCTTCTCTTCTATCCTTATCTGTTCATCTGGTGGCTCTTTTGGTTCTTCTTCATCATTTGTCTGATTTGGAGAGTATTCTTCATCCTCATTGATATTTTCATGATTCACTTCCCTAGGGATGTATCCTTTTTCATCAACCACTACATCAATGCTGTCAACAATTCTTCCAAGTCTTTTATTGTAACACTTATATGCTTTGCTGTAGGGAGAATAACCAAGGAGAATGCCTTCATCTGCTCTAGGTTCAAGTTTGACAAGCTGCTCATCAGTATTCTTAATATAACATTTGCTCCCAAAAATTTTGAAATGCTTTACCGAAGGAGTCTCACCATACCAGAGCTCATGAGGAGTTTGAGTGTTGTTCACTCAGACATTTGTTTTGTTGAGAATAACAACCGCAGCATATGCAGCTTCACCCCAGAAGGTTGCGGGAGTTCTAAACTCATCAAGCATAGCACGAGCCATTTGTTTGACTGTTCTGTTCATCCTTTCCGCCACTCCATTTTGCTGAGGAGTCCTAGCTGTAGAGAATTCCCTTCTTATTCCATGTTCTTCACAGAAATCAAAAAATTCATTTGAGGTAAATTCCCCACCTCTGTTGGACCTGAGGCACTTAATTTTGTAATCTGATTCATTTTCAGCCAAGGCTTTGAAGGATTTGAATTTTTCGAATGCTTTGTCTTTGTGCTTCATAAGTCCTAACCAAACAAACCTGGAGAAGTCGTCAATGAATAATATAAGGTATTCTTCTCCTCGAGGTGACCTTGTCCTAAATGGACCACATACATCTGTATGGACTAGCTCAAGAGGCCTGCTAGCTGATCCTTCCTTCTCAGGAAAGTTAGTTCTGGTTTGCTTACCAAACTGACATGATTTGCATATGGTGTTGTCTGGAATTTTGATATCTGGAAGACCATGAACTGCCTGGTATTTGTATGCTTTCATTATTTGTGAAAAGCTTAGATGCCCCAACCTCCGGTGCCATAACCAGTGTTCATCATCCTTGCTTAAATAGCATCGTTGTTGTCCTTCTTCAAATATGTATAGATTATTTGGAGTTATTCTGCCTTTGATCACTGTTTCTCTTGTATCAAGATCACGAACACTACATCCATTTGATCGAAATATTACTTCGGTTCCTTGATCGCACATCTGACTAACACTCAGTAGATTATGCTTCAAGCCATCAACATACAAAACATTTCCAGCTTTGACCTGTTCTTTCAACTGAGCAGTGCCTTTTCCTTTTATCGCTGCAGGGGTATCATTTCCAAAAGACACCTTCTTTCCCTTTTCTAATGCAGTATATGATTCAAGTTTTTCTTTATCCCCTGTCATATGCTTCGAACATCCACTGTCGATATACCATATATTTTCCTGTCCTTCTACATAGAAGGCTATCACACATCTTTCTGGTTGTGGTTCCTTCATTCTCCATGTTATGGCACTTGAGGTATGTTCCTTTTGAGTTGTCTTCCAAAACCTGCTCCTGCATTCAGAATCTTCATGACCAAAGTTATTACAAATAGAACATTCAACTTAATTTTCAAGGGCCAAAAAGTTGTTATAAGTCCTTTTCGTGATTCCAGTCATATTCCTTTGTGTTTGAGCTTTTCTAGTCATGATTGTCTTATAGGCAACACATTGAGCTGCTTTGTGACCAAAATTATGGCAAGAGAAACATTGGCCATTGAAGAAACTCATGCGATTATCAAATCTATCATCCAACCGATTGTAGTTTGTACTGACATCCATTCTTGAGGAAAATTGGGAAGATTTTACCTGTGGCTGATTGTAGCTTCTGTTTGTCCTTAAGGTAGCTTGTCCCCGATTTTCTTGATAGTCTTTATTCGTTTTTGAGGTAAATTGTCCCTGATTTACCTGATGATTTCTATTAGGCCTTTGCTCGCTCTTCTTTTCTACATCAAGATAACTTTTGGAGGTAGAAGCTTGAGATGTTTCTCCATTATATCCCGGACCTGTCTTGATTAGTGGAGAACGCTACACATTGATAATCTCATCCAGAGTTTCAGATCCTTTAACAAATTTAAGATTAATAGCTTTTGTTTTCTCAATCTCCTTTCTAAGACAAACAATTTCACATTCCAATTTTTCAAGATGTTTTTCCCTTTCAGCCAGCTAACATTGTAGAGAATCAATAATTGCACTTTTCTCTTCTAAGCATATTTTGAGATTAGTCATCTCTTCACAAAAGCCTTCTAAATCTATAGCATCCATGTAGTCATCATCTTCAAAAGCCATTAAAAGTTTATACTTATTAATTTGTTCATCTTCGTCACTATTTGAAAGTCCATCACTATCTTCATGAGTGTAATAGCTTTTCTTCTTTGCATTCTGCTTCTTGTTCCATATAACAGGTTCCCTCCCTTCGTCAATCTTATCCTTGTGAGGACATTTGGCAGCACAGTGACCGAATCTTCCAGAAGCAAAGCATTTGAAAGGTAACTTACCTCGGAACCGTCCAGTACCCCGTTGAAGATTTCTGACAAAAATTGATTCTTCTTCTTCTTCTGACACGTGTCCTAACTCATAGTACTCGCCTTTGCCTGAAGCCTTGAAGGCAACTTCTCTCCTGTCTGATGGTCCTCCTTTCCTCATTTCATAAGCAGTTAGAATTCCGTGCAGCTGTGACATTTTAAGGCTTTGTAGATTCTCTTTTTCTTCTATTGCAGAAACTTTAGATTCAAACCTAGGGGACAAAGATCTTAGAACTTTTTCAACCACAACAACCTCTTTTATTTCTTCACCCAAATTTTTCATACAATTAACAATCTCATCTACACGAAGAAAATAGTTAGCCACACTTTCATCATTATACATCTTGAGATTTTCATACTGAATCCTGAGGGTTTGAAGTTTTGCTCGTTTTACCTGATCATCTCCTTCATAGCTTAGGACAATCTTGTCCCATATTTCTTTTGCTGATTTTAACTGCATAACTTTCACGAATTCTGATTGAGATAAACATCCCAATAGAGTATTGACCGCCTTTGCATTTGTTTCATATTTCTTCTTCTCAGCTGGATCTGTAGGAGTTGCTGCTGGAAAAGTATATCCTGTATCTATGATATCCCAGACTTCTGTACCCAAAGATTGAAGATAGGGGGTAACTCTTACCTTCCAATATACGAAGTTTGTCCCATCAAAAACCAGTGGCCTGATTGATGCTTCCCTCTCGTAGTTGCTCATGATGAAAGATCTTCCTTCAAGCGATCAAGCTTCTTCAGAAGGACCTGCTTTGATACCAATTGTTGGAAATAATACTGAGAGGGGGGTGAATCAGTATTATCAAGTCAAATATTTCCTTTTTCAATTCCAGATGATATACGCTACTTCTGTTAATAAAAACCGCGTATATACGCAACTACAGATAAAGAAACCCGCGTATACAAAGCAGACTTATAATTTGATTTATCTTTCAGATGTCAGTTATTAATCTGTGTATCAGAAGCAAATAAACAGTACCAAAAACATAGCAGAAGACAGTCACACACAAGAACACAAGATATAAGGAGGAAACCCAATGTGGGTGAAAACCCCCTGCTGCAATTTGTCTCTATCTTCTTTTTAATTAGAAACTTCTCTTTACAATGTTTTGTACTGGTGCAGTCTTTACCAGTACGCAGGCTGTAACCTGCAGAGAGCTACAACTCTCTCTCGTTCTCCGGATTTCCTGGAAGGGAGCTCCAACCCCCTAAGTTCTTGTACTAGCTTGAGATACTAGTACACAGGCTCCTACCTGCAGAAGGCTGCAACCTTCTCTTTGCTTTCAGGGACCTCGTTTCATTAATTTTCAGACTGGATCCACAAGTAACATCAATCAAACATCAGGAATTTCTGCATAACCCAAACTCCTTTTCACCAATCAAAAGCTGAACACTTCTCTGATTGTTGTACCCAGAACACAGTAACTGTAATCAAACACCAATTCTGAACCCAGAACACTGCAGTAATAAAACAGAAGCATCTAGAACATAAATCAAGATATATACGCTACTTCACTGTTCAGCAACCTGCGAGTATACGCCTCTATACCACAACTAACCTGCGCATAAGCTTCTTTCACTCACAGAAAAAGCGTGTATACGCACCTGCAATTCACTGAACCTGCGTACAGATATATAAAGGATAATTTATTCTTTTAAGCATTCAGACATCAGTTAACCCAGATTTCTAGATCAAGAGTGCGCCACATATAACAGATCAAAATCATACAGAGATACCATTCTTCAAGCCTTGAGATTTTGATCCATCAATAGTCCTTATCCTTCTTGTGCTCAGATTCCTCCTTCATTCAGATCTAGATCTGCACCATAACCCAATCACCAGTATTCTAGATCTCATACATTATCAGATATTCAATAATAATTCAGTTGATCCCTTGTCACATGATCTCCTTCCTCTTTTATAGTTTTAGGCCTTCCACAATACCACGGTCCAAAACCATAATAAACCAATACCAAGGGCCCAAAACCTGGGGTCAACACTTCTGACGAGATACCATGGTCCAAAACCATAGGTTCAAATTCCAAGGACTAACAACCATGGACCAAAAATAAGTTTCCCACCATGTACGCGCTTTTCTGTGCATAAAAGTGCGTGTATATGCATACACGACTTCTGAACGTATAACCCGCGTGTATACACGTGTTTGGAAAGGTGAACCTGCGTATACAAGATTTCCTTCATTCTGAGCACCTGAACTGAGATCTGTCACCAAAGAGAGTTGCCATCAAGGACAACACCTGTACCATAGCACCACTCATGTGCCAAAATGCCAACAGCAAGCCATGATCATAATGTTGTAACCAACACCTACGAACAATAATAAAACTGCTTAAATCTCTAATAGATTCTAAAACACTACACCTTCATTTCCTTTGTGATAGAGCCCATCCAGTCCAAGTGTTGAACCTAGATTCTCTGATATCACTCTGTAACACACCCCCTCCTAATCCCCACTAAAACAATGGTTAGAAGGAGATGGTTACCATGTTGAACCAAGAACCAAGATCCATCGTTTCATCATGGAAATGGGGTCTAAAATTTATGATCTTTTTTATTAGCTTAAATCCTTAGATGGTCATCACCATTGCGACTGTCTCGTTAAGACGATTCTAGTGACATAAAATTTTATCTCAATCCAACCTTCTCATAAAGAGATAATTCCATTTGAATTTTTGATGAATTGGATATTTCCACATCATCAACCTTTCCATGTGGCATGCACATTATTTCCATAGCCAACCTGTTGGTTCCACCTAGATGTTGTATATTAGTAATCGACCCATTCATGGCCTTATTCTTTGTTATCCCCGCTTATATTTATATTTGTGCCACTTTGCGCATAATCTGTGACCACATATTATTTTATATATACATAATGATGGGTTGTTAATTAATGGAAATCCTCCCATTACCTTCGTCCGTCACCCCGACCCTTAATTCTTTATCCCTCTTGCGAATTTCTCTGGGAAAGGTCCTATGGGTTGACCTTCCAAAGGGTCAATTGACAGGTCACTTCTTGACGAAACTTTTCCCATTGCCTGACCTTTGTTACCTAGACCTTCACCATTGCATATTCCAAGTTTGCTTCATGCAAAACCTTCTGGGTTGACCTGTCTCGTGGGTCCACCCCACACCAATAAAATAACAATCATGATCACATGGAGGCTACTTGATCTCGACCCTATGTTATCTCACTCCCTCTGAAGCATGCTTCACCTTTGAACTTCTCGAAATCCTCTTGCCAGGATTACATGTAATGGGCTCTACCATCAGCCAATGCACAACCTCAAATCCATCCCAGTCCACTCCACACTACCAGCCCTGCCATGCTAGCCTAGTCCCCATCATCTTAGGCGTTCCTCTCATTCGACCTTCTGTGGGCTTCTGGGATGCAACCCCTGGGAATATGCCATCTTGTGCCCTCTCTCATCCTTCAATCTCTCACACTTATTCCTAGAAGTTGATCATACTAGCTCTAGCTCTTAGTTGTGCATTGCAGTCATATGAGTAGCACCCATGCATTCAAGTTAACAATCACGAGGCCTGATAGATTCATCTAATACCTTGGATAAGATAAAGACATTAAGGATAAGAGAAAGGTTTGTCCTCCTACTTTGTGTTATACATGCAGTTACATACACTTAGTCAAGTTCATGGTGGTTCTAAGCAAGACATGCTAAGTGTATGTTATGTAGGCTACACAAAGCCAATGTAAAGGAGCCTAACTTGGCTTGACTGTAGAGGTTTTTCTTAGAACTTGGGCCATGATCGATATTCTCAATCTTGAATCCAGTGGTTTTGTAAGAGGTCCAACATTTGGATTAACACTACATTACGTTGAAGGAAGCACCTTAGCGGTCTTAAGGCCTCAAGAGCCTTAGCCAGCCTCATCAATAGTAACTCAAACACAAAATCATGCACACAACTTACACCCAGTGATGACAATAATTCATGTCAATCACCAATTCCATCAATTTCTAAAACATACACAAATGATTATTTATCCCTTTTGATAAGGAAATAATTACATCTAATATCTTTAGAACACCTAGGGAATTCAACCATTCCTGTAATAATCATATCAAGAACTAAGCATTTAATAAGGCATAATCTTCTTAACAAACACATCCTGCATTCACAAGGGTGTATTAGCACCTGAAAATCCCTTCATATATGAATAAGTACCATTGCATGCAAGAATGACTATTCATTATAACTTTAAATCTTTCGAACTTAGGGAACCAATCATCCCTCATGAAACAACATTAAGTTAGGCATTTATATATATAAATCATGTATGAAGGCATCACTATAAGGCCACATTAGCAAAGGAACATGTTTCAGAACTTTAAAGCTTACAAACATAAGACGATAAACCAATCTTCTTACAAGCAGCACTAGAATGAGTATTCATGTTCAAATTCCCTGGATGGAATCACCAATGCAAAATCACAACACATAATACATGCATCAAAAATAATTTCCTTTCCATTTTAGGAAATGATAAATAGTCATGCAACAAGTGCAACATCAATTTAACATTTCAACGAGGACTTCGTAACAACAAAAACATATATACACTTATCTTAATTTAAAATTGAAGTTGGGAAACTAAGACCGGGACTACAACTCTCCACCCAACCATAGAAGGCTACAACCAAGTCTTTCTTGCAACTATCACCCTCGATCCATAATCCAATGCTTGAGTTAGAGTGCTTTCATAGGAGTTTCAACCAATATTTCAACTAAAATAAGGTGTTTCGAGGCTTCCTCACCTCCACCCATCATTTATCAAAACCAAGTAACCACATTGAACCACTTCATTGAATTGCATCCATATTCTACTCAAGAGGTTACATCAATATCATCAACTAGAATATGTTATCTCAAGGCTACCCTACCTTCACCGACCATCTATTTAACAATTTTGCATCAGGAAGGGGACATTGTCCAATATATAGAGTGACTTGTAGCATCTCAATATCTCTAGGGATTTGGACACAAAGAGTTTCAATTCAGGTGTGGAGGAAGAGATATAGTTAATAACATGGAGGGTCTATCAACTAGGTTACCTTTGAAGGAATATGAGTGCACTTTCTAGCAACTTAGTGGAACCTTCCACCTGTGTTCTCAACCTAATCCCATGGAACTACCATCTGGTGTTATCAACCCACTAACCCTGAGTGCCTCCATTTCTCAAAGTTGATCAACCATCATAGACTCCAATGGATTTATCAACCCTCTAAGGCACAATCACTTCTTTGTGATTAACAGTTAGCAAGCCTCATTTCATTAGAGATGCTCTTCTCCCTGAATTCTCTCAGTCATGATATCTCCTTTCCCTTCTCAATGGTTCAACTTGCTCTTCTAGGAGGCTCACGACCTCCATATATTTTCATTTGTTCCCTTCCTCTGCCTGTTTATATGAGTTGTGGGTGATTTTCCATAGACCTTTCAACCTATTTTGCTCTCTTCAATCAAAGCCTCTTAGTCTCACCTCCTCTTGTTTCAACAGGAGCCTCACGACCTCCTTTTTTCCTTAGTGCGCATCGGGTCTCGTCCTCTCACATCAGAACATGTAAATCCCAAAACATAATGTGTCCCCCCTCCTTTTCTTTTCTCATCTAATTGTAACTTAATGATGGAGTATCTCCTCCTCCTTCTCGGTTACAATGTTTCTCTCTCTTTTGTGTGGTCTATGGAGACCAAATCCATGGACAACGTAGCCCATACTCTCTTGCGTACTTTGGAAATACTTTCCTCTTCTAGTGATATCACTATTCACTAAAAATTGTCCTTTATTAGATTGTAGTTTTACGCAAAGACACATGAGCTCGTCCTTCATTTTAGTTGAATTTAATACACATTCAGGTCCATTAAAACTACTCAGTCATCCAATGGTTGATACTTAAACCAACTAACTTCCTCAAGTAATCTCCCTCCTCAGGCAATGAAATTTGTGTCCCACTCTCAGCCATTTTAATTTAGAATGACATAACTACAAGGAGTTATTTTAATTTTTTACAAATGGAACTAACTAGTAGGGTATGTCAAAAAAGTCATAATATAACATACATCTCTTCCTTCAAAATGAATGAAGAGGAGGGTCATTTTCTACTTCATAAATGTCATGTTCGACAACTAAATAACCTATACTTATCATGTCTAAAGAATCAGATTGTGATGGCACCATCTGAGATGAAATAAAAAAAAAGTATAATGCACACCAACATCTGAGAACAAATCGGGATATAAGAAGTAGAAAGAACTGGAAACAAGGGAATGAAAAGGTTCTCTTGAACTATCATAGATATGGTTAATGATAATTTGAAGAGACCCATCTTCAATTTCGTCATTGTTTTTGTTATGTTTGGGTGATGAATGATAAAAAATTATATGATCATCAAGATTCACCTCTTGTATGTTTGAAAAGTCAACATATTTATGAGAAACTTCATGGAAAACATCTAATATTTCTTGAGATGTAATTTGTTGATTAATATTTATAGTTTTACTTTCAAAAGGAGGTTCAACATACCTAACCTACTCTATCAAGGCATTAGAACAATCAAGATATTATTTATGTGTTCTTTACCAATTACATCTAGGAACAGATTAGAGTGAGAATTAAATTCACCTTGATCAACAATTAAACCTTATTCCACTATATCCCTAGTATAGGCTTGTTCAAAAGAGAGACTAGTTTGCTTATAAATAGAGTTGTGCTCAACTGATTCTCCCCCTTGTACTTGTTCAATGGAACTTTGAGAATATAGATTTTCTAAAGGACCAATTTGAGCTTGTAATGAAAACTCATGTTGTGATTTGGTGTTATGATATATGTCTAATCTATCAAATGAAATTGAATATAGATTAATTTCAGGGGTAAAAGAAACATAGAGGATATCTCACATAAGAGACAAATCATTTAGATGAAATTTAAAAGGAATATGGTCGATTTTCATTGAAAATCTATCTAAAGATGAATAATTTTTTATTAGTAAATTCCTTAACTCTTCACATACTTTATTATCATCATAAGTTTCAAATGAATCTAAAAAATATTCAACAAATTGAAACCAGTTGAAAATAGAATATGGTGGGAATGCTTTAAGCTAGTCCTTAATTTGATACCTAGAAGTGTTAGAAAAAAACTTGCACAAAGCATTCAAGTCAGTAACATTATACTTGATGCATTTACACCAAAACCTATCCATATGTTTCATTGTAGTTATTCTCCCTTCACCATTGAATTGGAGTTTGGAAAAGTGATGAGTTGTGTCATGAGGGATGTCTGGTAAAGAGAAATTGAAAGCATCCTTATATATAGTGATATGGGCATGAGCCATTGTTTAGACGCAAAATAAGAAAACTTAACTCTAAATAGGTTACCTTGCCTTCTAACCTGCCTTCTAGTGCATGCTAAGATGACACAAAGAAAAATGATTAAAGTTTTGGAAATAATAGAGGTTGAGTGTTTAATGATTTAAAAATTTATTTTTCCTCAAACCCTCCTTCTAGAGCCATTTTGTTGGCATGGTTTTTAGGACATTAGTCAACAAAGGGGATGTGAACAAGATAATGTCTCTTCAAATAACCCAACTTGTTTAGGATGGCCACTCCCGATGGGGTTTATGGTTCCTTTGGCCTTTAGATGTTTCCCTCTTATGAAGAAAAGAACCTAGGGAATCTTAAGATGAACTAGTGCTATATGTACATGAAATCAATACTACTATTAATATACCCAAAACTACGACCTAACTTATTAATAAAATATGATACATAATTAATATTAGTATTAATGATTAGAATACAATGAATACTATGCAAATGATACAAAAGAATAAACACCAAAAAAACATTTTAACGAGTAAGAATAACCCAAAATAAATTTAAACTATGTTGAATGTTTAAGATTCAAATGAAATCTAAATTGAAACTAAGAATGCAATTCTAAATATATAATATTGGTACTTCTTGATGATATAAAATAAAACATGAGACAACAATGTAAGCCTTCAACCTTTTAAACAAAGAGCTCGATCACATTAGACTTGTTTAAATGTTTCAACATCAAGAATTTCCATTAAGTGCAAACACTAAGGAGATAACTAATGATATCTAATTATTGTTTGTCGATCAAGGAAATAAAATGAATGATCGTAATAATTCCCATAAAACATAGATCTTTCGTTACTTGAGCCCTAAAAAAGTTCAGTAGACAAGATCTTCAAGATTATATTGATACAAAAATTGTCACGGTTAAAACATTAGTTCATTTCACATATGAACAACATACCCAAACAATCAAAGTTACCCGAAATAATTCATAGAAGAGTGATGTACATATATAGATTATCCTTAGGAAACAAGTCACTGAAATATAATTGCGATCGAGAATATATATAGAAAGAACTAACACAATGTAGAAAGGATGTGAATAAATCATTGCCATTTACAAATCCAAGTCATATAAACAACAATGGTGGTTCTTCTAAACTTTCCAAGGCCAAGCTATAAAAATTCAAAAGGCCATAATAATAGTCACCATGGAATTTGCAGTGACAAATATATAATTAAAATTCAATTCAAACAATTCAAAGTGAAAATGCTTACCACATGCAAAAACCTCGAAGGTTCCATAATCACTAGGACAATCTTTCCCCTAAAACCTCAGCCTTTTGGGTGAACCCCCGGTACTCCTAGTACTGATACCCCTGATAAACTGATCATACTATCTTTTATAATGGTAGAGTAATGATATCTTGAGATGGGCTACGGAACTGCCAACTAAAAATAAATAACACTTTCCCAAAACTCGAGCAACATCCAATTTGAGCATAACTAAATGGATGGTAAGTCTATTACATTTTCGTTTAGGTCTGGTGCCTTATCTAACCAATAGTTAGAGGATCGTATACTGGTTAGTTATATTTAGATATGCAAATGTAAATCAGGTATCATGGCCAAGCCACATGTCACATATCAAATAACTTAAAATATTTTAAGAATGGATATAGAATGAAGAAATAATTTCGTTTTTGACCCATAATAATTGGTCGATTTCCTCATCCTTCTTCAATCTGTAACCAAAAATAGAACTCTAAATGAGGCGAGACAACATAAAATGTTTATCATGCTTTCTTGGTTGGTTATGGCACATCGATGTATCCTCTTATGCCCACGTTGAATTTGCAAGACCAAAAGCAAGAATACATCGAAGGTAAATCAATGCAGTTGTTTTTAGTGCGGATTTTTGGAGATTCCGGTGACGGAATCTTGCCGGAAAAATTGAGGTTAAATCTTGATTTGTATTATTTAAAATGGTTTTTTACTTTCATATTTGGATTCAACACCCTGAAAAACCCTAGGACGCTTTGATTGTGCAGAAACTAGCTATCAAACTTGCGATTTCAAAAACCCTAGGACGCTTTGATTGTGCAGAAACTAGCTACCAAACTTGCGATTTCAATAAATTGCTGCCGGATTTTAGAGAAATTTGACCCGAAAAACCCACCGAAAAAGCTTCCAAAAAATCTCACTAAAGACAACTCCTAAATACATTTTAATGTAGAACCAACTATGTTAGAATCAAAACAATAACTTAAAACAATAACTTATTATATTATTTTCTCATATGTTTTACCAAGCCAAATTTAACCCATAATGATTATAAAAGATCACGCTAAAAATTGCTTTATTTTGTGAAAGTAAATGAAAACTACAATTCCTCACCAACAATGATGAATTTGTATGACAAAATTGATTAATATCGATTCAAATATTCTTTAGACCAATTAAATATTATTGGTAATGATTTGGTGTTTTTTTTGCGTTCCATATTCTACGTGGCAGGAGTGTCAGTCGTTAATCTAGAGTCACAATTAGTCAAAATATGTGTTTCTTTTGTTTTGAACTGGTTGTTATGGCGAGTGCATGACGTGGAAAAAAAAGAGTAAGATCGAGTGGGGCATGCATTTGTATATTAACTTGCATTTGAAGAGAGATATTATAATCTATTGCATGCCAGACTGTGTGCTTACATTGACATGGATTGCTGCACACAAAGGGAGCTTGGATATAATGAGGATAAGCATATTTTAACACTAGAGATCAGCGTTAGGAAGAAGAATGGAAATTTTCTGCACCTGAAACGTAGGAAAAAGGAGAAGTTTTTATTCTTGGCAGGTGGAATGCGTAGATTACAAATCCTAAAAATGTGTAACTAACAATTACAACTTTGCATGTTTTTCCTTATAATGGATACATAACCTAGAGAGTTTGAACTATTACATAGTGTTGGATTTGCCAAGGTAAGTGCAAATATTTTATTTAACTTGCATTCCCTTTTCTCATTGACTTAAGATCAAGAAATATGTTTTAATTGCACTATTCATTTCTTCGTGATGCGTAACATTCGCTCCAAAGCGATTATTTAACAGGGAGTATTTACAAACAATAATATTTAACCATTATGTTTAACATAAAGCATAGTATACAGCGACACACACGGTGAATGGTTTATATCATAGTTACTAAATTCGAATTCGAATACAGCGACACACGTTGAATGGTTTATATCATAGTTATCAAATTCGAATTCGAATTCAGATTCGAATACGATACGATACGATAAAAATTCGGATGAGTAATTTTCAATTTCGAAAAAGTTCGAAAGTATATATCTTAAACATTTGAAATTTAAATAATTTTTAATAATTTTAATCAATATAAACAATTTTAAAATCACTGTTTACTTAACAAAATGACAATCACACTTGTCTTATTTCCAAAATCTCTCTTTTCAAAATTCAAAATTCCCTCTTATTTTCAAATCTGATCTAAAATCTTTTTATAATTAATATTTATTTAAAAATTAAATATTCAAAACTCAAAACTATCTCTTTAATTTTAAATTTCATTTAAAATCTTTTATAATTAATACATATTTATAAATTAAATATTCAAAACTTATTTTTGTAATATTTAAAAAATCAATTACTTATTATAAAATTAATCTTCAATTAATTATTTCTTTCCTTGTTCTGTTTTCTATTATTTCTTTACTTGTTATCTCAACGTTTTAAACTCTGTCAGACAACACTAAAACTTAAAACTAAGAAATATTCTCACTCTGACGACCTTTCCATTTATTACATGTGACCCTGCCATTATATTTTCAAGATTTTACTCAAATTATTTATTTCCTTGTTTTCTTAGCTTTTTAATCTCTTTGAAACCACACTAAATTTTAAAACTCAGCTTTTTAATTTGTTGGAAACCACACTAAATTTTAAAACTCAGAATTTTTCTCAATCGGAGAACCTTTCCATTTCTTACCTGTGATTCAACAACTATCTATTTTGTGCTCAGGGATCATTGCACTTACTATTCTCAGACATAAATTAATAAATCCCTGCAATAAACTACATGAACCAAATATAAGCGAAGCTACATGAACCGAATCGAATTTTGACCGAATTATTCGATGTAGAATCGAATTCCCGAATTTCCGTATTTTTTCTCTGATACGGACGAATTTGGTAGCTATGGTTTATATATATATTCTTTTATATATATTTGGGTGAAAATGCTAAATTGGGAAACACTTATAGCATGTTTTTGAAATACAAAATTTTGAAATTTTATTTTTTTTCAACTTCAGAAACTCATATTTTCTTTAAGAATTTTTCTTTGTTTTTAGAAATTCATATTTTCTTTAAGAATTTTTCTTTGCATTAAAAACAATATATATAGAGAATTGTTTTTCCTTCATACTCAGATAAAAAAAAAATGGACATATAGCCAGAGAAATTTGGTGGATATTTAATGCATATACATGAAAATTTTAGGAAAGTATAATGAGTGACTTCAGCGTTCACCATGGTTTGTAGAGATGGTAATTCATTTTGGGAAAAAAATTATATCATCACATCTACACAGATTACACAAGAACTTGTACTATTTTTTGGTGAATTTTTAGGTCCAATCATTATCTTTAATCATTTAATGAAATAGAGTAAGACAAAAAATGGTGATTTTTCAACACTTTCAGCTATCAGTCAATTTTTATTTTAATGTGATCATCAATGGGTTTGCTGAAAATACATTTTTGAAAAAGACACAAAGAGGAAGTACCAAATGAATTTTCAAATGATTCGGTCTTTCAATTTTGAAGTTATTAATTTTTCATTTTAGGTAAGTTTTAAAAATCTGAAAATTTACAGTGACACTGTTTAATATGAAATTATTAATATGTATATCTCTTCATCTCAATGAATAAAACATATATCATTTGAAACTATGTTTAAAGTTTAATCTAATGTTACCAAAAGTGTCAGCTAACTACTAAATTTGGTAGGGGTTTGACTTCCGTTAAGTAGCTATTTCGTAAAAATCACCAATTTGTTTTTAATTTCCATTGACCAAAAACTATCTCCCAAGAAAATATTTCGAGTTGTGAAAAAATATCGGCTGAGAAAAATACAACTTTAAACCGAGAATTTTTTTGCAACCCTGGTCGGTGTTAACTACATTAGGTTAACAATTTCAAAACTCTCGTCTGAGAACATTAGCAACTCTTGCGCTAGAGTTCTAATAGAGAATATGCCCTTGCAAACAGTGTAGACCAAGAGTTTGCGAAGATAATATTTCTTTCCCATACTCTAGGTTGAGAGGTTTATAAACTCTTGGGCGAGAGTTTTGATGCGAAAAAACTCTCCGACAAAAGATTTATAAACTCTTGTCTGAGAGTTTGTGCAGAGAATCTTTCCACTGACCAACACAATTATTTTATGAATGGCCACGACTTTTGATATTCAATTATTTTGCCCGAGAGGTGTATAAAACTTGGTTAAAAGTTTTGATTGAGACCACAACTTGTGAATTGTAAAGTGTGAAACAGAAACACCAAGTTCAGGGAGTCCGTCTTTGGAGAAAAACACCAAGTTCATCTTTAGAGAAAAGGAGATTTTTTTTTGAAAGAAAGAACTTTTTCTGTTGTTTTGCTAAGAAAATCAAATATGGTTAGTTTTTGCTATCTAAAGAAAATAAAAATTCTATCAAAAAGGATATTTTTAATGTTTTTTTGAAAGGGTACAAATATTGTCTTTTAGATAAGAAGGAAAAACAGATTCAATATATATGGGAAAAAAACAGATGAAATATATATTTAAGGAAAAAGAGAGATTATATTTATATATATGTATATGGGAAAAAGAGTTTTTTTTGTGGGGGAGAAGAAGCTTTATTTTAATAATTTTTATGGAAATTAAAGATTAATATTTTTCTATGAAAATTTTTTTGTATGTTTGTTTTTCCTAAAGGAGAAGATATATAGAAATTTATTTTAGATTAGATTAGATTATCAATCACCTTTAAAAAAATACACTTTGAGATAGTTGAATTTGTCTTAAATCATTTGCAGTATTAAAAGTTTGAACTAACTTGTGTTGTTTGGAATTAGATTTCAGATTTCTAAATTTAAGAACATGGAAAACCAAAAGAATTGTAAATGAAAGTATTACTGTGTTAGAACTGATTCAAAGGAAAAAAATGAGAAACTAAAAGAAAAAAGTAGAGCACTAAGGTAAAATAGAGAGACCGAAAGGAATATGGATATACCAAATAGAGAGCTTGAAGGAGATGTGGAGGTACCAAATAGAGAGCTTGAAGAAGATGTGAGGGTACAAAATAGGGAGTTTGAAAGAAATGTGGATTTACATGGAAATGATGAAGAAATGAGAGATGTGGAGGAACTTGTCAATGAGAATACCATACTACTGGTGAGTCAATTAATGTTTTAAATTTTGAATAAATTGTAATATTTATATTAAATTATATTTTAAAGTCATCATTATGATCTATTTTAATAATTTTCAATGTACATACATGTCAAGTACAAAATACAAATTTATATTTTTTTATGCATTGACAACATCCAACCTGCAACAAGATCCTACAACATCTATAAAAACACAAAAATTAATTGGAAGATACAATAACATTATCTTTGATGAATTTTTTCTGGAGAATATGGATCCAACTCCAATGGAAGAAATTGGGCCATTAATGAATGAACAAATAGTTCGACATATCGTAAATGAGGTGATCAAATTTTTTTTCAAAGTAAATCTATCATAGCACAAGCTCAAATGTTACATAGACTTTTAAAAAAAAATTCTTTAAGAGATGAAATTCAATTACTTGGCATTAGAGATTCTAAAGTGGTGTCGGTAAAGTTCGTATAAAAAAATATGACATCGACCCTTGGCACACTTGAAAAAAAATGATCTCAAGATGGAAAAACTTCTCCTAGAGCATTGTTAATAGGTATTGTTGGAAAATGAATTGCATCACATCGGTTGTTTTCAGTGGTAGAAAGAATATATAAAACATCAAGAAAAAGTATATGGTTACATAAAATATTTCGGATTCAAGTAGATGGGAATGTTGAGCATGCATTTTGGGATAATATCTGTAGGAAATCCTATCAAGATAAACTTGAAGATAATGTGAGAAACAAGGTGAAAGAGTTTTGGAGTTTGAATTCTCATATGTTACCGAATGAAAAGGACATTTTGTAGCATCGTATATCTATAGGGAATTATGAATATCATCCCAAATAAATAACAGGGGTTAGTCAAGTGGAGTTATTTCAGAATTTTATGGAGAGTAACATTGATGTTAATATTTCCTTTACAACATTTGTGAAGATTAAACCATGGTATGTCAGGCTTGTAACTATTCGTGACACATGTTTTTGTCAATACCATGTAGAATTCCAATTATATTATGAGACATTTCTAAAATTTGGTGTAAATTATTGGTCCAATGACCCCCCTCCTTCTAGTGTTCGTGAATTTGTATCTAATATATTATGTGGTCGAGAAAATGATCAATTATTTTATAAGAAAGAATGTGTTGGTGGAAGAAAATGTAAAGAGTGTTCTCATTTGGCACTCTTTAATGATAAGTATCTCATTATTTGAATGATTCACAATTGTCAAATATCACTGTGAATTGGAGAAGATATGAATATATTACATACACTATCATTGCAGATTAATCGTTAACATCAAGAAATATTAATTTACATGAATGCAACATTTCTGTGACATCTTTTATGGAGAAGTTTAGGGAGAAAATATATAAACATATTAAGAAATCTCATATAGAAAAATGGCAAGACTTATAGTTTAAACAATGACGCGATGTGTTCCCAAATGGAACAATATTGTCGATTGTCAATTTTATTGAGAATTACACATTCGCTCCACAAATGGAAATACAAAGCGAATATTATCATCTAGACTAGGTATCTATAATTTTGCAAATTTTTTATAGGCATATAGAGCTTGGTATTGAAGGTTTTGATAGCAATGAACATAATTCTAAAGTGATTAAAGGGTAACATTTCTACATCAATGATGATCATACACATGATACATGTTTTATTTAAAATTGTTTTGATATTCTTTATAGGCATTTAAAGTAACGATAGATCACTTTTAAATAAAATCACGTATGGTTAGATGGTTGTGTTGGTCGATTTAAATCATCACGTTCATTCCTCTGGTTGGCTTGCCTTTATAAAAAAATGGCATTCGTCATACATGGAATTTTTTTGAAATAAGTCATGGAAAAGGAGAGCATGATGGTGTTGCGGCATGTGTAAAACATACACTTAGGAGCCATCAATTGAATCGAAAAACTTCCCCACTTGTAGATTCAAATGATGTTTGTAACTGGTGTGATCAAAATTTATGCCATGTATCGAATCCAAGGATGGTATATATATACATGTGTGTGTTAGACATGTTTTTCTATCAAAATGATATATTTAAAAATCAGTAAATTTCACTTACATGAGATTTTTTGTCAAGCATGTACTTTTGGAATATTTCATTGGGTGATGTTAATAGATTGATTCCATAAAAGTTTCAACCAATCCATGGAACAAGAGGTTTGCACTCCATTAGAAGTGAGAAAATGATAAATATATTCTCAATTCAACAATGAAGGTACTCTCACTTTTGTCCTGCATGTATTGATGATATGAACTCCATGATTGTGCATGTAAACCATAATAATAAATATGTAAAACCATGGATACATGAAGAACTGAAACAATTTCCCCCACTTCCAAAGTTTACTGATGAGGAGATGAACAATGAAGTGGCTATTATCGACAAAGATTTTGATCATATTTATGATATGGTTAGCGAAGGTGATGTATTTTCTTTCATTACACGAGAAGATAATCTAGATAAAGTGCATTATTATTTATCGCAGTGCACTAAATCGAAAATAACATTGTTACGAGAATATAAAAATCCTTCAAATTATACATATCCAGTTGGTTCAGTGGTGTTATTGCGGCATTTCTTTGAAGAAGTAAATAAATCTAAAGACCACATTATTTTTCAAGAATACCAACCATATGATATATGTGTCCAATATAGTTATTTGGTCATAGTAGCTTGGTTGCAGTTGAAAGAAGTGAAAAGTAGAAAAAAGTTAAAAGAAAGGAAATTATCGATAAAAGATCATGATACCATTCTTGAAAATTTGCCACTAACACATTTCATGTGAATGGAACACGTGAAATTATATTAAATGTAGTTATTTTTTCCTATCTAGTTACAATATTGGACCATAATTTTATATTTTATGTATTATTTTGTCTTGAATTTAAGAAAAATATAGAATTGTACATTTTTTGGATTCTTTTCTTTATGCGTATCACTTTTATTATATGTGTGTGTGGTTAATTAAGCTTTGTTAGATTATATTTCTTGTTATATTGTTGTATTGTTATTGTTATATTATATATATTTTTAAATTGTTGTATGTTATGTTTTCGTCCTTTTTTAGGCTTCGTAGATACATTTTTATTACTAAAAAATGGTTATTACATTGATAGATTCTATTTCTCAAAAACTTCCTGGGATCCCATGTTCCAGGATTGGAAACAAATTTCACCATTTATATCAGTAACAACCTTAGATCCTTTCAGTAACAATCTCAGATCCCAGGATTAACTTCCAGATGGTTCAAAAAACTTAAAAAAACTCACAAAAGGTCAAGTTAGATAGACAAGACATTTCCCATAAAGAGTTACATACATAAGTGTGTTCAGAGAAAACCAAATATAAACTAGTGTTTGCATATGGCATGCTAAAACACCATGAAAACAATACATGCATAGAAAATATAGGCATAACTTGTTTCCAAAATGAAATGCCAAGAACGATGAGAAACTATTAACCTCATATGATTATTGGAGAGACAGAGTTCGAATTGCCTCGGGGCGGAATATCTATTGGAGTGTTGATGACTACTCATGCTTTAGGTTATGTATCTGATCCAGAGTCAGAGTTAGATACCACAAAATGCTCTACCTTTGTTAATCTAGCCACAATGTCATCCATATTATATCTAATATCCTAGAGAATTAGCTTAATCTCCTCTTGTTATGCAAATAACTGATAATTGATGACTTTCTTGTCATGGATGACCATGTGAAGCAAGGTTTCTAGTTGACAGTGCACAACCACTAAATGGAGGAACTGGATCCTCCTTTTTCAAAATTTTCCTAGGTTCGGTGTCCACTTGAGGGTGTTGTTGCTGATTTCAGAGTAAAAAAGGTATGCCCATTCCTGAAATTCCCTTTCTTCAAGTGAATAATCTCATTCCTCACTTCAGAGGGAACAAAGTTGAAATGATAAGCCGCAGAGTGCCAATCGAAGAGATGCTAATGATGAGAGGAATATGCCCCTTAGGCACCACCACCAGGATGGGGTAGACGTTGTTTGGGTGCCATGTAATAGTAGGGAAAATGTGTGTAGACAGGTGCAGGGGGAACAAACAAGAGACTACGATGGTGGAACACAATATAATATTATGGAAGTGTTGAGATAGACAAATGAGGGCATCATAACCCATAGAGAGGAAGAGTGGCCCAAAGAAATATTGAAGCTCCTAAAGAAACTAAATTTGCAAGGGAAAATGATTGATAGGAACTAGGAAACTGAGATTAGCCAAGACCCAACCCATGAGACAATCAAAACCATATCGAAAAAGTGTTAGGATACCAGACACCACATACCAGTATATGAAAATTGAATGAAATACTTATCGAGTCAATAATTTGTGGGGATGTAGTGGGTAGCACAACGACCAACTGAAAGGAGGGACCCATTATTATGTTATGAAGAAACAAAACAAAGCGCATGGGAACCTCCAAAAACTAGATAGACTTACAAAAGGAAATGACACACAATATACAATAAATTGAGGACAAGAAAGGAATCATGGAAGTGGGTAATACATATATAGACCTTCATTGAAAGTGTTGAGCTCCCACCTTGGTAACCAGGAGTCAAACGATAATTGGAAGTCTGCCTCTTTCTTTCGAACAAAGTTGAAAATTTGTTGCCCTGATATAAGACCTATATAGTTATAAAGGGAAAACAACATGAGAGGATCAAACAGGCAGGAGAGAAGACCTGAGTGAGAAAAATCCAAAGAAGGAAAAGTGTGTGTCATGGCATGCATGTCAACTGCAACATTAAAAACCAAAATCATGTGCTCCTGAGTGTAACATGCCTTGCTTATGTCAGAGCCTTTGCACTCCATTAACCATCTTCCCTAGCATGAAGCCATAACCAACTGTGATGGATGGAAACAACAAATAAGGAGAATGTTGGACTCAGGCCCCTCTCCCACCAAATTCCCACATTTAAACTGATTTGACAAGGGTAGTTGCGTTTGTGACTGAAGATAGTGTGAATGCCATGCGAGGATGTGATGAGGACAGGTGGAGAGCTTGGTTCTCATCCCCATGCCCACATTCCCTTTCACCATTGTTATTCCACACATGCAAATGATGCTAATTGTCATGCCTAAGAACATTAATGCCACCCCCATAGGGGAATATCTTATATTTCTTATATGAACTAGGTGTTAAAGGTTATGCTATATATTTCTTGTTATGTTATTATATTTCTTCAAAATATAGATGTATATTTATTATATTACATTATGTTATTTCTTATATTTTTTATTGTTATATGTTATATACTTCTTGTATTTCTTATTGTTATGTCATGTTATATATTGTTATGTTATATGTTATTCCTATGAAATATATATATTCTTATGTTATGCTATTCTATTTTGAACTATGTTAAATTGCTATGTTATATATTCTTATATAATATATGTTGTTTGTTATTGAATTACTGTTATATTATTGTTATTGTTATATATTGGTATGTTTTTTAATGAACTATTAGAAAATTCCAACTTTTCCATTAGAACTATATGCCTTTTAGCTTTTATGTTATATGCTATTGTTATGTTGTATATCTCTTATATTGTTATGTTACATGTTATTGTTATGTTATGAACTATAAATTGTTATGTTATGCTATGTTATATTGGCCTAGATGTAAAATCGTTCATATATTATTGTTGTTATGTTATATTATTATGTAATATATATTGTTATGTTATTGAACTATTGTTATGTTATATTGTTATATTATTGTTATTATTATGTATTGTTATGTTGTACAATAAACTATTAGAAAATTTCAATTTTTCGAATAGAACTATTGGCTTAGGGGGTCTTGACCCAAGTTCAGAGTTAATTGCACCAAATAAACCCTACACTACTCGTCCTTTTAGCAACAACCCACATAGCATAGGCTGTAGTCTCATCGAAGAAGTATGGGGGGACGCTAGAACCAAGTTTCCGCATCCAGAGATTAGTGTGATGTCTTTTATTGCCCTAGATATGCCTTCGTGTAGATTTAGAATCCTTTAGGGCTCGGTACTGTAACTCCTTTTAAACAACCTCTCGACATTTTTGAAGGTCTACGATTGGTCTTTGTTGACCCTTAATAGTTGAATCATCCACTTACGTGCACCAGAAAATAGCCCTAGATATGAGCTTGTGCAAATCTACTTAAGTATTAAATAAACATAGTAGAATGTATCACAATCTTCGGGAAAGTACTTAACATGTAGTGTGTACAGTTATTAGGACTTATTTCATAGAGTCGCACATCATTAGATGATTCGGATTTAAATAGGAACAAAACAAAGTATAGAAATAACCATAACTACAAAGATGCAACAGAAATAATACTTCATTTCATTAATGTAAAATACTGAAATATGCTTACAAATAGAAATGGAAATAAACCAGCGAGGGTGATGGTAGCTTATCTCTGAGAAGAGATGTGGCAGCTACATGCCTCTGAACTATCTTACAATGAGGCTCGAAGGCCTATTTATTGTTGAGAAACAATGGAAAACCCTAAACATCCAAAAACTTAACTCTAGGAGATGAATTGCCAAACCATGGGCCCCGTTTTGGGTAAATTAGTACATTAAATTCCCAGGGTCGTAACTTTGGCATGCGATCTTCATTTGATGTGCACAATACCTCGTTAGAAAGACTTATCCGAGGAATACAACTTTGGGATAAGAAACATTGGTCTATGGACCTATGTTGCTCCCAGTTTTCCCAAAAAACGTCGTTTAGGGCCTCAAAACGACTCTGAAAGTTCACGACCTGAAAAACTGCTAAAAATAGTAAATTGTGTTACAATTAAGGAAACTACAAAACTGAAAGAGACAGTGGTGGGGGTACAAGTGGGATAGGTGGGTGGCCACCAACATCCACCTGGATCATTCCTCCCCCCTTATGAAGCAATGGTCCCCATTGCGTTGAGTTTCTCCATGAGATGAGGAAACTTCTGTTGAACTTGGTCCCTGGTGAGATGTTCTGCAATCTTTGATGTTTCCAGTAATGGTGGGAAGCATGGCCGAGGGCAGTCCACATTGAACACTCGGTGCAAGAGAAGGAATGGTGGAATGTTGTGCTCCAAAGCATTGTTTCCCACAACCTTGGTAATGGTTGTAAGGACCACAACAGAGTGGTCTGAGCTTCTTATGGGCTCTTGTAAGGCGTTCTTTCTGTAGATGCAACCAAACTTTGTCGCCCAATTGAAACTTGTGTGGAACCTGATGTTGATCATGGCACTGCTTATACTTGGCATTTTCCAGAATGGAGCGGCGATATATTGACCTCTTGGGTAAAGGAGCTCTAGAATGCTTGACCTAATAGTGCAATGGTACCCCTGTGGGTGAGGAGAAGATGTCCCTGTCTTCATTCATGACCGTAACCACCTACTTTTGCTACATGGAGGAACCTTTCCCAGGGGCCATGGATGTGGCTACGATTTTCCCCTTACTTTGAGAGCGAACCAGATAGAAAATAAATTTCCTAGTTTGGGAGATGATCTTACTACCTTTCTTAGCAGAGATCAAAGAAGTGGCGGTAGCTGGGGCTACCTCCGGTATCTTGTATAAAGTATTACACAAAGAAATAATAATAGTGCAAGGCCTTCTCTCATACGCAACATGTTGCTGCCACAAGTATGGTTGGCCTAATAATACATCACAAACATCAAGCAGTGCAACATCACACAATACGTCATCTGTGAAGGGTTTAATGTTGTAGGGAAGGTGGCACTGTTGGCGGACATGGAGATCTTGTCCTTGGTGAATCCACCCAATGATGTACGGTTGTGGGAGTGGTATGGTTGGCAATCCCAACCGCTTCATGACCTCTGCTGAAATGAGGTCCTTTTGGCTCCCACTGTCAACAATGAATTGCAACAATGAACCCTTCACCCGCATATGTGAGTGGAAAAGATGATCCCCCTCCTCTGGATCTTTAGGTTCATTCTTCTGTATCTTGGTGGTGGCAACAGTGGTGCTGGGATCTGCATCAATGATCTTCTTCCCTTTGTCGTTCCTCTTGTCGAGTTTTGACTTAGGGTTGGAACATGCATTTGATTCTGAAGCCTTTAACTCGGCCACCAATGACTTCTTGGTCTGACACTCACTTGTGTTATGAGTGGGGCTCTTATGGAACTCACATCACTTTCTTGTGTCCTTTGACTTCGTGGTGTTGTTCTTTTCTTGTGGCTTCGATGGGTTGTCTTGGGTCACCTTGCCTTGGCTTTGTCCTTTGTTCTTTAGATTCACAGATCCAAAGTCTCACTTATTTTGTTTAAACTTCTGCTTGATCTTGATAGCGTATTGGTATGCCGTGCCAATCAAGGAGATGTTCAGGAACTCCATCTCGTCATCGATGTACCTGTGTAGGCAGCTACGATATTTGAGTACCAAATGTAGCTCAGAATCCTTGATACCCAACTTTGTACGAAGGGTATGAAAAATATTTGTGAACTTCGGCACATCTTGGTCCCTTCCCGGCCGTAGCATGGTCCAGTTTATGTATTTTTCCTCATAGCTTTTGATAGGGTAGTACTGAACTCCTTAATGGCATCCCGAAACAAATTCCAAGTGGGTGCAGCTGAAAACAGTGAGGCCGTACTCTCATCCTTTTGCTTGCAGTAGGATTCCCACCAGTCATTGATGTGGGGGGCTGCTTTGAGAAGTGCAAAAATGATCTTTTCCTGGCTGAAAAACCATGAATATAAAAATAACCTTCTAGAAGATTTACCATTTTTCTATGGTATCTATGTCTATTTGACCCTCGAATATGGGGATTTCAAAGTTAACTTATACCTTAAAGGGTGTGGCGTTTCTAGAGTAGCTGTTGGAAGCAGATTCGTCGCCCCTGGGTAACCGTTGAAGGATATGGGCAAATCTTTCCATCATTTCATTCCTTTGTTGCTCGAGGGCTTCTTTGAGCAAGATTTTTGATAAAATCTCCTACCCCCTCGTCTTTCTTTTCATCTGCCATGGGAGGTCGGGATTCGTGAGGCCGGTCTTGCAAAGGTTTGACCAGTTCAAGCCCTAACTCCTTATAACCTGACCTCGTTGGGGATATGCAAAGAAAAACAGAGAAAAAGCAGAGCTCTATGATAGCACTGATTCAGATTTAAATATGAATGCAATAAAGTACATAAATAACCATAAATATAGAGATGAATCAGAAATAATACTTCATTTCATTAATGTAAAATACTGAAATATGCTTATAGACAAAAATAGAAACAAACCAGCTAGGGCAATGATAGCTTATCTCTAAGAAGAGATGTGGCAACTGCATGCCTCTCAACTATCTTAAAATGAGGCTCGAAGGCCTATTTATTGTTGAGAAACAATGGAAAACCCTAAACATCCAAAAACCTAACCCTAGGAGATGAAGCGCCAAACTATGGGCCCCGTTTTGGGTAAATTGGTACATCAACTTCCCGAGGTCGCAACTTTGGCATACGATCTCTGTTTGACATGCACAATACCTAGTTAGAAATATCTATTCGAGGACTACAACTTTGGGATGAGAAACATGGTCCATGGACCCATGTTGCTCCCATTTTTCCCAAAACATGTCATTTAGGGCCTCGAAACGGCTCTGGATGTTCAGGACACAAAAAAACTGCTAAAAATAGTAAATTGTGCTACAATTAAGGAAAATGAAAAACTAAAAGAGACAGTTGTGGGGGTCCAAGTGGGATAGGTGGGTGGCCACCAACATCCACCTAGATCATTAGATTAATATTTCATAAATACATTATTCATCCAGAACACATATTGCAATCATAAATGAACAGAATTAAGTAGATAAACATAGGAATTCTTTGATAATCTTCTTTATTGATCTTCAGTTAGGATTTACAAACTCAAAACTAGCCTACACAGTCTATTGCAGGGGTTCATGCACTCAGCTGCGGACTCTAGCTAGGCCCCTACAGACTCAGCTGCAAATATTTTCTCTCTTATCTGACCCACTTCTCTGCCCCAAGACTTCCAAGACTTCATTCGTTATCCATCTGATTACATATTATGCCTTAGACTCTCTAAGACACGCCTATTTATACAATCCCATGGTCCACGAACCATGGGTGGATCTTAAAGCCAACTCAAGTTTACATAAACAAGGGCTAAAACCATTTTTTACTCCTAACCATCTACCCGCTCTGCATCCACAAATCACAGACTCTTTACATCATTTACAAAAATTACAACAAAACTTGGATTTTTAACCCCAAAAATGACCCAGGGGACCCCATCCTAATAAGCCCTCAAGACAAAGATTGTGAATCACCCTCGAGCCACTCGGTTGGTGTGGTGATATTGCTATGAAGATCCCCCAGCTCTACTTGAACTACATGAACTTCGACAGTGCTCTGAATGGCTAGGCACTTGACCTTTTCTACTAGTGTCTATATAGCTGGTCCTTTTGCGGCTAGCTTCAGTGTCTGTTGCATCTGCTACAAGCCTGCCAACGTCTCCTGAATGTTGGTCGTGACCTGGTAAGCTTCGTCTAACCTTAAGCAAGGCCTCCTTCTTCTGGGCTGCTTTTACCTGTGCAAGGAGCTGCTTCCCCTCCTACAACTTGGCTAGGTGCTGAGTTGGAGAAATTGAGCGCGTCATTACCTTGACTTCATCATACAACTTCTGTAGCTCCCTGGCCTCTCTATTTAGTTTCTGCAGGTTTGGGTCTTCCTGTAGAGTTGTCACCAACTCCATTTCCTACTCAAATAATGTTGTGTAATCTACAATTGTGGCATCTAGAGTGGCTAGTCCTTCCTTGATCGCAGCTCTGTGCTGCTCCTAGACTTCCGGCAGAGTCAAAGGCTGCATCTTTAATTGCAGCTCAGTTATCTTCATGTTGAGTTCAAATTGAACTCGACTAACCTCTGCCTTTTCTTCGCGCACACCAATGGCTAACTTCCTGACCTTTGCTTCTAGCTGTGCGTCCTTGGGAATATGGAGTTCAGGCATAGTTCTGCATGCCTCCACGAATGCTGACTCTAGTCATGAACTGTGCACCTAGAGCGCCTCCTTTTCTTCCAAAATTTGTATCTTCTCGGCAAACAGCTGCCGATTATTCACCTTGATCTTGCTGACAACACTAAGTGCTCGTTGTTCTCGAAGGCAAAGCTCTCCCACAATTCCATGTAATAATTCATGCAATTTCTCCAGTTGCGTCATGGCAAGGTTCAGGCCCATCTCCAGGATGCTACCAGTGAGGGCATGTTTTTCCTCGGTATCGGTGTGCACTGAACCTGTAGGCAAGGGGAAGACTCGCACATCCATCATCGGCCACAAAACTAGCTCCATGATAGTACTTTATTCTTGTGCTGAACTGCCCGCTGCACCACTCACTTTGCCAACATCTGCTTGGATCTTAGTTGCTTGGAGCTGCAACTCTCGAAGATCCTTTTGCACTCCTCCCAAGTTCTGAATGTACTACTGTTCCAACTGTTATAGTACTTATGTGGTGACATCGATGACTTTATCACCGATCTCATCAAGATCGGTTTCTGTGAGTGCCAGGGGCTCAACCTGTGTTTTGTGTTCCTTCTGCTTCTTCCTCGATCGAGCCTGTTGTTCTAACTCTCACCTTTTCACCACGAAGTGGGTGCGCTTCCCTTCCTCACCTCCACTGCCTTGACATGTTTATGTTTCTGTTGCTGTCGAAGGTGACTTGTCACCTTCCTAGGTCTTGCACTACTCCAGCTTTGCCTTCTCCTTGCCAGTTCGTTATTCCTCGAACCGAGCCTTTTCTGCAACATCTTTCTTCTTCTGCACATCCTGCTTGGCTGCCTCCTTCCTTTTCTTTGTGGCCACTCTTTGCACCTGTGCTTGGCCCAACAGTTAAATCTAAAGTGGCGCGCCACTCAGCTGGTCAACGCGCCACTACCTCCTACACATTGAACTCTATAACCAAATACGGCAAGTCATTCCACTTCTGTGTTGGATCCTTCCGCACTTGGATGTAAACTCTGTGGAAGTCAAATTTGAAAGTTTCATAGGATGCGTAGGTTGACAGCTGTGTATATAAGGTTGGGGACAACCTTGGCCATTAGTTAACTGTCATGCAAAGACTTTCTTCCATCAAGACCCAAAAAAGTCTCTATGACATTCACGGGGTCCTTCGTAGCCCATAGGGAGGCGAATTGCGTGGCCTCCGACAATCCTTTTTCAAACGGAGGAAATTGGCTGCCCTCCGGCAGCTCCCATGCAACCAACACAATGGAGAGCAACAACCAAGTGTAATGAAATGGCTTGGTGTCATCCTGGGCCTCGCGAAATTCGTTAGGAACTCTTGGCATAGGTATCTCGACCAATTAAATAGTACAAATTTCGTGCACTAAGCCGCTAGAGACATGACGGGTGCCAAAACTTCATTCGTGCAACACTTCCTCATCACCTCGCAAGCCAATATTTTCCCGGCCAATTGAGCCGCACAGTTGCTTATTGACAGGATGGAATACCCTCGCGCTTTCTTCACCAGTTTATAATCATTTTTCATGCGCTCAGCCAACTCCTTCTCTCCTCTCTTTCTGCGAAACTCCTTGGCCGGATTCAAACCTTCATGAAGTAGGTGGGTAATCCTGTGAATCAGCATATCGGTGATGGGTATAGGCCCTCCTAGACATAAACAACCATCATGCACCAAGGTGAGTAGCTGGCATATGCAAGTTGAGTTAATTGGGGTGAGGTGGTAATGTGTCACCCAAAGAAAGTTGAGCAGCCCGAATTTCTCAACACTGCGGGCCCATCCCTTTGTTTGCAGTGTTGTCACACATGTGCCTTCATAATATACTCATTTCATGAAGTTATACATAGCTAAGTGGGGGGACTTAGCATGATCCGCTAAGTTCCAGTCCTCCATCTTTAGTAATGGGACTCACACGAGCCCCAGACCTTCAAAAGGCACCTGCTCAGGTAGCAGGGGTGTGGAAATGAAAATTTCTTAGAGTTAAGGTCTTTTGGGACCTTTGCCTTTCCCTTCCTTAGAGGGATATACTGAGGGAGATTTTTGATGGTCTTTGCTCCTTCGTCATCAACATCTTCGGTTCCCTGGCCATCTTCTGCCTCCAGGTCTACAACCTTCTCTTCGACTTTTGTCGGCTACTTGTCTTTTTTTAGTGTAGGTGTCATGGTGTGCTTCCTGGGGGAAGTGCATATTTGTATCGGCTTCAAATACCTCTCCTTTGCCATGGATTTTTTTTGTTCTTAGCAAGCTCAGCACCGTGGGCAATGTAGGCATAACTTCTGGAGGTTGGTGGAAGTCATCCTCTCCACAAATAGCTCACGGGCTTCAAAAGAAATGTCTGTGTGGGTGAATAACTCTTCCCGAAACGCTCACTCATAAGCAACAAACAACAAATTTCAGAAAAATCTCCAAGTGTGCAAAGTGTTCTCTATTGGATTGGCACATGTAATTTATAGGGGTTTTTAAATTCAAATCCGATCGTTCCCCCCAAATTTTGACCATTAATGCTATTTTGGTGGTATATCTTCAAAGATTTTTGCCTTAAATGTCGCCAAGCCACTCCTCTTAACCATCTTCTGGATGTCAAGTCATGAACAATGACTCCAACGGTCACTTTCCTGCTGCGTTGCGCGTCACCTCCCTTGATGGCGCAGCTCCCATCGTGCAGCTCCATATGTTGGAACTCCATTATTTTCCACACAACCTAGCTACTACGTAGTCCTGCGAGCTTGGAAGTGTAGTTTATAGTCCCACGCTCCCTTGCAACTACCCGAAGCACTAAGAATGTCATGCTGCCATATAGTCATTGTGTAGGATCCCCTGTATACAGCTTTAATCGAATTTTGTTTACTCTTCTCAGAAAAGGTTCTCCATTCAACTTTGTGAGTTGAACTGCACCTCCATATGTAATTTCTTTGATAATATATGGCCCTAGCCAGTACATCTGAAATTTCCCTGGAAAATTAGTGAATTTACTATCATATAACAAAACCGGATCATTTACCTTGAACATGAGAAGCTTGATTTGTCGATCATGCTATGATTTTTCACATTCCTTCTGTAATTGCTATTGGAATCCAACCAAGAATCAATCTTCTTCAAGCTCCATTAGCTGCGTGAGCCGTTCCTCCAAGGCTATGCAATCTGCCATACCTGTGAGAGATTCTATGCACAAACTAGGCTCGATATACTCCATTGGCATCACAATTTCTACACCATAGACCAATCTGAACGATGTTTGTCTTGTTAGCTTCTTGTAAGTAGTCCTATATTCCCATAGTACTTTCGGTATGCACACATCCAGTCATTTCTTTGTGCGTTGCAGATCTTCGTCAGTGTGTTCTCCAAAATCTTGTTGAAGGCCTCCACAGTTCCATTCACCTGTCGGTGATATGGTGTACTCTTCTGATGATAAACCTGGAATTCTTTGTTAGTGCGTTGATTGTCTCGTTTAGAAAGTGTGTACCTCTGTTGCTCATCAATACTTTCAGGCAGCCAAACCTAGTTAAGACATATTCAAACAAAAAATTCGTTGTTGTAGCCCCTGTACAATCTTTAACTGGTTGTGCCTCTACCCATATGGTTAGATACTTCGTCGCGGTGATGATGTAGTGTGCACCTGGCTTCTTTCCTAGGGGTTGAATTGGCCCAACAAAATCAATCACCCATTTTTTAAATGGCTGCAACGATACTTGAGGATTCAGTGGAAACTCATCCCTTCGCGATGGCCTGCTAGTTCTTTGACATGCATCACATGCCCTATAATATGCTTTGGAATCTTTATGCAACGTAGGCCATCATAGAACTGCACACAAAATCTTCTGCGAAGTCGCTTTTCCCGCATAATGTCCTCCTGCAGCCCCTCCATGAGCTTCAGCGAGAATGCTATTTCGCTCAAAATATGGAACATATCTTTGCAATATCTCATATGCACCCATCTTGTACAGATGTCCTACAATCACTGAGAAGTCCTCCACGTGCACTACTAGTTCCTTCTTTTGCTGACTTGTATACCCTTCCGGTGCCATCCCTCTAGTTAAAAAGTGGATAATATTTGCAAAATGATTATTTGCTTCATGCGCCATGAATAGTTGCGCATCTCGCAGACCTTCCTCCAAAGTAGTAGGCTCTTCTCCTATTTTAATCTGTGATAGATGGTCACAACCCGCATTTAACCTCCCTGACTTCACAATCACCTCAAAGTCATACTCCTGAAATAAAAGTAGCCAGGGAAAATTTTAAGAACCCCCCTAAATTTACATGTATAATAAATGGGCGAATCTCCATGGTATATAGGAAAAATGGAAGGCGATTTTATCAATAATATGATATGTATATATAATTTTTTGGCGAATCTCTCACCAGGAATGGCGAATATTTTACCCAATTATAAAATCTTGTGTTTATTGAATACACAAATGAAATCATTGCATTTCTTTAAAATATCTTTTGAAATCAAAATTACCGAAATTACATATCTATAACCTAGTGGGTGTAGGATAAAATTCACCCGTGCCATTCACAGAAAACATGAGAAAAAACCTAATACTATATATAAAACCAAGAAAAATTCAAATTCATCACTTCTAGGGACCTTGTAACCACCCTGCCAAAACACAAGTATGTTCCTGTTTGCAATTAGAAAAATTACCCAAATTACAATCCGTTTACTCCAGCATATGTTGGAAAGTTATAGAAGGATGACTAGTGCAATCAATCCATTCCTTTTAGCCCTGGATTTGTTTCAGTTTAAAACAGAAGTATACAAATATACTTGTCCAATGTCTATGCTTTAACCATTCACCTTAAGATGTTTTTACAATATAATTTCCTAAGTCTATTTAATATCTTCATTATCATAAAAACCAACCTATATCCATCTTAACTCCACATCTACCACTCTTAGGGGGATGAAATCTATTTATCCCTCTGAGCACTTGGTAGACCGAGAATTAAGATGGATCTAATATGATAGAATTTCCCCTTTAAATAGTTTATGCTCACATGAATACCATGGTATTACCATGGGTCAATACCATGGGTTATCATAAACCTAGAGCTTAAAAATTACTATTAGTAATTTATAAAAATTAATAAAATTAATAGTTGATTTTTATTTTATTTTTTATTTTAACCAAGCTAAAATGTTTAACATACATTAAATTACAACATCCATTTTTACTCTTGATCGGATCAAATATTTTTTCACTCTATGCTAGTTTCCATATCACTATATTTGATACCTCTCGGGGGTTAGTAGATCCAGAGTAAAGATGGATCTATGCTGGTTTAATTCCCCCATTTAAATAGGCTACATTGCAGGTGAATACCATGTGTCAATACCATGTGCCATTTTGGTGAATACCATGGGTCAATACCATGTGCCATTTTTATTTTTATTAATACTAATATCAGTGTTAATAATGTTTTTTTGCATGGTATTAATAACAATCTAGTCCATGGTATTTGTCCCATAGTATTTTGCCCATAGGTTTCACCTAAATATAACGCATTTTTTGAGTGTTTGTAAATATAAGGTGACTTATGGAGTAAATATAAAAAAATTGTTTTATTTGTTTACCATACCTCTCGTTTATTTATATTTTTATTAATTTACCATACCTCTTTTACAAATATGGTATTTGGCCCATAGGATTCACTTAAATCTTGAGCCTTCATAAATAGAACGAGGGTTATGGACTAAATATAAAAAGAGGTTTTATTTATTTACCATGCGTCTAGTTTATTTATATTTTTATTTATTTACCATACCTTTTGAGTAAGTATAAAGAGACGTTTTGTTTATTTACCATACCTCCACTTTACTTATATTTTTATTTGTTTACACCCTTGCATGTATATAAGGTGACTTACAGAGTAAATATAGAAAATGTTTTATTTATTTACCATACCTCTCATTTATTTATATTTTTATTAATTTACCATACCTCTTTTATAAATATGGTATTTGGGCCTTTGGCCCATAGGATTCACTTAAATAAAACCTATTCTTGAAAATGGGCGAATGGATTCACTTAAATAAAACCTATTCTTGAAAATGGGGGAATGGAAGGTTGTAACTCCTAATTTCAAGGGCTAAATTTACCTTTTTTACCCTCTCCCTTAAAATAAGGTGGGCTATTTGAGGTGATTTGTAAAAATGTACTATGATACAAAATATTCGCCCACTAAAAATTTAAAACCCCTTAATTTCGCCAAAGGGCGAACATTCGCCCCTAAAATTTTCTATGACAGTAGCCATCTACAGATCTTCCCCCCAACACAGGCTTACTGGTCAGGTATTTCAAGGAAGAGTGATCTGTGTACATCTTGAAATGTACGCCCAACTGATAGTTCCTGAATTTTTGAAGCACGTACACCATAGCCTATCTTTCACGCTCCGTTGTTGAGTAATTCTTCTCTGCCTTTAGTAGTTTCCTACTCGTGAAGGCTATAGGGTGTTCTATCTCTCCTTCACCGACTATGTTAACGCTACTCCCAACACAATGCACGAGGCATGGACATGTACATGGAATTCCTTCTTTCAATCAGGGAAGACCAAGATCGACGCAGTGACCATCTTCTCTTTAAATACTTCCAAACTGCGCTGACATTCTTCATCCCAACAGAATGTAGTGTCCTTCTTCAACAGTTTCTCCATAGGCACGGTAATTTGAGCGTATTCTTTGATAAACTTCTTTTAATATCTTGTATGTCCCAGCTTTGCGCACAACTACTTAACTCTCCTCGGGGCCTCCAAATTCACTATCACCATGATCTTGGCAGGGTCCACCATTAGGCCTTGCTTGCACACCACATGACCCAGCAAGATCCAAAGGGGACATGGAATAAACACTTCTTCAGATTCAACTCGATCTGGTCTGCGACACGTATCCAACATCAGGTGCAGACTTGCTACATGGCACTTTACTAAACCAAACACTGTCCAATCATCAAATTACACTTCCAAGAACTTACAAATGAACTCCTTGAATGGTGCGATGACTACAGGATAAAATATCACAGGTGCATTCTTGAGTCCAAATGGCATTACAGTGTACTAAAAACATCCCTATTCCGTTGTGAAGTTTTTTTTGCTCCTATGCTTTGGCAGGATCTTAATGTGATGATACCTAGAAAAACCATCAGTGTATGAGTAGGCCTCCTAGCCTCCAACGTTGTCCAATACTTCATCTATAAATGGCGTCAGGAATGGGTCATGGACGTAGGCATCATTAAGCTTCCTCAGATATATGCAAATCCTTATCTCACCTTTTTGTTTCTTCTCCTGAACCACCATCAGGCTCACCCAATCATATTATTCTACTGGTTCTATGATGCTTGCTTCCAGCATCTTATCCAACTGGAAGAAAAATTTTCCTTGTATTTGGGATTAAGGCAATACGGTCATTGTTTAATAGGCTTCGTGTCCGAATTCAAAGAAGTCTTCATAACACCCAAGTCACCTATTACGCCCTTCAGGTTTGAAATCTTGGTAGGAAAAAGGTCCTAGTATTTGCAAAGTAACTCAACGATTCTATCCACTGTCGCATCATCCCAGTAATCCCCAATCTTCACAAATTTTGGTTCCGCTTCAGTACCAATGTTGACTCGCCTTTTTTCCAATGGCGCGTGATGTCCGGGTTATCTATTTGCATATCTTCAACCTTGCGATGCCCTTCTACCTTAGGAATATTCATATTTCTTGGACTGTCATCCTCTTCTTAAGCTGTTACATTATAACATTCTTGCACATGGCGCAGCTAGGTGATCCAATCTAGTTGAGCCCATTCCAAAGTTTCTTGCGGTGTTCTGAAGATAACCGCCTTGATCTGCTACAATGATTCATCAATGGTTGTGAAGCCATCCTCAAAACTGAATGTCAATAAGAATCCTTCCCTTAATACATCCCACCCCGTGGTGCCATGGCGGAGCACTGTTTCCATATACCAATTCATAGGACTTGTATCCAAAGTGCGGAAAAATAAGTGCACCCACTCTGGTTGTGGCTCCATTCCATATGCTTTAGTCCATTTCCCTAGGAGATCGCGTGGATCATCTCTCCCATCATATTTCTCAGTCAATTGAGTGTTAGGTTGACCAAACTACAATCTCATCATTCTTCTATAATCCTGCCATCCATCAAAGCTATCATTATGCATACCCCACCATCGTGCAGGATTAGCGCGCAGTGCCAAGTCTAACGCTTGGAAGCACTAATGGTCATGAACTTCATGCTCAAACGCATCCAAAAATTTATCCACGTCTGTTAAACCATCATAATAAGGTAAATTCCTTACCTCTGATGAAACTTAGCACAACGATTTAGTCATCATGTTGCAGTGCAGTGTAGAGACTTCATGAAGGCAATTCTCCCAATACTCCAACTCTTCATCCGAATTAGAGGTGCAAGAACTCTCCCAGTTCCATGCAATTCATCCATCTACTATTAGATTGATCTAGGATTGATCTTGCACTGTTATTTTGTAGATCTGATCGAAGTCATCCTCACTTTCTTCATAATCACGGACCGGTTCAGTGTAGCATGCCCCTTGTGCACGGTCTAATGACACTACAACTCAAAGCGATTTCTTTTTAAATGGCATTTTCCTCTTATTCAAGTAGATGACTCCATTCATGTCAATGGCCCAATCAATTTCGAGGAGCACGGGGTATGGATTACTGTCATCAATGATCTTTATTACTTCAAAATCAGCCAGCGCGCTCGCACCTTCTATATCCACTGTTACCCCATGTAGTCATCCAATAGGGATGAGATTCTGCTTTTTTTCCATTCTAAGCTAGATCAAAGACCACTGCAGCGTGGGTCTCTGCACTCTCCCAAGTTTGTTTTGGAAAAACGTTTGCATCTGACCCCAGGTCCAAGATAGCGTGGTCCATCTCGTAATCTCCTATCTGCGCAGTGAGTCTCATCTCACACCCTGTTCTTGCCTTATGTTTGCCAATTTTTCTAACTACGCGGTGTCCATTAGGGACGTTTTCTTTCTCGGTGCACTTTTTTATTAACTCCTACAGGAATTTCATAGATTTTCTATCGTGCATCAGTTTCATGTAGGTCTCCAAGAACGTGGTAAGCGTAGAGGGATCAACCTTTGTAGGTGTGCTGATTTCTTGCACTTTGTTCTGACTTCCTAAGGTGGATGCCTCAGCAAATATTTTCTTGGCCTCCATAAATGTTTCCTTGGCGCACGCCAAATCAAAACCAGCTTCTTTTTCTGTGGCCTTGCAAACCCATCCATCCTCTTAAGGTTGCTTTCCCTTATCATCGCTAGTCGTTATTCTGCTTCTTAGGACTATATTCACATTTTGATCCTCTTCATGGGGCTCAGATCTCATCATTTGTAAGTTTTGCGTAGGTCGCTCAGGCTATGCCTTTTTTTCCTACATCTTAGCTATCAACACATGGAATTCTTTTATAGTGTGGTCAAACTGGCTACAGTATTGACATGATGGGCATGTAGGATTCTGACACTCCCATGTGCAGTGCCCTGGCATTCCAAAGTTATAAAAAATAACCTGACCTCGGCCTGTACTAGGCCCTCCTCCTCCTCGACCTCATCCTCGTCCTTGATACCCTCCATGTGCTTCTCTGACACCTTGCTCTGGAGGCTAAGTTTCTACTTACATTCAGTAGGTAGGAATTCTTTCCATCATCAGTTCATAGCTACGACAGTGGCACTCATCATGGCCCACTAATTTGCAGAAGTTGCAGAACAACTATTGTGGTGTCTGAATAAAATTTTGAAGCAAATGATAATTATTTGTTGCGTGTTTTCCAACCACCTGACAAATAGCGCACCATAGCACGACCCCATACTCGGTCCTGCTGGAGATTCTGGTCTTAGGGGAATTGGTCCCCCTCCTGTGATATAGTTCACAAATACAGGACAATGGTCTTTATCATGCCCTTGACTCTTACATTTCAGGCACCAGGTTTCCTCGCATACATCTGGCTTAGCCTCCTTATCTTTCTTGAAGCTCTGCAATTCTAAGTATAGGCTTTGTAACTGAGAATGAATTTGATGTACCCCCAAGGTCACATCCTACATAGGTGTCATGTGCAACCTCATTGCGATTTCTAGGGCTTCTGCCTGAGTTCCTATCTTCTGCTGCGATAAAGAAATCCTTAGGTGGGGCAGAAGTGAGCATATAAACCACTCGTGATGCTGACCACCTGTGAGATGCATATTAGCTTCTCGAAGTACACATTATAGCCTTTAATCTAACTCCCAAGGTGTCTCATCAACCCTCATCATGATTTCCTTAAATCGAACCACTGACTGTGGGTGAGACTTAGGCTTACTAAACTCTTTGTTTAAAGCAGCCTTAATTTCTTCTAGCATTGGAGAGGATGGTCAAAACAATACTTAATATACCACGTTAGCGCACGATCTTGCAGAGAGGCAACCAATTGCACCTTCTTTATATTATCATCAACAATATCCTGCACTATCCTCACAACATTCACAACAAACCAGAACTGATATGTGTCTTCACTCCCTATACCTTTGAAAATTGGCAACTTCGTGGTGTTCGACATGTTGAATGGTGGCGGTGGTGGTGGAGGTGTGCACGAAGGTGTATGCGGTGGAGGTGGAGGTGGAGGTGGAGGTGGAGTGGAGGGATGATGTTTCCACGGAAATTTTGTCTTATCAGCTGGACAACACTCCGCAGTGAGGCATGTACCACTCCCTCATCTTCACTCGAAGGTGGTCCAATCAATGGGCTATATTCACAACCTGATTTCTCTCGATCTCTAAAGATTTTTCCACTTTGTGTAGCTGCAAACATCAAGGCAATGGCATAACCCATTCCTCACACAAGATCATCTTAATCCAGGTATTCAAAGACCTCAAATACTTACCTCGATGTCCTTTGAAGAAGCACCACTCTACTTTGTTGTAGCTGACTGAGGTATCAACTGCGAATTCTGTAACAAATCCTCCAATAATTCGATCAAGTCAGTGATCAACAACCCAAACGATTTTGTCTTCAGAATCTTCTAATCGTCGTACCAACTCTGGAGTCCAAACTATTGGACCTTTAAGCTTCCACCTCCCTTGGTCATCTGCCAACTTAGTTATCCACTCGTATAATTCGATTGGGAAGGTGTAGAAGAATATTTTGTGTATTTCTGTATACAAATATCTATCCAAACACTGATCCTTTGACAAACATGGATTCTTGTTCTCCTGTGTTGTGAATTCGTGAATCTTTCTATCCAACCACTTTTCAATTTCCTTCTTGGTCAGATTCTAGTGATGTGACATCACACATCTCCTTCAAGCAGATCTAGTCCTAACAATGAAACCATTTATTGTCTTAGGGGGTCTTGAACCAGGTTCAGAGTTAATTGCGCCAAAGAAACCCTACACTACTAGCCCTTTTGGCAACAACCCGCATAGCGCAGACTGCAGTCTCACCTGAAGCAGTATGGGGGGATGCTGGAACCAAGTTTCCACATCCAGAGATCAACGTGATGTCTTTTATTGCCCTAGATCTGCCTTCGCGTAGATCTATAAGCCTTTAGGGCTCAGTACTGCAACTCCCTTTAAATAGCCTCTAGACCTCTGCAAAGGTGTACGATTGGTCTTTATTGACCCTTAACAGTCGAATCATCCACTTACATGCACCAGAAAATAGCCCTAGATATGAGCTCACGTAGATCTACTTAAGTATTTAATAAACATAACAGAATGTATCACAATCTTCGCGAAAGTACTTAACATGCAGTGCGTAAAGGTTTAAGACTTATTCCATAGATTCTCACATCATTAGATTAATATTTCATAAATACATTATTCATCCACAACATATATAGCAATCATAAATGAACATAAGTAAACATATAAACACAAGAATTCTTCGATAATCTTCTTTATTGACATTCAGTTAGGATTTACAAACTCAAAACTACCCTGCGAACTCAGCTGTGGGGGTCCACGCACTCAACTGTGGACTGTATCTAGGCCTTTGCGCACTTAGCTGCAGAGCCTTTCTCTCTTATCTGACCCACTTCTCTGCACTAAGACTTCCAAGACTTCATTCGTTATCCATCATGACCTATTATGCCTTAGACTCTCTAAGACACGCCTATTTATACAATCCCATGGTCCACAGACCATGGGTGGATCTCAAAGCCGACTCAACTTTACATAAACAAGGGCTAAAACCGTTTTTGACTTCTAACCATCTATGTACTTCGCATCCACAAATCACGGAGACTTTACATCATTTACAAAAATTACATCAAAACTTGGGTTTTTAACCCCAAAACTGACCCAGGGGACCCCATCCCAACAAGAACTATATGACTTTTAACTTTTATGTTATATGCCATCATTATGTTGTATATTTCTTATATTGTTATATATTAAATTTTATATTTCTTAGATAGTTATGTTACAAGCTATATATTGTTATGTTATGCTACATGCTATATTGATCTATGTAAAATTGTTATGTTATTGTTGTATGTTATGTTTGGTTACTGCTATGTTATATATATTATTATGCAATGTATATTGTTGTATTATTGTTATTATTATGTATTGTTACTATTAGAAAATTCCAAGCATGCCATTACAACTATATGGCTTTTAGCTTTATAAAATGGGCTAATGTACTTAAGGAATCATATTTATAATCAATCTAACAATTCTTTATCATTCAAAATTAATTTTAACTAATTTACATTTCAAGTTGTTTATTGGAAGATGGTAATTAAATGTTAAATTAGCATAGATAGAAAATTCTATTTGTTGATAGATGCATTCCATAATAAAATAAAAAAATTCCTCGAAACATGTCAAATATTTTGTTTAATGGTTCAATTCATCGTCATCAAGAAAAAAATAAATCTTGAATATAATACAATGTTATTAAAAAAATAAACCAGAAAAATTATTCAAAAAAATAAACCATAAACAAAGTTAATGTATGTCCAAAGACGAAACTATATGAAGTCAAAATTGTCCAACAATCCATTCTTTCAAAAATGGCAGCACATGATACTGAACATATATGTAATGGAACCTTGGGACCAAAACTAGAAAATAATGGCACCTCATGCCCAACACACATAATAGTACCTTGTACCCAAATTAATACATCCTAGCCAAGATACATAATGGATTAATCATAAAATCATATGTTGTCTGCATACAAATAAAATAAAATAAAATGAAGCATATCAGTTTTAGGTGCAAGACAATGTTGTTTCCAGCATACGAATATAAAAAACATTAAAAGCATATGATCAATGCATACAAATATAAAAAATCATATTAGTACTGGTACAAGCTACATGGTACAACAATATAAAAAATCATATTAGTACTATTACAAGCTACATGGTAAACAATAATAAGAAAAAAATATAATGTAAGGAGTGGGAATGTTGATGTAGTTCTACATTCAAATTTATTTTTGGTTATGAAATATGTATTCCATTGTAACCACCAAATCCAACAACCACCATTGTTTGAGGCAAGCACTAGAATCACACCCTAGAGATTAGATACTAGAATCACACCATGGGGATTGGATAGAAATGTGTTAAAACATATCCTCATAAACAAAAAATAGCTTGTTCAAGCAATTATTAAGAAAATGGGTACAAGTAAATGCTAGCTCAAATTATGAAAGATTAGTGAAATATCTAGAATCCACTTAGATCAAGTTTGCATTTACCAGTGATTTTCTTACAAGTAAATTTTATAAAAGGCACAACTCTTAATTTCTTATATTTTTGCTCTCCATGGTGTTGCAATGGAAACAAAGTGTTTGATATACCAATTCTTCCATATGGGTATTTCCACATATTTTACAACTTTTAAATATTATTCATACAAGAAATATTAACATCTGTGTGGAAGTATTTCACATGCTATATGAGGATCATACTTACTATCATTACAAATAGACTTAACCTCAATACAATTTCCATTACAGACTTGATGCCTAGGAAAGGATAATCAATAATAGTACAAAATGCGTTAAGAGTATATGTAGATTTAATATGGTTGTATACCCTGTGGTGAATGAGAATTTAATATTGTAACTTAATGAGTATTTAATACTGCAACTTGAAGTGAGGAACCTAAAAGTCCTCAATTCAATATCACCTATGGATACTACTACCCAAGAGGTCTCTAAATGTAATTTTCTAACCCACAAACAATTCCTTGTGAGAGTTAATACTGGAAGCCTACATGTCAACCTATGATGAGAATTGCATATGACCATAAGGTGCAACAATACTAAATAGCACAAGTAGGTGACCAACTATAAATGACATCATATATATATATACAAAAAGTAAATATTTTCTTGTTTATGTTTTTCTATGTGCAATTAACTTCCTTTTGGCCAAAACTTACACATTTAAAAAGAGGCTTGAAAAACCACATTTAAAAAGAGGCTTGAAAAACCATGAACAAAATTATAGTAGGAGAGTTGAAAAGGAATGGTTAACCCTATTCAAAAACAAGAAGTCACACTTGAGAAAGGATTAAGAGAACAAGAGAAGGGAAGAGTGCACTCAAAGGGAATATGAAAATGTCCCTTGTAAGGAAACCCCCCTTTTAGGTTAAACCTAAACCAGTTCACAATTTCATTTGTCAATTGAATTAAACAAATACAAGAGAGTAGTTATCATAACTTTACACTGGCCATAGAGACATTGTTACCACTGTGATATCAATATTGTCATCTTCATCATGCCTATGTTGTCAATTCTATCATGCCAATAATGTCAGTACTATTATGCTAACACTGTAAATAGTCAACAACATTATTTTTATCATAGACATAGAGGGGTATTGTCATAACATGTAGGTTTCTATAATGAGGTTGCTGCCATATATGTAGATTACTGATTCTTATCTTGATTACTTGACAAGGTTTCTACATATATATCTGAAACAATACCTCTAGGAAACAATATTTAAAGGAATGGTTAACTCAATTCAAACACAAGAAGTCACACCTGAGAAAGGAGCAAGAGAATAGGAGAAGGAAAGAGTGCATTCAGAGGGAATATACAAATGTCCCTTGTAGGGAAACCCCCCCTTTAGCTTAAAAATAAATAAGTTCACAATTTCATTTGTGAACTGAATGAAAAAAATACAAGAGAGTAGCTATCATATCTTTTCACCAGCCATAGAGACACTATTACCACTGTCATATAAATATTGTCATCTTTTTCATGCCTATGTTGTCAATTCTATCATGCCAATATTATCACTACTGTTATGCGAACACTTTCAATAGTCAACAACATAATTTTTATCACAGACTTAGAGGGATACTGTCATATCATGTCAGTTTATATCATGAGGTCTTTTCCATATATGTACATTATTGATTCTTATCTAGATTACTTAACAAGGCTTTTCCATATAAATTTGAAACAAGACCTTAGAAGGGTTTCTCCTCAAGGATGCTGGTGAAAAGAACCCTATATATATATATATATATATATATATATATATATATATATATATATATATATATATATATATATATATATATATATATATATATATATATATATATATATATATATATATATATATATATATATATATATATATATATATATATTTATATTTCCACAGCAAAATTTCTCTACACATGATGTCAAACTAATATACCTATGATGTTGATGTTATACCAATTTGATTCCATGAATAGATACTAAGAGAACCATCGATTCCATATAGATTATAGAGAATTATGTAGAGGAACAATTATGAATGATGGGAACTGATGCAGAGGAGAAATAGCATAAGTACTATATTTTAATTCCAATAGAACCATAATGTAGAGAGCCATATCATGCAGAGATGCAATTACAATTGTTATAGTGAAAGATACCATACTAATGTGAGAGATGTAATATAAAAAAGAGTGAGACCATATATCAATTTTGAGCGAGAGAGACCTTAAGTGATAGGTGTTATTACAATGACCATATAGAGATATCGTTGCCATGAATGTGAGTGCTATGGTGATGTGAAATTCCTGAAGGAGAAATACAAGTTGTGTAGAATGTATGCACCTCGCCCAAACTAGGGATTCAGAAAACAATATTGTTTAAGGGAACTTGTAGCCTATAATGAAAATTTACCTTCTAGGGAAACCCGCCATTTAGGTGAATTTCATCCATTTAAGTAGTGTGGGATTTGGTATCCTAGGTTACAAGAGTTTCCCTTCCTAGGTTACAAGAGTTTCCCTTCCGAGTTCCTATATTTGACTCATCTTGAGTGTTGACCTTGCAGATCCAAAAGACAACTCAAGTGTAATGACACTAAAGTAACAATTTAATTGGTAATTGAAGTGGATTTCAATAACAATGTTTTATTATGAACAAATAAGGTAGAAAAAAAATACCACAAAGGCCTGGTCACTTGTTGAGCAACAATAATCAATGAAAGACTTGATGGGTTTGTGGTTGGGAACACATAATATAAAGAGAACAAGGAGATGCATTCATGTCCTAAGAGACGTTGCATCAAATATATTGGCCAATCATTATTTATATATAACAACAAAAATCTAAGCCAATAAATGTTCCCTTCAAATTAAAAAATGGCATCGAAAATGAAATTTGTTGATTCATTGCCATTAAATGATATCAAATATTTACTGACGGGTTACTAAACAATGCATAAAAAATATACACTCTAGAAAGATTTTTATATTTTGTTGGGAAGAAAGCAAAGAGCTATAACATACACTTTTCACATCATCTTCCAAGAGAGATAACATGGAAAATAAATTGACTAAAATACAAGGAATGATTCAAGAGGGAGATTACATATCACAATTGTTAGAAGAAAATCCAGACCCTAAAATATCTAGACCAAATAGAGGCAAGGGAGTATTTTGGAAGCAAAGAAGGAATTGAATAAAAGCAGAAAACAATAATTTCACATTTTTACATAGCCAAACCACACAATATATGAGTTTTAACAAGATATTATTATTAATAATAAGGGAATAAAAGAACCCAAAAACCCAATCCATAATGTCAAAGACTTGCAGTGTCAAAAGCATTTGATAAATTGTTTGTTTACAACACTATAGGGTTCATTTGAAACATAAATATAGGCCTTTATTAATATGGTATTTAACCTGTTTGTGAATAGTTTTCAACCTATTAAAATTAGAGCGTCACCTCCACACACTCACTCAAACTAGGGATTCTCTAACCAGTATTGTTTAATGGAACCTGTAACCTATAATGCAAATGTAACTTGTAGGGAAACCCCCCCTTTAGGTGAATTTCATTCATATGAGAAGTGTGGGAAGTGGCAACCTAGGTTACATGGGTTTTCATTTTGAGTTTCCATTGACTCATCTTGAGTGTTGACCTTGCAAATCCAAAAGACAGTTCAAGTGGTAACATAACTAAAGTAGTAGTTGAATTGGTGATTGAAGTGGATTTCAATAACAATTTTTCATTATGAACAAATAAGGTAGAAAAAAAACTACTACAAAGGCCTAGTCACTTGTGGAGCAAAAATAATCAAATAAATATTTGATAGGCTTATGTTTGGGAACACCTAGCACAAAGAGAACAAGGAGATGCATTCCTATCCTAAGATGTGATAACCCCACCCATGGTTCTCTCACAAAATGCATTGTAAATAATTTTTACAAATATATGAAATTAAAAAAAAGAAAGGGACTCAGTCAAAGGGACACAGTTTCTAGAACCATGGAGGTGGATTGCTTGCTTGGCATGATTAAGGTTTTGTTGTGGAGAGGAAGAAACCTGCACTGTTTGGACAACCATTGGAAGCTAGTTGGTGCATGAATTAATGAACTAGTTCTTAATTTAAATGGTACAAAGCCCATGTTGCTTGAAAAATGGTAAGAAGAAAAGAGGACAAAAAAATAAAAAGGAAACCACACAGGGTAAGAAAGGGAGGACAGGGAAGTAAATGCGATACCATGAAGGTAGAGATGATGGGGACGAAAAGTCCCTATAGAAAAAGTAGAAGAAACTAGCAGAGGCATTCAAAAAAGGGGTAGGAAGTGAAAAACAATTAGAAGAGGAAGCGGAAGAAGAAATAACAATTCAAGCATCAAAGAAATAGATAACACTGGTTCGATGAACATGCAGTGCAAAAGAGAAGAGAAGAGAAGGGGATTGGCTCTCAGGTTCCTTAGAGGTTGTGGGTTGAGCTGCTAGTCTCTGGAGCCTTGCAATAGCTTGGGTACTATTAACGGTGTTGGATATTGCCAATGTACAGGGGATCTCCCCGATATAAGGTCCCAATTAGACCTCACACTATTTGGTGTGGGATTCCCTTCCGCAATTCAACCGGTTGTCATTTACTTAAATATATGCCTTAGATTTAGCTATTAGCATGAGATAGAAGTGAAAATGTCCTTATGAATTAGCAAGTGAGTGCACCTTGTGACTGTTCAATTGCAAATGTATCAAGGTTCTCTTACTGTGAGAGGGGGAAATTGAGCCTCTAAGAGAGAAGTAATAGTACTAACCTAATGGAGACACACATGAATAAGAAATATTTTTCTAACATCTAGTGAGGTATTTGGCATGGATGTGAGGATTATTATAAACGTTAGAACGCATTTCTAATAAGTTGAGCATAAAAGTCACTGAAATAGTTAAATTACTCCAATACAGGTGAAAGAAAACATGAACCATCAACATTCAAAGAATATTATTAGAAACATCCACAATTCATGTGTGATAATGTGATGTCCAAGAAGGCTTTGATATTAAGAAAAAGTTCCAAGACACATAAATACAATGAACATCACTAGCTCTAATAGTGGAGCGTTAGAGCCACTACTTTCTCCCCAAAAGTAATAACTTTGTCTCTCTAATGCCTTATGGGAGAAGCCAAGGTTAAAATTCCTTTACATGAGAAATGAGGATCCTTTTATAACTTGAGGCATGACCTTTCACATCCCCATGACTCTTGACTTTCCAACTCCTAATGATCTTTGGACTTCCCATGACTTTTGGAATTACATATGAATTTTGATATTACATGTATTTTGGACTTCCATGACTCTTTTTTCCATATATGACTCTTGGAATTCCATCTATTTATCTTTACAATGATTACAACATTACATCATGACTTCCACGTCATCATATGATGAAGACATGACATGTCATTATCCTTGATAACTGAGACTAATAGTGGCTGATGACATGGACTTTCTTCAGTGGTGACATGGCTTCCACTTGTGTCTTCATTCTTCATGCAACCTCTGATCCTTTATTTCTTCACCCTCCAAAGGGTCTTTAATCTTGGAGTCTTCAGGGTTCTTTGATGATCAATATTTCAATGTGTTCTTTATTCTTCAATGCTTCCCTGATTTTCATCCTTTACCCAATATTTTGCATGTGTGCTTTCCATGCTGCTCCTGGAATACCTTTAGCTATAAATCACTCATGACAAGAAACCATCAGCCTGAAAATATCCTAGTCTAACATGTTTTATGTAGATTTTTTGTTAATTCCTTTTCAGTGCACTTTGGAAAGAGAAAGGAGAGATTTTGGGTGCAATGGAACACTTCGAAAGGCTAAAGGGTTGAAGGGGGGAGGCTTCAGGGCTTCGACATGCACTCATGCACTCAAGAGAAAGAGATAATCAAGGTAGGGAATGTGGCACAAGTATGAAGGATGAAGGGGAAGGCTTTAGGCTTCCCAAGCGAGTTGTGCGCTCAAGGGAGAGAGGGGGCACATAGGGTGCATTCCTAAAGGTTGAAGGCTGAAGGATGAAGGACTTCAGGTTGTGCTCATGTGCTCAAGAGGCCTAAGAGGGCACATGGCACAAGTTTGAAGGCTGAAGGGTGAAGCTTCTTGCCTTTGGAGTGCATTCGTGTGCTCAAAGGGTCAGGAGTGAGCATGGTACACTTTGGAAGGATGAAGGGTTGAGCATAAGGCCTTCAGGGTGCACTCATGTGCTCAAGGAGGGTGCACTTCTTCGAGTCAAAGGAGTACACTTAAAGGAAGACTTGGTTTCTTGAAGGGTGTAGTTCGGAACAAGGAAGGGGAAAGGGATTAGGGAGTGCATTTTGTGCTCTTAGAGGGTGCATGGTGCACTTGAACAATAAATGATTCCCAATCAAGGATTTAGAATGTGCTCATACACTCTTGGCCTTAATGGATTCACTTTGAAACCAAAGTTTTTCTATGTTTGGAAAATAGAAAAAGGGGCGAACATGATGAGGTTTAGACATAAAACCATGTCCAAAACATACCATGTCATCGATAAAACTTAGACAAGCTTGAAAAATGATAAGTATACATCAAAACACCACTTTGCATTGATTCCCCAAGTATAATAGGTGAAATGTGTGTGATTGCGACCAGAAAGTATCATTTTATAACAACAAAGATGTTGCAACCACGAAATACACCAAAGATGTTCTACTCAATTTGAATACACTTGAGAATAGTCTAGAACAATTGAAGCATATAGGATGACATGAAACGACATTTGATTACCAAGGTGACACTAGACATGACGATAAAATAGGCTCCAAAATTTGAATGTAGTGAAATTTTTCGAGGGTGTTGTAGCAACGACAATAGGTCCCTAGAGGCTATGGGTTGAGATAGGATCCCTGGAACCCTATCACAACTTGGGTCCCTTTAGGATATGGGTTGAGACAAGGTCTCTGGATCCCTGTAATAGCTTAGGTCCCTGGGGTTGTGGGTTGGGATGTAATCTCTAGAGCCCTGTAATAACTTGGGTCCCCTGGAGGCTATGGGTTGAGATAGCAGGCTTTGGAGCCCTGGACAACTTGGGGAGAGGCTAATTCTAAAGCAACATGGGTCGAGACTCGTCTTGAGGAATCTCCTCAATACTCAAAAGAACATGTGGAAGTTCTTGTAGGTTTTAACCATGTATAAAAATTATGTGCAGAGGAATTCTAAAAAATAGAAAATAAACAATGACGAGAATATAAAAAGAATACGCAGATATTTCCCCTAGATCCAAAAACCAGGACTACCAGATTGATTTTTCATTATTTTCCTTTCAATGTTATAGGTGTGTCCAGGCCTATTCATGTGTGTCAAGACCTCCTCTATCTATGAAGGCCTCTTCTATCAATAAGTGTAAATACCTACTATTGTTTAAAGGCCTCCCTCTCTCCCTCGTCAGGGTGAGGTAACGTGGGAGGAGACAATATATATACATGTTGAAGCATTCATAAACCTTAATCCATTAACCCTGTATTATAACATAACCGTAGTTCCCTTGACCGGATCTACAAAAGACCATGTGAAGAAAACCATGTTGCCCAAAACCATGTGTGAAACCCATGCACAAAACCATAGGTAGGTCTGCCAACCTAATATACGGTCCAAAAAAATTCCAAGGGCATTGCTTCAAACCCCGTATAAGGGGGCTTGCACCTCGTGAAACCCCCCGACAGGGGGCCCTGTGCCCGACACAATGAACATCACCCCCTCGCACATGTGACTAGTCATGGAAATAATATAACACATCCCCAACAATTCTTCACTATCGGGAATGAGATATACAGGTTTTGTGGTTGGGTCAAAAATAGAGGAACAAAAAGAGAAGGCCTTGAAATAATCGGTTGCGTTAATCAAGGCTCCTCAGGTTGTATAACCTCAGGATGTAATGTTTTCGAATCCAAAAATTGAGGCTCAATAACCCCAGGTTGTAAAGTCTCAAGGTTTTCAGTTTGGACTGTGTCAGATTCACTAGTAGTTAAAGATGTGATCTCAGGCTTAATGCTTATAGGAAGAGAATATTCTTGTTGATTCACTTCAGATGTAGTACCAAAAGGGGATGCTTCCGAAGCACTAGTTTCAGTAGTCTGCATTTTTTTGCTTTTTTGACAACGTCCACGTGTTTCCTCAAGAGGTAAAGAACATAATATTTGCATCCTATGCGAATGACAATGGGGTTGTGGGGTTGTTCTTCCATTATGGTTTAGTAAATTTTAGGAATTAACAACAAATAAATAAACAAGGGGTAGCTAGGCATAAAGGTTTACCAAGAAACTATGAACTACAATATACCACCTTGAAAAACCAAGGATTTACATACAGGCAGGCAATCTCCTTGATTTTATTTTTTTCGGTGCAGAAAAATGTAAAAGGCAATCGACTCGATTACCTAAGGTGAGATAACAGCCTAGTGGGGACTTCCAAAATATTCCCGAAGGTACATGGAAGCTCAATCCATAGTAGTGTTGTTTAATGTGTAACCATTTGATGAAAATGTTCCCATATACTTTTCATGTGTGGATTGCCATATGATATACCCAAAGTTACATGGAGAATAATCCTATACGCTTACATACGTGGAACGAGATATCACCCCTGAAATGTAATGTTAACAAAAAATGACAGCTCCTACGTTTAAAGACGTCGGAACACATCTGTAGCCTAGACCTCTAAATGTTTGTGTTAATGTTCCAAATTCTCCTTAAGATTGATTCGGTAAATTTTAAAGTTTATCTTAAATTATATTTTAGTTTCAAGGTTCACCACGAGTTCACCTAAATTCCCTACAATGCAATCTAACATGGTAATATGAATTGTTTACTTTTCGATGAAAAACTAACTATGAGAAGGAAGAGATTCAAACAATAATGCATCAAACAAACAATGTTGCAAGCAACACTTTTTAATAAATAAAAATCAGATGCAACTATTCCAATTTCCTAATTTCATTCAAAACCTTAAATGCAATGCAAAATATGCAAAATGATAGGATTTTTCTTTTCTTTGCTCTAGTTTGAAAATGGAATGAAAACTAATATGCAACAAGATCATTGATAAAATAAATCACACAAAATATGACTATAACATCAATTTATTCAACTCAATCAATGATCAAGTGAAAATCCACCAAAGACCTAATTGAAAAGAAAAATAAAAACCAAATAAATCCTTACCAAAGGCTTATAAAACCAAAAAAAAACATAATGATGGATTTTGAGAGGTAAAGACCAACTCAGAGACACAAAGAAAAATTTATGAACTCAAGGAGAATGAGGAGCAGGGCCAAGGAATGAAAATTTTTGCATCCTATTGGGATCAGTGCATATGGAGAACATGAACCGGTGCTTCGTAGTGCAGGTAAAGAGAAGGGATAAGTGCAATGAATCTCTTTTTCTCAAGATCAAGGGGTGTGCTGCAGAAGTTTCGGTAAAAAACACAACACAAAAACTCAACCAAGTTGAAAATGATGTTTTCTTTAGGTCAATCAATTTTTGAGTGAGTCAATTAAGGTCACTTTAAGAGGTGAAAAAGGTGTTAGATCAAGGAGACCACTAAGAGAAGAATCGGTCCCTAAGAGAGTTGCCAATTTTTTATACGAAAGTTTCACGATTGCGGAAAAAGGTTAATTCCTTAGATCTACTGGCCTGATCTAGAAAAACATAAAACAAAAATATTCAAGTTTTCCTTAGAGAGAATACAAAATAGAAAGAATCTTACATGGAATCTGTAGCAAGCTTCCATTTCCTTATTTCTTGTAAGCTCCAACTCTAGCTCCAAGTGCTATAGTTAGAACCTGCACACATGACTAAAACAGAAAAAGGAACCATAATCCATGTAGCATAATGTAAAAACTCTATTCAATGAATCAACATTGCATTTAAATATATGATTGCAAACATAACACATCAAATATAGGAGAACAAGATGCTCTTGGTATTGATAAATTTATGAGAGAATTTACCATCATGAAGAGAATTTGATCTTGTAAATGACTCCCCAAGTTGACTTGTCCTTCCTTGTCACAAAGCACACCTCAAAACCAAACCTAATTCATGAATGTGATGACTCATTTAGCTTTAAAGTAGTAGTAAGAGGGCACTATCAATCTCCAAAATCCAACCCAAACCTTATGGGACGCATTAAATTTATAGGAGTGTGGTAGTTGAGGAATTATTATCCAATTACCAATCTAGGCTTGAGATCCACTTATGATGGGAAGATGAGCTCAAGGGATAACATATGCGGTATCCAATATAGGATCAAATGGGATTCTAGCTCTTATCCATGGTAAATAGTCTAAACTAGCTTGGAAGCTTCTAGAAGAGGAAGCTTTAGAAACATATATTTTTTTCCTGAATTTTTAGAATCAACGCACCTATAAAAGGGAGAAACAAGTGCTTACTAGTGCTATCTGAGAGGTATGAAACATGCGTTGAATGCAGGTGGCTATAGAGACAAGGTGCATTGGGGCTGAAAACAATGTAGATGTGCTAATTGTCCCAAAAAAAAACTTTTTGGAGAAGTGATTCTTAGGGCTCCGTGAAGAGGATATGACAAAGTGTTCCAGGATGTTGATTGATATGGTTCATAGGCCTATTCTGTTGACGTGACAAAAGGGCTTGTGACAATAACCCTGAGAAATTTCCATATCTAATTTGGTAAAGAAACCCAAATAATAGAGGCACACTACATGAAGACTTTATAGCTCTATAGATGCATGTCTTCCACGTAAAACTTGGGAAAAACAATCGTGCTCACTTTGTTACATAACCTTCAAAGACTAGATTTTTCTTATGTTATTCATTTTATTTTATATTTTCAAAATCCTACTCTTGAGAGTGAAGAGGAATGTGAACACAAAAAAAATAAAATCAGTTGCATGTAGTCCTACATTTTGTTTATATTTTGTTGTGTGCATTAAAATTTATTAGAGTTGCTTGGTTTAGACTTTGTCAACCATTGGTTTTAACTTCCTCATTAAAGTTCACTAGAATATGTCTCTAATATGTTCATAACAACTTAGTTTATATACAATTGTTATTGAGTATTATTTAGGAGATAGAATGATAACATTAAAAATAAAATTAAACTAGGGATAGTTAATATCCTCGACTCCTGCAAAGGCAAGTATATATTCTTATTGGGTTTTACGATATAACAAAGGAGCTTATTATGTTTTGCGGTCTAACAACAAAGTTTCAAGTAGATTGTCTTAACTTCATACACTTTGGATCTATTATTGGGCTTCAAGATCTATCTTAACTCCTGATCTATTAAATGTAGAGAGGGATCAAATCTCTTGAGGTGCAAACATTTCCTCAAGTTTTGCATCAAAAAAATGGTTTTCACCATGAGAGATTTGATCCCTCTCAGTGCTTGATAGATCTGAAGATAAAATGGATCTAGATTGGTTTTATTAAAGCGTTATTAATACATATCATTACATACGTATGCACTTGACATTTTTCCTTAGAGAAAAGGAATGTGGATTTTGTATGTTAATAATTAAATTTAGATATGAAATTCTAAATTACCATAATTACAAATATAAATCATCATTATTTTAATTTATATAATTTTAATTTATATAGTTAAATAAATGTAAATTATTTATATTTTATATATATTTCACACTTTTCTATATAATTTTTTTATATGTTTATTAATTAGATTTAAATAATAAATTATAAAATATCATAATTACAAACCTAAATAATCATTATTTTAATATTATATATATATATATATATATTACAAATTCTTTCTGAAAAAATATTTATAATTTTATTAAAAAAAATAAATTTAATTTAATCTTTATTATTTTTATTTTTTTATTATTTTTCAATATAACCCACAACCTTTAATGAAAACATCTTGTTTAATTCACCACTATAATATCTCCCGTACTTTACAAACACCCCTCGATATAAAGAATTTAACTATTCCATTTCCTTATATATATAATATATATTATTAATATAACAAATTATATATATTATTAATATAACAAAGTATTTGTTGCCAGACACTCGTTTGACCAGGCGTGATACAACTTGGATTATTAATATAATGATTTGTCTATTAAGGCAAGAAAAAGCCTTGCGTCATTAAAGCACTAAAAAAACCATATATGCCTAAGATCGAGGACCATGCTTGACATCCAAGTTAGGTGGGTAGTGGTGTGGTGTTACATGTTTTACTAAACTTATGATATAAATTCCGTGGGATGGATGAGGATCGTGGCCCATTTGAATGAACATAGAAAGAGTTATTAAACATGGGGTTTTTGTAAGTGGGTGTCCTCAACACATGATAGCTCATTAAGACTAGCATAGCTCATTAAGACTAGCATGTCAGAGGAGGTGCCAAATTGAAATAACATGTCAAAAACATATTATATTTTGATTTTTATAAGTTTTAAAAGAAAATTAAATAATATTACAAAATACTTGGTGTTGTTTGACATTTTTAAAATTTCCTAGATATTTATTATCTTCGGATCCTACAAGTCTAGATCCTTAGCTTCTAGTTGTAAGTTGCAACTTCCCTGTTTTTCTAGCAGCTTGGCATATATAGACTCTAGAGTATGCAGTCTCTGACTCCTGATTAATTCATTACTGAGTCTGCATTTACATTTGGCGGTGTTGTCAAACAAAGATGTATAGAGATATTGTTGAGATCACACAGTGGAGGGGAATTAGGTAGAGTTTTATCTAAGGTGATTCATACTCTGAACAGGAAAAATATGAACCATATTTAGCCTCCTAAGCTCGACTAGACAACAACAATAATAGGTAGCCATCAAGAAATGTTGAAGAAGAAGCATTTTGAGTTGGAGCGTGGAGGTTTCAATCCCTCAAGTTATTCAAGACACAAGATGGGAATTTCAGAGAAAATTTTAGATTTTGTTTCTGTAAAATATATTTCTATTATATAGTTATATAAAATATATATCAAGATTAGCTCTATTCAAATTGAGGAGAGAAAAGAAGTGTGTCGGCGCAGGGAATAGAGGGTAATGTATTGCTGACTTGAGTGGAACTACACTACATTCAGTGATTTCTCTTTTTTCACTTGCACGTTTAATTTTTGTGTGTTGCTGATATTTCCTCTACTGTTGTTTTCACTACCTCAATGGTTATTTTTGGCTACTTAATGGTTACTTCTTCGTGCTTTCTTTTAATGTGCTTCTCTATATTGGGTTTCCTTTTGGCTTGGATTTTATACCTTTTTTTAAACTAGTTTTGATTTGGTTTCTTTTGAGATCAAGAGTACAATAGGCTTGGTTAAGCCCTATAGTATTATTGGGGCACATTACAGAGGATGTTCACTAGGTAAAGAGGTATGCACAGTGGCTTTTGGATTTATTTTAATATCCAATTACATGTGTTTATTTCATTTTATCTATTTAATATTTTTATGTGTCTGCAAGTATCGAAATATTGTGGAGGAGCGCTAGTGAAAACTGCTGAACTTATCTCAATTGCAGGTTCCTTAGGCTTGTTGATGTGGTAATTTGGGACCCTCTCCATCTCTTTTGCCATTTGTTTAGACTAGAAAACATTATCAAACATGTACATAGCTTGTTGTCACACGTCGTATACTACACACCGTTAGAACCTTAGGAGAGGCTAAGTACAATGCATTCATAGAAGATATGTACAGTAACACAATCCTTAATGCCCCATTCTACCCACAGTCCTTTCGCCTTAATGCTCCATATCTACCCTCTTTACTCCTTTAGCACCTATTTTTGAATTTGAAAAACCTTCAACCTTTGGCTGTCATTTTTTAATTTGAAAAAGCATTCAACCTTAGGCACTCATTTTTTAATCTGAAAAAACAATCAATGATCATCTTTCTATGCATTTTCTCAGGATCATAATCGTGCATTTCTTTGCATTTGCTGTGGGTCAGCAATGATAACAAAGGGCCAATTGAAGCTTGTGAAACTTCATGGAGATGAGGCATGGCTAATAATAATGAAAGGGCATGACCATGCTAAGCCATAGTTGTGTCTAACATCATGGTGAGCAACTGCATATCATGTGGGTGGTCATGGAAACGTTCTACACTGGTTTCGACAGATTCTAGAAAAATCAACTACTTCAAGACTTTAAAGCGAGCCTCTTCGCTCTCCCTTATGGTTGAATCAAGAGTTATGGTACACATAAATAGTGAAGATGGTCTTTAGGCAATTGATATGGAAGGAGTGAAGAAAGGAGTCAAAACGATTGGGAATCAACTAATGCTTCTACGATTTGATGTCGGTATACACAGGTATTAGTTTGCCACACTGACCGTGCACCGACCTTCCCAATGTTCAAAGATTTTTGCATTCTGCATTTGCCTATTCTTTTTAATATACATTACCATAAGATATTGTTCATTATAATATAGATTATTGCATGGGAATACTATATTGGAAACTAATATCATGCTAGTAGATACATTATTAGTTTACCAGGATCAGAAGAATTCATCTCCCTAAATGAACATCAAGATATTTTAGCTCTCTGGAAAATTAACAGCAAGTGTTGTGTGGATTTGTTTTATGCAGATTGCAGACTTTGTCTAAAACAAATGTTGTTACGATTTATGGAGATGTTGTCGGCATCTTCTCACTGTGGATGTAATTTTTGCTTGAATCAAATGTTCAGAAAATGCATCGTGCCCCTTCGTATTAGAAATTGACATCCACACATTTTAAAGAATTAGAGAGTATAGTATACATATTTGGCATAAATTCTAAAATAGGCTATGTTATATTGTATGTATATACATATAACCTTGCACCTTAATATAAATATTTCAATAAAAGTCAAATATTTTCTATTGAAATATTAATTTAAAATCAGAAAATGGTTTTTCTCACACACAAACACACACACACATATATATATATATAGATAAAATCCTTTGTGCTTATCCATACATTAATTTCGATGTTCATGGTCATCATGAACTAATGCAGCTAACCGACCAATGAGATTTACCAGACTCGAACACTATTAAAATTCAGACATTCAATTTAGTTACTCATAACCCTAATCAATTAGTAAAACTCATTTGAATTACTCATAATCTTAATTAATTAGTAACACCCATAGCAACTAATTTTTTTTAATTGGAGATTTAATATTTTCAATTCTACGGTCTTCACTAACAAGATAAGATTTAGAAAAATTCACACTCATAGACAAATAGATAAGATTTAAAGACATTTCTCGAAAGGGTAATAGGATTATATTTAAGTATATTTTAATTAATGGATGAAATAACAATAAGATAAGATCTAGGTAAAATGATTTATTTGGTGATATAATTTAGATTAAGATTGTGATTTTTTATTATTTAAAATTGATTTTTAAATGTAAAAATAAATTTTAATACATTGTAAAATCCTTGAAACATTGGAATTCTAATTAAATAATCAAAATTTATTATTAACAAAAATAAATACTAAAAATATATCATTTCTAATTAAATTAAGCTTCAAATTTATTGGCCTTTTAATTCATAATTAGAAAAATAAAACATACATATTCAATTGAAATGAAATATTTAAAATATAATACTTTAATATTGAGTAATTTTTAAGTGCGATTTTTTGGAGTTTTTGGAATGGTGGAAAAATTTGTGGTCAGTACCCTCAAAAACACCTAGGACACTTTGATTGTGAAGAGTTTAAAAAAGCAACGCTTAGAAATTACTCATATAACTATATTTAGTTCAATAGTAATAAAAAACTATAATTAATTCAATAATAAGAAAAAGACCTAAATATTATATTAATTTTTGAATTCAACTTTGTGATCCATAATGAATTAAGAAAAGTTATTAAGAAATTTTTGGGCCTCGCATTTCAAATCAACAAATGTAGTTCATCATTAATATATATAGATAAATATATTAATAAATGATTAACAATTAATATAATATTTTTATAATATAATATAAGTATTTTTACGATATAAAATATTTAATTAAATTCTAATAATAAAAAATTCATAAATATATTAATTTAATATCTTAATATAATTTCAATTTATGAAATATCAAATAATTATTATATTAATAAATTACCTAGCATAAATGAAAATAATTATAAAATTATTTTAACAAAATTGTAAAATAATAAAATATATATAAAATTAACATAACATACTTTGAATTAATTTAAGTGAGAAGAGTATGCACTTTTTATAAATGATTATGAGTTAAACTAACTATATATATATTTATGGACATACAATTTTTAACTAATTCATAATATTATTTTTTCGAGTCAAAGTATTTTTAGTTTATTTTTATTTTGGTTTTAATGTTCAATATTTCTTTATCTTCTTTGATTTTTGAATATTTTTCTATTTTAAATAAAATTATCATAATAAATTAAATAAAATCAAATTTACATAAGCTTAAGTCTTAAATTTATTATTATTATTATTATTATTATTATTTATAGTATTTATTAAAATTTCAAGTGATTAAAGCTATTTAATAACATATATACCGTATATGTTACTATTTTAACCAATTTAATTATAATATGAAATAGTAGTGATCGTATTTCTGTATTAAATTATTATACTAGGAAAAATTGACATAATTTTAGAGTAAATATATAAAAGGTATCTAATTAAGTATTTATTGTGCTTTTTCTATAACAATTTTAATTGTAAACATAATAAATAACAATATTTGTATTAAAAGCTTGTCAACTTTTTACAACTCACAAGAAAAAACATTATATAATAGCATGTTTAGGTTTATTGTTTAAAGAATTATCTATTTAAGTTCAGGAGAGTGTGCATTTTTACGTTGGACTTAGGGAGGTACTCATGGGAATTACAGATTAGAATAGCCACATAATTTTATTATTATTATTATTATTACTATTAAAAGATAAAGTGATAATTTAGGATTTTAGAGAAAAAAAAATTGTGAATGGAATTTTTTATTTATAAAGTTACTTAATAATCATAATAATAAATTTCTATTATTATTAACTTAGATTTTAGCTATGTTTAATATTATTACTTTGTTTACGTTGAATTATTATAATAGAATGAAGCCAATTTAGAATGATTTATAGAACTATTGCTAGAATTATTGCCATTGTGCCTATAGGGCACCCATGCGCAGTATGGTAGAGATATTATAAACTAATGTAATGTCATGTAAATAAAAATAACAACAAAAATAAAATTAAATAAAACAATTAATGTAAAGTAATGTAAACATTTTAATTCGCTTCAAATAAAATAAAATTAAAAATAAAAATAACAAAATAAAAATAATCGTATAAAAATAAAAGTTGTCCATGGTATTGAGAAACCATAGTATTGACCCATAGCCTATTTAAACAAGGAAATTAAATAGACCTAAATTCATCTTAACTTTGGATCTACCAAGATCAAATCTCTTGAGATGAAAATAGTGAAAAGAGATTTGATACTGTTGACCAATGGTAGATTCAGAGTTAAGATGGATCTAGGTTGATAGTAACTAATATTGTTTCTATTCAAAATAAATTTTTAATATATAAAGTTGACATCACTTTAAAGTTTATAAGAAAAATATTTTATGAATAAGTATTGGTTATAATGTTCTAAGGATCAAAATAATGTATAAATAAAAGTAGGAACATTTAATTTATTACTATTATTATTGTTATTATTATTATTATAGTAAAAACGAAGTTGATGGAGGTTTAATTCATGAACAATAAATTAATGTGTAAGAAACGTTTTACCTATTTAAAGTTATTTAATAACATTTATTTTGATAATGTGTCCAATTTTATTATTAATCATTTTAATCATTAAAATTAATTATGGAACACACACACACACACACACACACACACACACACACACACACACACACACACACACACACACACACACACACACACAGATATATAAGGAGTAATTTGTGAAGTGTTTGAACATATTCTATTTAAAATATCTTTTTGTAAATTGATACTATTTTGCATATGATTACATTATCAACCCAAAGAGGAATTGTAGGACCAAAGTCCTCACTCACATAGCCATGGCCGCTGCGGATGCCTCACCTACTCTAAATTTCTATTCTTCTTAAATTTATATTTTTTTTCATATTTTTATTATCATTAATATTTATATTATGTATTTAAAAAGTTCATCAATATTTGACTCAAGGATAATATATTTGTTACTATTACTAACCATTTTAATTATTGATGTTAATTAAATATATAAATATTATGTATGTTATTAATATAATGATTTTGATTATTGACCCTAACTACTTTTTCTACTTTACTAGCACAAGATTGGGACTACTTTAAAGTACAAAAGAAAAAATATTAATGTATATTAATGGATCTTTCAAAAGAAAAAATTACATTGACGAATAATCTCCACGTATAGATTTTACACCACATTTATTTATCTTGGCCTTTTTGTAATGTTCTTTCTTTGGCATTAATGCCCAAACTATGATATTAATTGAAATAGATTCAATTTATATGTCATTGGGATTTGTTATCCAATATTGCTCTAATAATTTTCCATGTATTTCCTTGAAATTGGTTTCCACCAATCAACCTTTGCATGAACAATCTCAATTTCATCATCTTATGAAATATTCGAGGTGGATTTCTCCATCCAAATCATCTCCCCTTCCTCATCATTTCCTAATCTTACTAGTACCATATTTCCTTTCTCAAAATCAATTGTAAGATTGAATGTTAGCTTTGGCTTGTTGCACATGGGTCTAACATATATTGGTTCATTTTTTACATTATCAAAATCCTCATCCATGATACTCGAGATTACATGGAGTATATTATAATTAACATCTACAATTTAACGTGTCTTGCTCTAGAAATGGTTAGAAGATGAATCACTTCCACCCATTATTGTATCATCATTACAGGTTTCATTTAATGTATTGATAAATCTTTCCCAATACTCTTCTTAATTTTTCTTTAAAGATGTAAGGGTGGTGAGAGTGAGGGGAGTAATTCTTCATCTTGGGAGAAAATAGTGTCCATGCATAGGGATTTGGCAAGTTACTATGACTAGGCAAAGGCTTACTGGCCATGTAAGGGATATTGATTACAAAGGAGGAAATGGTCAACTTGTAGCTTGGGTGTTGTTCTGTTTTTTTCAAAACAACGGTTACTTTCAGGAATGAACAAGTCTATATAAGGAACGGATCAAAGATACAATTAAGGCTGAAAAAGGGGCGGCACTCTCAAAGGATAGATCGTTAGAGGAGCAAGATCAAGGGCAGGGTACGGGTACGGGGAGGGGAGGGAATAAGAAAGAGGAGAAAGAAGAAAGGAAATATTGGAAGGGAAAAAGAGGAAAAGAAGAAGAAATAAGGAAAGGAAAATCAACATTCCTTACAGGGCTCTTCGAGCCATGGCTAGCTCTCAGAGAATTTCATTCTCTTCGAGCAGGATGGAAAGATAATGGGGAAGGAAGGGAGCTTCCTTCAACCCCCTTCCTTTCCTTACAGAGGCTCTTCGAGCCATGGCTAGCTCTCAGAGAATTTCATTCTCTTCGAGCCAGAGAAATACAATGGGGAAGGAAGCCTTCCCCCTTAAACCCCCTTCCTTTTCGCTCTCAGAGAATTTCATTCTCTTCTAGCTGGTTCTCTTTTTTGGAAGCAAAACAAAAGAGAACCAAACCTTACTCGAAGAGAAATTGTTGGAGATTCCATAGCCATCATCAAAACCATGAATGATTTGTGATGTTGGAGGGAAAGAACTTGACAGACATTATCATTTGGATTAAAAATGATTCCAATTTACTTTTACATTCCTCCTATTTCCATGTCAAAAAACACCTTAACTATGTGGAAGACAAGTGAGCTAACATATATTTAGACCTTGAGATTAGAATACTATTGAAAAATAGGGGTATCAATACATGTTATATCGCATAGATCTAAGTTCATATTGATGGTTTTATATTGCATTTATTCCCTCACGAGTGAGTATATGGTTCATCATTCAATTTGCATCAGATTGGGAGATTAAAAAATCATTTGTAGTACCTTAAGCCTATGCTCACTAATTTTGGTTGTGTCTATTGAAGGATCTCATTATGTTATGTGTTTTATCAATAGGATAATAGAGTTTGTAGGTGTTATAATTGGGCAATAGAACATACTAGTTTTGGTGGGGATAACAACCTTGGTATGCTTGTTAATTCTTTTGGACCTCCCATCAACATTGTCTATGCAAGCTTAGGGATCAACTACATCTGTAAGGATTTGGTTTAAGGTGAATTTTCTAGCTTTTTGGGAATCAACATCAACTTATATAATATATATCTCCATTTGATGTTTCTTATTTCTCCATTCCCTTTCATAAACATATAATTTTCCATTTTGGAGTAGGCACATCACTCGATCGGTTTGATAACATTTAAGTTAAGGAGTCTAGCCATATTAGACTAGGTCCTTCCCTTCTCTCAATCACTTATTTTCATTTGTGGGATCTCTTTAATTTTCAAAACTTATGGTTTTTCTACCCTTTATTTTGTATCTTCTTAAACCTAGAATTATTAGGAAACAATTAGGGAAGGTTACCTCAACAAACTTATGGACAACTGCACATAACGAGAGAGGTTTATCTTGACACTTCTCTAGTTTATGGTAACTCTTACTATTTATTCTATTCAAATAGTTGTTTCTATTTTTAGTTCGGTTCTATATTGAATTCATCCTTGGATTAAGGAACTACTAAAAAAATTAATGAAATTTCATGGATGTATGTAAGATTGTCCTTAACTCTATTCAAGTTATTTCCTACTCTGTAGATCCCAAAAGATGATTCTCTTTGGAAGCCAAAATAAAAATGGTTTCCTCATTAGGGATTGAGGTTATCTCTATTGGATAGAAAATGATCCCAAGATTTGGAGGAGGAGATAATTTAGGGACTTACTCCCTATTATAGGAGGATCAATATTAAATAATAAATCAACAAGATATTATGAAATTATTGCATAGATTCTAGAGCTCTAATTATTGAGAAAATCTAGGAATGTGTTCCTTGTCATTTAATGTAGATTCATAGTATTGGGAACCAGATCCACTATTTGAGGGATTTTGGTGGGGAAAGCTTCCTCCTTTCATGGGGAAAGCTTCCTCCTTTCATGGGGAATGCTTCCTAATCATTTTTTATAAGTACCAAGTCAAATTTTCCTCTAGGGGTTGATTTTTATTAGTCCTCTTGTGGAGAGAACTCGTATTTTTGCAGCTCCACTGTCATTTCTTTACAGGGATGTAATTGTATTGATGGAAATAATGAATATTGGTGCCATGATAAACTTATAAATCTTGGTCTCCTTCATAGGACTCTGAGTTTACTTTGGCTTGGCTATCCTAGGAGCCTTAGATCCCTTTTCTATCATTTACTTTTCTTCTTTTTGCTTCTTATTCACATGCATCTCTTGTTCTTGTATTTTTTTTCTATTTCTACATTTAGTATTAATGATTTCTTGTTGTAGGATTGGGTTAAATGGTTGAAGTAAGTTATTTTGTAGGATAAAAAGCATAATTCCATCATTGGAACAACTTTGGAAGGTCATAGTAATCATTAAACTACTTGGATTAGCTTGCTTATTCCCAAATCTAGATTTCTGGAAGTCCCTTGTAGCAAATAACATTAAATTTCTGCTATTTTTTAGAGCATTCTAACGATCTTCAATCAAGTTGATTCCACTTGTATTATATCACAAAATATTTTTTTTTAATAAAAAGAATACCCCATTATATTTTCACTTTATTAGGATAGGCATTTGATATATTTACTAGCTCACTAGTTCTCAAATTTCTAGATTTTAGACTAGTAATTTTCTGCTATTTTTTAGCATGGGTTAACAGAGGTATTTTTGAGTGATTCCACTCGTAATGGATACCTAATACATCCTAGTCAATAAAAAAATTTGTCCCATCCAATTTGGATTTGATTTTCTTGGTAATTCGATGAAGTATAAATTCTTTTAGTAAATCTGTAACATCTTATAGTTTCCTGTAGTACTTTTCCTGCGCGTATATACTTGCCCAAATTTGCTCAAAAATATTAGTTGTTGTCCCTTAGGGTTGAATCATGACCCCTAGGCTCTAAATCAATTGTTGAGGAGGGATAAAAACCACTTAGGACTTTCCCTTTTACCCATGCAAAACATCTCAGTGATTTGGGTTAATGACCACATTTATGAATTGGATAATACAATGATGATTTTCTTGATTGCCACATCCAATGAAATCTGTTAATGGATCTAAAATATTTGAAATGTAATGGTTGAAATTTAGTTCATGATATTTAATTCATGAAATTAAAATATGTTTCTTTCCTTGTATTTTATTTCTTGCAATAGGTTAAGGTTTCCATTTCGAGCATTTAATTTCTGGAATTAGTTTAGGATTTGATTTTATTACATGCACTCCATTACATGATTACAACAAAGGAATGACACATTGTATGCTTCACATATAGTGTCGATACCTCTTAAGTTTGTATGAACCCCATGTTTATAATAGAATTTGGTAGCCTTGGAAGTTGTAACATTCCTGTTAAAATACAGAGGCTCATCAGAGTCAACAGAGGATTATTTTGCATGTCACTTGATGAATCAATTCCCCTATGATTCACTAGGGAGGTAGACCTTCTTCCTCCCCATTAACGGCACCAAAAATGTTACTTCTCAAACTAGTAGGGGTCCTAGGAGGAGAGTGTGAGCCGGGCTCCGAGGAGGAGATCTTATAGAGAAACTACTACGTCAAGTGGCGACAATGGAGAAATAGCCCACTGTCACCTCAGTTAAATCTACTTGCTCTTTACGAACTTTCAGCGATAGGAGGAGACTCGATATAAAAAGAATCATAAGGATAAATAGAGCAATGATTGGATGGAGAGTGATTCCTATAATCCTATTCACACGAGAGACTCAATTAAATGGTTTACTTGCTCAAGAAGTAAGGTGGAAGGTTCTCTAGGAAGAGATAATGGGATACTTAGGCCTAGGTTTGCAGGATAACCCTTGAAAAGATGTATTCTAGACCTAAGAATCCTTAAGGGGAAAGGACTTCTATGTAATCCTTATGGAATTTGAATTAAAAATTTACGGGACCATAAAGAATCCAAGTGGACCCAAACGAGGTCAAGGGTATGGAGTTGATTGCTAGGGAAGAAAATAGGATCAAAGGAACAATTTTCTTTTGCAATTCAAATGGAATGATCCAAATGAGGAAATTAACCCACAACAACCTATGGAGAGGAATTATCCTTGGGATTGCTTGTAATATCTCAACATTCCATTGTCAGATTGAGCTCAAACTTGGAGGATCTCTTGAGAAGAACCGAACGTAGTTGTGGACCAATTTTCAAGGGTTTTGGATGGCTACAAAAGATTTTGCTTGATTCCCTAGGAGACCTTCTAGGATTAGGCCTAGATAGTGCAGAAAAAAATGAAAACAATGTTTGTTTAACTGACAACCAAGGTCTAGACCAGTGCTTTTCCTTAGGGAGAGATGGAATCAAGTTTATTTCAAAATTTAGAGCTCTCACCCAATCAAAGGCAACTTCACATGGCATCTAGGGCATGAACTTAGATACCAGATTTATTTATACTTCAATGTGCAATATTTTATGACTTATCAAGGTTATATCAATAAATTTTAACCTCTAGGAACATTAATTCACCATATAATATACATCTAATATATCTAACACATCAAAATTCCATTATTCCACATTAAGGAAATTTCAGATCTAGAGAGCGAAAATCCCCTACATTATTCATGTGACAAGATAAATGTAAAGATAAACATGAAAATAACACTGACATGTATAGTGAGTATATGCAACCATCAATTCAAGACATAATTTGAAGCTCCAATATCAAGAGATAGTAATCAAACATCAAAATTCATCCATGAAACAAAACTCATCTTCCAAAAGGAAATGTGAAATTGTCTCATGAGATACTATTCCAATACAAGTGATGATGAGAGAAATGAATGAGAGTCTCATATATTTTACACAATCCATCACGGGGTTTGAATATTCTAATTAACCTAAAAATTCCCCAAATAATAAAATAATGTGCAATAATGACATGACTTGGCGACAAGCCCACCAACATAACTCAATAAACAAGGATAAAGCCTCCCAAGAGGGAAAAATAATAGATATAATGAGTCGTTGGGCCATTCAGTAGGCATAATGGTTTCCAAAGTGTACCAATGAGATAGTAGCCTCCAAACATAGTTATCAAGGGGTTGGCTCCTTGATATGTAAGAAAACCCAATGTGGTACCCTCAGAGGGGTGTGGGGCATAGTGACAACCTCACGGGTCTCCAATTAGATTGATAGTGTTTGTATACCATCTGTAAGGGTTGGAATGATAACATAAGCCCTCCTATTCTCTCGCATGGTGAGACACATCCTCATCTGGGCATTAGAACATCTGCCAAGTGTATGGTACAAGTGTGAAGTCAATTGGGCATGGTGGTCCAGGTACATCAATTGTCGGGAACCAAACCCGAGTCACTTGCATGAGCAGGAATACTGACCACTATACTACAACTTTGTGGGTGGTGATATTCATAAGAGAATTTTTTTCTCTTAGATGGTCCTCAGTCGGAAGCCAAGAGACCCTTGCAGCCACTAGATGGATCGATGTGCCATTTTCTTTGCCACGTGAGCCAGCCATGTGGTCCCTTGGCCATCTGTTATGATCGTATGTTTGAAGGTGGGCCTTCCAACCTTTAAGGTATGGATTTTCATTATGTAGTTGGGTATTTTTGTTTACTTATTGTGGACACTTTGGGCATGTATTAGTGAGGGGATTTAGTGGAAAAAGTGGGCTATGTCTATACTCTTGTTTCCTCTACACAATTTGATGGTTAACCTTGTATCCTAGTCCGCTGGGATCTCCTTTATTGGCTACTAAGATTTAGGGATGACACTACATGGGAAACCCTGATTTTTGTTGTGTGATCCTGCTTCTTGATACCATATGCATCAGTCCCCTTCCACTCATTACAACCCAATTTATCATTATACCCATTTGGGTCCATAAGGAGTTAGTCTCCCCCTCCCCTTGTCCACACCTTGGGTCGGGACTAGAACGATGCCCTGAAGGTTGATGTAGCTAAAACAAAAGGAAAAAGCATAATTTCACCTTTCTCAAAGAAAATGTACCATAAAATGAAAAATATGGTTGGGACATACAAATTTAGCACATGGGAAAAAGCCAAACATGAGCCCTACCCCTTATCTATGGCCATCGCCCTAGTTCTTATGGAACTATATGAGCCCCCTCCATAATTAAGGAACCCATGATTGTCCCAACCTTTGGTGGGGAATGAAATACCTCACCTTTAGGGGGTATCTACTACTATACCCTACACACCATGCTCTCATCCCCTAGACCCCTAAGCAGTTATGAAGAAAAATCAATCAAAGGAAAAAGGCATAGAAAGAATGGTGGAAAAACAAGGCTGGGATAACTCATGTACCGTGATTTCTCCCTCCTATTGTAACACCCTCCTCCCACATCTACCCAAGCAACTGGCCAACATGGGGAAAAGGAAATGTAACCAACAGAAACACACGATATAGACCTTCCACATCAGCTACAGGAACCCTAAGAACCATGCCAACACTTCATGCAGCTTGCCCCTAGGTCCTATTGAGCTTTTGGACAACTTAACCCCAGTCTCTCTCATGATATAGGCATGCCAGTGTCCAAGGACGTCTTCTTTCTCTCACAGGCTTGCCTACTAGCGTCCAAAGACTCATTTTGTCGGTGTTTTGCCAACGTCCCTAGGATTTGAGCCACTTTTATAGGCTGAGATTCTAGGTCACTGCCTAGAATTTAATCACATATTCAGAACAGTAAAATAACATGGAAGTGAAAGTACTGAAGTAATTACTTGTTTAATACCTTGACTGAACCCCTACTAGCCATGACAAACATTTCGTCAAACATATCACGAATATGTAAACTACAAGTGTAAAAGACATATTTGAGCATAGGGGTCTTATCTTAGCTGAGAATCGCTAAGAAACATTGACTCCTCCACACATTAATTGCCATTCCATTCATTAGGTCATGGATACATTGATAATTCAATTACAAGTAAAAAACATGACGAGATCCATACATAGTTGTTGTCATAAAACACATAAATAACCAGCATAACAACAATTGAAATACCTATAAAAGTGGAGGCATATAGACCACATATAATCCATAAAAATGCTCTTAGAAATACAAGGAGAAATAAAATTTCATTAATTATGCAAAATCTAATCTCGGGATGGGATTTCCACCTTCCACCCTACCGTAGAATCGCTGATCCAAATTTCTCTTCAGCTATTCACCCTTGTGCCATATTCCAAGAATGAATGTGGTATCTCATATAAGAAATCAATCCAAAACCATCCAGGGCTTCCAGAGGCCATCCACCTCAACCCATCAAAGAGTGATTCCACCTCACAGTCGGACATCATCAAAACCATCATGAGATCGGTCTCTATCCCAACCATCTAAGGCTCTAGAGTGTTTGTCCAACCAAGGCTCCAAGACTAGTAACTCAACCCACCAAGGGCTCTAGAGAATTTGTCAAACCAAGGCTACGAGACTAGCAACTCAACCCAAGTTGTTACAGGACTCTAGAGTGTTTGTCCAACCAAAGATTTAGGAACTAATAACTCAATCCAAGTTAAGGAAACATGAGAACCAATCAAAGCAAAACAATGAAAATAAACCCACAATCTCCATGGCTCTGAAGGAAATGGAAAGGCTAGGAAATCCATTGTCAATCTAGGCAATCCTCCATGCCAGTGACCGATCATGACCAACAATCCACATGCATATGCCATGCATGCAAAAACTAGTGAAGAAAACATACATGAAACTTGGTACCTTCAAGCAAATTTGATGTAGTTGTTGATCCTGATGCCCTCTTGCACTTTCCTTCTTTTCCTTTACCTTCTTGCTCCAAAATTCCAAGCATGCCACACTCTACAAGAGTTCTCCAAGAAAACTCTAAGTCTCCAAGAGTATGAGTGAGAGGGAATAATGAGAGAGCTCCAACGCTGAATTGACAAAAGGTTACCAACTCATGCTCAACAACCCTTTTATGAATGAGGCCTCTATTTTCTTCATTTTCCATTATTTTCCTTCATTTTCCTCCTTACATGCAACCTGTGACCTTTCACCTCCATTTTCTCCTAATTTCCATTATTTTCATAAATAAATGTGCCAAAAATTCCATTTTGTGTTTCCAAAGCCTTAGTCATTTCCTTTGCCAATTTTGTTATCCATTAAACAATCACAAGTGATCCCCATCACTAGGATTTTTCCCAACATTCAACTTGGAATAAGTGTCCCATCAACTGTAGTTATTATTTTTCCTTTATTAACTTTTGTTACATGGGATTTTCACCAAGGCTGTTACAAACCCCCCGGGGGAACACCGTCCTCGGTGTTCAACAACATCTATAACCACAAAACTATTGTAAGCAAAATATATGGCCAATGGATCTTTATAACTTAGCTCAATGTAGTATTTACAATGATCAACCTGCTGAGAAGAAAAACAACATGAAAACATAAAAACATAACATCATAAGTACATGAAATCCATACCACTTATTGGAGCTTTATAACATAGCTCATGGTGGTATTTAAATCCATATAAATATGTACATATACCAAAATCAACAAAACATGTACCAAAACATATACCACAACATATACCAAAACACCACACCAAAACTGCTTTGCTTCAACCGACAAACAAGGAAGGATGCATACCCCGCATCTGATCTGCCATATTCCATGTAGTTTCATCAGGCTAAAAGTGCTTTCACTGCACCTTAAATTTCTCGATTGCTCGGTTCCAAAGCATGAGCACATTTTTCTGCAATAAGAATCCAACTAGAATTCTCCATCTGGTTACACCTGCAATACAGAATAGTCAATCATATCATCAACATCCTTAACATACTTCTTAAGGAATGAAACACCTGCAATATAGACCAGTCAATCACATGATCAACATCCTTAACATACTCCTTAATAAATGATACATGGAAAACATCATGGACTTTCACTGTTAGAGGCAGTGCAAGTCAATAGGTTACTGGCCAAATCCTCTCAGTAATGTTGAAGGGTCCACAAAACTGTGCTACGATCTTGGCACATGATCCAATCCGTAAGGAGCTCTTATTCAGTTTGATACACAAGTACACCTATTCGCCAACCTGGAACTCCTTGAACATCCTATTCCGATATGAATAGCTCTTCTTCCTATCTTGTACTACCTTTAGATTCTTCTTGATAACCTGCATTTCTTGTTCCATGTCTGCCAACATATCTGGTCCATTCAGCACTCTGTTAACCAGATCATTCCAATTAATGGGAGTGTTGCAACTCCACCCATACAATGCATTAAACTGACTCATCCTCAAATATTCCTAATACCCATTGTTGTAAGAGAACTCTACCAAGGGGAGATACTCTTCCCACTTCCATTGCTGATGTATCACATTCATGCTCAAAATGTCCTCCAATATCTCGTTGACCCTCTCTGTCTGTCCATTTGTCTGTAGATGATAAGTTTTACTAAAGGCCAACTTTGGTGCCCAAACCTTTAAATAACTCCTTCCAAAACTTGGAAGTGAATTTTGCATCCTTATCTAACACAATCTTCTTTGGAACACCATGCAATTTGACCACAACTCAGATGAATGCTTGTGCTACATCACAAGTTGAGAATATAGACTTCACTACAATGAAATGTGCAACCTTTTTGAACTTGTCCACAACCACCATGATGGAATCATGTTGTCTCACTGTCCTCGGTAACCCTATGATGAATTCCATGGAAATGACTTCCCATTTCCACTTTGGAATCGCAATAGATTGTAGTAGTCCACCTGGATGCTTACACTTTGTCTTCACACGCTAATAATCAAAACAACTAGACATAAACTCTACTACATCCCTCTTCAGGTTCAGCTAATAATAAAATCTCTTTACTGCTATCAATGTCTTATGATAACCTGGGAAACTTGAATATTGTTTCGCATGAAACTCCCTCAATATTACCTTCTTGAGCTCATTGTTGTTCATCACATATATCTTATCTCTGAATCAAACCAATCCATTTGTTGCAAGACAATAATACACATCTTGTGCACCTGCACCTATACTCGTAGTTGTACTACCACTTGTACCTGTACATGTACTATCACATGTACCTATACTTGTATATGTATGACCACCTGTACTTGTACCAGTACTTTTATGTAACATGTGCACAATATCCATATATTTTCCATCGTGTTGACGTGCCCACCAGATTCTATCCTATAAATCTGTCCCATAGGAGCTCATAGCTACTACGTGATTTACCTATACCCACTTGTTAAGAGCATCTTCCACTCTTTTCTCTTTACCTTTTATGTATCTGATCTCAAAATCAAACTCAATGATGATATCGAACCATCTAGTATGTATACCATTTAGATTCAATTGGTCAAATAGATACCGCAAAACACTGTGATTAGTGATCAATGTAAACCTCCTGCCTAGAAGATAGTGTCTCCACATCTTCAATGCATGTATAATCGCTGCCAAGTCAAGATCATGTCTCAGGTAGTTTTGCTCTTGTTGATTCAATTTCCACGACTTACAATATACTACTTGACCATCTTGCAGAAGGATTCCACCAAGTCCTTTCTTGCAATATTTTGTGCATACTCCAAACTCTTTTTCTGGATCTGCAATATTTAACATTGGTGCATGTGTCAACAACTTCTTAACCTACTCAAATCTCTCCACACACTCCTCTGTTCGTTTGAAATTCTTACCTTTTCTCTACAATGATGTGATAGGATAAGCATATGTGAGAAGTTCTTGATGAACCTCTGGTAGTAACCTGCCAATCCCATGAAAGATCTCACTTCATCTACATTATTAGGAGCTACCCACTTCAGGATGGATCTTATCTTTTCTTTATCTACTACAATGTGCTCCTTGGAGACAACATGCCCCAAGTAATGTACCTTCGTCTAAAAGAAACTACACTTGTTGAGCTTAGCATACAAGTGATGCTCTCTCAACAACCTCAATACTGTTGCTAAATGTTGGACATGCTCTTCCTCATTTTTAGAATATACTAATATGGTATCGATGAACACAATAACAAACTTATCCAGATACAGATGCAACACAATATTCACCAAGTACATAAATGTAGCTAGAGCATTAGTCAAATTGAATGGAACTATAACAAAATCATAATGCCCATACCTAGCCTTGAATGCATCCTTGTAGATGTCTTCCTCTTTGATGCGTACCTGATGATATATGGATCTCAGATCAATCTTCGAGAACATTGTTGCTCCCTTCAACTGATTGAACAAGTCATCAATCCTCAATAATGGATACCTATTCTTGATAGTCACTGTGTTGAACTTCCTGTAGTCAATGCATAATCTGAGAGTACCAACTTTCTTCTTCACAAACAATACCGGTGCACCCCATGGTGATACACTTGGCCTAATGTATCCTTCTCCAACATTTCCTTCAACTATAGCTTCAAGTCTACCAACTCAGGTGTGCTCATCCTGTAAGGTTTTTTTGATGTTGGAGTTATCCCTGGCACTAACTCAATAGAAAAGTATACTTCCCTTTAAGGTGGAAACTCTGTAATGTCCTCAGGGAAATCCATCCTGAAAATGTTGCAGAACTGGGTACCTTCTCAACACATCTGCATCCTTAACCTCCTTACCCTTGTCACTAGAAATATGTATTACAAATAACATGCACCCTTTCCTGTGACTGTGCTTTTCCTACATGGATGTCACCATCCTAAGTGATGTGGCTTTCTTCTTACCCTACAAGACTCTTGGTTCCCCATTGTCATCAATAGACTTGATAGCTTTATCATAACAATCCACCTTTGTTCTATGAAGGTAAAACCAATCCATGCCCAACAACATACTATATGATCTCCATGGTAGTACATTCAAATGTGCTATAGTAGGCATAACATTCAAATAAAATGCACAAGCTCTTACCCAACGATGAACTCACTTCTTTGTACCTGTAGCCAACTGCACTAACCAAGACTTTGCATGCAATTCCTTATTCAAACCACAGTTATCCACCAAGTCAGGATTAACATAGCTATAATTAGATCCAAGGTCTATCGAAATAGAAATAACATAATCACAAAGCTTGCTGTCCATCTCAATGATAGATGCTTGATGGTTTTCCTATTTTTATCCAATGCTACATAAATATGAGAAACACTATGACTAACATCCCCAACAGTTTGTGCCTCCTACACACTACATATCCAAGGTTTATGACTGACATTGTGGATAATCCCTCCTGTGATGATCTCCTCCACAAGTCCAACACTGCATGGGCTCCTTATTTTTCTCTTCAGACCAATGTCCTTGTCCTCTATCTGATGCATTGAACCTCTTAGGTGGCACAACATTCTATTTAGTATCTGTACCCTAAGGTCTTGCTCACTTCTTGTACCACTTTCCTTTGTTGTTGGAATTACCTTTCTAGTCTGGCTTAATCTCAAATATGTGCTTCGATTGTTCATAGAAATGCTTTAGCTTTTAGATGGTTTCCTCCAATGATCTAGGCTCATCGAACTCATCCTATATTTTAATTCAACTAGTAATCCACTAATGAACCTCTGAATCATAGCCTTCTCCTCCGTGAGATACAACACATCCCTCAGTATCTGCAAGAACCTGTTAGTGTAATCCTCATCTGTCATAGATCCCATATTTAGTTCATAGAACTCTTTTGCCTTGTCATCAAAGTATCTCTATGACAAATACTTCTTCTTGAATAGCCACTCGAACTCACTCCAAGTCAAATATTCCTCATGAATACATCCGACATTCTTCACATATTCCCAAAAAATATATGCTTTACCTTTGAGGTTAAATGTAGCTACTCAGGATTTAATGTTCTTTGAATAGTCATGCAACCTAAGGAATTTCCTCATGCCAAGCAATTGTTCCTCTTCATCCTATGGTTTCTTCATCTCTCCATCAAAAGTATCTGGCTTTTATTTCTTAAAATCATCTGGAAAGTATCCCCTATCACTCCTCTCGTAAGGATGATAACGATGATGATCATAGTGCCAATCTGAATCAGAACTAGAATAATACATGTGTCCATCCCCTCTCTTATCCGGAGTGTCCAACAATTTGCCATCTTTGACTATGTCATCTCTATCTGATCTGTGACCACCATATGACCTACTACCATATGCCCCATTAGTTATGTCTTCCTATGTTGATTTGGGGTAGCATCGGATGTGCTCTAGCCACGAAAATTGGTAGAGAGGCTAAAGCACATGAGATATCTAATACCCAGAAATGGTTTAGGAAGATTCTAAATAGTTTGGGATATATTAAAATAATAATATTTTTAATGGAATCCCTAAGTCTAAAATTAGGCAAAATAAAATATTAATGTGAATTAATATAAAACTATGTTAGAAGGGTCCAAAACTCATGGATCAAGCCAAAGTTAATCTTAGCCGTTGATTAGGGACTCAATCTCGACTGTTGAATTGTCAACGAGAAAAGTATAAGAGGAGGCTTGAGGGTCATTTGGAGAACACATTGAGTTGATCAAGATTTCAATTTTCTGGGGCAGGGTCTGTTGAGGAAGTCGAAAGAGTGATTAGAGTTGCAGCTGAGGGGCAGTGAATACAAAAGAAGAGAGGCAGAGAAAGTACCAAGAGGATCACCACAGAAGCCAGGAAAGGGTTGACGTATAGCTAGCCAGAGGTTCACGCAGAGCCAGCCAGGGCTCATGTAGAGGCAGGTAGGAGCTGCACAGTACCTCAGAGAGCCATCGTGGGTGACACAGAGGCTCTAGGGGCTGACGTAGGGTGAGCTAGGGTGATGATGGGTATACATTCGGCCGGAAAGGGCTGACGCTGGGGTTTTAGTGGGGCAGATTGGAAATGGGAGTTGTCGGAGTGTTTGTTTGGGGTTTTAGCTAGAACATCTATCTCTGACTAAGAGGTACTACTGCCGATATTATTCTCTATTGGGTGAGCTAGTTTTGGCACCTAGATTGTATTCTGAAATTGCTTAATAATTTAAACCCTCAGATAGCTACACCGATTTTCCCGCATTGGGTTTTTTCGTGGACATTGGTCCAAAAACAATGGTGTCACTTGTGTGCTTGCTTTGTTTCCTTCAGTTGATGATTTGTAATTTGCTGAGCATGTACTTGTATTTATTTTCAGTATTTACATGGTAAATAACTTAATTAATTAGAATAAGTAGGCAGAAATAAATCAGAAAAGTACATGAAGGGTTTCTAACAGTTAGACTTAGAAATTTCAACATCCTACTCATAACTAATCCAACATGGTCCCTGTCACTGCAAGTATAACAAACTATGAAGTATTACTGCATTTACATCTGCTTGTTTCTCTTGTGCCTGCATGATTATGTCATTATCTCCCTTACAACTCCTTATTTCTTCATTTAAGCTTCTTAGTGTATCTGCCAAATCAAAAGTGTTCCCAACACAATATTTCTCTTCTAATTCATAGGGAGAGTCTTTGTAGTTAACCATTTTGTTAGCCAATTGATATTTCTTCCTGCAAGGTATATCATGTCAGCTAAACCAAATCACAATAAACCAACATACCTTAGTATAACACGGGGAGGATACCTTGTCTGCAAGATCAAAAAATCAACATGATGCATGTATAACACAATCACAACAACATATAGAAACATAACAAATGATATTATTACCATGCAGCCATCATTCTAGCTAGGGTCCAATCATAAATGCACGACCTTATCAACAACACATATTACAACCTCATGCATGACAACATCCACTACATCACTGTATATTTTATCACATGAAAACATTAACATGCATACACAATACATAACCACACATACCATGACCTTATGTATGATGACATAAACCATACCAATGTATGTAGACAATGCACAACCAAAATGTATACAATACACTTGTAACAACATGTAACCAAGCATACAAAATGATACATGTAAGCGACATATCACAACACGTAACTAGTCATACACTCACAACGATGCATCCCATAATAAACACATCAATGTCTAAATGATGACATCACTACAACAATGATCAACACCATGCAAATCCAATAAACACATGGAATGCAAGCATGAGAGACACAGATGCAACTAACATGCATGCATGACCAATACCTAGGCCATCCAGTCCGAGGGGTGTACCATGCTCTGATACCACTTTGTAACACCCTCCTCCCACATCTACCCAATAAACCAGCAAGATGAGGTAAACACGTGATGAGAGGCCACTATGATATGATTCAACCTCCTAAGTCATGTTAAGGAAGTGGATCCGATGGAAAAAAACCATACAGACCTTCCACATAAACTATAAGACGCCTGAGAACCATGCCAACACTTTAGGAAACTTGCCCCTAGGTCCCACTTAGATTTTTGAAAACTTAACCCCTTTCTCTCTCATGCTATAGGCATGCCAGCATCCAAGGACCTCTCGTCGCTATCAGAAACCTACCTGCCAGTGTCTAGGGACACATTTTGTTAGTGTTGTGCCAACTTCCCTAAGAATTGAGCCACGTTTTCAGGCCTAGAGGCCAGGAAACTACCTAGAATTTAATCACGTCTTCAGAACAATAAAATAACATGGAAGTGATAGTACTGAAGCAATTACTTGTTTAAAACTTTGACTGGACCCCTACTAGCGATGACAGACTTTTCGTCAAACATATCATGAATATGTAAACTATAGGTGCAAAGAATAGATCTGAGCATATGGGTCTCATACTTAGCTAAGAATCGCTAAGAAACATTGATGCCTCAACACATCAATTGTTATTCCATCCATTAGGTCATAGATACATTTATTATTCAATTACAAGTAAAAAAATGATGAGAGTCATACATAGTTGCTGCCATAAAACACATAAATAACCCATATAATAGCAACAGAAATACCAATAAAATTACAACCATATAGACCACATATAATCCATCAAAATTCTCATAGAAACACAAGGAAAAATAACCTTTCATTAATGATGCAAAATCCAAACTTGAGATGGGAATTCCACATTCCACCTGATCGTATAATGGTTGAGACAAATCTATCTTCATCCATTCACCCTTGTTCCATATTCTAAGCATGAATGTGGGATCTCATAGAAAACATCAATCCAAAACCATCCAAGGCTTCCATAGGCCATCCACCTCAACCCATAAAACAATGATTCCACCTCATAGTCAGACATCACCAAAACCGTCATCAGATCAGTGTCTATCCTAGCCATCCAAGGCTCTAGAGTGTTTTTCCAACCAAGGCTACATGACTACTAACCCAACCCACAAAGGGCTCTAGAGAATTTGTCCAACCAATGCTACAGGACTAGTAACTCAACCCAAGTTGTTACAGGGCTCTACAGAGTTTGTCCAACCAAGGCTCTAGGAACTAGTAACTCAAACCAATCTAAGGAAACATGAAAACCAATCAAAACAAAATAATGAAAATAAAGCCACAATATCCATGGCTATCCAGGAAACAGAAAGGCTAAGCAATCCACTATCAATCCAAGCAATCCTTCATGCCAGTGATAGATCATGACCAATAATCCACATGCATATCCCATGGATGCCAAAACTAGTGAAGAAAACATACAAGCAACTTGGTACTTGCAAGAAAATATGATGTAGCTACTGATCTTGATGCCCTCTTGCACTTTCTTGCTCTTCCTTTTCCTTCTTTCTCCAAAATTCCAAGTATTCCACACTCTCCAAGAGTGCTCCAAGAAAAATCTAAGTCTCCAAGAGTATGAGAGATAGAGAATAATGAGAGAGCTCTAACACTAAACTAATAAAAGTTTACCAAATGATGCTCATAAGGATTTTTATGAATGAGGCCTCTATTTTCTTCATTTTCCATTATTTTCCTTCATTTCCCTCCTCACGTCCAACCTGTGACATTTCACCTCCCTATTCTCCTAATTTCCATTATTTTCTTAAATAAATGTGCCAAAAATGCCACTTTTCCTTAAAAAAGCCTTAGGATAAGCTTGGAATAAGTGTCCCATTAGCCGTAGTTATTACTTTGACTTTATTAAATTTTATTACATGGGATTTTCACTAGGGATGTTACACCTACATTCATATACGCAAGTGTGGGCTTCCCCTATTATAGCTACCCTTGTACTATGGAATGTGGCCTGGAGCCTTCCCCTAATTCCCACTCCATTCCATCATTATATCACATGCCACCTACCACTTGATGGATGTACCATGGACATGTTACCTCTCTTTAAAGGCTAAAGACACCTAATAGAGTCCTTGGTTAACTCGTTTATTAGACTTGGAGACACTTTTACATGTCAAAGATCACTATGGAAGGACATGCCACTATGAAGTGTCCAATTGTTTTCCACGATTTGTAAGTTATTTTACTCAATTACTCTAATTATGTGTTGTACTAGAAGGTGAGAAGATGCATTGGATATTATGCAAGATTGCAGGTGGATTTCCGTTTGGGGATTGGTCTCCCTATATGGGGTTCAAGCCCCCTAGAGGGTCACATTGGCACTTTTAGCGTTAGCATTGAGAACCATGGGCCTCCACCATAGTAGAAAGAAGAGTGCTACTTCATGGATCCCTTGACATCGTTCATTGATTACTTTGTTTCATTTTTTATGAATGAGGATGATGCACCTAAACCACCATGCCCATCTAACTTCACACTTGCACCATACACTTGGTAGATGTTCCAAGGCTCAGATGAAGATGTGTCTCCAAAGGTAGATAATGGGATGGCTTATGTTACCATTCCAACCCTAACAGATGGTATACGAGCATTATCGATCCAATTAGATACCCATGAGGTTGTCATTATGACCCCACACCCATTTGAGGGCAGTACATTTGATTTGCTTGGATATCAAGGGGCGCCCCCTTCATCAGTATGTTTGGAGCTTATTCTCTCATTGGAAAACTTTGGATTCCACTAGGCCTCCTCAATGGCCCAATGATTTATTATATCTATTATTTTTCCCTCTTGAGAGACTTTATCTTTGTATTATTGAGCTATCTTGGTGGGCTTGTCACCAAGTCATGTCATTATTGTACATTATTTTATTATTTGGGGAATTATTATACTGATTAGGCCATTTGAACCCCCTTATGGATTATATAAATAGATGAGAGTCTCTTTCATTCCTCTGATCATCACTTGGATTTGATTAGTATCTCTTGAGAAAATATCACATTTCCTTTTGGAGGATCAGTTTGGTTTCATGGATGAATTTTTATGCTTGGTTACTATCTCCTTATCTTGGAGATTCAAATTATGTATGAATTGATGGTTGGATATACTCGTTATACATGTAAGTATTATTTTTCATGTTTATATTTACATTTATCTTGTCATATGAATAATGTATGGGATTTTTCTCTCTTGATTTGAAATTCCCCTAAAGTAATGCGGAATTGTGGAATTTTGGACTTTTGATATATTGCATATACTATGGTGAATGAATGTTCCTAGAGGTTAAAATTTATTGATATAAATTTGATAAGTCATCAAATCTTGCAAATTGAAGTATAAATACCTTTGCTAGTCGTGTTCATGGCCTATATGCCACGTGAAGTTTCCCAAGATCTCCTTGATTAGATGAAAGCTTCTCTAAATTTTGAAATAAGCTTTACTCCATCTCTCCCAAAGGAAAAGGCACTAATCTAGCTCCTAGTGGTCACTTAAACGAACATCTTTTTCACCTTTTTCTCCTCTCTGTAGGCCTAACCCTAGAAGGTATCCTAGGGAATCAAGAAGAATATTTTGTAGCCATCCAAAACCCTTGAAAATTGGTCCACAACTCCATTTGGGTCTTCACAAGGGATATCCAAGTTTGAGCTCAATCTGATGGAGGAATCCTAAGATATTGCAAGCACTAGCCCAAGGCTCATTCCTCTCACTAGGTTTTTGTGGGATAGTATCCTCATTTGGATCATTCCATTTGAATTTCAAAGGAAAAGTGTTCCTTTGATCCTATTATTTTCACTAGCTAGATCAAGTACCTCTATACTTGGTCAAATCCATACCCTAGACATTGTTTGGGTCCACTTGGGTTCTTTGTAGTCAAGCAAATTTGTAATTCAAATTCTTCAAGGATTACATAGAAGTCCCTTCCCCTTGAGGATTATTAAGTCTAGAATACCTCTTTTCAAGGGATATTCTCCAAAACTAGGCTTGAGTATCCCCTTAGCCCTTCCTAGAGAGTCTATTGCCTTGTTTCCTAAGCAAGTAAGCCATTTAATTGAGTCTCTCTTGTGAATAGGCTTCTAGGAATGACTCTCCATCAAATCGTGGATCTATTTATCCTTATGATTCCTTTTATAGTAGGTATCCTCCCATTGGTGAAAGTTCGTAAAGAGCAAGGAGCTTTAGTTGAGGTGAGAATGGGCTATTGTTCCATTTTTGCCACTTGACCTAGTAGTTTCTCTATAGGATCCCCTCCTAGGACCCTGTGTTTTATCAGTTACAACCACCCTCTAAAATTTTTCCTTAGCTTCATTTTGGAGCCACCCTACCAACCTTTTCATAGCAGCATGTCTTGCTTCGTCAAGTACACAAGATTCAGTGATTTGCTTGCAGAAAGACAATCTGTCCATCAAATATTGTTCTATTTCCTTCATAGGTTGTTTCTCTAGACTTGGTCCAGCTGCAGGCTAAGCAGCTCCCTCAAGAAATTGCGTAATTTTGGAGGGCAACCATCCTTCCCTCTAGAAATTACGCAATTTTGTTTGGCAGCTTACTGGGCTCCAGAATTGTGCAAATCTACCAGTCAAGATTCACCTAGTAAATTGTGCGATTCCTCCCAGTAGGGCTGCTCAGCCCAAGAACTACGCAATCCTGGGCAACAGTCAGCTGCTCTGCCAAGAAATTGCACAAATCTCTTGGGCAGACAGCCCAACTCCCTCCCAGAAATGCACATTTTTTCCTCCCAATTGAGTAGACTGTTGCATGTGCAGTTGAGTTGACTGGTTCCACCCAGGACTAAGGAAACTTGACTCGCATGCATGGGCTGATTTTTCTTGGAATAGAAAAAGCAACATGAAAAAGCATCCCCAGATTTTAGGGAGCTATTTTTAGTAGCTGGAGGATACATGCAAAGATCGTTTTAGAATCTTTCCTCCAAGTGTCACTTTTTCCTAAATTTTTTGCATGAACGTCATGAGCTTCAAACTTATTAATTTGACGCATTAGAGCTCATTTCTTCACATCGATCTTGGACCTATGACATCCCACAACACATCCAGGACTCTTCGACACATCCGGCTTAGCTATTCAAGGGTAAGTGGTCTTAACTTGTCTTTTGCAGCATTTCTGTCGCTTTTTGTGATTTTTTTTGTGTGAGAGTTGTTTTCTTTATTTCTGTGAATGCTTGCTGTCATTTACATGCATAATAGCTTGTACTAGAACCATTTCAGTTTTCGTTAGCATCTCATTGTTGTTGCATGCATGAAATTGTTTTGCACGAATGATCACCGATTTAGAGACATGCTTCACCCATATGCATGTTGTTCTCTTTTCTGAATCGTTCATTCACTGTTTTCATGAACGATAATTTGCTTCTGCTTGCATTTAGTATTGCCATGCATTCACAATCACATTTGTTTTTAGTTGCCCGTTGACGGGTCTAGGCAGCCTTGGCCCAGACTCTCCCTCGCTAAGACAACATTGTGAAATCATGAGAAGGAAGGCTCTGTCTTCCTCTCAGGAAATGTGCATTTCTGCCCAGGAGCTATCCTCCAGTCTTGTATTGCGCAATTTTGAGGGATAGTGATTGCTGACCCAGAAAATTGCGTAATGCAGTCACTGGGCCTGAAATCACTGCCACATGAAATTGTGCATTGCACAATTCTAGAAGCTAGCGGCATAGGCTGGATTGCACATTATGCAAATCCAGTAGCTAGCCAACCCCCCTAGATAGCCCAGTCTTCCTTTTGGCAGTTCTGGCAGCTAGTCAGCCAACCTCCCAGAAGATATTGTGCAATCCTTGCCAATCAATCCGTAGGTATATTGCATGTCTTTCCTCAGATTTTCTTTGGTTTCTGCTGACAGATTCCTTGCCATGCATGTCACTTTGTCTCCAAATCTAGCAGGTGTTCGTCTGCCTCTTAGCAGTTCAGGATCAATGGCCTCCAAGAGAGCAGGATTGAAGGAAACTGACGGAAGTGCAACTGGAGCAGCAGTTGAGAAAGTGTCTGAAAGTCTACCAATCTATGAAGATACCACGCTAATTATAGATAAGTACATCAAGCTAAAATGGCAAGAGGTCAACGATGCTTTTGTAGGCACATTTGGGAACAACCTCGAAGATCACCAGGTATATGTGAACACCCATAAGTCCGACTTGCATCAGATTGCATGCAAATACCCGTGTTCCCATGCGCAGACACGATACATTGGATCATCTCACACATTGATCTTGAGACGATGACATTGAGAAGTGTTAGTGGATGGAGATTGCTACCTTTGGGGCATAGGATTATGATGAGATGTATCAAATTTTGGAGCTCGTGACCATCATGGAGACTCCCTTCAACTTACCCAGTAGCAATTCCAACTCCAGAGACATTTTGAAGAACTGGGTGAAGGAGCCGACTAAATTTAGGATGACACCCAACCAGGTCTACAAGACAAAGATACTGCAGAAGACGTATTTGTACTTGGTCATTTTTGCATGTCGATTGTATGGCCAAGAAAGCACGGAAACCTTGCCACAAAGTTGAGTGATCACGTTGGACAAACTAGACAGAGAGGGAAAATCATGTAATTGGTCTGGCATGTTGGTTCATCAGCTGAAGGAATAGGTAACAAGGGCTCGACAACCACCCAAAGGTATGCAAGTATAGATCTACATGTCCGCCTACATACTGGATGCAATTTGTGCCTGACAGGATTTCTCGAGTTTGTAGTGGGCATGGACACCGACAGAGATTGCTGTGAACACTTATTGTAAGATGTTGTTTGAATGTAGCTTTAGAGTAGTTATCACATGGCTATCCGATCATTTACTCACCCTGGCTTACAAGATGATATTTGAATAGGATCCACCCTACATGTTGAATGCAACAATGGAGGCACTGATAGACATAGCTGATTGGTATGCCTCACTGTCCAACACCTTGATATAGATGTACAATGTAGAGAAGCCTTTGCATATTCTACTAAAGTTTTCCTTGGACATTATCGTCATGCAAGAAGGAGAATATCACATCTCAGCAGGATTGACAGCTAGGTTGCATTGGAAGAAGAAAGCACCTTGGCCTGGTCTTCCATTGCGCATTGGTTTATATGAGATGCGGAGTTTCAAACATGCGAATGTTGAAGTAGAATAGATGAATAAGTATCCTTTTGACCTCAGGAGTTACAATCTGTATGACCCGCATTTTACTATGAAAGATCACTACGCAAGAGTACAGTTCAACTGGATCCACGGGGCATGTCATTGGGCAGAGGAGGACACATGGAGATATTGTTACAACTCCTCCAGAGTCAATGAACTGGTTGGCTTCATTGTGGAATGGTTAGTGAAGCAATGTGAAGTAGCATCCTAGAGAGCACCCTAAGTAGCAACAGTAGCGGAGGTGAACATACCAGTGTGCGACAAGGGAAAGGGGAAGATTGTCAATCACATGGAGGAAGAGAGAAGATGCAAGTTCCAAGGAGATCCATTTGTGGAGAAAGTAGCTATGGCTATAGAGGCAATAATGTGATAAGAGAAACATGCAAAGAAAGAGAGATAAATGGAGAATGGAGGAAACAAAGAAGGAGTTGCATGAGTTAAAGGAGAAACTATGGAAGGAACATGAGCTACATAAATAGGAGAGGGAAGTGCATCAAGAACATGTACAGCAGGGGATGCAAATTGTGCAGACGGATGAAACAATGTTCGTATAGGTAGTGGATTCATCAGAACAGCTGGCATTAGGAAAATAGGGTGAACCATCACATGAGCAGGACTTTGCTTAGGAGATAGAGCAAGCACTTGAACAAATGGATATGGATATGGAGTGACAGGAGTTAGAGAAAGACATCAAACTCATGCCTCACCAGTAAGAGGTTGACCCACCAGCTTTATTGCATCCAAAAGACAAGAAATTCCCAAGCAACCAAGGAGACACTAAGATCCTTGGAGATCATCCAGAAGGAGAGATGCAAAACATCTCATTTGACGATTTGTCAACATAGAATTGTGAAATCTTGTAGAGTGTCAACTTCGAAACATCATACATCTCCTGTGTAGTATGAGGAATGAGTGATCGTGTTTGATGTGCACAAACATCTAGCTTCATTGGCTGATGCTACCAGAGCTTATGCTGAAGCCACTAGCTCTAGTGTTCACTTTATGATATATGAGAATGAGTGAATCGTGAAGGAGCTACAGATGGCCAAGCACGGAGGAGAATTGGTTACAACATCCGCCCTAGCAGAATCGAAGAAGGAAATACTGGATGAAGTATTGTCCCTTGACACAGTGATGTGGGTGTTTTATTCCAAGTTTGGTACTGTGCATAAGCCAGTCGTCCATCTCAACGGAAGGTAGCATCAATGTGCTAGAAGAGCATGTATCTTGTCAAACATGCATGCTGCTATTGATTACATGCAAACATGGACGATGAGATACAAGGGAGCCCCGCTTCATTTTCCTGAGATGATGAAGCCCAGAGCGGTCGAGTTGAAAGAATGCATTTGATGTCAGATCCAGAACAATGAATAGCTCCCGTAGCTCATCACTAGTCTACAGGATTCCCATGGATGTGTATTTAGGAGTATGGATGTTGTGGTGCGCGCACATGAGATCCCATCTGATGGGACTCTCACCCACGTGAAGAAAAAGGCACAGGTATGACTAGATCTTGACTCGTACTTTGATGAGCTGATGTGCATAGCCACCAACCCAGACTCTCCAATCAGTGTAGACATCATGCACAAGTATATTGTTAGTTCAAATGCGCTGAAGATAATGATGCACATGCTTTTAGACAAGTTGGACAGAGGAGCCCGAGCAGTGAACCCAGATGCTATGGAGGCAAGAGTCAGGTTCCAGAAAGATTTCACCTTGAAGTACACAGACACCATCGCAGACTACCGATCTTGGCATCCGTTTGCCATTGTCGATCATTGTGAGGATGTAAAAAATTTGGACTTCCCATGGTTGTTCGAGTCCTAGTGATGTCTTGCATGGCTTGCTTGAGCCATTTTTTCTCACATGGGTACATGTGCATTGTAATGTAACATCTTGTCAAGTTTAAGTTCAAGTGTCGATAGTTGGATGTACAGTCATAGAGTAGATGAAGAGTCATGAGGGTAGATGAATTGTCACAAAGGGGAATGTTAAGGGTCACCCCACCCTTTGCTATAAATAGTCCCTCATAACTCATTGTAAAGGCTTTTGGTCAGCCAAGCTTCGATAGGACTATCTTAGAGAAATCATGGACAATATTGTAATGTGCCTTGGATTCTCCACTGTGCAGAGCTAGTATATCTCTTTGGAGAAAGCATGCGTTGTGGCTGTAATGTTCCACTATTAGAACTAGTGGTTGGAAATGGATGTATTGTATGACTGGAACTTACACTTCTTAATATAACAGAGCCAACATGTTTTCATGCATATGTTGTTATTGTAGTTGGATTATTTTGGTTGTTGTAACAATGTATGTTATTTAACTTACGCATTTGTGTATGAAATATTGTTTATGAAATTGTATAAATCTTGTTGCAGATGTGTTGTTGGTTTAAACATCCCTTTGGATTGCTTGCTAACTTTTTTTCTAGCTATTGATGCATATTTTTTCATGTGTTACCTTCCAAGCTGAGTACTATTACAGGTTTCCAAGGGGCGCACTCACCTCACTCTCCATGTGTTAGAACCTCTCATGCACCTTCCTTGGCTTGCCACAACTTTCACACCCTTGCTACCAATAGGGACATCTTACTTGCCTCTATGTGAAACTACGGTCAAGGCATTACCGTACGACCCACTGAATGATGTTTTTCGCATGCCGAATTTTTTGCCACCACGAGGGAGTTTTTTGATCTCTTGTCCATATACACGTATGATGGTGAAGGCGAAGTGGCCTAGCTCGAGTTCTTACATGACTTCCTTTCCATGCTTCATGAGGAAGATGGGTGTTCTGATGAACAAGACAGTCTACTGCTTGCATACACACTTCGCGAATCTCCACATTGGTGGTTGTGCAGCCTACCAACTAATAGCGTGCACTCACTTGAGCACTTTTGTGATCTCATTGAAGACACTTTCTATCATTTTGATCCAGAAAATATTGACCAAAAATTGTTACAAGAATGAAAGGCTTTGCATGAATTGCCTATGGATTTTTGGCAGCGCTTCCATGATTTGCAGTTTCAAGCTCCAAAGAGACAGATGAAATTCTTCTATCTTTGGGACCGATTCAAGTATTGCCTTAAGAAATCTTCTTGTCCCAGGAAGAAGTTCGAACTCAAGCCACCTTAGCATTCTTCAGTGATGGAGTTGCGCAATCATAGATGGACACAGTCACTGTCACAAGTGACTGTCCGTCATCCCCTCATCAAACAACTCCAACACTACAGAGTGATGTGGGCAATCATGCTCACACATTTGTTCAGTTGTTATATCCTCTCAACATCACTTAGCTTAATTTTTGCGCAGATTTGGTTGTGAGTCCATCGAGTTGTCATATGCATTTTGTACCACAACCTCTGTCTTCGTACTTGGTTGTTCCTCTGGATGATACTATCTTCCATTCCGGACTCTACACTTGTTATGAATGAGGATCAAGCCACTGACAGAGTTGGTGTTGCACAACCAACATGCACTATCATTCATGAGGAGTATGACTGGGAGCTTGAGCATCAACACTCGGCAAAGGATGACTCCCTTCCATTCGAGCCTCCTCCATTCTTTTGTGACATCTTTGGTGAACCTTCCATCCATGATTTCACATGTGTATCTTCATCTACGGATGCACCTAGTGTTGATCACTCGCAGTATACACCAGATGTTTGTCCATCATTCGACAAAGGAGAGGATGAGTTATTTATTGAAAATCCACTTGATCTTTCATTTGCCTTTTCTAGAAACACAAAGGATTAATTTGTTCGCTTCTCATCTACCCCTTTATTTGATTCATCATATCATGAGGATGCCGATGAAATCATTGATTTTTTAGATTGTGGTTGTCATGATCCATTTACTCCCATATTCAATCACGATCATGATTCTATTGCAGTTGATTTTTTGAAGCCACCAGTTTATGATAATCTATATGACAATGAAGTTGAAACCCTCGAGACTGTCAAGGCACTTCAACCTGAGCTGATGGTTATGTAAGGCCCTTGCTGTCCCGAGGTTGGTTTCACTTCCGATCAGGAAATTGCTCAATCACTCGAGGCTCCTCATCACTCATTTGTATGCATTGAATATCAATCTCACACACAGATCATGCTTCCTCCACTCGAACTGCATGATCACATCACTCATGCATAGGAGGAATCTTGCATTGAAAGCACACGCGCGCAACACAAGTTGTCTTTGTTTCTTTTGTTTTCTTGCATGTCATAATCAAGAGTATGGGTATACTTCAAAGTTGCATGTATTATCACACAACATCACGACAAGTCCATAGACCACATGTCATGTACTTGCACTCACTTATGTCCTGTGGACACTTTTAAACATGAAATGTGTTTGTCTTCATTGTTATATCTTTCTTGTTTTCTGGTTCACATGACCGTGTTGCTCACGGACCAAGCCTTCACCAACATGGGTCAACCAATGTGTCGGTGGCTGCATTGGAAATATCACTTCACGTGATCAGGCCCATGCACCATTAGCTTAGGAGTAGGAGTAGTGTTTGATTTCAGTTTGTTTGCTTGCATGATTGTTTTCTTACTTGCTTTGCTTGTTTGTTTGCCTGCTTGTTTGCTTACTTTCCTTTCGCATTTTCTTTCGCTTCTGCTTTGATTTGTTGTTTGTTTTCTTGTTTTGTTCATAGACTATTTTCGAATGAAGCCATGTCTAACTCTTGGAACAAGCTAGGTAAAATACAGGAGACCTTGTGCATCTATCACTACTTGGTTATCTTTCATCTTGCCTCTGTGTGAAGAACTTGTTACTTTTAGTCCATGATACGTCAATGGAAAATATGTATTGTTTGAAGTGAACCTTGGTAAAAACAAAACACTTGTGTGCCAACTAGTGTCACCTACTCTAGTTGGTTGTTTTGGGTTAACCCTTGTCAGCTCAATCAAGTAGAGTGAGGTGAGGGGGAAAACCTTAACAAGCATGTCTGAGGTATATAATAAAATACTTCTCTGAAGGAACAACCTCTTTTGATTTCAATAAGTTGGGATCCCTCTTTCACCTTTGAAATGAATAAGTGCTATGCAGAGTTATGAAAAAAATGAAAAAATGAAACATGAAAAATGAAAAAATGAAAAATGAATAAGGTGAAAGAAGAGAAAGGCTTCCTACACAGAGAGGTGATGCAAGTAACTCCGTCGGGGTACTGATCAGGCTCACTAGAAGCAGAGTGATGCTTGCGATCCTGCAGGACTTCCCCAGGGTAGTGTCCAAGCCTGCTAGCTGCGGAGCAACACCAGAGATGAAACTAAGATTCTGACGACTATAATGCTTCTGCACCAATATACCCCTCAATCCCAATCGAAACAATTGTGTTGCATTGGCTTGGAATGTGTGTCAATCGATCAAGAGCTTGGTAGATGCTACATCTTACAATCAAGCCAGTGTGAAACCAAAATGAACTGAGAACTGAACAATACTTCCGAAGGTGTTATACTTGCTTTTCACCAACAAGGTCCATTCAGAGAGCTAGAATTATACACCAAGTGTTGTAGCAGCTACAACCACCCCCCAAAATTTTTCCTTAGCTTCGTTTTGGAGCCTCCCTACCAACCTTTTCACAAAAACATGTCTTGATTTCTCAAGTACACAAGCTTCAGTGATTTTCTTGTAGAAAGATAGCCTGTCCATCAAAGCTTCTTGTATTTCCCTCACAGGCTATTTCTCCAAACTTGGTCCAGCTGCACGCTGAGAAGCTCCCTCAAGAAATTGCGCAATTCTGGAGGGCAGCCAACCTTCCCTCCAGAAATTGTGTAATTTTGTTTGGCAGCCTGTTGAGCTCTAGAATTGCACAAATCTTCCAGTCAAGCTTCACCAAGGAAATTGCGCAATTCTTCCCTGTAGGGATGCTCAGCCCAGGAATTGTGCAATCTTGGGAAACAGTCTGTTTCTCTACCTAGAAATTGCACAAATCTCTTGGGCAGACAACTTATCTCCCTCCCAGAAATGCACATTTTTTCCTCTCACCTGAGCAGACTATTGAATGTGCAGTTGAGTTGACCGTTTCCACCTAGGACCAAGGAAACTTGACTTGCATGCATGGGCTTATTTTTCCTGAAATAGAAAAAGAAACATGCAAAATAATCCCCAGATTTTAGCGATCTATTTTTAGCGGTTGGAGGATACATGCAAAGATCGTTTTAGAATCTTTCCTCAAAGTGTCACCTTTTACTAGATTTGTGGCATGCGTGTCATGAGCTTCAAAATTATTTATTTGATGCATCAAACCTCATTTCTTCACATCGATCTTGGAGCTCTGACATCCCACAACACATACATAACTCTTCGACATATCCAACTCTGTTATTCATAGGTAAGTGGTCTTAACTTGTCTTTTGCAGCATTTCTATCGATTTTTGTATTTTCTCTTGTGTGAGTGTTGTTTGCTTGATGTCTGTGAACACTTGTTGTCGTTTACATGCATACTAGCTTGTAGATGCACCGTTTCAGTTTTCGTTAGCATCCCACTGTTGTCGCATGCATGAAACTATTTTTCACAATTGGTCACCGATGCAGCGGCCCACTTCACCCATATGCATGTTGTTCCATTCTCCGAATTGTTCATTCACTATTTTCATGCACGCTCATTTTATTCTACTTACACTCAGTATCGCCATGCATTCAGAATCACATTTGTTTTTAGTTGCCCATTGGCGGGTCTAGGTAGCCTTAGCCCAGACTCTCCCTCACTAAGACAACATTGCTAATCCTCAGAAGGAAGGCTTTGTCTTCCTATCAAGAAATTCTCATTTCTGCCTAGGTGTTGTCCTCCAGTATTGCATTGCACAATTCTAAGTGATAGTGACTGCAAGCCTAGAAAATTGCGTAATGCAGTCACTGGGCCTGCAACCACTGCTAGCTGAAATTGCGCATTGTACAATTCTAGTAGCCAGCAGGCTAGCCTGGATTGTGCATTGTCCAAATCCCAAAGCTAGCCAGCCTCCCCAGACATCCCATTCTGCCTTTTGCATAGTTTTGGTAGCCATTCATCCAACCTCTGAGAAGAAATTGTGGAATCCTTGCCAATCAATCCCTAGGTATATTTCATGTTTTTCCTTAGGTTTTCTTTGGTTTTCAATGACAGATTTCTTGCCATGCATGTCGCTTTGTCTCCATATCTAGTAGGTCTTCGTCCACCTCTTAGCAGTTCAAGATCATTGGCCTCCAAGAGGGTAGGATCAAAGGACATTGACAGAAGTGCAATTGGAGCAGTAGTTGAGTGAGTGTTTGCAAGTCTACCAATCTATGAAGATGCCAAGCTGATTCTAGACAAGGACATCAAGATGAAATGGAAAGAGGTAAATGATGCATTTGCAGGCACATTTGGGAAGACCTCGAAGACCACCAGGTATATGTGAACATCAACAAGTCCAACTTGTACAGGATTGCATGCAGATACCCCACGTTCCCATGCGCGGACATGATACATTGGATCATCTCGCACACTGATCCTGAGACGTTGACATTGCATAGTGTCAACGGGACGAAGATTGCTAACTTCAGGGCATAGGATTATGATGATATGTATCAGATGTTAGAGCCTGTGACCATCATGGAGACATCCTTCAACTTACCCAATAATAATGCCAACTCCATAGACATTTTGAAGAACTAGGTGAAGGAGCTGGCTAAATTCAGGATGACACCCAACTAGGTCTACAAGACAAAGATACTGTGGAACCTGTATCAATACTTGGTCATTTTTTCATGTCAACTACATGGCCAAGAAATCATGGAAACATTCTTGGAGAGTTGCTTGATCGCATTGGACCAACTGGCCATAGAGGGCAAAGCATATAACTAGTCCGGAATGTTGGCTCATTAGTTGAAGGAACAGGTAACAAGGGCTCGACTGCTGCCCAAAGGTATGTAAACATAGATCTACTTTCCCACCCACATCTTGGATGTAATCTCTACTCAAAAGGAGTTCCTAGGTTTGAAGCGGGCATGGAAACTGGCATAGACTGTTGTGAACACTTATTGTAAGATGTTGTCCGAATGCAGCTTCAGAAGAGTTACCACACGGCTATCCGATAATTTTGTCACCCCGGTTTACAAGATGATATTCGAACATGATCCACCCTACATGTTGAAGGCAACAATGGAGGCACTGATAGACGTAGTTGATTGGTATGCCTCACCTTCCAACACCTTCATACGGATGTATAATGCAGAGAAGCCTCTGCATGTTATACTGAAGTTTTCCTTGGACATACTGGTAATCCAGGAAGCAACATATCACATCTCGACATGATTGACAACTAGGCTGCATCAGAAGAAGAAAGAACCTTGGCTCGCTCTTCCATTGTGCATTGGGTTATATGAGATTCAAAGTTTCAAGCACACGGATGTCGAAGTAGATGAAGAAGTATCCTTTCGACCTCAGGAGTTACAATATGTATGAATCGTATTGTCTTATGAAAGATCATTGCGTGAGAGTACAGTTCAACTAGATCCACGGGGCATGTAATTGGGCAAAGGAGGACCCATGGAGATATTATTACAACTCCTCCAGACTCATTGAATGATTCAGCTTCACTGTGGAATGGTTAGCGAAGCAACGTGAAGCAGCATCCTTGAGAGCACCAGAAGCAGCACCAGCAGCAGAGGTGAACATACCAGTGCATGAAAAGTGTAAGAGGAATATTGTTGATAGCATGGAGCAGGAGCAAAGCTGCAAGTTTCGAGCATATATACTTGTAGAGAAAGTAGCTATGGCTATAGAGGTGAAGAGGAAACAATGTCTATAGAGGCGAAGAGGAAATAATGTGATAAGCGAAATGTGCAAATGCAGAGAAAGAAACAGAGAAGGGAGGAAACAAAGAAAGAGTTGCATGTGTTAAAGGAGCAACTCTGGAAGGAACATGTTGGGATAGGGTTCCTTGGGGCCAATTTTGGGGAAAAAGCCAAAGTTTTGGGAAAAAAGCCCAAGTTTTATTGTAAAAAGTGTAAAGACTTCATAAAATATGGTTGGGGAGTGTGTACATGGTAAAGTGTCATAAAAGGTTTTAACCTTCTGTTATGTAAGTTGTGTCGGCTTGTATAGACCTACCCATGGTCCGAGGACTATGTGATTGTATAAAAAGGAGAGTCTTAGAGAGTTTAAGGTAGGTAACAAAGGATGAAGATGAATGTAATGGGTCAATAAGAGAAAGAGAAAAGAATTCTTAGAGTAGAAGAGAGGTTCTATAGCTGTGTGTGCAAAGGCTTAGAGTAGAGTCCGCAGCTGAGTGCGTGGACCCTTGTAGCTCATTGCACAAGGAAATCTTGAGTCTGTAAGAAGAAAAAAGCATGAATAAAGAGATTATTCCAGAAATTCCCATGGTTTGTCTATTTATTTCTATTATGAATGAATGTGCTATTATGTTATTATGAATGACGAGTTTATGAATTAATACTGTATTGATATGTGATTTTACATGATTTACATTGTCCTATGAATGCAAGTAATAATAAATTTTTACATGAACAATAACTTGTTGCATGTTAATGTTATCAAGCACTTAAACTGATCTGGGTAAATACAGAACTAAGGGTAATTACAGGGGCACGTAAGTGGTTGATTCACCTGTTTAGGGTCCACGAAAGACAGTCGTATACCTTTGCAAAGGTCTAGAGGTTGGTTAAAGGAAGTTATATCGATAAGCCTTAGAGGCTTATCGATCTGCGCGAAGACAGATTTAGGGCACAAAACAACATTACACTAATCTCTGGGTGTGGAAACTTGGTTACAGTATCCCCCCATACAGCTTCATGTGAGACTTCATTCTGCGCTTCGCAAGTTGATGCCGAAAGGGCTAGTAGTGTAGTGATTTGTTTGGAAAACTTAACTTTGAACCTGGGTCAGGACCCACTAATCCAACAAATGGTTCCATTGCTGGGATCGAGATCTGCATAAAGAGATGTGTGATGTCACATCACTGGAATCCAACAAAGAAATAAATTGAGGAGTGATTGGATAGAAAGATCCACGAATTCACGATGCAAGAAACTAGAAATTTGTGATTGATGAAAGAACAGTGGTTGGACAGGTATCTGTACACAGAGATACACAAAATTTTCTTTTGTTCCTTCCCAATTGAGCAATACAAGTGGATCGCTAAATTGGCAGACAGCCAGGGAAGGTGGAGGCTTGACGGTCCAATAGTGTGGACCTCGGTGTTAGTGTAGAGATTGGAAGCCTCTGAAGATAAGATCACACGTGCTGTCGATCACTGGCTTTATCATGTCATCGGAGAATTTGTGACAGAGTTCACAGTTGATAGCTCGGTTAGCTACAACAAAGCAAATCGATGCTTCTTCAAGGGACTGCGAGGTAATTATTTATGATCTTTGAATACTTGGATTAAAATGCTCTTGTGTGAAAAGAAGGTTATGCAATCACCTTTTTGTTTGGAGCTATGTGAATTGGAAAGTTATTTAGAGATAGAAGGAGAACAGGTTGTGAATATAGCCTACTGATTGAGCCTCCTCTAAGTGATGACGAAGGAGTAGCGTAGGCTTCACTGCAGAGCACTATCCAGTTAATAAGACAAGGGTTCCTGTGAATAACCCATCTGCCCACACCACCTCCATCTTCACCTCCACAGCATACACCTTTGCCCACACCACCACCACCTCCACCACCATTCAGTATGGTGAATGCATTAAAGTTTCTCATTTTCAAGGGCTTGGGAAATGAGGACCTAGTTCAGTTTTGGTTCGTTGCAAAGGCCGTATGGATAGCCTAGAACATTACTTCTAATCAGATGAATAAAGTAACTTTGGTTACTTCTTTATAGGATCGCGTGCTAACATGGTACATTAAGTACTACATCGATAACCCAATAGCCGCGTTGGTAGAAATTCAGATTGTGCTGAATAAGGAATTAAGTAGACCCAAGTCTAAAGCACAATCAATCGTTGGATTCAAGGAATTCATGATGAAGCCTCGCAAGACACCCTGGGAGCTAGATCAAAGATTGAAATTCAAGATCCATGAAGCTAACGTGAATGTTACAAATGGACAACACTGTGAATGGTTTGTAGCTTCGCTCTTGCCTCAGCTAAGGGTTTCTTTATCACAAAAAAAGATTAGGACCCAGGCGGAAGCCCTAGATATTGTGATGACTGCATGAGACAATGATTCAAGATGTTTCTTTGGGAGTTTAGCAGATTCACGCGGAGTTGCAAAATATTTTCCTAGAGTTCCAATGGTTGAAGAAGGATAGAGTGACTTGGCCAGAGGTGCGCGAAGAAGTTTGGTGTCTGAAATGTAAGAGTCAGGAGCATGATAAATATCATTTTCTTGTCTTCGTGAATTATGTTGCAGGAGGAGGGCCGATGCCTCTAAGGCCAGAAGCTCAATCCGGGCCAAGTATCGGGCCCGCGCTGTGGTGTGCTATTTGTCAGGTAGCTGGAAAACATGCGATAGACAATTGTCACTTGCTACAGAAATTTGTATAGACACCGCAACAACTGTTCTACAACTTCCGAAAATCAGTGTGTCATGATGAGCGCAATTGTTGTAGCTATGAGTTAATGATGGAGATAACGCTGGCATATCAGATGCAGATAGAAACTTGGCCTCCGAATCAAGGTGTTGGGGGAGCGTAAGGAGGATATTAGGGGCATGAACGAGGCCGAGGTGGAGGAGGACATGCGAGAGGTTGGGGACAAGTTGTTTTCTACAATTTTGAAGGGCCTAGACCCTACGCATGGGAGTGTACGAACCTGACGTGCTTGTCGTGCCGATACTGTACTCAATTTGACCACACGATAGAAGACTACCCTATATTAATAGCTAAGATGCAGGAAAAGGGGACGCAACCTAAGCAACCTATCAAGAACCTGCAGATGATGAGGGCTGAACCCCGCGAAGAGGATCCTAATGTGAATATCGTGCTGCAAAGTGGAATGACAACTACCGAAGATAAGGGAAAGCGACCTGATGAAAGTAAATGGGTCTGTGAAGCTCCATAAAAGGAGGCTAGGTTTGATTTGGAGTGCGTGAAACAAACCTTCATGGAATCGAAGAAAATCTTTGCTGAGGCTTCTACCTCTGGAAATTAGGATAAGCAGTTTGAAGAAATTGACCCATCCATGATTACTACCTTTTTGGAAACCTGTATGAAGCTACTACACAACAGTAATCCCATGAAGGGATTATAAGAGTTGATAAATTAGTGTGTTGGAAAGGAAAATGCTATTGAGGGGCCATGTGTAGTCAAAAAAATTGGTAAGCATAAGGCAATAACAGGGCATGAGATGAGGCTCATTGCACAAATAGGGGAGTATGAAATGGAAAAGTTATTCTGGATTTGGGGTCGGATGCAAATATTTTTCCTAAACAAAGATGGGAGAGAATGGGGAGACCTGCATTGCAGTGGTCTCTGATTCAATTGAGGATGTCAAATCAGCAAAATATTATCCCCATGGGAAGATTGCAGGGAGTGATAGTAGATATTGAAGGCACGAGTGTGTTGGTGGATTTCCAAGTGATAGAGATTGTTGATGACAACAATCCCTACCCTGCGCTCCTTGGGATCGACTGGGCTATTAACATGAATGGGATGATCAATTTGAAGAAGCGGATGATGTCATTTGAGAGGAAATCACTCTACGTAGTAGTACCTTTGGACCCTACAAAAGGACCGCGCTATATTGAATCGATCTGCGATTATGAAAGTGACGATGATTTGGACCAGATCTACAAAATAATAGTGTGAGACCAAGATTGAGTGAATCCAACAACTGATGGATGCATTACATGGTACTGCGAAAGCTCCTACACATCGGATTCGGATGAGGAGTTGGAACACTAGCAGAATAGGTTGCATGAAGTATCTACGCTGTGTTGTAACATGATGACTAAATCGTTGCACTGTGTATCATCATAGGTAAGGAGTTTTCCTTATTATGATGGTCTAACTAATGTAGATAAATTTTTGGAAGCATTTGAAAGGGAAGTTCCTGAGAAGCATCACTTCCGAGCACTAGATTTGGCACTGTGCACTACGCCCACAAGATGGTGGGTTATGCATAAAGACAATTTTGATGGATGGTGTTAGCCTCCTGCTGCTGCAGGTATTCATTTTTCATGATTGACATTTTCACATGCCAAATATGTCATACTTTGCAGGCTGCAGTGTTCCATATTTCCAAAACAGACCAATGAAGATGCCATGGAAGTATCCTGGCCCAAATGCCACTGTTGTATTCCATTTTTGATCACAGGTATCAGGCAGTTTTTGCAATCAAAGGAGGTACTCAAGCTGGTATTCACTAACCTCCCCTTCTTCTCATTTCAACCAAGTCACTTACTAACATCCCCCGAGAGGTCAAGATCTGCTTGAGCCTCTCAGTTTCATCGTCTCCATGACATTCGCCTTGGTGAGGATTTGCTTCACTCAAGGACTGCTCACTCAGCATCTGTGAGCCTTCTTTTCCCCAAAAAAGCCTAAGGTCTCATACCTTAGCGCCCTAGTTTCATCTCCATATTAACTACTAACTTTATTATATAACTCCCTATCAGTTTTTCCCTTTCCCTATTAAAATCATGTATATAAAACTCCCCTATGCAAATATCCCCTCCTTGGCAATATAGCCATATTTCCTAAGAAGTCCGGGGAATCACAGTCCATCTGGGGTTGTCTTTGGCCCATCCGTGTCCAAACAGGGATTAATCTGACACCTGGCCAGGTTAATAACCTCTCTCCTAGCCCTAAAGCCCTAAAAAAACCCACTTTTTGCCCATATCCTAAGTCCCGCCTGTAAATATTAATCGCGCCCGTTTTAAAAACCCCAAACCCACTTTTCCTATAGTTTTTAACCCACCGCACGCATTAAACTTGGAATATTCTTGCGAATATTCCCCGCTTTAACTACCCGCCGCCTCGCCCCGACCGCCAACCGTTGGATCGCCCGCCTCTCTAATCAACGGTGGGCGGGCTGCCCCATCCCCGAACCGCCCAAGCTTTAGTGTCCGGGAGATGGGTGGTATTGCCGCCGTACTCCCGCCACACGTCAGGCTCTGGGCTGTGGCGGAGCGCCCCCTCACGAAACCACCATCCTCAAAAAGCGGTGCGCCACGAAACCGCTTACCACCCGTGACGTCACATCCTACATCACCCCCTTTGCCCAGTCACCACGTCGAGTCACCTGCCTGCGTGGCCTCCTGCCACGTCACTACCATGTGTCCCTGCCACATCATCGTCCGTACATGATGACGTTATGCTGATGTCATCTCGCCATGTCATCCTGCTGACGTCACCCACCGTACAATGCTGATGTCATCAGCACTTTTTGGGCACAAAGGCGCGAAAATCGCACTACGGAGCCCCGGAATCCAATTCTGAGGCAGTTTTTGATGAGCGATTTGTTGATTTTTTGGGCCTGAATGGGGAATCTTCAGGGAATCTTTTTATTCTGCGGCCCCCGGCAAGCCCGAAAGGCGCCGAATGACTCATTTTTCTTTGCAAAGCTGGCCGGAAGGAGCAGAAAACAGTTTTAAAAGAAACAAAGGCCGAACAACGGCCATTAAACTATGAATAAGACCCACAGCACGGTAGAACAACATCAATTTATTGCCAAAGAGTATCAGAAGAGGGAGGAGAGTCGAAGAGTATCCGCCGAAGATTTTTCAGGGGCTCGATGCACTGGAACATTGATGAGCCCCCCAGAAAGTCAAATCAAGAAGAGTAAGCCCACCTTAGCTCTCAAATCACAGTCAGAAGCATTCAATACCGCCGAACAGAAATGGTGCAAAGACCAATGCACAGTTATGACAGATGAGAAGCACAGAGCCACCTGGACAGATATTAACTCATTTTGATACAGCTGCCCCCAGCGTAGCTCAAAGATATTTTATGGCATTTACTTCTGGATAGGATTAGGTTAAAGTAATCAATTTTCTGTCGAACCTGTTAGGTCGGCTGTAATAGATAGTTCCAGATAAATCTTCCCTATATATACCACCCTCTGTATTGCTTTAAGGGTTGGTTGGTTGATAGTTTTTCTGTATAGACTCGCACTGTATACCTGACATGTTTTCTATAATCAAAGACTGCTGAAAAGCTTGGAGGAAAGACTGTCTGCTCTGTGTCTAATGGTTTGAAGAAGTGAATTTGGAATTCTTGTGCTGCAACATGACTCAATAAGTTTTCCTATCTCTGTTTTTTCATTAATATACCGTCTAAATAGCAGAAACTTGAAAGAATAGCCTAGAATTAGTTTAAATGCTCTCTATGCTCAATTTCTGCTGTTTCTTTATGTTTTCCTCTAGATCAAGCATAAATATGAATTCCCTTCAGCTCATATTTCCCCTAATCCATTCATCTTTGACATTTGTCTAGGAATTCTTAATTGCTCCTAGATAGAGCTCATCCACTTTCCCCCTTTTAAGCTTAATGAGAGATTCTTTGTTGCCTCTCATTCCTTTATCCCTCATCCCATCCTTTTAAGCTTTAAGTGTTGTTTCATGAGCAGCTACCTTGCTCCTTGTTTCTCTTCTGACCAAGAAAACGCACCAGCAGTCCTACTCCTTGACTCCACGCCCAATGGTTTGAAGACTTACCAGACTATGTCTTGCCTCTCTACTTGAAATGTCTTCCTTCCCACCAAAAACAATATAAAACCCCTGTGCATCATACCTAGCCTAAAATCCTTTCAAACAAAGCTAAATCTAAAAGAGAGAGCCCTCTCTGACTGCAGGCAGGCTAGAACCTGCAGTCCAAAGTTGGTTTGTGGTTACCTCGGCCGTATCCTTTTCCAGAGCTTAAAGGACAACCTGAGTGATAACATAATGGCGACTCCACTGGGGACCTTCCTCAGATAATTTCACAAAGTTTCACGAAGAAAGTTGGAAAGCTCTGCTAGGAGGAACCAAACCTTCACAGCCACTCTTCAAGTCTAGTTCTGATCTTTGATGGTGGACAGAGATCAGGCACTCAAAGGTAATATATCCACCTGGCGACTCCACATCATCCTCATAATAAAGACTCCACTGGAGAAATGGACCCAAAAGAAATTTATGAGCAGATCAGGCTTTTGACCTGGATTTTGATCCAAGAGGTCATGTTCTTTCTCTTCCATAAAATTTTGCTGTACATATTGTTTAAATTTAACCTTTATGATTTTCCTTTAGAAAATGTTGAAGAAAGCCCTCCTTGCACATCAGAACAACAGCCTCTAAATGCAGCTGATGCTCACCTCATAGTCAAAGGGGACACTACTGTCAAATCAAATCATCCTATCCCTGTTCATACCGAACCCAATCATTTAGCCCCTGTACACAATCCCGTGCCTCGTAAGGTTCCTGATAGATACAAGCCTCTCATTTTGCCTCCCCTGCTTAATCCTTTGCCCAAAAATCATCCCATGAAGCTCCCAAAATTTGATGGAGAGAATGGAGTTACTGCCCAAAAGCATATCCAGGCTTTTGAAGATTATTTAAACATTTTTGAGGTAGAAGATGAGGATGTTAGTGTTAGGCTGTTTGCCCTTTCTTTGCAAAGTGAAGTTAGGACTTGGTTTAAAGCATTGCCTGAGGCAAGCATCTCAAATCTCCAGCAGCTATTCAAACTCTTCCTTGATAGATGGATGATCAAAGTCAATTTCCTCATGCTTATAGAAGAATATCAACAGTTAAAAAGGATTCCAACTGAATCTGTTCAGCAATTTTCTGAGCGATTCAATCAGGTTTATCACTCTTTACCATTGAATATACGACCTCCCCCTGATTTGGCTCTACTACATTATCCAGCAGCATTTGATCCCGAAATAGAATTTCATCTGAGAGAAAGGAGCCCCTCTACTATGCAACAGATGCAGAACATGGCAGTAGATGTAGAGGTTAATCTGGAAGTTAGGGAGAGGAAGTTGAAAGCAGAAAAAGAGGGTAAATTGGATACCTTGGTAAAGAAAGCAGAGAAATTAAAGCAGACATTCACAATAGAAGTTGAAGGTTTAGAGCACCACAAAGGATCTGTTTTGCAAAGGGAAAGTAATGGTATTCCTGAACAAACCTGCTACAAAACAGATGACATATTCATGCAGCCATACATGATGGAGCAATCTCCTGATATAATATATGAATATAATAGCTTCTCTTCTTTCAACTGTCTGCCCAAATATGATCAGTATGACGATGATTATGAACCTAACGATCAGATCAGCCTCGCAGAGGGATCAGAGCCTATTTTGGCAGAAAGCACAGTTCAGGATCATTTGCTTGAACCCAATGATCAACAGGCCCAGTTTAGCTGCGAAGAAAGGGAGGAAAACGCAGAGGGTGTCGAGTTCAGCGAGGGAACTTTACCATTTTGTTTCAAGTCTTTTCAGTTTATTAGGGGAAATAATCATGCCATTTATAATCAAGTGTCACCATATTTTGATATTGACCGGCTAGAGGAAAGTCCAGGCCCCGCACTTAATGCATTAACACTAGATTTGCAGCCCCAAAGTGCCGGTGAGCGTCAGATTGAGGAAGACTCAGAAGCAGCAGCATGTGACCAAAAAATCCAACTGGATTCCCTGCCTGTTGATTTTCAGCCATCTCGGATATTTGAAGAAGAAAAAGAACAGTCAGCACAAATCTGTCAGGTGCCATCTGAGCAGGCTTTCAAAGAATTACAGGTTCCATTCCATGTTTTGCATAACCCATCTGATGATAAGTTGTGTGATGAGGTAAGTCACTGCTCTTCTCCGCTAGCAGGCTGCAAAACTCAAAATCAAGTTGTTGATGATTCCCCAAGTTCAAAGCATGATAGCTATCCCAAACTTTTGTACAGTTCTTCAAGTCAGTCTGGCAATAATGTATATATGCTACAGGACCCTTTTGTACAGTTTCTTGTTTCAGCAGAAAAGGTCAGCAGCTTCCTGATCTTCTCAAAGATTAATAAAGCCTTATCAGATTGCAAGATCTCCATTCTAAGTACCAGCAAGCATTAGCAGCAGGGACCATTCATATTTATAATGCTTAAGTGGTTGCATTGGCTGTTTCATTTCACCTAACGGCAAAGAAAGTACTGGTTAGGGTAGGTAGGTAGGATTAATAAGGCAACCGGCCAAGCAAATTTTGCAGAATACAGCAGTAATTAAAAGCAAGGCAGTCTGACCTGCTGTTCTTGGCTTTTCACAAGGAAAAGCCATCCCCAAGTGGAGCCACTGTTAGCCTCTTGCTGCAGCAGGTATTCATTTTTCATGATTTACATTTTCACATGCCAAATATGTCATACTTTGCAGGCTGCAGTGTTCCATATTTCCAGAACAGACCAATGAAGATGCCATGGAAGTACCCTGGCCCAAATGCCACTGTTGTATTCCATTTTTGATCACAAGTATCAGGCAGTTTTTGCAGTCAAAGGAGGTACTCAAGCTGGTATTCGCTAACCTCCCCTTCTTCTCATTTCCCCCAAGTCACTACTAACATCCTCCGAGAGGTCAAGATCTGCTTGAACCTCTCAGTTTCATCGTCTCCATGACATTCGCCTTGGTGAGGATTTGCTTCACTCAAGGACTGCTCACTCAGCATCTGTGAGCCTTATTTTCCCCAACAAAGCCTAAGGTCTCATACCTTAGCGCCCTCTTTTCATCTCCATATTAACTACTAACTTTATTATATAACTCCCTATCAGTTTTTCCCTTTCCCTACTAAAATCATGTATATAAAACTCCCCTATGCAAATATCCCCTCCCTGGCAATATAGCCATATGTCCTAAGAAGTCCGGGGAATCACAGTTCATCTGGGGCTGTCTTTGGCTCATCAGTGTCCAAACAGGGATTAATCTGACACCTGGCCAGGTTAATAACCTCTCTCCTAGCCCTAAAGCCCTCAAAAAACCCACTTTTTGCCCATATCCTAAGTCCCGCCTGTAAATATTAATCGCGCCCGTTTTAAAAACCCCAAACCCACTTTTCCTATAGTTTTTAACCCACCGCGTGCATTAAACTTGGAATATTCCTGCGAATATTCCCCGCCCTAACTACCCGCCGCCTCGCCCCGACCGCCAACCGTTGGATCACCCGCCTCTCTGATCAATGGTGGGCGGGCCGCCCCATCCCCGAACCGCCCGAGATTTAGCATCCGGGAGATGGGCAGTATTGCCGCTGTACTCTCACCACGTGTCAGGCTCTGGGCTGTGGTGGAGTGCCCCCTCACGAAACCACCATCCTCAAAAAGCGGTGCGCCACAAAAACGCTTACCGCCCGTGACGTCACATCCTACGTCACCCCCTTTGCCCAGTCACCACGTCGAGTCACCTGCCTGCGTGGCCTCCTGCCACGTCATCGTCCGTACATGATGATGTCATGCTGACGTCATCTCGCCACGTCATCCTGCTGATGTCATGCTGACGTCACCCACCGTACAATGCTGACATCATGCTGACGTCATCAGCACTTTTTGGGCGCAAAGGCGCAAAAATCGCACTTCGGAGCACCAGAATCCAATTCTCAGGCAGTTTTTGATGAGCGATTTGCACCTAGCCCAAATCGCTCATCGCTAGATTTTTTGGGCCTGAATGGGGAATCTTCAGGGAATCTTTTTATTCTGTGGCCCCCGGCAAGCCTGAAAGGCGCCGAATGACTCATTTTTCTTCGTAAAGCTGGCCGGAAGGAGCAGAAAATAGTTTTAAAAGAAACAGAGGCCAAACAGCGGCCATTAAACTATGAATAAGACCCACAACACGGCAAAACAACATCAATTTATTGCCAAAGAGTATCAGAAGAGGGAGGAGAGCCGAAGAGTATCCGCCGAAGATTTTTCAGGGGCTCGATGCACTGGAACATTGATGAGCCCCCCAGAAAGTCAAATCAAGAAGAGTAAGCCCACCTTAGCTCTCAAATCACAGTCAGAAGCATTCAATACCGCCAAACAGCAATGGTGCAAAGACCAATGCACAGTTATGACAGATGAAAAGCACAGAGCCACCTGGACAGGTATTAACTCATTTTGATATAGCTGCCCCCAACGTAGCTCAAAGATATTTTCTGGCATTTACTTCTGGATAGGATTAGGTTAAAGTAATCAATTTTCTGTCGGACCTGTTAGGTCGGCTGTAATAGATAGTTCCAGATAAATCTTCCCTATATATACCACCCTCTGTATTGCTTTAAGGGTTGGTTGGTTGATAGTTTTTCAGTATAGACTCGCACTGTATACTTGACACGTTTTCTATAATCAAAGACTGCTGAAAAGCTTGGAGGAAAGACTGTCTGCTCTGTGTCTAATGGTTTGAAGAAGTGAATTTGGAATTCTTGTGCTGCAACATGACTCAATAAGTTTTCCTATCTCTGTTTTTTCATTGATATACCGTCTAAATAGCAGAAAGAAAGAATAGCCTAGAATTAGTTTAAATGCTCTCTATGCTCAATTTCTGCTGTTTGTTTATGTTTTCCTCTGGATCAGGCATGAATATGAATTCCCTTCGGCTCATATTTCCCCTAATCCATTCATCTTTGACAGTTTTCTAGGAATTCTTAATTGCTCCTAGATAGAGCTCATCCACTTTCCCCCTTTTAAGCTTAATGAGAGATTCTTTGTTGCCTCTCATTCCTTATCCCTCATCCCATCCTTTTAAGCTTTAAGTGTTGTTTCATGAGCAGCTACCTTGCTCCTTATTTCTCTTGTGACCAAGAAAACGCACCAACAGTGCCACTCCTTGACTCCACGCGCAATGGTTTGAAGACTTACCAGACTATGTCTTGCCTCTCTACTTGAAACGTCTTCCTTCCCACCAAAAACAATATAAAACCCTTGTGCATCATACCTAGCCTAAAATCCTTTCAAATAAAGCTAAATCTAAAAGAGAGAGCCCTCTCTGACTGCAGGCAGGCTAGAACCTGCAGTCCAAAGTTGGTTTGTGGTTACCTCGGTCGTATTCTTTTCCAGAGCTTAAAGGACAACCTAAGTGATAACAGATGGCACAAATATAGAAGAATGATGAGGGTGCGGTTTGGTCACCCAAAAGTGAAATTAACAGAGAAATACGATGGGAGGAGTGATCCGTGCGATCACTTAGCAAAATGGACTCATGCTTATGGAGTAGAGATGCAACTGGAGTGGGTGCATTTGTTCCATCACACTTTTGATGTAATACCAGTGAAATGGTACTTGGAAATAGAGCTCCGCCATGGCACTGATGAGTGGGACATTTTGAGATAGGGATTTTTTATGACATTCAACTTTGAGGATGGATTCGATTATATCGATGAAGCATTGCAAGAGGTCAAGGAAGAGATCTTTAGAATACCGTAGGATTCCTTGGATTTGATTCAACCAAATTGGACCACCTAGCTATGCCCTGCGTTGGAGTGCTACAATGTGACTATTGAGGAAGAAGAGGAGGATCCAAGGAACATTAATATCCCAGAGGCAAAGGATCACCGTGAAGTTGAGGGGCAACACATAGAGAATCCTAATATCACTGTGCCGCTAAAAACTAGACAAGTGAACATTGGAACAGAGGCAAAGCCCTAGTTTGTGAAAATAAGAGACTACTGGGATGATGCCACAGTCGATAAAGTCATTGAGTTGCTCAACACATATTAGGATTTATTCCCTATGAAGTTTTCAGACTCAAAAGGCATCATAGGTGATTTGTGAGTGGTGAAAATAATGTTGAAACTAGACACAAAAGTTATTAAGCAGAGGCCATATCACCTTAATCCTAAGTACAAGGAAAAGGTCCGTCTGGAGTTGGACAAGATGTTGGCAGTGGGTATTATTGAACCAGTGTAGGAATTCGATTGGGTGAGCCCAATGGTAGTTCAGGAAAGAAATAGAAGGGTGAAATAAGAATTTGCATTGATCTCAGAAATATGAACGATGCTTACGTTCATGATCCTTGTCCAACTTTGTTCACAGATGAGGTATTGGATAACGTTGGTGGATAGGAAGCATATTCGCTCACTAATGGGTTCTCTGGGTACCATCAGATAAAGATCGCGCTAGAAGACAAGAGTAAGACTACCTTTTCAACTGAGTGGGGATGATTTTAGTATATGGTAATGCCTTTTGGAATTAAGAATGTGTTGACAATCTTCTCATGCGTAGTTATTCAAAGAGTTCATTCGCAAGTTTTTGGAAGTATATTTTGATGATTGGATAGTGTTTGGACTAGTAAAATGCCATGTAGATAGTTTGCACTTGATGCTGGATACATGCCAAAGGTATCAAACCGTGATAAACATGAGGAAGTGTTTATTTTGCGTCCCTTTCGAAATCTTGCTGGGTCATGTAGTGTGCATACAAGGATTAATGGTGGACCCTGCTAAGATCGCGATCATAATTAATTTGGAGGCACCAAGGAGTGTTAAACAACTACGCGCAACGGTGGGTCATACTGGATATTATCAAATGTTCATCAAGAGTTATCCTCAAATTACAGTGCCGATGGAAAAATTGTTGAAGAAGGATGCTAAATTCTATTATAATGAAGAATGCTTGTGGAGCTTGGATGTGTTAAAGGAGAAGATGGTAACCGTGCCGACCCTAGTGTTCTTGGATTGGAAGAAGGAATTTCATGTGCATGTGGATGCATAATGTATTGCGCTAGGAGCAGTACTGACACAGGTCAGTGAAGCAGAATTGGATTACCCAATAGCCTTTGCAAGAAGGAATTTGTTGAAGGCTGAAAAAAATTATTCAACAGTAGAGCACGAAGGGTTGGCTATGATGTACGTGCTGCAGAAGTTCAGGGATTACTTTCTAGGTGGCCACTTTAAGATGTATACAAACTATTCTCCATTAAAGTAGCTAGTCAACAAGCCTGTGTAGTGGGGGGAAATATGCAGATGGTTGATGTTGTTTCAAGAATATGATTTTGAAGTAATTGTGAAGCCAGGGTGATTAAATGCAGGGCCCGATCATTTGTTGCGCATTGAAATAGGAGAGGAGCCTACTAATTTGGAGGAAGGACTTCCTGACATGTAGCTCTTAGCAGTGTGCATAGGAGATAATCATTTTGCAGAAATTATCCACTTCCTGACTATAGGATTGGCTCCTGAAGGATACATGAGTCAACAAAAGAAGGAATTGGTGGTGCGCGTTGCATATTTTTCTGTTATTGCAGGTCACTTGTATAAGATGGGATCAGATGAGATACTGCAACTCTATGTGCCTAATTTTGAATGAAGTAGTATCCTAGCTGAAGCTCATGGAGGGGTTGCAGGAGGCCATTATGTAGGAAAAGCAATAGCGCAGAAGATTTTACGCGCTGGGTTGTGGTGGCCAACATTGCATAAGGATTCCAAAGCATATTGTAGGGTGTGCGATGCGTGTCAGAAAACCAGGAGGCCATCATGGAGGGATGAGCTTCCTTTGAATTCGTAGGCATCATTGAAACCATTCATGAAATGGGCAATTGATTTTGTAGGACCAATTCAACCTCCAAGAAATGATATGGGTGCACGGTACATCATCACCGCAACCAAGTATTTAACCAGATGTGTGGAGGCGCAAACCATGAAGGAATATACAGGGGAAACAACTGCGCAGTTCTTATTTGAATATGTGTTGACCAGGTTTGGTTTCCTGAAGATTTTAATGAGCACTTCCTTAATGAAATCATCACCGCATTGACTAAAGAATTCCAAGTTTATCATTAGAAGAGTACGCCATATCATCCTCAAGCTAATGGGATGGTTGAAGCGTTTAACAAGATATTTGAGAATGCATTGACAAAGGTTTGCAATGTGCACAGGAATGATTGGGATGTGCACATACCAGCTGTGTTATGGGTCTATATAACTACTTGTAAGAAGCTTACTGGTCAGACGTTGTTTAGGTTGGTCTATGGAGAAGAGGCTATGATTCCTATGGAGTACATTGTGCCTAGTCTACGCATAATCGAGTTCAAAGGGATGGTGGACCATGGAGCCTTAGAAGAGTGGCTCGTGCGACTGACAGAGCTTGAGGAGGATAGATAGTTTTATTATATGATAGCAAGTTTGAAAAATTTCTAGGAGAATTTCAAATGCATTGGTTGGGGCCATATGTGATCAAAAGGATTACCGATGGTGGAGTAGTTCAGCTTTTGAAACTAAATGGAGGTCCATTTCTGGGAAAGGTAAATGGTAGTCGATTGAAGCCATACACCGGGGATCCGGCCCGATGACTACATGATGGTAGCATAGTCTTAGCGCTCCAAGCAGCTACAAGGAGGCACGTGACTATAAACTACACTTCTCATGTTGTAGAGCTGCACGAGAAGGGGTCTGTGCAAAACATGAGGGTGTCATAGTACCAGAAGAAGCACAAAGGGAGCTACACTATAGGGGTGGAGACCACGCAATGCAGCTAGAAAGTGACTATTACCATCACTTTTCATGATTTGACTACCTGAAGACGGTTGGGGGGAGCTGGCGACTGACATTTAAGGCATTTAAGGCTAGAATCAAGAGTGAAATCTTTGGGAATCTGCTGCCAATCTCGGATTTATGGACGGATTTTGGGGGGAAATGGTCGAATTTGAATTCGAATTCACCTATAAATTACAGGTGGCTATCTAGTGAGAAACAATTTTCATTTTGAGAATTTATGAGTCGTGTTATCTGTTGCGCATGAACCGTGAGTTCTTTTAGGATTTTCTTGCAATCCCCATGTTTGATCAGTATTATGAGTTAGACAAAAATATTATTTGAGACATCATGTTAGGACCAAGTCCTACCGAAATTGCAAGCGCTGGAGAGACTGTTGCCTCTGAGGGAGCTTCCCCTGAGGTTGTGAGTATGGAGGTTCCAACAATAGTTCCTACAACGCCGAGGTTGCCTAGGCTGAAGTCTACATCAATGAGAGAGGCCCCTAAGCCAAAAAAGGATAAGAAAAATAAGTCGATGCCAGTGCATGAGTCACCGAGGAAACATGCAGCTACACAGGGGTAGTGGAAAGAAAAGCCAAGCGCGAAGGAGAAGGGGAAGGTGGTAGAACTAGAAGCGAAGGAGGGTGCGAAAGACATAGATATTGAAGGAGTAGACCCTATTTGAAAGTAGTCGGAGTATATCCCTCCGCGAAAGGGCAAGGTGAAGGTCCTGAACGGCCCAGATGCCGGATAATTCTCCCTCAACACTCCCCTATTACCAGAGAATATTACCTTTGAAGGTCCGCACTTAGTGTGGGCCCCACATTTGAAGCTTGAAGACTAGGATTTGGTGGACCATGAGTAGTTTCCCCACCTTGCTACCGACACCTTCATGTAGAGGGTTTTCTACAAGGAGTCCGGAGTCACCCTATTGGAGCTGGCGGAATAGATTTGCGGAGTCAACAAGTCACGGTTGTTGATCTTGTTATGGGTGCCAAACTACCATTGGTCAAAACATAACCTAATTTTCATCAAGCAGTTGTTGTGCCTGGTCACGACGGGTGGTTGTAGCTGAATGAGTTGATCCCCATAACTGACATGCTAATCCATAGGATCACATTATTACCACACTCAGGACTAAATATGGCTAAATAATTTGGTGGTAAGATGAGCGAGCGCGACCTCACTGAGAATATGAAGGAAAAGTTTAAGCTTGTTAAAAAGCTATGCGGGTATTCGATTACCAGCATTAATGACCCTGCAGTTAAGATTTCCATGCAAATTTTGGCTGGCAAGGTGATGAGGAAGTGTCGCGCAGATGAGGTGTCGACACCAGTAGTTTCTTTAACAGCTCAGTGTGTGGAGGGCATACAGTTCAACTGGGCGCGCTACTTGTGTAGCGATTTACTCATGAACTGTAGAGAGGCGCAAAATGATGGTAGGAATTTTCACTATTCGTGGTTGTTGCTCTTTATAGTGCTGGTCACGTGGGACTTGCCAGAGGATAGCCAATTTCCTCCTGTGGAGAAGGATTTACCAAAAGTAGCAAAGTTCGCATCTCTTTGGGCCATTAAAGATGTTGCGTAGGTAATGGAAAGAAAATTATTTTGGGTGCTAATGAAGGCGTGTATTCACATGGCCATCAACCAGAAGCCGTGATTATTGCCAACAATGTTCGAGTAGTTGTCGAGGTAAGCGTAGTTCAAAGTGGACTTCCACCATATTTACATCCGGGCATGCAACGACCCCAACCAGAAATGGTTTGACTTATCCTACCTGCCCACGGATGACACGATTGTAGAAGTCATCAAGCATTGCTAGCAGACTAGCACGTTCCATCCGATGAGGCTGCCGATACTAGCAAGTCCACGAAGAAGCAAAAAAATGAAGTAGCCAAAGTGAAGGTTCATCAGTTGGTTGAGAAGAGGAAGAAAGAGAATGAGGAAAAGGCCTGAGCATAAGCGGAGTGCACCACAAAAGAACAGGTAGAGTAAGAAGAGCACGGCTCCGAAAGGAGTCAGAAATCTCCTTCACCCCAAATGGAGGAAGAAGAGCAGTCATACCAGGGTAGTGGAGATCAACAGGAAAGCACTCCCTTCCGGGTAAATGGTATAGGGAGTAAGAGAAGGAAGGACCGCCCAAAAAGAAAAAAGCCACCAAGTTGTCACTAGATCCAGTTACCCTGACAAAGGGAAACTTGGATGATATTGGTGATAAGGTGCGAGATACAACAGCAGAACTACTCTAGTAGTTTGAGAAGCAATAGAAGCAAGCACTGGTCAACATACAGTCAAGTCTGCATGATATGCAGATTCAAACAACTAGACTCTAGGCAGGTGTAGCACAGAGCAGCACGACATCTGCCAGTTTGGCACCGGGGACCACTAAGGTAGAAAATTTGGTTCGGTCAATGGATCTACGGGCAGCCACGCTGCCTTATGGAGATTTTAACATGGAAACAACTGCTGAAAATGCAATTGTCAACACTTTGAAGAATGTGGGCCTCAACTTGCCCGTGCTCCCAAGTGAGTTCCTTCACACACTATAAGCAGGTGTGGTCGCTGAGATTAAGGCCCGAGAGCAGTGCGCACTGAGCATGATCGACGAATATAAGGTTAACAATGAACATATGTTCATTAAGAAGACAACAGTGTTGGAAGCATGGAAGAAAGTGCAGGAGGAGAACGAGAAAACTGCAGCCACAGTGGCTAAGGCATGCAGGATAGTCCCTGAACTGCATATCCTAGAGGAAGCGCTGGTGGACACCAAGATTAGGAAACTGGTTGAAGGTGTGTGTGAAGAGAAAACAGAAGTGGCTAGGGTTCAGTTTGAACTGAACCTGAAGATAACAGGGATCGAGTTGAATTCACAGCCTTTAACTCCACCAGTGGTCATAGAACAATGCGAGGCAATTGTACGGGATGGAGTTGCAACAGTAGATGCCCTGGTAGCAGATTGCACTGTGATCTTTGAGTAGTCCATGGAGGTGGTCAAGATGCTCCAGAAAGATCCTAACCTATAGAGGTTGAACATGGAAGCCCATGAATCATAGTAGTAGTACGGTGAAGCAAGAGCGACAGCGTGCACCATCGCTATATCATAGCGATTGTCTAAGCTGCATGAGGCAAAATAGTTGCTCAAACAGGTAGAGGCAACGCAAAGGAAAGGGTGGTCCTTAAGGTCAGATTGGGGCCTTGGCTGGATGAGGCCTATGTTATCTCTTCCACCATTGAGGAGAAGCTGGCGTGGTTACAGAGAACACAACGGAAGATAAAGGAAGACAGTGCAGGACCAGCGATAGAGCAGCTGGTGGAGCAGATCAAGCAAGCAGCCATGCAAAGCGTGATTGAGGTAGCAGTGACACAAGTAGAGTTGGGAGGTCTCCATAGTAAGATCTCCATGCCAGGAGAGTGACTTGGGGGTGAGTCACGATATTTGTGTTGGGGGCCTATTGGGATAGGGTCACCTAGGGCCAATTTTGGGGTAGAAGCCCAAGTTTTGGGGCAAAAAGCCCAAGTTTTATTGTAAAAAGTGTAAAGCCTCCACAAAATGTGGTCACAGAGTGCATATATGGTAAAGTGTCATAAATGGTTTTACCCTTCTCTTATGTAAGTTTTGTCGGCTTGTATATACCTACCCATGGTCCGTGGACCATGGGTTTATATAAAAGGGAGATTCTTAGAGAGTCTAAGGCAGGTAACGAAGGATGAAGATCAATGTAATGGGTCATTAAGAGTAAGAGTGAAGAAGTCTTAGAGTAGAAGAGAGGCTCTGCAGTTGTGTGCACAAAGGCCTAGAGTAGAGTCCGCAGCTGAGTACGCAGACCCCTGCAACTGAGTGCACAGGGAAGTCTTGAGCCTGTAAGAAGAACATAAGCATTAATAAAGAGATTATTCCAACAATTTCTGTGGTTTGTCTATTTATTTCTTTTATGAATGAATGCATTATTATGTTATTATGAATGGTGGGTTTATGAATTAATACTGTATTGATATGCAATTTTACATTATTTACATTGTCCTATGAATGCAAGTAATAATAACTGTTTATGTGAAGAATATCTTTTTTGCATGTTAATGTTATCAAACACTTAAGCCGATATGGGTAAATACAAAACTAAGGGTAATTATAGAGGTGTGTAAGTGGTTGATTCACGTGTTTAGGGTTCACAAAAGACAGTCATAGACCTTCGCGAAGGTCTAGAGGTTGGTTAAAGGAAGTTATATCGATAAGCCTTAAATGCTTATCGATCTATGCGAAGGAAGGTTTAGGGAAAAAAACAACATTACACTAATCTTTGGGTGCGAAAAATTGGTTCCAATATCCCCCCATATTGCTTTGGATAGGACTTCAATTCGCGCTCTATGGGTTGATGCCGAAAGGGCTAGTAGTGTAGGGATTTGTTTGGAAAAATTAACTCTGAACCTGGGTTAGGACCCACTAAGCCAACAGAACATGAGTTGCGCAAACACGAGAGGGAAGCATAGCAAGAACATGTAAAACAAGGGGAACAACCTATGCATATGGATGAAACAACACCCTTACAGGTAGTGGATTCATCAGAACAACTAGCATCAAGAAAACAAGGTGAACCATCGCAGGAGCAGGACTTTACTCAAGAGATAGAGCAGGCACTTGAGAAAGTGGATACAGATATGGAGCGATAGGAGTTAGAGCAAGACATCGACCACATGCCTCACCACCAAGAGGTTGACCCACCAGCCTCACCACATCCAGAAGATGAGCAAGTCCCAAGTGACTGAGGAGACATTGAGATCCTTAGGTATCAACCGGAAGGAGAGATGCACAACATCTCATTCTATGATTCTCAACATAGTTTTGTGTAATCTCACAGAGTGTCAACTCTGGAAGATCATACATCTTATGCGTAGTATGAGGAATGAGTGATCGTGTTTGATGTGTGCAAACACCCAGTTGCATTGGCTAACGTTGCCCGAGCTTATGCCAAAGCCACTTGTCGAGTGTTCGCTTTCTGATAGCTACGAATGAGGAAATGGTGAAGGAGCTACAAACAACCAAGAAGGGAGGAGAATTGGTTACAACATCCACCCAAGTAGAATTGAAGAAGGCAATATTAGATGAAGTATTGTCCCTTGACATAGTCATGCAAGCATTGTATTCCAAGTTTGGTATTGTGCATAAGGCATTTGTCCATCAATGGATGACAGCAATGATGTGCTAGAAGAGCACATATCTTGTCAAACGTGCATACTACGATTGATTACATGCAAACATTGGCGATGAGATACAAGGGCGCCCCACTTCATTTGCCTAAGATTATGAAGCCTAGAGCGATCAAGCTGAAAGTACACATCTGGAGTCAGATTCAGAACTATGAAGATCTCCCGCAGCTCATCACTAGTCTACAAGCTTCCCATGCACGTGTATTCAAGAATATGGATGTTTTGGTGCACGCACATGCAATCCCATCTATTGGGACTCTCACCCAGGCAAAGACAAAGGCATAGGTCTGACTAGAGCTTGACTCATACTTTGACGAGTTGATGTGCATAGCCACCAACCCAGACTTGTTAATCAGTGCAGAAACCATGCACAAGTATGTTGCTAGTCTGGCCGCGCTGAAGACAATGATGTGCATGCTTTTAGATGAGTTGGAAAAAGGAACCCAAGTAGTGTACCTGGATGATATGGAGGCAAGAGTCAAGTTCCAGAAAGATGTCACCTTGGAGTACACAGACACCATCGCAGACTACCGATCTTGGCATCAGTTTGCTACTGTCGATCATTGCGAGGATGTCGAAGAGTTGGACTTCCCACGGTTGTCTGAGTCATAGTGATGTCTTGCATGGCTTGCTCAAGCCATTTTGTCTCACATGGGTACATGTGCATTGCAATGTAACGTCTTGTCAAGTGTAAGTTCATGTGTCAATAGTTGGATGTAACACTTATAGAGTAGATTAAGAGTCATGAGGGTAGATGAACTGTCACAAAGGGGAATGTCAAGGGTCACCCCACCCTTTGTTATAAATAGTCCCTCATAACTCATTGTAAAGGCTTTTGGTCATCCAAGATTTGATAGGACTATCTTAGAGAAATCTTGGACAATATTGTAATGTGCCTTGGCTTCTCCACTGCACAGATCTAGTATATCTCTTTGGAGGAGCAGGCGGTTTTGGCTGTAACGTTCCACTATTGGAACTAGTAGTTAGACATGGATGTATTGTATGACTGGAACTTACACTTCTTAGTATAACAAAGCCAACACTTTTTCATTCATATGTTGTTATTGTAGTTGGACTATTCTGGTTGCTGTAGCAATGTATGTTATTTAACTTATGCATTTGTGTATGAACGATTTGTATGCAATTGTATGAATCTTGTTGTAGACATGTTATTTATTTAAACATCACTTTGGATTTCTCGCTAAATTTCTTTCCAGCTGGTGATGCATCTTTTCTTGTGTGTTCCCTTCCAATTCGAGTACTATTACAGGTTTCCAAGGGGCGCACTCAACTCAGTCTCCCTGGGTTAGAACCTCTCATGCACCTTCCTTGACTCGTCATAGTTGTCACACCCTTTCTACCAATAGGGACATGTTCCTTGCCTCTGTTTGAAACTGCGGTCAAGGCATTACTGTATGACCCACTCTTGGGACTCATACACCAAATAGTCTGAGGTCTAATTGGGACTTCTTACTGGGGATATCCCTTGACATGTTGGCGTGTCTAGCACCATCAACACCCTGCTAGTTTGATTTGTAATAGACCCTTTCAAAAACCCTAGGTCTCGTGAAATATATTTTTAGGTCTCTAGAAGGAAGTGAAGTGAACTCCTCTTTGAAGTCCTGCCTAAAGGATTTCCAATTTTGGTGGATTTCTCATGGCTATTTGTATATAAATTATTTTCCCCTATGTGTGACCTAGAAGGGAAACCTAGCTGGTATTTCCTTGGATAGGTGGCTTCCTTGAGGGTTGTATGAGCATAGTATTCAATGGAATACATCATAAGAAACCCTTTCTCTTCCCTTGCCTTAACCTAGTGAGAACCTTAGAAGGAAATCTTCCCACGACCATTCACAAAACCCTAGGTCTTTTGAAAACTATTTGTAGGTCTCTAAAACGAAGCAAAGTGCCTCCTAGAAGTGCTACAACATAATATAAACATTCGTTAAGAGATCTAGCATCATCACTTGAGAGACCTGACCTTTGGAAAATATATTACCATTGCATATCTTAAAACTCAGGTCTTGGTCTTCTCATCCCAAGGTCTTTATTGGAGAGTGTGTTAGCTTCTTTGAAGCATTGATACTTTAGCGTGTCTCTCCTTAAGTGGGCTTTGTGAAATCCCTTCATACCTAGTTATTGACATATCCATCCTAAGTGATTCCCTTCCTAGCGGGACTCCTCCCATTGGTGAAATTTTGTAAAGAGCAGGGGACCTTTATTGAGGTGACAGTGGGTCATTGTCCCATTGTTGCCACTTAGTCTAGTAATTGTCCCTTAGGCTTCCCTTCCTTAGGGCCCTTTTGTGGTAAGAGGGTGATTTTGAAGAATGATGGGCTTTAATTTGTGATCTTATTCTCTAACCTTAAATGGGGGGTTAATACTTGACCCTAGTCTAATGGGACCTCCCTTAATGGCCCAATTGGTATATGAAGGGCACTACTTGGAAAGCCTTGATTGATATAGTGTAGTTTCACCTATTCCATATGCCATACTTAACACCTTCCATTTTACATTATGAGCCCATATCTCACATCCATTCTTCATATTCAACTTGTCATTGGTTTATTGGGATTTGGTACTCATATGTCCACATACCTGGGTAGGGCTCGAAAAATTTTCCCTCAGAGATTGATGCAACTAAAAGAAACGAAAAGAGAACATCATGGCCACAACAAAATAAATAAAAGAAATTAAATCAAAAAATCAAAAGATGACCACCAACATAAAAATTTGCATGTGGGAAATAACCTAGTATGAGCTCTGCCTCACTCATATGGCCATCACCCAATTCTTGAGCATATGTTGTTCCATTTAAACAAAAGAAGGAACCCTTGCATGTCCCAACCCTAATGATAAATGAGTTGAATCATCATTAAGGGGTAATAAAACTATTATATCATAAAAGTAAGCTCTAACCATTGAGCTATGAGTAGTAATACAAGAAAAAATTAAGAAGTAAAAGATGCACAAGAGGGGTGGAATAACAAAGGCCAAGATGGTAAATCATGCATCCATGATTGCTCCTTGTTACATCTATACACTCAGGGTGTGGACTCACCCATTAGTTGGTCCCTTTTGACCATGACACTTAACCATGAAGTCTTCTCCCCTTTGTCACCATCATCATTATTCACTAACACCTATCAATTGAAGGGTGGATCAAGGAAATGTTACTTCCTCTTAGGGGTGGGACGCGCTTGTTGCACACTTTTTTCAAAGGTCCAAGGAAGTAGATATGCTGAATTTTTATTTTTTTTAAGGGATTAGATCATCATTCAACAATTTATTGAGTCTCTATAAACCCATTCTACAAATTGTATTGTAAATGATGCTAGTAAGACTGTGTATGTATGTAACAACCTAGGTAAGCCTATTATTTTGGTGAAATTTTCATCCTTGGATGTTTTTTGTCTGACTAACTCATTTGAGTTTCTAAAAATGGATGGTCAGCGGAGTTTTCCCTCCAAACTCACCCCAAATTTAGGGTGGAATTCTTTGTCAAAGTCTTAGATGAGTCCTAGTGTTCTAGTCGAGTATTACGTAAAAGTAATTTGGGAATAATTTAAGATAATTAGCTAAATTAATTTATTACAAATCACTTGGTATACTAAATCATATTGAGTTGCAGAATTGGGTATGTAATTTGAGGGTCTAAGAAGAATTGGTATTCCCCCTTTAAGGGTTGAAATTGTAAAAAACTTATCTAAAAAATATTTTAGTGCATGGTCTCTCATACATAGACACCGTGGCTAAAATATTAGAGGGTGGAAAAAATTATTAATTCCCTCAAGTGTCAATTAATTAAATTTTCTAGGAAAAATAAATTAAAATCCTAAGCAGAAAGTTTAACTAATTAGAGTCAAAATTAATTGTCTAGAGAAATTAAATTCTCCAAGTGGAAAAATTCGTAGGTTTCAAAGGAATTAATTTTTGGAGGTCCTCCACCAAGGGAATATTGAAAAATTCAAGAAAAATTGGACCCTTCGACCTTAGTGGTTAAGTCAAAGTCAATTTTTTGAGGAAATTAGCTCGAAATAATTAATTTTGAGCTAATAAAAAATGGTTTAAAAGAGAAATTAGAAAATTCCTCAAAATAAATATTTTCAACGGCTGAGATTAAAAGATCATCAAATATTTCTCAATGGCCTAGATTATTTTGACAAGGATCAAGCCAACTAGCCGTTATTTTTCCACTTGGAGGATTTACCTATAAATTAGAGAGTCATTTGAGTCTTGAGCCATCTGAATTTTGGCTAAGAAATCTATACAAAAAAGTGGATGTAACACTATTGTCACATTGGGAACATCTTTTGAACCATAATAAAGACCTTGGGTGAAATTCACGGTGTTAATGTTCATTGATTTAAGTTTGTTTTTCATTAGATGGGGATAAGATCATTCTATTGGTAAATTTGTGGTTTATCTTAGATGATGTGATTCGCCATATGTCTAACAAACTTTTCTTGAGATAATATATATTGTTTATAGGTTTTCCTAGTCCTTGAGCTCCAAGTTCACAAATTGTGGGCATGAACTAACCTTGTTTGGACTTCAGATATTTGTTGTGGTTTATCTAACTTTTCTAAGGTTATATCTTGCATCTAATTTCAAAAGTTTTATTAGCCATCTATCAAAGAAAAACTCCATTAAAATTATTTCTCAAAATTTCTTTTAAAATCCATAATATTTTTGTATAATAATTTTGTAAATTATTTGTCTAATCGTGGTTTTGGAGTTTTAATATTTTTATATATATTGGTGTTTTTTTGTATTCTTTATCTCCATTTTTGCAGGTGAAATACAATAGAGAAAGTTGAAATAGAGCTATATATAAGCCCTTGAGGGCAAGATGTAGTCTCTAAATTTTTTGCAGGGCCAACCATTGAATAAATTTAGCAAAATTGTAGATCTGAAGCAAATTATTTTTTTTGAAGTTGGGGTTTCCAGTTTCAACCCTCCTAAGCCCAGATCTAGTATCTCCAAGGCCATCATAGCCTCCTAAGGACCTGCATCCACCCTAGAATCCTCTGTGTCACTTTTTCTGGCCTATCAGAGGCTGGCGTCATCCCTAAGGGTTTTTGACCCTCCCTTTTTGGCCCAACACTTAGGGTTTAGGGTTATTTTCAGCCTATCCATGGCCTTTTAAGGCCTCGATCTCCCTCATTGACCCTAAACAACTGTCTTTAGGGCTATCCATGGAATTTTCAAGCCCCTTACTGGCATCTTCCTCCTTCATCCTCCTTTTCGCCTCCTCTTCGCTCTTTGATATCCTTTTGTAGCCCCTTTCATGCCTATTATCAAGCCTTCCCTGGCCTCTTCCCTTGGTCGTTGCCCTTTTCGGCATTTTTCTTCTCTTTTATCCCTATCCCTAGCCCTAAATTGACCTCTACTCCCCTCTAAGGTTTTTTGGGACTAAAGCTTGGTGTGTTTTGCAAAAAATTGGCCCCAAGTTGGTGTTTTCAAGTGACAAACCTCATTGCAAAATTTTGGCAAATTTGTCCCCAATTTTTCTCTCTAAACCCTCATTCTCTCACTATTTTTCTATAGTTGTAATAACATCTTCATAAAATTGATAGAAGTGTCTTAAATCACATATAATTGGTCAAAGCACTCAAATTTTGCATAATAAATTTTCCCTAAATTTTTTACCACTTGGATATAGAATAAGCATAGCTAGCCTAGATCTATTTCTTATCTTGTTGGAATATCTCTTCGTAATTGAATAATCAAATCTGATATTTTCTAAATATTGCATAAAAAAGGGATCAAAAATTAAAATTATCGTTTTGGCAAGCTTATAATTTTTTGGCATAATTTGGCACTTGTTGTAGCATTGATAGCTCATTGTTTATGTATTTTCCTACTGTTGTAATAAGTTTTTCCAGATATAATATATCTCTAAATGTTACATCTTAAGTGGGCTAAAGCTCATAATTTTACCTTGGAAAGTTGTTGAGTATCTCATTGATCATATTTGGTTACCATAGGTTTGTTATTTCGTGGATCTACATTCATTTTCTTAGTTCTGCCCTAAATTGAATAAGGAGATAATTAGAATCAGATCTTTGGATTTAAGCTCATGGTTGTGTAGTAAATTGACTTAAGTGTGCTACCATATTTTTTTTGTGAGTTGATCAATAAGTTTCAAAGTTTCATATCTAACAAGAACTCACTAAAGCACTTCAATCATAAATTATCTTGGAGTTAAGTATCTTTGGGCATATTGGTATCTTGTGAATCTAATTGTGCATCTCTTGATAATTGGCATTGAGTAATTAATAATTTGGTGGAGAAATCATAATTGGCATTTATCTTGTTGAAGTATCTTGGAAGATCTCTAATTATCTCAAGTAATTGTTATTGGCATCTCGTATTGAAATTCATTGGAAAACTATTGAGTAAGATCTATTGTTTATTGTTGGCACTTATTTCATTGAGCACCTAGTCTTATTTAAGATTGTCTTTAAATAAATTGTTAAGTACTCTCATTATAAGATAATCAACATCAAGTACATGAACCGTTTATACAATATTAACTGAAGATTCACTCAATCCATCTTGCATTTCATGCTAGGCTCAGTTTGCATTAATAACTTACCTCCAAGATTATGCTTGGTTGATATATTCCTAGGACAATCCTTTCTCATCTAACTTGAGGGATTTGACCCTTCTTAGTGGTCAAAATAGTGACCTTACAATCATCAGAGCATAGTCTATACAACATCAGAGGCATTGGGTGGTTGGAACACAGGGGGAGGTACCGTTAATGAAATCCTTGCTTGCTTCCCATTGGCTTCCATCCCACAAACTACTCTGAAGATTATTCACATAACAGTTGAGGGGAAGGTTCCATTTAGACTAGCCATATAATCTAAAATTAACCAAGATGCTTTCATCCAATTTAGATCTTAGAAATTTCACCTCATATAGGTTAGTTATTCATTTAAGCAATAATTTCCCATCCATAAGACACTGGTCTCAATTCCAAATCTAATTTGATCCTTAAGTCTTGCTAAATTTTACTGAGTAGCTAGGCCACTCAACTGTGTCTCCCAGAAAAGTTGGTTCCCAACTTATCTTCCATCATCACATTTCCATAGGTACTAACCCCCTTAGCCTATTGTTGGGAGACAACTAGAACATAATGGGTGGAGATCAGAGTGATATCCCTTGCCTTTAGCAGTTGCCATGGTACCTATATAATCTGAGTGACAACAACAACTAATATGGTTGTCCTTTAGCCACTCCTACCTAGGGAGAAAACACCATTATGAGACCAAGATCTATATTTTGGAAGGGGATCCTTAGTTGAAGCATTAAATATCCCATGACATTCAAGTTTGGTTCACTTAGATGCAATAATAATCATTGGTTGTAATGATAGTCTTCTTTCACTAGAATTCTTGTCGTGACTATCAAGTGGTTCAATAGCCTAGGCCTTGAGCACCTTTTCCACAAGTACCCGAGCCTTTAGAGTAATGATACATGTTCCAAGGCACCTCTTGCACATAGGACGTTTTTCCACTTTGCATTGGATATGGTGATTCTTCATGATGGCACACCAAGAGCACGCCCCCAAGCCATCCTTAACACCAATTGATGGATGGAAATTGATTTAGGGGCTATATGAGGATGGTTTCACCTTCTGAGACTTGGGAGGGCTAGTTAGACCTAAAAATCATTCAATGTTGGAGCAAAGATGGAAATTTTTAGCAATTCGAGACCCATTGGAGACCACTTTGTGCTACCAAAACCTGGATCTTGGGACCATAGACAAATATTTAGGTGAGCTTGAGGGTCAACCTTCAAATAATGACTTTTACATGCTACTACACCACATTAGACACCTCATAGCACTTGGAGATGAGACTTGCAGCCTATTCTTAGCATGACATAAGCCCTAGAAGCCTAAAAACTCACACATGTTGGTTTATTAGAGAATTTATGACTAAGGTTGGTGAGTTGTCTTCTGATCAAACATTCTTTTAAGTGATAGGCTAATATTATAGCTTGTTCTCCTCATATAAATAGATGGGAGGATCATTCATTTCAATCACTAACACTTGTGACTAATTCATGCCTCTTTGGAGAGTTTCGACCTCTTGTATCTTCAGAGAGATGTGACCTATGGAGTACTTTGTCTATATAAATAAATGGGAGGCTCATTCATTTCAATCATCAACACTTGTAACTAATATGGCCCTTTATGGATAATTTTGACATCTTGTATCTTTGGAGAGATGCAATCTATGGAGTACTTCATCTATGGGAGATATTTGATTATATTTAAATAAGTTATCTAGGATCAACACTGGATTATACATGCATGTCATCTTGTAAATAAGCCTTGTTATTGATGAATTTTTTTATTCTCTATCGAATGTATGGAATGTAACGGTTAACAAGGGTTTTTCTATTGGACCATTTATTATTGAAGATAAACTATATAAAATATATATATCCTCATTGTATGCATTACTCATATATGGAATGTGAATGTGTTGATAGTGCTGGACCTGCCAACATGTCAAGGGATCTCCCCATTAAGAAGTCCCAATTAGACCTCAGACTGTTTGGTGTAGGAGTCCCAACAGTGGGTCGTATGCTATCACCTTGACTATGGTTTCACAAAGAGGCAAGTAAGATGTCTCAGTTGGTAGCAAGGGTGTGACAGCTGCATAAATTCAAGGAAGGTGCATGAATGGTTATAACACATGGCAAGTGGGGTGAGCGAGCCCCTTGGAAACCTGTGATAGAATGTGGCTTGGAAGGGAACACATGAGCGAAGATGCATCACAAGCTAGAAAGCAAGTTAGTGGGAAATCCAATGTGATGGTTAAACCAACAACACATTTTAGTGAGATTCATACATACTTATACAAAATAGTACATACATGCATGCGTAAGTAAACAGATACATATATCATTTAGAGTAAATAAGAGAGTTGGAATACAATATGACATATGTATATAATGTGATGGCTCTATTATATTAAGAAGTGTAATTTCCAGTCATACAATACATCCATGTCTAACGACTAGTTCTGATAGTAGAATGTTATAGTCACAACTACATGCTCCTCCAAAGAGATATAGTAGCTCTGCACAGTGGAGAAGCCAAGGCTCATTACAATATTGTCCAAGCTTTCTCTAAGATACTCCTATCAGAAGCTTGGCTGACCAAAAGCCTTTACAATGAGTTATGATGGACTATTTATAGCAAAGGGTGGGGTGGCCCTTGACATTCCCCTTTTTGACCATTCATCTATCCTCATGACTCTTCAACTACTCTATGACTGTTACATTCAACTATCGACACTTGAACTTCCACTTGACAAGACATTACATACAATCTGCACATGTACCCATGTGAGAAAAAATGGCTTGAGCAAGCCATGGAAGACATCACTAACACTCGGATCGTTGTGGTGAGACCAACGCTTTGACATCCTTGTGATGGGCAATGGTGACGAACTGATGCCAAGCTTGGTCATCCATGATAGTGTCCATGCGCTCAATGGTGACATCCTGCTGAAAGAGAACTCTTGCCTCTGTTGCATCCAGGTACATTGATATGGCTCCTCCGTCCAACTCGTCTGATCGCATGTGCATGGCCGTCCTGGGTGCGACTGGACCAGGAGCATGCTGTTGCATAGTATGTGCACTGATCTCCACGCATGTGCTGGTGGCTGTGCACATCAAATTGTCAGAATACATGTTCAGCTCTATTCAGAGTTGCTTCTTGTCTTCGCCTCGATGAGTGTGCGAAATGGGTGGGATCACATGCGTGCGCACAATGACATGCATGTTGATGAATTCCATTGAATGCAATAAACACTACTACTCACCTTGTCTACTTTGTGCCAGCTGTTGGGATATATATATATATATATATATATATATAACTTGTATGGGTGCAGTTTCATATGTTTGTGCATGTTTTGCCCCCTGTTGTACCTGTTCTTGCTGCAAATCATCCTCTCATCTATGAAGCTCCTATTCTTCCTTGAGTTGTTGCTTTAGCACATGCAACTCCTTCTCTGTTCCTTTCTTTTCCTTCATGCAATCATCTTGTCGCATCGTCATCTCATAGCCTCAGTCTCCAAATTTTCTTTGAGCATGAGTGGATCTACTTTGAACTTGTAGCTTTGCTTCGCCTGTATGTTGTTAATAGCGTTCCTATTGCACTCGCCACATGTGGGTGTGCTTCCTTCTACTACTCCACGTTGTGATGCTACCACCATCTTATCTTGATGTCCTTGTCTACGAAAAACTTGATGTCTTCATAGGTAGGCAAGCTCATAAACACTTGCTTGGCTGTAAACCCGGTTGTTCTCTCAACGGTGTGCTTTGACTCTGCTCTCTTGAAGGCCATTGTACTTGAGCTGCTGAGTGATAGATGAACACCAGTGATGCCTGGAGAATAGAAATAATCATGGAAAGAAATTTGTCAGTCAAAAATCAAAACAAACTTGAGGATTGACTTCCAACATACTTGTGTGATTGATCATGAAGGTTGCACAATTTCCGCCAGGAGGTCAGCGAATTAATTGCCAAAACTGCGCAAGTCATAGTCCAGGCTTTCAGGATGCTAATTGGAATTGTGCAATGCATAGTCCAGCCTGGCTTGCTAAGGACTAAAACTGGGCAATGCGCAATTTTAGTCAGCAGTGACATGCAACCATCACACTGCATTGCACAATTTCTGGGGCTAGCAGGAAACTGCCTCCAAGAATTGCGCAATGCAAGCTTGGAGGTCAGTGTTGGGCTAGATTTGCACAATTTCTGGAGGGAAGGTAGAGTCTTCACTTTTGAAAATTTGCAGTGATAGTCGGGCAAGACACAGTTCAGGCCAAGGCTGCCTAGACCGGCCGATGGGTGACTAAAAACAAAGAAGTCTGAATGCATGATGAGATGAGTGCAAACAAGAGTGAATGAGCATACATGCAAACAATAAGTGCAGGATTCAGAAAATAGGAAAACATGCATGTGTGTGAAGCGAGTGGTCGCAATGACGATCGTTTGTGCAAAAAATAGTTTCATGCACACGATAATAGAGACATGCAAAATAAAACTAAAACGGTTCCTCTAGAAGCTAACATACATCAAAATGGTAGCAAGCACTCACTAAAATAAAAAAGACATCACTCACACGAAGCAAAACACAAAAAGAGATAAAAACGGAGCATGAGACATGAAAAGCAGGCTTACCCCGAAACAAATGAGATGAATGTGGTGACGACTCCTAGACGCAATGTGGGATGTTAGAGCTGCAAGGTTGATGTGAGGAATGAGCTCTGTAGCATCCGGTTGATGAATTTTGATAAAATCAAGGTTGTGACATGCATGCCACAAATCTGGTAAAAACGACACTTAGCGGGAGGTTTCTGAAATGATCCTTGCATTTAACCTCTAGCTGCTAAAAATGGATCCCTGAATTAAGGGATGCATTTGCATGCTGCCTTGGCAGAATTAGTCCATTCATGGAAATCAGGTTTTCTCGGTCTCGAAGGGAACCGATCAACCTGAAGGCACATGCATTGGTTTGGGAGCCAAGATGAAAATCTGCACACTTGTTGGGCTCAGCAGAGATGGTTTTCCTAGAAGGATTGTGTAATTTCTAAGAGGAACAAGTGACTGTCTCCCAAGATTACTGAGCAACTATCCTGGGTCATACCTCGCAATTTTCTCAAGGAAGCCTGTCTAGCTGTATCTCACAATTTCTGGGTTGAGCAACTGTCTTGGGTCAGACCTTGTAATTTTCTCAAGAAGTCTATTTGATTGTATCTCACAATTTCTAAGCTGAGAAGTTGCCCTAGGTCAGACCTCACAATTTTCTCAAGGAATTCTATCTAACTGTATTTCACAATTTCTGAGCCCAACAGGCTGCCTGGCTGGATTTGCACAATTTCTGGTAGCTGCTGGGCTGGATGGTCCAGAGGGATTGCGCAATTTCTAGGATTAACAGGTGACTATTGCCTAGGATTGCACAATTTATGGGCTGAGTAGCTATCTTGGGATGAATTGCGCAATTTTTGAGAGGAAGACTGTCAAGAAGAATTGCGCAATTCTGGAGCCTAGCTTAGTGTCTAGCTAGGTTTGTGCAATTTCTGGAGGAAAGGCTGGTTCCCCTCCAAAGTTATGTAATTCCCAGAGGGAGTTGCTAAACCAAAAACTAATATTAAGTCCAAAAATCAGCTCGTGAAGAGGTGGAACAAACTTGCATGCATAGGTTGACAAGACTCTATGAAATAGTTGAAGCTAATGTGCTTGACAGTGCGAGACATGATGCTGAGGATGGTCAGTAGGTAGGCTCCAAAAAAAATCTAAGGAAATATTTTGGAATGTGGTTGTAGCTGCTACAACACTTGGCAACACACTGGTAGAACTCCAACTCTTTGAATGGACCTTGTTCGTCAAAAGCAAGTCCAACACCTCCAGAAGTATTGTTTAGTTCTCTGGTCGTCTTGGTTTCCACACTTGCCTGATTGTAAGATGTAGCATATTCCAAGCCCTTGGTCAGTCGACACACATTCCAAGCCAAGCCAACACAGTTGTTTTGATTGGGGATGAGAGGTATATTGGTGCACAAGCACTATAGTCGTCAGAGTCTTAGTTTCATCTCTGGTGTTGCTTCGCTGCCAGTAGGCCTGGACAATACCCTGATAGAGTCACGCAGGAGCATAAGCATCGATCTGCTTCTAGTGAGCCTGGTCAGTACCCCGGCGGAGTTACTTGTATCACCTCTCTGCATAGGAAGCCTTTCTCTTCTTTCAACTTATCCATTTTTTTATTTTTCAAACTTTTTTCACTTTTTCATAATTGTGCATAACATTTATTCATTTAAGAGGCCAAAGAGGTATCCCGACATATTGAGAGAAGAAGAGGTTGTTCTTGTTGTTCCTCTGAGATGATAATGGTCAATTGATCATGCCAGAGCATCTAAGATATTTGTTTTGGGAGTTTTGGTTTTGGTTTTGATGGAGGACCAATACATGGAACAAACTATAAGAATGATGTATTAACTCGTTTAGATAGTACTAATAGATAATCAAAGGGCTACTTTTTAACTTCACACAGTGATTTTCATTTATAAGGTGTGTAGAAAGAATAGTAAGGAGATATGATTAATTTAGATTTCAGACAGAAAGATAAATTATCATAAGTGATAAAACCTTTGTCCAATGTTCAAAAGTTAAACAAACTATGCTTAAAATTACATAAGATCTTGACAATTTTATGATCTAGAGGGAGCCTTTTAGACAAACAGTCCAATAACTCAGTCTCTTTATGATAATAACTTCAGAAGGAATTTTAAGAATAAGTGTAACACATTTATTCTCACCTGATATCTCTGTAAAACTTAAACATACGTAGAATAAACATAATGAATGAAACACATGAAAAACTTACAGAATAAAATGAGAATGTATGACACCAAATTCAAAATCCTTTTCTTTATTATCAGTGATCTAGAAAAAGCTTGTACATCAATGCTTTACAAAATTTCTTATGGAAAGGTACCACCTTTAATAACTCATAGAAGAGAGTTATTTATACAAGTTTAAACAAAATATCCTAAACTGATTACAAAATAGCTTGAAAGAAGATAGGAAAAGAAAAATTGTTGCATGATGTTTCCCTATTAAATAGGAAGTTGTTGATAACTGTTCCTTCAAAATCTGTTGTTGCTATCTTCTTCTTGGAATGAAAAGTTAACCAATTGTTTCACACAATTGATCCCACCTTTTCTCACTAGGTATCTTGAGATTTACCATCCTTCTAAATATATCATCAACTTTGGTATATCTGTCAAAATTGGGTTTAGTGAGAAAAAGGTGTCCAACTTCATATTTGATGGTGAGGTCAGAGCTAAAGGCTTCCAAAAACTCTTTGCCACTAATTTGTCTTTTTATCCTTGCAAATTGACTGATATCTACTACAATAGTATATAGTCTCTCACACTAATCCTCCAATTTTACTAGCTGGTCATTTGATGACTCTATCTCTGGTAACCCTTTCTTATGTAAGATACTGAATTTAGAATGAAACCTTCTAACTGTAGTGGTCAAAGCTTCACATTTTGTTTTCAGTAGAGTTAACAGATTCTTCCTCACTAGGACTTTCTTAATTTCCAAAATAGTAGATGTCCTATCTAGAATGTTCATTTCTTGTAACTATTGTCTAGTTTTAGAGTTTAGCACCTTCATCATCCCTAATGCTTCTTTGGGTTTTTTGCCCAATGTTGCCTTCAGGGTTTCTATCTATGCCTTGCATTTAGCAATCATTTCTTGCTGCTAAAAAATGATTTGTATGGATGGCCATACTTCTGTTATAGAGTGGCTAATATCTAACTAGATATCTTCTTTTGCTTGGGCCAAAGTGTCTGCCATTAGAGTCTTGATTTCTAACTGTTTAAATTTGAGCTCTAACTTATGTGACTTTTTCATTTCCTTTGCATACAAGGTATCATTTTTACCTTCTGTGACTCCAGGGTTTGGAACTTTTGGAGTAACTTCTCATTTTGTTGTTTCTCTGCTTGTAGCTCCCATGATAACCTTGTTGTTTCACCTATTTCTGAAGATGAAGCAATCTCTGTAGGAGATGAGCTTAAATTTGCACCTTTCAATGGAATTGTTGTCACTGAGGTCATAGCAAGCTGTGCTACCTATTTTTCCTTGAGCAGTTGTTTTATCTGCTCCTCCATTTTCTTGATCTGTATGTTTTGCTCAATAATGAGCTTTAACATCTCCTCCTTGTGTTGTTCATTTTCTTCCATTTCTTTGGTATGGATCCTCAGTTGAAGCCAGTTTCATTTGTTTCTTCAAGGCTGTAATCTCTACATTCTTCTTTTGCAGTATTTCTTCAATTTCTTTACAGTCCTGGGGATCATATCCAATCTTGATAATGATATCTTCTAAAGACTTTTTTTTATTATATTTAGACGAGGATGACATCTTTTCAATCTTAAGTTGTGAATGTACATTGAACAAAGCAGTTCTAAGCTTGGAAAGAGACATGGCAGTTGTAGTCATTGTTGAAAATAACATCTCACCTGATTTCCTATGCAAATCCATTTTATCAATGGGATGTATATGGTTCACATCAAATGAGAAGATAGTGTTCTTGTAGTCTGTTGTGGATTTGCGAAATGGAATTTGAGCCTGCAAAAATTCCATTTTCATCCTTCCTCTTTCATTGTCAAAGGTAGAGAGAAGTCTATCCTAGGAGGTGGATGTCTGTTTCCAAAACTTACTGTAAACTTGAGATTTAAGACTTTCATTCTTTTGCTTGATTTCAAAAAATGTTGAGAAGATATTAGCATCTACTGCTGAGTTGGTCTCAGTTGACTGAATAATCTCTATAGGTTCAGTAAAAGAAGGAGTTGAAGAAGTAGAAGGAGGCTTGGGATCAGTGGTCCCTGCTAATGAAACATCTTCCAATTCTCCGAGATCAATTATCTCTGGTGGCTTGCTTGCTGATGACATTGATAGTCCAATTTTCAACTTCTTTTATAAGATATAGTACTCTTTATCTGGTTCTGTAGCTCACTGAGTTTCCTCTCTAGCTCTTTTATGTTGAGTACTTTGTGTAGCTGGAGTCTTTGTCTGTGGAGTTGATATAACCTATTCATTAGCTTCTGTGAGAGTACCTTTAGCCCATTGCTCCTGGTTCCTAAATTTTTCAAATTTTAGCCTGGGAGTATGGTTGTAAGGTGTTGCCTTCAACTGCACTTTGAGAGTTGAAATGATCCGAAAAGGATCATAAGACTAAGTAAAGCTTGGCTGGAGGTTCATGTTCTTTAGTAATATATTTGCTTCTGTACCTACATACCTAGTGTTGCAAATGAAATTTCCTACCTTGGCTTTGAGTTTAAATTGTGATTTATTCTTGTCTGAGACAAAATGGACTTCATCCATATTTATCATCTGCCTGATGTGTTCCAGTGAGAAAATTCTCATTGGCACATACTTAGGCAGTTTATATGGAGCCAACTCACTACCATATATCCTAATCTCAGTGTAATTCTGGAATAGTTACCAGTCACCAGTCTTGGTCTGCTCTGGTAGGTGCAATGTCTTTTCAATTTCTTCTCCAATTCCGAGCTTTTCTTGACTGTTGAATAGTTGAAGAACTGGATGTAAAAGAATCAATGAACTGAGAGAATGTAAAGTTAGATTATCTTGCTCTTACTAACTCTGTCCAGTGAATCACTGATTAATTCACTCCCTAATCATCTTATTTGTTCAGCTACATGGGCAATAGATCTCCCTGTTGAAACAAAATTAGATTATGAATGAACTATACCTGAGTGGTCAAATTCATAAACTTTTCATGTACATTATCAGCCAAAAAGTGGCTATAATTATACATGAAGGCAGGTTGATATTATTTTCTAAAAATGGAAAAGAATCCAAGGATGGATTCATCAACAGATTGGTCATTTTCATAACCTAGGAGGTATGATAACAGAGAGATAATGTGTCTAGTAGCTTTAGGGAACATGGAAGATGAATATGGTGTATTTCTCTTAGGTAATTCAACATCTTTTGGTAGGAAAAGTTCAAATATAAAGGCTCTCTATGGGATGGTACGTTTATTGTAGAGCTTCATGAGAGTTGTAGGTGAGAAATGAATGAGGGAATCAGATGGAGGTATCATTAAAATTTGATTTATGCTTTGAGCAGTAATGGTGATTATGATTTTTCCATCCTGAGTCATCATAGTTCTTTGCATAGGATCATACCTAGCTTGACACCAAGACGTTAAATCAGGAAAGTGATGGGTCTTAGGAAAAGAATATAATGGCAGAAGTGTCTCTCAGAAGCGAATGGGGTCCTCTTTATTAGCGTATTTCAGTTTTAAACATGAATATAATTCATAGAAATTGAATTCACATTCACAGTCATTGATCTTAGAAAGGGAATCTACAAGGGGCATATGATCCAGATCAAAGGAGACTATGGAGGGATTCCCTTCTTCAGTAGTATTTTGTATCTTTGCCTTAGGATCCATTCGGCTATAGGGGAAATTTAGAAGCTGTTTTAATAAAAAAATGGATAACAGTGGCAAAAATACACACTATGACAAATGGTGCTTTTGATTTATGGATGGAAGCGAAAAGTGGTAAAGATTGGAGCCATGGAGAATTTATAGGTTCAATTGGGCTCAATTGACTATTTAGATCTAGTCGTAGGAAATCAATTTGCAGAAGGATGCAAATTAATGCTTAACAGATGTTTAAATGGTTAATTAGGCACAACAACGACTTGGAGCATATAGAAACGGTATTATAATGTGGCAGGTCATGAATGGGTGAATGAAAATGGATTGGTGACGTGGAGGTTCGTGATTGGACAGGAGATAACAAATGCATATGGTGCGGGAAGAAGTCAATAGTCGAAAGGAAGAAAACCAGTAGTGGATCTTAGGGTGCGCGGCATAATGGTTTGTTATTTCGAGCCTTGGGGGTCCAAAACATTGTGGAGGTGCCACGTCGTAAAAAATGGTAGCCATGAAAAATGCTTTTTGGATCCCCCCCCCCCCCACATTAATGGGAAATGGCCGAAGGGGGGCCGAAAGGCTTCCTTCGTCGTTGATCCGGGTGGAGTGAACGATCTTTGTTGAAAAGTGCCCGTTGGTTATCGGCGCCCAATGTGTCATTTTGTCGCTTCTGCCAATATGACAAAAGTGTATGATATGACTTATTTATAAGGTCATCAAGCTTTATTACAACAATTAAATCATAATTAAGGAACTTAAGCATGATTAATTAAAAGAACATTTTCAAAGGTGCATTTTGAGCTAGCAACCTTAATTTTATTTTCTAAAGCAAATATTTTTCTTTTGTTGCTTATCTAACATTTTCATTTTTCCTTCCTTTTTTAGAGCAACTATCCTATCATTTTATTTGATATGGACCTGTAATAATAATGATTCCTAACATTTTTATTTTCCAAGTTGTTTTTGGTCCATATCCTAACTTATCATTTTTTGTATGGCATTTTGACTTTTTTTATTTTATTTTTATCTAACAGCTAACTTGTCAAAAACAAGAATGTTACAACATCGGCTCCAATTGGGGACTGCTTTCTCCTGTAAAATGTAGAGAAATTGCGGATCCATGTGCCTTCTCCTCGAGCTCTAGAGTCTTTGCTGTAAAGGTTCAAACTGACAATTGATAAAGTAAAATAACATTGGAATTTTTACAATGATGGTCTAAAATTTATTCCAATTTCTCAGTACTGAATGTAATGCTTTATAAATCTTCCATTAACAGGATATGTGGAATATTGTCATTCTAGATTTTGTAACATGAAAGTGTTGTTTCCTTTTACTTCAGCAATAGCTAGAGGTCCAAACCATAGGTTGTCAAACTTTCCATGTTTTCCTTTCTCTTCTCTTTTGGAATCCCATCGTAGAACTATATCACCCTCCTTGAAGTCCCTTTCCCTGGATCTTCTGTCAAAAAGGCTCTTCATCTTATTCTAATATTTTTTCAATTTGTATTGAAATTCATCTCTATTCCCATTTAGTTCAATAATTTGATTTATCCTCCTTGAAAAATCATCAGGCTCATTAGTTGAATCCTATAGAAACTTTGAAATAGGGAAGGCTAAGTTGGTAGGGAAAATTGCATCTTTCCCATAAACTAACTGAAAAGGATATTTTCTAGTAGATCTCTTTGGAGTAATCATGTTTGCCCAGACTGCATAAATTAGATGAGTGTCCTAGCTCTTTTTATGATCTGCTAAAGTTTTTCTGATAACCTTTACCAGACTTTTATTGGATGATTCTGCAAGACCGTTACCTTGAGAATAATATGGAGTTGAATGATGTAGTAGAATCTGATATTTCTAGAAAAAATAAATCATTTTAACACTAGAAAATGTTGTGCATTGTCAGTAACAATTTGGTTTGGACAACCAAACCTAGATAAAATGTTTTCTTCAATGAATTTGATTACTACTAAATCAGTAGCATTTCTTATTGGAATTGCTTCCACCCATTTAGTAAAGTAGTCTGCTACTGTGAGGATCCATCTATGCTGATTTCTTGAAGTAGGATGAATCTCTCCAATAAAATCTAATCCCCATTGGAGAAAAGGTGTTGAAACTATTGGTCGGATTAGTGGAGGAGCTGCTAGTTTTTGCTTACCAGCAAACATATGACAAGGGACACAACTTTTGACCTTTGCTCCTACTTGTAAGAATAATGTTGGCCAATAAGATCCCACCCTTAATATATTATATGTTGTTTCTATGTTGTCTTGTTAGGGCCTGACCCAGGTTCAGAGTTAATTAGCCAAATAAATCCTTGTACTACTAGCCCTTTTGGCAATAGTTCGCGGAGCGCAGACTGAGGTCTCACCCGAAGCAGTATGGGGGGATGATGGAACTAGGTTTCCACACCCTTGAGATGTATGAGGGGTTGATTTAGTCCAACTGTGAATACTTTCGCGTAGGTTACTTCGTGCACTTTCCTGGCATGTGAGGCCTTCGTGCCCTTGTTATATTCGTCTTCGCGTAGCCCTAGCCAGGGGTTATGGGGCTTTCGTGCTTCTAGAGCAATGGTCTGTGCTATTTCCCAAAGTCATGCCATGGATATTACTTGTCTTCTTATAACAACTAGTTATCTTCGCGTAAACAGGTATCTTATATTATATTCACTTATTCAACACATTCATATAAGTTTGTGCAACAAATAAGCAATAAAATTGCAATTCATACCCAATATACTTCAATGCATAAAATAGGAAAAGATACACAGAAATATTCTAAAACTTCTCTTTATTAATGCTTCAATCGGTTACAGACTCAACCTGCCCTGTGCACTTAGATGGAGGGGTCCACGCACTCAGTTGTGGACTATTAGGCCTCTGCACACTTAGTTGCAGAGCCTTCTCCTACTCTATGACCCAAGGACACGACTCTACACTTAGACTCAATGCTTCCTTATTAGATATTCCATTGGTTCACTCCTCTATTGTTCTCTTTACACTTAGAGCCTCACTCTATTTATGCAATCCCATGGTCTGCAAACCATGGGTAGATCTTTCAAACCGACATTACATTACAAAAATGAGGGCGGACAACCCTCTGACTCATTTACCATCTTTGCACTCCATGCCCATAAATCATGGAGTCTTTATATCAGACTTAGTCAAAACTTAGGCTTTAAGCCCCAAAACATGCCTTGTGGGGGATCCCACGCCCAACAGACCCCCAACACAAACATCATGGCTCGCCCTTGAGTCACTCTGTTGGTGCGGAGATCTTTGCAGAGAGACCTGCCAACTCTGCTTGAACTACTGCAAGGTTGGCAACACACTGAGTGGCTACCTATTGTATCTCCTGTACGCATTGTTCCGAGACTGCGGTGTCAGAACTGCTCCCCTATATCTGATCTTGCGTCCCTTGCATCTGTTTATAGTCCCGCTCCTTCTTTCAACTAGCTGGAGGGCGAAGACTATGCGTTTGTTGGCCAGTCAGATAGCCGGGCCACCCGTGTATGGATTCAATCAACTGCTATTCACTTTTCTTGGGAAAGTTCTACATTTAGCTTTACCAGCTGCACTGCACCTCCGTTTATGACCTCCTTAACAACATACGGTCCTAGCCAATGCATTTTGAACTTTCCCAGAAATTTATCAAACTTACTGTCATATAGAAACACTAAATCGTTTACCTTGAAGGTGCACAACTTAATATGTCGATCGTGCCAGGCCTTTTCCCACTGCTTTTGTACTTGCTCATGGAATCTAGCCAAAAACCATTCCTCTTCGAGTTCCTCCAACTGCACGAGCCTCTCCTCCAGGGCTCCCCGGTCTATCATACCTGTGAGTGCTCTTATGCGTAGACTAGGCACAATATACTCCATTGGCATTATGGCTTCCACTCCATAGACCAGCCGGAAAGGTGTTTGTCCTATCAATTTCTTGCACGTTGTCCTATAAGCCCATAAGACTACAGGTGCATGCAGGTCCAAATAAATTCATTGCGTGTTGCATACTTTGGTCAACACAGTCTCTAGTATTTTGTTAAATGCTTCTATTGTTTCGTTGGCTTGTGGGTGATATGGTGTGCTTTTCTGATGATACACCTGAAACTCTTCTGTCAATGTGCTGATTGTTTCGTTCAGGAAATGTGTATAATCGCTCATCAAGATCTTTAGACATCCAAATCGTGTCAATACGTGCTCAAATAGAAACTTCATAGCTGTGGTGGCCATGCAATATTTTACCGGCTGCGCTTCTGCCCAATGAGTCAGGTACTCTATTGCAGTGATAATGTATCTCGTGCCCATTTTTCCCTAAGGTTTGATAGGTCCTACAAAGTCTATTGCCCACTTTTCAAAGGGTTGCAATGTCATTTGTGGATTTAAAGGCATCTCATCCCTCCATGATGGTTTACTGGTTCTTTGACATACATCACAAGCCTTGCATTGTTCTTTTGAATCCTGATGAAGGGTTGGCCACCATAACCCTGTGCAGAGAATATTTTGCGTGATCACTCTCCCTGCATAGTGTCCTCCTACAGCACCCCCATGCACGTCCGCGAGGATACGTCTTCACTCAAATTCAGGTACATATATTCATAGTATCTCATCATTTCCCATCTTATATAGGTTCCCCGCAATGATAGAAAAATCTTCCGCGCACACCACTAGTTCCTTCTTGTGCTGGACAGAGTACCCTTTTGGTGTAGCTCTAGTCGTGAGAAAGTGGATTATATCTTCAAAGTGTCCATCCTCTATGCACACAGCAAAGAGTTGTGTGTCAGGTAATCCTTCCTCCAAACTAGTAGGTTCCTCTCCTGTCTCAATGTGCGACAGGTGATCCGGTCCCACGTTCAAGTGCCTAGGCTTCACAATGACCTCAAAATCATATTCTTGGAATAATAAAATCCACCTGCATATGTTCCCCCCAAACACAGGCTTATTGACCAAGTATTTCAGCGCGGAATGATCTGTATACATCTTGAAGTGGCCCCTGTTACACTAACAAATGTCACCATGACTATTTACAGTTAGTATGGCTCAATCAACATTCATGCTACCCTCTTAGGCAAGTCTTATGCCTCTGCTATCCATGTCAAACTCAAAAAAGAGAGAAAGTCTTGTATAAATGTATTTATCTCTGGGGACGCAGGTTCTCTCAAAGCCTTACCTGCGGGGATGCTCTCCATGTTCACAAAAGCTGCGTCCTTGGACGCTCTGTATGTAAAGGGACAGGTGCGTCCCTCTGTAAAAGGAAAAATGCGCAAGTTTTCATCTTAAAAAAGTTACTTGTGGTTACTTCTAGAACATTCTAGAGGTCGGTTTGATGAATTGGATGCGCCTCTAGTTGGTTCATGTATCCCTATTAAGGAGGAACTTATCCCATCAATAAGGGAGATATCCCATCCAAAGAGGGGGTTATCCCATTGATGGTGGACCTGAATAACTTCTTCTACAGCACTATAAATAAAGGCATTGGGCCAGCAGGAGGGGAGGTTGAAGCTATACATTTTCTTTGGGTAAATGTTGCAGGAATTAGGACTCCCATTTAGAACCTTGTGAGGAGAGATTGTCTTTGCTTGATTCTACTTGGAAGTGGGTGAGCTTTGTCAAAGTAAAGGAAAACCCTTGATGGACCCTGGGAGGAACTTGCACAACACCAAGGCCAGGTTGTAAGAGTTTCTTTGTTTCGTTTTTAATACAAACTGGTTCATTTTTCTCAATAGCTTATGTTAATGAGTTATTTCATGTGTTCCTTGGTCTGCATGTTGAATATATGTTTTATTATATGAAATGCAAGTGCTTTGTAATTGTTTGACTGTTGGTGGTTGCAGGAATTGATGTGAAGGAGGAGCTCATCCGGATCGGCAAGGACGGACTACAACAACAGCGTTTTGGAATAAGGTAAGCCTAAACACTTGTATCTCTCATGTTTTAAAAGGTGTATTTAGAGAAAGATAGTTCCATTTTGTCTTGTTTGTCACTAGAGAGTCTAGGCTCCTAGGGAGGTCAGTTGTGTCCGCACAAACGACTCTTTCCGCCATGACAAATTGGCGACTCCGCTGGGGACCATTGTTGTGAAAGTCTTTTCCTTTGAATGAACTTTGCTCTGAGAAAATTGGTTTATTTTTCTGTTTTTTGACTGTGTGAACTTGTATTTGGGTGGATTAGCTTCAGATTTAATTAGATTTAGTTTTTCTTAAGTTTTCCAGAAGGACGCACCCTCTGAGTATTGCACAGTGCGTCCTTGGACGCACTGTTGCTGTGTGCACAGAGCGGGCCCGCACCTGTTCTAACGGGTCGCCTGCGTCCCCCTGCTAAAATTTGAGAAAACTCCATTTTTTGCATTTTTTCTCTTAGATTTTGATTTTTCTTAGTTTTTACTGCCCAGATCCACTGCTTACCTGTCAGAGATCCTCATCTAGGCTTGTTTCATTGGCATTCCTACTCTAGCTTTCATCAATTGGGTGTTTTGAGTCTCTTTCTTGAGAAATTCTTGATTTATTTTCCTTTGGTCATTACTTGGAGGTTTCTCTCAGTCCTTTCACAATTTTGCATCTTTTTGCTTGTGTTTTTGCAAAAAAAATTCCCCCTCATTCGCCGGGGGGGGCTAAATTGTGTATGAGTGTTAATCGCCTTTGAGTGTTTTTATTTTTGGTCTTTGGAACTCTCACCCAATTTCCTCGACTTGCACTTGATTGGTTCTTAGATTACATTAGAATCATCTTGTGTTTGAGAATTCTTTTGCATAGATCACATTTGCATAATTAGAATTCTCATTTTCAGAATATGAATGAAAAATGTGCATAGATTACATTTGCATACTTTTCGAGTGAATTGTGCGTAGATTACAATTGCATAGTTTGCATTCTGAAAAATCGATTGTAGATTTAGATCAGTTCTCTTTGATTTGAATTTACACAAAAATAAAAAATAAAAATGGTTTGGAATTGATTTGCATTAGTTTTTCTTGATAAAATTAGTGCATCAATTTTTTGCATTGTTGGAAGTGAATGGAAACTCTCTCCTTACTTTAGTTAGGATTCATCGAATTGAAAAGATTCCATTATCATATTCGATTGCATTCAGTTGAGTCGGGTCATAACACCATTGGTTTCGTATCCATTTACCCATTTGAGTAATAACAGCCTTAATAACACAGCGCTTAATTAAAATTCATCTAGTAATTTTTACATTTCTAGGGCTCTGAAACACCAACATAGCTTAGGCTAGTGTCTTGGAGTAGGTGAGTACTTAACTCTCCAAGACTACAAAACCAAACAAGTAGCTGATCTTGAGATAGAATAAATCCAATTGTTTCATTTGCACTCTGGGAAAGCTCCTCTTAAAGGAGAAGCACGAGCTCGTGTCCGAACCAGTGAGGGGATCATTCCCCCCTCGTTGGGAACGACGCCAGACAGTACGTATTACAAACGGTAAACCTCGGATTAATCATTGTCGAGGAGCCAGGGGTCACTTATCGGTAAACCTTGGATTATTGTCAAGGAGCCGGTAAGGGGATTGAGCTTGATACTCTGCCCTTGCGTGCTGTCGGAGTTTAGACTGTTCCCCCAGGTGTACTTGTTGCGGTTGGTAACCTTAGTGACCATAATCTTTAGGGTTCTACCGAGGTGACGGTGGAGGGAAGGTCCCACTGTACCTGGAGCAGACGTCGGTTATACTCACTTGGATTTTCTGGGGGGTTCACTTCACTCGAGACGGTTAAGTGGAGGAACTTGGTCCCGTCTATTCATTAAGCAGGTTGCCGGGGTAACTGTTCCACCCGCCACTTCTGTACTGATTTCTGCGATGTTGGGTTTCATCTCCAACTAGTGTTTTCGGTCCGGAAGGCTACTGTTTGTGTATGGTTTGACTCCTAGATTTGATAGCGCATGTTAAATTTGTTTATTTTTACTTTTAGAGACCATAGGTGTGAATTGTGAATTTTAATTGTTAGGTGTGAATTGTGAATTGTTAATTTTAGTTTTAAATTGTTAATAAAATTCACTGAAGTTGAATATAATGGCAAATGTTCCGGAATTTATCAACCTAGGAACCCCTCCTAATGAGAATCCTAGTACTTTTCCTTACTTTGGAAATGTTGGTCCTCCTTATATGGCTACTTTGTCATTACCTGGATTTACAATAGGTTTACCGATATGGTTATTTTCAACTTCGTTGGCCCAAAATACTCCAATTGTTCCACCTCAACCGGATGCTTCACCTTCACAGAGTTCACCATCTCAACATCACCAACCTTCTGTTGACCCTTTACCTTCTTCGCCTAATTTTTCTTCCTCCATTTCTTCCTCTTCGCCTGGTAAAAGCCTTGATGCTAGTAACCAGGAGGTTAAGAAGAAGAAGAAAGGGAAGAAGAAGAAGAAGAAGAAGAAGCAAGATAAGAAAGAAGTCAACCAGCCAACCATGACTGTAAGTGTTAGTTGTGTTGAGGAAAACTCCGACATGCACCGTAAACCCAAATACCCTTGCAGGCTTTGTAAGGGTGACCACTTCCTTGTCAATTGTCCTGGTATTCCAAAGGTCCTGGAAGTATGGTCAGAAAAATTTCATCAACTTTCCATTGATCCATCAACCAGTGATAGTCAGGTTCCTGGGAAAAAGGGTAAAGTTAGGTTTCCTTGTAAGTTATGCAAAGGGAGTCATCAAACTCACATTTTCCCTCACATGGATGAAGCCTCAAAATTGTTGGAAAACCTTACTGTTCCACAACAAGAATTTCCAACTGGTTACCATAAACTTTCTCCCAACCTGCCGTCAACTGACGGAGTGATTGATCTAACTTCAAGTAGAGTCAATCACACTCTTCCATTGGAGAGTGAAACTCATGTCACTCAGGTTGATGATCCATTAGTTGATCAAGTGGTCGATTCAATTTCACATTCGGTCGATCACACTCTCCCTTTCGAGAGTAAATTTCATACCACTGATGTTCTTCTTGTTACATCAGATTCTTCTATGCCGGGGGGCATTTCGCCTGTTTCTACAGAACCCCCTCCAAGCACTGAGGTCTTTTCCTTTGATTGGAATAGACTGACAGAACCTCGTCTTCCTTCCTCCATCCCTTTCCAAATCATTGTCAAGGCTGGTAGTAGGGACATACATCATACTCAGGTAGATGAAGGTGCTTCTGTTAGTATTTTATCCTCACCTGTTTGGAAAGCTTTGGGTTCCCCTCAGCTTGCACCTATTACGCAGAATCTGAAAGCTTCTAACAGAACCATTAGTGAACCTTTAGGGATCCTTCCTAAGTTTTCTATTACCTTGGAAGGTAAAACTGTCTGTATTGATCTTATGGTAGTTCGAGGTCCCTTGGATTTCAATTTACTCCTTGGGCGAGACTATGTTTATGCAATGAAAGCTGTTGTATCGACACTCTTTCGCGTGATGTCTTTCCCGCACAATGGCAGTATTGTGACTGTAGACCAGCTTTCGTTCCCTAGTCTTGTTTCAACTACCAATAGTACGACACCCCTAAATGTTCCTAATTCTAAAGTGGTATCTACCCTGCCACAGGTTAATTATGTGGCAACCGGTCCCATGTTTTCAGTTACTGATGTAAGTGAGCCTCTCACTGTTTGCTCATCTTCCTTTGATTTAGATCCGGTAATTGACATGGAAAACTCTATGGGATTACTTGAACACGATGTTCTTATCCCTTTTGAGTCCCTTGACATGTATTCCTTCCAGAGAACTATTCTTCCTTCTGATGAAGACCTCTTGGAAGCCATGATCAAGGTGTGTCCATTGACATGTCTTTCTTCCAGTTGGAAGCCATGATCAATGTTACGAGGATAGTTTGTTCCTCTCTCAACCTCGCTAAAAAATGAAATTGGAAAAACCGAGGAAAGTTCCTTTTACTGTGTCAACCTCGTTAAAAAATGAATCAGTTAGTCCGAGGATAGTTTTTTCCTGTATCAACCTCGTTAAAAAATGAATCAGGTATGAGGACAGTTCTTTTACTGAGTCAACCTCATTAAAACATGAATCAGCTAGTTTTTAGGTTATATAGATAGTTAGAAAGTAGGATAGTGAGGACAGTTCCTGTTACTGAGTCAACCTCTTAAAAAAATGAATCAGGTTAGAGGATAGTTCCTGTTACTGTGTCAACCTCGTTAAAAAATGAATCAGTGTGCGAGGATAGTTTTTTCCTGTATCAACCTCGTTAAAAAATGAAACAGGCTAGTACGAGGATAGTTTGTTCCTCTCTCAACCTCGCTAAAAAATGAAATTGGAAAAACCGAGGAAAGTTCCTTTTATTGTGTCAACCTCGTTAAAAAATGAATCAGTTAGTCCGAGGATAGTTTTTTCATGTATCAACCTCGTTAAAAAATGAATCAGGTATGAGGATAGTTCTTTTACTGAGTCAACCTCATTAAAACATGAATCAGCTAGTTTTCAGGTTATATAGATAGTTAGAAAGTAGGATAGTGAGGACAGTTCCTGTTACTGAGTCAACCTCTTAAAAAAATGAATCAGGTTAGAGGATAGTTCCTGTTACTGTGTCAACCTCGTTAAAAAATGAATCAGTGTGCGAGGATAGTTTTTTCCTGTATCAACCTCGTTAAAAAAATGAAACAGGCTAGTACGAGGATAGTTTGTTCCTCTCTCAACCTCGCTAAAAAATGAAATTGGAAAACCGAGGAAAGTTCCTTTTACTGTGTCGACCTCGTTAAAAAATGAATCAGTTAGTCCGAGGAAAGTTCCTTTTACTGTGTCAACCTCGTTAAAAAATGAATCAGGTTAGAGGATAGTTCCTTTTACTGTGTCAACCTCGTTAAAAAATGAATCAGTGTGCCGAGGAAAGTTCCTTTTACTGTGTCAACCTCGTTAAAAAATGAATCAGTGTGTCCGAGGAAAGTTCCTTTTACTGTGTCAACCTCGTTAAAAAATGAATCAGTTGATGAGGATAGTTCTTTTACTGAGTCAACCTCATTAAAAAATGAATCAACTAGATTTTAGGTATAGTTCTTTATTAGGTAGATTATAGAGTAGTTATGAGCACAGTTCCTTGTCTTGTGTCAAGCTCATTAAAAAATGAATCAAGGGTTTTGAGGACAGTTCCTGTTACTAAGTCAACCTCGTTAAAAAATGAATTAGGTATGAGGATAGTTCTTTTCTTGTGTCAACCTCCTTTAAAATGAAACAACTCCCTTTTCAAGTTAAATATTGAAAGTAAACCTTCATTCCATCCATCCAGTTGAATGCAATGAAGCCTGGGGGGCATGTACCTCGCTTTGCATCATTCTCCTGGGGGCATGCGAACTTCTAGAGCATAGTTCCTTGTCTTGTGTCAAGCTCGTTAAAAAATGAATCAAGGTTTTTAGAGTAGAGTTTTTGTTAGGTAGATTGTAGAGAGTAGTTATGAGCATAGTTCCTTATCTTGTGTCAAGCTCGTTTAAAAAATGAAACAAGGGTTTTGAGGGTAGTTCTTTTCCTGTGTCAACCTCACTAAAAAATGAAACAACTCCCACAAGTCTTTCCAAGATATTGAAAGTAAAGCTTCATTCCATCCACCTCATTGAATGCAATGAAGCTTGGGGGGCATGTACCTCGTTTTGCGTCATTATGCTGGGGGCATGTGAACTTATAACAAGCATAGTTTTTCGTTTCAAGCTTGCGTAAACATGAAACCGAATCCGAGCATAGTTCTTTTCCTGTGTCAAGCTCGTTAGAAAATGAAACAAATCCTCCTCTACTTGAGTCGAGTGTTTGACTAGATCTCATAGATGTTAAGTTGTATTTTTAGGTTAGTTATTTCAGTTTTTTGTTTTGGGTCCAGTCTATCAAATGATCTCGTAACTCAACTTTCATTTCATCCAACTGGTTGAATGAAATGAAGCTGGGGGGCATGCGCTCTAGCAGTCATGCTAAGGGGGCATCAAGCACAGTTTCCTCTCTGTTTCAAGCTTGTGTAAAAATGAAACTACTTTGAAGCATAGTTTTTCTCTGTTTTAAGCTTTTGTAAAAATGAAACCTATCTCGAGTCAATTTCAGTTATTTTCAAGACTCGTTAAACTCATGAAAATCTCGAGATTATTTTGCTATCTTTCATTCTCGTAAAACAAATGAAAATGCCGAGTTCTTTCCGTCTTTTCCTGCTCGTAAATTAAATTGAAAGTCGGCCATATGGGTACATTTTTATCATTTTTTCGAACTCGTTAAAATTTACGAAAAAAATGAAAACCATGAGTACATTTTTATCCCTTTTTCGAACTCGTTAAAACTTATGAAAAAGTGAAACAGCAGAGTCATCTTTTAAGCCCTTTTCTGACTCCTAAAATATGAAAAGATTGCCGAGCGTTTCTTTTGCACTCGTTAAAACGGAATTAAAAGACGGTCCCCTTATAGCTCTTTTCTGACCGTAAAATCAGGAAAAGATTGCCGGGTTTTTGTCGTTTCAAACTCGATAAGGAAATAAAACGACGTGTCCTTGATCACTTTTTACTTTTCAGGTCAGTGGCACTAATTATGAAAGTACTCCTTGGTCGCAAGATCAAGTGGTTCCCCCAGGTATTATTTTATACTTTTTCGGGCTTGAGGGACACAAACTTACGAAAAAGTTCACCGTGGAGTCTCCTTTAGTTTTTTCAGACTCTCTAAAATTGAAAAACGCCGAGTTTCTCCTATACTGGGCTCGTTAAACTTTTCACAGTAAAGGACCTGTTCAATTACAAATAGGAACGAACCACTCCTTCCTAGGGTTCGAATTCAAACTAGGTTGGACTCATCCGAAGGATGAGCTTATAATCAAGCATATGTTATCCTCCTCAAGCTTGTTAAAAATAAAGAGGTACTTGCCAGAAATGGTGGGGGAAAAGAGAGAAGAATGAACCTATTTGTTACCTATTGTCTCAGAAGAAACTTTATTACCACTCTTGAACACGACACTTTTCATTCACTTGGGTTGGGAAATCTTTTACCTCACAGTTGATCAAACCAATTTGAAAGTCTTCAAACCGGGTTCCGGGGATTAACTTTGAGTTATTTATCACCAAGCCATCTGTCGTGTCGTTATGTGTTCAAGAGGTCTGCAACAAAACTTTCATCTGCAAAATACTTGTCATCCATTTGACCATCCCTGGAGTCTGTCCTTACAGCAAACATTTCTTCAACTTGAACAAAGATTTCGTGTTGTGGGCTTGCCTGCGACGGGTCACTTTCTATCGACATCAACACATTATCTAGAAAGATGACTTAGGAATCGTCAGTACCTTGAAGTCTGCATGCATCAATGGCAGAGTTCTCGCCTTTGACGTTAGTTTACATCATTGACTTTCGATCAAAGGATTTCGTGAAGTGTTCAACATCGGAACATCTATTCACATTTCACGGGTTGTGCTGGGTACTTTGAGAACCATTGACATCACTGGTGGTCTCTCTCACGCTTGTTAACAGTTTACATCATCGACTGGTAATCAAGTGGTTTCTACCATGTTCGACATCAAATCATTTAATCACATGGCTAGAATCGTACCAATTCGAGAAGTAGAAGTGAAGACCCTGGATCTAGTTTCCACCATCCAGGCTGCGAGGAGTTTTGTATTCATTATCTATGTAGACTAATCATAAATAGATGGCTGCGTCCCTACTGTGTCTACAAAAGTCTATAAATATGATGTATTGCAAGATCATTCCTGTATCAGAGTAGTTAGTCTGTTAGTTAAAGTTTTGAATCTGAGTATGGGAATGCCTGCCTCAGTGATGATATAATCTTATCCATGTATTTTGTGTTGAAAATTGCAGGTTCTGACCAGGCTCTCCACAAGACAATCCTTGAAATGATAAAGCGCTTCACCCTTCCTAGATATTACAAAACCCTAATCTATTCCAGGCTTCGCACTTTAGGGGGCAATCTGTTACACTAAAAAATGTCACCATGACTATTTACAGTTAGTATGGCTCAATCAACAGCCATGCTACCCTCTTAGGCAAGTCTTATGCCTCTGCTATCCATGTCAAACTCAAAAAAGAGAGAAAGTCTTGTATAAATGTATTTATCTCTGGGGACGCAGGTTCTCTCAAAGCCTTACCTGCGGGGATGCTCTCCATGTTCACAAAAGCTGCGTCCTTGGACGCTCTGTATGTAAAGGGACAGGTGCGTCCCTCTGTAAAAGGCAAAATGCGCAAGTTTTCATCTTAAAAAAGTTACTTGTGGTTACTTCTAGAACATTCTAGAGGTCGGTTTGATGAATTGGATGCGCCTCCAGTTGGTTCATGTATCACTATTAAGGAGGAACTTATCCCATCAATAAGGGAGCTATCCCATCTAAAGAGGGGGTTATCCCATTGATGGTGGACCTGAATAACTTCTTCTACAACACTATAAATAAAGGCATTGGGCCAGCAGGAGGGGAGGTTGAAGCTATACATTTTCTTTGGGTAAATGCTGCAGGAATTAGGACTCCCATTTAGAACCTTGTGAGGAGAGATTGTCTTTGTTTGATTCTACTTGGAAGTGGGTGAGCTTTGTCAAAGTAAAGGAAAACCCTTGATGGACCCTGGGAGGAACTTGCACAACACCAAGGCCAGGTTGTAAGAGTTTCTTTGTTTCGTTTTTAATACAAACTGGTTCATTTTTCTCAATAGCTTATGTTAATGAGTTATTTCATGTGTTCCTTGGTCTGCATGTTGAATATATGTTTTATTATATGAAATGCAAGTGCTTTGTAATTGTTTGACTGTTGGTGGTTGCAGGAATTGATGTGAAGGAGGAGCTCATCTGGATCGGCAAGGACAGACTACAAAAACAGCGTTTTGGAATAAGGTAAGCCTAAACACTTGTATCTCTCATGTTTTGAAAGGTGTATTTAGAGAAAGATAGTTCCATTTTGTCTTGTTTGTCACTAGAGAGTCTAGGCTCCTAGGGAGGTCAGTTGTGTCCGCACAAACAACTCTTTCCGCCATGACAGCCCCCTAGCAAATAGTGCCAATATTTCTAGAGCACGTACACCATAGTGAATCCCTCGCGTTCAGTTGTGGAATAGTTCTTTTCTATTTTAGACAACCTACAACTCGCGAACACGATAGGGTGATCCAAGCCCTCTCCACCCTCTTGTGTTAGTATCACTCCCAGTGCTATACACGATGCATCAACATGGACATGAAACTCCTCATCCCATTTCAGGAAGAGCAGGATCGACGCAGAGGCCATTTTTTCTTTTAGTACATCTAGGATTTTCTTGCAGTCATTATTCCAGTAGAACATGACATATTTTTTCACCAACTTCTCCATCGGCGCGATGATCTCGGCATATCTTTTGATGAACTTCCTGTAGTACCTCATATGTCCCAGGGTAGCGCGCAGCTGCTTCACACTTTGCGGTGCTTCCAAATTCAGAATCACCACAACCTTCGTGGGGTCTACCATCAGTCCCTATTTGCAAACCAAATGTCCTAGCAGGTTCCCAAAAGGAACAAGGAACGTACACTTCTTGAGGTTCAACATGATTTGGTGTCTTCGACAAGTATCCAACATCAAACGTAAGCTCACTACATGGTGCTTAACCAATCCACATACAGTCCAATCATCCAGATAAACCTCCAGGAACTTGTGGATATATTCTTTGAATGCTGCAACAACTATACGCAAAAATATGGATGGCTCGTTCTTCAATCCAAATGGCATAATAGTCTATTGAAAGTTGCCCCACTCAGTCACGAAGGTTGTTTTTCTCCTATCTTCTAGTGCGATTTTGATCTGGTGGTACCCTGAGAATCAATCACTGAAAGAATATGCTTCCTGTCCACTGAAATTTTCCAATACTTCAGCTGTGAACGGAGTTGGGAATGGGTCATGCACACACTCGTCATTCAATTTTCTAAGGTCCACTCATATTCTTATCTCGCCCTTCTGCTTCTTTCCCTGCACCACCATAGGGCTTACCCAATCGGATTCTTCCACCGGTTCAATGATTCTTGCTGCGAGCATTTTGTCTAGTTCTATGTGGACCTTTTCCTTGTATTTTGGAATCAAGTGGTAAGGCCTCTACTTAACTGGCTTCTTGTTGGGCTTTAATGTGATCCACATCATTCCTAAATCTCTGATGATTCCTTTTAAGTCTGTAATATTGGTCGGGAATAAGTCTTGGTACTCGCAGAGTAACTCAGCGACCTTATCCACCATCACGTCATCCCAGTAGGCACCAAGCGTTGCATACTTAGGTTCAGCTTCCGTACCAATGTTCACATTCACTTCCTTTACCGTCGTGGTTATGTCAAGGTCTTCAATCAGTCATCCTTGAACCTTGTGATGGCCTTCTGTTTCTCGAATGTTAATTTTTCGCGGATCCTCGTCGTCTTCCTCAATATTGACATTATAACACTCTAGTGTGCAAGTCAACTGAGTAGCCCATTTAGGCTGAATCAATTCTATTGGCTCTTATGGTTTCTTAAAGATAGTTGCTTTTACTCCTTGTAGCACACCATCAATAGTGGCCCACCAACGATCCTCAAAAGTGAAGGTTAACAAAAACCCTTCGCGCAGGATATCCCATTCATGCATCCCATGGTGGAGCTCCGTCTCTATATACCAGTTCATGGGTATAACATCTAGGGTATGACAGAATAGGTGCACCCACTCAGTTTGTGGTTCTTCTCCATAGACCCTTGTCCACTTGGCGAGGTGCACGAACGGATCATCCCGTCTGTCATACTTGTGTTTTAGATGCATCTGAGGCTTCCCAAAATGCATGCGCATCATTCTCCTGCATTCGCGCTAGTCGTCAAAGATTCCTTGTTGCGTACACCACCACCTCGTGGGCATAGTGCATAGTACCCATTTCAAACCCTCGAAATGTTGTTGCTTAGGCACCTCTCTTCCAAATCTGTTCAAAAAATCATCTACCTCACTTAACCCATCATAAATAGGCAGATCCATTACTTCCATCGATATGCAGTGCAACGATCTTGTCATCATGTTGCGGTTCAGCATGGTTACCTCGTGTGACTGTTTTTTCCATTGCTCTATATCTTCATCTGAATCTGATGTACAGGAGCTTTCGTGCTCCCATGAGATTCATCCATCCAAGGTGGGATTTACCCAGTCTTGCTCTCGTGCGGTTATCTTGCAGATGCAGTCTAAGTCATCGTCACTTTCATAGCTGCACACTGACTCAGTGTAGTGCAATCCCTCAATAGGGTCTAAAGGTACGACTACAAGCAAAGACTTTTTCTCAAAAATCATTTTGTGCTTATTTAGATTTATCACTCCATTCATGTTAGTGGCCCAATCGATTCCTAATAGAGTGGGGTAGGGATTGTTGTCACCAACAATCTCTATCACTTCAAAGTCTACCAGCGCGCTTTCCCCTTCAATATCCACGATGATTCCCTCCAATCTCCGCATAGCTATTATCTTTTGCTGGTTCACCATTCATAGCTGGATAGAAGACCATTACAATGTAGGCCTTCCCATGGGCTCCCATGTCTGCTTCAATAGAACTTTCACGTCCGATCATAGGTCTAGAATTATTTGGTCCATCTCATATTCTCCAATCTACGTGGTCAACCTTATTTCTCTTCCCGTTCTCATCGCATGATTTCCAATCCTCCAGACTATTTGCAGTTCTCCTGGCGCTGTCCTAGCGCATCTATTAATGAGTCTTGTAATCCCTTTACAACCTTACTGTCATGTAGTAGCTTCATGCATGTTTCTAGGAACATCATGAGCATTGATGGGTCCATTTTTGGCTCCGGTTTGTCTTTGCTTCCTAAAGTGGAGGCATCAGCGAAGCTCTTCCTAGCTTCCATGAAGGTTTCTTAGCGCACTGTAAATCAAACTCTGGTTCTTTCGTTGGAGCCTTGCGAACCCAGGTACTATCTTTAGGCTATTTTCCTTTATCATCCCCTTTGATAATTCCACTTTGGAGCATAATGGCTTAGACCTCACAATCTGTAGGTTCTGAGTCAGGGGAAGTTGGAGTGCTCCCTTGTCACGCAGCCTCGCTATCAGTGTGGGAAAATCCTTCATCTCATGATTAAACAAGGCACAATACAGACATGATGGACAGGTTGGATTTGTACAATCACGAGCATAATATCCTCGCCTCCCACGATTGTAACATATCAGTTGTCCGTGACCTCTTCCATGTCCTCCTCCACCCTGGCCTCGTCCGCGCCCTTGAAATCCAATTCACGCCACTCCTTCATTCTGGTCAAGGGGCCGCGTTTTGGCCTGAACTCTGTAGGTGGGAGTCCTATCCATCATCAGCTCATAGCTTCTACAAGTGCACTCATCATGTCCAACTGATCTACAAAAATTACAGAACAATTGTTGTGAATTTTGTGTGTACTTCTGTAACAAATGGCAGTTGTCCGTAGCATGCTTTCCTCCTATTTGACAAATCACGCACCACAAAGCAGGTGCCGCACTAGGTCCTGCTTGTGCCTCTAGTATTAATGGCATCGACCCTCCTCCTGCAACGTAATTCGTGAACACTGGGTAGTGTTCCTTGTCATGACCCTGACCCTTATATTTAACACACCATACCTCTTTGTGCACTTCTGGGTGAGCCATCCTGTCCTGTTTCAGAGTCTACGTCTCAAGGCATAAGTTTTTCAACTGCATGTGGATCTGATGAACTCCTAGGTTAGGATCTTGTATCAGGGTATCATGTAGTCTCTTCACAATCTCCAAGGCCTCTGCCTTAGTTGTTAACCTCTCTTGTGACAATGTGTTCCTCAAATGCGGTGTTAGCGATGCTACAAACCATTCGCCGTGCTTTCCATTTGTCAAAGTCATATTAGCTTTACGAATTGTGCACTTCAATCTTTGATCCAATTCCCAAGGGGTGTTGCCTGGTAGCACTGTGATATATTTGAACCCAATGATCAACTGCGCCTTTGACTTTGGCTTGCTAAATTCTCTGTTCATCGCAATTTGGATATCTATGATCCCCACATTCGAATTTTCATTAGAATGCTTGATATACCAGGTCAGCGCGCGATCCTGCAGACCGCTAACCAACTTTCTTTATGTTATCATCTGTAACTCCCTACGCTTCCCATACAGCCTTTATCACGAACCAAAACTAGTCCGGATCTTCATTTCCTACTCCCTTGAACACCGGCAACTTTATCGCACTTTCCATATTGACTCGTGATGGTGGCGGAAGTGGTATGGACGAAGATAGGGGTGAAGGTGGTGAAGTTGGTTGTAGTGTGGGTGGGGTTAGTATGTGCAAAATCCTCTGCCTTATCAAATTGATCGCACTTCTTTGTGATACCTTTGTGAGCTCTTCCTTGTCCCCTCGCAGAAGTGAAATCAAGGGGCTAGTTTCTAGTTTTGCACTATCTTCGTTTTTGTAAATTCTCCCACTTCGCATAGTCCTAAACATTAATGCATTCGTATAATTTTCTTTTCACATAGTAGAATTTTAATCCAAGTGTTCAGAGACTTAACGTACTTACCTCACAGTCCTTTGAGAAAGCATCGCTCGGCCTCGCTGTAGCTTACCGTAGTGTCTATTGTAAACTCAGTAATGAATCCTCCTATAATCTGATCGAGCCAATGATCAACAATGTGCACAATCTTATCCTCCGATGGTTCCAATATGTGCACCAACTCTGGGGTCCACACAATAGGACTGTCGATCTTGCACCTTCCTTGGATATCTGCTAGCTTTGCGATCCAATTGTACAGCTTAGTAGGGAATAACCACTCTTCTTTTGATAGTTGTGGATTCCTGTTCTCCTGCTTCATGAATTTGTGAATTCTTTTGTCCAACCAACCATCAATTTCTTTCTTAGTTGGATTCCAATGATACAACATCAGACATCTCTATGCAGATTCTGGTCCCAGCAACGGAACCATTTGTTGGCTTGTTGGGGCTTGACCCAGGTTTAGAGTTAATTAGCCAAACAAATCGCTGCACTATTGTCCCTTTCGGCAATAGTCCGTAGAGTGCGGACTGAGGTCTCACCTGAAGCAGTATGGGGGGGTGCTGGAACCAAGTTTCCGCACTCTTGAGATGTCGGAGGGGTTGATTTAGTCCAACTATGAAAACTTTCAGGCATGTTACTTCGCGCACTTTCTTGGCTTGTGAGGCCTTTGCGCCCTTGTTATATTCGTCTTCATGCAACACTAACCAGGGGCTGTGGGGATTTCGCTCTGCTAGAGAAATGATCCCCGATATTTCCCCAAGTCATGCCACGAATCTTACTTATATTCTTATAATAATTAGTTATCTTCGTGTAAATAGGTACCTTATATTATATTCACTTATTCAACACATTCATATAAGTTCGCGTAACAAATAAACAGTAAACTTGCAATTCATACCTAATATAATTCAATGCATAAAACAGGAAAAGATACACAGAAATATTGTAAAACTTCTCTTTATTAATGCTTCAATCGGTTGCAGACTCAACCTTCCCTGCACACTCAGCTATGGACTATTAGGCCTCTGCGCACTCAGCTGCGGAGCCTTCTCCTACTCTACGACCCAAAGACATGAATCTACACTTAGACACAATGCTTCCTTATTAGATCTTCCATTGATTCATTCCTCTATGATTATTCTCTTTACACTTAGAGGCTCGCTCTATTTATACAATCCCGTGGTCCGCAGACCATGGGCAGATCTCTCAAACTAACATTACATTACAAAAATGAGGGCGGACAACGCTCTGACTCATTTACCATCTTCACACTCTGTGCCCATAAATCGCGGAGTCTTTATATCATACTTAGTCAAAACTTGGGCTTTAAGCCCCAAAACTTGCCTTGGGGGGGATCCCATGCCAACATGCTCTCCAAGCATAATGTCCTCCACAAAATCCTATATGAAATTGATCAATGATCCCTTCAATCTTTGATTCTGTTAAACATAATAGCAAGATATTGAGTGGGTCCTTCCAGTATAGATTTGCATTTATGATACATTACTTGACTACTTTCAATTTGAGAGTTTTACATTGACCTTTGGAGAATGATGCAGGACACCAAAAATGAATCAAGAAATTTACAATATCTTGATACCAATTTGATAAAAGATATTTCTCATCAATATGTACAGAAATGGTTTGATCTGAAGGTAAAGGTTCTTGTGGATTCTTTTCTTCAGGATTTTGGGAAGGTTCTTATGGATTCTCCCCTTCTACATAGATAGAAGGTTCTTGTGGATTCTTCTCATTCAAATTTTGGGATGGTTCTTGTGGATTCTCCCCTGGTATTTCCAAAATAGAGTTGATGGCTAGCACTTTACTGTTAGATTCAGCTAGGAGCTTAGCTAATCCTTAACCTTTTACTAGCTTTGTGGTTTTGATAGTTAGATCATACTCCAAAATTTGGGTTATCCATCTACCTCTACTCCCATCAGTATCTGGTTGAGTGAGAATAGTTTTAATAGCACTGTTGGGAACATAGGATGTAATGGTTGAATGCAAGACATACATCCTACAATATTTCAAGGATTGGACTAGGGCATCAACCTGCTTCTCAATTATGTCATATTTGAGCTCAACATCTCTCATAACTTTGCTAAAAAAAGCTATAGGTTGGTCACGGGAATCTTCATTCTTTTGTAATAAAACAGTAGCAAGGGTTGTTTCAGAGGCAGAGGAAAATATCTGAATGGTTTGGTATAATCAAGACTGGCCAAGGTTGGAACTTCAGAAATAACTTTCTTGATTTGATCAAATGCATGTTTGGAAGAGACAGTCCATTTAACTTCATTACCCTTCTTAAGCATATCATTTATATCTTTGACAATTTCAGCATAATTGGGTATGAACCTTCTTAAAAAGTTGATTTTACCAAGAAAATCTTGAACTTCCTTTTTATTTCTTGGTAGTGATAATGTCTGAATGGCTGATACTATGTTTGGATCAATAACTACTCCATCTTTGGAAATTATATGGCCAAGCAATTTACCTTCAGTGATAGAAAATAGGAAATTCTTTGGATTTAATGATATTCCAAATTTCCTGCATCTTTCAAAAACCTTCATCAACTACTTTAAATGTTTTTTTATCAGAATTAGAAAAAATTATAAGGTCACCAAGATAAATAACAAGAAATTTGTTTACCTGGCCTACAAAAGCTATATCCATAGCTCTCTGGAATGCAGCTCCTGCATTTTTCAAACCAAAATGCATCCTTGCATACATGAAAGTACCCTAAGGTGTTGTGAAGGCAGTATTTTCCCTATCCTCTTTGTCAACCATAATCTGATTATAACCAGAAAAACCATTTAACATAGAAAGTCTATTAGGCCTAGAAACTTGTTGAAGTAACTGATCCATCTTAGGTAATGTTTAGTTATCCTTTAGTGATGCTTTATTTAAGTTTCTAAAATCAACACAGAGCTTGATTTCACCATTCGTTTTCCTGGTAGGTACTAGATTGGCACTCAAATTAGAATATCTTAGTGGAAGAATAATTTGTGCATCTAACATTTTCTTAAGCTCTTTCTCAATAGTTGGTAGAAGAACTGGATTAATTCTTCTGAGTTTTTGCTAGTAGGGTTTAGCTTCAATTTTTAATGGGATGTTATGTTCAATGAGGGATGTGTTATAAGTTTAAAGATCAACATAAGACTAAGAAAACACGTCTTTGTATTTTTTAAGTAACTTAAGATATTCATCTTTAACTTCTGAGGCTAAAGATGTAGAGATTTTTATATTTTGCACTTGTTCTTGGGTTCCAATATTGATTTCTTCATTGTCATCTTCAGGAGAAATGGATGGAGGATTTCGATGGACATCATTATAATCAAATACTTTTTCTAAAGGAATTAACCCTTTAGGAATGAAGTTGTTTGATAATTGTATGATTTCATGATATACAATCTTGGAATTTAATTATGGATCATCAACAACTTGAGGATTGACCATATCAATATTGTCTTCATCAATTTGCAAAAGAGAAAATTCACCTATAGGTTGAAAGAAATATTTTAGTTGTTCATCATCCTCAAACACCTGCCAATTCTTTTGGTTATTAGGTATAGATGGCTTGTATTTGACCTGGATTTTGTATAACAATTGTGTTTGATCACAAATCTTAAATGAGCTTTTAGAAATAGCCAAATAATCGGCATGTATGTTTTCATTTCTAGGGACATAAGTTATGTTGAAGGCATCAAATAAATTTTCAATGGAATCCCAAATCTCATTTCGATAAGACCTAAGCCTAGGATATTTTGTTTGGCAAATATTTCTAACTTATTTTACAATGAGCTCCGAGTCAGTGAAAATACTCAAGTTGTGTACCTTTAAACTCTTGGCTAACTGTAGTCCTAGAAGGAAAGCCTCATATTCTGCTACATTGTTGGTAACTTCAAAATCAAATTTACAATATTGTGTAATTTTTTCCTTTTCTGGTGAGATTAGCACTTACCCAACCCCTGCTCCATCCTTTGTACAAGGACCATCAACAAAAACCTCCATACATCAATTTGATTTGATACAGGGTTTTCAATTACATCTTCAATTTTTACTTGAGATTCATGTATTTTATTTGAAGAGAGTTGAAAACATCCAAAATCTTGATCAATAGAATAGATGGGGTGGTTCTTTGGTTGATCTATTTTGCATACTATGTGGAAAAATCTAACCTCTCTATACAACCTAAGTTGTTCTCCCCCATAAACTGGAATAGCAACATAAGACATGTACATCTGAAGAGTTCCCCCTAATTTGGCACATCAAGACCTTGAAAGGAGCATTCCAAATTTGGGAGGGATATCAGTGACAACAATATCTAATACTATGCTTTTTACTGGGATTTGGGCAAGAGTGACTACTAAATCCTTAATCAATCCTAGACAAGGCACCGTTTTGGAATCAAAGGTGTACAAATCATGATAGGATCTACTTATGTCAAGATTTAAATGATCCATGATGGTTTTTGGCATGAGATTGTGTGATGCTCCAGAATCAAGCATACAGTTGTATAGCATGGAGTCATTTGTCTTTAGTGTCACATAGAAAGGGGGTACTATTTCACCTATTGTATCTAAGCTAGGACCAAAGACAATTGCAGGTTTTTCATCTTAAAGGCTAATAACATCACTTTGAGCATCAACAGAGGTGTTTTGTATCCATTTGGAAACTTGATTTTTATATCCAGTGTTTTTTGAAATCTCTAAAAGTGGTATAGGGATCTTAACTCTTTCTAACTCCTTTTCAAATTGAGATGTATCAGTTGATTGATTTAATGGTCGAATAGTATTTGTCTGAGTTTCCACAGTTTTGGTATGAGGTTCAATTGTTGAAGGTTCCTTAGGAGGTCTTCTAGGGATAGGTCTAGGTCTAAGATCATATCTTTTATTCAGCTCTGCAATTAGGAATTCAGAGATGGCATGGTATTTCGAAACCTGTGAGGATTCTGGATCTTCTTGAACTTGCCTATTTTGTGAAAGAGGAATAATATTGGTATGATCAGAAGAGGTATCCATATTGTAAATGTCTTCAGTGATAGTCATGGTATTTCCATCAAGATGTTGATCATCTATCAGTAAAGGAGTTGGAACCTGTTGATCATTACTAGGTCTTTGAAGAATTTGTAATTGTGGATTTCTTTTATATTGACCTTGATTTTGATTTTGAGGTCGAGTGACCATCTGTTGAACTATTCTAGGTGGATTCTCAATCTTGGAAATTCGATTGGATAGAATTCTAAAGTGAAGTGATCTCATCTATTTTAGAAATTTCAGTTTTAGTATTTGAAGAAGAAGAGGCCTCTTGACTAGATTTAAGCTTTCTTTCAGCATTTTCCTCTTTAGCATCTAAAGTAGATGAGGCAACCCTATTTGCTTCCACCTCTATAACATTAGTTTGCATGTCTTCAAGATTCCTTGAAGTTCTTTCTCTTAACATTACAGTAAAATCATCTTCAAAGACTTTTGAAAACCTAGATTTGGCTGCTTCTACAGGGGGTTTGCAATCAGGGGGCATCTTATGATAAATTTTGTTGAACCTTTTAATAAAATTAGATACAGGTTCACCAAAGTTTTTTTTTAAGTTCTTCAAATTCAATCAGAAAGTCAAGGGCATCTTTCTTCACACCCCATCGGTTTTTGAATATATTCGTTAACTCTTCCCAAGACCTAATGGAATTTGTAGGTAACTGTCTGAACCTCATATAAATATTTTCTCGCTCAATGTTCATATTATCTGCAAAATCTAGAAATGCTTGAAGATGGTCCTCAATTGAGGAATTAGTTTCTCCATTATACCTAGGAAGATGTTTTAAATATTCTGGAGGGAATGCATCGAGGTTTTGAGGTAAAAATAAAGCTGCATATCTAGCCTGTACAATAGGTTGGAATGCCATAGTAGAAGATGGTGTGTGAGATGTTTGTGTAGATGTTGAAGAAGAAAAAGAGGAAGATGGTGATAAAGAAGGTGTATATCTATGTGGAGGCGAGGAAGGAGGATATGAAGAAGTAGGATATATCCTATATGACTTTAATTGAGTCTTAATAACTAACTTGTGGACTTGTGACTAAATATCCTTTGTTTTTTCAAAGAGTGCATTTGAATATATAGAAAAGGTCCCTTCAGGTTGTTCAGAAGTGGAAGGGAATGAATAAGTAGTGGGGGATATGAAGTCTGTAGGTTTCTATTCAGGTAAATGAACACCCAAATCATACTCATATTTAGGTGATCCTATTGGTAGTGGGGGTTCTTGACATGTTTCAAGTGAGTGAATGATGAAAGTTGATTTGAAATCAACTCCCCTGTCTAAAAGTTTTGAAACCCTAGGTGATAATTGTGTCCAATCTAGATTGGATGGAATGTTTCTATAAGGATCAAATGGTAATATCTTCATAATGCAAGGCTAAAGAAGAAGAAGATGGTTGAATTTTTCTTTTGGAATCAGCCCTTCTCACTAGTTTTTCTGGATATGGCAGAGGACTAACTGTGTTAGGTTTAGAATGGGATCTAGTGTGCTTAAGAGATGGCATTTTGGCACAGTGGAGTTGCCAGGTGAAGAATTTTGACCTATATAGACCTTTATTCACCTTTAAAGGTATAGGATTTATATCGTTGTCCCAAGAAAACTAATCAAATTCGAATCCTCGGAAACGACGCCAGATTGATGTTGTTCCTCTGTGATGATAATGGTCAATTGATCATGCCAGAGCATCTAAGATATTTGTTTTGGGAGTTTTGGTTTTGGTTTTTATGGAGGACCAATACATGGAACAAACTGTAAGAATGATGTATTAACTCTTTTAGATAGTACTAATAGATAATCAAAGGGTTGCTTTTTAACTTCACACAATGATTTGAATTTATAGGGTGTGTAGAAAGAATAGTAAGGAGATATCATTAATTTAGATTTAAGATAGAAAGATAAATTATCATAAGTGAGAAAACCTTTGTCCAATGTTCAAAATTTAAACAAAATACGCTTAAAATTACATAAGATGCTGACAATTTTATGATCTAGAGGGAGCCTTTCAGACAAACAATCTAATATCTCAGTCTCTTTATGATAATAACTTCAGAAGGAATTTTAAGAATAACTGTAACACATTTATTCTCACCTGATATCTCTGTAAAACTTAAACATATGCAAAATAAACATAATGAATGAAACACATGAAAAACTTATAGAAGAAAACGAGACTGTATGACACCAAATTTAGAATCCTTTGCTTTATTATCAGTGATCTAGAAAAAGCTTGTACATCAATGATTTACAAAATTGCTTATGTAAAGGTACCACCTTTAATAACTCATAGAAGAGATTTATTCATACAAGTTTTAACAAAATATCCTAAATTGATTACCAAATAGCTTAAAAGAAGATAGGAAAATAAAAACTGATGCATGATGTGTCCCTATTAAGTAGGAAGTTGTTGATGATTGTTCCTTAAAAATCTGTTGTTGCTATCTTCTTATTGGAATGAAAAGTTAATCAATTGTTTCACACAATTGATCCCACCTTTTCTCACTAGGTATCTTGAGATTTACCATCCTTCTAAATATCTCATCAACTTTGGTATATCTCTCAAAATTGGGTTTAGTGAGAAAAAGGTGTCCAACTTCATATTTGATGGTGAGGTCAGAGCTCAAGGCTTCCAAAAACTCTTTTCCAGTAATATGTCTTTTTATCCTTGCAAATTGACTGTTGTCTGTTGCAATAGTATATAGTCTCTCACAGTAATCCTCCAATTTTACTAGCTGATCATTCGATGACACTATCTCTGGTAACCCTTTTTTATGTAACATATTGAATTTAGAATGAAACCTTCTAATTGTAGTGTTTAAAGCTTCAAATTTTGTTTTCAATTGAGTTAACAGATTCTTCTTCAGTAGGACTTTCTTAATTTCCAAAATAGTAGCTGCCTCTCTGGAATGTTCATCTCATGTAAATTCTGTCTAGTTTTAGATTTTAGTACCCTAATCATCCCTGATGCTTCTTTGGGTTTTGTGTCCAATGCTACCTTCTAGGTCTCTATCTCTACCCTACATTTAGCAATCAATTCTTGCTTCTCAAAAATGATTTGTATGGATGGCCATACTTCTGTTATAGAGTGGCTAATATCTAACTAGATGTCTTCTTTGGCTTGGGCAAAAGTGTCTTCCATTAGAGCCTTGCTTTCTAACTATTTAACCTTGAGCTCTAACATATGTGACTTTTTCATTTCCTCTACATACAAGGTATCATTTTTTAGCTTTTGTGACTCCAAGGTTTGGAAATTCTGGAGTAACTTCTCATTTTGTTGCTTCTGTGCTTGTAGCTCTTGTGATAACCTTGTTGTTTCACCTATTGTTGAAGATGAAGCAATGTTAGTAGGAGATGAGCTTAAATATGCACTTGTCATTGGAATTGTTTACACTGAGGTCACAACAAGCTGTGCTACCTCTTTTTCTTTGAGCAGTTGTTCTATCTTCTCCTTGATTTTCTTGATTTGTATGTTTTGCTCAATAATGAGCTTTAACATCTCCTCCCCGTGATGTTCATTTTCTGCCATTTCTTTGGTTCATGGATCGTCAGTTGAAGGCAGCTTCAACTGTTTCTTCAAGGCTATAATCTCTGCATTCTTAATTTACAGTATTTCTTCAATTTCTTTATAGTCATGGGGATCATATCCAATCTTGATAATGATATATTCTAAAGACATTAATTTGTTATCTTTAGACAAGGATGACAACTTTTCAATCTTAAGATGTGACTGTACATTGGACAAAGCATTTTTGAGCTTGGAAAGATACATGGCAGTTGAAGTCATTGTTGAAAATAACATCTCACCTGATTGCTATGCAAATACATTTTATCAATGGGATGTATCTGGTTCACATCAAAGGACAAGATAGTCTTCTTGTAGTCTATTGTGGATTTGGGAAATGGAATTTGAGCATTTAAAAATGCCATTTGCATCCTTCCTCCTTCAATATGAAAGGCAGAGAGAAGTCTATGCTAGGAGGTGGATGTCCATTTCCAAAACTGTCTGTAAACTTGAGATTTAAGACTGTCATTATTTTGTTTGATTTCCAAAAATGTTGAGAAGATATTAGCATCTCCTACTGAGCTAGTCTCAGCTTATTGAATAATCTCCATAGGTTCATTTGAAGAAGGAGTTCAATAAGTAGAAGGAGGCTTGGGATTAGTGGTCCTTGCTGATGAAACATCTTCTAATTCTCCAAGATCAATTATCTCTGGTGGCTTGCTTCCTGATGACATTGATAGTCTGTTTTTCAAATTCTTTTGTAAGATATATGTTGGGTTGTGTTAGATTCTTTCCACGACTAACCTACGTAGTTAAACGGGGGGTTAGAGGGGGGCGGTAGCCCCCCTTCGTTGCGCCTACCTATGGTTTTGTGCATGGTTTTTCGGTCCATGGTATTGGATGCTTCGGCATGTATAAATATGTATTGTAACATTGAAAGGAATATAATGAAAAATCAAGCTGGTAGCCCCGGTTTTGGGATCTAGGGAAAAATATTTGTGCATATGTGTTTTATGGGTTATGCTCTCGCATTGTTTATTTTCTTTGTTTAAGAATTCGTATGCAGGTAATTTCTGTACAGGGTTAAAACCTACAGTATATTACTCTTTACCTGGTTCTATAGCTAACTGATTTTCCTCTTTGGCTCTTTTATGTTGAGTAATCTGTGTAGCTTGAGTCTTTATCCATGGAGCTAATATAACTTGTTCATAAGCTTCTGCGAGAGTACCTTCAGACCATTACGTTTGGTTCCTAAATTTTTTCAATTCTGGCCTGGGAGTATGGTTGTAAGGTATTGCCTTCAACTGCACTCTAAGAGCTGAAATGATCCCAAAAGGATCATAAAACCAAGTAAAGCTTGGCTGGAGGTTCATATTATTTAGTAATTTGTCTGCTTTTGTACCTGCAAACCTAGTGCTACAAATGAAATTTCTTACCTTGGCTTTGAGTTTAAACTGTGATTTCTTCTTTCCTGAGAAAAAATGGACTTCATCAATATCTATCATTTGCCTGATGTATTCCAATGAGAAAATTCTCATTGGCACATACTTAGGTAGTTTATATGGAGCCAACTCGCTGCTATATATCCTAATCTCAGTGTAATTCTAGTATAGGTACAAGTCACTAGTCTTGGTATGCTTTGATAGGTGCAATGCCTTTTTAATTTCTTCTCCAATTATGGACTCTGCCTGACTGTTGAGTAGCTAAAGAAGTGGATGTGTAAAAGAATCAATGAATTGAGAGAATGTAAAGTTAGGTGATCATGCTCTTACTAACTCTATCCAGTGAATCAATGATTGATTCACTCTCTACTCATCGTGTTTGTTCAACTGAATGGGCAATAGATATCCCTGTTGAGACAAAATTAAATGGATTATGACTTAATTGTACCTAAAAACTCCATGAGTGGTCAAATTCATAAACTATTCATGTATATTATCATCCAAAAAGTGGCTATAATTATACATGAAGGCAAGTTGATATTCTTTGCTAAAAATGGAAAAGAATCCAAGGATGGATTCATCAATAGATTGGTCATTTTCATAACCTAGGAGGTATGATAACAAAGAGATAATGTGTCTAGTAGCTTCAGGGAACATGGAAGATGAATATGGTGGATTTCTCTTAGGTAATTCAACATCTTCTGGTAGGAAAATTTCAAAGATAAGGGCTCTCTGTGGGAAGGTAAGTTTATTGTAGAGGTCCATGAGAGCTGCAGGTGAGAAATGGCTAAGGGAATCAGATGGAGGTATCATTAACATTTGATTTATGCTCTGAGCAGTAATGGTGATCAAGATTTTTCCATCCTGAGTCATCACAGTTCTTTGCACAAGATCATACCTGGCATAACACTAAGAGAATAAATCAGGAAAGTGATAGGTCTAAGGCAAAGAATATAATGGCAGAAGTGTCTCCCAAAAGAAAATAGGGTCCTCTTTATTAGCATATTTCAGTTTTAACCATGAATGTAATTCATAAAAATCGAATTCACATTCACAGTCATTGATCTTAAAAAGGGAATCTACAAGGGGCATATGATCCAGATCAAGGGAGACTGTGGAGGGATTCCCTTCTTCAACAGTCTTCTGTATCTTTGCTTTAGGATCCATTCTGTTGCAGGGGAAATTCAGAAGTTGTTTTAATAAAAAATGGATAACAGTGGAGAAATACAGAGAATGACAAATGGTGCTTTTTATTTATGGATGGAATTGAAAAGCGGCAAATATTGAAGCCATGGAGCATTTATAGGTTTAATTGGGCTCAATTGACTGTTTAGATCTAGTCATAGGTAATCAATTTGTAGAAGGATGTAAATTAATGCTTCATAGATGTTTAAATGGTTAATTAGGCACATCAACGACTTTGGAGCGTATAGCAACAATATTATAACATGGTGGGCCATGAATGGGTGAATTAAAACATATTGGTGACATGGAGGTTCATGATTGGATGGGAGATAATGGATGCATATGGTGCGGGAAGAAGTCAATGGTTGAGTGGAAGAAAATCGACAACGGATTTCGGGGGGGTGGGGGAGGGCATAGCAGTTTGTGGTTTCGAGCCTTGGGGATCTGAAACATTGTGTAGGCGCCACGTCACAAAAAACAGCAGTCATGAAAACTGATTTATGGAACCACCCTCCCTGCATTAACGGGAAATGGCCGAAGGGGGGCTGAAAGGCTTCATTCGTCGTTGATCCGCGTTGAGTGAAAAATATCCGTTGAAAAGTTACATTGGTTATTGGCGCCCGATGTGTCATTTATTGCTTCTGCCAATATGACAAAAGTGTAGGATATGACTTATTTATAAGGTCATCAAGATTTATTACAAAAATTAAATCATAATTAAGGAACTTAAGCATGATTAATTAAAAGAACATTTTCAAAGGTGCATTTTGAGCTAGCAACCATAATTTTATTTTCTAAAGAAATTTTTTTTTTTGTTTCTTAACTAACATTTTCATTTTCCCTTACTTTTTTAGAGCAACTATCCTATCATTTTATTTGATATGGACTTGTAATAATAATGATTCCTAACATTTTTACTTTCCAAGTTGTTTTTGGTCCATATCCTAAATTATCATTTTTTGTATGGCATTTTGATTTTTTATGTTTTTTATTTAATAGTGAAGTTATAAAAAAAAAGAATGTTACAATGGTTCCTTCAGAGAAGTAGTTTATATATACCTCTGACATGCTTGTTAAGGTTTTCCCCCTCACCTTACTCTACTTGACTGAGCTAACAAGGATTCACCCAAAAATAAACGACTAGAGTAGGTGATACTAGTTAGCACACAAGCATTGTGTTTTGACCAAGGTTTAGTTCGAATAGTACATATTTTCCATTGATGTATCATGGAATGAAGACAACAAGTTCTTACATAAGAGAGCAGACAACATATAATCAAATGTTGATAGCTATACAAGTCCTCTTGTACTTTACCAAGCTTGTTTCAAGAGTTGCACACGGTCCATGTGAAACTAACTTACAGGCAATAAAAAGCAAACAAACCAAAAAGCAAAGAAAGAAGTAGAAGAAAATGCGAAAAAAAAAAGCAAGTAAGAAAACAAAAACACAAAGAAAGAAGCAAACATGCATGCAAGCAAACAACTCAAAAAGAAAGCATTACTCCTACTCCTAAGCTAACAGTGCATGGGTCATCTCACATGAAGTGATACTTCCATTGCAGCCACTGGCGCATTGGTTGACCCATGTCGATGAAGGCATGGTTCGTGAACAACACAGTTGTGAGAACTAGTAGATGTGAAAGATACAAAAATGAAGACAAACACATTTGGAGCTTACAAGCGTCCACAGAACAAAAAATGAGTGAAAGTGCATGGCATGCAGTCCCTGGACATACCGTGATGCTATGTGAAACTACGTGCAGATGTTGAGTACACGGATACTCTTGACTATGACATGCAAGCACATGTGAGGAAGATAAACCACTTACGTCACGCAAGCGTGCTTGCTGAGTAAGATTCCTCCAATGCACAAGCGATGGGATCATGTAGTTCGAGTGGAGGAAGTGAAATCTGAGTGTTGGATTTCTCTTCAGTGCATACAGATGAGTGATGAGGAGCCTCAAGTGTTCGAACAATTTCTTGATCAGAAGTGATACCAAACTCAAGAAAGCGAGGTCTTGACATAACCATCAGCTTGGGCTAAAGTGCCTTGATAGTCTCCGGGGTTTCCACTTCATTGACAGATGGATCATCGTAGACTAGTGTCTTAGACAAATTAACAATGAGTGAATCAACATCGTGATCAGATAATGAGGTAAATAGATCATGACAACCAAGATCAGAAAATTGAGGATGTTGGTCAACATCCTCATGATTTGATGAATCGCATAGAGGGGTAGATGAGAAGCAAGAATGTTCATCCTCTCCGTTTCTAGAAAATATAGATAGAAAAGCAAGTGGATTTTCAAAGAATTATTGGTCCTCTATGTTGTCAGATGATGGATTGACATCTGGTGTGTCCTACGAATGATAAAAAAAAATGGGTGCTTCCATGGATGAAGATACACATGAAAAATGAGGGATGGATGGATTACCAAGGATGTCAAGAACAAATAAAGGAGGTATGGAAAGATAGGGATGGTCCTCTGCTATTGATGAATGTTCAAGCTACCAGTAATACTCTTCCTGAATGTTAGTGCATGTTGGTTGTGCAAAACCAACTCCCTTGATAGATCGATCCTCAATAAGTGTAGAGTTTGGAGTGGAAGAACACAAGACAATGCAATCCAGAGGATGATCAGAATATGAGGACAGATGTTGAGGTAAAAAATGAATGTTACGATGTAATTGATTTGCAACCAAGATTGCTCGAAAATCATAAGGAGTGATGTTGGGAGGATGTGATGATTGAACATATGTGTTTTAATGCCCTCCCAAATCACTCTGTGATGGTGGAGTTGTCTGATGAGGGGACGGTGGACAGTCACTTGTGACAGCAACTGTGTCCATATGTGATTGCGCAACTCCATCACTGAAGTATGGTGAGCGGGGATTGAGCTTGAACTTCTTCTTGGGATTGACAGATTGGATAAGACAATATCCAAATCTATCAATGAGATACTGAAATTTCATCTGACTCTTTGAAGCTTGAAACTGTAAAACATGGAAGTGTTGCCAAAAATCACTAGGTGACTCTTGCAGAGCCTTCCATTGGTCTAACAGTTTTTTGTCAAGGGGCTCTGGATCAAAATGATGGAAAGTAGATTCAATGAGATCAGAAAACTGCTCAAGTGAGTGCACACTGTCGGATGGCAAACTCCAACACCACCGTAGTGGAGATTTGTGAAGTGTGTATGCAAGTAGCACGCTGGCCTCTTCTACATAGAACTCATCTCTAAGGAATGAATATAAGTCTTCTAAGAACTCAGGCCAGGCTACTTCACCTTCACCATCATACGTGAATTCAACCAAGAGATCAACAAACTCCCTCCTGATGTTGAGAGGTTTAGCATACAAAAAACATCATGGAGGGATGAGCGTGATAGTATCCATGAGAGATGTGCAAAGGTTCAAAACTAGATGAGAGGACACAACTGGTCATTTGGACCTCCTTCTAGCACCAGAAATGTTGACGGTGTTGGACCCACCAACATGTTAGGGGATCTCCCCAGTAAGAAGTCTCAATTAGACCTCAGACTGTTTGGTGTAGGAGTCCCAGGGGTGGGTCGTATAGTATTGCCTTGACCGCAGTTTTGCACATACGCAAGTAAGATGTCCCTGTTGGTAGCAAGGGTGTGACAGCTGTGGCAAGTAAAGGAAGGTGCATGAATGGTTCTAACACATAGAAAGTGGGGTGAGTGCGCCCCTTGGAAACCTATGATAGCACACAGCTTGGAAGGGAACACACGAGAGAAGATGCATCAGAAGATGGAAATAAAGTTAGCAAGGAATCCAATGTGATGGTTAAACCAACAACACATTTAAGTGAGATTCATACATACTTATACAGAATAGTCCATACATGCATGCGTAAGAAAATAGATACATATATCATTTAGAGTAAACAAGATAGTTGGAATACAATACGACATATGCATGAGGCATGTTGGCTCTGCTATATTAAGAAGTGTAAGTTCAGTCATACAATACATCCATGTCCAACCACTAGTTCTGATAGCGGAACATTACAATCACAACCGCCTGCTCCTCTAAAGAGATATACTAGCTATGCTTAGTGGAGAAGCCAAGGCTCATTACAATAATGTCCAAGCTTTCTCTAAGATACTCCTATCAGAAGCTTGGGTGACCAAAACCCTTTACATTGAGTTATGAGGGACTATTTATAGCACATGGTGGGGTGACCATTGACATTCCCCTTTGTGACCATTCATCTATCCTCATGAATGTTCAACTACTCTATGACTGTTACATTCAACTATCAACACTCGAACTTCCACTTGACAAGACGTTACATACAATATGCACATGTATGCATGTGAGACAAAATGGCTTGAGTAAGCCATGCAAGACATCACTAACACTCAGACCATTGTGGTGAGACCAACTCTTTGACATCCTTGTGATGGTCGATAGTGGAGAACTAATGCCAAGCTTGGTCATTTGTGATTGTGTCCATGCAATTAGGGTACACTGATATGACTCCTTCGTCCAACTTGTCTGATGGTATGCGCATGGTCATCCTGGGTGTGACCAGACTGGAAGCATGTTGTTGCATAGTGTTTGCACTAATATCCAAGCATGTGTTGGTGGCTGTGCACATCAAATTTTCAGAATACATGTTCATCTCGACTCAGACTTGTTTATTGTCTTCGCCTCGGTGCGTGTGCTAAATAGGTGGGATCGCATGTGTGCACACAATGACATGCATGCTGATGAATTCCCTTACATGTGATTAACAACATTGCTCACCTTGTCTGCTCCATGCCAGCTAATAGGATGGATCCATAACATGTATGGGCACAGTTTCATCTGTTTGTGCATGTTGCGTCCCCTCCTGTACTTGTTCCTCCTACAACTCATCCTCTTATCTATGCAGCTCATGTTCTTCGTTGAGTTGTTGCTTCAGCACATGCAACTCCTTCTCTGTTCCTTTCTCTTCCTTCACATGATCGTCTTGTCACATCGTCACCTCATAGCTTCAGTCTCCAAAGTTGCTTTGATCATGTGTGGATCTACTTTGAACTTGCAGCTTTGCTTCACCTGTATGTTGTCAACATCCTTCCTCTTGCACTCACTGCATGCAGGTATGCTACCTTCTGCTGCTGCTGATGGTGTTGCTCACTATGATGCTTCCACCATCATATCTTGATGTCATTGTGTATGAACAACTTTATGTCTTCATAGGTAGGTAAGCTCATAGACACTTGCTTGCCTGTAAACCCCATTGTGATCTCAATGGTGTCCTTTAAATTTTCTCTCCTGAAGGCCATTGTACTTGTGCTACTAAGTGACAGATGAACACCCGTAATGCTTGGAGACATAGCAACACTCATGGCAAGCAATTTGTTAGTTGAAAACCAAAAAAAACTTGAGGACTGACTTTCAACATACCTGCATGATTGATTTCGAAGGATGCCCAATTTCCACTAGGAGGTTGGGAGACTGACTGCCAAAATTGTGCAAGGCACAGTTTGGGCTGTTAGAAGGCTGATTGACTGCTAGAACTACACAATGCATAGTCTAGCTTGGCCTACTAGGGACTGAAACTGTGAAATGTGCAATTTCAGTCAGAAGTGACATGCAACCAACAAACTGCATTGCGCATTTTTTGGGGCCAGCAAGACACTGCCTCGAAGAATTGTACAATGCAAGCCTAGAGGTCAGTGTTGGGCTAGGCTTGTGCAATTTCTGGAGGGAATGAAAAGCCTTCACTTCCTGAAATGCGTAGTGCTATCTAGGCAAGGCATGGTCTGGGCCAAGGCAGCCAAGATTGGCCGACGGGAGATTGAAAACATGAGAAGTCTGAATGCATGACAAGATGAGTGCAAACAAGAGTGAATGATCATACATTAAAATAGTAAGTGCAGGATTTAGAAAACGGGAAAACATGCATGTGTGTGAAGCGAGTCGCCACAACGATGACCGTTTGTGCAAAAACAGTGTCATGCATGCGATAGCAGCGAGATGTAAACAAAAACTGAAACGATGATTCTACAAGCTAACATACATCAAAAATATGGCAAGCATTCACTAAAATCAGGAAGACATCACTCAGACAAATCGAAACACAAAAAGTGACAGAAACGCAACACGAGACATGAAAAGTGGGCTTACGATGAAACAACTGAGTTGAATGTGCCGACGACTCCTAAATGCAATGTGGGATGTTAGAGATGCAAGGTTGAAGTGAGGAATGAGCTCTGTAGTGTCCGGTCGATGAATTTTGATAAAATCGAGGTTGTGATGTGCATGCCACAAATATAGGAAAAACGACACTTGGTGTGAGGTTTTAGAAATGATCCTTGCATGTAGCCTCTAGCTACTAAAAATAGATCCTTGAATCAAGGGATGCCTTTACATCTTGCATTGGGAGAAGTAGTACATGCATGCAAGTCAGTGTTTCTCAGTCTCGGAGGGAACCGATCAACCTGAAGACACATGCATCGGTCTGGGAGCCTGGGATGAAAATCTTCACAGTTTTTGGGCTGAGCAGAGATGGTTATCCTAGAAGTATTGCACATTTTCTCAGAGGAATAGGTGACTATCTCCTAGGATTGCATAATTTCTGGGTTGATTAGCTATCCTGGGTGAGACCTCTCAATTTTCTCGAGGAAGCTGTCTAACCGTATCTCGCAATTTTTTGGTTGAGCAACTGTCTTGTATCATACCTCACAATTTTCTCAAGGAAGCATGTCTGAGTGTATCTCGCAATTTTTGAACTGAGCAACTGCCCTAGGTCATACCTCACAATTTTCTCAAGGAAGATTGTCTGACTGTATCTCACAGTTTCTGAGGCTAGCATGTTACTTGGCTGGATTTTCAAAATTTCTGGTAGCTGCTGGGCTGGCTGGCCCAGAGGGATTAGGCAATTTATGGGAGCAACAGGTGACAGCTGCCCAAGATTACGCAATTTCTGGACTGAGTAGCTATCCTAGGATGAATTGCACAATTTTTGAGAGGAATACTATCAGGAAAAATTGCGCAATTATGAAGCCCAGCTGGGTGTCCAACTAGGTTTGCACAATTTTTGGAGGGAAGGTTGGTGCCCCTACAGAATTACGCAATTCCCAGAGGGAGCTACTCAACCAACAACTGACACTAAGTCCAGAAATAAGCCTATGAAGGAGGTGGAACAAACTTGCACGCACAGGCTGACAAAACTCTATGAAACAACTGAAGCTGATGTGCTTGACAGTGCAAGACATGCTGCTAAGGATAGTCGGTAGGGAGGCGCCAAAACGAAGCTAAGGAAAAATTTTGGAGGGTGGTTGTGGATGCTACAACATAATGATAATCCCTTTGGTGAACTCTTATTGTATCTCTCCCAAGTATCATTGACCCCTCACAAAGATTATAGTTTAGGATTTGTGCTAAGAAATCAAAACAACCTTACTCCTTTATAATATTTGGCTGACTTCACAGATCCATAGATTCCATCAACCCAAGGAATAGGCACTAATCAAACCTTATTTCTTCCACACATGGAACATTTCTCTCTCTATTTTTGTCCCTCTTAAGGATAAGCATCCTAATCTAAAGCTTGAAACGAGTTTGTATAGGAAAGGAAAGGATTCAACAACAAGATCATACATGTTTTCCTCAAAACCAACCTCTTTGGTAGCTAATCTATGCATTTTATATCTTCATTTCTCTTGCCTAGCTAATTTTCACTAGGAAAACCCTAGTTTGGTTGAGCTCAACTTTAGGACCTTTTGAAGGTTTTCTATGCCATTCACTTGCTAATATTCCTTGTTGGAAACCTTTTCTTTGCACATAGACCTTGGTTTATTCCATATAATTTACCAATTATCAAGCCCTAGATCTTGCGTGACCTAGTTAGGGCTTTCTAGGGATGCAAATTGTCTTACTCTCATTGCTTGAAACATGAACTTAATTTGATCCATCCTTTAGTAGCCTCTTGTCTCACCTTAAACCTTTAAACCTAGAATATATCTTATAGGTGAAATAATACTAAGAAGCATGCCATTGGTGGAAGTCCATAATGAGCATGGGATAGTCATTGTGGTGATATTAGGCCATTACCTTATTGCTTCCACTTAGTCTAGCGTTTCCCTTGTAGGGTACCCTTCCACAAGAACTGCTAAATTTTGAGGAAACATTTTTGGTGTCATTGCCAAGGATGAAGCGAGTGTTTCTAAATGTAATTTGAAGATTTATCTTCATTCCTTTGAAGAGGAAAATCTCAAATGACAAGATAGAGCCTCTTCTGGAAACTCCATTGGAAGAACAAGGCCCTAGTTCTTCATTGAACTTAAAAGTATCAATGTTTATAGGGATTCATTCCTTTGAATATGTAATTTGAAGATTTAGTCTCATTCCCTTGAAGAGGAAAATATTAGTCGATAAGATAGACCCTCTTCTAGTGACTCCATTAGTATAATGAATCCCTCATTATTCACTGAAATTCAAAGTTTCAATGCTTGTAGGGTGAAGTATGCATATTTTAAGGCATCTTTGAATTCACCTTAGCAACTCCAATGCCATTGATATGTGAGACTCAACAAAACGATTTAGCCAAATTCACATGATTTTTTACTTGCTTTGGATATCACGGGTATCCCTGGTTATCTAAATGATTGGGATTGGAATACCATGACAAATATGCCACAGTTTGATGGTGGTCCATCTTCAATGATAGATCACATATCAAAATTCATCAAACCTTCAGAGGTTAATGTGGATCATTAAGAAATTATCGTAAGGTTTTTCATTGTCTCTCTTAGAGACAAGAACTAGAACTAGCTTCTTTACTATTGTAAACCCGAGGGCATTCATTCTATCATAGTGTTCATTTAAATATTTCTAAGTTATACGAGGCCGAGGGGCCAATGTAAAGATGCCCTTTGAGGTATGGACTTAGCCCTCCAAAGAGAGTTTCATGCCTCTGAAGATATAAGTATGGAATTTGAAGAAGATCATTTCCAACCCAAAGAAGATATCACTCTTGATCATCAAGTATGCCATCTTTAAGAATATATTCATCTTCTATTGATGAGAGAGGCTAGGGTTGTGAAAATTAAGGGTGTCATGAGCCAAAGTAAGAACCCTTTCTGAATCATCAAAATGAACACATTGAAATTGATCTAGAATACAATAAGGAAAGGAAGCATAGTGAGGATCATGATGAAGATGGTTCTTTGGCTAGTGCAATTTATGTGAGCTATGTCCTTTCCATGGATGTTAAGTTTCATGATGTTGTTTTGGAAGACCTTGAAAAGGTGACCCCATCAATTCCATGAGGGTTAACACTGGTGACTTTCTACATATAGAAGAAGGGAAGTGGGATATATGGAGCCATTATTTTGACTAGGATCCAATTTATGATACTAATGATGATGCTAAAAAATACCTCACCTTTCCTAATACTCTATATGATAAAGAAGATATGATCATTGACTTATTTGAGCCCTCCTTAGATATTCTCGATGTCTTCCCCTAGTCATATTCGAGTAACATAAACTTTGAACATGATGAAACAACATTGGTTGACCCTTTTGAATGTGATTGTTGATCTTACCTATCAGCCATCTCCCTCATCATATAACTCCCAGAATGTCCCTAAGAATATCAATGAGAGTCATATGCCTGAGGTTATTGTTGAGTGACTTTTTTGAGCTTCATCATTGATCGCTCCATATTCAAGTTGCAAGAGAAGACCTTATGGTGCAAGTTGGATTCCTCTTTTCACTCTTTATCCATGACTCCTTTTCATGATGCACGGTCATCCTATTTTCCCACCTTCCACCCTTGTGATTCAATATGTGAATTCTATATAGAATATCGTGGAGCATTCTTTTCCAATATCATGATTAACCATATGGGAAAAGGGTGTTGTGTTGATCTACTGATATGTTGGTTGCATTCGTTATATGACTATACTTAGGTCATGCATTGTGTGATTTCATTATATATATGATTGTGGAGCTTTCTTGTCCTATATCATGATTAATCATAGGGGAAATAAGGGTTTTGATGATCTAATGATATGTTGGTTGCATTGGTTATTTGACTATACTTGGGTCATGCATTGAGTGCTTGCATTGCATGGTAGTTACCTCCATTGCATATAGTGTGAGAATTCTAACATCATCCATATCATTTTTCATGCTAGAATAGATTCCATGTAATATAGATTTCATTTTTTGTAAAAATTTTATACTCTCATGTAAAACATGGGTGATACCCTACGGCTTCTGTACATGCTCCCAAACAAGTTGATTGCGATGTGCAAGTTACAAGTATGTGGTTTGTCAACTGTGGGACTCTTGAAATGCTTATTAAATCACCATTTGAGCATATGGATCATGCACTCTATGATGAACTCATGTCCCAAAGTTGGAGCAAGATGTTACCCACCAAAATGGGTAATCCCATAAGAGAAAAATTCTCTCCTTTTCATGAGAGTTAGTAGGATAGCCAATAACCCCTGACAACCCCCAATACCTGATCATATGCCATTATCTCTGCCACTTGCATCAACCATTTCCTTCTCACCCATCTGGCTTGAGCACATGGATGAAGGTGGTCTTGTTAGTTTTTTTTGGTAGCAGTGGACATGTGTTCTAGTATCTATGGTGTTAATGAGGCTAAGGAACACATTTTCTCCAATACGTAAAAAATGTTTTACAAGAAAATACCTTAATTAAATTAATTAGCCAATTATATTATTTTCCTATGTCTAAGTTAAGAAAATTGGTTAATTAAATTAGATTATTTGAGTTAAGTCAATTTTTCTCTAGAGACTTCCAGAAAAATCACTTGATGGGGTCAAGATGATCTTAGCCATCGATTGAGATTAGATCATGGTAGTTGGTTGCTCAACAAGATGTTATAAGAGAAATTCAATGGGGCTTTGGAGATGAATCAAACATAATAATTTTCAGTGATAACAAGGGCATAGAGGGACACACCAACAATAGGGTTTCAGGAGAGAGAGAAATTCTCCAAAGAGATTCGAGCATTCCAAGAGAGGAAGGGAGGCCAAATTATTTGTTAATTTAGGGCTAATCTATGTTGTTTCAATTACTTTAGCCCAATTCAATTCTTCAATTAGAAATATTTCATCAATAATTAATATTTCCAATTGTCAACAATAATTGAAGATAGAATAGTAAATGCATGTTGGGACAAGGTCCCCTGGGCTCAATTTTGTAAACGTTTTGTATTATTGTAAAGTGTTCACATTTTGAAGAGCGAAGCACATAGGTCGATAGGAGTCAAAGGGGATTTAGGAAGGTTAAACTCCTTATTTTGTTAAGGGATAAGGTTTTTTTATGACCTTCTCATGGTTCGCGGACCATGGTATTATAATAGAAGATAATATAAAAAGAGTCGTAGAGAGTCATGAAAGATAACAAGTTTCTGTATGGGTAACTGATCTAAGTAAGAGAAGTATGTTTTATGTACTTAAGCGAAGGGGAAGGCTCCTGCAGCTGAGTTTGCGAAGACCTTGGTAAGTCTGTAGCTGAGTGCATGGGCCCCTGTAGTTGTGTGCGTAGGGTAGAAAGAGTCTGTAATAGAAGATATGCACATAATAAAGCCTATTTTGGAGCATTATTTGTGTGTCTATGTTATGCTTTACTTTTGAATTTACTTTATGTTTTCTTTGTTTACTGCATTTATCATGAAAGGTACTTAATAGATGCATGAAATTGGTAGACCTGATTAATTACATGATGTTATGAATTATTAGAACAATCGTTGAAGAGTTTGAATCTATTATCTGTTAGTTACTGTAATTTCCATGTTTTTAGGGTTAGGGTTTGCAAAGGTTGGAATAAAACCCTAGATGTAAGAGAAACACATCACATAGTCCTTTGGATGCAAAAACATAGTTGTAGCATCCCCTAATACTACCCGGGTGAGAATGTAGCCTGCGCTACACGAGTTGTTGCCGAAAGGGCTGGTAGTGTAAGGTTTTATTAGTTAGCGCAACTAACTCCGAAATTGGGTCTGAGCCCCCTTAAGCCAACAAATAGTTCTGTTTTTGGGATCTATATGAGGAATATGTGATGAGAAATAAGTGGATATCGACTAAGAAAGAGATCGAAAAGTGGATTGATCAGAAGTTGCACGAGTTTGTAGCCTAGGAAAACAGGAATCTGCGACTGTTGAAAGAAGAGTGGTTGAATAGATACCTGTATACAAAAGAACACAAAATGTTCTTCTACTATTTTCTGTGTGAGTTATACGAATGGTTATCTAAATTAGTGGATGGTCAAGGTACGTGGAAGTTGGATAACCCTATTTTTTGGACTCCAGAGCTAGTGAGGCATCTGGAAGGGTCAGAAAATAAGATCGTGAGGGTTGTCGATTATTGGATCGATAATATTTTGGGTGGATTCATTTCTGAGTTCACAATCAACACATTTGTCAGTTATAGTGAAGTTGAATGCCAATTTTTAAAAGGACCAAGAGGTAAGTATCTGAAATCCCTGAAAACTTGGATTAAAATTCTATTGTGTGAGAAACATGTTATTCCATTGAATTGATGTTTAGTTGAGATTTGACAGGAGCTACGCAAAGTGGAAATCCATTTAGAAGAAATTTATATTTAGGTGCTGAATACAATCCTTTGTTGGGGGCATCTGATAGTGATGAAGAAAGTAGTAGTCTGAAGACACCTCAAGGTGCACCGCAGACGGTAAATCAAGGTATCATGGGAATACCACATCCATCCACTCCACCTTTGCCATCACCTCCACCTCACACACCTACACCTACACCTCTGCCTCCACCTCCACCTCCACTATTCAATATGGTGAATTCTATGAAGATGCCCATATTCAAGGGCCTGGGGATAGAAGACCCTAAACAATTTTGGTTTGTAGCAGATGTTGTGTGGAAGTCACAACAAATAGCAGATGCTGATTTGAAGAAAGAGTGGTTGGTCACAACATTGCAAGATAAAGCATTGAGCTGGTATATTAATTATTGTTTGACTCATTGAGATGTGACGTTGAAAGATACAAACGATGCAATGAATAATGAATTTAAAAAGCCTAAGTCTCAAGCTTAGTCTGTAACTGAGGTTAAGGAAATTAAGCAGAAGGTAAATGAGTTTGCGTGGGATTTCGATCAAAGGTTGAAATGTTTGCTACAGCAAGATAATATGAAGATCAGGGATGAACAACAAAAGGATTGGTATATTGCTTCGCTATTACCTCATTTGAGATTGCCATTGTCACATCAGAAGAATGGAACATAGGCTGAGCCATTGGAGATTGCTGTGAAGTGGGAAACCTTACCTATTCAGAATATGAATCTGGGAGTGCAACAAATTCAATTACAGTTGGCTAGCCTGCATATGGAGTTGCAGAGTCTCAAAAATGGAAAAAAAGTCCAGAATGAGACCCGCACAGATGTATGGTGTTCAAAATGCAAAGGCCATGGTCACGACAAGGATCATTTCCTGGTGCATAAAAATTATCTAGTTGGGGGAGATCCTGTCCCCCTTAAGCCAGAAAATATTGTTGGGACGAGTACATGTGTGGTACCATGGTGCATTATCTGCCAGATCACAAGAAAACATATGAAATACAATTGTCATTTGTTACATAAGTTTGTGCAGACTCCCAAGCAATTGTTTTGTAACTTTTACAAATTTTTCGGTCCTCATGAGCACAATTGCCGAAGTTATAAATTGATGATGGATAGAACACCAACATATAGAGTATAGATCAAGGCACTTCCTCAGTAGGATCAAGGCACAACTGAAGTGCATGGAGGGTTCCAAGGAAGAGGAAGAGGATGAGGAGGAGGTGATGGAAGAGGTCAAGGCCTGATTATTTGTTACAATTATGGAGAACCAAGTCACTTTGTGCACGATTGTTAGAATCCAGTGCACCTGTCTTGTCAATATTGTTGACAATTTGATCATGTCATCGAAGATTGTCCTGTGCTCATCACGAATATGCAAGAAAAGAAGTCCCACAACCAACATCCTACTGAGAATATCCAAGTGATGAGATCGAAACCATGCGAATATGGTCCTAGTGTTAATATCATTATGTGGAGTGGTATAGCTACTGGGGAGGATAAAGGGAAACAACCAGAGGAAAATGTATGGGTACACAAGGTTGCTGACAAGGAGGTTGGATTTGATGTGAATAAAGTGAAGGAAACTTTTATGGAGGTGAAAAGGAGCTTTGCGGATGTAGGAGCTTCTACATCGAAGGCTCAGAGTGCGAGCATCGAGAAAACTACAGAAATCAGTACTGCACAAGAAACAGATCCCTCATTGTTGACATCTTTCTTAAAAACATGCATGAAGCTAAGAGACCAAAAATTAGTAGAGGGACTGCAAGAATTGATAGATAATTGTGTTGGAAGGGGTAGGTCACTACTTGAACAACACAAAATACACAAAGTAGACAAGGGTAAGAAAAGGACTGGGCACAAAAATGAGATTGACTACCTAGATTGGAGAATTTGAAATGGACCAGGTAATCCTTGATTTGGGGTCTGATGCAAATATTTTGCAAGATGCATACAAGTGGTTTCCAGGAAAAAAGGAATCTATACCATATAAACTGATTGGGTTCTAAATATAAAGATGCAATGCGTACCTTTTGTGAGGGTTGAACCTCATTTAGATCAAAATATTGCTCCATCTGTACTATCCAAGTTACCGGATCCTTGCCATCAAACTTCCTCATATTTATTTTTGGAATGTGGTGGTTCTTAAACCCCACATGGGAGTCTCTAAAATCGTGACTGATATTTCTTTTTTCTTCATCATGATTTACATGGATTGCCTTGTCATCAATGGGACACCTTTCTTCTAGAAACTTTGCCAAACCTTCTTTCAATCCTTCTATATTTACATTCATCATTGCTTCAATGTCTGATTTTAAACCATCATTCAAAACTACCATGTCGCTTTCTATACCATCTATCTTAACATTCATCGAGGATTCCAACTCATTTTTTGTTACTTTTTGTGAGAGCGAAATTTGTCACATTTGGTCATGAAATTTTGATATATAATGTTGCATTTCTTCCTCTTCTTCATGTGTCACAGTGGAGCTTGAAGGTTTCTTACTAGGCGTTTCTATTTTCTTTCTGATGAGCCTCGGTATTGCAGCAAGAATGTTGCAACTCCCAAGGCAACCAACTTTAATTATCAACTCGAGGTTCGTACAAAATTAAGAGGCATCGAAACTATATGTACAACATACAATGCATCCTTCCTTTTCCATCATGATGTAATGGAGTGCATGTACTCGAATCAAATCCTAAACTAATTGCAGAAAATGAAATGCTCGAAATGGAAACCTTAACCTATTGAAAGAAAGAAAGTACAAGGAAAGAAACCTATTCTAATTACATAAAGTAAAGATCATGAACTAAATGTCAGCCATTACATTTCAAGGAGTTTATATCCATTAACATATTTCATTAGATGTGGCAATCAATAAAATCATCATTGTATTATCCAATCCATAAATTTGTTCATTAGCACAAATTGTTGAAATGTTTTGCATGGGTAAAGAGGAAACTCCTAAGTGGTATTTAGTCTTCCCTACTAATTTATTTAGAGCCTATGAGTCTTGATTTAATCCTAAGGGAAAATAACCAAGCTTATTGAGTGAATTTGGGAAAGTATATACATGTTGGAAGGCTGCTACAGGGTTTCCTGTAGTACTACTATAGGAAACAACATATTTGTTATAGGGAGTTATAATCCCTCGAATGACCAACCAAATCAAATCCAAATTTGATGGGACAAATTTTTTTATTGACTAGGATGTATTAGGTCTCCATTCCAAGTAGAACCACTCAAAAATACCTCTGTTAACCCATGCTAAAAAATTGCAGAAAATTACTAGTCTAAAATCTAGAAATTCGAGAACTAGTGAGCTAGTAAATCTATCAAATGCCTAACCTAATCAAGTGAAAATGAAATGCGATGATTTTTTTTATTAACTATAATATTTTTTTTTATCTAATTCAAGTGGAACTAACTCGACTTAATCTCTTTAGCATGATCTAAAAAATAGAAAAAAATTACTGTGATTTGCCACAAAGGAGTTCCAGAAATCTAGATTTGGGAATAAGCAAACTAATCCAAGTGGCTCAACGAGTACTATGACCTTCCAAATATTTTCCAAGGATTAAATGATGCTTTTGATCCTGAAAAAGAACTTACATCAAACATTTAACCCAATCCTACAACAAGAAATCATTAATACCAAATGCAGAAATAGAAAGAAACAAGAACAAGAGATGCATGTGAATAAGAAGTAAATGAAGAAAAGAAAATGATACAAAAGGGATTTGAGGCTCCTGGGATGGCCAAGCCCAAATAAAATTAGAGTCCTATGGAGGAGATCAAGATTTATAAGTTTAACATGACACCAATCTTCATTATTTCCATCAATACAATTACATCACTACAAGAAATGATAATGGAGCTGCAAAAATACGAGTTCTCTCCACAAGAAGACTAATAAAAATATCCCCCTAGAGGCAAATTCGACTTGGTACTTATAAAAAATTATTATAAATAATTCCCCATGAAATCAAGAATCTTTCCCCACCAAAATCCCTTGATTAGTGGATTTGGTTCCCAATACTAGGAATCTGCATTAAATAGCAGGGAACACATTCCTAGATTTTCTCAATCATTGGAATTGAACAATCTATGCCATAATTCCATAATATCTTGTTGATTTATTATTTGATATTGATCCTCCTATAGTAGGGAGAAAATCCCTAAATTATCTCCTCCTCCAAATCTTCACAATCTGTTCAATATTCTTACAATATTCCGCAAAAATAAATAATATTAGGCATAAATATGAAATTCTCCATAACCTTCCTAATGAACATATTAAAGTTAAAAATACATTATATAATGCAAAAAGAGAGGTTTAATGTGTTAAAGGATGGTCAGATGGGCCTTAATTTATGTCTAATTTAGAGGCACGTGCCTTAATTTATGTCTAATTTAGAGGCCCATCAGACCCCCCTGCTAAAAGTGTTGCTCATCCTCTGAGAAACTTAGTGACCTCATTGTGCCTCATTCATGGCCCTGGTTGCCACTCTCTTTTGCATTCCTTAGTCCTTTCTCTTAAGAATCTTGGATGTAAGTTTTGCAAGGACAAGCACAAAAATGTAGTTGTTCTTTTCATGATTGTTTAACAGTGTTTCAAGAAAAAAACATAACTTTCCTCTTTGCAAGTGAACTTTGTTAACTTCTAGAACCATTTCATTCATATCCTCTCCCTTGAAACCTTCATTCCATTTTCACTTATTTTTCCAAAACTGTTTGTGCATAGAAAAAATCACAGTGTTTCTTGAGACCATTAACCTTCCTTCTTGCCCTTATTCAACATGGGTTCTTGAATATTTTTCAGTTTGGCAAGGTCTTCCACATCCTTTTCCAACCTTCTGCTACTTTTTTCCACCATTTCGACACCTCTGAAACCTTCAAAATGCCTTTAGATGGGAACTAGGACATCATGTAGTAATTTTGTTGTTTCTTGTACTAGTACTACATGAAACCTTGTAATGGTTCCTTTAGTACTACAGGAAACCCTATAGAAGTTCATGTAGTACTATAGGAAACCTTGTTTAAACCTATTTTGAGGAGAAATGATAATCTGAGCCTAGGGTAGGCCCTCAACTTCACTTCCATGCCTTTCTCCAATTTCTATAACATCTTTTAGGCCTTGGACAAAAGCTAGAAAGAGATTAGAGACCTCTTGGAAAGCCTCTTTTCATCACTGCAGTTTGAGTTCTATTTTGATAGTGAATTCCTTCTTTCCTTTTGTTGCCCTCTTCTTCTCTTTTGTGGCCTAGATGATTGCCTAATGGCCTTGGATTTCTCTGTTTTTATTAGGTTTCTTTTAGGAATTGTCATTTTGGGTTTTAGCACAATTTGTTCCTTTCTTCCTTCTTGTAGCAGCATTATGTCTTCCTGTAACAACCATTCCTTCTCTTTCAAGGTCTTCTAACTATATGGGAGTGATGAGAAATAATGTAGAGGGTTTTGAGGATGATTCTAGGGCTCAGAGGGAGTAGTATAGGTTTGTGAAAATGGAGAGGATGTGCCCTCTGTGTGTTTTTCAAGAATTTTTCAGGGCGAGACAAAGTGTATGGTTTTTTCTTGAAAAATATTAATTTTTTTCTTTATAAAATGGGATGGATGAGTGATGGATAGATAGTGGATCTGAGGTGGATGGAGGACTTGGAGTGCTTTTATGACTTGGCCTTTGCACAATTTTCCTTGTTGAGCTATTATTTCCATTCCTCGAAATCATCACCCTTCATAATTTGGCTTTACCACATCGCATGAGTGAAGGAGTGAGCAGCATTTAACTAGTTGAAGGTGGTTTAGATTCCTCACCCATCCTTAGCTTATAAAACCTCATCTCTCATGCTTTAAAAAAAAAATTCTAACTACACTATGCTAAAGAGAATAGGTCAAGAATATTTCACACCTGTACCTACCTGATGGTTGTTGGAGAGACATGCATGCTACTGCTAAGTTGATGATTGATCCATGGTCATGTGGAGGTGATAATTTCATTTGTTTTCTTCTGCATAGGTCTTCATAGCTTCGTGATTCTAAATCTTTGTCTTCCAGTTACCATGAGCAAGATATCATAGTCAAATCTGAACCTCTTGGAGTGATGGGCTTGTCCATGGGTGATGTTCACCTTCCCTATATGTTATTCCACCATTAATCACCTTTCCCACACTTCATTCTACCTTTCCTACAATCTCCTATGATTTCAACCTGTTTCCTGTAGCAAAACAGGGCATCCTGCAGTAGAACTAAGACATCCGGTAGTATTACTACATAAAACAATAGTTTTTCCTTGTTTTGTCCATATCTCCCAAACGGTAGCATGGATTGACTTGAAATTTTCTGAACATGTTTCCATCATCATTATGAACCTCCCCATAAAACAAAATTGCCAATGAATGCATGAATCTTGAGAAAATTTAAAAATGGTTGAAGTTGATGGAGGTCGATTTCTTGGAAAACATGCACTATAATTTTCTAAAGTTGTTTGGAAATGTTACCATCATCCATATGCATCTCCCCATGAAACAATGTTTTAAATGGATGCACGAATACCGAGAAAATTAAAAAAAATTGTAGGTGATTGAGGCTTATTTCTCAAAAAACATACACTGGAATTTACTGAAATCGCTTGAGCATGTTAGCATCATCCATATGCACCTCCACCTGAAATAAAATGGCAAACGAATGCATGGTTTTCAAGATATGACAAAAATAAATTTATTCTCTATGTATTTATGTTTTATGTAGTAAAACATAGAATTCTTGTAGTATTTCAAGACAGCAAGGAAAATAAGTGGTAAAAGCTTGGGAATGATGAGTGGATGGTGGAAATAGATGAGGGTGATGGATTTGCATGGCCTTGGTCCTTTTGGAGTATTTGAGAAAAGGCGGAGCAAGTCCAAGTTTGACTTCCTTTGACTATAATTTTGATCAATTTTTCTTTTCTTTGGTGCCAACTTGTTTTTGTTGCTTGCAGATGTTGGAGAACACCTACATTCATCAGAGAGATGGATGGAGCGAGGATTTTTTATTTTTTCCTTTTTTTTTCTTCTAGGCTTACTAGCCACCTTAGTGAGGTTTTCAACTAGTAGATCTGCCTAGGCACCTCAAAGGAGGTTTTCACCTAGGCTCTTTCTTTTTTCTCTTTTTTCTCTTTTTTCCAACTCATTGACTGCCTCATGGAGGTTTTCAATCAATGAGATAATCTTAGGAACCTCAAAGGAGGTTTTCACCTGAGATTTTTATTTTTCCTCTTATTTCTCAAAGTTTTTTTTACCATTCTCTACTTGAAAAACAAAATCACTTTCAAGTATAAGAATACTTCCAATGGAGCCATGTGCACATCAAGATGATAGACAAAATGATGTGCGAGCTTAAAATGTATGCTTTGACATGTACCTAAATTTGAGAGATAAAATGATTTGACTTTGATGATATCAAGGATAGTTGAAGAAGAGAGTGTTGTTGCAACTTAATGACTGTCTGGAACCATATTTCAATATAGTTGTGATGCCCCTGGTCCACTTGCTGATTTGGATAATATTGGATGTCTTCTTCTTCCATGACCTATAAATCTTACTCCTTTTTTTATTATTCTCTTGAACACATGGAGGATTTGATGGTAACCATGAGGGATATTTCTCAATCTTTGATTTTGATGTCTGCTCTTCATCAAATGCAAACCATGATATCAAGAGAATATATTTTTTGTAATATTCCTCCTGAGATGAGATGAATACCATTGAGATTAAGAGGAGATATTTGGAAGTGTTGTACCTCAACATTGTAAGTGGGCCAAGCTACTTTACTGTGTAGGCTTGGAAATGGTGGTACAGGTAGTTGAGACGCGGGAGTGGATATTTGAGATGGATGTGGTTGTGGTGGAGATGTATGGTAGGGATAACATGGAGTTGGGTATGGAAAATATTGAGGATATTGTTGATGGCTCCATAAGTTCCTTGCCAACCTTGTTTCCAAGATTGGTTTTGGGGTTGAGATGGCCAATGTTGCCAAGGAAAGTGTGTGTTCCAATTACTTTGACGTGGATATTCATAACCTTGAAATTGTGAATTAGGCTCTTGCATCATACTAGGTTGAATAGGATACCATGGTCCTCTTGGAGCTACATAACATAGTTGAGTTGGTGATTGACTTTCTCCATTGTCCTCTTGGTAAACTTCCTTCAACCTTGGTAATGATGGACAATATTTAACATCATGTGATTCTGCATGGACAACACAAATATTATCATCTTCTTTTTCTTCATCTTGCATTCTTAACATTTCTATGTGTTCTGATAGATCGCTAAGAATTTCTATTTTAAAGACATCAAATAAATTTCCAAGTTTAGTTTAACTTACCGATCTTGATGCTGATTGACTTACTCTTTCCCTTCCTCTTGATATGTGTTTGAATGTTTAAGAAATTTCTTCCAATGATAGTTGGTATACATCACCTCTACTCATGAGATCAAGAATATCAATCATATCATCTCTAATTGTTCTAAGTAAGAGGGTTTTTAGTGTCTCGGATCCTAAATGATGTAATTTTGATCCCCTCTTAACATTGTACATGAACCTCTCTATTAAATCCTCAAGGCTCTCATCTTCTTTTTGATTCATTCTAAATATTTCTTCTTTAAGATCATGATCTTTATATTTTTCTAGAAATATACTTTTCATATCATTCCATGATCTTATTGAATTTGTCCCTAAGCTCATGAACCATTTAAGAGCTATATCCTTCAATGTTTCCAGAAACAATCTCAAATTTTGAGTGTTTAACAAGTAACCATAAGATCTACAAAGGATATTAAATTCAAAGAAAAATGTTTCTGGATCCTCTGACCTTAAACCATGAAATTTTGGAAGAAATGATGGAGGGATGTTCTTCATGTGCACATTACCATTAGTATCTTGAATGGAAAATACAAGAGGATCTTCCTCATTGTCATCATATCCATACATTTCTTCTACATTCTTTTCCATCTACTCTTCTTCTACTGGTAAAAGTGGATGGTGATGTGGCTCTTAGTGCACCATGTGATCAAATGGGGGGTGGGTTGGTGTCGGAGAAATTTTTCTTTTGTTTTTAGGATTGAATGAAAACTATAATGCAATGATTTCTATTTTTGAAATTAAATATTCATAATGCAATTTTTTTTTTGATTTTTCACAAAGTAAAAATAAATGAATCAACTAGGGAAGAAAACAATTCATACTTTGACACCTCCCCGTCAACGATGCTAAAAAGTGATGAGCCTCGGTATTGCAACAAGAATGTTGCAACTCCCAAGGCTACCAACTTTAATTATCAACCCGGGGTTCGTACAAACTTAAGAGGTATAAACACTATATTTACAACATACAATGCATCCTTCCTTTGTTTTCATGATGTAATGGAGTGCATGTACTGAAATCAAATCATAAACTAATTGCAGAAAATGAAATGCTTGAAATGGAAACCTTAACCTATTGCAAGAAAGAAAGTACACGGAAAGAAACATATTCTAATTGCAAAAAGTAAAGATCATGAACTAAATGTCAACCCTTACATTTCAAGTAGATTATATCCATTAACATAGTTCATTGGATGTGGAAATAAAGAAAACCATCATTATATTATCCAATCCATAAATTTGTCTATTAGCACAAATCTCTGAAATGTTTTGCATCAATAAAGAGGAAAATCCTAAGCAGTATTTAGTATTACCTAATAATTTATTTAGAGCCCAGGGGTATTGATTCAACCCTAATGAATAATAACCAATCTTATTTAGCAAATTTGGGCAAGTATATACATGTTGGAAGGCTCCTACAAGGTTTCCTGAAGTACTACTACAGTAAACAACATATTTTATATATGGAGTTATAGTTCCCCAAATAACCAATGAAATGAAATCCAAATTGGATGGGACAATTTCTTTTTTTGACTAGGACGTATTAGGTCTCCATTCCAAGTGGAATCACTCAAAAATATCTCTGTTAACCCATGCTAAAAATGGCATAAAATTATTAGTCTAAAATCTAGAAATTCGAGAACTAGTGAGCTAGTAAATCTACGAAATGCCTAACCTAATCAAGTGAAAATGCAATGGGGTAATTTTTTTTATTAACTAGATTTTTTCTTTGATCTAATGAAAGTGAAACCAACTTGATTGAATCTCATTAGAATGATCTAAAAAATAGCAGAAATTTATTGTTATTTGCCACAAAGGAGTTCTAGAAATCTAGATTTGGGAATAAGAAAACTAATTGAAGTATATCAATGAGTACTATGACCTTACAAATATTTTACAAGGATGAAATGATTATTTTGATATTGAAAAAGAACTTACATCAACCATTTAACCGAATCCTACAACAAGAAATCATTAGTACTAAATGCAGAAATAGAAATAAACAAGAACAAGAGATGCATGTGAATAAGAAGTGAAATGAAGAAAAGTAAATGATACAAAAGAGATCTGAGGCTCCTGGAATGGCAAAGCCCAAGTAAAATGAGAGTCCTATGGATGAGACCAAGATTTAGAAGTTTAACATGACACCAATCTTCATTATTTCCATCAATACAATTACATCCCTACAAGAAATGACAATGGAGCTGCAAAAATACGAGTTCTCTCCGCAAGAAGATTAATAAAATACCCCCCTAGAGGAAAATTTGACTTGGTACTTATAAAAAATGATTATAAATAATTCCCCATGAAAGAAAGAAGCTTTCCCCACCAAAATCCCTTGATTAGTGGATTTGGTTCCCAATACTAGGAATCTGCATTAAATGGCAAGGAACACATTCCTAGATTTTCTCAATCATTGGGATTGCACAATCTATGCCATAATTCCAAAATATCTTGTTGATTTGTTATTTAATATTGATCCTCCTGTAGTAGGGAGAAAATCCCTAAATTATTTTCTCCTCCAAATCTTCATAATCTGCCCAATATTCTCACAATATTCCACAAAAATAAATAAAATTAGGCACAAATATGCAATTATCCATAACCTTCCTAATGAACATAATAAGGTTAAAAATACATTATATAATGCAAAAAGAGAGGTTTAATGTGTTAAAGGATGGTCAAATGGGCCTTAATTTATGTCTAATTTAGAGGCCCATCACTTTATTTTGGGCATCAATTAATGATACTTATGCTTCACCATGCCCTTTGAATCACAAACTAAATTTTCAAACCAAACTTATGCAAATTTTGAAAAAGACTACACACTTTTGTTTTGCTTCGTAGGAGCTCAATAGTGAATTTGTTGTATCTCTGTAATTTCAGATCTCCAAGGTCTAAAATTCCATCCTTTGGTATCCCTCTAAGTTCTCTTTCCAACCCCATAGGTCTCATCAAGATTGGAGTCTTCAAGAAAGAGTTAGGCCAAATCTCCCATGATGACCTGATTATAGACTAGTTCAATAGAGAGAACTTGTATGAAGTGCCACATGTCATGGTTTCAACCTTCGGACCCGAAAACAATACACCAAAAACTACAATACATCTTCTTTCTATATCTTCTTAAGAAATTTCAATCTAACACTCAGAGAGAATGTTATGACAACTTTCCCAAGGTCACCTATTTGGGATGTAATTTGGGATCTTGCAAAAACCCTAACTTCCTTGGATCATATCTCCAGAAATATAGTGAGACAATATCTAAAATTCAAACTGGAGGTTCAAAAAGATTTCTTCTAAAATGTTTTTTTTTTTCAACATCTGAAACTTTGTAGAAACCAATTTATAGCAAAACTTCCATGATGACTAGATTGGAGCAGCTAAATCCTAGAATCGAAAGCTCTGATACCAAATGTTATGCAACCAATTAAAAAAATAGAAGAAAAGAGAGATCAACGACTTCATAATCAACCTCTTCGAGGGGGAAAACTCATTGTCCTCACATAAATGAGTGATTCTTAGATGATTCAAATGACGAGACCTACTTTCTATATGTAGGGGTCTAAGGGGTCACAATATAATTAGAGTCGACATAAAAATAATAATGTAAGGACACAACAATAACAATATGGGGCACAATAATAACAATATGGTGACTACATGGGGCACAACAATACAATAAGGAGGTACAATGATAATAATAATGAGGAAATATGCTAGTATTATAGGGACCTAATAGATACCCCCACAATAAATGTTGTTGGGCAATTATCTGATTTGATGCATGGGAGAGTGATCTTCCTAAAATATCTAGACCCTCGAAGCCCTGTAGTATATGTGCACATTGATGGCCTTATAGTCCCTAACACCCTGATTGACCTTCGGACTGCAATGAATGTGATGAATAAGGGAAACATGCTAAAGCTAAACCACCAAGGGGATTTGAGAAAGACCACCATAGTGTTGCATCTTGCAGATAGATCCATAGTAGCTCCTAAGGGAGTTGTTGAATATGTTATGGTATCCATTGATTCTTGTGGGTATCCTACTAATTTCTTGGTTCTCCAACACAAAACCAAGTTTAATGGATATCCTATCATTTTGGGAAGGCCATGGTTTTCCACTGTTAATGCTTACATTAGTTGTAGGGTTGAGAACATGACCATTAAGAATAAACATTTGTCTAAACAATTGGTATTGTATCCTCCTGCTAAGCCTTCTATTGAGCATGATTTACCTTTGTGGTTAGAAGAGGAGGAAGAATATGAACTGTATCACACCACCCCCCACCCAATCTGCCCTCTGGACATTATTATATGAGGGGGGAACCTGATGAGATAATCTCATTGAAAATATCCGTCATAATAAACCTCCCACTCCCATACCAATTGATGAGTTGATGAAAGAATCTGGGAGTAATCCTCGGGAGGACTTATGCCCTATTGACTCAAGTCCAAAGGATGTCAATATTGTAGAGTTTGGCCTATCTAGAACCTTAAAGATAAACCCTTCTCTCTTGGCCAAACAGGAAGAACGATTGTACAAAGTGTTGAGGCAACACCTAGATGATTTTGTTTGGCACTATAAGGAAATGAAAGGTGTGCATTCCTCTGTTTGTACTCACCATATTTACATCAAGGAGGGATGCAAACCTATGTGCCTGAAGTGAAAAACTTCTCGATACGCAGAAATATATATATATATATATATATATATATATATATATATATATATATATATATATATGATTAATTGATAGAAGATGATTGTTTACATTGGGGTTTCCTAGCTTATATATCGCCATGGGCACCCTTTGGGGAAAGGGCATGACCTTATGATCATGCCCTTTTGTTTAATTTAACCTAAAATTAAATAATAAACCTAAAATTAAATATTAACTAATTTTTTTACATAACATTTCCTTCCTCTCGAAATAATGCTTTGTCCTCAAAGCATACGTAATGATGGATGTTGTTGACAAAATAATTCATTCTTCTAAGAAGCGTCTTCTTCGGGTAAGTCCTTCCACTTGATCAGATATTCCAAGATGATCAAGGTCCCACACTTTAAAAGGTCTTGGATTAATCTCTCAATTTCCGTTTTTTGGTGATGTGGATATCGGTATGGCTTGATGTTGACGGGGTCTGACCCTGCCTTGACTTCTATTGTATGCTCAATTTCCCTATTAGGCGGCATCTTCCTAGGTAGGTCTTGAAGTACTTTTTCATGCTTCTGAATTAGATCTTGTATTTCTAGTGACTCTTCATTGGTCATATTTGCAGATAACATTTCTAATTGGTGACATTGTACTACATAAGCGAGTGCTCCTTTTCGAATCATCTTCATCATTTGAGATGATGATACAATTTGATTCTCTGGTGCTTGGAATCCATGTAATTTGTACTTCTGACCTCCCCATTTGAATTTTATAAATTGTATTTGATGGTTGGCGGTAGAAGTACCTAAAGTTCGTAGCCATTGGATACCTAAGACTACATCTACTCCTCCTAATAGTACCATGAAGAATGGAGACTCTAAATTAAAGTCTTGAATATGCAATTTGACCTTATGGAATTTCCCCACCTTTTCAATCTTCTTACCGTTAGCTACCATCACTTTCATGTTTGGTAAGGGAAATGAAAAAATATTGAGTCTTTTTGCCACGGTTGCATCTAAAAAATTGTGTGTGCTACCAGAGTCGATGAGAACCACTACATTTTTCTTATTGATGTTTCCTTTTAACTTTAAGGTTTCAGGTTGTGATATACTTGTCATAGCTGATAATGACACTTACAGAATACTTTCGTCATCTAATTCTGGTGAGAATTCTGGGGCATCTTCTGTTTCTTCTATGTCATAATCTTCACTGTTTGAATCATTGGTTGCTTCACAATTATATAGGTTCTTTGGTTCTTTTCCTTTAGCACATCTATGTTTGGGGTCCCACTTCTCACCACAGCATTTACATTTACCCTCTTTTATCCTTTGTGTTTCCACATTAGATTTTTCATTTTCACGACGATGTGGTGGAACATATATTGTATTATTTGAGTCCACATACTAGGTTACTCTTTGTCTTGAATATGTTTTTTCCGATTTTGACCAAAATATTTGTTTGCATTTCTTTTCGGATTTTTTTGCTTTTTGTCTTGCTACTTCTATTAATGTAATGTATTGCATCTCAAGTTCTACTTGTAAATGACTGCAAAACTTGGTGGTTCAAATAATATTTCACATCGTGAAGAGGTATCGACGATGGACACAGTTGTGGCGCAGGTGTTTCGATCTTCGCCTTCGGCCGCTCAGGTTAGGGTTTCTCCCTTCGGCACTTCTATCGATGTTTACGACGGCCATGGCAGACAGGAGGCCTATGTGTTTGTTTGTAATAATCTCTGCAACCACATCGAAACGGAGAAGGTTCTTGCAGATATCCTTCAAGCAACATTTCAATCCAGCATTCAGGGCAGCCGCAGCAAGCTCAACGCGGGATCATTAGGCCTTCACAGTAGATCTGCACTCGCCATTCTGGTCTCGGCCGGACAGTCATCCGTGCGCTTTGACCACAAACCAGAGCAGGAGATCTCAACATTAGCTTAGTCTTTGTTTAGATATGGGGCAATCACTCGCTCTCCGAAACACAGTCTTTGCTTCAGATCTGACAAAGATCAGCCAGATCCGGTCACCCAAAAGGCAGAATAGTCCATGCTCTAGCCAGATCCAGAGATCTGTACACATCTTGGGTCGGTCCTTTTCCGATCCGCAGTCTCAAATTGCAGAGAAGGGTTTGCATGGAAAATCTGGACAGTGCTGCCTAGAATCTGGAAATCCCAATTTATTCTACCGCCCTTACCAGATGAAGTTCAAACAATCTCAGAGAAGCGGGGTCCGCATTGCAGTCAGCGAAGGACTAGCAACCCTCTGAATGGATGTGCTACCTCAGGCCTTGGGAGAACGAGGCAAGAAGACGGGACGTTCACTTCAAGCATAAGAAGATATAAAATCCCCAGATCCGCCGCTGATCAAGCAAATTGGGCTCTCATCAAACAGATTGGCCAAGATCTTGCAGGTCTGCTCCCCCAGATGGGAAATGGCCACGGCAGATCTGCTCTAGGAAGCTCAAGAAGCCCTGGCATGGGGTCAAGGCCCTTACCTGACTCCTTTCAGATCCAAATTTCTCAGCCTACAGGTAGAACCATCATGCAATGGGTTAGCCCTTCAGATCTGGTGCAGGAACTCAAACTGAACCTAGACCGCAGAATGGGGATCCCTTCAAGCCTTCAGCAACTTCTCTTTCAAGGTAAACAACTTGAAGACCCTCTTCCCCTCTCTGCTTACAACATTTCCAGGAACAGCTCTGTGGTGGTAACCCTTTGTTTGAGAGGAGGTGCAACGGGACAGTCTTACTCTACTCGGCCTTTCTCATACAAAGACGCAGTTCACTCTGAGATCCCCAAACCCCCGGAAGCCCTTAAATCTAAGGCCTTCTTGGTTGACAAGATTGAAGAAGTTCCATCTGTTGAACTCATACATGAAGATCTGGCTTCCCATCTTCAAGAATTTGCAGAAAGAGCCATCATTTGCAGATTCAACGGATTGTGGCCACGATCTCAGGATCTCTATGCATGGATCCATGCAAACTGGACACATCATTGTAAGATCTTTTTTTGTTCGAAAGGTTACTTCATTGTTTTATTTGATAACAGTAAGCATTATGAAAAGGCCTTAGCAGAGGGCCCTTGGTTCATGGGAACTGCAGGGCTATTCTTGACTCCTTGGTTCCCAGATTTTGATCCAGCTACTGCAGTCATTACCAAGACACCTGTATGGATCCGGCTTCCAAACTTACATGCCCACTATGGAGTACTCGTGTCTTTAGAGCCATAGGAGACACCTTGGGCAGCTTCATTAATGGTGATTTATGGCACGAATCCAAAGGTCTCTACTCATACGCAAGAATATGTGTGGAATTCGATCTGAGCAAAGGACTTCCAGAACAAATCAATCTCAAGATAAACGACTTTGTCTGGACCCAGACACTGGATTATGAGAATACCGCTTTTCGGTGCCGCCATTGCCACCAATCTGGGCATTTGCAGAATACATGCCCATCTCGCCCAGCAAAAAAGAACAAGGCCAACGTCTCCAAGCCCAAGGCTAAACGATGGGCTCCTTGCTCTCCTCCTCCCGTCGTGGATTCTGATTCCTCCAACTCTGAAGATGAAGATAGTGATGAAGAATTGAATCAGCCTCCTCATTTCGTGGCCCCTTCCATAGATGGTCTGGCACCTTCCTCTGACTCAGCCACTGCTCAGAAACGTGTCCATTTGTCCTCCTCCTCTGATTCAGAAAAGGAGGGCTCTCTTGTGGAGGACCCCAATCTTCAAGTTGTTATTGCTCATCCACCCCAAAATGGTTGGGTTGAAGTCAAAAAAAGGAAAGGGAAAAAGCTTCGTGTTGATGCCTCTATCCTTTCAGGGTAGGAATCAATGCTTCTTTTCGCTCCCAGTGACTTGTTGTAGCTCCTTGCTTGCTTAACTCCTTCTCCGGAACCGAGGTTGATAGTCCTATCATTTCCGGTTGCTGGTTTCCTACCTCTCTGGAATGTATCCTCTTGTACAATATTTTTGCTTAATAGAATTAGTCTTAATTCAGAAAAAAAAAAAAAAAAAAGTTCTACTTGTAAATGGGTTTTGAGTCTCGAGACGTATGATTGAATTAGACAAGATTCTGATAACCCAGGTACTAGTGTTACTAAGGTCTCCCATTCTTTAGTGTATTCGTCCACACTTCCTTTTTGTCGTAATTTGATGAGTTTTGAAAAGAATTCTTCTTCCTTTACACCTTGGAATCTTTTAAAGAATACATCCTTAAATTTTCTCCAACTAATGACGTGTGTTGGATTTTTCCACCACATATACCAATTATATGCTTCCCCTTCCGTTTTCATGGATGCGTGCCTGTGCTTTTCGTCATCATCATTGATGTCATATATCTCAAAGTATTCTTCTACTTTATTTATCCATGCAACATTGTTTTTTTTCGTTTCCATTGAATTTAGGCATCTTGACTTTTGCCCTTCGCTGGTATGCCACTAATGGTTGAGCGAAAAAGGGGTGTTGATTGGTAAAGGTATCCCAGAGTTGCTTGTTTGTAAGAGTCGTGTTACTCATTTCTTGGTGGGGTGTCGCTGATTTTTTTGGGGATTCAGCTTTTTCATGAGAGTCTGTTGACTTCGTTGAATCTGATGAGTTGTGCTCTTGATTTTCTTTATTTTCTTGTAGTAGTTGTGCGGGTGTATAATTCATCTTTTTACACAGAAGTTTCAACAATGTTAAGGTCTCTTTGAGATCTACTTCTGTTTGGACATGGTGATTTTCCATCTTTATTTGTATTCGATTTGTCGTATCCTGAAGACTTCTGATATTGTTAGCCCACCCCTCAAGCTTGATCTGGAAATCATCTAATATTTTATTGACCTCATCGTTATTGTTATTTATCTTATGCTCTGTGCCAACCGATTTTTTTTGGAAATCCGCCATTGTTATTGTCGACATTTAGCGAGTTTGTGGGGGCATGTATTTATTTGCCAGCTATATATATATATATATATATATATATATATATATATATATATATATATATATATATATATATATATATATATATATATATATATATATATATATATATATCATATATATATATATATATATATATATATATCATATATATATATATATATATATATATATATATATATATATATATATATATATATATATATATATATTATACGGATAGTCACGTCCACCCAAAAGGTCACGATCAGTTTGACCAATGCTTCGAGCGGATATCACCGTGAGGACTAAGGACCGAATGAATGTCACGCCGTATTGGTTGACCGACACATAGATGTCAGACGCAAGGGTGAGAGGGATTTGCAGATAGCAATCAGATAGTGGACAGATTGTAGGGACATGGTGTAATGCGGAGAGGGACGGTGGAATGCATCGGATAGGGTTGATAAGGGATGGCGAAAAGCACGAATAGCACGCGAAAAGGACAACGGAAATCGAAGGTGGACATCTAAGGCATGCAACAGAGTCGAGGGTTTGCAGCATGTGGTGGTTTTGATTCGAATGGGGATAATGCAGGTGAAAATCAAGGGAAAAAAAGACAGCAAAGAGATTGTGGCGATGACACAGTCGGACGACGAATGTGGGCAGTTGTGTATTCACTGTCAAGCAACGACGAATAGGTGCAATAGCAGCAATGACCTGGGAGTGAACCACTCTGATACCAATGAAGTGAAAAACTTCTCGATATGCAGAAACACACAGTATATATATATATATATATATATATATATATATATATATATATATATATATATATATATATATGTATGTATTAATGATTAATTGACAGAAGATGATTGCTTATATTGGGGTTTCCTGGCTTATATATCACCATGTGCACCCTTTGGGGAAAGGGCATGATTTTATGATCATGCCCCTTCATCTAATTTAACTTAAAATTAAATAATAAACCTAAAATTAAATACTAACAATTTTTTTTACATAATAGTGCCAATGCTAGAGGAGGACGAAACTATTTGTTAAGGACATTGTGAAAGAAGAACTACAAAAAATACTAGATGAAGGGTTCATATACCCCATTTCATATAGTGAGGGGGTGTCACCTCTTGTGTTAGCTCCTATGAAGAATGGGAAGTGGAGAATCTACGTGGATTACTGGGAACTGAACAAGGCTACAAAGAAGGAAAATTTTCCCTTGTCCTTTATTAACCAAGTCCTAGATGGCCTTGCAAGGAAGAAATTATTCTCCTTCCTAGATAGATTTAGTGGATACAATCAAATCCAAATCAACCTCGAAGGCCAAGATAAGGCCACATTCACATGTCCTTGGGGAACCTTTTGCTTATAGATTTATTCCATTTGGTTTTTGAAATGCCTCTGCTACTTTCTAGAGGGCAGTTTTGAGTATTTTTTCTAAATTGGTTCACGACACTGTTGAAATATACATGGATGATTTCACTCCTTATGGATGTGACTTCCATGAAACTCTCTCTAATTTGTGCAAGGTTTTAAAGAAATGTATTGAAGTGAATCTATCTCTAAGTCGTGAGAAATGTGAGTTCTTGATGAATGAGGGGATTGTCCTTGGCCATTCCATATCCAAGGAAGGGATATAGGTAGACCCAGAAAAAATTTCCATCATCAAAAGGGTCCCTACCCCTTAGAAGAAAAGAGATTTCAAGAGCTTCTTTGGACTAGCTAGGTATTATAGGAGATTCATCAAATATGTTAGTAAGGTGGCTTCACCTTTTTTTGGTTTACTAACCAAAGATTCAAATTTTTGTTGGACCAACAGTTGTTAAGAGGCCCTTGAAGTGTTGAAAGAAATTTTTACCATTGCACCCATCCTAATGGGTCCCAACTGGGCATTGCCTTTCCATGTCCATAATGATGCATCAGATAAAGATGTGGGTGGGGCCTTGAAACAAGTAGAGGATAAGTTGCCTGATGCAATTTTTTTCATTATTAAGAATTTGTCTAAAGTGGGGTTGAATTACACTATCACTAAAAAAGAGCTCTTAGTTGTAGACATTCTTTAAACAAAGTTAGGCATTATATCACCAGGTACCAAAATTTTGTTCATACTGATCATGTAGCTATTAAATATTTGATGAACAAGCTTGATGTTAATGTTAGGATAATTAGATGGTTGTTATTGGTACAACAATTTGATTTGCCTATTATTGACAAACCGGGGAAATAAATGTGGTTGTAGATTTTTTGTCTAGGTTAACGTTTCCTGCAAGTAATGAAGAGATGGTGGATGATCAACTGCCAGATGAGCACCTCTTTTCCATATTGGTTCTTTCCCCTTGGTTTTCTAACATAACAAACTACTTGGTTTCTAGGAGATTCTTTCCTAATTTATCATCCGGGGAGAAAACAAATATTGTAAGGAAAATATCTCCTTTCATTTGGATTAGGGGAAATATTTTTAGATTGGGATTGTTGGGTGTAGGAATTATTATCAAGCACACACCTTCAACACTTAGTTGTCAACTCAGGGGTTTTGTAAACTTAGAGATGAAGCACAGGAAATGTCAGAAATGATATGAACTTTTCCAAACTCTATTCCTACTTAATTGCAATCTTGCAGAATCAAAAAAAAATATCACCCGACAATTTACACCAAAGATATTTTAGTGCTGGAATATGAAAGAAATTACTTTTGTAGGAAAACAAATGAAAGGAATTCTCAAAACCTCTTGCAAAAATCTTTGAAAATGTAAAATCTATGTTTAGCTTCAGTATAATTGTGTTCCAAATTAAAAATTGGACCCTTGAAGATATCTGGCTCCTTTTAGATCTTCCTCCCTATACTAAGTTTTTATTCATGTCCTTATGCAATGTGCTTGCACTAGTACCAAAAAAAAGTTTGAGTGTTGGGAGTATATTGTACACCTGTACTGAAGATTTATGTTTTTATGCACGAACTCTAAGCCTCAAGGCTAGAGAACTTTGTTCCTATATCAGGAGATCAATTCCTGTACTGGGACAGAGGTTCCTGCACCAAGATTTCCAATCCTTCTTTTGAGAAACTAAAGAATGTGTTAACTAAGAAAAATAACTTGTAAAGGTGAACATAACTTTTAAAGTAAATTCCTCAAACCGAAAGATGCTTCAATTAATCTTTCAATGTCTAAAGCAAGAATTAATTTTAAACTCAAAGCACACTTTTAATTAAGGAACTTTTGCATGTAATCTAAGAGATCATTTAAATATGACAGCATGCTTCAATCCTATAACATCTATCCACACTGCTGATCTGAATACATAACCTTTTATACTTAGAAAGATTTCCTTTAAGAATTATTATGCGTGAATAGGATATTTCCTAAATAGCATAAAGTGCAGGCACAAACGAGTGTGTGTCGTAAAAACGTTTTGTTTCAGAAGTGTATTTAATTCAAAATATTAGAAGAACTTCATAATGGAAATCACGCTTTTCATAATTGCATTAAGACTTAATAAAAATCACACTCTTCAAGATTGCATTAAGACTTATCAAATAAAAACAAAAGACCATTACTATAATGAACTGGAAGAATCAATATGCGAAACTGCAAATGCATTAGTGCAGGAATGTGTGCTTGCATGATCTAGGTAGAAAATGAGATTAAACTTCAAAGAAGGAAATCATAAGATTAAACTTCAATCGAACTCGCACACCACGAATCCGTCACACTATAATGAAATCAGATTTAAACCTTGCATAAAGATAAAAGAAACATCTACTTACTTCACACTTTGCATTAAAAATAATTAACACACCTTAATCGAAAAAGAGAAGAACACAAGGGAGAACGAGCTGGGTTGGTTGGGCCCTAGCCAACTAACTCGTTTCCCTGTTTAGGGAACGTAAGCCTCTGCTCTTTAATCAACGCATCAACACAAAGTTACAGTGCAAGGTTGAGAAAACATGGCATAGTTCCTTTTTATTAATGATCATCAAATATACATCATGAATTTGAATCTAGCCTAGAACGGGGGCGATATAAGTAAAATTACAAAAGGATAGAATCATAGTATCCTTACTATATCTATCACTCGCTACTATTTTCTATTTGGTGATGAGCCCCAGAAATGGGTAATTATATGGGCTCATTTTCCCTCTTATTTCGACTTAATCCACCATTCTCATTAGTTTATTGCATGTTTTTTATTATATTTATGCTAATAGAGTGAATTGGGTTAGTCATTATGCCAAAAAGTCTAATGTGTGCTTTATGCAAATTTTTGGTCAATTTTGAGACAAAATCAAAGGTTTAATGATCATTTGGCAGCCAAATTTGAGGAAGAACAAGGGAGAGTATTTGTAGGAGGGTGTACCCTTCATTTATGAACCCTTACCTCGAATTCTCCATCAGAAACTCGGAGCACAAGCAGCCACATTGATGATTACAAGGGGTAGCCGAGCAAGTCAAGTAGGACTGTTGTTTATCTTCAGTTCCAGGAAGCCGAGTTCCTTGATTTTAGGAGGATTGTTGGAAGTCCCCATTTGTATAAATAAGAAGGCTTAGGGCCTCAGTTTTTTTAGTTAGATTTTAGCCATTTGATAGTCTATTTTTGCACTTTAGTGCAGCCCTGTATTCAGCTCATTTTCGAGCTCTTTCTGTAGACAGTTTTGTGATGTAACTATTATTTTTTTGATCAATGAAGATGAATCCAGCCTTAAACCAGCACTGATCTTTCTAAGGGGGTTGTAGCTCTTGGGGTTGGGCCCAACCCAAGTGGCCAACACCTCCTTTGTGTATTTATATGTTTTTTTCTTGCATTCATGAAATAATTTATGTTGTTTAGATTAAATCTTGCTTTGTTACTTAGGTTGTTTTTGATGATTAGAATAGTTGTTCTAGCTTCAGGTTGATTAGATAGTTTGCTGCAATAATAGAAGAAGATCCACAAAAAGGCTACCAAGCAGGCCTTGATCTCCTTTCTCCCCTCATGGGACTATGAATTGAGACCAAGGCACTCTTGTTGCCACCAAAACACTGTTTTTTCTTTCCAATGCAATTGCTAGTGGGAGATTTCGAGTTGGAGAAGTTAATATCAGTTGTATTTACATGCTTAGATCTGTTATTGTTCCATTTCCATGGTTTTCTTGCATAATGTTCTGTCCATAAAGTTCTGTTAAGCACTTTTCTGTTTTTTAGGTCAGAATTAGGTTAAAATAGGTAAAACTCTGTTTTTTTAGTTATTGCTTGGGACAGTTTTGAAAAGTAAGTGTGCAGCTCACTTGTAGAAACCTCCAGCTTATCATTCTCCCATCACCCAACTTGCTCCAGTCGATCTCTCAAGATTTCCTCCACTCATTTGCCATACTTTCCCAAACTTCCCTAATATCTACATTCTTGTGCAAAATTGCTTCCTTGACCTTTGAACAAATCCAACCATCTCTTTCATGTTTGTGTAGGTTTTAACCCCGTACAGAATTTACCTGCATACAAATTCTAAAACACAGAAAAATAAACAATGCGAGAGCACAACACATAAAACACATATACACAGAGATTTTCCCACTGGATCTCAAAACCGGGACTACCAACTTGATTTTTCATTAGTTCCTTTCAATGTTATAATACATATTTATACATGCCGACGCATCCAATACCATGGACCGAAAACCATCACATCCAATACCATGGATTGAAAACCATCACGTCCAATACCATGGACCGAAAAACCATCGCGTCCAAAAAACATGTGCAAAAATCATGCACAAAACCATAGGTGGGTCTGCCCAACCTAACATGGGGTCCAAAATAAAAATTTTCTGGGGCGCTGCCTTGGACCCCATAAAGTGGGGTTACGGGTACCCCTCAAACCCCCTGTTAACTATGTGGAAAGAATATAACACAACACAACATTCTCCCACTTGTTGTTTTCTTTCCATAGGGGGCCATAGGAGAGCTTAATAATTTTTCCAGCCCTGAAACGCCCATCGTTTCTCTACACTAGGAGAACTTCTCAGAGCTCAAAGATTTTATCAATGCATCAGAAGTATTCTTCAAAGTGTCCACCTTTACCAGCAACACCTTTTTGTCTTCTATCATATCCCTCACAAAGTGATACTGAACATCAATGTGCTTTGTCTTTGAAGGATATGCAGGGTTCTTTACCAAGAAAATTTCACTTTGGCTGTCACAGTCTATCCTTATAGCTTCCTGTACTAACCCCATACTTGAACATAATCTCTACAACCAAACTGCTTCCTTGCTTGCATGAGTGGCTGCCATGTATTCTGCCTTTGTAGTTGATAGTGCCACTATAGATTGTTTCTTACTCATCCAACTGACTGCACCTCCAAATAGGTTAAACACATACCCACTTGTAGATCTTCTCTGATCCAGATCTACGGCCCAGCCTGCATCAACAAAGCCATGAATATCCAACACTCTGTCCAACCCTGGTCTTCCTTGGTAGCACAAACCATAATCACTAGTGCCACGCAAATACCTAAAAACTTGCTTCACTACTGTCCAATGCTCCTTTCCTGGTTTTGACATAAATCTGCTCAATACTCCCACTGCATGTGCAATGTCTGGTCTAGTACAGACTGTTATAGACATATTTGGGCACTGCAACCCCACTCACATATGTCCATAAACCAAGAGCTTCTAAACCCCTAAAAGTGTTGTTTCGTACCCTAAAGGAACAAGGTCAACTGATTACATCATTTCCCAGAAGTTGTCCCCGAAAAACTGCTCAAAACTGGTCAAAACTAGACCATACAGATTGCTCCATGCTAAGGGTGCGATGCATCTCACCTGTTACACACAGAGGGTTCAATGCATACTGAAAAGCCCTTCTGTAGGGTGCGATGAGCGAGAGAAAACAAATGGTAGAGGCAGTTTGCCTCTCTGAATTTTCCCAGGGATGAGTAATAGATCATGAAATCTCCAAGTGGAACCAAGAACTATCAGAGAAATGACACTAATCAAAATCCTAGAAGCTGACTCACCCCCCTACAAATATCTATATATGATTCCCTCATCTTAGAGATCCAAAGGATGGAATTTTGTATTTTGTAAGGAAGTGTTGTTGGTTTCTCTGTAAAGCATTGTATTGTTGGGTGATCTAGTCTTTTCATGAGGTGAAGAGGGCTTTCATGCTGGGAGGATGGTGCTGGATCAGACAGCTGGGTCGTAATCCTCTCTTCTACTACTTCTATCAATAAATCTATTTGAGTTTTCCTCCATATACTTGTATATTTCTAAATCTTGTATCTGTGTATGCATTTGTATGGTTAATGTACATCTGATCCTATATTGTTTATGGTTATAGATCTCTATGATTTGATGGTATTTTGTTGCTTTGACTCTACAGGTGTTCTTTGAAGCGGGACAAGTGAGAAAGGAGTGGTGAAAGCTCTATCAAAGGAGAGAGGAAACAAGCAAGGAGTTAAGCGAAAGACTGAGGTTGGTACTCTCTGCTTCTCTCTCATGTATCTCTCATAAAGGAAAACAAAAGTAACTTTGAATTATTTGTTTCTAAGATAGCTACTCATCATAGTGGGATTAGTAGCTCTGAATAGACACTAGTTTTCTTGGAAACATAGACCATTTCATACATCAGGTTACTGATTGCACTTGCATATTGAACACGGGACATATCCTCTTCCTCTTCTTGTGTCTTGGGACACTGTTCAGCAGATATCTTTACACCTACAGGAATAGGAACCTTCACCGATTTACTATCCTGCATATTAAACCTCTGCAATATTGTCTCGACATACTTCCTCTGGTTTAACCAGAGCTTCCTCTTTTCCCGATCTCTTTTAATTTCCATGCCCAAAATATAGTTTGCAGCACCAAGATCTTTCATGTCAAATTTGGAGGACAATTCGATCTTCAAATCCTGGATAATTTCTTTGTCATTTCCAACCAGCAACGTATCATCCACATACAAAACCAGATAAATAACACGGTCACCAATTAATTTAAAATACACACAATGATCTGCTTTGCTTCTGGTGAAGCCAAGTCCCCGTATAAATGTATCAAAATCTGATACCACAACCTTGGTAACTATTTTAACCCATACAGAGACTTCTTTAACTTGCATACCAGTTCTTTCTTACCCTTCACCACAAAGCCTTCAGGTTGTTTCATGTAGATCTCGTCTTCCAGATGCCCGTGAAGAAATTTTGTCTTCACATCCATCTATTCTACCTCAAAATCAAAAGCAGCAGCAACAGATAAAAGTAATCTAATAGAGGTTACCTTGGCAACAGGAGAAAAATATCACCAAAATCAATTCCCGGCACATGGGAATAACCTTTTGCTACCAATCGAGCTTTGTATTTCTCCACTTTTCCTTTTGCATTTGTCTTCTTTTTGAACACCCATTTGCTGCCAATGGGTTTCCTTCCAACGAGAAACTCCACCAGATCCCAAGCCTCATTTTTGTGCAAAGATGCCATTTCATCAACCATGGCCTCTTTCCAGAGTTTTCCATCCTCTGAATCCACTGCTTCCTTCATAGTTCTGGGATCATCATCAGTAATAGATAAAGCAAAATTTGAATAGAAAGCAGATGGACTATACCTTTCTGGCTGCCTTCTTTCTCGAACTGATCTTCTTACACCCAGAGTTTGTGGCTCTTCAGCTTCTGATTCCTTCTCTGCTGTAGAGTCTGATTCTTCCTCCTTTAGCTCAAACTCTATCTTCTCAAGTTCCTTTGATTGGACTTCATGTTTAGTAACATCTTTCACCTCTCTGAACACCACATCTCGGCTGTACACAACCTTCCTTATTACTGGGTTCTAAAGCTTATAACCCTTCAAACCATCCTTATACCCAATAAAGATGCACTTTTCAGATTTACTATCCAACTTGGTTCATTTCTCCTTTGGAACATGTACATATGCATCACATCCAAATACCCTCAAATGTGAAAGAGAGGGTTTCTTACCAGTTCATATCTCTTGTGGAGTCTTATCCTCCAACGCTGATGAAGGTGACCTATTGACCAGGTAACATGCAGTATCCACTGCCTCTGCCCAAAATTCCTGTCCTAACCTGGCACAACTGACCATGCTTCTTACCCGTTCCATCAACATCTTATTCATTCTTTCTGCAACTCCATTTTGTTGAGGTGTATATGGAGTAGTCTTCTATTGTGCTATACCACACTTCTTACTGAATTCTTCAAATTCCTTACTACAAAACTCTCCACCATTATCTGTCCTCAACACCTTTATCCTCTTCTCTGTCTGGTTTTCCACTAGAGCCTTGAATTTTTTAAACCTGTCAAATAATTTATATTTCTTATTAAGGAAATATATCCATGTATTCCTTGAGAAGTCATCTATAAATGCTACATAGTACACAAACTTACCCAGTGATGGAACTGTTAGCTCTGCTATACAAAAGGGTAAAAACTGGATCCAAAGCACTCTCAAAGTCTGCAATCCCACATATATTCATGCCAAAGGATCCATTGTTTCTGTTGAAATCTTCAAGTTTTGGTTGGAAGCCCTTCACCGATCAAAACCATCGTAAGAGGAAAGCCCTTGGAAGGGCGGAAATACACTATCGGGAGGCACAAATACTCTAAAAATCATGAAAAATCTCAAATCGCAGGCTTAAGGGTCTGAAATCATATCAGCCGTTGGATCTGGCCGATCAACGGTCCGGATCACGTCGGCATATCGCAATCGGAGAAGGCGGGTAGTGGCAGCGACACAGGAGACCCCGCCGATCAACAATCGCCGATGATTAGATCGGCGGTGTCACAATGGAGGACTTACAAAGGGGTCGGGGCCTGTATATCTACCGATATGCGATTGCGATCGCATCGGCGCTTTCAAAAGGGGAAGGGCCTTTCACACAGTCATGTTGCCGATGCGACAAGCCGGACCCGACAGGCATATAGCACTCTATCGCATAATATTTCAGTTCCGCCAGCGGCCAATTTTCCCGTGTTTGCAATGTTTTTCAAGTATAAGTCAAAATGCATCGCATCAGCGGTTATCGTATCGGCGGGTCGCAAGTCGGCATTTCGCTATCGGCAAAACCAAAGGGGCAGGGCCTTCGCTTAAGACATGCATGCGACCCGATGGCGATATAAAGGATTTTTTATAAAATTTCAGGTCCGCGCGGGGGCCATTTTCAATGTATTTTGTGTGTTTTCAATGTATAAAGGAAATACAAAGGAAGCCTTGGTGAGTGCCGATAGCGATGAAGCCCGGACCCGAAAGGGTCCGGGAAGTGAAATTTATATATTTTCAGGTCCGTCAAAAGCAAATTCTTCATGTTTTTCAGTGTTTTTATGTATTTCCAAGTATAAAGAAAAGCAAAGGATCGGAGGTATTGGCCCATATCGCATCGGCCCAAATCGCTTCGGCATATCGCAATCGAGGAAACCAAGGGTGCTCAACATTTTCATATATGTGCCTATGCGATGAGACCCGGACCCGATGGGTTTCCGGAACAAAATTATTTAATATTTCAAGTCCGGGAGGAGGCATTTTTCATGATTTTGCAGCGTTTTTGCATGTATTTGCAAATATAAGGAAACAAGGGATCACCGGCTAAGATATGCGATTGCGACCCAAATGGCGGACCCGATAGATGATTGAACCATGCTTGAGGACTTTTAAAGTCCAAATGAAGCAGTGATGGGCGGGAATGAGCAGTTTGGCGGCGTTTCACTGTTTATAACCAAAACAGTCATGCTGAGTCGTTTTAATGTTCAACGACTACAATTAATCAACGGTATGGCCGAGAGGGAAACTGGACAACCTCGAGCAGCTTAGAGCATTCAATGGTTATGGGTTTCATTGATATTTCACGCCACCTGCCCAAGGAGGACTGCAGAGCACCAGAGAGGGTCAAATCCATCTCCAAACATAGTCAGATTTGTATCAGAGGCCCATTTCTAAGTGTAAATGTGGTTGGTGACCATTTATGATCCCTCCACGCATTGTTTAGCAAAGATATTTTGTAATGTAACACCATATATACCCAGAAGAGAGATGTAATCAAGCTGATGAGTGTTAGATGAAGAGAACCTTGTTGTAAGGTTCAACTTCTGGAGACTGTAACTACTTTGTAACCTGTAGCGTCTGGTCTTCATTTCCAGCTAATACAAGCTTCTTTTGTTGTTTATTGCTCACTTTCCACTTCTCTTTCTTGTTCCAGGCTGTGCCTATTTTGCATTTGTTCATGTGCAGTGAATGTTTAGCATCAGAGGGGATGTCATCCCACCTCTATGTTAAGATTTAGCATGTATCATTGAACATGTATGCAGGTTTCTGTTGTTTAATGCATAGAGAGCTGTCATCTTGTCTGTGTATTAGAAACTAGATTTACAGACCTTTTAACTGGTTGCAGCCGGCCATCACAGGGTCCTATGCATCCGCTGGTGTGGTTAGTCTTCTCCATTATCACCTTATCCTCAAACTGTGAGTAATAAAGTGGTTAAAAGCCTTGTAGTCTGGGGGTGTTCACCCTTGTCTGGGGTCAATCATAGTAGAAGTGGTTATCTGGCTTGAATATGCAGCATTTGTTCCATTCATCCACCATTTATCCAACTATATTTGGTTGAATTTGTAATGTTCCCGAGCATCACCGATATGCAACCTAGGTGATTTTCTTGGGGTGATAACATTAAATGGCGCCATTGCCGGGGAGAGGAGAAGCGAAGCTCAGCTTCCCTAGGAGATGACACAACTTCAAGCTTTGATGACAGACAAGGTTTGAACACAGATTTTGGTTGTAATCATCTGTCTCGCGACTCCACTGGTGGAAGACCAACCTTTGGCGACTCCACATTGAAGTTCTGGTCTAGTTCGTGAAGCATGCTTGGAGAAATCTTCAGAAATCACTCGCTGGCCAGTGCCCGATCCTGAGAAGATCGATAAGCAGAAGAAACTTTGCGGAAGGGAGCATCAGGATCAGGTAAGCCTTAAAGAATTTTTATGTGTCTCTGTTAGTGAAGTTCACCTTCAGAGATTCATACAGCTCCTTGTTATTCATTTCCCTTTCGGACCTCAGTTGAAAGAAGCTCCATGCTGTCCATTATATTCCTCTGTTTCTGCCATTCCATTCATTGATTCATTCTACTTAGTCCACCAGTATCTTTTTACCTTACCTCAGTCATGGCAAGCCAGCAAGCTCTTACAAAGATAGAAAGAATAGTTGCTGCTAGGTATGGGCCCTTAGTTTTGCCTACCCCTTTGAATGCCATGCCTGTAGGAGATTATATGGAATATATGCCTAAGTTTACTAGTGCAGAAGGAGTATCAGCTAAAGAGCACCTCGAATCTTTTTATTATTATGCTGCCATAAGAGACATATTGCAGCAGGTGGTTTTCACCCACATTGGGTTTCCACCTTATATCTGGTGTTCTTTGGTGTGCTTATCTATTTTTCTTGTTCTTGTTCATCATTATATGGCACTGACATACAAATTAATGATCAATATCTGAAGAATAAATTAAAGTATAAATCTGGAAGGCATATTGAAAAGAATGTGATAATACTGATTCACCCCCCCTCTCAGTATTATTTCCAACAATCAAAACCCATATATCTCAACATTGGCACACAAATTATTCCACAAAACTATGTATAAAATATATATAGTTAAAAACCAACCATTTTATAACCAACGCACATGGTGGAATATTATATGGGTATATAAAGTTAAAATCCAAAATGTATATGGTGGGAGTATGGTATGGTGGTGTTGTGGCTAGCAACAACCACCCTTCTTATTTAGTTTTCTCATTAATACTAAATAAGTGGGGACCCTTATCCAAAAAAATTTAAAAAATAAAGTAGTGCTTGTATTCCCTTTTTGAAATAAATATTACTATCATAAACTTAGGAGAATACTTGAAAAATATAAAAAGACTTAAGTTTTATGATAAGTTCGAATAAAACCGTTTTCTCAATAAAGAGCGTCGCATCACAAAAAAGGTAATAGATGCTTTCCTATAAACAGAATCCTAAGATTTGCGAAATTGTGATGCGAAATCACGCACTGAAGAAATTCATCGCATCGTAGTTTTCAATGTGCCTCAAGTATCACTTAAGGTGAAATACCTCAAACCGCCGATATGAAATGGCGCGTCTCGCAAATCGCATTTTGCAGAAAACATATGGTAATAAATGATTGTCACATGCAATGGATCAATGATATTGTAATCTGCGATATTGCGAAGCAAATCGCAAAATCGCCTTATCGCAGATTTGTAGGGCTCATCGTTCAAAAAAACTTTTCCATAAACCAATACCCAGTAATGCGCATTAATGTTAATTTAATGAGTTAGTTGGTAATCATTAATGAAATATGGTTTTGATCTGATCGAAGGGCCATTTCACGTAGGGTGATATATTTTATATGATTTCGGAATTTAAAGCTTTCCCGTCACCTTTTTCTTATCATTACTCTTTCCTCATTTGCAAATTGCAGGAGCAAAAAGTAGAGAGGTATACATAGCAGTATTCAGAATATTATGGGAAATAAGGGAAAAGCTCTGAGTTTTGAAGACAAAGAAATGACGCCCTTATACACAGACACCACCTGTAACAGAGATGCCGACATTACTACTTGGGAAGGCATGCACAGTCTACTCGAGGAAGAAAATCCCAGAGTAATGGAGGTTACAGCTATTGCAGACTCACACGGGTCATCTAAGGCGTCAATTACAGAACTAGCATGCTCGTTCTTGCACCGTATAGTGGCGAGGCCTAAGATTCTTCCATACATAGACATGGTCAAATAGGTATTGGATAGTGTTGAGATAACAGACAGACAATTTGAGACTCAGAGTCAAGAACTCATGCAGTCGTTCTTTCCACAAAATTTAAGGTTTACATCCTCTAACAAAAAGCGCGCAAGAGGCAAAAAAGAATTGAGAAACGGAGGCAATTTTTGATGCGCAACTAGCATGCATTGCAGGGAAAACTCCTTGAGAAGGAAAGCCTCTAATCACTCAGTCGCCTGTAAGCCCGGAAAATTGTAGAAAAAATTGCTAAAGGTGAAAGGAAAAACCCGTGCTCTAAAAACTAGTGGTATTTATCAGAGATGTCCTCAAGTAGTATGTAAATTTCTACCAAATGTACAACATCTACAGACAAGCTGGAGACAAAAGGCTCAAGAAAGAGCAGAGTCCATCAAAAGGTTAACCAAGTTAAATTGGGATTCTTACTGGCAGTACTTGGTTAAACCACACAGTCAATGCATGACTCTCAAATGTATCACTAACTCTGCCAGAAGATGGTGCCAGCGCTTGCTGATTCCATTTTCGCAGGACAAGTAAAGTCAGAGGTCAGTCAGACAACTCTCCTCAAGCCAATGCTGGATGTTTGCGACTACAAGGAATAGATACATAGATAGTTAATTGCCAGATTTAGTTTTAGATTCGGTTTTAGTTTTAGTTTTGCTTTATTTTTTCCTGAAATGAGAATGGTCATTTAAACCGCTGATCCGTATTGGATCCATGAACAACTATCAAAGAACCTTGACTGTATCGAGTGAACAAATCCTTGAAAATTCCAAAACAGCGATAAAAAAACGCCTTGAACCAGTGGCAATGGCCACCAACGTGGAACGACAAGGACCTCGGTCAAAGCGCACTGACCGAGGCCCATGGAGACCGCGCAGGAGGTCGAAATAGCCCCTGGGAGCCGCGGATCGGGAAAAGGAGGCGATTTTGATTCGCGATCGCTAAGCAAATAGGGCTAATATGGAAAAGCCTAAGCACTTGGTCACGTTGGGAGTTGGAGAACTGCGGGCGGAGAAAGAAAAAGCGCTAAAGGACAAAGGCGGGACCCGCACTCTGGAAACTTGGTGGTATTGATCAGGGTGCCCTTGAACGGTAAGAGGTTTTGGAAGAGAGCAGAGCGATCCCACTTAGCAATCGACGGGTGGCAATGGAGGTGAGAGAAAAATCGCCGTGATCGCGCGCTATCGGTCGAGCAAGTCAACCGTGCTCGACGTGCGTATGACATTGGATCTGGAGGAGCCCAAATCAGATGGACGAGATTACGCCCAATGGAGGAAGCGAAATCGACAGGGATTAAGTCGCGTTCTAAAGGGATTTGAAGTTCGTTTGACTGCCATGGTGGAGAAAGAATGCCTACACGACGTAACAAAAGAAACGAGCCGACGGAGCATGCTGGCACCAGTTAGATGGAGACACGTGGCCGCTTCCTGAGCATTCATGCTGACGCTGAACAGGGAATTCCAAGCGCAACTACAGAAGGTGAACCGACACAGGTGGGAGAGGAACCGAACAGGCACAGGGATCGAATGACTAAAGCCATGAACAGAGACAGTCGGGAAGGATGAGAAGGGAGGAGTTGATTGGAAACTCGAATTGAGAGGAGTCCAAGCAACCAAGAGAGATGGTGAACACAGAAAGAAGTAAAGCCAAGTAGAGGAGACAGAGGGCCAAGCTGACCACAGGCAACATCGAGCACCAGAGAGCTTGAAGATTCAAGCGTTCCCATAGAGGAATCTATCTCGATTGAGCATCACAGTTGGCTCTTTCCACTGTAGACGGAGGGTCACGGAGCTGGTAAGAAGAATGAGAGTCTGTGTACTCCGAGTGGCTTGGGGGATCCAAGAACCACCTGCCAAGAAAAACTTGCTTTAGGAGAACTCACATTGAGTCCCTGTATTTGTAATTATTTGCTTAAAGACACAATAAAACAAGGCCACCACTGAAACTGGACCGGAGACGTAGCCCTGGAGAATAGGGTGAACTCCTTATTAAAAATTCTTGTGTCTTTGTGGCTCTTACTATATTTCTCTGTTGTCTTTCCAATTATTTTCTGTGTATTAGCAATTTGATCGATCTGTTGTTTTAATAACATAGAACACACACACCAGCAAATGAGTCTGTAATACCTTTTGTTTAATAAATCTTCAACTGAGGTCACTCATAGGGTGATTATCAGATCAAGTGGTATCAAAGCACTAGGTTGTAAGGTTAGACAAATTTGTGTTGGGTTAGCTGTGAATGCTCACTAGATCAAAGCTGAAATTAGGAGAAGGAGAGTTGGTGGAAACTAATCCTGAAATTGGGAGAGTCTATTCTTGGAAGACAATGTTAGAGGAAGGTTCTATGGGGCCGGACCCTCAATTCATAGAAAGTTTCCTAGCTATAAAGTCTATGATAGAAGAAATGTATTGGGACTTTAGAAATCATAAGGATGAAGATTCATCAGGCTCGAAGCAAGATAGAGAAAAATATGAGTCTCATTCCCATGACCACTCAAAAGGAAAGGGGAAAGAAGAAAGCTTTCCTACACCTCCTAATAGCCATGTGCATAATAAGAAATCATCTTTGATTAAGTTAGATGTTAAATTTGATTTGCCTATATATGATGGAGAACTAAATGTTGAAAAGTTGGACAACTGGATAAGACAAATTGATGTGTATTGCAGGGTACAAAACATAGACTCAGACAAGAGTAAGATTCAGCTGGCAAGCCTATGCCTAGGAGGCACTGCCTTGGTTTGGTGGGAAGGTAGAACTCAAGCTGATATGAAGAAGCATGGTAATACCATATCTGTCTGGAGTGAATTTGCTGCTGCAATCAAAAAGAAGTTCTATCCATTGGCCTACATGCAACAAGCCATGATGAGTTGGAAAACTCTTCGACAGTTGAAAGGGAAAAGTGTACAAGGGTATACTCAAGAGTTCAGAAAGAGAGCATTGATGTTGGGTATCTCATTAGACTCACCAGAGACTCTTTTGAAGTACATTGGTGGTCTACATAGCTACATGAGGCATACCATCCTCATGTTTAATCCCACTAGTATAGATGAAGTATCTATACAAGCTACTCATCTAGAAGCTAGAGGAAGGAATGGAAATCTAGAAGTTGGGGAACCATCCCAACCCACTGTAAGTAAGAACAAGGAGAAAACGAAGAAGAAGTGGAAAGCAAGGAAGGATAACACTGCACAAAAAGACAAAGCTTCATGCACTCACTGTAAAAAGGAGGGGCATGATGATGAGCACTATTGGATTCTGCATCCAGAGCTGAGACCTAAGAAGTCCAAGGGCAAGAAGAGGAAGAATACTGCAGCTATTCAGAAAGATTTGGGGTCAAAATCAGGAGATGAAACAATCATTGCAGCCATAGGTATAAAAGGTAAGAATTTTGAAGCATCTACTAGTAATTTTGCTCAATCTGTTATTGATGAAGAACATGAGAGAAAAAGGCATGAGCTTTTCCATATTCGAGTTATTTCCAGAAATCAAAAGATTGATACTTTGTTTGCTAGTGGCTCACAAGTAAATCTGATTTCTGAAGCAATTGTAAAGAAATTGGGATTAGCAACTACACCTCATAAGAAGCCATACCCATTAGGATGGTTGAATAATAAAGCACAACTACGAGTGACTAGACAGTGCAAACACAGGTTTTCTTTTGGGTCAGCATTTGTAGATGAGGTTGAGTTAGATGTAATTCCTTTATATATATGTGGAATTGGTTTAGGAAGTCCCTACTTGTATGATAGAAAAGCTATTTTCTATAGAGTTGAGAACAAGTATCTGCTTGTTAAAGATGGAATCGAATACTTTGTAAGGGCTCATAAGCTCAAGAATAATTATACTCTCATCAACTCAGGACAGATGAAAAGAATGATAAATTCATGCAAACAGTTCTTACTAATGGTTGTAAAGGAAAAGAAATCTGATAAAACCAATGTATTTGGGGGCTGTAATGCTGATTAGTAAGCTGATATAGAAAAGGTCGTTTCAGAGTATGATGTCTTATTTCAAGAACCTAAAGGTTTGCCACCCAAAAAGGGAATAGTACATGATATTATTTTGCAGTAAGATGTTCCTTTGCCTAACATTAGGATGTACAGGTTGTCTACTTTAGAGAATGCTGAAATCAAGAAGCAAGTGCAGGAGTTGCTCGAGAAAGGGTTCATCAGGCCTAGCACATCACCATATGGGTCACCCATCGTCTTGGTAAGAAAGAAAGATGGCTCATGGAGAATGTGCATTGACTACCGAGTACTGAATAAGATAACAATAAAAAATCGTTATCCCCTTCCTCACATAGATGATCTTTTAGATCAATTGAAGGAAGTTGTTTACTTCACCAAGATGGATTTACACAGTGGATACCATCAGGTTAGAGTTGCAGAGTAAGATGCATGGAAGACTACTTTCAAAACAAAGCAGGGATTGTATGAATGGATGGTTATGCCTTTTGGCCTAACTAATGCTCTTGCTACTTTCATGAGATTAATGAATGATGTACTCAGACCTTTGCTTGATGATTTTGCTATTCTGTATCTGGATGGCATTCTGATTTTTAGTAAAACGTGGGAAGAACATTTAAAGCATGTTAAGCAGACATTAGATGTTTTGAGAAGAGAAAAACTTTATGTTAAACTCTCCAAATGTGAATTTGGAAAAACCTCTCTAAATTATTTGGGTCATATAGTAGGGGGAGGTGAATTGAAAATAGATCCCTCTAAAGTGGCAGTCATTGTAAACTGGCCTAAACCCCAGTCTGTTATAGAAGTGAGAAGCTTCTTAGGAGCAGCACAATATTGGAGGAAGTTCATTTCAAAATTTTCCTCAATTGCAGCTCCCTTACATGCTTTGACGGGATTGAACAAGGTGTTTCAGTGGGGAGGCAACAGCAGAAAGCCTTCGACACCTTGAAAGAAAAGATTAGTACAACACCTGTACTAGCACTGCAAGATCTACAAAGACCATTTGAGATCCAAACTGATGCCAGTGACTATGCCATGGGAGCAGTGTTGATATAGCATGGTAAACCCATATGCTATCATTCTGAGACTTTTAATCCTACAGTAGTTAACTATCCTACCTATGATAAAGAACTATATGCATTAGTTCAGAGTGTGAAAAAGTGGAAACATTACTTAATGGGCAAAGAAACAGTAATACACACTAATCATCAGCTACTTCAATATCTACACTCCCAAACTAAGTTGCAACAAACAAGACATTACATATGGATGGGTTTTCTACAACAGTCTCATTTAGTCATCAGATATAAAAAGGGCATACATAACAAGGTTGCAGACATGTTATCTAGACCCATTATAAATGCATCTACCCTACTTAAGCATAATTCTGTGCTGCATGAAAGCTACATAGAACAGTATGCTCAGGATATGGACTTTAAAGATGTATATGCAACTTTGAGTCAAGGCAAAAGAGTAGAAGAATTGGACTATCATGTGAAGGACCGACTCTTATATCATTTTGGGAAACTCTGCATTCCACAAACTGAGAGAGTAAAGATAATTAGGGAAGCACACACTTCTTTGATATCAGGTCACTTTGGGCTAAGTAAAACAGTTGCACAGCTGCAAAGGTTCTGCTATTGGCCGAAAAAGAATGAGACAATTTCTAGATATGTGAAGGGATGCGCTATGTGTGCTAAAAGCAAGCCCAGTAATAGAAAACTAGGCTTATACACTCCATTACCAGTTCCTTCTCACCCTTGGGAAAGCATTTCCATGGATTTTGTTGGAGGACTGCCTAAATCTAGGAAAGGTCATGATTATCTGTATTTTGTTGTGGATAGGTTCAGAAAAATGTATATTTTGATACCCTGTAGTAAACAGATTACAACTGAACAAACTGCAAAATTATTCATTGAACATGTATGGGTTCATTTTGGATTACCCACTTCTATTGTATCTGATCGAGACACCCGATTTGTGGGGAAGTTTTGGTCAAGTCTGTGGGAACTAATGGACACCAAGTTAAAGAAAATCACAGCTTTTCATCCACAAACCGATGGCCAGACAGAAGTAGTTAATAGGATGGTGATCCAATTACTGAGAGGATATTGCAGAAAACACCCTAAGCTTTGGGATGAACACTTGTGTTATGTGCAGCATGCTTACAATAGATGCAAACACTCTTCTATGCAGAGATCTCCTTTTGAGACCTGTTTTGGTTTCATACCAAGGTCTCCTTTGGATTTTGTGTTTGGTAAAGATACCATGGTTGACGGGCACAGTGATGTGGACAAGGCAACTAGGTTCATTGAATAGATCCAGGAGATCCATCAGGCAGTACAAGAACAGCTGGAAAAGAGCCAGGCCAAGTACAAGGCTAGGCATGATAAGCATCGGATGGAGCATAGTTTTCAAGTTGGAGACCAAGTCTGGCTGTATATCAGCAAAGACAAGATACAAGGTGAAGGTAAAAATCTCAAACCTATCAGGTATGGACCCTTCAGGATACTTGAGAAGATTGGTGAAAATGCCTTCCACCTTGAGCTACTAGCTTACATGCACATCTACTCAGTCATAAATGCAGACTGTTTGAGGTTGTTTGAACCTTCAATGATTGAGGACCCTGAAGAGCAGAGTCAATTACCTTTTGTCGACGACCTGCTACCTGAATATCTTAATGAGTTGCAGGAAGATACAGTGCTGGACAGAAAGGTTAGGACGACGCGCAGTGGACAAGTGGAATACCTCAGGATTGGGCGTAAAGGTTCAAAGCCGAGCAGTGTGAAGTGGATTGAGATTGGACAAGTGATACAATAGTTTCCTCACTTAGTCGATGCTTGAAGAAAACCAGCTTTTGGTGGTCCAAAAGATTTTTCAGTAGGGATGCCATGATCCGAATCAGATCCATGAACGACTATCAAAGAACCTTGACTGTATCGAGTGAAAAAATCCTTAAAAATTCCAAAACAGCGATCAAAAATGCCTTGAACCAGTGGTAATGGCCGCCAACGTGGAACGATGAGGGCCTCGGTTAAAGCGCGCTGACCGAGGCCCATGGAGACCGCGCAGGAGGTCAAAACATGCACTGGGAGCCCCAGATTGGGAAAAGGAGGTGATTTTGATGCGTGATCGCTAGGCAAACAGGGCTAAGATGGAAAAGCCTAAGCACTCGGTCACATTGGGAGCCGGAGAACCGCGGGCGGAGAAAGAAAAAGCACTAAAGGACAAAGGTGGGACCCGCGGTCTGGAAAATCGACGGTATTGATCGGGGCGCCCTTGAATGGTAAGAGGTTTTGGAAGAGAGCAGAGCAATCCCACTCAGCGATCGACACGTGGCAATGGAGGTGAGAGAAAAACCGCCGTGATCGTGTGCTATCGGTCGAGCAAGTCAACCATGCTCGACGTGCGTATGACGTTAGATCTAGAGGAGCCCAGATCGGACAGCTAAGATTGCGCCCAATGGAGGAAGCAGAATCGATAGGGATTAAGCCGCATTCTAAAGGGATTTGAAGTCCGTTTGACCACCACGGTGGAGAAAGAAAACCTACACAATGTAATGGAAGAAACGAGCCGACGGAGCATGCTGGCACCAGTTAGTTGGAGACACGTGGCCACTTCCTAAGCGTTCATGCTGACGTTGAACAAGGAATTCCAAGCGCAGTTGTAGAAGGTGAATCAATGCAAGAGGGAGAGGAACCGAACATGCACAAGGATCAAATGACTAAAGCCATGAACAGAGATAGTCGGGAAGGACGAGAAGGGAGGAGTTGATTGGAAACTCGAATTGAGAGGAGTCCAAGCAACCAAGAGAGACAGTGAACACAGAGAGCAGTAAAGCCAAGCAGAGGAGACAGAGGGCCGAGCTGACCACAGGCAGCATCAAGCACCAGAGAGCTTGAAGATTCAAGCCTTCCCATAGAGGAATCTATCTGGATTGAGCATCACAGTTGTCTCTTTCCATTGTAGACCGAGGGTCACAGAGCTGGTAGGAAGAACGAGAGTTTGTGTACTTCGAGTGGCTTGGGGGATCCAAGAACCACCTGCCAAGCAAAACCTGCTTCAGGAGAACTCACATTGAGTCCCTGTATTTGTAATTCTCTGCTTAAAGACACTATAAAACAAGGCCACCACTGAAAGCTGGACCAGAGACGTAGCCCTGGAGAATAGGGTGAACTCCTTATTAAAAATTCTTGTGTCTTTGTGTTGCTTACTGTATTTCTCTGCTGTCTTTCCACTTATTTTCTGTGTATTGGCAATCTGATAGATCTGTTGTTTCAATAACACAGAACACACACACCAACACATGAGTCTGTAATACCTTTTGTTTAATAAATCTTCAACTGAGCTCACTCATAGGGTGATCATCAGATCAACCACCTCCTATGTTTTTGTAATAAACTATTTTTAGATTTAGCTAGTAGTATTTTAACCCTTCTCATGCATTTAGAGAAGGGTCTTGAAATTTGTCAAAAAACTTGTCCTCAGAACCTGCACTTTTGCACCCTCCGAGGAGGTTTTGATGAATGAACGGAATAAGATTGATTGATATCTGTGTTTAATATCTGCTACTGAAATTGCATTTTTGTACTCTTAGTAGATGTTGAATTAAGAAGCGATAAATCATTATTGTTGAAGCTCATGAGTAGAACTTGTTATAAATGGTACTTTTATCTCTTAATTATTACTACTTATGTGTTAAGGTGATATTCATGTTCAGTTATTTATGTATGAATGCTTGAATGCTTGAGTTATCATTTGGCACTTTTGTACGGTGATAGCAATTTATTTATGCTTAATATATGAGTGACTTATTATGTGATATGTTTTTCACAATTGTTTCATCTAACTTTTTATACGAAATGGTTTATCTTTATTGAATTCTTTTTTCATAGCAATTGAATGATATTTATTACCAATTGCCATTAGAAACTATTTTAGATCGCATAACTGAAAGATTAAATCCCGGGTTAGTTTTAGAATTAGATATTTTTGCTCATTAGAATACAATTGCATGCTGTTAAATTAGACTTATAATTCAAAGAATTTTACTTAGAAATTATTAGGAAGGAAATATCAATTCTCAACACACACATACATAAATTGGGAAACTGGTCCCATATCCCCCGTCGGACCCACTATACCAAACGGAAAAGGAGCTACTAACCAAGGTGCGGACCAGGTGGGTATCCCCCTTGTTGTAGACCCGATTTTTGGGGCTTCAACAGGTGGATAGCCATATAAAGTTAAACCATACCATATAACCGTTATGTAATGCAACCATACCCACCGCCCATTACGTTAATGCAGGTGTGTGGGAATGGGTGCAGGCCGCCAAAATGGCGGGCCCGTTACCCAACAAAATAAGTCAATACATATTAATAGAATTTCGGTTGGGTTTTTAAAGACCGTATGCTATTTGGTTATGATATAAACCATAATGCGCCCATAAAATTGGTGAGTTTCAAAGAATGCAGCTATTTATTTTTTTAATATGGCAAAGGTTGGTTCATAAAATTAATAGTTGGTAAAATTAGAGAGTTTGGGATTTGACCTCTTGACCTCCCTCAACCAATTCCTAAGTTTTACCATTACACCAAATTCTCTTTTTGGGAACTCTACCAGTGAAAATCACATAAACTTGGTCTTTTACCTAGAGCAGGGAGGAGGAGAACTACACGGATTTTGAGACAAGAGCAGGCACGCAAATCGAGGAAGTTTAATAATTTTTTTAATGTAGGAACCATGAATTTTGCAGGAGGGAAAAATTTTCACTGTGTCAGAATCTAACAAGTTTTATATGGTTTTTACACCTCTCATTGCCGCAAACACAAATGGTGCTATTTGTTTCTTCATCAGAGGTCTGCATCTTCCAGTCATTTCCAGAATGCAGCGGCCTATACCATCTTGACACTGGGGCCTGGAAACGTAGTTCCTCCTGGACGAACTCCGTTATCAACGGCTTTTGTTCTCATGTGTTGATGATTGTTATGTTCCTCTTCTTTATAGTCTGCAGCTATATTTGTCAATGTTCTTTTAAAAAATAATTTTAACACATCACGAAAGTAAAAGGTCTTGGAAAGGTCCTTCTTCACACCCGGACTGGAATCAAGGTTGCATTTGACATTTCTGATATCTTAAGTCTTGCATTAGATCTCATGTTTCTTTCATTATGATTTCAAGCATTCCTATGTATAAACTTGGCAAATAAATGATGAAAATTCTGTTTTCTTCTATTTTAGTAACCCTTCTTATTTTGAGATGAATTTATGGATAGATGCCAACAATGATGTGTATGTGGCAGGAGTTTCTATATTGCAAGAATACATCATATCATCAGCCTTAGCCAAACCATATCCACCCATGATCGCCAAAAGCCTCTAAGTTCTCAATTTGGATTCTCGTTTTACAAGGAAAACTTGCCATGCTTCTTGAGGAAATCTAACCATCATAAGGCTTTGGTTTTAGTTCTGACTGAGTGCCTACCACTACCTTGCCTTATTTCCTCCTTACTCACCTTCTCCAAGCTCCATACAACATTTCCAAACCACTTCCTATGCTTTCGGCCCATTCCTGTAGGAAAACGGGGATTTTGTAGGTGAACTAGGACATCCTATAGGAAAACCTGTAGTGGCCTATTTTGAGCCTGAATTGTGAAAAAATCATCACGAAAGCTAGGAGAATACCCCTGCTTGCCTCCCAAGCCATTTAACCCATTGCGTTCATCTCGCTCCACACCTATTCTACTTGCCATGCAACCAAGAAGGATTAGCTTTGACATTTTTACAAAAAGATAAAAAGAAAAAGTCTTTATATTCATTCATGCACACAACAGTTAAGTGCTTGTTTAGATCAGATTCCATGCTTAGGTTAGTTAAGATTTCACATGTGTTAAATCAGAAATCTTTTGAAAGCGAGGTATCTTAACAAATAACTAGATGAGTTATGTGTTTTGTAGGCATCTATTTCAGTCTTTCATTTCTACAGTAAGTAGCATTTCAATTCTCTTAATTAGGGTAAAATTATTCTCTCTCAATTGGTATTCAGACTTCTTCTAAATCAATAGAAGGTTGGTTTTAGAATCCCTAGTGGTTTATCGCCTGAGCTCAACAATAAAGAAGAGTGGACCCATTACATCTATTTGTTTAGACATCACTGTCACCTCCAAGTTTGTACAAACCTCAGTTTGATGAAGTAAAGTTGGTAGCCCTAGGAGTTGCAGCATCCTTGCTGCAATAATGGTGCTCATCGATGAGGTGGATCATTGCACAAGTCATGACACAATTTTCTTACATGACAACATGTATGGAGATAAGTTCTTGTTAGACAGAGGCAAAGATAAGCATGAAAGAACAAGACAAATAAATACACAAGCTTCTACTTGAATAAATAATTTTTATTCATTAATTATTCTCTCATATACATCCACCGAGCAATGACTATTCTCTCTACTTGCTTCACATTACAATGGCCCAACCATAGGTATATAAACACCAAACTCTTTAAATATGGAATCATGCAAACTCTAGCTTTCCTTTCCTCCTGAAAACTAAGACTTCACGCTTTAACTAAAGTTTTCTAACTTTCCTTTAACTTAACTCGACATTTTTCTTTTTCTTGACTCAACTTTTCAAGACAAAGCATTAACCTTCTAACTCTGGCTCACTTAACTTCTAATATTAGAATCAAATTTCTCTCCTTAAGTTAACTCTAGTCTTCATGCATTGCATGCATGAGGGAGTAATTACTATTTCTAAATCTCCCCCTTAATTATGACCATATGAATCAACCTTAACTTAATCATGACTCAACTATGCATGCTATGCTTGCAATAAAAAATTAACTCAAAAACATTTTACAATGCAATTTTCTTTTTTTCTTCCATATTTTATACCCTTGAAATTGCTTCATTTTTAGTTGCGCTTTCTTGATGGAAGCTCCATATTTCTTCACTTGCTTCTACTACAAATTTTCTTTGAATTCTTTTATATTTTTTCTAAAAAAAAATTTAGGATTTTCAAGACTCTATTCTATAGCTTCCTCTCCAAATATTCATTCACTCATGGACTACTACCACAACTCTTCATCTTCAAACTATGAACTTTGGCATGCTTGTTCTGCTTCATATTCTTATTCTTCTTTTTGCCATGTTTATTGATAGTGGAATTTGATATCTTCTTGACTCCATTGTTGAAAGGTTGTTTCGATGCTTTCTTCTTCATCTTCATAAACTTCCACGCCCTTTCCTACATGTTTTTATTCGTTGTCTCTTTCAACTATATCTCTAACTGGATTGTTTTCTTGTCTACTTGCATGCTCAAAATCAATGTTAAAAACATCTTCATTATGTTCTACAGTGAGATATTTCTCTGGTTCTTCTTTCTTGTCTTCCTCTTCATCTGCATTGAGCTTATCTTCCACTATTATGATGTTAATGGATATTCTCATAAAAAAACTCATGAATCACTTTATCCTCTTCTTAATCATCAATTACTACTAGATCGCACACTGTTTCATGAGCAATTCTAACTTCTACTTCATAAATTATTGCTACATCGGTACCTTAAAATTTCAAGTCTTTATCAAATATGGCACTTTCCATATTTCCACAATCAATCCTTACTTCAACAAAGAGACCACAAATTTTGTCAACATAATTTTTGTCCACTCTGTGGTGAGATATATGAGCATGCATGTGCTCATTCACAATTTCAATTTCACCAAATTCATCATTTGTTGTTTGATTCATGAGAGATGCACATTTAACTATAAAAACATTACTTCATATGAAAATTTGTATTTGTTATTTTCAAACTTAAATGCCTCAAACTTTGATGAAAAGAGGTCATCATGAATTAACATCATACCAACTAGATCACACATGTTATTCACTTCTTTATTGAAGCTTCACCGTCATCAATAAGGTCTACTTTTGGATTCACCAATTCACAACTCACGTTGTAGTCACCATCCACATGTGTCTCATCATAGTGAGATTCACCATAGTGGGGTTCTCGAGCATTTATATGCTCTTTCTCCACTTCACATGTAGAGGCTTCAACTTCTTATGCTACAATCTTTTCTATGTCTTCCTCATCCATATGCATGTTTGCATCATGTGTTTCACTTTTATAGTCTTTATGACCATAATCCACATTTGAGTGGGATTATCCAAGCTCTGTTTTCCTCTTGGAGTCTTGCTCATTTACTCTCAAACCTACAATTGACTTTCTATTTATTCTTTACAAGACTGTAACAAAATTTGCTTCTTTATGTCACTTTCCTTTATATCAAATTCTACTTCCAGGGTCTTCATGCTTCTTAGGAAGATGTAGTTTTTGCTACCTTGCACAAGGAATTCTCATCCAATGCATGTTTATAAGATCCAATACTAACGGATCACATACTTCAGCATATGGGTTATTAGACCAATACTCAATCAACTCTTTGCATCAAAGAAAAGTTTTCATTTTGACAATTCCCAAAAATTAAATTTTTTACTAGTAAATCTTGGAAGTGTTATGAGATATATCATGATCTATTAATTCTCGAATTTTCTACTTCATCTACTTATATTTTAGCTACCCTGATGGTGAGGAGAAACTCTATGATCTTTTCGAAATACTTTGGCTCTTCCTTTCAATTTATTTTCTTGGTTTGCTTCAGTCTTGCTTTGTGACCCATGACTTTCGTCTTTTTTTTTCCTTATGTCTTCTTTCCTTATTGTGTTAGCCTTCTATAAATGAATGTTGCATACGCTTAATTATATTTAAAACTAAACATTTTAACCTTCACTTTAACGATGGATCCCAACAACTACTAGCAACTTTGCTAAGCTCCTCTACACAAATTCTTATGGAGGCTCATGGCTACAACTTACAGTGGAGACTCCTTCTTTTTTCAGTGGCAGTGTATCTTTCCTCTTGATATGGTGGTGGATTTGTAGGATACTCACCCTAATATTTTACTAGTTTGGTTTACAAACTCTCGACGAGCTCTAATTTCACCTTATGGACCAATGGATGCAAACTTGATTCGTGGGCTACTCACAATTTCCAAGGCTCTTAGTGGAAGTAGTTCATGTCCTTCTTAACTCCTTGGGTTATTTGAAACCTTTCTAAACCTTGCTATGATACCACTTGTTATTTAGAGGTATAGATAAACATGAAAACACAAGACAAATAAGTCCACAATCTTCTGCTTGAATAAAGAAGACTTTACATTCATTAATTATTCTCTCATATATATCCATTTAGTTGCTTATATTCTCTCTTCTTACTTCACATTACAATGACCCAACCATGAGTATATAAGCGCTGAACTTTATAAATATGGAATCATGCAAACTCTCTTTTCCTCATGCAAACTATGACTTACACTTTAACTAAAATTTTCTAACTTCACTTTAACATAAATCAACATTTTTCTTTTCCTTAACTTGACTTTTCTTGACAAGGCATTAACCTTTTAACTCTAACTCACTTGACTTCTAATATTAGACTTAACTTTCTTTCCTTCACTTAACTTACTTCTTCATACATTACACGTATATGAGAGTACTTAATATTTCTATCAAGTGAAATGATTTTTATCTATGACAAAGTTGTGATCAATTATAGTAAATCAAATAGGAAATTTGGGGATAGGTTTGTATGAATTGTGTGCTTTTATAAATTTTAAATTGTTATACAAGACTAGAGTTCACTTCATCGTAACGCATTTGAATATTTAACAACTGTTAGGCCAGTTGAGTTGTTGATTCTATAAGATTACTTTCATTCATATCATTTTCATATTGGTTATGTTAAGGCATAATTGTATGTAATGATATCTACATACTTCAATAAGTGTTAAACTTATGAATTTTAATAATCATGAAATATAAAAGGTGAGGTGTAGTATGGAATCACATAGTTTCAGATTGAGAAAAATGATGAGATGAAATGAGTCATGATGCACCACAAACCTATACTGATGGGCCATTTGGGTGTGCTAATTCAACCTTCGATGTGGGTGGCTATAGGGGCATGGCAATGAATTTTTAGGTTAAATTAAATTTTATGCTAGAAGTTCTCTTTCAACCTCCATCATAATTTATTTATATATATATATCTCTATTAAGTGAGAAAGATAAATCACATAGTCATTATTCCCTAGTTTGAAATGATATCAATTACTAATATTACTTGGTTTCTTAATAATGCATTAATGGTTTTCTAATTACTAGATGAAAATATTTTTCAAAATATTAATACCTAACAATAAATTAATATCAGAAAATACTAAACTGCATTTTGTATATATTTTTTCTTACAATATTAGTAGAATTTTTTTTACAATAAGAAAAAATTTAAATACTAAAATATTACCTAAGAAATAATTAAATTGTTGTTATTTATCTCTTTGATATATTTGTTCAATAGTGAAAATACAATTGTGATGTGAGTATAAGACTTATGCAAGAATCAAATTTCTGACTTTCCATTTAGAAAGAAAAAATGAAACTTTAAAAAGCATATATTGATGAATTTGTATTTTAATTTGTTTGGATTTTTTATGTATAGTTTTGAAATTCATATATATATAAAAGTTGAAAACAATTGAGAATATATATATATATATATATATATATATATATATATATATATATATATATATATATATATATATATATATATATATATATATATATATATATATATATATATATATATATATATATATATATATATATATATATATATATATTATTGTTATATTTTATCTAATTTCTTGCAAATTTATATCAAAGTTTTAGTTGAAGTAATTTAATTTTTTTCACATATTTAAAAAAATAAATAATTTTATCTCATGGAGTGTAACTCAATTGACAATCACCGTTTTATGAAGTATTATGTAAAAGCATGAGATTCAAAGTTCAAATCCCCATGAGTTAAGCCAACCAAAAAATAATAATTTTTATCTATTTATTTATTATATTTTTATAATGTTGTATGTATATTGTAATTGTTTTGAAATCAAATTATCTTTAATTTATTACTTTTATGTAATTTTTAAATAAATATACATTAAATTAAATACTTAAAAATATTCTAACTTTTCAAAATATTATATTTTAATTTTATAATTAATTAAAAAATTAATATAATTAGCATATTCTAATTTTATATTTAATTAAAAATGATTAATGAAAAAGGAAAAATATAATATAAAAGAAATGAATTGATATGATCAAATTTCATGTGGTTTGAATATATATTTTCAAAAATTAAAAATATAGCTATCCCATATCCACTCATGGAATCTCTGTCCAAACTTCCTGAATGCAACAACATACAAGTTGTCTCTAATCGTATCAGTAGATATCAAACGGAAAAAGGAATAATCGATGTCGAGGAAATCTTGCCAGGAAAAGTTGTCACATTATTCAAAGTCAACTACCCCCACAAAACAAAGAGCCCAACAAATCATTGTCTTTATATAAGGTAATGTGAATGGTAAGTGAAAAAATGACCTTGGTATAGGCGCGTGATAGTTGTAGCCTACAAGCTTATGGACTTAGGGTGCACTATCAGAGTCAATTTTGTAGGTGTTAGATAGTATTGTCTTAGATTGATATGCTTTTGTCTTAATTCTTAACTGTCTTAAATGATTTTCGTCTTAATTTCCATTGTATTAGGTGGTCATTGTATTAAATATAATTTATTGTCTTAAAATATTTTTATCTCGAATTTTTTTTATCTTAAAATAGTTTTGGCTTAAAATGTTTTTGTCTTAAATATAAAGTTATGTCTTAAAATTTTTTTCTCAAAATGTTTTTGTCTTAAATGTAAAGTTTTGTCTTAAAATATTTTTGTCTCAAACTATTTTTGTCTTAAATTTTAAATTTTAAACAATTCATTTAATATTATATTTTAATGTAAAACAACTAAAATAGAAAGTAAATTTTTAAGATAAAATATTTCTCGTCTTAAAAAAATGTCTTAAAAGTGCCCTTCATGTAATAGTGTCCCCAACCCACCCATGAACATGTCCCACTCAAATACAAATGAAATTAATGAAAAATATCGACTGATTTAAGTTTAAGAGTGAGGATCATACTCAATAATAAAATGGTGGCAACCAAAGAGGAATAGAAGAACAATAACCTTCATAATTTCATGTTTGATTTTGGTGTCGACCTCAACTCTCTAAAGCAGCACATTGATGAAATATTTAGCATGAGGTACTTCATCTTTCTTGATATTTGAGGACGTTTCCATGAGAGGAGAAATGTGGTCCTCTATTAATTTCTTAGAGAATTCATCGAATGCTTTATGGATCTTTTTCATGGGCCACTTGATACCTTGGAAATCAAGGCAATTCAAGAAAGGAATAAAGTGTCTAGTGTTAAAAAATCCCACCACAGTTATTACCTCTACCAACAAATCCTTGAAACCTTCGAAATCACCACCCAAATTATCATCAGTAGATTTCCTACTTGCCAATATCCACCAAAATATATTGGTAATGAGAGTGGAGATGGTATTTCCACTCTCACTCTTCTACCAAATGGAAGGTCATTATAAAAATAAGATTATTTTTTTTAACAATTAGTTATGAATATTATTATATTAAAATATTTTAATAGGAAAGTAAAAAAGGATATAAAAATAAATAAATAAATGAAGATAAAGATTAAGAAGAGAGGACAGTGATCCAACTCCTACTTAACTTTTAGTCATCGTCTCTATTAAGATTCGTTGCGTGCTTTTCAATTTCAATGGCCTCTCTAAGCTTCCTATAATGGAAGTAACCAACCCTTGCTATGACTCGAGAATCCTCAATGCATACATGGTGTTTGCATTTCATCTCATGTTCAGCTAAAGATGAGGAACGAGCGCGATTGTGCCTAATATCTGCTTCAGGTTCTTGGATTCTTTGGTTAATTGAGCGACCAGTTTCCCTGATGTAGGGAATCCCACAAGAACAAGGGATTGAGTAGACACCCTTCATGTCTTTAGGGTTGACAAGGTATTTAGCATATCTAAGATAACATCTAATGGTATTAAGGGGTTTTAAGGTAGCAAAAAATTTATACTTTCTGAGAATATGAGAAATATTATCAACGAACTCTTGGATAAACAGAAGTTGAAATTTGGAAATTTAATCATCATGAGAGGGTTTAACCTTTCAATCCTTCTTGGGCCTTTGAAAAGATCTGATTACCCTGTTGCCTGCTATAGTCATTATTTTCAAAAACTTTCGCAAAATTAGATTTTTCCTCTTCTAAGTGATTCTCATTAGAAATTCTAAGAGCACATGTGGTAAGAGTGTTGATAACTTAGAGTTTTTGTGCCGAAAAATGATGAGAACTAGAATGAAGATATTGTTCTGTATGTGTTTTTGGTGGGCCGCCAAATTAGCATACATTTTCACTTCATTTTCACCTTTATCCTCATTTTGTCACCTCATTTCATCACATTATCATTATATTTTCATTAACAAATGGGTTCATAGTTTCATTTACCAAATTTATTTATTTTATGCATTTAAAGTGAATTTATGATTAAAAGTTAGAAAAATAACATGTATTTGCTTATACCTAAAGGTGGAATGAGTTTGGTGACATGTGTAGGTGATTTGGAAGGTTCCAAGATGCTCTTATGTGGCCTCCAAGACTCAAATTCGAATTCTCTTAAATATTTGAAGGGGATTTGGGACAGGGGTCAAGCATATCTCATGGAGAAAAATCATGCATAAAGGAATATGTGTCTCGTATTGGTTGTAACCATATGAGGGATTAGTGGATCCCCATTAATGAGTTAGTTGCTTAAATTTTTGTATAAATAGGAGCACCTCCTCTATTCCAAAAGGAGGACTCTTGGAGCATGTACCCAACTTATGATGGAATAGAATAAAGCTTCATTTTAAATAAATTTCCATTCTATAGTTTTAGATATAAATTGTATTAATGTAGTATATGAATTTATGGAATAGCTTGTCACTTTGTTCTTAAGAGAATTGAGCTCACTCTAAAAGGATCAAAGAAACATTTTATTTCATAATAGATCTTATTTCATTTAATTGCCTAGATGTTTGAGGATTTGTTTGTGATTGATGAATGAGTTTTAAATTAAAATCTTATCAGCATATGAGGGGACAACCAAGGGTCTAAGTTAGGTTCTCTCTCTATTTGATTTGCATGATAATTGAAATTCATTCTTTTGCTTTTAAGTTTAAAGTTATTTCATTTCTTATGCTTATGAATGAATCTCAGTTTAGTTTGGATCAGTATATGAGGGGACAATCAAGGGACTAAGTTAGTCTCTCTCTCTCTATTTGAATCTGAACAACAATTAAAATTCATTCTCTTGTCTTTATTTCAAGTTTCTGGTTTTATGTAATCAATGATTTCTTTTCAATCTATAATACTATAGGGAAGGACAACTAGGACCTCCTCAATTAGGAGCCTCTTCCCTTGCATATTATATTGAATCAAAAATCATTTATTTAGACATAGAGTTAGTTGCCTACTCCTGCATATATTTTGCTGGCATCATCACAAGCTTACAAGTATCCCTGGTTGATAATTTAATGAAAGCAATTTAAGAATTAAATTGCCCAACAGTTTTCTTGAGAAAAAAATGGTGAGAAACAAAACCATCATTCATTCTAGAGTGGGAGAATATCAAGAAATGGAAGGCACCCATCTTATTACTATTATGGATGATTATATATTATTTTAAAATAAATAAATTATAATTTAAATTTAAATGGGAAATGGGGATAGGTATTATTTAAATACATATTGATTCATCATTTTTATTTAAGCGAAACCATACTAACTTTTATTGATGCTAGATGTTTATTGGTTTACTTGAGTTTGAAGTCAATTGAAAATAGTTCTAGATATTACTCAAAAAGACCAAAAATAAGTTTCGACCTATATAATATCCACCAAGTTGTACAAGCAAACATCATATCATTTATTAGTTTACATGAGCTTGTAGCCAATTAAAAGTAACTTTAGGTCTTACTCAAGACCAAAAATCATTTTTAGCCTATATAGCATCCACCAAGCTTTGCAAGCCAATTTGTGGAGCTTCCAAACAAGTCAGAATAAGATGAACTATCAAACCAAAGATCTCCTTAAGATATCCCACTTGAATCACAATAGATATAAGGGATATTCACACACTTAAGTCCCACAAGTCATAATGCTCAACACTTACATCTCACAATCCAATGAACCCTAGTGCTAGTACTCTATAATAACTAATCATAATTACAAGAGTAATACATGATCTCCCATGATTCTCCAAATATTTAGAATCACACCAACTATCAATTTATAAGATGTTGAATTAATTCTTCTTAATAAAAAATGTATACACTCTCCTCCATTTATATAGACTAAGGTGATGGAATCCAACAATAAAACATGGATGAAATCCACAAAAATCCTAGGTGAAGTCAACCAAAAAATCCCTCATATGGAGTACCCCTGAAAGATAGGTTCCCACCATGGGGTCTTCACCTTGATGATGAATATATCACCACCTTCATTTAAAAAAGGAAAATTTTAAATTATGAAAAATAACCTCAAGATATTATAGGTATTGGGAGGAAGGGATGTATGGTATTATGGGTTTTCTAGGTATTTTAGGGTATTAAAAGTGCTATATATATAAACTGAAAAAATGTGTTGGGAGAGGGATTCAATAAAATGATTTTGGGAAATATTTATCAATATACAGCAAAATTTGGAGTATTCTTTAATATCCCATGAATACATTTTCTTTGTTGCATGTTCACATGTCAAACTAGGGTTTGTCTAACCTGTAAGGTGGTTCTCCCTCCAAGGTAGGTGTCCACATTTCAATCATTCCTCCTCCAAGATGGTACACCCTCTAATTAATGGTTCCTCAATTCAAGCATTCATCCTTAAACTATGTATGACTAGTTCACATGCTCCTTGAGCCAAGCCCCTAATTTCAAAGTGTCTAACACATTTTTCTAGGTTGTTACTTCACATGCACTAAACACTCAACCTTATCCACAATTACACCCTTATAGATGATAAACAATATATCATAGGTGGTGCCAACTACTATATCAAGAAGTGTGCCTCCCTAAAATTGACCCCAAAGCAATATTACATCCAATTTAATAAGCTCTCTAAAAGTATATAAAAACTAGACAAAGGAGCCTTGAAATTACAAACCATCACATCCCATGAAGCATTCTTCTAGCCAGTTAAAAACACTTAAAAATAAAGGTAAGGATATTCCCCATTTATTTTTCGATTTCTAAATTTTATGTCATTTATTTTATGGATTATCCTTTTTTTTTTTAACCATTTTGTAACTATAATCCTCTTGGTTTACGTTTTATATATGTTTTAGACATAAGACAAAAGTTCTACATAAAATGGCCCTCTTCATGAAAATTTTGGCATCAAAACAACTTTCTTCATGACAATGTCATAATCAAAATGGTAACTATTCATAATCAAGAGTTTGAAAACATTAATATCCTAGATAATTGATTTTGAGAGGGGCTTTAAGAAGTTCATCATTACATAGATCTTGGTATATGTTGTATAACATTGTGAAGAGGTAATATCATAATTTTTAATATATACCAAATTATTACCTAGATACTCAAATATTTCTTTGTGTTAAGACTTGTGTGGAAGCACATATATATAGATCCATGCAAGAGATTTTGAATATTCCTCTTTGTTTAGATCTTCTTTTATTATATCAAATCATTCCATCCAATATTATATATAGCCCTCATGTGTTGTATAAGTATGATATGTCCTTCAACATGATATATCCTTCAACACCTTTTAATGATCTGATATTGGATGAAATCAACAATGAAAAATTTGATAGCACATAAGGGGATTTCCACATTACCATAAACATTCCACTTTTAGTTTATCCACTATTCCAGAGTGGGTTCACAAGGCTATCAACTTAAAAATATATAGATTATGGGATAGGATTTTATATATTTGATTTTCTCCATTTCCTCTGAGTAACAAAATTTCAAGGAAGGATTTAATGTTTTTTTCCCATTGTAATTTCTTAGGATTTCCACATTTATAGGGCTATGATTGTAGGCAATGATCCTTACAACCTCCTTTCTCTCCCCTAAGATATTAACTACATTTTTGTACAAGATAGGATTTTGGAGTGGGGATTTTCTCACCTCCTACAACCTCTATAGATGACATGGTCACCCACATAGAGAAACCGTTGGCCCATAAATTGATTAAAAAAATATACTTTAAACCCTAAATCCCGCAATAACAAGTTACTCTATATTTCCCTATAGATTTTTGCTTAGATATTTGAGTCAAGATTTTGACTTAGACTTCAAGTAACCATATTACAATAAAGGGCATTCCCTACATCTTAAAACTAATCATAGCATTTTAATATTTCTATTATAATTACTATTACTAACTATTTACTATATATTATTTATTAGAAGGGTGGGTGCAAGTTAATCATGGTGTCCCATGATGTATTAGTGGCAATGAAAACATGGAAAAAAGACAATCTATTAACTTGGAGGAATGATTTGGGGTACTTCCATAACAAATTTGAATATGACAAAAAATAAATAAATATAGGAAAATGAATTAGCTTTCCAAATATATTATTTTTATTTAGAAATTATGCATAACTATGAAAAATTTGAGTTTTCTTAACACTGGTATGTTATTTAATGTAAAATATGATGCATATATTTTTGTTAGTGCACAATTATCTTTTCAAAATTTATAATTTTTTTGAAAGCTGTTGTGTTTTTGAATTACAAGGATTTTAATTAATGTTATATAATTGGATCTTAACATTATGAAACAACTTTATTTTGATTGTTTGTTTCTATTGGTGCACCATATTACCTTTTTTAAAACTGGTTAAGGAAAAAGAAAACTTATAACATAAATAAAAACGGTACGTATTTTGAGGTCCTCATATATGTAAATGAAAAGTATATTAAAAATGGTAAACTATATATATTGTTTACTATTTTCAATATATTTTTTCATGACATATATTGAGACACACACACACATATGGAATATGCACAACCACCTCTATATGTTCATGTGGTTTCAACAATAATTCATTTGTCAAGCCACCAAAAAATTAATGTAAAAAATACAGATATTGAGAGGTAATTAAAAAAGTGGATTTTTTAATGTATTCGTATCCCAAACCACTAGTTTTGTCATCACGAACCTATATCCAAGTACACAAACTTGGGAAAAAGGTATGCTAGAGTTGTCACTTCCACCCAAAAATAATTGAATAGAAAAAAAACTTGCATGTGCTTTAGGAATGTGTACAAATTCCTATTGGGTAAAATGTTTTATGCAACAAGAATGCATGCACATTACCCTTGGGTGTTGGGAAGTTTTTTTAACCCAAAAATAACATGCACATGTTCTTTTTAGGAAAATATTGACTCTCTCTTCCCCTCTCTTTCTCCTCCCTCTATATTCCCCTCTCTTTCTTGATTTCTGGTTCACCTGTTTACTATCTCCCCCTTTCCTTCCCTCTTCCCTCCCACCCCCCTCTTTACCTCTCTCTCTCCCTCCATATCTATACCTCTCTACCCCACGTGTACCCCACTTTCTCTTTCCCTACTATCTCTCCATATTTGTTACTCTCATTTTCTCTATTTCTCTCTCACCCTCCCTCCCTCAATCCCTTTCTCACTCTCACCCCACCCCCCAAAATGTCACTCTCTCTGCCTCCCTCAAGTCCTCCTTTCCTATCTCTTTCAATATGTCTCCTCTCCCTCTCTCTCCCTACCTTCTTCCCTCCCTCCCTTTCTTTGTCTCTCCCTTCCCCCTCCTTATTCTTCCCCCCACCTCACTCTCTTTCTCTCTCCAAATATGACAGTATCACTCCCTCCCTCTCCCCATCTTTCTCCATCTTCCCCCCCCCCACCCCTACCACCTCACTCATTTTCTCTCCCTCCCTCCTATCTCTCTCTCTCTCTCTCTCTCTCTCTCTCTCTCTCTCTTCCTACCTCCCTTTCTATATATCCCCCACCCCCTCCCTCTCTCTCCCTTCCTTCCTACCTCCCTTGCTATATCTCTCCCCCAGCTCTACCCCTCCTTCTCTCTTCCCCCCATTCTCTCCGTCCCTTCTTCCCTCTCTCTCTCTCTTTCTCATGCTTCCTTGTTTATCTCTACCACATTCTCCTCCCCACCCCCACTCTCTCTATATCTTTCTCACTTTTTTATATTTTCTTCCCTCTTCCCTCTCTCTCTTGCTACCTCCCACTATATCTGAATAGTCAAATATTTACAAGGAGGGGTCCCTCTTCCAAAAAATAAAGGGATCTCATACACCAATTTGGTGTCTAACTTGACCATAACCTTAAAATAATTTATTATTATTATAATATAAGACTAACCACTTGTCCTTGTTTCTATTAGTTACGTTCCACACATATTTCATATTTATACACTAATTTTATAATGGATTTTATTTTAATGGTAAACACCCAAAATGGTTTTGAACCATTTAACTTTTCACATGAAGTTGCTTAACAAAACACCCATTCACCATGAATCTAAAGCCCTATGGACTAATTTAGATATAGATAATTATTTTAATGTACTAATTAAATGGAAAATTAATAGATTATATCATTTAAAAAATCTAAATGTCTTTGATCAATTTAATTTTTCCGAAAAAAGTTATTAGGTTAGTGTTATAAAGATAAAATTTTCAAATTAATCATTTTTTTTCATTTATTTATGACGATGATCATGATTAACCTCCATTGAGGTCATAATTTGTCTATCGAACTTTAAAAAAGGTAATGACTACTTAGATTTATTTAGAATAATATTTATCAAAAATCACTACACAACACATTCAACAATCTAGGAGGCTCCATGAGACCTCAAAAATAAAAGTGCTCAAAATTTGATAGAGACAGTGCCATTTTGAAGTGCTCGACAAGATGATTCCAATGCAACTTGAATCACCTCAAACGAAATTCATATGAGAAAGATATTTCATTCTCAAGTGACAATACACAAAAAGGAAGGTTAAAGTGACACATGGCAGCCCGTGACGATGACACATATAAGTCCATACGATGACGTGGCAGGGGTTGTGATATGGAAAATAATGTGGGTGTTGATGTGGAAGAATGGACAAACCCTAGTTTGGCATGTGAACATGTGATAAAGAACACGTATACATGGGATATTAAATAATAATCCTAATTTAATTGGATATTAATAAATATCTCCCAAAATTCTTCTATTGAATTCCTCTCGCAATTCATTTTTCGAATTGATCATTTTTCCATATATATATATATATATATATATATATATATATATATATATATATATATATATATATAAACCCTTTTTTAGTACCCCCAAATACTTATAAAACCCTAATACCATACATCCCTTCCTCCCAATACTTATAATATGTTTTTTAGTACCCCCAAATACTTATAAAGCCCTAATACCATACATCCCTTCCTCCCAATACTTATAATATGTTGAGGTTATTTTTCATAATTTTAAATAAATTTTTTTAATGAACACGATAATGTATTGGTGAACAAGGTGAAGACCCCATGTTGGGAGCCTTTCTTTGTGGGACACTCCAAATGGGGATTTTTTTCATCGACTTGATCTAGGTTTGTTTTGGGATTAATCCATGTTTTATTGTCACATTCCATCACCTTAATCTATATAAAAGGAAGAAAGTGTCCTTGTTATTAAGAATAATTAATTTTGCATCCTAGAGATAGATAGTTGTTGTGATGTTAAAAATTTGGATAATCTTGGAATATCATGTATTACTCTTGTAATTGTGGATTTGTAGGATGATCAAGTTGCTAATTGACACTAGGAATGGAAAATGAAAGTTATAATAGGACTATTTAAAATTCATTATTTCCTTGTTTAAAGGATATTAATATTGTAATCATATAAAACTAATAATTTTATTTATTTATTATGCGGTGGTACATATATTGTATATTTATCTTGAAATTTAAGGAACTTATGCTTATATGTGATGTTGCGTGATGTTTTTGGATGTTTGATAATGGTTATTTTGTGATCGTGTCACTATTATTTAGTTAACAACAAACACAAACATATCATGCATTCATGGCAATGGCTCTTGTGACAACTACATATTTGAAGCCCTCTTAAACTTCAGAAAATTTGTAAAGTAGAAAATTATATGCCATTTTCAAAGTCTTTCACACAATTCCAAATAGTAATTAACAAAACAATATGTTATTATAGTTTTATTTATGGAATATTATGCTCATATAAAATATGCTATAATGTTCTCTTTTTCATTTCCAATGCCAATGCCACATGCTTAAATAACCATAACTAATGTTTATGTGATATGGTTTTAATTAATTAATTTAATTAAAAGAGCAAAAAATACATAACTACTTTTGAGGTAAATCTCAACCTTTAATTTGTGAATACTACTAAGAATATTCTAGAATATTTTGTGGAGGTTATATATCTACCATACACCTAATAATTATTAACTATTGATAATTAAATTAAAAGTATAAAAGCCCTATTCCAAAATAGACATGTCTATTGGTGTAACTATTTGGAATTCTTTAAAAAAATATTTCAATATGAGAAAAGAATTAGGATAAGTGTTCCAAGATCACCATAGTGAGATCTACAAATGATGATCTACCTTGTGCTATCCTCAATAATTCACCTTACGTGTTGCATGGATTGTCCCTCAACCAAATATATAGGTGTTGCATCGATTATCCCTCAACCAAATATAGAGGTGCCATCATTATGAGTTGGTGAGAGAGATATGGAGAAAATTGTTGGCTATATATAAAAGGTAATGAACTACATAGAGAAAGAGACCCTATATGCATAAACCAACTAGAACGAAACTATTTTGTATTTAAGAATTATCTTCATTGACTTCTATATCCATCATGTGTCACGATCATGGAATTAAATGAAACTATTTTGTCTTTAAGAATTATATTCATTGACTTCTATATCCTTCATATCCAGGACCATGGGATTATTTTACTCTTTATTGAAATATGGTTAGTTTATTTATATGAACAAATGAGATAAATTAAGGAGCACTTAACTCAATAGATTTTATTTTTAAATTACTAGAGTATTAAAATAATGTAAGAGTAGTTTCAAATTAATGATGATATTATGTAAAATAACATTCATGGAATAATTTAAATTTGGATGTATGATTTCTATGGGATCAATTCTAGGGAGGCACACTTCTTGATATGATAGTTGGCACCACCTATGATATATTTGTTATCTTCTATAATGGTGTACTTGTTGAGAAGAATGAGTTTAGTGCATGTGAAGTAACCACCTTAGAAAAAGGTGTCAAACACTTTGAAGTTGGGCACTTGGCTCAAGGAGCATGTGAACTCATCACACATATTTTGATGAAGAATCCTTGAATTGAGGAACTAGTAATTAAAGGGTGCACCATCTTGGAGGAGGCATGATTAGTTTAGCACCCCCAAATACCAATCAAACCTTGATACCATACATCCCTTCCTCCCCATACCTATAATATGTTGAGGTTATTTTTCATAATTTTAAATCTTTTTTTTAATGAACATGATAATATATTGGTGAACAAGGTGAAGACCCCATGTTGGGAACCTTTCTTTGGGTGGCACTCCATATGGGAATTTTTTTCATGGACTTGATCTAGGTTTCTTTAGGACTTAATCCATGTTTTATTGTCACGTTCCATCACCTTAATCTATATAAAAGGAATAAAGTGTCCTTGTAATTAAGAAGATTTAATTTCTCATCATAGAGATTGATAGTTGTTGTGATGTTAAATATTTGGATAATCTTGGAATATCATGTATTACTCTTGGAATATCATGTATTACAAAACTTCGTATGAGAAATATATTTCGTTCTCAAGCGACAATAAGCAAAAGGAACGATAAAGTGACACATGGAAATCCATGAGAGTGACACATGGAAGTCCATATGATGATGTGGTAGGGGTTGTGATATGGAAAATTATATGGGTATTGATGTGGAAGAATGGAAAATAGACATGTGGCACAATGTGGAGTTGACACGTGGTTGAGTTGGTAGCTCAAAAGGTTGACATGTGGCAGACAACTAAAATCACTGGGCATTGCCTAGGTTACACCTAATCCAGTAAAAAATTGCCACGTGAACCAGTTAGAGGATGCTACGTGGTAACACCAACACACCCTATTGGCCTTGAAGGCCACACCAATCTCCATGAATTTTTCAATGGGTTTTTGTTGTATATATATATGGATATAATATACTATATAAACCATATTTAAAACTAATGGGGTGAGGCCCATGGGTTTGACCTTGGGACCTTGCCCCAAAACAATGATCTATTATTAATATTCCAGTAGACATGTTGATATTTTTTCCCATGAATTTTATTTAAAACTTGGTTTATTCATCGCCAGGGGTGACCCATGCACCCATCCACTATAATAAATTTTTAGATAGGCTTCATTAATTACAAAGAGGTACAATTTGCGTGGCATAAAGTTCAACGTAGTGGAACCCAAAGAGGTTGAGAAGTGACAGTGATAGAGTCCTATGGTGTTTATAGTCATTCTTCACAAATTTTCGAGACAAGTCTACTAGTGAAGACAAAATTTGGATTCAAACAATGAATCTGAAGGCTTTTGGTTAAAAGCCCATATTTGTCATTAACGTTTTGTAGAAATTTTAGGACAGATATGCAACTTTTAGAAATTGGTCATGTTTACAGTACAAAGTTGTAAAACGATGAGATAGACCTGTTGGTACTATGTTTGTTGAGTTTTGAGTAGCAGATTTGAGGGCCCATGATTAAATCCCACATGTGTCAATAATGCTTCACATGAATTTTGAGAAAAAGATGAAATTCTCATAAGTTGATCATGTTTACAGTCAAAAGTTGTAGAATTATGAGAATAACCTATTGATGCTATGTTTATTGAGTTTTGAGCACGTGATTGAGCAGTTTGGTACCAAAACCAATGCAAGTTTCATTTATTGTTGTTCCCCCCTTCTCAAGATTTGTAAGAGAGAACATGTACGTAAAGATTATGTATGATATTTATATGCTGCAACATGGAAACAAGATCTGAATTATTGCATTGAATTCTTTGTTTAAATCTATGCACACAAGTCGAGATAGTGTAGTATGGAAAATTCCATTTTGACACTTGAGGTGAGAGTTTAGTCCTTTTGTATTGACAAAGGAAAATATCTCTTTGAAGGGGAGAAATTTCACCTTGAAGTGAGAGTTTAGTCCAGGGAAAATTTTAAGAACCACCCTAAATTTATATGTATAATAAATGGGCGAATCCCCATGATACAAAGGAAAAATGGGAGGCGATTTATCACTAATATATATATATATATATATATATATATATATATATATATATATATATATATATGTATATATATATATATATATATATGTATATATATATATATATGTGTATATATATGTATATATATATATATGTATATGTATATATATATATGTATATATATGTATATATATGTATATATATGTATGTATGTATATATATATATATATATATATATATATATATATATATATATATATATATATATATATATATATATATATATATATATATATATATATATATATATATATATATATATATATATATATATATATATATATATATATATATATATATATATATATATTGTTTGGTGAATCTCTCACCAAATTATATTATCTTGTAAAGTCATGGCAGATCTTTCACTGAATAATAAAACATTGTGAAGTCTTGGCGAATGTTTTGTTAAAGTATGAAACCATATATGATAATAATAAAACATATTCATTAAACTCTAATATATTAACATACATGTTTGGAAAAAAGAAGCATAATTTTCACTTCCTACAAACAATGTTGCAAGTTTTAGTGGCCATGTTTGTCATGGTAGGAGAGATTAATATTTTCTCTACCACTTTTTTCAAGCTACCACTTTTTCCAAGCTATCAAATTTCTTTCTTATTCCATAAAGATAAAAAAACACATCAAGTTTGTTTACCCCAACATGCCAACAAGTAGCAAGCCCCAACTATATAATATAATGAAGTAGTAGGTATCCCAAAGGCCTGAAGGGGATCTAATGGAAAGAAGTGACTATTGTCAGAAGCCTTCGAATCAATATATAAATATATAAATGTAGATTTATTATTATTTTAATTGGAAATCTTCAATTAAATAATAAAATTTAATTATGTCTCTCCCAATCTAAATTTCTTATTAGCATAATTCACTACCTTCATACCATTTTTAACAGCGTTGTAACATGTTGATTAATTTCCTTTTTGGTGCACAATCTCCGCCTTTTAGGACAATATGGTGCAGTGACCAAACCCTCATTACGACAAACTAAGAATAGCAAAGAAGATGAAAGGTTGTACAAACTAGCATATTTTTCAAACAACTAATCCAAGATCAGTACCTTAACTTTTTCATGAAGATTTCATATTGAGAATGTTTGAAAAATGGTGGGAAATCTGGGTAGCGACTATCTCTCTTCTGCAAGGGTGATGCGGAAAGAGTTAAGATTTCATTGTTTTGAATTTTTTTTTTGTTAAGTTAGAAAAACCGATATTAATGGAGAAATCGATATTTTTTACTAAATTTTGTGAAGTGACTAAATGTAGCTTTAACCATTCATCTTAAGGCTTTTTTACAATATAATTTCCTAAGTCTATTTAATATCTTCATTATCATAAAAACCAACCTATATCCATCTTAACTCCACATCTACCACTCTTAGAGGGATGAAATCTATTTATCCCTCCCAGCACCTGGTAGACCCGAAATTAAGTTGGATCTAAGCTGATAGAATTTCCCCTTTAAATAGTCTATGCTCACATGAATACCATGGTATTACCATGGGTCAATACCATGGGCTATCACAAACCTGGAGCTTAAAAACTACTATTAGTAATTTATAAAAATTAATAAAATTAATAATTGATTTATTATTATTATTATTATTATTATTTATTTTTATTTTTTAACCAGGTTAAAATGTTTAAGTGACATTAAATTACAAGATCCATTTTTACTCTTGATCTACCAAGCCCTGAGAGGGATCAAATATTTTTTCACTCTATGTTAGTTTGCATATCACGATATTTGATCCAGAGCAAAGATGGATCTATGCTAGTTTAATTCCCCCCTTTAAATATGGGGCATTCCATGTGAATACCATGGGTCAATATAATGTGCCATCTTTATTTTTATTAATACTAATATTAGGGTTAATAATGTTATTTTGCATGGTATTAATAATAATTTGGTCCATTGACTTCACCTAAATATAACACATTTTTTGAGTGTTCGTAAATATAAAGTGGCTTATGGAGCAAATATAAAAAATGTTTTATTTATTTACCATACCTCTCGTTTATTTATATTTTTATTAATTTACCATACCTTTTTTATAAATATGGTATTTGGCCCATAGGATTCAATTAAACAAAACCTCTTTTTTGGGCCTCCTTAAATAGAAAGAGGGTTATGGACTAAATATAGAAAGAGGTTTTATTTATTTACCATACCTCCACTTTATTTATATTTTAATTTATTTACACGCTTGCGTGTTCATAAATATAAGGTGACATATGGAGTAAATATAAAAAAAATGTTTTATTTGTTTACCATACCTCTCGTTTATTTATATTTTTATTAATTTACCATACCTCTTTTATAAATATGGTATTTGGTCCATAGGACTCACTTAAATGAAACCTCGTTTTTGAGCCTTCTTAAATAGAAAGCGGGTTATGGACTAAATATAAAAAGGGGTTTTATTTATTTACCATACCTCTAGTTTATTTGTATTTTTATTTATTTACCATACCTTTGGAGTAAGTATAAAAAGAGTTTTTATTTATTTACCATACCTCCACTGTATTTATATTTTTATTTATAACTATCATAAATATATTTTCTTCAAAATGAGGGCGAATGGAAGATTGTAACTCCTAATTTCAAGGGCTAAATTTACTTTTTTTACCCTCTCCCTTAAAATAAGGTGGGCTAACCTCCATACCTAATTTTTTTATAAAATAAATTTGAGGTGATTTGTAACAATATACTACGATACAAAATATTCGCCCAATAAAAATATAAAACCCCTTAATTTAGCCCAAGGGCGAAAATTCACCCCTAAAATTTTCCATGGTTTAGTCCTTTTGCATTGGCAAAGGAGAACATCTCTTTGAAGGAGAGACATTTCCACTTGAAGTGAGAGTTTGGTCCTTTTGTATTGTCAAAGGAGAATGCCTTTTTGAAGGAGAGAAATTTCCAATTGAAGTGAGAGTTCAGTCCTTTTGTATGGACAAAGAAGAGCATATATTTAAAAGAGAGATAATGAAGTGATCAAGAAGTTAAGCATAGCCAAAAGACGTAGCCCACTATGGGTGAACTTTATTACCAACTTCGTGATCTCTTCTCTTATGTGATTTATCTCTTGTCTCATATTTTCTTATGCATGTTATTTTTGAAATTATGATCATTAAATGCATTAAGTAATGAAATTGGATACTATTAGCACATTCACAAGTTTAATATTAAAATTAAATTCAAGCATGTTAATGTAATAAATTCAGAAGGTCATTATTAAGAATCAAGTACTATTCAAGGGTCCTTCAACTAGACAAAGTTTAGGATCATTTTCCACTCAGGTCTAGATCAAGTTTGGTATGAGAGAAGGTCTAACAAGGATTGCATGTATTGAATTAATGATGGGAAAAGAAACAAAGAATGCACGACTCAAAGAACTTAAGGAAAGAAACTAAAGCATTCAAGAAGAGAACGTTGAGTTGAGAAGATTGTTAGAAGAAGTAGAGGAGGAGAAGAAAAGATTGCAGCTTTAACTACAAGCTAGAAAAGAGGCCTTAGTAAATTTGAAATGTAATGAGGGCTTAGTGAAGCCATCTTCACTTGATCCATAATAAAAAATTAAGGTAAATAATGTTAATAGTTCTACAGTTTCATGTTCTTTCCATTATGATGATTATTTTGTTGCTTTTGAAAATCACACTACAAGAATTGACTTGAACCTAATTAAGGAAATTGGATATGACAGAAAAGGCCTAGGAATTAATGGTGAAGGCATTGTAAATCCCATCCAAGTGGTAGAACTATCTTGATATGTAGGATTAGGCTATGGCAGAGAGGAAGATGGAGCATTCTCTAAGACCACCTATGAAAGAAACTCCAAATCCATAAAAGCAAGAGAGTCTTCAAGTAACACGTATAAGTTAGTGTATGTTGAGATCACATCACACCATCCCAACAATCATGATTGCAAGTCATCTCTAAATGGAGGTGAAAATTTCAAGGGATGAGATAAGTCAACTTCTCCTCACCCGATCTGCACCAACGACAATCATTCAAGGTATAAATATTCCAACATTCCTTTTTATAATAAGAAAATTGACAATGTAAAGAAAATTTCATGGCATAGAAAACAATGTACATTTTGTGGTTTGAATAACCATGATGTTGCTAAGTGTTAGAAAAGTATATCTTTGTACAGGAAAGTTATGTCGAAGAGGAAGGAGACACGACATACAAACCCCTCTCCACATGAGGAGAAAAGGAAGGAAAAGAAAGTCTAGATGCTGAAAAACTAATGCACCTAATAAAACAACATTAGACATCAGAGAGCTACCTGTTTGAAGCTCCATCCAGAGCTACAACCAAAGAAGGAATATAAGCTTACAAAAACACATGTGAAGAAAGAAATCCTTGTGTAGAAACCAACATATGATAAATTAGATCACATTGTAACTTCATGAAGCCGCTCAGGAAGAAATATAAGGACATGAAGAAAACCCATTAGAATGGTTGGGTAAGAGATGGGTAGCCTTTTCAAGTAGATGAGAGTGGCCACCATTGTAAATCACGTGCTTCTTTTGAAGACCCCTTAGATGGGAAACCTTTTTTGTGAAAGTGATGAATTGTGTAACATCACTTAAGTATTCAACATAGTGATATTTTATGCCTTATGATGTGTAGCAAGGGGCATGGGTTTTGTCGTAAATCAAAGAAAACATTTTTGGTCTCTGTATGTAAACTTTTGGGGACCAAAAGTCCTTCAAGTGGGAGGAATGATCCAAGAGGCTCCAAAAAACCTACAAAATGAAAGTGCTCAAAATTTAATGAAAAAATGTCATGTCAAAGTGTTTGATGAAATGATTCCAATGCGACGTGAATCATGTCAAACATATTTCGTATGAGAAAAACATCGCATTTTGAAGTTTTACGACTAAGGGAAAAAAGAAGGACAAAGTGACACGTGGAAACCCCTCAGGGTGACACATGGTAGTGCATATGATGATGTGGCAACTAACGTAGGCATTAATATGACAAAATAGACAAGAGATACACAACACTATGGTTAACCAAACCAATAATAATTGACATGTGTTAATGTATAGATTAATATGCTAATATATAAGTTAATATATCAACGTATAGATTAATATATTATTAACACATTTTTATATATACACATATATATTAATAATGTGTTAATATATATATTAATATTATTTATAAATTTTATTAATAAATAATTACTACATTTTAATATTAAATTAATATTAATATTAATATTATTAACTTTAATATTAATATCAATATCAATGTTAATAAACTTAATATTAATATTAAACTAAAATATTTTTAAATCAAAATGAAGTGTCCTTTAAATCACATGTTTATGAAATGTTGTTTGCATATTAGGGCAAATATAATATCTCTCTCCATAATTTGCAATGCAAGGATTGTAGCCAACTATCCTCTTCAAAAATTATAAAATTTGAATCCATTACTCAAATTCATAAAGATACAAAATAATAATTTTAAAATTAGATTATTTGTATGTTTTTATTTAATTCGACAAACTCCCATTCTCTCTAAATTGAATGTATTTAAATAATATTTGTAAATAATAAATTAAATTCATAAAAATACAAAATAATAATTTCAAAATGCATTAAATTCATAAAAAATAAGAAATAATAATTTCAAAATTAGATTATTTGTATAATTTTATTTTATTTAACAAACTCTCATTCCCCAAACCTCCCATTCCCCTAAGTTGCTTACCTATGTATTTAAATAATATTTATGAACAATGGATGGTTTCTCATCCCAAAACCTCCCATTCCCTCTAGGTTGCTTACCTATGTATTTAGATAATATTTGTAAACAATGCAGGTTTGTCATCGAACCATATAATTATTAAACTTTATTTTAAAATAAATTATTATATATAAATGTTTGAATTTTATTTTCCCTCCGTTTTTTCAAAACAAAATAACCCAACCTTAATAACTCCAATTCCAGTGTCTCCCCATGCTCTCTGGTGTGTACTTGCGCTTTTCACCTATTCATTTATTAGTAATCATCAACTTCATCCATTCACTAATGAATTCAGAACAATTGACTGAGGTATCGATTGCCTTCATTGTTTATTGAAATTGTCGAATGAAACAAAGATATCGAGGAATGAAACAAAGGTACGCTTTGTAATACATCACGTAGTATAGGTATTACATCATAAAACAGTATTCATTATATTTATGATCAAAAAACACATGCCATAGTATTATTTCGACGTCATATTTTACAAATTCAAATTCTACAACAGAAATAATAAATTATACAAATTTATTCTGTTGATAATACTAAACAATTGCAAGGAAAGCGGCAGAGCGACGTGCGTTCTGTAGTGCGAAGCATACAGTCAACCTTGGATACGCACACAGCGGAACTTGCCTTGGAATTGTGAAACCAGAAGCTTCTTTCATATCCAGTCGGGACGGATCAACTTCAACTCTCCAATCAAAAATGTGCGTCAGCTGAGACAATGCAAGTGCAATTGTGGGAATAGCCATGGGACCCCTGGGCATCCTCTCCTTCCTGCCCCGAACGGAATGATACTGAAAGTCTGACTGATCTTTTAAATTGGCATCTTGCTCCTTCATGAACCTCTCCGACTTGAATTCTGAAGCATCTGCCCCCCCCCCCCGGGGGATCCCTTTCTATAGCCCACACATTCCCCATTACTCCTGTGTTCTTAGGTATGTAATATCCTTCTACTGTCACTGCCTCTGCAGATTCGTGAGGAATCGCTAGCGCCACAGCTGGGTATAATCGTAGTGTCTCTTTCACCACGCAGTGGAAGTATTTCATGCTTGCCACATCGGACTCATCCACATTGCGATCTTTGCAGACTACCCTTTCGATTTCTTCCTGCAAACTCTTCATGGCATGGGGATGTCTGAGCAGCTCACTCATTGCCCATTCTAACGTAGTTGATGTCGTCTCCACCCCACCCGCAAACATGTTCTGCACAAATACAAACACAATTGCCCATTCTAACGTAGTTGATGTCGTCTCCACTCCGCCGGCAAACATGTACTGCACAAATACAAACCCAATTAATGCAAAAAATTGACTGATTTAAGCATAATATATTGAGGGTCAGGCAAGAGAGGCCTACAGGAACAATAGCTTTGATAGTTTCCCGTGTGATTTTGGTGTCGGCCTCAGCTGTCTGGAGCAGCACATCGACGAAATCTTTGGTATGACCGCGGCCACGCGAGGAGCAATGTGGTCGTCTATTGTTTTCTCAGCGAATTTATCGAATGTTTTATGGATCTTTTTCATGCGCCGCTTGATACCTTGCAAATGCAAGTAAGGAATGAAGTCTCCACTGTTAAAAACTCCCACCGCAGTTATCAACTCTACCAACAGATCCTTGAAACCTTCGAAATCGCCACCCAAATTATCGTCAGTAAATTTCCTGCTCGCCAGAATCCGCCAAACTATAATGGAGATGAGAATGGAGATGATCTTGCTAATATTGGAGATGAGAATGGAGATGACCTTGCTCTTCTCCCAAATGGAACGAATCGTGAGAGACGTCTCTTCCTCTCGAACGTGCATGAAGGAGTCGATCCTTTTGGAATTGTAAAATATGCCTCCAATGATCTCCATAAGGAGCGAACGCCATATCCTTGGAATTGTAAGATATGTATTTCCCAGCAGAGGTTGGAGGCCGGCTGCCAAACAACAAATCATGAGTTTGAGAAAGTGTTTGGCCATCTCAGAAGAAGAAACGACGACAGTAGGAACAGAGCCTAAGCGCCGAAAGAAAATGGGACCATATTTGTCAACAAGGTCCTTAAGAGAACGGTGAGCAGGCAGTATCAATTGGTGTAGATTTCCGATGATAGGCAATCTGGGGCTAATTCTTATCTTCTGCAATAACCATATGAAGAGAAGAGAGAAGACTAAACCAACAATAGCTGATGTGGCGGTATTTCCACGGGCCACTGCCAGAGCGAGTGACGGAGGTAAATTAGGAAAATCCAAGCTTACTTTATCTGGATAAAATAATGAAATATGACGTGTGTTCGAAAATTTCGAAGTAGTTTTGGGATTCATAGTCTCTACATTTCAGCTTTTGCTATAAGCAGTCACTATCAACTCTGTTTTCTTTATAAGCAGTCACTGTCAACTCTGTTTTCAATCAGTACTCCAACATTTAGTAGCAATTTTTTGACCTTAGTGGTGTGTATTAAAATAGTTCGACGCTATGATTAAGTTCTTCGAAAATTTAAAATAAATTAGTATTATTAAAGATTATAGATTATTAATATCAGTATATCTTATTTTTAAAAATAATATTTTATAATTTAAATGTAAATAGCTAGTGATATAGTTATTTCTTTAGGTTGATTCTATTGTTATTTAAACAAAATTATATTAATTTGTATTTGTTCCAGATGTTTATGAGTTTAGTTGATCTAGCTTTATTTTTTATTCAAAATACCAAGTTTTACAAGTTAATTTATGTAATTTTCAAACAAAATAATATTATATTAATTAGAACTACAAGTTTGCATGAGTTTGTCCATCAAAAGTGGTTTTAGGTCTTACTCAAGACTAGAAAGCAATTTTACCCCTATATAGTATCCACCAAGCTTAGTAAGCTAATTCATGAAGTTTCCAAACAACGAGAATCACATCAACTATGAAACTCCAAGATCTCCGACTTGCATCACAAAATATATGAAGGAGATTCACAAGCTTATGTCCCAGAAGTCATAATGCTTAAGTCTTACGTCTCACAAGCCAATAAACCCTAGCACTAGAACTCTACAAGCACCAATGCACAATTACAAGAGTAATACATGATATTCCAAGATTATCCAAATATTTAACATCACAACAACTATCAATCTCTAAGATGCAAAATTAACTCTTCTTAATAACAAGGACACTTTCTTCCTTTTATATAGATTAAGGTGATGGAACGTGATAATAAAACATGGATTAAGTCCAAAAAACCTAGATCAAGTCAATGAAAAAATCCCCCATATGGAGTGCCCCTCAAAGAAAGTTGCCCAACATGGGGTCTTCACCTTGTTCACCGATATCGCCTTCATTCAAAAAAGGGAGATTTAAAATTGTGAAAATTAACCTCAACATATTATAGATATTGGGAGGAAGGTATGTATGGTATTAGGGTTTTATAGGTATTTGGGGGAAGGGTATATATATATATATATATATATATATATATATATTGGAAAAATGTATTGGGAGAAGGATTCAATAGAAGAATTTTGGGAAATATTTATTAATATCCAACTAAATTAGGAGTATTCTTTAATATCCCATGAATACACATCCTTTGTCACATGATTACATGCCAAACTAGGATTTGTCTAGCCCCTAAGGTGGTTCTCCCTTCAAGCTAGGTGTCCACATGTCAATCATTCCTCCTCCAAGATGGTGAACCCTCTAATTACTGGTTCCTCAATTCAAGGATTCTTCGTCAAAATATGTGTGATGAGTTAACATGCTCCTTGAGCCAAGTGCCCAACTTCAAAGTGTTTGACACCTTTTCGTAAGATGGTTACTTCACATGCACTCAACACTCATCCTTCAAAAAAAGTACACCATTATAGAAGATAGCAAAGATATCATAGGTGGTGCCAACTACCATATCAAGAAGTGCGCCTCCCTAGAATTGATTCCAAAGCAATCATACATCCAAATTTAAATTATTCCATGAATGTTATTTTACATGATATCATCATTAATTTGAAACCACTCCTACATTATTTTAATACTCTAGTAATTTAAAAATGATCTATTAACTTAAATTCTCCTTAATTTATCTCATTCGTTTATATAAATAAACTAACCATCTTTCAATAAAGAGTAAAATAGTTTCACGATCCTGCACATGAGGGATATAGAAGTCAATGAAGATAATTCTTAAAGACAAAATAGCTTCATTTAATTCCATGATCCTGCACATGAGGGATATAGAAGTCAATGGAGAATTCTTAAAGACAAATTAGTTTCATTCTAGTTGGTTTATGCATATATGGTCTCTTTCTCTATGTAGTCCATTAACTTTTATATATAGCCAACAATCGTCTCCATATCTCTCTCACCAACTCAAATGATGACACCTCTATATTTGGTTGAGGGATAATCCATGTGACACTTAAGGTGGATTTTTTGAATTATTAGGCAAATTGTTGAGGAGGTACAAGGTAGATCATCATTTGTAAATCCCACTAGTGTAGATCACAAGAACTATGGTGATCTTGGAACTCTTATCCTAATGCTTTTCTCATACAGAACTATTTTCTAAGGAATTCCAAATAATTACACTAATAGGCATGTCTATTTTGGAATAGGGATTTTATAATTTTAATTTAATTATCAATAAATAATAGTTATTAGGTGTATGGTATACATATAACCTCCACAAAATATTCTAGAATATTCTTAGTAGTATTCACAAATTAAAGGTTGAGATTTAGCTCAAAAGTAGTTATGTCTTTTTTGCTCTTTTAATTAAATTAATTAATTAAAAACATATCATATAAGCATGAGTTATGGTTATTTAAGCATGTGGTATTGGCATTGGAAATGAAAAAGATAACATTACAGTATATTTTATATGAGCATAATATTCTATAAATAAAATTATAATAACATATTGTTTTGTTAAAATGACACATAATTTTCTGCTTTACAAAATTTTGAAGTCTAAGAGGGCTTCAAATGTGTAGATGTCACAAGCCATTGCCATGAATGCATGATATGTTTGTGTTTGTTGTTAACTAAATAACAATGAGTGTCAAACATGGGTCACAAAATAACCACCATCAAACATCCAAAAACATCACGCAACATCACATATAAACATAGGTTCCTTAAATTTCAAGATAATAATACAAGATATGTACCACCACTTAATAAATAAATAAAATAAAAAATGTTATTGGTTTTTTATGACTACAATATTAATATCTTTTAAAAAGGGAAATAAGCAATGTTAAAGAGTCCTTTTATAACTTTGATTTTCCATTCTTAGTGTTAATTAGCAACTTGATCATGCTACAAATACTATCACTAGGAACATCCTCAAAGTATCTTGTCACCCTATTTAAATAACATCAAATTTAATATTAAAACATAAGAATCTAAATTATTAAAAAAACAAAGAAAAATTACGAATACACCAATTATAAGTAAAAAAATACAATTCTCAAATATAATAGTGATTAAAAATTATATTTAATATTCTTAAAAAAACAAAAATAATATATATATATATATATATATATATATATATATATATATATATATATATATATATATATATATATATATATACTTTTTATTTAATTTATCTTATAAATAAAATACATCTTTATTTCCCCGGATGCGGGTGATAACTAAGATGGGACAGGCAACGGAGGATGGCCACCTGTCGGCCCGTGGCCATCACGTGGCAGCCGTAGGTAAAACCGCTAGCGAGAGTAGCTGGTATAAGGTGGATTGGCAGGCGAGAGTAAATGCTCCGCGAGGTAATTTGGCTAAACCGACGGCAGCAGTTATGGCGGGGGCGCTCCAAAGCAGAGATGGTGAAGTCATAAGAGGTATCGATGTGTAGGGATCAGAGAATGTTTGTGGTATGGCAGTTGCCTGGCCTCTCCGTCTCTGTCGGGATTTCTTCTCCGTCTGTCTGGTTCATTCCTCAGTCGGCGTTGGTTGCAGGAAGTCTGGGTGCAAAGGGTCTGGTTGTAGGGGGTCTGGACCACCCTGTTGTCTGTTGGAATTTACTTCCCTTGCCTCCCACGAGAATGGTCAGACCTCGGCAGCCCATGCTTAGCTGCCGAGGCACTTCCAGAGGAGGAATCTCGCGCAGCCATGAAGCGGACAATGTTGTCCATTGCTGCCACTGCAACATTGCTCGCTCCACTGGCGCCAACCCCCTCCACTCCAGCCAATTCATGGATGCAGGGGCTTCTAGCTCAAATGCCTTGCCTGCCTTTGGTTCGACTATCTTCAATTTCAGCGGCGCCATGAACAATCCGAGGATCAACGCGCATGTCTCAGTCCTGTTCATAGAAAATGCCTGGGAAGATGAGGACGCCCTGGACGAACAGGGGCAGGGGATGAATGACAATCAGAAGCATGAAGCAGAAGCCTCTGAAGCTACTCAGGAGCAGGGGGTTAAAGGGGCTGCCTCAGACCCAGAAAACGTAGTGCAACGCAAGCCAGATCAGAAGCCGGGAACTGGCGAGGAGGAAGACACCTTTCCCACTGCGGCTGAAAGAGAGGCCTATGGCTGGTGCCGGGTGGAGGAGGTGCAAATGGACGACTGATGATGCCCACACACAAGGTTTCTATGGCTTTCTGTTTGGTCTTATGCTGTTTGTTTTTTGCCTCTGTTAAAGTATCAATGCTTCTGGTCTCTTTCGTGTCTGGTTTAATGTCCATGTTCAATTTTGTGTCAATGATCTGGGTAAGGTCGGTGTCCCCTGCGTGGGACGAGATGGTTGGTGCCCCTGCGTGGGCGTGCTCCTATGGAAGTCTGGCTTTTGTGTCTGGCGCCCCTGCGTGGGCTAGTTTTTGGATGCCTCTTCTGCTCTCGGGTGACATACCCAGAGCCTGACTCTCTCTTGTTTCACCATGATGTATTTTTGAATCCTGTACATAATATAATAGTTTAGTCTTTTACCGAGAAAAAAAAAATACATCTTTATTTATTTTAATATATTTAAAAAAAACTTACTCCATACAATAATATTTTAAATTAGAAATGACTTACATAGACACCATTAAAATTTGGAAAAAATGAACCGTATTTTCATGATTAACTAAATTAGTTCAAATAACTACCTTGAATAGAAAACCAACCAAACAAAAATCAGGCAACCAAAATCTATTAAAAAACATACAACCATATCAAACTCACATGAAATACACTAGTAGCTCATGCCCCGATCATCATAACACCATCAATTTTTTTATTATGATGCATGAATAACACAAGTGGCTCATGCACAAACCATAATTTTTAATTATAATGCAAGCAAATCACATAATCCTACAAATATATTTCATAATCCTACATAGGTAAGCCTAGAGGGGTTTCACTCAATGAATTTCTAACATATCACATGAGTCCATGGCATACTACACAATACCCCTAATTTCACTACATATTGGAAAATACCTCTAAAAATCACATTATTTAACCCCCTACCAATACGAACCCAATACACCTTCCAAATTTAAAAAACCCACACTTGCACTAGATATTGTAGTCCCAATTTATATAACCCTACTTGCACTAGATATTGTATGTATCCATTTGTTTAGTAACATTTTGTATACCCCTTTATATTTTTTCATTAACTTTGAGCTCCATTTTTTTATACCTGTCAATATAAAAACTCTTTACCCCCTAATATAGGTTCAATATATTACGCCATTTTTTCCTCAATATATATCCCCCAATATGAATGCAAGTGGTATGGTATTTATCCCCCAGTGGAACCCCCGTGGGAAAGTCGAGGAAGACACACTAATTAGTGAGGCCTAGAAAATAGTGTTTAGAATGCTGCTACAAAAAATTTGCAGGAATTTTGTTATGTATACAAGGTAATAGGATTCTCATTAGAAATCGTCAGTTGTGGCCAAAAGTAGAACAAATTTACACATGTTAGTTTTAATAGCACTATTCATGAAGTCCAAATTGATACCTCGTTTATGCCCAATAGTAACTTAGCTTTTCCTATCTTGGATTCCTGCCTTGGATTCATAGCACTCTTCATGCAGGAAAAATTGATACCTCATTTGGCCATACTAATACCACATTTGGACATATTGGTCAACTTCATGCATGGCATTAAGAGCAAATTTTTAATTACTTTTAGACTTCATCATGAGGCTTGCTTTTCTCCTCTTATTTGAAGAAAATTTGACCTTAAGTTCACCCTTGCCACATTCCTTTCAACTCTCACTCACTTAAACCAGGGAGCATAAGTTTTGAACATTGCTTTATTTTTTTCTCTTTTTCTCCACATGTCTCTACAGGAACTTCATGCAGAGCTATCAAACCGCTTCCACTAATCATAACATTGTGTTGACGATGCTGGACCCACCAACATGTCAGGGGATCTCCCCGGCAAGTCCCAACTAGACCTCAGACCGTTTGGAGTAGGAGTCCCAGCAATGGGTAGTAAATCTATGCATTGACTATGATAGCGCATAGAGGTAAGAAATGTATCCTTGTCGGATGCAAGTGTGTGACCTTGCAGCGAGTCAGGAGAGATGCATGGGGAGGCTCTAACACACGAAAGGGGAAAAGATGTGTATCCCTTAGAATCCTATAATAGTACGTAGCATGAAAGGAACACACGAGATGGATGACATCACAAAATAGAAAGAATAATAGTCGACAATCTTGAGTTAAACAAAAAACAAACTTCAATAACATTCATACAATCACATATGGAATAGTCCATACATCAATGCGTAAGTAAAACTACATACATTTCTAAAGTAATGAGAATAGTTGAACATATGCATGAAACGTGTTGGCTTTGTTATATTATATAAAGTGAAAGTTTCATCCATACATACAACCATGACAACCACTGGCCCCAGTAGTGGAACATTACAGTCAACATCGCTTGCTCCTCTAAAACAATGTGCTCGCTCTGCACTGTGGAGAAGCCAAGGCTCGTCACAATACTCTCCAAGCCCTCTCTAAGCAATGCCTGGCAAAAGCTTGGCTCCCAAAAGCCTGAAATATGAGTTATGAGGTTCTATTTATAACAAAGGGCAAGGTAACCCTTGACATTCCCCTTTGTGACTCTTTGACTACCCTCATAACTCTTTACATTACATATGACTATCGGTATTCCATTGATGACAATTAGAATTTCACTTTACATCATGTTTACAGAAAAATGATACATTTTCCACATATACCCATGTGGTACAAAATTGGCTTGAGTCAGCCAGAAAAGACAACACTAAGACTCAGACGGCTATGGAAAGACCAGCTCATTAACCTTCTCTCCGTGATCCTTAGTGACAAACTGATGCCATGCTTGATAATGCACAATGGTGTTTATGTACTCTTTGATGAATTCCTTATGAAAACGAACTATTGCCTCCATTACTTCTAAGTACAGTTATTTGGAACCTTGGTCCAACTCATCCTATAACACGTGTAGCTTAGTCCTGAGCAAGGGCAGACCGATGATGTACATCCAATAGTTATCTATGTTGACCTGCAAATCTGCGCTAGTGGCCGTGAGCATTAATTGATCGAAGTACACATCGAGCTCCAATATGTCTTGGTTCTTCTCTTTGGCCTTAATAAGCATAAAAATCGAAGGGGTGCCATACTTCCTCACCACGACATCCAGACTCATGTACATATGAAGCCTGAATACTAGTGATGAGTGGTGGGAGTTCCTCATAGTTCCGGATCTGACTCTGAATGTGTGCTTTGTCCAGCTCCACCTGTGGCTTCATCATCTTGTGCAAGTGAAGAGGGGCTCCCTTGTACCTCATTGTCCAAGTCTGTACATTATCAACTTCGGTGTGTATGTCTATGAGTGTTTGCACTATCTTGGTGTAGCATTGTTGATGACCATGTAGGTGGAAAACTGTGTTGTGCATTGTGACGAAACTATCATACAGTCTTTGCACGAATGTCTCAAGACTCGATACTTCAACAAGTATGGCCATCTTCATTTCTGCTCTAGCAGATCCTGTTGATTGTTCCTCTCTCTTCTTGGCTGCTTGCAAATATTTAGCCACGCACTCGTTTTCTGCTATCAGGAATCTAACAGTCGAGGTGGTGGCTTAGGCATAAGCCTTTTTAGCATCAGCCAAGGAAGCCTGATGTCTTAGTACATCTGACACAATCACTCACTCTTCCAAGCGCGTAGGTGATGCATGCTCATTTGGGGTGTGTGCTCTACGTTCTTGTACAACTTTGTACGGCGACTCATCAAGGGATATGTTTTACATCTTTGTTCCCAAATGGTCCCTAAGGAGAATGGTATCGCCTTATTCACTCAGGACTTTCTCTGTTGTTGGAGTTAGTGAAGGCTATGGAGTGATCTCAGTTGTTTTTGGAATGAGGTTGGTATCCTAATCATGTTTCCTGCTCCACCTCCAAGTTCATCTATTTTACTATCTATTCATCTTGTAGAGAAAGTTCTTGTTCCTGCGACTGCTCGCCCGGTTCCTCAATTGTTGCTAGTTCGGAGTGTTCAACCTGTATTTGTGCAATTTGCGTTGTCTGCGCGACTTGCACTTCCTCTTATTCTGGTTCTTATTCTTGTTCATGCTCATGTTACGCTTCCTTCTCTCTTCTAAGAAACTCTTCTTATTCTCTAATATTTTGCTAGACTTCCTAAACCCTTACTCTCTGTATCTTCCAACCTATGTTTTTCTCTCTTTCTTTTCGCAATCCTCCTATCGCACTATCGCCTCTTTACGTTTATCTCCAAAGCTACTTTTTCCACAAGTGGGTCTTCCTAAAACTTGTAGCTTTTCTCCGTCTCTATGCCTTTGGCAATCTTCCTCTTCCCTTTATATTGCACATGTCTTCTTCTTGCTGTTGTTGTTGTTCCTGCTCCCTATGGTGCTACTACCTTGAGTGTTGCTAGCCATTTCACTGCAATGCTGACTGGTTCATTCAGCCTAGAGGAGTTTTAACAATATCTCCATGGGTCTTCCTCTGGCCAATGACACGCACCGTGGATCCAAGGATAGTACACTCTCACACAATGATCCCTACATAAACCATATCTGTCATACGGGTTGAAACTCGTGGTGCCGAACTTAAACTTCTTGAAGTCTTCTACTTCGGCATCTACTTCTTTCAAACTCCCGATCGTGTACAACGTAATTCGCACAAGAAGCATGGGCCGTGGTGCCTTCGTCTTCCTATGCAATCCATATGACAACCTTGTTGAGATGTGGTATGCAACCTTCTGCATGAAAAACTTGTCCATGGTGAACATCGGCAACACATGCAGAGCTTTCTCCACATTGTACATCCTAATGAAGGTTCCCTCAGGTGAGGCGTACCAATCTACAATGTTCAACAATGCCTCCACTACTTCCTAGGACGTATTATAGCCATGACTCCTCGGTAACTACAATATTAGAGAAAATTGCAATATATGTTCACAAAACTTTCTAAAGGTGTCCATTCCCAACCCATGCCAAGAAACTATTGACGGGCATAGATTACATTGAGTAAGTATACAGACATGAACAATTTTTCTTACTGATCCTTGGGTGGACTCCGAGCATTGGACATATGCACTTTCAACTGGAGAGCCAACGTGTCGGACTAGTTGAACAGTTCTCCTTCAGTTTCCAGTTGAGCCAACATAGCGACCCAACTCTGCGGGAAGGTCTCTGTACTCCCTTGGCCATACAAGCAGCATGCGAAGATGACCAAGAACTGATATGTCTTCGTCCTGTATATCACGTTGGGTGCTGTCCTAAATTTTGTTGGCTCCTTTACCCAATGCTTCAAGATGTCCCTTGTGTTCGTGCTGCCATTGGGAGTGTAAAATGGTGCATCCATCTTGCTCACTGGGAATGGAAAATGATATATCTCCTGATAATCCTCCGTCTTGAAGGAAGCAAGCCTTTCTCCACTGACACTCCTCAGTATGATTTTCTCGGTATCAGTGTGTGAGACAATCCAGTGGATCACATTTGCACAAGTTAACATGAGAAACATGAATGCAACCTTGTATAGTTCTAACTTGTGGATGTTCACATAGACCTGTCGATCCTCCAGATTTTCCTCAAAGTTGCCTGAGAATAGGGTGTTGATGTCTTTCCATGTGATCCTGATGCCCTTCTCAATGAACAAGTGTGTGTCTGTGTACACGAAAACACTCATTCACCCCTATTAAATCGTGTCCCCATTACTACTTTCGACTATGTCTTTTGATATGACTTTGTTGAAAGCCATTGTACCTATACTATTGAGAGACTGATGGACACCTATGATACCTGGAGACAGAGAAACACTCATCGTAAGAAAATTCCAATAGAAAACAAAAAGAAACTTGAGGACTGACATGCAACACACTTGGTTGACTTCTTGGGAAAATTGTACAGTTTTGTCTCGAAGACACTAGGAGACTGACAGCTGGAACTGCGTATCGCATAGTCGAGGCTACTAGTGAGATGACTATCTACTAAAACTACACAGAGAACAATCCAACTTGGCCTCCTAAGAACTGGAATTGTGCAATGCACAGTTTCAGTCAACATGACTGATGCCCTGGAATGTGCATTGTGCAATCCCGGGGGCCAACTGAGGCATTGTCTCCAAAATTGGGCAAACCACATCTTGGGAAGCTAGTGGGAGGCAAGTTTTATGCAATTCCTAGGAGCAAGGTAGGGCCTTCCATCCAAGAAATGTGCAGTGTAATCCAGGCAAGGAAAGGTCTAGGCCAAGGCAGCTCAGACATGCCGACAAGCGACTGAAAATCACTAAGGACTGAATGCATGTGCAAAGTTGGTGTAGATATGAGTGAAATAAACATGCATTCAATTCAAGAAAGTGCAGAGATTATTCAATCATCAAACTAAGAAGCTCATGAAGTGAGTCGCCGAAACGATGACTATGAGTGTAGAAACAATGTTATGCATGCGACACTAACGAAAGGTAATGAAAAAATTGAAACAACACTTCTACAATCTAAAATAGATTGAAACTCTAGCTGTTGTTTAGTAAATCCAAGAAAGCAACAAACATAAAAGGTGAAAACTAAAAGGTGGCAGAAAAAGGCAGCAAAATACATGAAAAGAAAAACTTAACTGGAAAAGATGCACAGACTATGCTGAAGGTTCCTAGATGCCTCGAGAATGCCAGAGCTCCAAGATCAAATGTGAGGAATGAGCTTTGAGGCATTGTTTAAATAGATTTGGTGAAATTAGGTTTTATGACGTGCATGACACAAATCTATGAAAAAGTGACACTTGGTGGGAAGTTTCTAAAAACGGTTTTTCATGTAAGTCCTACTGCTAAAAATAGATCCCTAATATCTAGGGATTCTTTTTCAATTTTTTTTTTTGGGAAAAGTTGCCTGAAATTCAAGGAAGGATTGCACATTTCTGGAGGGAACCAGAAAACCTACCTGCACATGCGATAATCAAGCAATGAGGGAAACTTCTACATTGTTTCCGAACTGAGGAGCCTTGGCTGACTCGCCAGCTCTAGAAAATTTTCCAAAGCAGTGATGCTGGGCTGCTCTATGCATTTCTAGAAAGCAGAGTAATCTGTGATTTTTGCACACTTCCAGAGAATAGTGCAGTTGGCCTAGGCTACTTTGTGCATTTCTGGATGGTAGTGCAGCTGGGTCAGTTTCTACGCAATTCTGGATGGCAGTATAGCTAGCTAAAACTGCGTAATTTCTAGAGCAAGGCTACCTGGCCTGCTCTATAATATTTCTAAATTCAGGGCAACTGCTGGGTTGCTCTGCGCATTTTTGGAGGGTAAGGCAAGCTTCCATATAGATTTGTGTATTTTTTTCTGACAGCAGGTTAACGAGATGTGAACCAAGTGATGGTGTGCTTATGGTTGACTGACGGGACACGCGAGTTGAATACAAGATGTGAAACACAACTATGTGATTAGTATAGGATAGCTGTGATGATTTCGAGGAGGCAGGATCCAAAACGAACTGAAGGAAAAATTTTGGAGGGTGGTTGTAGCTGCTATAACATTGGCGACACATTGGTAGAACTCTAGCTCTTTGTATGGACCTTGTTCTTGAAAATTAAGTCTAACTCGTCTGGAAGTATTGTTTGACTCTTCGATCGTCATGGCGGAAACATTAAGCTTGAGTTAAAGATATAGTCCCTTACCATTCTCTTGATCGGTCAACACACATTCCAAGCCAAGTCAAGTTAGTTGTTTTGATTGGGGATGAGGGGTATATTAGTACACAAGCAGTAAAGATGTCAGAGTCTTAGTTTCATCTCTGGTATTACTTCATTGCCAGCTGGTCTAGATAGTACCCCGACAGAGTCATGCAAGGACACAAGCGTCACTCTGCTACTAGCGAGCCTAGTCAGTACCCCGTCTGAGTTACTCGCATCACCTCTATGTGTAGGAATCCTTTCTCTTCTTTCACCTCATTCATTTTTTCATCATTTTGTTTTTCATTTTTCAAAGAATTGTGTATAGGCACTTATTTATTTCAGAGGTGGAAGAGGGATATCTACTTATTGAGAGTAGAAGAGTTTGTCCCTTCAGAGATGTATTTTATATATACCTTTGATAGTACTTGTTAAGGTTTTCCCCCTCACCTTACTCTACTCAACTGAGCTGACAATGGTTAACCCAAAAGAACCTATTAGAGTATTAGAGTAGGTGGTACTAGCTCAAGTGCAAGCGTCGTGTTTTCACCAAGGCTCACTTGAACAAAACGTATTTTCCATCAAGGTATCATCGATTGAATACAACCAATTCTTTCATAAAGAGAGAGGAAAATAGATAACCAAGTGTTAATAACTACATAAGTCCTCTTGTACTTTACCTCGCTTGTCTCGAGATCCACACATGGTTTCATGTGAAACTAAACCTATGGGTGAAAAACAAGCAAACAAACAAAAAGAAAAGGACAGAAGTAAATGAAATCAAAGCAAGAAAATAGAGTAAGAAAACAAGAAAAGAAAACAAAATAAACAAAGCAAGCATGCATGAAGACCAAGCAAAACAAGAAAGAAAAAACTACTCCTACTCCTAAGCTAAACAGTGCATGGGCCTTTTCACGTGAAGTGATATTTCCAATGTAGCCATCGGCGCATTGGTTGACCCATGTTGGTGAAGGCATGGTTTACAAGAATGATAAACGTGTAAACCAACAAACAAGAAAGATATAACAATGAATACCAACACGCTCCGAGTTTAAAAATATCCATAGAAAATAAAAGAATAAAGGCGCAAGACAAGCATTCTATGGGTGTATCATGGTCATGCATCACACTGCATGGAGATGAAAAACATGTACACTCTTTTGATTGTGACAAACGATAAAACATGAGAAAGAAAGATAGCTTTCACTTAACAAAAGTGCTCGCTGTGTATGCTTGCTCTAATGCATGAGCCATAGGATCATGTGATTCAGGTGGAGGATGTGAATTCTATAAACTAGATTGATCTTCAATGTAAGCAGGTGAGTGATGAGGATCCTTGGGTGCTTCAGACAAAATGTTAGGGGATCTCCCTGGTAAGAAGTCCCAACTAGACCTCAGACCACTTGGAGTAGGAGTCCCAGCAGTGGGTAGTAAGGCTATGCCATGACTGTGATAATGCGCAGAGGTAAGCAAGATATCCTTGTCTGACACAAGTGTCATTAGGGGAATTTTGAGGTCTAAAATGGGCCTCCTAAGAAAAATGTACAACCAAAATAAAATTTATAAGAACCAATAGAATTCAAGATGATGATGTCAACCATGGGGATGATTTACCATTTTTGGAGTAAAAAACTAAAAATTATAAAATAACGAAACTACTTTTTCAATTCATATTTTAAAATTATCTCTCTAAGGTTTTACTCAAATTTCAAGTGGGAGTACTTGTTGGATGCAAAATTTAATTCCTCATCCAAGGAGTACCCATGTTGCATACTTTCGATGGACCCTGCTATAAGACAAATGGTAAAAAAAAAAAAAAAAAAAAAAAAAAAAAAAAAAAAAAAAAAAAAAAAAACCGCGATTGCAATAACATTTTCCAAGTATTTCTCATTTTTCGTGTAGTAGGTTCCATCAAAAGTGTGCAACATGGGTACTCCTTAGATGAGGAATCAAATTATGCATCCAATGAGTGTTTCCTCTCAAAATTTGAGTAAACCCATATGGAGACAAGTTGGAAAAATAATTTTTTCCTTTTTTTCCTCTAAAATTTGATGATGTAATCTAATATTATTTTATTATTTCCACTAATATTTTATAATTTCCTTAGGAGGCCTATTTTAGACCTCAAAACTCCCCTAAAGGTGACCTTGCAGCGAGTGAGGAGAGATGCATGGGGAGGTTCTAACACACGAAAGGGGAAAATAAGTGTATCCCTTATAACCCTGTAATACTACGCAGCCTGAAAGGAACACATGAGCTAGATGACATCACAAACTGGAAAGAAGAATAGTCAAAAATCTAAAGTTATGAGTTAAACCAACAACACACTTCAATATTATTCATACAATCACATATGGAATAGTCCATACATTAATGCATCAAACTACATACATTGTTGAAGGAACGAGAATAGTCTAACTACAATAAAAACATATGCATGCAACATGTTGGTTGTATTATATTATATAAAGTGAAAGTTCCATCCATACATACAACCATGATCGCCACTAGCCCCAGTAGTGGAACGTTATGGTCAACACTACCTTCTCCTCCAAAGAGATGTGCTCACTTTTCATTATGGAGAAGCCAAGGCTTGTCACAATACTCTCCAAGCCCTCTCTAAGAAATGCCTAGCAAAATCTTGGCTCCCAAAAGCTTGAAATATGAGTTATGAGGTTCTATTTATAACAAAGGGTGAGGTGACCCTTGACATTCCCCTTTGTGACTCTTGGACTACCCTCATGACTCTTTACATTACATATGTTTGTTTGTATTCCATTAATGACACTTGGAATTTCACTTTACATCGTGTTTACAAAAAAATGAAACATTTTCCACATATACCCACATGGGACAAAATTGGCTTGAGTTACCCAGACAAGACAACACTAAGACTTGGATGGTTGTGGAAAGAGCACCTCATCAACCTTCTCTCTGTGATCCTCGGTGATGAACTGATGCCATTCTTGATAGTATGCAATGGTGTCTATGTACTCTTTCATGAAGTCCTTTTGGAAATGAGCTCTTTCCTCCATTGCGTTCGGGTATACTAATTTGGAACCTCGGTCCAATTCATCCTGTAACATGCATAACTTAGTCCTAAGCAAGGCCTGATCGATGATGTATATCCACATGTTATTTGTGATGACCTACAAATATACAATGGAGGCCATGAGAATCAACTGATCAAAGTACGCATTGAGCTCTAGTCTGACTTGGTTCTTCTCTTTGGCCTCAGTGAGCATACCAATCGACAGGGTGCCATACTTCCTCACAATGACATCCAAACTCCTGTACAACTGTGCATACAAAGCCTCAATACTAGTGATGAGCGGTGGGAGTTCCTCATAGTTCCGGATCTGACTCCAGATCTGTGCTTTGTCCAACTCCACCTGTGGCTTCATCATCTTGTGCAAGTGAAGTGGGGCTCCCTTGCACCTCATTGTCCAAGTCTGTACATGATCAATTGCAGTGTGTATGTCTGCAAGTGTTTGCGTTATCTTGGTGCATCACTTCTAATGACCATGTAGGTGGATAATTACCTTGTGCACGGTGACGAACCTGTCATACAGTCTCCACATGACTGTCTCAAGAGCCGATACTTCAGCAATTATGGCCATCTTCATTTCTTCTCTAGCAAATCCTATTGATTGTTCCTCTCTCTGCTTGACTGCTTGCAACTCCTTATCCATGCGCTCGTTTTCTGCTATTAGGAATCTAACACTTGAGCCAAGGTAGTTGGATGTATCTGTACATCTGACACAATCACCCATTCTTCCAAGTGCATAGGTGATGCATGCTCATCTGGGGTGTGCACTCTATGTGCTTGTACAACTCTGTGTTGCGACTCATCAAAGGCTATGTTGTACATTTCTATTCCTAGATGGTATCGAAGGAGAATGGTATCCCCTTGTTCACTCAGGGTTTGCTCTACTGTTAGAGCTGGTGAAGCCTATGGAGTAACCTCGGTTGCTTTTGGCATGAGGTCGGTATCTTGATCTTGTTCTAACTACTCCACCTCCATGTTCATTTGTTCTACTATTTGTTCATTTTGTAGAGAAATTTCATGTTCCTATGACTACTCACCCTATTCCTCATCTATTGCTGGTTCAGAGTCTTCAACCTCTATTGGTGTAGTTTGTGTTGTCTACGCACCTTGCACTTCTTCCTGTTTCAATTCTTTTCCTATTCCTATTCATGCTCATGTTGTGATTCCTTCTCTCTTCTGCATAGCTCTTGTTCTTCCCTGAGCTTCTTTTTGACTTCCTACAACATCCTCTTAGTATCTTCCAACCCTTTCTTTTCTCTCTTTCTTAGGAAATCCTCCTATCGTGATGTCCCATCTTCACGTTTATCTCCAAAGCTACCTTTTCCACAACTAGGTCTTCGTTAAACTTGTAGCTTGGCTCCGTCTATGTCCATTTGGAAATCTTCCTCTTGCCTTTGTCTTGCACATGTCTGATGCTTGTTTCTATTTTTGTTTTTGCTCCATGTGGTGTTGTTGCCTTGAGTGCTGCAAGCCACTCCACTACAATGTTGACCAGTTCATTGAGCCTAGAGGAGTTGTAACAATATATCCATGGGTCTTCCTCTAGCTAATGACACGCCCCGTGGATCCAAGAATAGTACACCCTCGCATAGTTGCCCTTGCATAAACCGTGTGGGTCATAGAGATTGAACTCCTGGTGCCAAACTTAAACTTCTTGAAATCTTCTACTTCACCATCTACTTATTTTAAACTCCTGATCGTGTACAACCCAATTCGCATAAGAAGCATGGGCCATGGTACCTTCTTCTTCCTATGGAATCCAGCTGACAACCCTCTCAAGATGTGGTATGCAACCTCCTGCATGACCAACTTCTCTGCGGCGAGCCTCGACAACACATGTAGAGCTTTCTTTGCACTGTACAACCTAATGAAGGTTCCCTCGGGTGAGGTGTACCAATCTACAATGTTGAGCAACACCTCCATTGCTGCTTGGGACATGCAGGGCAGATCTTGTTCAAAGATCATCGTGTACAGAGGAGTGATGAAATGGTCACATATTCTGACCATGACTCCTCGGTAGCTGCAATCTGAAAGCAACTTGCAATATATGTTCACAAATCTTTTTGAAGGTGTCCATGCCCAACCCATGCCAGGAAACTATTGACGGGAACATATTGCATCGAGCAAGAATGCAGACATGAAGAACTTTTCTTATTGATCCTTGGGTGGACTCTGAGTATTGGATAAATGCACTTTAAACTAGAGAGCCAACGTGTCATACTAGTTGAACAATTTTCCTTCACTTGTCGTTTGATCCAACATGGTGACCCAACTCTGCGGGAAGGTCTTTGTACTCCCATGGTCATACAAGTGGCATGCGAAGATGATATAGAACTAATATTCCTACCTGAGTGTCTTCTTCCTGTATATCTAGTTGGGTGTCATTCTGAATTTCGCTGGCTCCTTTACCCAATGATTCAATATGTTCCTTGTGTTCTTACTGCAGTTGGGAGAGTAAAACGGTGCATCCATCATGCTCACTAGGAATGGAAAATGATATATCTCTTGCTAATCCTTCATCTTGAAGGAAGAAAGCCTTGCTCCACTGACACTTCTCAATATTATTGTGTCAGGATCAATGTGTGAGACAATCTAGCGGATCAGTATAAGCAAGGGAACATGGGAAACCTGCATGCAACCTTGTATAGTCTTGACTTATGGATGTTCTCATAGACCTGTCGATCCTCTAGATTTTCCTCAAAGCGTCCTGAGAATAGGGTGTTGATTTCCTGCCATGTGATCTTGATGTCCTTCTCGATGAACAGGTGTGTGTCTATGTACATGGGCAAGCTCATTGATCCCCGTTCAACCACGTCCCTAGTACTACCTTCGACTGTGTCTTTTGATCTTGCTCTCTTGGGAGCCACTGTACCCTATGCTACTAATAGATTGATGGACACCTTTGATACCTAGAGATAGAGCATCACTCATTGAAAGAAAATTTTAGTTGGAAACTAAAAGTAACTTGAGGACTAACATGCAACACACTTCGTTGATTCCTTGGGAAAATTGCACAGTTTTGTCTCGGAGAGGTTGGGAGACTTGCAGCTGGAACTGCACAGAGCATAGTCCAAGCTACCAGTGAGCTGAATGTTTGTTGAAACTGTGCAGAGCATAGTCCAACTTAGCCTGTTGAGGATTGGAACTGTGGAATGCATAGTTTCAGTTAGCATGACTACTACCCGAGAAAGTGCACTGGACAATCCCAGGGGCCAACTAAGGCACTGTCTCCCAAAACTATGTAGAGAACAACCTAGGAAGCTAGTGGGAGGAAAGTTCTACGAAATTCTTGGGAGAAAGGAAAAGCCTTCCATCCTACAAATGCATAGTGCAATTTGGGCAAGGTAAGGTCTGAGTCAAGGTAGCTCAAACCTGCCGGACTGAATTCATGTGCAAAGCTACTGTAGATCTGAGTGAAATAAACATGCATGTGATTCAAGCAAGTGCAGAAATTAGTCAATCATCAAACCAAGAAGCTCATGAAGCTGGTAGCCAAAATGATGACTATGAGTGTAGAAATAATGTTATGCATGTGACACCAAGGAAAGGTAATGAAAAAATTGAAACAAAACTTCTACAAGCTAAAATAAATTGAAACACCAGCGGTCGCTCAATAAAACCAAGGAAACATCACTCATACAAGACAAAAACTAAAAAGCGACAGAAAAAGTGGCAAAAGGCATGAAAAGAAAAAATTACCCAGAAAAGTTGTGCCAAATATGTTGAAGGTTCCTAGATTCCTCAGGAATGCCAGAGCTCCAAGATCGAATGTGAGGAATGATCTCTGAGGCATCATTTAAACAGATTTGGTGAAATTAGGGTTTATGATGCGCATGTGACAAATCTACGAAAAAGAGACACTTGGTAGGAAGTTTCTAAAAACGGTTTTGCATGTAACTCTTGTTGCTAAAAATAAATCCCTAAAATCTAGGAATGTGTTTTCGCTTTTTTTTTCTTTTTTGGAAAAGATCCCCGACGTGCAAGGAAGGATTGTGTAGTTCTGGAGGGAACTGAACAACTTGCTAGCACATGCGAAGGACAATGAATGAGGGAAAAATTCTATGCTATTTTTGGACTAAGGAGCCTTGGCTGACTGGCCAACTCTCCGCAGTTTTCTAGAGCAGTGATGCTAGGCTGCTGTGCGCAATTTCTGGAGAGAAAAGTAGTTGGCCAGTTTTGCACACTTCTAGAGAATAGTGCATCTAGCCTAGGATGCTCTGCGCATTTCTAGATGTCAGTGCAGCTAGGCTAGTTTCTGCATGATTCTGGATGGCAATATAGCTGGCTCAAACTGTGCAATTTTCCATAGCAATGCTGGCTAGCTTGCTGTGCACAATTTCCAGAGAAAGCTTGTTTGTCCTGCTCTACACAATTTTGAAGTGGAGGGCAACTGTTGGACTGCTCTGTGCATTTCTAGAGGGGAAAACAAGCTTCCCTCCAAATTTGTGCAATTTTGTTCGACAACGGGTTGACCAGATGTGAACCAAGTGCTGGTGTGCTTGTGGTTGACCGACGGTTCAAGTGAGTTGAACACAAGTTGTGAAAGTACAGATGAACTGTAATAAACACAAGTACCTAATAAGTGCAGGATAGCTGCGATGGTTTCGAGGAGGGCACCTCCAAAACAATCCGAAGGAAAAATTTTGGATGGTGGTTGTAGCCACTACAAAACATTGTTAATCCTTGGTCCTGCAAATTTTAAACAAAAGCACCACCATTTCTAGTAATTGATGGTGATAACCCATGACTACGATGTGCTAGGTGCTTTTGTACTGAACAATGATCATGTAACACTAAAAATCCATTAACTAAATGTAGAGCCTGTCATTACTTACTATGGTCCCACATAAGCTTGTCTCAAGGTATTTGTTTGCTTGTTTTTGGGTACATCTATATATATATATATATATATATATATATATATATATATATATATATATATAAACTGTGACCATGTCATAGATTTTTTATTTTCATTCTCTGAGAGTCTGCTATAACTTGACGAATAGGTTGCAAGTTGCAAGAGACCAAGACAATGTTGACTAGAAAGTCAATGCTAAGGACATCCTTTCAACACTGAAGGAAGAATTAGGTGTTGATTGAGATCACTCTTGAATCCCACATATATTTGAAGGTGTCGGCAAGTATGCATCTTATGATTTACAATAGAAGGTTTTCAAACTTCAAAATATGCAAACCATCAATTCTAGAGTTACCTCATTATCACCTAATCTCCCATAAACTTCAAGCCTCTCGTTCTTGAAAACAAGAATAATTTTCTCGGTCCTCTTTCAATTTTAGAATCTCATGAATATGGAAGTAATCAATGCGGCATGGGATCGAATGCAGGGTCAATAAACCAATGTGTTAGATTTGTTAGATCAATTGAGGCTCTTCAAAGGGGATGCATTCTCGGTGGTGTATATATGTAATGTCGAAAAATCTAGTGTGCCGATGACTGCTAGGATTCTTCATATCCTCTTCATTTTTTCAACACTCTGAAGTTTTTAGAATGCCATTATATTTTTCCTGAGCACCCAATCATATGTCATTCTTTTGCTACCATGGCCAACCCAAACAAAGGTGTTCAATGAAAATAAAACGGCCAAAGGGTAATCCTAACCCTTGGAAACTACCATTGAGACTCTTTTGACATTCATTTTGTTTAGGGCCATAATATCCCTGACATTTTTTATGGGCTCTAGTGTTAGATCCCTATACTACTAGTGTAACCCCTTATTGTTATTAGTACAACCCCCTTATTATATTGTTGTGCCCATGTAGTCCCCATATTGTTATTATCGTGCCCAATAGAATCCCACTATTGTTATTATTGTGCCCTTACATTATTATTGTTATGTCAACTCTGATTATATTATGACCCCTAGAATCCTATATATAGAAAGCAGATCTTGTCATTTGTATCATCTAAGAATTATTCATTTTTGTAATGTAAAGGAGGTTTCCCCCTCGAATAGGCTAAATTATAAGGCGTTTATCTTTCTTTTCTATCTTTTTGTGACCTGGTTTCATAACATTTGGTATCAAAGCTTTGGATTCCATGGTTTTGCTTCTCCAAAAAGTTCATTGTGGAATTTTCGCTATAACTTTTACGCTACGAAGTTTCAAAAGCTAAAAAATATACCCATTTGAGAAGAAATCATTCTAAATCTCGGGTCCAAATTTCAGATCTTGTCTCGCTATATCTTAGGAGATATGATATGAGGAAGTTAGGGTTTTTGCAAGCTCTAGAATTTCATCTCAAACAGGTCATCGTGGAATTTCGCCATAATAGTTTTTATATGAAGGTTCAGACTTTGAAATTAAAACTCATTTGAGCCAAAATCTTGGTGAAGCTCAGGTCCAAATCTCAGATCTTGTCTCACTATATGTTCAGAAATATAATTTGAGGAAGTTAGGGTTTTTGAAGACTTCTGAATTACATTCTAAACAGGTGAGCTTGTGAACATTGTCATAACTTTCTCTCTGAGCAACAAATTGAAATTTTGTAAGAATTTACAAAAAGAGGATGGACTGTATATATTTGTGTATATTTTTCAGATCTGTAGGTTGAAACAGTGACATGTGGCACGTCGTACAAGTTTTGTCTACTAAAACATTGTATAATCAGGTCATCTTAGGAGATTGGGCATAACTCTTTCTTGGAGAATCAAATTCTAATCAGACTTGTGGCGTTAGAAAGAGGAGTTAGAGGGCTACTGTAAGACACAATTTCATAACTTGGAGATCTGAAAGTACAAAGTTACAGTCGTTTCAAGATCAAGCTCCTAAAATCAAGAAAAGGTGATATGAGGAAGTTTGATGGCAAGGATCCGGTAAATTGGATACTACAAATGGAGCAATATTTTGATCTACATGAGGTTCAACTGTTACAAAAGGTACATATTGCATCTTTATATTTAGAACCAAATCAATTTTTATGGTATAAAGGGCTTTGTTCTCATAAAGCACTTGTCACTTGGTCAATTTTCACGGAAGAAATGATAGCACATTATGAGGATACAAAGAGTAACACCTTCTTTAGCCAATTGATAAATCTCGAACAAAAGGGTTCAATGGCAGAGCACATTGAGGACTTTCAAAAATTGAATATAAGGGTAAATGATATTCCATATAAGCAAAGGATTGATGTCTTCATAGGGACTTTAAAGGATAACATTCAACATGAGGTTCGTCTTTGGGACCCTAATTCATTGGAGATGGCATTCTGGTCGACAAGAAAAATTGAAAGAGAAATTATGGAAACAAGGAATCCCACCACTCATGACTATAATTATGGAAGTGTTTTTTCTCCTAGCCTTCCACAACCTACAAGGTTTACAGAACAATAATTGGAAGAAAAAAGAGAAAAAGGGCTTTGTTATAGTTGTGATAGCAAATACACTAAAGGTCATAAGTGTGCTGAGAAGAAATTATTTTACATAGATTATGAAGAGGAGAAAGAAAAGGATTAAGAAACATCAAAAGAAGAGGATATACACCAGGAACCAACCCCAGAGAAAGAGGAAATGAATCCGACCATATCTTGTAAAGCATTGGCAAGAATTACCACTCCTCAAACTCACAAGATAGAAGGACATATCAAGAAGAAAAAGGTTCAAGAAGTGAAAGATCACATCGAGAAAGAAGAAATGAATCTGACCATATCTTGTAATGCATTGGCCAGAATTACCACTCCTCAAACTATCAAAATAGAAGGACATATCAAGAAGAAAAATGTTCAAGAAGTGAAAGATCACATCGAGCATCAACAAATGAATCCCACCATATCTTATAATGCATTGGAAGAAATTATGACTCCTCAAACTCTCAAGATAGAAGGACATATCAAGAAGAAAAAGATTCAAGCATTGAAAGATCACATCAAGCATCAACAACAAGTTCTCCATCTTTTAAAGGATAACTCCACATGGGTGCAGAATCGAATGAAACAACAAGAAAATCAACATTGCAGTGAAAGAAGTTTTGATGTAGGCGATTGGGTATTTTTACGGCTACATCTCAAGCTAGCTATTTGTGAGAAGGAAATGTTGCAATACTACATGCACTTAAGAAATGGCGACCTTACCTAATGGGAAGACACTTCAAGTTAAAAATGGATCATGATAGTCTTAAATAATTTTTAGAACAAGGATTATCTTTAGAAGAATAGAAAAAATGGGTCACAAATATGTTGGGTTATGGCTTTGAAATCATCTACAAAAAAGGGAAGCAAAATGTTGTTGCAAATGCACTCTCAAGAAAGGATGAAGATGTGGAAGCATTGTTTTGTGCTATTTCTATTATGCAACCAGATTGGATAAACGAAGCAAGGGATGAATGGAAGAAGGACGAAGAAGTGTGGCCACTCATTTGAAATTTGCAGAAGATCCCAGTCCAAACAATATTGCCAGAACTTGATGAGGAAGGAAAAATCATATTGCATCCTAGAGCAGTCACAGAAACAAGAACCCGATAGCTACGAAATCAATCAATTTCAGAGTATCTCATCAAGTGGAAGAACTTACCTGCTGAAGATTCCACACAGGAAGACAACAATTTTATACATAAGCATCAATAACTACTCAAGCATTGATGACAACACTTTTTGAAGGAGAGGAGCATGTTAGGTCCCTATACTACTAGTGTAACACCTTATTTTTATGTAGTCCCCATATTGTTATTATTGTGCCCCATAGAATCCCACTATTGTTATTATTGTGCCCTTACATTATTACTGTTATGTCGGCTCTGATTATATTATGACCCCTTAGACTCCTATATATAGAAAGGAGGTCTTGTCATTTGTATCATCTAAGAATTGTTCATTTGTGTAATGTAAAGGAGGTTTCCCCCTCGAAGAGGCTGAATTATAAGGTGTTTATCTTTCTTTTCTATCTTTTTGTGAGCTGGTTTCTTAACACTTTTTGAAGGAGAGGGGCATGTTAGGTCCCTATTCATTGTTTCAACACTCTGAAGTTTTTAGAATTCCATTATATTCTTCTTGAGCACCTAATCATATGTCATTATTTTGCTAACATGGCCAACCCAAACAAAGGCATTCAATGAAAATAAAACGGCCAAAGGGTAATCCTAACCCTTGGAAACTACCATTGAGACTCTTTTGACATTCATTTTGTTTAGGGGCATAATATCCCTAACATTTTTTATGGGCTCTAGGATCTCCTTATAGGAGGCCTCATTTACGAGGGCTTCATTATCATTTTTTCTCAAATGTGCAACCATGGTAAGATATGACACTAAAAACCATAGCGACATTGGTCACCACTGGTGTCCTCCTATGACACAACACTTATCGCTCGTGCTAGCACAGGAGGGGGTGACGCAGAATGCATGATAACTATTTCCTATATTCCTGGCCATGATCACGGGGATCATACCTTTGCCCCTGCCATTTTTGTGGCCCTGATGGGTTTTAACATTGCGGTACCCACTAGACCCTCTACAACGTAAATACCACATTTCATGGCTTCCCCAATGTATTTTTGATAATATACTATGCAATGAAATCATCAACATAGACGATGAACAAAGAGCTTGGGGAAGGAAGACAAATGAGTTTTATCCTGCATTCACCACTCCATAAAATCCACATGATTGCTATAATTGAGAAATCCATTCACTGAAACTGCCGGTAGAGCTTGAAGGCCCATGATGAACTGGTTCAATCCATGCCATGGATAAATGAAGGACAAATGATGTAAAGAAAAACCGATGTAGCAAAAAAATCCAAAAAAATTAGGAATATGTGCCTCTGTCTAATTGGATATGGATAGATGACTAAAGGGCAAGGGAAACCCTCCCCTTAAAACACATTTTGTGTAAACTATCATACCTCGAAGCAAGGGAAGGGAACATCGAAGAGGAAGAGGTTAAATTTTGATTATATATAAATGTATTGAATGTAAGATTAGTAATTCATCTAAAACAATTATTATATGGTAGCTTAGTGTCAATATAACTATTATAAGTTTTTGCTCTTTTTCACTGGAATTTAAAGATACAATTTTTGGTCAAATCATGAATGCTAATCATTTAAAATACATTTTTAAATTTTTAAATGGATTCTTCTCTCTAAAAAGTCCCATAATACTTCATTTCTATAAATTACAAAGTTGAAACTTAAGATTCAAAAAATCCCTCCCAAATTTCAAGCAAAATTAACCCCAAAAAATGTCAAAAAAATATTAGCATCCATATTGATGACAAATGAATTCCACTTCCCTTGTGGTCCAACCTTTCTCATAAGATTGAGAACTTCAACGTTGAGGAATTTCACCTTTCCTCACCATGTGAATACCCTCATATTAAATGTTCACATGTGAACCACACTTTCTCTCCTTGAAAATGGCATGGTTAATCTATTGCATAAGCTAGGAGGCTCGAATGTAGATACCCTACTAAATGTGCATGTGTTAACCACATTCTCCAAATATCTCATGCAAGTTTCTAAAACAAAATAAAGCACTTTTCCTTAACCCAAGTACCCTAATCCATTCAAACCCTAATGAAAAGTTGGAAATGGTAGAGAGAATCAATATCGACAACATGCTACAGGAATGGTGGGATAATTTAGATGGTGGTTAGCATTTCATGGTGTCCAACCTCACATGGACTCTCGAGGCCTTCCATATGACGGACATAATTTTTTCATATAAACCCCATTGGCACTACAACATAGAGAAACACTTCGACGATTTCATTGCAATGAAGCATTGATTTGAATCCTGCATTTCGACGAGATCTATATGTTCCATGGATCAAGAAGTTAGTTTGAAGTGTTGCACGATGAAGAAATTATTTAAAATTATTTATTTAACAAAATATGGAAGTGATTATATAAAATAATTTAAATATGGTACAGACATGGATAGTATGCAGATGGTTTATTCGAGAAGAATAGATGAAGGGACCAAAGGGCACTTGGTTTATTCTTCTTATTCCCTTTCCAATACCAAATGTTCATGACAGATGCACTTACAAGATTGTTCCTACACTGAGTGTGCCCAAGAATCTTGAGAATTTTCATGCCTTGAGGTAATCTTAATATTTTGTAAAAGTTATGTTGCTGTACTCGTATTGTCTTATGGATATTTTTTACAATGGTTCTGTCGTTTTGTTTGATGGAAAACGAAACGGAAGAACAACTTATGCAGGTTGTGTAGAAGAGTGATGAGAACATGACAGGTTGGAGGAGTTATGCATGCACTGGAAAATGCCACTCTACCACTAGTATTGCTAGTGTTACTAGCATGTGGGAAGTTGTAATCAAACATGGATTTCTTGATTTAGTTCCAGACTCGTTTAAAAAAAAATGGTAATAATTTTTGTGTCTCCAATTTCGATGTTACTTTAATTGAGACTATTGTAACTAAAAGGTATCAATATGCTTTCAATTTGAAAGGTTCGAGCCTTTGATGACAAACTCCCTATTATGAAATTATTTAATAGGTTCATAACATCGGCAAGGATATTGATAGAGTGCAGCCATGGCAGTTGGAAATCGGTATTTGAGGAAGAGGATGTAAATTCCCAACTTCCTTATTAGTCCTTGCCGAAGGCAGTGCAAGGACTATAGGATTTGATCGGTGTTGACCAAAGATTAAATTGTTTTGTATTGGATGCTTTAACCAATGCTGAGCAGAATTATTACATTAAACAATTTTTTATCCAAAGTTTTAATTTCCACTTCTTATTGCACTGTATGATTTTATTAAACATAGGATAATTGGTTTCACCTTCAATTTGATGTTGGTTTAATGGTAAAACGCAGTTAACGTTACTTGGAAAACATTTAATGCGTTGTGCTCTCCACTGCAAAGTTATCCAAATTTGTATGGAAAGAAACCGCACAAAGCCACTGCATTATACTTCGTGGCATGTTGCATGTTTTCTACTTTTTTATATTACTATGATGTCCGTTGCCATCGTGTCAGGTGCCAGGAGCCTCTCATAACCAGAGGGGACATTGATTTCTATCAATGACCAGAGTTGAGCACCTAATAGCTATAACGTCGACTCGCAAGGCCCTCACTCATTGCCATGAATATCAGGGGACGACAGTGCTCGCATGCTAGTGAATCCTGTCATCCATCACGGGACTCTAGGGCTCCAATTCCACAAGATTGTGTTCATGGAAAACAAAAAAATCCTGCCCGACCATGAAAATATGTACCTTTAAAGAATTATCCTACAGAAATTGTCACAAAAGTCTAGCTGATAGGCAAATTTCAATTCTTCCAACTACATCCAATTTCATAAAAGAGGGCAAAAGTTGACTAGTAACCTCGTGCTTTATTATTCAATTCTAATTATACATTTTCACTGTAAATTTCTAAAAGTTTCTGTGCGATTGAATATTTCTGTGCATTTTCTCCCTCAAGTTTTGAAATTTCTATTTTTCTTACATTGGGGTGGAGAGACCCTAAATATTTTATGAATTTTCATAATAGTCTCATTGAAATAACTAAAATTCTAATGGGGTTTCTGCTAAATGAATAGAAATTATCATTATTTAGAGACTTACCAACATAATGCTATAAGTTATCGTTTTCTTCAATCCACACCTGTAGTGGGCCCTCTGTCTGAAATGGCAAAAGCATTGCCTCAGCCATCAAACTAGGAGTCTCATCTCCTTTTTCCGCTGAATAATGAAATGTGCATACCATTCCTCTAAATAATGAACTCTTCATACCACTCTAGCAAAGGTGAAAATACTCAATCTAGCCTTTTGGGGCACGAGAGTCAATTTCTTTCCATCCTGTTTCTTTTCGTAGTGTCCACACCCTTACACAATATTTTAGTTAACTTCTAGGTGAATTGTTGCTTCTAATCTATCAATGTATAGTTTTGGTTCACGGGATACTAAGTCTTAACTGAATTTTTGTAATCTGTTTCTCTTGTTATAGGTGGTGCTAGCTCTATTATCGCATCTATTTTCTCTATTGTTAGACAAGGTAGATCAGTGACCGTCTCACAGGTGAGGGACTAGGTACGAGGATATGTAAATATGTTGCAAAAGCAAAGGTATGCCATGACCAAACCAGAGTTGTTGTAGTTCCATATGAAGTTGATGACACTGCTAAAAAACCATTGGCTAATTATACTACAAAAGAAACTATAGAGGTGCTAATTTTGTTGCAAAAACACATTTGTAAAAGGGACATGTGGGCTTCATGCAAGCCCTGGGCATGCTTACCCAAAACATTTTTTTTATTTGGGATTCCATTTGTCTATTTTTTTTATTTCTTTAATTTACCATAGCTAGGTTGTCTTATACACATTTTTGAAATTGATTGATGCCACATGTTTATGTAATGTTATTTTAATATTATTTAATTTAAATTTAAACTATTACCTAAATTTTAAAAACTATACCCAAACCAAGTCTCTACTCTGCCATGTTGGTTCCTGCAATCTCTCTAATTTTTTTTTATAGGAATTTCATTTCAGCTCTAAGCATCCTTGGCTTTTCATCTTCTTCTGGTAACAGTAGATTCAGCAGAAGCATCAATGGTTACTGTAGCTTTAGTAGAAGATCCAATAGATTCAGCAGAAGCAACGGTGGTTACTGTAGCTTTAGTAGAAGATCCATATGCAATAGTTGATCCACCTGCATTATAAGTAGTTTTCCCAATGTACCTTCCATTTAGATAGCAATCAGATGCTATTGTTTTCTAGCTCGACCGCTTCCTAGTGGTCTTGATTTCATTCTTTCAAAATTTGAGGTTTGCGATAGCAAAAGAGTTCGCCTGGTTCACCCTATTTATTTGGTTTAAACTTGTTCTTCAACACAGACAAATGAATACATGCTTGTTGGCATTTATTTTAACAGAGAGCCTTCAACACAATTAGTGGAACAAAACTAAAACCCCCATTGTCATTGCAGAGAGCAGCAATTTTTTTTTCTCCTTAGACTGCTCTCTTATTTATTTTAGAAGAGAGCTTTGAACAGAGTTAGTTTCTCATTTTCAGTCTAACAGGTCAAAAGATCCCCAACAACCTCCTGCTCTAGACCATTTAATTTTCATTACATCGCAGTCATGTTTTAATTGTTTTTGACTTATTTTGGATTTAAATTTACTGTAGCTCGAATTTATGAATCTACACAAATTAGGTTGCAGTTGCTTGAATTTTTAAATTTACGCAAATTACTTATAAAATGTTTTCATCAGAAATCATGCAATTTTTTAAATTTAATATAAAACAAATTAAATTAAAAAATATATTAAATAGAAAATATACATTATATTGAAAATTTAAAATTAAAAGAATATATATTTTTCTCCCAATCTCGAAAAATAACTATCACCGTAGCATGTCCATTATTGTATTCTTCATTACTACTAGTTAGGTTTGGTAATATCTTACTTTGACTATTTTTATAACTCACTCTAGCTTAGTACAAGGCTCAAGACTAGTAAGAGTAATGCAAACCAGTCCTGGTAATTTCACTACTTACCTTTATGCGCTAATAAGTCAACTTAATACTAGAACTGTGTTGGAATCATAAAGCAAGCTTACACCAAGCTGCTGGTAAAGGACCATGAATTATTTAAGTTTCATAAGCATGACGTGAATCTAATATTAGTCGCTATATACTAAGTAATTCCTTGTTTCTCTCTGGAATAAGCATGTAATACGAGTTGATATTCAGAGAATATTAAACCTACCTGTTGTTCCATTCCTTTATAACTCTCTATCTCTATTCATTAGTCAGGTATTTGGGGCCTTCAATGTATGAAATAATGCACTGATTACAACGGTTGCAGGTTTTTTAATGTAATTATTGCAAGTGTTTTTCTGAAATTCACTGGTCTGGTATTGAGCATTCACTTATGACATTCTCTTTAGGTGATGCCCAATTTCTCCTTTGAGTTGGCCCGTAGGGTTTCTCCTTTGACATGGCCCACAGGGACTACCGCTGCTTCAACACTTGTTATGAGTGGCTTTCTTTGGAGAAATTTTAAGAAATTAAGTCACAAAAATATATATAATTAATCATTATAATTTATAATTAAAAGATTTAATAAGTATCATGATATATCATAAAACATAATTCCATACATAAAATTACTTAAAAAAAAATATTTTTAGAATAGAGTTTCAATAATTTTAATTTATTTATCAACAATTTTTAGGTAGATTAAATGGATGGTAAAGATTTAAACTCCTGAAATATTATTCCATTGTACAATATTCATTGTAGCATATGCAAATCAATAATTTTTAAGTGGATTAAGTGAATGGTAAGGATTTAAACTCGATAAAATATTATTCCATTTTAAAATATTCATTGTAGCATATGCAAATCAATGGTTGAAATTTATTTCGAAAGTACCTATGTTCCTTTTACCCTTTTTATTAAATTGATTAATTAAAAGAGAAAACATGATATGAACACCACTATATTGGCTCATGGTATTGTAACAAAGTATATTTAATGATTAAGGACCTCCATGGTAAAATAGAAGTAAATCTCTATGATTAAGAATCTTGTTCCATATATATATGCGTGTGTGTGTTTTTAAATTATTTATGTTTTTTTAGATATATGTGTGTGTTTAAATTATATATTGATTTTTTTTATAATTAATAATAATGATGATAATTTAAAATAAATTTATCATTTCTGAATTTAGGCTTTTGTGATCCATAATGAATTAAGAAAAATATTTCGGTAGAAATCACATAGGATAATTTTTGCCTATGTGTTTCTAACGAACCAGTGTGGTTCATCATGAGGACCACATGAAGAGGCAGACCATGGCCATGGCTTAAATAGAGAATAATGTAGAGACTCTAATTTCATGTAATGGCTATTAAACATTTCATGTAATGGCTATTAAACTACTAGTTATCAAAAGTTGTTGGATCATGAACTGTTTTAACTTTTATTATGGGTTGATGCCTATAAACATGTACCAACCATTTAATTTAAATAGACAATAATGTAGAGACCATAATTTCATGTAACGGCTATTAAACGACTAGTTATTAAAAGTTGTTGGATCCTGAATTGTTTTAACTTTTATTATGGGTTAATGCCTATAAACATGTACCAACCATTTAATTGAGCCTAGAGGTTCATTCTACAACCCAATATGAGATAGATATGTAAGTATGTCGTGTTCAACTTGGAGTTGACATGTGTCCCATTTAAAATGAAAAAAAAAGTAGGAAAAAAAAGAAAATGTATATAATAAAAAGCAACAATGAATATATGAATATACATGCTTGCTTTGTTTAATTAAAGTATTATAAAAAACATCGATAATCTCACTCTTAGTGGCCATACTAAGGAGAAGTAAAAATATTCCACTCACTCTCAACCATAAATAAAATATTTCGCATCCAATATAATAAAAAAACAAAAATGAATATATGTGTTTGGTTTGTTTAATTAAATGTATAATAAAACAGAAATCATCTCACTCTTAGTGTCCATAGTGAGGAGAAGTGGTAAAAATATTTCAGTTTCACTCTCAACCATAAATAAAATATTTCAATGTCCATATGAAACAACATAACCTTATATCAACTTTATAGAGAAATAAAACAGTTAAAAGTTTTATATATATATATATATATATAACAATTGAAAAACAAATAAGCTTTTATAATTAAAACATTTTAAGCAATCTCACTACCTAAGTAAAATTTTGATCCATTTTATACATTAAAAAATGCAACATGAACAACGAAAGTGGTCTCACAAGTGGTATATATATATATATATATATATATATATATATATATATATATATATATATATAGACGATCAAATATGTAGAAGTGCAAATATTTTATTCAAAATTTTCTCTATAAGAGAAGCTTTCACCTCAAGAGATTTGATGTTTCTCTGCTCTTTCTAGATGAGTGTTTTAGATGGATCTATACAGCACTAGTAACGAGCTTAGATCCATCTAGTATAGATCTCATCATACATAATTCAAAAAGGACCATTTGCAAGATGAGGATAATTAAGATCCTCCATTGGAATTTTCATTTGAAGGTTCACCTAATGGAAGAAGCAAGTGTCTCATCAGGAATTCCAACTTATATGGGATTTATGGGATGATGGTATGACGAGAAAATAAGTGAAGCAGTTAAGGGATTAAAATTATTTTGATCAAGGAAGCTGCTAAAGGAAGACTAGATGACCAAAAGAAAGGGATGATGTATGTATACTTGTACTTGATAAAATAGAGTAATGTCATAGGGTTGCAGATATCATGAATAAGTGCTTTGCCTCAAGAGAATGATCAAAAGAAAGGATCTCCTATTGTGAAAGGATGCATGAAGGCATGGTTCAAACATTGATTAGATGAAATCAACATAATATGTCCTCATATGAAATATGAGGTTGTTGAAAATGTTAAAGGAACTATGATTGGAAGTTCCTCGGAGGAATTTTGAATAAAGAAAGGAAGAGATCATGAAAAATGAAACTAAGGTGAAGGCAATCAACATCCAAGGACTAGAACATTTGACTATGATATCTTCATGGGAAAGATATGAATATCCTAATAAAATCAGTAAAGGAAAGAGACCCTTGATATATATATATATATATATATATATATATATATATATAAAGGATGATGATGCAAATAAGGAGATGTCATGATGAAAGACCATCATGAACGTGTTTATGAATAAATGTTCATTTTCTATTTTTGAATAATATCTGGATGGTCTTATGCAAAGATAATAAAGAAAGATTTGTAGATGTCATCTGTAATGGACACTCATGTGGAAAGGATAAAATATCCTGAAGGAAACATGATACAAAGAAGGTAGCAAGGTATGAAGGAAAGGCCAGATATGGACTAATGGATCACTTTCCAATGAAACAAAGGATGGCATGACTGGCATGATTCATGAATGGAAGTGATGGATGGTTGATGCCCTACAAAGAAGTCCCAAAATGATGAAGACTCCTAAATAAAGGGAAAGAATTTCATGACATCGAAAGAAGGAGCTCTTCAAACAGCTAGTGGTCCCATGATCTCCACCTAGAGAGTTTTTGAAAGCAAGTCCCTAGCTAAGAGGGAGCTTGGTCAAGTCCTTGATTAAGAGGGAACTTGGGTACATTCCTTCTATATGGATGGGTACATTCCTTCATTGGAATGGGAATATCCTCCCTAATTGTGAGGGAGAGATAGGCACATCATTCATGTCTTCACATGGGAAGAAAAAATGGAGGATTGGGTAAGCATCTGGCATCCGATACTCTTTGAGGATGTAGAAGGTCATCCAAGATGAGAGTATTCATTGAGGACTGGGAATCTAAGATAAGAATAGTCCTGGTGGAACATACTCTGAGATAACCTAGGTGGGGTATGTTCTGAGAGAGACAATGATGAGGGTGTTTATAAATCATTGGGGTCACCAGCATTATGTCCTGATCTTGTGGAGAGATAGAGTTATTAGTCAAGGCTTTTCTATGTGAGAATGTTGGATAACATGATTCTATACAGATGGGTTACCAATTCGACTCTTCTTATGAGAATTCTTCAAATTGAGAATGTCCAAGTACCTTGCATGGATTATGAATACCTCCCTAGTTAAGAGGGAGTGTTGAAATATGTAACTAGGTCGGGTCTTCATAACGACTTGTGTAATCATGATTTTATGTAATTATTGCAAAGAAGAAAAATAAAATTATTTTATGCTTGAGACATGGGCTTCATGCTCAAGAGAATATTTTTTATAGATGAAGCTCCCATTGTGAGCTATTAGGTTTGGTCATTAAGTCATAAAGTCAATTGAGTCAATGCCATGTATGAAATACCCTTCTTGGGCACATTACATATGTATTTAAGTCATTGTAAGAGTCAAAAGACCCTCAAAGACCAAGCTCAAGCTATTCTAGCAAGTCGGCCTTAAAATAGAGCAATGAACCTACATGAAGATGACATGTCAGCCTAGGATCCAGTCAAGTTGAATTAACATGAGAAGATCGCTATATAAAGAAGAGCTCAACTTCATTCTAGACACATAGCGTATCACACAAGGAATTTGAGCACAAGGACAATAGAAAAGGTCTCTCATCAAGCGAAGAAGTAGAAGACAAAGAAGAAGGAAGAGCGAAGTAATTTTGAACTATTTTGGGCTAATTTTGTTCACACGTGCGAGGAGGCTAGGGTTTGTCCCACTGTAGCAAATCCAAGGAACAACCATCTCAAGGAGGTCAAAATATAACAAGGAAATAGTTTATCTTGCAGGTCAAAGTCACAAAGAGCCTAGCACATGCCAAGTGAAGAAGGAATAGGGCAGTGTTTCCATAATTCTATCACACATGTGGAATTACAATCAATTTTAGGAGGCTGATAGTTTGAGGAAGAGAGCCCGAAGATTTCAGGAAAGGGTTACAAGACCGAGGGCTAAAGAAGAAGGAAGAAATTGCAGTAGCATCAATAAGAAATTGTTGTGACTTGAAGCAAGGTTTGACTTGGTCTTGGAGAGGTTGTTAGGTAAAGGGTCTTGGTCTTGGAATTCATCAATTGGATATTCTATAAGAAGAAGAATCTGTTTGCGTTTTCTACTCAAGTTGGAGAGGTTTTGGGCCCGGATGATCACCTACATTTTGTGTCCTTTGTCTCATGATTATTTATTATTTGGTACTTGTTTGATGATAAAAAAAAAATATAATCAAGAAGAAGAATTAAGCTAATCATGTAAAGTAAAATTACACTGCAAACATTTATCATTGCTAGAGAAATCACTTATATTATTTCCCCTAGATTACCTTCGACTAAGCCTTCAAAATGTTGGATTTCCTACATGCGTGACTAGGTAGAGGAGGGTGTGTTGCTAATCCCCCTCTCCAAATTGCGAATGGGAAATATTTTGTTTAGGAACATAGAAAATAAGAATTGTGGCCTTTTGCAGGGGGATTGGAAGAAATGTAGCTATGTGATTGTGACGAGGACTTAGACAATGAGTTTGAATAAGAAACTGAAGTTGAGGGTCAAGGAAGGAAGGAAGATTCCAAGGTACCGAATTTTGTGTTGGGAGAGAGAATAGAAGACAAAGAGTCTCAAGATGGATGAAGAATAGGATTTTGGATAGGGATAATGTTGTTGAGATAGCTGTGAGGAGAAATTAAGGGAACACTCCCATTATGCTTCAAAGTTACACATATAGTAAGGGGAGTTGTAGGCATATTAATTTAGTTGCGTCATACTTATCAAGGGATCCCATGCTAATAGGTGCATTTGTTTCTGTCACCTTAAGCTCTGAAGCAGGGGTGTTTTCAATTGGATTCTATAATACATTTGTTGTTGTGTGTACCCATATATTTTTTAGGAATATTACCCCTTGAAGGCTTGCCACAATAAGTTATTGTGTGGCCCATTTTTTTGGACCCGACGCATCATAAATGTTGTATTGAGTAATCAACTTTCTGAAGCTAGCTATGACCTTGAAACAATAATTCAAATTTGTCAACTAACCGCCCACCAATGTCAACCTCTATGATGATCCAAGTGCACCTATGATGCATCTTCGTAATGTAGTCCTCCTCCAAGGACATGGAACAACCAAGAAAGTTTCCACTTTTTATAAGATAACGCAGAGTCTAGAAAATGGAGTGGAAGCCCTAGGAGAATCACCTAGAACTTTTGTTAGACATGGGAGCCATTGTAGGGTTGAAATCCAAGCACCATTGTTGTAAAACCAATCCCAAGTAACCCCATCGCTAGTTAATGCCCAAAATATTTTATTACCTCCTCTTCAAATCCAAGGATGACCGCAAACAATACATAGATGAGGATATGAAATGCAGGGGTATAGCTAGGGATTGGATTCCATTGAGTCTCAAACTAGGAACAAAGAGAGGTTGGGTTGATGAACTTCTCAAATAATCTTCCAACCACAACCCTATTCAACATCTTTGGAATATCACTGAGTTCAATGTTTGCACCTATGACCATTGATGGGGCCTTCCTAGATTTGATCCCTTTTGGGTGTTAGTTGTATATCTTCGACGAAGGATGAAACAAAGGATCCATGTTAAAAGTGTGGACATCAATCTTTAGAGGGAGAGATGTGGCATTTTGTATAATACTAGATTTAACACCATCCTCCATCACCTTTGTATGCATAAATATCCTTGAATCTAGAGTTTGAGTTGACAACTTAGATCTCTCATGAAAAAATTCTAAGTCAGTCAAAAAAATTCCACCCAGACATGGACTATCTAATTCATAATCTACAACATCCAACTCCACAGGGGTGAAATAAACATGTTAAAGTGTCAATGCATATCCCAATCCACTTGTCTATCCAAAAGATGAGAAAGGAAACTCCTGAAAAGACTTGATCGATTTGAAAACTAGACACAAGGGGTCCAATATAAAAGTGGAACTGAAAAAATAAAAACTGAGAAGCGAGTTACTACCCAAAAAGACACTAGGGCAAAGGCCTAGAACCTACCCAAATGCTCTCCTCACCACCTCATGAAAAACCCCAAAAGAAGTTGCTCACCACCTCATGAAAAACCCCAAAAGAATATCAACTTCTTATTTTTTTTTCATTCTTACCAATTATTTAATTTCTTTAATTGCACTATTTTTTTATTTTTTTCAAATAAAATTCAGAATTAAATTACAATGTTTATAAAAGAAAAATATGTATTTCAAAAATAAAGAACTAAAAATTGTTGGAGATAAACCACATCAATGCTTTTGGTCAAGTGGTCATTATTTACATCTTTCGATAACCCATTTCAATGTTAAAGTTTAAAGTTAAAGTTTGAAGCCGATGAAGGTGAAACAACTTTAAAGTTTTGAACATAGTTTTTCAATGTTATAGAAATGTCTTGGTCGCCCGCATGGGCATTATTGATTAAGTCATTTTTATATCAAAACGTTATTGTAAAGGAAAAGTACTTTTTTTTTTTTTTTTCCTATTCTCGTCTTTGTTTCTAATTGTGCACCTCTGGGAAGGAAAGGGCTTTTTAGTTTATATACAAGCGTATAAAAGTTTTACTTGCCATTTATAAAGATTTTGGAAGTCCTCGGCTATTGTTACATCACGTTGAGGCCTTTTTAGTCCCTTTTTAAAAGAGCATATTTTTGCAATGGGGGTGATTTTTTTGTTAAAATGTCCGAGACAAGGTTTAAACTTGAGTGTATGGTTTTGACATGAATATGGAGTTATGGTTTTTATATATTATCTATGGTTAAGTTATATTGTAGCTAAATTAAATTATATATATGGGAAGCACATATATTTTGTAAAAACTATGTTTTATATATATATATAGATATTTTAAGAGGTTGAAAATATTTTATAGTTTGAAGTTTAAGATGGATAAATTTTTAATATAGAAAAATATTTAAGTTACTAGAAAATATGTAGGAAAATTTATTAAAAAAGCTTTTAAAAAAATGTTAGAGTGGTGAAGAACATAATTATAATTTTTTAATAATATTAAAAGACATGGCCAAGGTGAACAAAGATAATTATGTCTTGAACTAATATATAATGAAAATTTTATATGATTTACCAAATACACAAACTATGAGAAGTACATATTCTCTTCCATTATAATTTATTAGTGTTATACAACTCATTTAATTTTTATTGGGTTGAATAATGCATCTTATTTTTCTTAATGCAATCCTGCAAGCCACTACAGTCATCTTTCCATCCGAGTGATCATGCATTCAATTGACTTATCATTTAATCTTGTATAAAACTTCCATTTGATCTCCAAAATTCACCAACAAAAGGAATTCGTTGGATTGATTTGTAATTTTGTTTTAATTTTGAAGCATTTGAGTTGATTCAAAATTGGGAAAAGCCCTTAGAGGAATTGTTATAACATATATAGAACATGAATCATTTTGGAATTCTAATTATGGCTAAAGTCTTTTTTATCATATTTTTATCAAATTTGTCACCAGAAAGAGGGTCATTTATGTTGAAAAGTGTAACTAGGTTCGGTCTTCATAATTACATGTAATTGCGACTTTTGTAAATGATGTAATAAAGGAAATAAAATTATTTTTGTATGCCTTGCTTCATTTTCATGAGCAAGTGATTTTATTTTTAGATGGCTCCCATTGAGAGCCTTAGGATTTGTTATTAAGGTCAATGAATTAATGTCATGTATGAACAACTCTTCTTGAGCATATGTAAAATATATATGAGTCAATCTAGCATCTAGGAAGTTGTCCAAAAATTAAAGCACAATCCTCTTTATGTGAGACTGCAATATCAAGAAAATAAACTTATGTCATCTCACATAAAATGTCACAACTATTCAGATGTTAAGTTCAGCTTAATATATGGTCGAACAACTATATATAGGATGTTAGGCCCCTTGCATAAATATAATGAACATATCTCACATCCTTGGAGTGAAATCCTTTTACTCGAAAGTTTTAGAGTGAGGATAACAAGAAGAGTGGCAAATCTGTTCTGTCTAATCTGCTCTTCTTTTATCAACATTCTCAAACCCTGATGATGGATCCCATTTGGGATTTGAAACGTTGGTATAAAAATGTTCATACTGTGGATTCTCCGGTCAATGATTCAAAAGATACAAACCACAGATCTCTTAAATCCAAAATCTTATCCCTGTACGGAGGGGATACTTGGAGTGAAATCCTTTTACTTGAAAGTTTTAGAGTGAGGATAACAAGAAGAGCGGCAGATCTGTTCTGTCTAATCTGCTCTTCTTTTATCATCATTCTCAAACCCTGATGATGGATCCCTTTTGGGATTTGAAACGTTGGTATAAAAATGTTCATACTGTGGATTCTCCGGTCAATGATTCAAAAGATACAAACCACAGATCTCTTAAATCCAAAATATCTCACATCACTCTGAGGTTTTTGAATAACCATTACAGTCAATAGCTCAGATTCCTCTAAACTTTTTGAATGGCCAAGAAGTAGTGATGGGTTTGAATTCAATTAGGAGATTGTTGTAACTGTTGTAAGAGGTTCGAATTTCAAAGAAAATCATTGTCCAGGATTATAATAGAGACACATTTTCGGACAACGATATCACTATAGTTGAGATATTACAATGATTTCAAATTTTGGTGAGAAAGTCTTAGAACTATGAAGGAAACTTCAGATCAGTACTATAATGAAGAGCACAGTGTTATCTGAGTATGAATGTTATGACAATATTGTGAGCTCGATGCCTTTACAGTATTAAAGGGCCTATCTCAATATTTATGTAACTATAGCAAGAAGGATGACCATCATAAAAGTAAGGTCTCAGGAATATGAAAATGAGAAGGTCTCACAGTAAAGGAGATCTTGATGTGGAGACAGTGATAAGATCTCGATGATAACTATGTCTTGATGCAAAGAAGTTCAAAGTGGAAGAGGAGTCAAGAAGAAGAGAAAATAGTCAAGAGAACTAGTGTCTTGGTCTTGGAGTGGCCAATAGGTCAAGGGTCTTGGTCTTGGTATTCGTCAATTGGAATCTCTATAAGAATAATTTGTGCAATTTTTCCTCTCAAAGACTGAGAGGTTTTGGACCTGGCTTATAGCCTATATGATGTGTCTCTTATGCATTTATCTTCATGCATTGTTTACTGTTTGATGAAGAAGAACACTAATAATCTAATGTGAAGAAGGTATTAATATAAATAAGTAAAAAGTATTCACAAGCAATCACTAATGCAAGAGAAATTATCTAATACTACTACCCTAGATTTCTCAACATGGTATCAGAGCTAAGGTGCTAAATTCAAAGGAAAGGCGCCTAATCAAAGAGACATTCAAGGATCAAGTTTCAAGAAAGGCATCAAAGCAAGTTGAAGGTTATCAGAGAGAAATATCAAGATCTACACTGAAGAATCAAACCCTAGATTGAAGAAGCAATCTACAACAACAACAGGTTTTGTTTCTATAGTCATCATCAAAAGGCCACAAAGATCCTCATCAAGTTGTCTACAAGGAAAAATAGCTCGAAGGACTTTAAAGATGAAGATCACATCATCTTGGAGAAATTTGAAACCCTAGAAGCATTTTTGATCTACACTACAAGAGAAGTCGAACTATATTGAAGGCAAGAAGGCATTGTCATCATATTCAAGGTTATAAAGCAAACAAGGATCCTATCCTTGTCCTTGAGGAAGCTCATCCAAGGAAGCAAAAAATCATCCTCATCAAAAGAAGCAACCTTGTCTATCGAAGAAAGGCTTTTTCATTTGGAAGAAGATCATCCAAGAGGGAGCACTAATACATCTTATTCAACCATAACCAAAGTGATAAAGATGAATATTTCATATTCACTTGTCAAGTAAGTATCTTTCATTATTTAATAAATTTTGTAAAATTACTTCGTGGTTTGAAGGAGATCTATAAGCTGGATGGGTCATCTAAATTACTTGCATGGAAAATCATGATAGATATAGTCCTCAAAGAAAGTGAAGTCATTGAACATATCAATGGATAAGTCTCCTCTAAAAGGGATTCTTATTAAAGGTCCCTTATATAGCAATATTGGAGATATGAAAAATATGTATATGATAAACTAGTAAGGAAACTCTTTGAAGATGAGGTAAAGAAGGTCACATGACTTAAATATGATCTACAAAAAAATTAAACATATCAAAGGATGAAGGGATATCTTCATAAAATTTCAACTATGAGATCTGGGAGAAAGAAGAAGATAATCATCATTAATCTATAATGCACTAATTGATGGACAAGATAATAGATATCCATGAGGATAATAAATTTATCTCATTCGAAAACTTGTGGTTTCTATGCAAGATAAGAAGAAGACAACTTGAGGGAAAAATGTTGAAGGTTCAAATGAAAGGATTCAAACACTTTGTCGAAAGGAAAGAAGAACATAGCTAAGATTCAATGTTATGAACATTACAGGAAATATTGTCATTAGCTTAAGAAGGACAATGATAAGAAGGATAGAGAATAATTCCATTTCTCTGAAGAAGTGGAGGAAGTTGAAAGAAGGAAGTCCAAGAAAGCAAAGCATTAGAAGCAAGGGCCCTTGGCATCACCATAGGGAAACATGAAGGACCGCTGGAAAAAATCTATGGTAGTCAACTTTGGAGGATATAGCTCTTGGTGACCTCATTGAAATATCAAAAGAATTCATCCAAGACAAATTTCATCATACATCAGTTTAAAAGGGGAACATCTACTGAATAAGGATATGTGATATGGAATCCTGATTGGAGGACTCACCAATCTAGAGAGGAAGAAAGTGTTCATCAGGGAATCCAACATGTGGAGTTCATGGGATGATGGTATGATGACATGAGAGATGAAGAAAATCAAGGGGCTAAGGATCTTTTCAATGAAGGAAGATGCTGAAAGAAGCCTAGATGACCTAAAGGTAAAATGAGGTATGTATGCTTGTATTTAATATTATAAATTCATGTCGTGTGGTTGCGGGTAACAAGAATCACTACTTCTATTTTAAGAAGCATTATCAAAGGAAAGGAATCTCCTCCTATGAAAGAATGTTAGAAAGCATAAGTCACACTAGATGAAATCAACATAATATTTCTTCATATGAAGTACGAGGTGGTTGACTACGATTGAGGAACTTTGTTTGGAAGCCCCTGGGAATGAAGTATGTGAAAAGGTAGTAAGAGATTGTGATAATATGCAATGAAGGTAGAAGGAATTCAACATCCAAAGTCCAAGAAAATTTGACTAGAAGATCTCCAGAAAGGATATGAATACTCTGATGGAAGTCGAAAAAATTTAGAGACCCTTGACACTGGACATCTTTGGGAGATGTGTCAATCTACATGTAAGATGATGATACTTACATGAATATATCATGGTGAAATATCATCAGAAAGGTAAATTTGATTTGAAGTGTTCAGTGATTATTTTTGAACTAACATTTGGTTGGGCTTATGTAGGACTGTAAAAGGGAAGATCTATGAATGACTTCCAAGAAGACCATATATAAGGATGTAATGTCCTTTTGAGAAATATGGAATGAAAGAAGAATGGCATGAAGCAAAGCCAAATGGAAAATATGATGGATCACTTTCTGATGAGTTAAGGACATGAATAAATCATGAATAAAAATGATGGATGATCTATGCCCTATATATATAAGTTCCCAAAAGTTGAAGACTCCTTAAATAAATTCATGACATCGAAGAAAGGAGCTCTTAATTTAGATGATTTTTTTAGGATCTCCACATGAAGAGTTGTTATAAGTCCCCGGTTAAGAGGGAGCTTGAGAAGAAATTTCTTAATTGGAAGAAACTCATAAATTCCTAAGCTGGAAGCTTAGGTACATTCCTATGTGATAGGAAAGAGTACATTCCTTTAATGGAATAAAACCTCCTGTTATAAAAAGGAGTGATAGACACGTTGTTATGTTCTTCACTTGGGAAGAAAGAATGGAGGATTGTGTAATCATTTGGCATATGATGCTCTTGTGGGATGAGATAGGTCATCCCATGAAAGAGTAGTCATGGAAGACTGATATTCTTTTGGGATTGGGGACTCCAAGAAAAGAATAGTCCTTATGGAGCATATCCTGAGAGAAACTGGGTGGGGCATGTTCCAAGAGAGATAATGATGAGCACGTCTATAAATCATTGGTCTCACCAACATTTTTCTCTGATCTTGTGGAGAGATGGAGTCATTAGTCAAGGCCTTGCTATCTAAAAATTTTGGTTGATATGATTCTATAAAAATGAGTTACAAATAAGAATTCTTCTTCTGATAAATTATTTATATTGAGAATGACCAAGTACCATTATGAATACCTCCCTAGTTAAGAGGGAGTGTTGAAAAGTGTAACTAGGTTCGGTATTCATAATGACATGTAAATGTGACTTTTGTAAATGGTTTAATAAAGGAAATAAAATTATTTTTGTATGCCTTGCTTCACAGGTTCCATGAGCAAGTGATTTTTTTTAGACGGTCTCCATTGAGAGCCTTAGGATTTGTTATTAAGGTCAATGAATTAATGGCATGTATGAAGAGCTCTTCTTGAGCATATGTAGAATATATATGAGTCAATCTAGAATCTAAGAAGCTCTCCAAAAAGAAAAGCACAATCCTCTTGATGTCAGACTGCAATATGAAGAAAATAAACTTATGTCGGCTCACCTAAAATGTAACAACTATTTGGATGCTAAGGTCGGCTAAATATATGGTCAAACAACTATATATAGGAGGCTAGGCTCCTTGCATAATTATAATGAACATACCTCACATCACTCTGAGGCTTTCGGATAACCAATACAATCAACAGTTTGGATTCCTCTAAAGTTTTTTAGGTGAGCACGAAATAGTGACAAGTTTGAATTCAGTTAAGAGACTAGTGTAACTACTGTAAGAGGTTCGGATTTCAGAGAAAATCATTGTTCAGGATTGTAATAGAGACAATTTCAGACAAGGATATCACTGCAATTTAGATATTACAGTAATTTCGGATTTCGGTGAGAAACTATCATAGCTATGAAGGAAACCTCAAATCAATACTATAATTAAGAGCACAATCCTATCTTATTATTAATGTTATGATAGTATTGTGAGCTCGGTGCCTTTACAGTATTAAAGGGTCTGTCTCAGTATTGATGTAATCAAAGTAAGAAGGATGACCATCACAGAAGTAAGGTCTCGAGAATATTACAATGAGAAGGCCTCACACTAAAGGAGATCTTGATGTGGAGATAGTTATAATATATTGATGATAAATATATCTTGATGCAAAGAAGGTCAAAGCGAAAGATGAGACAAGAAGAAGAGAAGACAATTAAGAGAACTAGTGTCTTGGTCTTGGTATTCATCAATTGGAATCTCTATAAGAAGAATTTGTGTGGGTTTTCTTCTCAAATAGTGAGAGGTTTTGGCCCTTCCTTATAGCCTACATGATGTGTCTCTTGTGTATTTATGTTCATGCATTGGTTATTGTTTGCTGACCAAGGACACTAATAATCTAATGTGAAGAAGATCTTAATCTAAAGAAGTAAAAAGCATTCACAAGCAATCACTAATGGAAGAGAAATAATCTAATACTAATGCCCTAGATTTCTCAATAATTTAGCTACAACATTACCTTACTATCCTACTTTTCTGTTATGAAACTAGCTCAAAAAAAGATAGAATGGATAGATCAACGCCTTAGAATTCAGCCTCTTCGAGCGGGAAACCTCCTTTACATTACATAAATGAACAATTCTTGGATGATTCAAATGAAAAAACCTCCTTTCTATATATAGGAGTCTAAGGAGTCATAATATAACACAACCGACCTAACACTAATAATATAAAGCCACAAAAATAACAATAGAGGGATTCTATTGGGCACAGTAATAACAATATGGGGACAATAAGGACACAACAATATTAATAAGGGATACAACTACAATAGTAATGGGGTAATAACTAGTATTATAGGGACCTAACATGCCCCTCTCCTTCAAAAAAGTGTTGTCCTCAATTCTTGAGTAGTTCTGGATGCTTCTATATAAAATTTTCATCCCCCCATGTGGAATCTTCAGCGGATAAGTTCTTCCACTTGATAAGATACTCCGAAATTGATCGATTTCGTAGTTGTCAAGTTCTTGTTTCTGTGACTGCTTCCAGTTCCAATATAATTTTTCCTTCCTCATCAAGTTCTGGCAATATTGTTTGAACCGGAAGCTTGTCACCTATAACCTTCTTTAAACATGAAACATGGAAAATTTGGTGCAATCGAGAAGTTGCAGGAAGCTCCAATTTGTATGCCATAGTACCAATCTTTTGCAACACCTTGTACGTACCATAATACTTTGGTGATAATTTATTATCCTTCTTAGCTTGCTTGAGGGACATTTTCTTATATGGTTGTAGCCGTAGGAATACCCAATCACCTACATCAAAACTTCTTTCATTGCGATGTTGATCTGCTTGTTGTTTCATTCTATTATGTGCCAACACGAGGTTATCCTTGAAGAGTTGGAGGACTTGTTGTTGATGTTTGATGCGATGTTCCACTACTTGAACCTTAGAATTTTCTCTTAAATATGATGTGATGGATGGTGGCTGATATCCATAAAGTGCCATAAATGGAATCATTTTTGTTGCTGTATGGAAGGAAGTGTTATACCACCATTCAGCCAGAGGCAACCATTTGACCCATTGTGTCTGTCTATTAGATACAAAGCAACAAAGATATCCTTCCAAACATTTGTTTACTATCTCAATTTGCCCATCAGATTGAGGATGATAAGATGAGCTATGAGCTAACTGAGTACCAAGACAAGAAAATAATTTTGTCCAAAAATTTCCAGTGAAAATGGGATCTCTGTCACTTACAATAATCTTTGGGTTTCCATGTAGGTTTTGAATTGTTTCCATAAATGCAGTAGAAACTGTACTGGCTTTAAATGGATGTGATAATGCAGAAAAGTGTGCATACTTGGTAAGTCTGTCAACTACCACCATGATGACACTCTTTCCCTCAGACTCGGGTAAACCTGTGATAAAATCCATTGAAACCTCCTCCCAATGTTGGCTTGGAATGGATAAAGGTTGTCATAGACCTGGTGTCTTAATTGTTTCAACTTTATTTTGTTGGCAAACCAAACATTTCACCACAAACTTTTGAATATCTGATTTAAGTCCATCCCAAAAAAATTCCTTCTTAACCCTGTGGTAAGTTTTTAAAAATCTTGAGTGCCCTCCTAAGGGAGAAGTGTGCAATTCCATAAGAATATTTTGTTTTAGTTGGGAATTCTTATAGAGGTATAAGCGATCTTTGTACCATAATGAATCAGTTTTCCAGCTAAATGTATTAGATGTACTGGAATCTTGTTGTAACTTTCAAATAAGTGCCCACACTTCTTCATCATTCTTCCTCCCTTGCTTCATTTATCCACATCCTCATCCTTTCTTGAGAGTGCATCTGCCACCACATTTTTCTTCCCTTTTTTCTAGATGATTTCAAAGTCATAACCCAACATCTTTGTGACCAACTTTTGTTGTGCTTCAGAGGATAATATTTGTTCTAAAAAGTTTTTAAGGCTATCATGATCCATTTTTACCTTGAAGTGTCTTCCTGTTAGGTAGGGTCGCCATTTCTTAAGTGGATGGAGTATTGCCAACATTTCCTTCTCATAAATAGCTTTGTGTAAAAAAATTCCCTTGATTGGATGACTTTCAAAAGCAATGGATTTTTCATTTGCATTAAAATAGCACTAATTCCATCTCCTAAAGCATCACATTACACAATAAAGGTGTTTGTGAAGTCCGATGTAGCTAAGACCGGTGCTTGGCACATTGCCTCTTTAAGATGTTCGAAGGCCTTTGTTGCTTCTGGAGTCCATGAAAATGCATCTTTCTTAAATAATGTTGTTAGAGGTGATGCTATTCTCCCATAATTCTTAACAAACTTCCGATAATACCCTGTCAACTCGAGAAATCCTTGCAGATGCTTTATGGATGTGGGTATTTTCCATTCCTTAATGGCTTTAATTTTGCTAGGGTCTACCTTAACTCCTTTATGAGATATAATATGACCCAGATATTCCACCTCTTATACTCCAAAGAAGCATTTGGATATTTTTGCATATAATTGTTTCTCCTCCAATAGTTGTATCACCTGTCAACATGTTCAACATGATCCTTCCAAGACTTGTTGTAGATTAGTATATCATCAAAAAATACTAACACAGATTTTCTAAGAAAGGGTTTAAAAATGGAATTAATCAAACCTTGAAATGTATAAGGTGCATTGGTAAGGCCAAAAGGCATGACCAAAAATTCATAATGACCCTCATGAGTTCTAAATGCTATTTTCAGAATGTCTTCAGTCTTCATTCTGATTTGATGATATCCTGAACGAATATCCAACATGGTGAAGTAAATTGATCCATGCAATTGATCCAGTAATTCATCAATGACAGGAATGCGAAACTTATCTTTAACAGTGAGCTTGTTGAGCTGGACCTATAATCTGGACACATGTGCCATGATCCATCTTTCTTGTGCACCAATACTACTGGAGCAAAGGCTAGGTTAAATTATACCAGCCTCTAGCATTTTGGCAACCATACGTTCAATTTCACTCTTTTGGGCATAGGAATATCCGTACGACCTGATGTTTGGAGGAACACTTCCTGGAATCAGATGAATAGCATGATCATGATCACGAATAGGTGGGAGACCTTTGGGAGTCTCAAATACCTTGGAATGATTGTCCAAGACTTTTTGGAGATCTGGACAAATAGATGATTCCAATGTGGAAACATCTAGCGAACATAATTGTGCAATTACACCTCTTTGTTCCTTTTTTAGAAGCTTTTTCATATCATTAGAGCTGATTATCTTTCCCAGTTTCCCTGCAATATCCCTTAATTCAACTTCCTTTCCTTTCATAGAAAATTTCATGAAAAGTTATTGAAAATTAAAAGCTATTGTACCCAAGGATTGTAGCCATTGGACTCCCAGTACAACATCAACACCTCCCATTGGAATGGAAAGCATTGGGCTAGTCAATACATATTCTCCCATGGATAGCTTGATATTATGGCACTTTCCAGAGCAATTTATCGTTCCTCCATTTGCAACCATCACTTGACATTCTGGTGCTAGATATAGGAAGCAATTCAATTATTTTTCTATCTTACAATGAATAAAATTGTGGGTACTTCCTGAATCAATCAACACTATTACCTTTTTCTTCTTGATTTGTCCTTCTATCTCGATGGTTTGAGGAGTGGTAATTCTAGCCAATGCATTACAAGATATGGTTGGATTAATTTCTTCTTTATCTAGGCTTCGTTCCTGGAGTATATCCTCTTCTTTTGACCTTTATTGATCCTTTTCTTCTTCCTCTTCACAATCGATGTAGAATAATTTCTTCTCAGCACACTTATGACCTTTAGTGTATTTGCTATCACAACTGTAACAAAGCCCTTTTGCTCTTTCTTCTTCCAATTGTTGTGGTGTCAACCTTATAGGTTGTGGAAGACTAGGGGCAACAACACTTCCATCTTTATAGTTGTGAGTGGTATGCTTCCTGGTTGCCATAATATTGCTTTCCATTTTTCTTTCTAGCCTGAATGCCTTCTCTAATGAATCAGGTTCCCAAAGGTGAACATCATGTTGAATATTCTCCTTTAAAGTCCCTATGAACACATCAATCATATGCTCCTCTAGAATGGGTTTTACCCTTATGTTCAATTTTTGGAACTCCTCAATGTGCTCCACTATTGAACCCTTTTGTTTGAGACTTACCAAAAGGCTAAAAAAAGTGTTTCTTTTTGTATCCTCATAATGTGTTGTCAATTATTCTGTAAAAATTGCCCAAGTGATAATTTGTTTACGAGACAAAAGCCATTGATACCATACAAACTGATTTTGTTCCAAATATAAAGTTGCAATACATACCTTTTGTGTGTTTTTCACATTATTGAGATCGAAAAATTGCTCCATTTGTAATATCCATGTTGCGAGATCCTTGCCATCAAACTTCCTCATATCAATTTTTGGAATATGGTGGGTCTTCGGTCCAACATTAGAGTCTATGAAATCATGATTAACATTTCTTTTGTTCTCATCATGAGTTTCCTTTACTACCCTTTCACCATTAGTAAGCATTTCTTGTAGAAACTTTGCCAAATTTGTCTTCAAATCTTCCATGTCTGTCTTCAAATCTATCTTCAAATCGTCCATGTTAGCTTCTATGCCATTCATCTTAGATTCCACGCCATTTATCTTAGATTCCACGCCATTTATCTTAGATTCCACGCCATTTATCTTAGCTTCTGTTAGCTTTTGTGAGAGTGACATTTGTTGCACTTGGTCTTTTAATTTTAATATATCATGTAGCATTTCTTCTTCTTCTTCATAAGTCATGCTAGCGCTTTCAGGTTTCTTACTAGGTGTTTGCATTCTCTTTCCTTGGGGAATCAGTTACCGATAATAATGCTCTACTATGCCCTTTGAATTCTTCAAAATAATTTCTCAAACCAAGCTTAAGAAAAAATTTAAAAAAATCTACACACATTTTTTCACTTTGTAGGAGCTCAATATTGCCTTTGATGTATCTCTGTAATTTCTAATCATCCAATTCTGAAATTGTGATATGTAGTAGCCCTCTGTGTCCTCTTTCTAATGCCACCAGTATGATCCAAATTGGATTCTCCAAGGAAGAGTTATGCCAAATCTCCCACAGTGACCGGATTATAGACTAGTTCAGTAGAGAAAACTTGTACGACGTGCCACGAGTCACTGTTTCCACCTTTTTCTCTGAAAATATATACAAGAAACTACAATCCGTGCTCTTTCTATACCTTCTTATGAAATTTCAATCCGATGCTCAGAAAGAAAGTTATGACTATTTTCCTCAGGTCACCTGTTTGGAATGTAATTCAAGAGTCTGCAAAAAGACCAACTTCCTCGGATCATATCTCTGCCAATATAGAGCCAAAAGCTCTGAAATTCGGATCCAAGATTCAGTATGATTTCTTCTCAAATGGGTTTCTTTTTTAGCTTCTGAAACATCGCAGAAAAAAAGTTATATCGAAAATTCCACGATAACCTATTTGGAGTAGTGAAACCCTAGAATCCAAAGCTCTGATACCAAATGTTATGAAACCAGCTCAAAAAAAGATAAAATAGATAGATCAACACCTCATAATTCAGCCTCTTCGAGGGGGCAACCTCCTTTACATTACATAAATGAACAATTCTTGGATGATTCAAATGACAAAACCTCCTTTCTATATATAGGAGTCTAAGGAGTCACAATATAACCCAGCCAACCTAACAATAATAATATAAAGCCACAAAAATAACAATAGAGAGATTCTATGGGGCACAGTAATAACAATATGGGGACAATAGGGACACAACAATATTAATAAGGGATACAACTACAATAGTAATCAGGTAATCACTAGTATTATAGGGACCTAACATTTTCTTACTAAATGATATGTTGAATCTTCTATATTAATGAGTGTTAGTACTTATTTACAATTTTAATGGTAGCAAAGTTTGTTGATTATGCATGTTCCTCTTATTCCATGACCTAACATAGATGTGAAATTCAACATTAGGGATTATGAACAATATTAATCATGCATCATGTAAACAACATTCATCATTGAATAAGGAACCTCATTCCTTATTTGACATTTGTAGCTTTTTAAGTGTCTATGGGGTAACCACGTCAATTTTGATCATAATGAGCATTTACTTATTTATACGATGAATATTGCAATGATTAATTCTCTTGTTGCATGAACTAAGGATAACCTTAACACTCAACTTTAGGCATGGTAAACAATATTGATCATTAGAGATGGAACCTAATTACTTATTTAATGTGAGTAGTTTTCTTTTGTTGTTGAGGGGTAATTGGGTCAATTTGGATCATTTAGCATGACATCTACAAGACCACAACGCATAACTTATATAAAGGATTCTAAGTTACTGGAATATTAAATTTGTGCCATGTTCATGTTGAGGGATTTTCATCGATTCTCAATACAAATAATAGAGAATAACCACTATATGTACCTTGTTAGTCCTTTTATGCAGCACGAGACTATAACTCCCATGGAAGTTTTTTTTTTTTTTTTTAATATATTAATGCATTTGTTAGCTGAAGTTTGGATGAAAAAAATCTATCTTTTATATTTCATAAAATTCTTATTATATTGAAAATATCAATCTTTAATAATAAAAATGCCTTGTTTGTTGCTAGAAAAATAATTAAGAAAAAAAAAAGAATATAGAAAATGCACTTGATGCTTCCATCTTCTACAACTATCAAGTTGCATTCATTGTTTATTATGTGTGGTAGGCTTTATTGTTTTTGGGATTTGAGGAGGAATGTCATGTTAATTATGTTATTTGTCTTCTCATTATATTGAATCACTCACCCATTCATTATACCTATCCATGTTGCCAACTTCAATTGATCCACTTTGTCTCCATGCCATCCTTTTGCTAGACACTTTGAGTCCACAATCTTTGTTATTTTTTATATATCCCTATTTGTTAACATTCCTCTATAAACTATAACGAAAATCACATGTTATTGTTGCATGAATTAGATGATTAATGGACAATTGTACCATTCAGTATGTATATGGCTCAATTACCTTTTGATGCACTGAAAAATAAACCTTTTTTTTATTAAAAAATTCTATAACTCATTCCATCCCCTACAAGAACAACTAGTCAAGTTGTTTGTATTGAGAGAAACACACAAGGTCTAGATCGCCTACTTACCCAACCTATAAAATAGTTGCTTTAGAGGAAGGTGGGGAATCTTCAATTACTGGAATGAGAAGCATATAACGCAATCCTAAGGCAAACAACTCTCACATAAAATTTCCTTCTCCATTAATGGATATTAGGGGTTCTTATGGAAGTGATGAAGGTGGAGATGACATTTAAAAAAATCTAGAGGAAATAAGGGAGGAAGAATGCATACATTAAAAACCATGGGTCATGTTATGAAAATGAATACTAGCACCACTAAAGATGAATCAACATCACCTTCCACTATGCTTCCTAAAATTGAGATTAAGGCTAATTCCAACGAATGAGACATTAAAATAGTCAAAGGAATAAACACTAAAGTGTAGGAAGAGAAAGATACATAATGAATGGTGGATAAGCATGTGGAGGAAACTCAACAATTGTAATTCGTCACTATGCAATAGAAATAAGTTGAAACTAGAAATATATCTGATGTATATGAAATAAAGAGCGAAAGAATATCTCCATTAAATAAACTAATGTTAAGTTTTTTGATGATAAGGAAAATTTCATAAAATAGTTGCAAGGATTGAACAAGTTTCTATTTTCTAGAATGAAAACATCTAGTGTGGTTAGCCTTATTTAGTGTTTAACTTGGTATTGAAGCACTGGAATGAGAAAATTGGGAATTTAAATTTTAAGTTGTGAAATATATTGATGTTATAAAAAGTTCTTTACCCATATGCTAGAATTAATAATAGGTCCAACATCTAAAACTCCATTATTATTTCCCATTATGAAAGTTTTCGAAGAGGAGAATAGGAAAATAAATGTATCAAAAACACTCATAATCATGATATGATGGAATTATCAAAACCTGCGTGAAAAATAAAAACTTTTATTAAAGCCCACAAAAAATACATGATCTAACGATACTACCAAGAGACATTCCATAAATGTAGTGAAGAGGATGCTAAGTTTAACAAGATGAGTTGCAAGGCAACTAGTCCCTGCCTAGGGGTAGGGTCATATGGAGCAGAGCCGACGTCCAAGGTCCCCTAGCTATGTTGTTGTTCGTAAATACATAGACTGCTCAGTATTTAGATTTGATATTGTTCGTTTGGAGTTCGCCCGAAGTACAGGTAAAACAGGAAAGGTTATTAGCAGAAAGAGCTTCATTGCTGACTTCAGTCCGCCTGCTGGCCAACCAGATAAAGAATCACTTCCAGCATCCAATGAAAAGACTCTGTAAGGATAGCTTCCCTTGTTATAATTATAAATGGTGTGTTGGAATTCACAGATAGAAAGGGCATTAAAATTTAATATCGATGTTCCATTACAATACATTGGGTCTCATTGTATTACAATGTGGTTGCAAAGGGGAAGATACTACATTGAATAAAAGGCAAATGACGTGTCGTAGAAATGGGCATACAAGATACACTGGGAAGAGAGAACCGACACCAACATTACAGTCGCAGTCGAGAGAAATTAAACTCAGTAAAGGGAATTCTAAACGATATGGCGAAGTGATAAACCGCATGGTTACGTTTGCATCATACCAAAGGAGTGTTGATCGTTGTTGAAATCGCAAGCGGTGGTCGTATATGAAACAACATGTGAAAATGACGATTCGCAAAGCGCTAGAAAAGAGCTGCATATCGAAGGGCCGCAGTGAGGATACTCTATTGCATTGAATTAATGTGATGGTGCCATATACTAAGTAGCGTTGAGATATATATCAAACATAACTTTGCACTGGAGCAATAACACATTGAACTGCGCATCAGAGAGATAACCAGATCGACTCTGACCCCTACTCGAAGGCGTGGTCGCATAATCACACGTCAGAGTTATGGAGTCTCAACCCTTTCATCCTGCAATCCCCAATTGCACTCTTTTGCTACCCTTTCTTTTGTAGGTCGCAGTAGCGTATTCCCAATTGACAATATATTAAAGAACAAACCATAAATATATTTCAACGACACAAGGGATGATACAAAGCCAGCGTATTCAAAAGACAACATTAAAAGGCCATTTAAAGATGCATTAAGGGATAAAAAGAGTGCATGCATCACAAAATTTATTGAAGGAAGACGAAGCGTCACACATGCATTGTAAAATATAGCATATGTGCGAATACAAAGGGTTGAAACACTACATATTACGGGGCTATCTTAAAATCTCTCACAATGAAATCAATGTATTTTGCAAGGTATGAGATATCAAGATACCGCCATATGCAATGAGAAGCCCTGAAACCAACCCTATATTAAATACATTCACACTGATTGTTGATATATTAACGTTGGGATACGCCACAATAGTTGAATATGCACCGCCACAATAGTTGAATATGCACCGTCGACAAGATTATACATCCGCCAATGCAATAGAAGGCTTGACACATGCAAGAGTTCAGTGGATAATGCAACAAACAAAGTGATCGCAGTCTATCATATTGCACATGATTATGCGTTAGGAACATAAGCGATATGAAGGGAAACCATGCAAATGTGCACACACCACCAAAATGACAAAGTCACGAATATACAATATTGCATTGATACACCCAAAAAGAAATAATAAGAAAGAGTCCCCAAGGTATGAGATATCAAGATACCGCACAGCGGATCCACGTCGTCATAAACGGAACCAAAATTATTAAAGTCATTATAGAAGTCCGTTAGTATTGGACAACTTATGAGGACCAGCCACTTTCTCTCTCCCTTACCACGTGCATTGCATGCAAGCCATGTGCTTGGCAGCAGGGAGGTGATCTGTGACATTAGTATCATTCCAGCCACTATGAGGCTGGTGGTTTGTTGGCATGGCTGTGATGTTGGTCCTGCCGCTGTGATGCTAGTCTTTGCCGCTGTTTCTCTTGCTAGAGCCTAGTTTTTTTGGGGAGAGAAACGGAACAGAGCGAGGGATCTTAAGCTACTTCAGCCGCTGATCCATAGCTACCTACGACAGAGAAGGCATATGAGTAGCGGATCTGGTAGTTTTTATTACAAGTTTTTTGAGAAAGCGAATCCTTGCAAACAGTGGCTGCACTTATTTTTCAATATTTTGTTCTGGAGCAAGTGTCATTTAGTAGCTCATAATCTGATTGCATTATCTATCTATTTTGATGGATCTGCAGGGCATAAGCAAAGGTTTAGTAGCAGAGCGCCTTCTGTCAACAATGGTGCAGAGAGGGAAACGACCAGACTTTGTCCTGTGCATTGGAGATGACAGGTAATGCTATGTGAGGACCTACACTTTCTCCGATAGTAGAAGTATTTGCATGCACGTTTGGTCAGAAACCCAGTAAAGCAAAATACTATCTTGATGATACTGTGGATGTCGTAAGAATGCTTCAGGGTCTGGCCACAGCTTCTGATCAGGCAGCATGGAATTTATCTGCTCAAGTTGCAGAGCTCACTTTGAGTACATAATTTGAAGACGTGTTTTCTATTTGTTGTTGTTGCAGCTACAAATAAATGGACACATTTGGTAAGAAAGATGTTCAAATGCAACAACATGCAAACAAGAAACTGCAGAGAGGACAAAACTAACCATGGGTTACTGCTGCCCCTTTGGAGAAAGAAATAAGAGGCTTCAGGTCCAAAGCAAGGGCTTCGGCGAACAGAGGGCAGCCGCGAAAAAGAGGATCGTAACAGTGCGGACAAGATTCGACAAATTTGCGGTAATCAGCTAATTTTTTTATGTGGTTTCATGGCGAATTCAAATTAATTAGATTTTAGAAATATTTTGAAATTGAAATAGATCCTAAGAGGATTAGCTATACACAGGAAGCATTTTGGAAATGAATCCTTGTGAAGTACAACATTGTGAATCTCCTGCCAAGAGACCACATAGGGATAAATTAGTGAGAACAAAGAAAAACAGAACAGGTAAAAACAATTCCACTTCTAGAATTTATTAAAAGCGAAGATCAATTACAGGAGTGCTGGTTGCCTGTAGGAAAGGCACGAACTAATAATGCAGAATAGGCATTAATAATTAAAATATAAAAGTCATTGAATCAACTAAATGTATATGAATATTTTTGTATTCTCTACATGAATAAATAATTGAACAATTCTATGCTCAGGTCCGTCAGAATTAGGCTCTGATAGTCCAACCCACGAGCTTGACCCCTTTGCTGCGTCGACCCAAAATAACTAGGAAAAAAACTCTTTAAAATTTCAATAACTTATAATCTTTAGATACCAATATGATTAGAATAGGTATAAATTTTTATATATTATTTGATAAATATTGTTTTCAGATAAATTATTTATAAATTCACTTAAACAATGCCAATCTTCATGATGCAGGAATTAGGAATTCAAAAAACCGACTCTGTTTGCCTTTTACTTTGAGGGAAAAGCAGCAAGAGCAAGTCCAGGAACAACAATTGAAGAAACCGACTCTGTCTGCACGCAATCTACATAATGGCACCAGGTAACTAGTCTCAGAACATTACCTTTATGTCACCACGAATTTTCATGAAATGACTCCAATTTCTTTAATGGTCTTGATGATATTCATCTGACTTGCATGCTGGAAATCCCCTACAGCTGAGATAACAAAGTCCACTTTCTTGATGGCCTACACCAAATTGCATGATCAGTAAAACTTACCTACGCGGTCTGTCAAACAAACAAGAAAATTTGTTGCATGATCAGTAAAACTTACCTACGCGGTTTGTACGATTAATGGAATACATTACTGCTATTAACAAATTACATTTATCTTTGCAGGATTTAAATTGATTCTTGATTTCAAGAATACCTGAATGATCTGCGCCCTCTGCACAGAAATCCCGCCACAGCCGAGACAGTCTCAGAGATGGCCGACGAGAGGGAAGAGATCCTAAATAGACAACAATCCAGCATGCCCGGAGTAATGCATGGTGTGCAGGTGGAATGACAGAGTAATGCATGGTGTGCAGGTGGCATCAGTGCGGTGGTGCTTCCCTATCATAAGATGGTTTTGTATTATACAAAACACATTTTGATTAACATAAAATGCCTGAGATTTAATGCTGGCATTAGTCCAGCATTAGTTTGAATTTAAATTTACAAATTTGAAGCAAACATAGCATATAACATATGCTTTCCGCCCTCTTGCCTCGGGAAGAGGCCAAATAAGGCGATGAAAAAGAATACTGGCAAAAAAGTTTAAAAAGTTTGGATATTCGCGATAGGAGGTGGATATTCATGAGGTTAAGCAGGTCGAACTAATGCTAAAATCGAAGAAATCGATTACAATAGTCCCTGGCCATTGCCAGATGGCAGGGACTAATAAAGAAGAAGATACCACTATCAAACATTTACAAGATAACCTTCGATGGGACTAAAATGGACCTTGACGAAGAGTTGAGCAGGCAACACTAGACCAAATATAAAATATGATAAAAAATGGTGCATTAGAGTGGCTATAGAAAAGGATAGACTCTGAACTAGTATAAAATCTATATAAGGAAAAATGAAATTAATATTCAAGGACGATTAATGGAAATTATAACAAAAAAAAAAAAAATGTTGTGGGTGCCCGCAATAATAAAATCATAGAGACAATGACACAACTCCCATAGTGCCACTCATTGCAATAACATCCTCAAGTGAAATCCATGGGCACCAACTCATTATTTAAAAAAATCATGTTTTCCTTTTACATTGACAATTATGTTGCTTACCTAAAGTTACCTCCAAGTTGTGCAAGATAATATTCCCAACAACAAACATCGAATATTTTTATTATAGAAGCAACACGTTTTCATTGGGGATTAAGTATGAGAAGTATACATGAATTTTAACACACGTTTCCATCATTAATTTTTGTTTGTAACATTATCTTAATTACTCCTTTGATTTTAGGTCTTCTCTTCAATATGTCATAATACTTTGCTTTTAAGCATTTGATGTGATAATACTTTTCTTTTAAGGAGATTTCGTCATATCTTGTATTAACAAGTTTTGGTGCAATGAAATTTTATAATGTTGTTGTTTTTCAATAAATCCTTCCTTCATGGATATCTCAAGTTTCCATGTTCCCCGAGTTAATTTGAGTTTATATGTTGGATTGTTATAGTTTTTTCATCTCATTTCCTCTAATCCTTTAAATTCTCATGATGTGTGGCATGACAATAGTGTGCAGGTTTCATTCTTCATTTTGTACAGAAGTACCTTGTGAGATGGTTTATGGGAGAATTATAACACTAGCTTAGCTTCCTTTCAAATATATTATGAGGAAGCTTTTATTATAGTCTAGTCGCAAAATTTTCCAATACCTTTATTAAAAATATCTTAAGAAAGTAGATAACAATAGTGTGTGCACTATAGCTTTTTCAAGAATTATTTTACTTTGATTCTTTCACTTCGTATTCATTAGTCTTTTTTCTTAGTCGGGTAATATGATCGTGAAATGATCATATTACCCGATCGACATCCTATGAATGCATCAGCAGTTGCTAACCATGGTCTACCAAGGATGATAGGGTGCCCTCATAAATTCGATTTGGGTTGAAGAACTAAAAAGTCCACTGGATACTCCCAAGAGTCCAACGAAACAATTATGTCCTCCAAAATCCCTTCAGGAATCACTTTAGAACTATCAGCGAGTTCTAGAACAATTTTTGTGTGCTGCAAGTTTGTGAGCTGGAGTGTTTTCATGGTTTCAAGAGTCATCACATTTATTGTGGCTCCAAGATCTATTAAGGTGTTTGGAATATGTATGTTGTTAATGATTGTAGTGACTCTGGGAATACCGGGATCAACATACTTTTCCATTGAGATGGTGTTTTTCATAAGGCCAGCTAAATGTCCAATAAAATGAATGGTTTGTGGATCGACTCTTTTCCTAGTGGGCTTCTTAAGGCACAATTCTTTGATTGCTTTAGTATATATGGGAATGTCTTTTATGGCTTGTAGTAGTGGAATTTCTATATAGACTTTTTTGAGCTCGTCTAAAACATCAAACTGTGGTATAGACATTGGAAGTTTTGTTTGGATCAATCGGTCTGGAAAAGGTGGTGGATGTAATGGTTGCATTTGTTTATTTTTTGTGTCATCTTTTTTTTTTCTTTGATTTGCAGTTTCATTTTCATTGTCTGTTTTCTTCTTGTTTATCAGCTGCTGAAGATTCTTTGTGAAGTACCTTACCAGACCTCAAATTGATATTTTGCAATGGTAATGTGGGATATGAGGTCCCCTCATCTACATTATAGGCTGGCCTCTCTGCTCTATTATTTGGATTTGGTACAGGTTGAGCAGGGATTTGAGTAGGTCTGGAAGGTTGTGAGTTAGATGGAAGTTGTAATTGTGGTGGATTTATTGGTGGAGGAGCAGGCAATGCTTGTTGAGTGGGTTGAGGTTGATGTGGGTAAACAACTTGCTGCTGAGGATATTGCTGATATGATTGAGGATATGGCGAATATGGCTGCTGATATTGTTGATATGGCTACGAATATGGTTGGTATGGTTGAGGATATGAATGATATTGTTGAGAGTATTGCTGAGATGGTCTCCATTGTTGTTGTTGATAATTTTGGTGCTGCCATGGCATGGGTAATTCTGAGCATACATCTGATCATGTATAGGAAATTACAAATTCTGATTTGGGAACATACCTTGAGGTGCTGGTTTTGGCTGCCATGGTCTCTTTGCGCCCATGTAATACACATTTTCCATATCTGCATTAGCTGCCACATTACAATTATGCAAAACCTTGACTTTACGGCAATGAAATATATCATGATTTTCAGTACAAAAGGCACAAACTTGAATGTTTTCTAATGGGCAGTCTTTTAAGGCATGTTTCTTGCGGCATTTTGGGCAAAAGATAGCCATCACCTGATCTTTCTCTTCTTGTCTCTTCTTAGCTTTTAGAGTGTCAATTTGGGTCCCTAAGGTACTTAACAGATCTGTTTTGAATTCTTCTAACAGGTTCCCTATTTCAGCCCTTGTGACACTTGCTGAAGCAGATTTTGTGGCTTTGGATGATATGGTTTATTTTCCAATTTTGGCTTTGCTCCTTGAATATTTTTCACATAACTCAGCAATTTCTTCAAAAGGTAAAGTGGAGATATCACCTTTGCCCATCAAATTAAGATCATCTAAGTATTCCTCTCGAATGCCTTTCAAGAATATTGTTCGAATCAAATCAAGAGGCATGGTTCGGTGTTTGGATTTTTGTAAATTGTAAACAAACCGTTCTAAGTATTCCTCTAAATTTTCATCCTCTTGTTGGTTCATCCTAAAGATATCATCCTTAGAATCTTTCGATCTACAATAAGGTTGGTATTTCTTTAGAAATATTCTTCTCACGCCATCCCAATTAGTTATTGCATGTTCACCAAGCCCCATGAACCATCTTAATGCTGATACTTTTAATGTTGCTGGGAAGAGTCTAAGCCTATGGGCATCATCTGTGTAGCCATATGTTCGACATACAATGTAAAACTCAAACAAGAATGAATCTGGGTCTTCTGAAGCCATGCCATAAAAGTTTGATAGCACAGATGGAGGTATGTTTTTCATTTTTATTTCATCATCTTCTTGTGGTTCTTGAATAGGAAATTTAAAGGTTGAATCTTCCTCATCTCTTCGACCTTGATTTGGTACTGATCCATCTCCTTCCTCAGCCATTTTGATAGGTTCCTCTGTTTCTTGTTCAGTGTCACTTGTTTCAAAGAGAAGATTAAAGAAAGATTGTTGAGTCACTGTGCTACTTTCTCCTTTTATAGAGGATTCAGGGAAATTTTTCTTCTGTGATTTGTGTGCTAATAGAATCTGCCTCTCGATGAGTGTAAGTCTTTTCCCTCATTTTTGTTTCTTCTCTAATTCTTGTATGGTGACTTCCTCAGCTGGTGTTGTATGTTCAGTTTTTCTTAAAGGGTCTGCTCCTGATGGTAGGTTAGTTTTTGGATGGGGGGTTTTTATGAATCTACCTTGATTATCTCTAGATCTAGGCATAAGTAAACATGACTTCTAAATCTATGTTTTTGCTTGTTTTTGTTTATTAATTAATTAATTTTTATTTTTTTTTATTTTTTTTTCGAAATCCTCTAACTACGCCTCCCCGGAAACAGCGCCAAAATGTAGTGACAAAATTAGGGTGCTAGATTAGGCTATATTTATTATCGACCAGGGTAAGTAAACTTCGAGGCATGCGTCTAAAATCTATAGACATAAAGGATTCCTAACTAAGTGTTCATTATGGTAGGTTACAATACTTCTTTACGGAAGGATAAAATATGTTCCCTATCACCTTGACACTCAGGTCACTCAACTCATCTAACTTTCCTAAAGACACTGTGTATTACTAGACCGAGGTTTTAATCCCCTTACAAGGATGCTATGCGTAAAAGCTCTGTCTAGTTAACACTCAGCATTTAACACTCAATATTCATGAAAGATCAAAACCATACTGAAATCAAAAGCACACTAAAATTCAAATGCATGGAAAACATGGTCTATGAGGATTCTTTAAAAATATAACGAAGGATCAGATCTCTTACGAGATACAGTTCAATGATCTTAACGATAAATCCTTTAAGCTACCACCATAAACATCATTCATAAGGATTTCTAATTAAATCAACGAAATCATAAGCATAACTCTAATGACTGTGCATGCTATTCAATATTCAAAAGTTGCTAATGAAATGAAAATGACAGTATACCCGTCCACGCAGGGCCCGTCCATGTTTCAATGGTACACTGGAATACGCTCAAGCAACTAAGGTATTAACGCATGAACAATGTTATAACAAAGCCGTGACTGTAATCGAGTTTTGGTATTAAGTTCTGAAGATTATACAAAAGCTTTGTTCTCCAAACGATATACAGAGATCAACAACCATGTAACTGTATCTACATCTGTGTTTTTAAAAACAACTAATACACGGTTTACATTTGGATTGAATGTACATTCACTATGCAACTGTTGCCGCTTTTACTATGGAATGATTTTTGGGTCATTTCCATTCTAAACCGATTTCCAAAAAGAAACAAAAAGAAACCGGTTTGGGGAACTTATAGCTGTTGCTGTGTTTGTCACCAAAAGGTTGGGGCTTTGACCAGCGTTGACCGCATAACAAGGAGTGTTGGATTTGTTGTAGGATCGATGTTTCTCCATGCTTGTACATTCTAGTTTGCGTTCCTATCCCTTGCTTTAGCTTGCCTGTCATGCCACGTGTTAGATGATGAACCATTTACAGGATGTTGTAACTTCCTGTAACCTTTTTATTAAAAATTCCTAATTTGTAACATAAAACTCATAAATTAACTTTAATGCAAATTAACAACTATAATACTGTCAACTAATCAATTTTAAGGAATATAAGGGATCCAAATGATGTGTTTCAAGAGGAAAAAGAAGGTCATGGAATGGTACCAACAATTGCAATGATTAATTCTCTTATTACATGCACTAAGGATAACCTTGACACTCAATTTTAGTTATGGTAAACAATATTGATCGTTAGAGATGGAACTTAATTACTTATTTAATGTTGGTAATTTTTTTTGGGTGTTGAGGGGTATTGGGTTAATTTGGATCCTTTAACATGGCATCTACATGACCACAACGCATAGCTTATATGAAGGATTCTAAGTTATTGGAATATTAAATTTGTGCCATGTTCATGTTGAGGGATTTTCATCGATTCTCAATACAACTAATAGAGCATAACCACTACATGGACCTTGTTAGTCCTTATATGCAACATGGGACTATAACTCCCATCGAAGGTTTTTTTTTATATTAATTCTTCTGTTAGCTAAAGTTGGGATGAAAAAAATCTATTTTTTATATTTCATAAAATTCTTATTAGATTGAAAATATCAATCTTTAATAATAAAAATGCCTTGTTTGTTACTAGAAAAATAATTAAGAAAAAAATAAAATCTAGAAAATGCACTTGATGCTTCCATCCTCTACAACTATCAAGTTGTATTCATTGTTTGTTATGTGTGGTAGGCTTTATTGTTTTTGGGATTTGAGGAGGAATGTCATGTTAATTATGTTATTTGTCTTCTCATTATATTGAATCACTCACCCATTCATTATACCTATCCATGTTTCCAACTTCAATTGATCCACTTTGTCTCCATGCCATCCTTTTGCTAGACACTTAGAGTCCACAATCTTTGTTATTTTTTCTATATCCCTATTTGTTAACATTCCTCTATAAACTATAACAAAAATCACATGTTAATGTTGCATGAATTAGATGATTAATGGACAATTGTACCATTCAATATGTATATGGCTCAATTACCTTTTGATGTACTGAAAATAAACCTTTTTTTATTAAAAAATTCTATAGCTCATTCCATCCCCTACAAGAACAACTAGTCGAGTTGTTTGTATTGAGAGAGGCACACAAGTTCTAGATCACCTACTTACCCAACCTATAAAATAGTTGCTTCAGAGGAAGGTGGGGAATCTTCAATTACTGGCACGAGAAGCATATAGTGCAATCTTAAGGCAAACAACTCTCACATAAAATTTCCTTCTCCATTAATGGATATTAGGGGTTCTTATGGAAGTGATGAAGGTGGAGATGATATTTAAAAAAATCTAGAGGAAATAAGGGAGGAAGAATGCATACATTAGAAACCATGGGTCATGTTATGAAAATGAATACTAACACCACTAAAGATGAATCAACATCACCTTCCACTATGCTTCCTAAAATTGAGATTAAGGCTAACTCCAACGAATGATGCATTAAAATAGTCAAAGGAATAAACACTAAAGTGTAGGAAGAGAAAGATGCATAATGAATGGTGGATAAGCATGTGGAGGAAACTCAACAATTGTAATTTGTCAATATGCAATAGAAATAAGTTGGAACTAGAAATATATCTGATGTATAAGAAACAAAGAGCGAAAGAATATCTCCATTAAATAAACTAATGTTAAGGTTTTTGATGATAAGGAAAATTTTATAAAATAGTTGCAAGGATTGAACAAGTTTCTATAATCTAGAATGAAAGCGTCTAGTGTGGTTAACCTTAGTTTAGTGTTTAACTTGGTGTTGAAGCAATGGAATGAGAAAATTGGGAGTTTAAATTTTAAGTTGTGAAATATATTGATGTTATAAAAAGTTCTTTACCCATATGCTAGAATTAATAATAGGGCCAACATCTAAAACTCCATTATTATTGCCCATTATGAAAGTTTTCGAAGAGGAGAATAGGAAAATAAATGTATCAAAAACACTCATAATCATGATATGATAGAATGATCAAAACTTGCGTGAAAAATAAAAACTTTTGTTAAAGCCCACAAAAAATACAGGATCTAACGATACTACCAAGAGACATTCCATAAATGTAGTGAAGAGGATGCTAAGTTCAATAAAGAAGAAGATACCACTATCAAACATTTACAAGATAACCTTTGATGGGACTAAAATGGACCTTGACAAAGAGTTGAGGAGGCAACACTAGACCAAATATAAAATATGATAAAAAATGGTGCATTAGAGTGGCTATAGAAAAGGATAAACTCTGAACTAGTATAAAATCTATAAGGAAAAATGAAATTAATGTTCAAGGACGATTAATGGAAATTATAACCAAAAAAACCTTTGATGGGACTAAAATGGACCTTGACAAAGAGTTGAGGAGGCAACACTAGACCAAACATAAAATATGATAAAAAATGGTGCATTAGAGTGGCTATAGAAAAGGATAGACTCTGAACTAGTATAAAATCTATAAGGAAAAATGAAATTAATATTCAAGGACGATTAATGGAGATTATAACCAAAAAAAATAGAATTGTTGTGGGTGCCCGCAATAATAAAATCATAGATACAATGACACAACTCCCATAGTGCCACTCATTGCAATAACATCCTCAATTGAAATCCATGGGCACCAACTCATTATTTAAAAAAATCATGTTTTCCTTTTACATTGACAATTATGTTGCTTACCTAAAGTTACCTCCAAGTTGTGCAAGATAATATTCCCAACAACAAACATCGAATATTTTTATTATAGAAGCAACACATTTTCATTGGGGATTAAGTATGAGAAGTATACATGAATTTGAACACACGTTTCCATCATTAATTTTTGTTTGTAACATTATCTTAATTACTCCTTTGATTTTAGGTCTTCTCTTCAATATGTCATAATACTTTGCTTTTAAGCATTTGATGTGATAATACTTTTCTTTTAAGGAGATTTCGTCATATCTTGTATTAACAAGTTTTGGTGCAATGAAATTTTATAATGTTGTTGTTTTTCAATAAATCCTTCCTTCATGGATATCTCAAGTTTCCATGTTCCCCGAGTTAATTTGAGTTTATATGTTGGATTGTTATAGTTTTTTCATCTCATTTCCTCTAATCCTTTAAATTCTCATGATGTGTGGCATGACAATAGTGTGCAGGTTTCATTCTTCATTTTGTACAGAAGTACCTTGTGAGATGGTTTATGGGAGAATTATAACACTAGCTTAGCTTCCTTTCAAATATATTATGAGGAAGCTTTTATTATAGTCTAGTCTCAAAATTTTCCAATACCTTTATTAAAAATATCTTAAGAAAGTAGATAACAATAGTGTGTGCACTATAGCTTTTTCAAGAATTATTTTACTTTGATTCTTTCACTTCGTATTCATTAGTCTTTTTTCTTTATAAACTGGTTTTAACATCATCAAATAATTGCATTAATATCCATAATTTTATGGAGCTCATATAATTTTTTTATAAGAAAAAATATTTTTATATTCAAGACATAATATATAGCACATTATTCATGTTTCAAAGCATATAATATAATGAAAAGTTGTTTACCAATAATCTCTTAAGTTCAAAAAAAAATTCCACTATCTATATGCCTGCCATTTTTCATTCTACACTTCATAAACTACTAATCACATTCAATTCTTTTGTCATAGTTAAAATATTCTTTAAAAATTATAGAAAGATCAAAGGTACCAAAAATAAATAAGATTTATTCATTTATGAAAAGGCTTTTAAAAACCTTTGGTTATCCAAATACTTGTCTAGTCACACATGAAGTCTATTTTTAATTAAGTCCCCATCAAGAGAGGCAGTAGGAGTGGGGGTCGGAGTGATCACTCATCCTCAAGAATAACAATAATATAAATTCACTCTGGGATTTTGAAAGGTGACCAATAATGTCGTCGAAGCCTATTCTCTATACCAAGGAATAAAATAAGATGTGAAAATGAATATCCACAAAATCATAGTAATTAGAGATTCCCTCCTCATCTTATCAAGGATCATAAGTAAAACTCTTCCACAAGATCTAAATATCACTCAGATAATTAAATGAACTCTTTATCTTCTAAACCTCATTCCTATAACTCAAGTCCATCATGTATTGAGGGAAAGAAACTCAAATGAATATGAGATGGCTAACAAAGTAATATTCTCCCCAAACGAGACCTAGATTGGTAAGGTAAACTAAAAAAATATCCCCTTTCCTAACTCTCCTCATGAACAACATAAAAAAAATTAATTTGGGAGGAAATCTACTCCATGCGACCTTTCAGTCAACATTGATAGTACATGTTCCTTCAACACCAGTCTATTCCCATAAGTTACAAAAGAATATACATAAGACACCCCCTAATCACGCATAGGGATGTTTCCAGAATTCTCATCCCCCTGCTCTATAGTTTGATGAGATCCCATTCTAAGTTGGTGAAGAAGCACAAATTGATTGCACTATGGAGGAAGTTTGTGTACCTCTAGGTGAGGATTGATGACACTTGTGAGAGGAGAATTGTTCATATCATAATTTCTCCTATTGAGTGTAGTACAAGGGAAATTAATGTCATTTCATGGAGGTTGGGAGTGGTGAGATCCTATTGGTTGCCTAACTTGGTATATAAATCATTTAAATCTATCTTCTCTGAGAGGTTTTCTATCTTGGATCTTCAACCATTCATCAAGTGCAAGCTTACCAATGGTATTTCTTTGGACCCTATGTTCTTTATTTTCTTTGATTGGCATCCCTTGTTTACTGTTAAGATCATCTTGTTAGCTCCCATGTCCTGGTCTTCTTGTTGCTCTCGGTCTTTCATATCACCTCAGAATTATTTTCTCATGGCCATATATTTCACTTTCGTGTTTGTTGTGCCCTTTCCCATTGAATATTTTGGAATTGGTGATTTCATGGATTTTTTGAATTCCCTAGTTATGTTTTTTGTCTTCTCCTAGATGGATAAGGGTCTTCGATTGTCTCTTGAATGAATTTCAAAATTATATCATATCAGGATAACCTCCTAGTTGAGAAGGCCTTGGATTTTGGGTTTTGTATGACCTTTGCATGTTGCATCCACGTTACAAAGATTATGAAGGTGAACAAGACACACATGGATATTTTAAAGGAAGACTAGACAAGTATGAGGACTATTCATTAGAAGAACCTCCCTTACTCTACAATAATTCAAATAAAAAAAAAATCCACATTTTTGAAAATTCAGGGGAATGCTATTTTTTGTCTCTCAAAAGAGGTGAATAGGTAAATGGATCAACCCCAACAGGGAACTATTAAAGAAGACAATGCCTCTAAAGGCTATCAATTTCACAAAGAGGTTCAGGGATGAAACATAATTTTTATTTTTTTATCGCCTACTTCTGGTGATGCTACAAGCATTGTAGTGGGATAATTAGAATTGCATGTATAAAAATGAAGAATCTAGGAAATATATGAATCTAGAAACATAAATCCTAGATTCTCCCCTATCAATGTCAACATGTACTTATTGATATTTTTTCCTTGATTGTTTTAATATAATATATATCCATGATTCTTGTTTAAAAGAAATTAAGTCCCTGTTGAGAATTTCTTCCAATAGTAGAAACCTAAGATCCTATAGTAGATGTTGTTTTGATATTGTATCAGTGGCAACATAGTGTTCTCTATATATTTGAGCAATAATGATAATTTCAAACTATGATTTAGTCTCTTTTAAGTGTATGCCTAGAAGTTGAAAAGTAATATATTGAATCTAATTCACCCACTTAATCATGAGCTTTGAATGAGCATATATTTGCAACTCATTGAGACATTTTTCACTTGTTAATATCATAAATGACACATCATCCATAAGCTTAGCATAATTCTAGATACAATCCCCAAACATTCCTTAAACTTATAGTAGTGCAAATCCTCTAGAAATAAAAGTCCCCCAAGACTATTTTATCGTTATTCCTTGTTAATCCCTATCAAATAAACCTTAAAGTAATCACTGATTCAACCTAAAAGATTCCTAATTATCAAGTAATTTGACTTTTACAATCCCATTTAGAACTTGAAATATAATGAGCACATGATCAAACTTGAAATGAGAAAGGATCACTCAATTTTTAAGAAAAAGTGGGCTATAAGGTGGTCATATGCCCCAGAGTACGAGTACTTGAATGGATCTAAGCTACTAAAGCTCCTCCTTTTGGAGGCTGATTTGTAAGCAATGTCCTATATTATCCTTAGACTAGACATTTCGAAGACTAACATAGTTACCGATCAAACAGGGAAGTGAACTGGTACTCGTTTTTTTGAGGTAGCAAAAAATCACCCGATTTTGAAAAGTGGTGATGCCAGAATAAACTTTTTTTTTTAGCACATTTTTGGCACTTTAAATTTTCTTATGTATCAAGTTTGAACATTTTTTTTCGATGTTTGTGATTTCCATGCTAATTTTGAAAAGTGTTGATGGAGCATCAACCCCTTTTTTTTAAAGCGTTGATTTTTGACACTTCAATTCTTCCTTTTTTTTTTTTTTTTTTTATTTATGTAGCAAGTATGAACACCTTTTTTAAATGTTAGTGATTTTCATCATGATTTTGAAAAGGGTTGATGCAACATCAACCCTTTTTGTTTAGAGGGCTTATTTTTACACTTTTTTCTAATGTATTAAGTGTGAATATTTTTCTTTTTTAATTTGTGATTTTTATGTTCATAATAAAACATAAAAAATAAATAAATAACATGACCAAAAAAACTCAAATAATAAAACAATATATTAGAAAAATCTAAAAAAAACCCATAAAAAGGTAAAAATAAAACAAAATTAAATTGTAAAAATATAAAAAATTTAAACAAAAAGTAAAATATATAAAAAAAAAAAAATATTTCAAAAGAAAGACAAAATTTAAAGAGAATTTTTGAATATTAATAAATAAATAAAATACATCCATAACAATCTTTTTAAGTTAAAAAAATAAAATACAACCACATAATAATAATAATAATAATAATAATAATAAACCTTAAAAAAATTAAAAAAAAAAGTCGAAAAAAAAGTCATATTTAAATTAAAAAAATAAAATTCATAAAAATTATTAAATTAAAAAAAAATAAAAATAAATGAAAGATTAAAAATACAAAATTAAAAATATAATTAAAAGAATAAAAATACTTAAATTAAAAAACAAATCAAAACCAAACAATTAAAAAAATAAAAAAATAAAAGTAAAAAAAAAATAAAAATTAAAATTAAACAAAAAGATGAAAAATTAAAATTAAAAAACAAAAGTTATAAAAAAAATTAAAAAAATTTAATTAAAAAAAATTCCATGCAGCCCCTAGCAGGGTTGGTCGCGGGTGCATGCAGGGAGGCGGTTGTGCGTAGCTCGCCTCCCCGCTAGTGCTTGCAGCCAACCCCACCTAAGGGTTGGAAGGGAAATTCCGTGAAGTCTGCCTCCCTGCCCAGGGGTGCATGAATTTTTTTATTTAAGTAATTTATTGTTTTATTTTTATTTTGGATTTTTTAAATTGTTTTTTTATTTTAATTTTTAATTGTTTTGTTTATATATATATATATATATATATATTTCAATATAATTTTTTTGTTACTTTTTTTTATTTATTTAAAAAAATCATCTGTATTTAAAAAAAGTTATCTAAAAAAATAACTTTTTATTTAAAAATATATATATTTAAAAAAACTGTTTTTATTCTTATTTTGTTATTTTATTTTATTTGGTTAGATTATGTTTATTTTTTTTTATTTTATTTTTTATTTTGTGTCTAATTGTTTATATTTATAAGTTAATTTTATGTTATTTTTTATAACTTTTTAAGTTTTTTTTTTAATGGTTTATTTCGTGTTATTATTTAATATATATATGTTTTTCTTTTTCTTTTTTCTTTTTTTCCTATCTTTGAATTTTTGTGGTTTTGTATTATTTTCTTTTTTTTTTTTTGGTTTTTTTTCGCTGAATATTTGAATTTTTGTTTTCTTTTTTTCTTGTTTTTTTGTGTTTTTTTTTTATTGTTTTTAATTTTTTTCAATATTTAAAATTACTTTCTTTTTATTATTTTCTTTTGTTTTTTATTTTTAACAATATTAAAAAATAAATCTTTTATATTATTTTTTGTGTTTTTCTTTTTTTATTATTTTTTTTTCAATATCTGAATTTTTGTTTTCTTTTGTATTTTTCATTTTTATTTTTTTAAACATTTACTTTTTATTTTGGTTTTTATTTTTATTTTTTTCTTAGGGTCTGTGTCATTGCTCGTCTAACAACTCAATCCCATTATGGGCAATTTGAGAGTTGATTTTAAAATTTTCATTATAATGAATAAAGTCTGCCCCCACAATGTATCAATTTCATGGTTGGTCTTTAAGTTTTTATTACAACAGGTCGAGTTCACCTACACCGCATGTCAATTTGATGGTTGATTTATAAACTTTTGTTGCAATGTATCGAGTTGTCTTAGGCTAAGATTTTAAAATCGCTATATATTTCGCAATTAAGAAATAAATTACTCTTGAGTGTTCATTTTTAAAGGTTTTGTCATAAAAAATTTTCATAATGTCATCCTTGAAGTGTTTTGAAAACTTGAGTTTTTTTGTAGTCATAATATTTGGTTTTAATTACATGGTTGAAAAATTGTCAAGATTTTAATGTTTTTCTAAGTCACGATATTTTATCTTTAATACTATGGTAAAAAACAATTACAATTTCAAGGTTTTTTAGACTCAAGATATTTTATCTTTAACAACATGGATGGAAATAGTTGGAATTATCAAGATTCGAGACATGATATTTTATCTTTAACATCATGTCGAGAATTGTTGGAATTTTACATTTTTTCAAAATCCATATATTTTCTCTTTAACTCCATTGCTAAAAAATGCCAAAATTATAACCTGATTTTTATTTTTTTTATTCCAAAACAAACAATTTTTTTTAAGGGTGTTTTTTCATCCATTTAAAAAAAATAAATTGTTTTTACTTCCATTTAATTTTTTTTTTTGAAAATTTACCCTTAAAAAAATCATCATTTTGGAATAAACCATTTTCATTTTTGGATTATTTTTTCATGATTTTTTGAGGTTTTTGGGCTCGAGTACCTATTTTGAGGTAATAGTTCCTGTTTCATCCATAACTATGTTGACTATAAGTCTTGTTCATCTCCAACCATACTTAGTTAGTAAAATATAAATTAGGGTCAAATGTAAAAAGATATTTTCATATATTTTACATACAATACAATAATTATGCCCGTATGCTGGTCTCTTCTAAGGTAGTTCCCATGTCATAACTCTATTACTCAAACCTAACCACATATGTCTAATATATTTTTGGGAGCTCTTATCCTCTAAAATTTATACCACCGCCACTTTGATTCCTATATACCTTTCCTTGAAATGCAAAGGAATATAACCCAATCAAGTTGTATATTTCCCCAACCTTATTCATTAACTAACCCAAATAGTACACTTAGTCTTTATTACGAAAATATCAATTTTTCAACTCCTTCAAATATGAAATCCATAAATTAAAACAAGGGAAGTTGCGAGGCAGCAAGTCCCTGCATTGAGTGGGGTAGAATGCTTTTTTGCGCCGGCATGACCAAGACAGTAAGAGAAGTGGCTACTGAAGCAGCGTTCCCCACATAGACCTCGAGATTTCGGAAGCAACATTCTTCTCATGGCCCTTGAAGCTGAGTGGATATGGTGGATGGACTCAAATGTTGTGATCACAGACATGGAATTTGAGCACCCATTGGAGAAGTACAAGGATTTCAATTTCATAGTCCATGGATGGGAGGAAAATGTTTATAAGAAAAGGAGCTGGTTGGGAATCAATGCGGGGGTTTTTCTTATGAGAAACTATGAATGGTCCATGGATTTCATGGAGAGGGGGGCTGTGATGGGGCATCAGAGTCCTCTGTATGAGTCCTTTGCTAAGATTTTAACTGATGTGCTGCCTGATAGAGCCCTAACTGATTCTGATGACCAGTCTGCTCTTGTTTATCTTATGATCAAAGAGAAGAAGAAATGGACCAACAAGATTTATATTGAGAATGACTATTTTTTTCAGTATTATTGGTTGGACATTGATGGGAATTTTGAGAATGTAAGTATCCTTGTCAAAATGGCATCCACCTCCTCGTAGCTCTCTTTGTTTGCCAGCTTCTTGAGGATCAGGTACTTTTAGTGCAAGGAGAATCCAAAGGAAGATCTAGACTTTTGAGTAGTTCCAGGGATTTTTTACTACCTACATGTTTTTCATCCACTAGCCGCTCAGAAAACTGGGTTTCCAACTGGTTTGATGGCTAGGGCTAATGAACCGGCCGATTTGACTGGTTTCTGGTTCAAAACGGCCAGTTTTGAAAACTATGCTTGGAATGGCAAATATATGATTAGGATTTCACCAAGCTCTCCTCCCAGGGAGTGAATGATGTGAGATGAAGTTTTGAGAAATGGTTTGCAAATTTTCAATTAGCATAAAATTGAAATCAAATGCTAACTGAGAATGCATATAATACAAGTCACCAAATAAAGATAAAATCTCTTCAGCTCTTCCAATTCCTTCTCAAACTGAACTCTGATTCGTGTATTCTATCATAAATAGAAAGAAATGTATGTAGTGAGCTTAAAATGATGCTCCAAGTTCATATACATACTTAGGTAGCTTCCAATAACCTAACATCAGGATCTAGGTAAACTAATAAATATTGGCTGAACAAATCTAGCAATAGCAGAAAGCAAACTTACCAAATCTTGCACAACAAATTTAGAAAATTTAGAATAGAGAAGTTATATGGAAATATTCTGGAAGTACCTCTTCTTCATGAGGCTTTCTAATTCGCTCCTGTTCCTTCGGTATCCTCAACATCTCATGGTATAGAGGGTCGGGAACATTTGTTTGCAAAGAACTTGATGGTGCAGATATGTGAATTTGTGCACTATTAGATGCTACAAATTGTGAAACCTAAAATGGTTCATTCCCTCTAGTTAAGCCATTCAAAAACATGGATGTCTCGGTGGTGGCACTCAATCTCTCAGACATATCTATCATTTGAGGAGGCTGAGATGATTAAACATCTATGTGCTAACAGTGTGGGTCCCTCTCAACATACAGTAATTAGGTGCTAAATAACCGTTGGTTTTATCCCAAATTTATTAAACATCTATGTGCTGAGAGTGTGTGTCCCTCTCCACATCTAGTAATTAGGTGCTAAATAACCAGAAATCAAAATATATAAAAGACATCAATTATTAATCATCACTGGGCCAGAATCATCACTGAGCAGGGCTGAAACGATGAATGGCATAGACTAGTGATATTGCTGAAACCTTCTCGAAGATGGTTCAACACAATCTATCTTGGAGTAGGTATTTATTAAGAATCTGATTGAAATATTCAAACAGGGAATCACCATGCAAATATTTCATCAAAATAAGCCCCTGAATATAAAGCTTACTGCACCATGTAGAGCCCCTGAATATGAAGATGACAGTTAGACTTCTAAACTCTGGTTTCCCCATAAAAGAAACTTAACGTCTTCCTAGGAAATTGGTTGTAATGGACTGTAATGAGATACTTCATCCTCTTAGTAACTAAATTTGCAAGAGGCTAAAATATATCAAATATATTGAAAGAAATTAGGTTTCTTAATGAATTAAGAAACATCAGTAATTGATCATTTATCTAAATGCTATACTAAGGTTCAAATAAAATTTAATATTATAGAAAATACCAACTTTTTCTAGTCACAAATTTAATAAGAATGCAATTTTTGGATCAATAGGAACTTTGATTTCTTATATCACCAGATTCTGACAATGGAAGATAAGATCGCTACAAAATTAGACAGAACTGACCCAAACTTTGAGTTATGCTAAACTTTTGCCCCAAGCTATATTGAGATGCTAATTAAAGTTTTGGATCAATAGGATCTTCGATTCTTATATCACCTAATTCCGAAAATGGAAGATAAGATTGCTACAAAATTAAATGGAACCGACTCAAAGTATCACCAAATAGGTTGGAACCACCATGAACCATGAATGATTCTTTCCCTACAAATACTGGGCAAGTGAGTCTACATGGTGGATAGTGTTTTCCATAGTGGACATCTAAGAAGAAAATTAACAAGTTGTAATATGAAATATACATATAACAGGTCAAAACAAAATATGATACTGTTGAATATACATAAAGATTAAGAAGAAAATTAACAAGTTATAATATGAAATATACGTATAACAAGTCAAAATATGATATTGTTGAATGTACATAAAGATTAAAGGGAGATCAGCCATTGATCATTTAATGAGATGCCATACACACAAGTCCATATTCCTGAATTTTAAACCATCACATACATCAAGAAGAGAGTTCATGGCCTGCTGGGATAAATCTCCAAACTGATAACCAATAACTATTGCAATAGGCACCCAAATATTGTAATAATAGGAGATTTGGCTATTGCTGGGTTGGAAATTGCGTACAAAATGGAAAATATCCTACACAACTCGAAATTAATGTCAATTACCTGGTATCATTGTCTCTCCATGAAATTATGAGGTCGAATCAAATCCATAAACAAAATAGTGCTAAAAAATTCAACAAAAATAGAGGGACAACTTATAAACCCATTCCCTGAGTTCAGCCTATCAATGTAATCATCAAATTGATGCCATGTGCATAGATGATGTTACCCATATTGACCTAAATTAGCAAAACCCATTCGAATATGATATTGTACTCTAGAAAAAACAACAACCAGGACCACACATGGTAACAAGCAAAGTAAGCAAGAGTAACTGTAAGTTGAAAGTAATTGTTTGCAACTAGAGAATATAGATAATTGTCATAATGAAGTTTTAACAGTTATCTTCAAGTTCGACAGCAATGAAAATTCTACCGTATGACCAAACAGTTTAGAGCTAAAATAGTTGATGAGTGTCGTAAATAGATGATTCAAAAGACCTCAACAACTGCACGTCAGTAAACTGTCTACTTCCCTGGTGCACCATACCATGTTGATCATGAGAATCATTTTGTGTTTCTGAGGACCTGCGCATCAAATTTATGGTGCCTTGGATATCTTGTGAGCTTGCAGCCTGAGACACCCTGAAATTGCTCCCCTGCAACAAGCCAAATACATGTCCTCCAAAGTTTCCAATGCCACCTGCATTGGAACATTTGTTTGCACAGACCTTGATGGTGCAGATATGTGAATTTGTGCATTATTAGATGCTACAAATTGTGAAACCTGAAATGGTTCATTCCCTCTAGTTAAGCCATACCGTTGTCATTACATTTGTGACAGAAAGCAGAATTCAACAGCTCACCAGTTTTCAATCATGGTCGTTCGAAGTCCATACCCCACTGAGCATGAAGACCACCAGAAGCAAGGCCATGCCTTAAGAAGAAGCCATAAGCAAGCCCCATGAAGATTGAACCAAGCCATTAGATATGAGAATGTTAAAAAAATAATAATAAAGTGAATTAAATTAAATTAAAAAGAGACGTTGCCACGCCAAGAGCATGCTTCCTAGGTGTCAGAGGTATGGAGATCAAGTGTTGCTTGTCTTATCTTGAATGCATGCCTCACTTCCAATTTCTTCTCTTGCATAGATTTCATTGGTGCCTGAGCCTAGATGGGTTGCTATTTCTGTTGCTGTTACCATTTCCATTGCCAAAGCCACCACCACTGCCTCCATCTTTTTCATTGACAGTATAAACTATCAGCCCAATGTCCCTGTAGACATTACTACACAACTCTGCTAATTCCCCTCGACCACAACGCTATGATTCCCCCTTCTACCCCATTCTCTCCGCTCCCTCCTCCTGCTATAGTGAAGGCGCTTGCCTTTGTTTATAATCCCGCACCTTCCTCCCACAAGAGCTCCAACCATATTTATGTACCAATTATTGCATCTGTAGGAGGAGCGCTACTTCTTGGACTAGGGCTTTTGGGAGCCATTTGCTTTTCAAGAAAAAGGTGAAGCAAACCAGAGACAATAAAGCCAGATGCAGGCGATGTGGAGGGTTTCGAGATCGAATCGAGCCTTCTTTCGAACATGTCAGAATTGCTGGAATTGGACAAATTGATAGGCTTTTCCTTCAAAGAACTTTAGGAGGCCACTAACAATTTCAACGGGGCACACAGAATCAAGAATTCCATCTTCCACGCGATTTTGCGTGGAAACAAAGTGGCGATCAAACAAATGAGAGGCAGGTATCAAAGGAGATCAACGCCCTTCACAGATTCCACCACGTAAGTCTCGTCACTCTACTCAGCATCGACTTGTACCTTGTCTTCGAGTACACCGAAAATGGGTCCCTTAGTGACTATATCCATAGTGCATGGTCACATCTAGGGGGTTCGAACCTGTCATGGAACCAGAGGCTGCAGATCGCTCTGGACATCACAGAGGGGTTGGAGTATCTGCATCAACTCCCACCTGTGTTCACAAGGACCTTAATAGCCACAATATTTTTCTGGACAAGAATTTTCGAGCAAAGATCACCAATTTCAGTTTGGCCAAATGTGAAGTAGATGCAGGTTCTTGCCCAGAGAAGTGGTTCCAAGTTGAAGGCAAAAGGTGAAAGGCTCCTGGGTAAAGGCTTATTCCTTCCTTCTCCTTCCTTCTCCTTCCTTCTCCTTCAGAGCCAACCCTGTACTAGTCAATGACACAATTAGATGAACCCTAGAATATTCCAGGGCTACAGGCTGGATAATACAACAATACTGTAAAAGCATTCAGCAGTTGAGCAGGGTTGCATTCAACAGTTGAGCAGGGTCAATCACAGAGCGCTGGCGATGGGTAGAAGCAGGAGGTAACTTCTGTATTTTTTCTTCATGATTCATTTTCCTTTCTTCATGAATCATTCCCCTTGTATGGCAAGTTTCCAGTGTTTCCAGTCCTGCAATAAGATTTGGAATAAGATTACACCTAGTCACATGCAAACATAAGAGATGGCACCTAGAAGTTGTGGCAGGCAGGAGTGGCAGGCGTACACGCGGTGATAAGTAGTGGTGGCAAACGTACCATGGTGTACAAGTAGGGCTGATGCTTCCTCTATTATACCATGCAATCCATGGAAATCCAAAATACCGGAGCTAACACTTAGTGTCGTCAACTAATGCCAGCATTAGATTAGGTAGTATTTTTACCAGTTTCAAAATATCAAGAAAACACAAAATTATAACATATGCTTTAGCTTCGGATTAGCTTTGGTCCTCAAGAAGAGGCCAAATAACATGATTTATCAATATGTGTCTACAAAACTTGGTTTATAGTTGATAAGCGAGGAGTAAAAGCAGCACTAATAATGCTAAAGTGTTCATTTCCGATTACTATAGTCCATGCCTAGATGGAAGGGACTAAAAAATGTATGCAAATCTCAATGCACGAGTCGATAGTCATCCTTAATGCCACATAGCTATATAATTCCTACTATTATTTTGTTTTAAATAAATATATTGTAAACATGCAAACATTGAATCATCTCTTCTAGAAGAAAGATACATAACCTTCCCACATTCTACTATTGTGTCAACTTCAATAGAAATAAGCCTTCCATTACCAACCTTATAGGCTAAAAAATGAACAATAATGGGAAAGGTTAAAAACATGAATTTTTAATTATTAAAGACAATTCTAATAATCGTGCTATCATTACTAACCAAATCCAAGAGTGTTTCTAAAATGAGGTATTTTTACACAAAATATGTTTTCCAAAGACTTTCTATATTAATAGGATTCCACAACTTTTAAAAACTAGAGAATTTCCAAATAAATAACATGTTTGGGGTCCAATCCCCTTCATTATTTGGCTCAACAAGGGTTTTCCATTTAATAAGATGATAACCTCCGGGAATCAAGTTTTGTTTTAGAAATACAGCCTACAATAACAAACTTTAAATTTCAAATTAAAGGAAAACACTCGTTAATTTTAAATTTCAAATTAAAGGAAAACACTCGTTAATGTTTAGTAAGTAGATATTTTATATTTATTTATTTATTTAAAAACAAGTGTTATTAAATGTTGTTTAGTTTAAGTATAGTTAATTTGAAGTAAAAAATAAGAAATAACTAAAATTATATATATCTCATTTTGCAACACTAAGATAGTTGTATTTAGGCAAAAAAATGTAATAACTTTTGATGCATTTATTATTTATTATCTGTGTTTTTCTAATAAAAAATTTCCCAAACATCTTACCATTGAATGTTGTGTTCAACACTCCCTATCAACCACGTCTTCAAATAATAAGAAGAAAATCCTACTCTAATACAGAAAATTGTGTTTCCATTTCTAAGAAAAGCACATACCAACTATCTACAACTAGTTCACTAGCTCACTATTTTATATAATAGAGATATTGCTTAAGCTATGCTTACTGATGAGGTATTTATTAATACAAAGGAAAATTTGATGCATGATTTAGTAATGTGGCTCCTTCCACCATGATTGAGACGGTGAAAGTTAAGGATGCAGACCATGAGGTGATACTTTGGCGAAGTTGTCCATTGTAATAATTTCAAAACATGTGTCATTTCTTTCAAAAATTTGTATTAAGAAATATTTTTATAATTTAAGTAGGTGAACTCTTTGACTATAATAGTTTATTAAAAAAAATTATATATGTGAGAGAGAGAGGTAATTTCACATTAAAAATTAGATAATAATAATGATGCTCAAATCTCATGAATAGAGAGAACATCAAAATGAAGTTAATATGCAAATTAAATATATTGGAACAACAAATTAAACATTTAACTTTTCTCTAATGCTAATGAAACGCACACATATTGGAACAACAAACTTAAAATTTAACTTTGTTCTAATGTTAAAACTACCACTGTATTGGAATATATAAGTTTATAGTTAATTCCTTTTTCTTGTTACTTGTACATTTCCACTAGTAAAATGATAGCTTACCTTTTTTGTTTTATTTTTTTATGAAGATACTATTTTTGACAGATTGTATTATAAAAGATCCCTACAACGATAAAAATTTAAATTAATATTATCTACTTTCATCATGATCCAAAACCACATTTACGATACTTTTAAAAATGGCTAAATAGAGTCTACCTTCATTTCAATATTTATATTTGGTAGTATCATCTCATGGAAATTTTAACTTCCAAGTTGTCTTTATTGTAAGAACATTGAAAATTTTGTTGGGTTTTAACCAAGATGGAAAATTCAAGGAACATGGTAACGAGTGTCTACTTTCATCTTGATCTTTATATTTGGTACTATCATCTTATGGAAATTTTAAATTTGAAGTTGTATTCATTGTAAGAACATTTAAAAAAATGGTTTTAATGAGATGGAAAATTCAAGGAAAATGTAAATGCATGCATAAATTATAGGGGACCTCTAGTCATGGAGATGACCAAGAAAGACTAAATATAAAAATATATTAAAAATTATTTTTTTATGAAAGATATTAATGGTTTGGATTTTTTTTCAAAGAATATTAATGATTTGAATTTACGCTTACCTATTTATGCAATAATAGTTTGAAAAATGGACATGGTGACTATGGCTCACCATGCCACCGATGTTAATTATGGTTGAATTTGATGTTCATGTTGATTATGACATACATGTTAACTATGGTTGACTTTAATTTTGACGTTTTTAAATAATGAATCCATACAGGTGAGGATAGTTTTAGGTAGAGGAGGAATGACCTGTTGTAGAGTTTTATGAACCCTATTTTTAGGTAGAGGAGGAATGACTTGTTGTAGAGTTTTATGAACCCAACATTTCGGACTACCAAGTGAGTCCATCATCAGGGGAGAATGCGTCAATAGATATTCTTAAAATCATAATGATGTATCCAAGAGCTAAAATTAGGGTTTAGCTCTGGATAATCTTAATTTCTCGAATTCTGATGCGTTGTCCATCATATCCCTTCCATGGTAGGATTTGATGTTTTTAAATAATGAATCCATACAGGTGAGGATAGTTTTAGGTAGAGGAGGAATGACCTGTTGTAGAGTTTTATGAACCCTATTTTTAGGTAGAGGAATGACCTGTTGTAGAGTTTTATGAACCCAACGTTTCGGACTACCAAGTGAGTCCATCATCAGGGGAGAATGCATCAATAGATATTCATTAACGTTGATGTTGACATTTTTATTTGCCATATTACGATGATTTTTTCTTTACTGTATTGTGACATTGAATTTTTCATCACAATGCCACATGGATTTTTTACTCATCATATACGATGTTAATTTTTGTTCATCACATTGTGACGCTAAATTTTGTTCATTAATTTATAACATTGCTTTTTGTTTGATACATTGCGACATTGATATTTATTTGTCACATTATAATGCTAATTCTTGAACATGGTTGTCTATGGTCCACTGTGGTTGACTATGGGTGGCTATTGCTAACTGTAGTTGTCAATGTTTAACTATAAATGAATGTAGTTGGCCATTATCACTATGGTTAACCATAGTTGAGTTAGTTTGACCAAGGTTGAATATGGTTGCACTATTGAATTTTTTAATAAAAGTATTATTATTATTAAACTTTTTAAAACCTTGATGATAGTTGACTAACTATGGTTAACCATGATTTACTATAGTTGAATAAGGTTGGCTAAAGTTGGAAATGAGTATGTTGGGCATAATTTCTATGGTTAACTATAGGCATTTTGAAGATGATTCCAATTGTTAATTAGGGCTAAACATGATGTCCTTGTTGATGATGGTTGACCAAATCAATCATGATTGACATTGTTGAGTATGGATGAACATCGTTGACCATGGTTATCAAAATTTAACTATACATGAATATGATTGACCATGCTCATTATGGTTGGCCATGTTAACTATAAATGATCATGGTGAACACAATTAACAATAGTTAACCTACTTTAACCATGGTTAAATATGGTTGCATTGTTAAAAAATGTTTTAAAAGTATTATTATTATGATTAAACCTTAACTATCAACGTATAACTTAATATATCAATGTGTAGATTAATATATTATTAACATGTTTTTATGTGTAGACAAATGTATTATTAATCTATTAATGTATATATTAATGCTATTAATAAATAAATACTACATCTTAATATTAATATTAATAACATTATTAATACGTATATTACTATTATTAACCTTAATATTAATATTAAAGTAAAATATTGATATTGCTGTTAATATTAATGTTATTATCCTTAATATTAATATATATTTTTGTAAGCTTGGTAGGACTACATCTTCATAATTTCCAACTTCTCACTTCAATCAGGGGGATAACACAAGATTTGAACCCAAGAATTTCGGTTCATTTCCACAACCATTGCCAATTGAGCTACCCCAGACAAACATCCTTAATACTAGGACAATATATTATTAATATTATTAATGTTATTAATCTTAATATTAATATCAATATTAATATCAATGTTAATGGCATCAAACTTAATAATATCAAGCTAAGATATCTTTAAATCAAAATGAATTACATGTTTAACATTAAGTGCTCTTTGTAGACCAAGGCGAATATAATATATTTTTGAATGGTTTGAAATGCAAGGATTGTAGCCAACTATTCTCTTCAAGAATTATAAAAATCATATGATTTTAATCCCATTTCTTAAATTCATAAAAATATAAAATAATAGTTTCATAATTATATGATTTGTATTGTTTTATTCAATTTAACAAACATCGGGTTGCTTACATATGGATTTAATATTCATAAACAATGTATCGTTACACGTAAAACCATATAATTATTAAATCTTATTTTCAAATACATTATTATATATAAATGTTTGCATTTTATTTTATATTCATTTAAAAAAACAACCTTAATAAATGTCTATATTCATGTACTAAAAATAATAGTAATTAAAATAATGAATGAAGGAATGATATTTTAATGTCCATGAGATTAAAATAATCTAAGGGACCACTAGCTTCCCTGCTTTTTATCTTTTTCAATTCAATATTTTTCTTATTCAAATTGATGATCATGAGTTGGTCCATCCTTTTAACAATCCCCTTATTGAAAAGACAATGCCAAAGGACCGATGCTAACACATTTCCATAACTATTCTTGATGTCTCTAAAAGAATCACATTCCAAAATGATCTTATTTTCCCAATTCCGCTCCCTCATAAGTGAAAAAAGTACACACCTGTTCTTCCCAAGCTTCTTTAGGTATTTTCCACCATCCTGTTTCACACCAAAGTTGGTGCGAGTTAGTTTTTAATCTGAGCAATAAGAATCCTTTCTCTCCACAAAATGCTAGCTCCAATGTACTCTTTTTGTTAGAGATAACAAGTGGGGTTGAAATCCTTAACATAGTACTTCTTCTTTCCACCCAAGTCTTTCCCCATATACGCTTACAAAACTTCTCGATAAACAAATTATTTAACTCCTTGCTATTTGTGGGGCAGAAATTGAGGTAGATATTCCATTTTTCCATCCATTTGTTATTTTATCTCATCCATGTTTTCTATCTTTCACGCATGCCATCATTGAACATAAATTTATCCCATTTACCTACTCCCATTTGCTTAATTCCTTTTAGATACCTTATGACGCACCATAGTAATCACTTCGATGGGATTTGCTCTTGTTTCTGTAATGACCCTCCTCCCACATCTACCCAAGTAACCACCAAGCCAGGGTAAAAATGTGACAATAAGTTACTATGATATGATTTGACTCCCTATGTGTCAGTTAAGGAAGTGGAACTGGCAGAACACATCACACAAACCTTCCACATCAACAACATAACTCCCAGGAGCCATCCCAACCACTGAGGTAACCATCCCCTAAGACCAACTAAAGTTTTAGTGCATCAAACCCATGTAAACTTCCTTGATATGGAAAAGGATGCAACTAGGATCCTCTAGATGATCCCATGACATGGGCATACATGTGTTTGGGGACCTTTTTTCCTAGTGTTTTGATTGCATCTCCGGAATTTGTGCCATTTTTCAAGCCACTACCAAAAAACCCCTATAGCTTTTAGAATCCATAAATTGCATCATGAAAAGACCTAAAAATAAAAAACCAACTCTAGGACTAGGCCTGAACATCCCTACCTGGGACTGACATTAGGTCTTCCATTCATTATCCTTTCAGTTACAAGTAAATACATGAAATAACCATGACAATAACCAGTCATATAACCATGCTTATGACCAGCATTAAACCATGTAAATAACAATGAGATAACAATTATTAAGGCCGCATAATAAAAATTATAAAGGAAAGAGAACTTAAATTTTATTAAACATATGCAAAATTTGACCAGGTTCGGGACTTCCACGTACCACCCGACCATAAACATGGATGACTAAATCTTTATTTCAGTTAGTCACCCACATGCCATATTCCAAGCATGAATGTGGGATCTCATGGATAAAACAATCCAAAAGAAGCCAAGGGAATCCATAGGTTAAACCACCTCCACCCTCACCAAACCGTGATCTCACCAAAACCGGCACTAAGATCACAAAACCAAACCGAGCTAAGAATGTCTTTGGACCCTCTCACTATCCTTGACAAATTTTCTATCTCCTTGTCTCTCAGGTTCTACCGCAATCCACACGAGATCCCTATGACCTAATACGAGACACTGATCTCTTAGGATTTACCGCAATACACATTGGATCACTATGACCTAAACTGAGACTCCACCCTTAGGATTTACCATGTATACCACCCCCATTGAGACTCCTGAGACCACTTAAACTGAGATTCCCGAGACCACCTCTGCCCCAGATTCCAAACCCATCTGGAAATTCCAAAGCTCAAACTGAGAAAACAATCTAATCACACCAGGGCTATCCAGAAAAAGGCAAGGCAAGGCAGAAAACCATTGTCATAACTCGTAAAAACCATGCCACCGATGACAAGAGAACCATATACCAACATGAAAATCCATGCATGTCAAAACAAACTAGGAAATCAAACATGAGATATGTTACCTACAAATATTCCTGCTGAAGTTGCTTGATCATGCTCTTCATTGCTTAATCTTTTCTTTCCTTTATTTTTCCTTGTCCTTCCTTTGCTTGCTTTTCCCTTCCTTGCTCCAAATTTAAGCAAAAGCTTAACTATGACAAAATCTTAACTCTGATAAAAAACTTCCAACTAATCCTCAAAAGCCTTCTTATCAATGACACCTTTATTTTCTTCATTTTCCATTATTTTCCTTCAATTTCCTCCTGTTTAGTCAATTTAGTGTTGTCTAAATTGCTAGTATTAATTGTCAACCCGGGGCTCGTAAGCTGATGAAGTGAAGGTGTACTATATGTACTCAAGTAACCTCTTAGAGTTTTCTTATCGTTGGGGGTGTTGTTGTGGTTAATTATGTTCCTAAGATGGATTTATAAACAAGTGGGTGATGGTGTGTGTGTAGTGTGAATCCTAATGAGTGAGAGTGTGTGATTAGTGATCTTTAACTACTTGCTTGAAAGGAAGTGCTTGAAAGAAATAAATGACTTGAAAGATCTTGAAATAACTTTGAAAGCAAATAACCACTTCCAATGGCACTAGACACCATTCATGCAGCTGCAAATAAAAGAAAAGAAAGTCACTTTTAAAACCAAAGATAAAGATTATCTCTCTCTAACTCGATGCTTCAAACACATGTACTGTGTAAAGCACGGAAAGAAAGTAGCTTAAGTTGAATTATAAAAGTGATTAAAAATGAGAAAATCTGCTTAAAAGACCAGTGATAACATTTTGCTCTTTCTAACTCTCTACTTCAGCCATATGTACTATGCAAAGTATGATTAGAAAGTAGTGAAAGAATAGTCTAGAAAGCACTCAAAGCCAGCTGCAAGTTAGTGATATTTTGATCTTAAAAGATAACAATTTATGATAGAAGATCATTCATGTGTTAGCAGCTCTTTGAGAAATAAGATTAAAAATCAGCTATAAAGACAAAGGCAGCAGCTTGAATCTGTCAACTTCAAATACCATTAGTTTGTAAAGCAAACACACACACATAAAAACAAATCCCGGGCTAAAAGAAACCTGCACAGAAGTAATACTGATCAGCTTGAAAGGAAAGAAATCAAATAAATGAAACTATACATGCTTAAAGGAATGCTGAATGAGAAAATAAATAAATGCTGAACATAAAATACTTTACAGAGGCTAAGATGAACAGGGGCCCTCTATTCATTCAGCCACAAGAAAACTCAGAGCTCTGGAAGCTTCAAAACAGTACTATGTCTATTCCTCCATTTCCAAAAGTGTACAAAACAGAGTGCTAGGATAGCACTAAAAAAACAGAGTTCACAATGCTCGTAAAATTAACACAAGTTCAGAAAACTACAATTGATCAAAAGTTCCTTGAGCGTACACAGACGCAGTTATTTATAGGCATTTCTAGGATAGCCTAACACGTACAGCTACTAACTGAAAAACAACTAACTATAATGCGTAATTATGGTTCCTGGACACATCATACGGCTGCGTGGATGAGCTGGTGCTTCTGTCGTCATGGGCAATGAATCCCATGTTGGATCATGTCCCCTACCATCTGCAAAACGTGGACAAGTCACCGTTTAAGCTGACGTGACCTAGCAGCTCACAATCACCATTAAACAGCCTTTAGTTGACCGTAGCTTGACCAGCTTTGACCAGGGGAAAAGATGACGTGGATGGCTGGAAAGATGGGACAGGAACCTCGAGCACGTTGATACCTAAGTGCCCATGTGGCTCATCTGGCAAACTGACACGTGGAACTTTGCATTTGACAAAAAGGCTGCAGGATCATCAGATAGCTGCGAGATCGTCAGATAGCTGCAGGATTCCTGCAAGTATGTCAAAATCTAAACAAACAATCACCCATTAGCACAACTTACTTGATCATGCCTAATGACACCTAATGTAATGATCTGGGTGGTTTTACAGTGAAAAATGAGGCAAAAAGTGAAGAAAAGCTGAGGAAAAACTGAGGGAAATGATAGACAAGTAGGTGTAAAATAGAGACTCTACATACCCCCACTACAAGGGTATTTCATGTCCTCATGCAATGAAAACACAGCTCAATCCATCTGCTGGGATGCCTCTGCTAGGACATCCAACCTCCTCTTCTTCCTCTTTGTAGAGATATTGACTTTTGGTCTTTTGAACAAGCATCTGAATTTCAAATTGATTAGTGCTTTGTTTAACCTTCTACATTTCTTCTTCAGTTCACTGCTTTTCTTTTTGCAGACGGCTAGGTGCAGCATGGTGTTATTATGAAGCATTTTGTCAATGTTTGCTTGTTCCTTCAATTTCTCATTTTCCTGCCTAATGTGGCGATTTAGCACTTCAAGTTCATAGATCTCTTGTTTGAATACATCTATTTGCTGCTCATGAGGTAGGATATTACTTGGACCAGCAATAGTCTGCTCCAATGTTTCAAAATAATTGTATGCTTCTTGCTGCGCTGGATCAATCATTGGTGATTTTCTTGGACTGTGTGCATGCTCAATTTCTGTTTCAAACTCCTGCTGAAATGGACTGTCCTCCCTTGGAGGGGTAGCTTCATCATGTTGTGGACTACCTTCAAAATCTGATTTTATAGCACCCTTCTCAGGTGTGCTTAGATCAATGAAAAGTGTCCTTGTGGTTTTATCTTTATTCTGCAATCTGCTACTCCTTCTTACAGTGGCAACGCTCTGTGTTTCTCTTTGTGCCTTTTTCCTTGGTTTTTGTACTTTTACTTTCTTGGAGAGGGCAATTTTCTCATGGAGTTTAGCTAACCTTTGTGCTAAGGGCTGGCTATCTCTTTCTTCATCACTAGAATGCTCTGGAGTCTGATAAGTTTCTTGAACTATGGATTTTCCCTTGTCTTGCTCTTGTTTCTTTTTATCTTCTCTTTTCTTTTTGGCAGCTTCTTTGGCAAGTTCAGAGAGAGTTTCTGAGATAATCTCTTGAGCACTGTCCATAGTAGATTCATGCTCAATCTCATGTTCAGGATGATGTACTTCTATTTCCTCTACAATCTGTCCTTGGACAGTTCCTTCTAAGATATCAGTTTCATGGGTATCCTCTTTTCTTTTTCTTCTACTTTTTCTAGGTACAGAGGTTTCTCCAGCTTCTTCAAAATGATTTCTCACAAGGAATCTCTCCCAGGTGTCTCGTTTGGCTTTTAATTGTTCCTCCACTAACAACTTGACAAGACTATGATGGCTAAGATATGCTTCAATGTTTCGTGGATTCTTTTGAGCCATGGAACACATTTTTCTAAGGCTTTGGAATAGAAAGTAGGGAAGATTTATATCATGTTCTCCTTGAAATTGCTGCATAATTTTCCCATGATAAACGTATAAAACCCCAAATCTCCCTTCACATGTGAAAAACTTTTGCACTAACAACAGTAAAATTTTCCATTCTTCTTTAACATGAGAGACAGGGATTCCTTTGGTGAAGATACTTGTGTCCATACCTGGTTTTTTAAAAATTTGCTTCCATTGTTGATCCTGGACTGCCCGGTTTTTGAACCACCGTTCTCTGGTTTGTGGAAGAGATGTAGCTTTTGCTATGCTTCCCTCACTAACTGCAAATGTTAAATCACCCACCTCCACTTGACTGTCTTTATCTTTGAATGACCTTGCAAAGGCTTTTGTTACTTCTTTGTGGTAGCCTTTAAACTTCTCGATGCACTGTAGCCAATTGGCTTTTTGCAATGCCTCCTCAACTTGAGGATATGCCTCCAAGAATTTCGAACCTTCTGGTTCAGCCCTTAAAAGTTTTCCCATTGACTCTTCAGCTCTGTTTAAAACACGACTTTGATGGTGGCTTTACATAGTAAATCCTCGGTTTTTGTTCAGAATTTTATGGAACAGAGGATATATGGGTTTAGCAACAGCCTTAGACACAGAGAATTCACGGCTTGAACAGAGTTAAGTGGTGGATAAACAGCGTTAACACAGTGAAACGGTGGCTAGCGGTCGTAATACAACCGTAACATACGTTTACTGGCTATACATATTCACTGTTTCTTAGAATGAGCAGAGAGGAAAAACAGAGTATGGTTTATGGAGGTAATCGTAGTGAGTGAAACGGAATGAGGGAGATGAGAGAATAGAACAGCGTGAGATGGAGTGTTATGAGCGTATAGGGTTTTGAAACAATGAGTGAAACGACTAGATTCTCAGATTTCGGTTGTAGGTTAACACATGGCTGTAGGATGAGGACTGAGAGAGTCGTAATACGGTAGGTTACGTCATTAGGGCACAAAAACCTTAATGACAGAAACAACCATATGTAATTTCAAAAATCGTGGGTATCATGAACTGATAGACGTGGATGATCCTTGGATATGTGGTCGCGTGGTAGAAAGGATGGGTAATCATTACAATTAGTGGCCAAAAAGACATAACCCGAAAATTCTGCGTAATGAAGTAACTATAGGTTTAAGATTTTAAAACATACCTGAGATCCGCATTTTGATTTGCCTTCTAATAATTTGCCACTAACGCTTTGTCAACTTTACTCATGACTCTTTCCTTCTTGTCATTGATGATTCTTGAACTGTAAATATTTTCTTCAAACAGACTGTGTTTCTTTGTGCAGGTGCAGAGGGCTGCAGAAAGGCTAAATGGCTGCAGAACTGTCAAATAGCTGCGGGAACTGCAATGGTGTCCTTCAGCTGCACAAAATAACTTTAGTTTCTGAAAAAAAAACTTTATTGATGAAATGAAATGGAATGAATGAATGGATGAATGGGTGGAAAACAGTGAGGTGAAGTGAGGATGGTGAGATGGAATGAGATGGAATGGATGAAATGGCGAAATAAGATGAGAGAGAGAGATTTTTTTCTTTTTTCTTTTTTGGAAAACATGAGGTGTCAGGTGACCCTGATTTTCACCTCAGGTTTTCTGCATGAGACTGCCAATCAGAGATTGGTTTTCAGGTTCATACATTTATTCTTTTCTTTTTTTTTTTTTTTTTTTTTTTTTTTTGAAATTGAAAGAAACAGAGATTAGGCTGATGGAGGAGAAGAATTCTTCTCCACCAGCCTCATTTCAGAATCACCTTGGAACAACTTAACAAACTCCTCTTTTGAGAGTGGCTTGTGGTAAATTTTTAACCGGTGGCCATTCACAATAAAGGGAGTTTGAAGTTGATCAATAGTCTTCACTCTAACTGCTCCATTGTTAAAGACTTCATCAATCTCATATGGCCCAAGCCAATGAGTTTGAAATTTTCCTTTGAAGTCCTTAAATTTTGAATCAAACAAGAGTGCCCAATCACCCTTTTGAAACTTCTTTTCTTTGATATGTCGATCATGCCATTTGCTTCTTTGGTGCTGAACTAGATCGGTCCTTAAAATTGCATCTTGTCTCATTTCATCTAGCTCATTTAACTGGTCCATTTTGTGCTTCTGGGCTTCTGATAAGCTCATCCCCAATTGAACTGCTGTCTTGAAGGTCTTGATTTGGAACTCAATGGGGAACATGACTTCCTTCCCATAAACAAGTTCATAGGGAGAATGTCCTGTGGTGTTCCTCCATGTAGTTCTATAGGCCCATAAGGCTTCAGGAAGCCTTTCCGCCCAATCTCTTCTATGAAGATGAACAGTCTTTGTGATGATGCTTTCAAGAACTTTATTTGTAGATTCTACTTGGCCATTTGCTTGCGGATGGTATGGAGTAGATGTTCTATGCTTGATCTTATATTCCTCCATCAGCTTCTCCATCATTTTTGATGTAAATTGGCTCCCCTGATCTGTTACAATTTCTCTTGGGACACCAAAACGAGTGAAAATATCCTTAAAAAGAAATTGAACAACTGAATTTTCAGTAGCAGAAGGCAATACTGTAGCTTCTACCCACTTAGTAACATAGTCAGTACAAACCAATATATATATGTTTTGCTTGGATGGTGGATTGATTGGTCCAACAAAATCTAGAGCCCATTTCTCGAAGGGTTCGATGCATACCTGTGGCTGTAGTGGCATTTCATTTGAAAGGGTTGGTCTCCCAACTCTCTGACAACTGTCACACCTTTTAACATACTTCTTTGCATCGTTAAAGAGAGAAGGCCAATAATATCCTAATGAAAGGATTTTATAAGCAGTCCTCTTATCAGCAAAGTGTCCGCCACAAGGTTCGTCATGACATGCCTTAAGGATGTCAGGCATTTCATCCTCCCGTACACATCTTCTGATCATCAAATCTGGCCCTGTTCTGAACAATTCATTAGAAATCCAAGAATAATGTGAACTATCCTGAATGATTTTCCTTTTCTCATTAGGAAATAAATGTAAAGGTAACTTTCCAGTAACTAAATAATTAGCAATATCAGCATACCAAGGGGTTTTGGTAGTTACTGCAAACAAATACTCATCTGGAAATTTATCCTCTACAGGAGAGTCCTCATTAGTGTTTTGGATTCTAGACAAGAAGTCTGCTACTGTGTTCTGTTTACCTGGTCGATCTAACACAGTTATGTTGAATTCTTGTAAAAGCAAAAGCCATCTTGTAACTCTACCATTAGTGACTGGTTTGTTCATGAGGTATCTAATGGCAGAGTGATCAATGTGGACAAAGGTTTCATAGCCGGTTATGTAGTGTCTAAACTTGTTTATCGCATGAACAACGGCTAGAAATTCCTTTTCAGTAACAGTGTAATTTAACTCAGTGGGAGTCAAATTCTTACTTGTGTAATAAATGGCATAAGGGATCAAATCCTTTTGTCCCAAAACAGCTCCTAAAGCTGTATCTGAAGCATCAGTAGAAATGTGAAAAGGGAGATTCCAATTTGGACCCCTTAGAATGGGTGCTTCAGATATTCTAGTCTTTAGGGCTTCAAAGGCAGATTGACATTCAGGATCCCACTTAAATTCACAATCTTTAGTAAGGAGTTTGAAAAGAGGGGATGCTATCTTAGTGAAGTTTTCAATAAATCTCCTATAATAACCAGTAAATCCAAGAAAACTTCTAACATCCTTTTGGCAATTAGGAATAGGTAACTTAGAGATGACTTCAACTTTAGATATATCAACTTTGATTCCATCTCCTGAAATATGATGTCCTAAAACAATCCCTTCAGTAAACATCATAAAACACTTTTCATGACTTAAAGAAAGATTTGTTTCCTTACATCTTACCAATACTTTTTCCAAATTTGCCAAAGCTTCTTCAAATGTATTACCATAAACTGTGAAATCGTCCATGTATACCTCTACACAATCATGAATCAGATCTGAAAAAATTCCTAGTACAGCCCTTTGAAATGTAGCGGGTGCATTGCACAATCCAAAAGGGAGTACTCGGTAGGCAAAAGTTCCCCAAGGACAAGTAAATGTGGTTTTGTCTTGATCTTCAGGTGCTACCTGAATTTGATTGTAACCACTAAAACCATCCAAGAATGAGAAATACTTTTTACCTGCTAAAGTGTCTAGTACCTGATCAATAAAAGGTAAAGGGAAATGATCCTTTAAGGTTGCCTTGTTCAATTCTCGATAATCAATGCAAACTCTCCATTTACCATTCTTTTTGGGCACTATAACCAAGGGAGAAACCCATTGGCTATCTGAAATGGGGTAAATGAAGTTTACCTTGAGCAATTTCTGAAGTTCTTCTTTCACAATTTCCCTAAGATTTGGATTCATCCATCTTTGTGGCTGCCTAATAGGTCTGCTGTTTTCTTCAATATAAATGTGATGAATACAAGTCTTAGGGTCGATTCCTTTCATGTCAGTGTATTCCCATGCAAAGGCAGTGGAATGTTTTTTCAACAATTTAGTTAATTCTTCTTGTTGTAGTCTTTCCAAGTTCTTGTTAATGTTCAATGTTCTTCCTGGAAAGATTTGAACTGTAGAACTACCAAACTCTTCCATTGAGAAGAGAGACATCTGTCTAGAGGAGAGATATTCAATGTCTGCATCTAACTGAAACTGTGAAGAGTCATATTCTAGAGGTATCTCAAAATTTTCTAATGTATTTAGAATTTGACTGTCCTCACTAATCTCAGAGATGGTTAGAACAGGTTGAAGAGTATCCTCATCATCAATCCACTCATCTTCTCCTATTTCTGTTATTGCCTTTGCGGGAGGATACAAGTTGAATTTCTTGGTAGAATTACCATCTGATATATACATGTCCCCAGACCTACAACTTATGAAAGCATCAGCTGTGGCCAGCCAGGGTCTTCCTAAAATAAGAGGATGTCCTCCTAGATTGTTCTTGGGAGTTAAAATCATAAAATCAACTGGATATTCCCAAGAATCTAGAGAGACAGGAATGTCTTCTAATACACCATCAGGTTTGATGATTGATCTATCTGCAAGTTGCAGCAAAGTAGGTGTAAAGAGAAGGTTAGGAAGCTTTAACTGATCCATGGTCTGTCTACTCATGATGTTGATAGCGGCTCCTAAGTCAATCAAGGTATTTGGGATTTCAACCCCATTAATATGATTTTTGACAATAGGAATACCGGGATCCACATACTTCTGCATGGTAATCTTTCCCATCATAATGTCTGCAATTTTTCCAACTAGATGTATCCTTTTGGTATCTCTGGTTCTTTTTATTGTTTTTTTCAAACTCAACTCCTTTATTGTCTTTGCTAGAATGGGGATCTCCTTAATGGTTGTTAACAATGGAATCTTGATACAGACATTTTTCGATTCATCTAGAAAGCTATAGTCAGGCAACCAAATCTGCTTCTCCACTCCTTTGTCAATTTGCAATCTTTCAGGAAAAGGAGGAGTAGCTGAAGATGTGGGTTGCTCAACTAAGGGAGTTGATTCTTTTTCTTTTTGGGTTTGAAGTGATACTTCAGAACCTTTATTGACTTTGAGAGATTCTTCCTCAGAAATGCTTGGTTCTTGAACACTTGTGGAAGGTTGATCTAAGATTCTACCTGATCTGAGTTGTACTTCATTGAGAGGAACAACCATATAGGTAGGGAATGGTTGACCTTCCATAACATAAGCATTTTGAGGGTTCCTATTATTTGGGTTTGGTAATGGCTGAGAGGGAAGTTGATTTGACTTCTGCTGGGTGAGTTGAGAATTTTGATTTTGTGGAGGAGTTTGTTGTTGTTGAGGGTATGGCAATGATAATTGCTGACCTTGATTTGGAAGTTGGGGAGCTTGCTGATTTTGAAATGATGGAGGATATTGATAAAATTGAGCAAGTCTCGCATAAGGATTTTGCATGCTTTGCAACCATGCTTGAAAAGCATTTTGTGGTTGAGGCCAAGGTTGTTGCCAAGGATTCCAATTTGGTTGGGATTGAGAATTCATAGAGTTGTTAAACCCTTGATTCTGCTGTCCTTGCCAAGGTCTCCTTGCAACGAAACAGAGAGATTCAAGTGTATTTGGATCCTCTTGAAACACTGCTTTGAGGCCAGGGATTGAAGGACAATCCTTGGTCTCATGAGTTTCTGAGCAAATGACACATGTTTCTACAACATTTGCTTCCAAGGGACATTCCCTTAAAGCATGCTTCTTTCTACACTTCGGGCAAAAAATGGTCATAGCCTCAGCTTCTACTTTTTGTTTGTTTTGGATCTTAAGGGTATCAATTTGTTCACTAAGACTCCCTAAGATGTCAGTTTTAAATTCATCAAGCATATTGCCGATTTCAGCCCTACTCACGGATCCTGTTGCAGATTTATTTTCCCTAAGGAGAGAAGGATCTCTAGGCCCTTTTTGAGTTTTTGATTTGCCCCTTGAGAGATGGATACAAAGTTCTGCTATATCATTGAGAGAAAGTTGAGAGACATCCCCTTTCCCCATCATGTTTAAGATATCTATCCATTCATCCCTAATGGCTTTTAATAAGAGGGCTTTTAAGGTCTCTTCATCCAGGCTGCTCATCTTTGCTCTTTTTAAGTTATATTGAAACCTTTCAAGCAAATCTTCTAAGATCTCATCTTCTTTTTGCATCATTTTAAATACCTCGTCCTTGTGATTAGTAGGCATACAATAGTCCAAATACCTATCCAAAAAGGTTTGTTTCATTTCATCCCAAGTCCTAATGGATTGAGTAAGTAACCCCATGAACCATTTCAAAGCTTGATCTTTTAATGTTGAGGGGAACAGCTTGAGTTTCTGAGTATCATCCAGATAGTCATAGGTTCGACACACAACTTCAAATTCAAACAAGAATGTTTCAGGGTCCTCAGTTCTTAGCCCATGGAAATTTGGGAGGACGGATGGTGATATGTTTTTCATAGTGGCTCGGGAATCCTCATTAACAATGGGAAACCCAAATGAATTATCCCCATCTCTATTTCCTCCTCCAATGGGACCTCTACCTCCTCCATTATTATTGTTATTTCCTCCTCCTCCTCTACCTCTACCTCTACCACCTCCTTCTTCCTCTGCCATGATGATTCTCCTAGGGATTTCAAAATCTTCTGGTTCTTCTACAAAGGGTGAATGAGAAGAGATTTCTCCTTCCTCTTCAGGTGAGTCTATTTCCTCAATTACAATTGGTTTTCCTGTAGGAGAAAGAGAGGAGTCTCTTCCTAGTTCAAACTCAATAGAGGGTGTAGGAGAGTCAACTCTTGGGTCTTGTGTTTCAGGAATTCTAGGACTAGGAGTTTCGGTTGGAGATAAGGAAGGTGTCTCTTGTCTATCCCTTGAAGCAGATGGACTTGTAAAAATTGAACTTCGAGCTCTAGCTAAAAACCGTCCTCTAGAATCTCTAGCTCTATGCATGTCATTTTTTATTTTTCTTCAAGTCAAGTTAATAGTTCTTTTTCTGATCTTCCAGTTCACTCTAGGTGCAAGAAGAGAGCATACTCAAGAGACTACTAAATTAATAACTTTCTCCTTTCTGATCCTCCAGATCACTCTAAAGTGCAAGAGGAGAGCATAATGAGATAGGTTATTAACTTCTTTTCTTGAAATTTTTCTTATGTTTTTGTTCTAAGAATATGGCCACTTAATTTCACTTCCCCGGCAACGACGCCAAAATGTTTAGTCAATTTAGTGTTGTCTAAATTGCTAGTATTAATTGTCAACCCGGGGCTCGTAAGCTGATGAAGTGAAGGTGTACTATATGTACTCAAGTAACCTCTTAGAGTTTTCTTATCGTTGGGGGTGTTTTTGTGGTTAATTATGTTCCTAAGATGGATTTATAAACAAGTGGGTGATGGTGTGTGTGTAGTGTGAATCCTAATGAGTGAGAGTGTGTGATTAGTGATCTTTAACTACTTGCTTGAAAGGAAGTGCTTGAAAGAAATAAATGACTTGAAAGATCTTGAAATAACTTTGAAAGCAAATAACCACTTCCAATGGCACTAGACACCATTCATGCAGCTGCAAATAAAAGAAAAGAAAGTCACTTTTAAAACCAAAGATAAAGATTATCTCTCTCTAACTCGATGCTTCAAACACATGTACTGTGTAAAGCACGGAAAGAAAGTAGCTTAAGTTGAATTATAAAAGTGATTAAAAATGAGAAAATCTGCTTAAAAGACCAGTGATAACATTTTGCTCTTTCTAACTCTCTACTTCAGCCATATGTACTATGCAAAGTATGATTAGAAAGTAGTGAAAGAATAGTCTAGAAAGCACTCAAAGCCAGCTGCAAGTTAGTGATATTTTGATCTTAAAAGATAACAATTTATGATAGAAGATCATTCATGTGTTAGCAGCTCTTTGAGAAATAAGATTAAAAATCAGCTATAAAGACAAAGGCAGCAGCTTGAATCTGTCAACTTCAAATACCATTAGTTTGTAAAGCAAACACACACACATAAAAACAAATCCCGGGCTAAAAGAAACCTGCATAGAAGTAATATTGATCAGCTTGAAAGGAAAGAAATCAAATAAATGAAACTATACATGCTTAAAGGAATGCTGAATGAGAAAATAAATAAATGCTGAACATAAAATACTTTACAGAGGCTAAGATGAACAGGGGCCCTCTATTCATTCAGCCACAAGAAAACTTAGAGCTCTGGAAGCTTCAAAACAGTACTATGTCTATTCCTCCATTTGCAAAAGTGTACAAAACAGAGTGCTAGGATAGCACTAAAAAAACAGAGTTCACAATGCTCGTAAAATTAACACAAGTTCAGAAAACTACAACTGATCAAAAGTTCCTTGAGCGTACGCAGACGCAGTTATTTATAGGCATTTCTAGGATAGCCTAACACGTACAGCTACTAACTGAAAAACAACTAACTATAATGCGTAATTATGGTTCCTGGACACATCATACGACTGCGTGGATGAGCTGGTGCTTCTGTCGTCATGGGCAATGAATCCCATGTTGGATCATGTCCCCTACCATCTGCAAAACGTGGACAAGTCACCGTTTAAGCTGACGTGACCTAGCAGCTCACAATCACCGTTAAACAGCCTTTAGTTGACCGTAGCTTGACCAGCTTTGACCAGGGGAAAAGATGATGTGGATGGCTGGAAAGATGGGACAGGAACCTCGAGCACGTTGATACCTAAGTGCCCATGTGGCTCATCTGGCAAGCTGACACGTGGAACTTTTCATTTGACAAAAAGGCTGCAGGATCATCAGATAGTTGCGGGATCGTCAGATAGCTGCGGGATTCCTGCAAGTATGTCAAAATCTAAACAAACAATCACCCATTAGCACAACTTACTTGATCATGCCTAATGACACCTAATGTAATGATCTGGGTGGTTTTACAGTGAAAAATGAGGCAAAAAGTGAAGAAAAGCTGAGGAAAAACTGAGGGAAATGATAGACAAGTAGGTGTAAAATAGAGACTCTACACCTCCTCAAATGCAACCTGTGACGTTTCACCTTGCTTTTCTCCTAATTTCCTTTATTTTCATAAACAAATGTTCCAAAATACTTTTTTTCCTTTTTAATGCCTTTTCCATTTCCTTTGCCAATTTCCCTTAGCCATAAACACATCTAGTGATGGCCACTAGGGTATCTTTTCCCAACATTCAGATTGGAATACATGTCCCTTAACTATGGTCTTATTTTTCCTATATTAACTTTTATTACATGAACTTTTAACCAGGGGATGTTACACTTTCACTCAACATGATCTCATAAGGAACCAAAATTTTTATTTTGAACTTACTCATGATCAAGAGTTTTTGGATTTTCTAATTTGTTTCCATTTTGTGATGGGGATGTTTCTAGCCCATAATTCACACCCATACAACATCACTAAACAAACTAGGAGTCCAAAAATAACTTCACTCATTTTCCAATCCAATAACTCTACCTTTCTACATCTGTTTTGAAGAGCATATAATGTTTTCCATCTCCTATTTTTTTCTTTCTTTCTGTAATCCTCCCAATTAAGCTTGTTGTTGAAATCAATCCTAAGGTACTTGTACTCATTTACTTCTTCAATAATGTTGCCTTGAAAAGAGAATGTATGTTGGCTCTGCTTCCTTTTATTAGAGAAAATCATTATTTTTGTCTTGCTGGTATTGAATTACATCTCCAGTTCTCTACAAAAATTCTCAAGGGCATATAAGTGCATTTACAATCCATAGTCTAATTTAACAATCAGTGCAAGGTTATCAAGATATAAAAGAAGATTGATCATAAACTCCCCCAAATAACCACTATCTCCACCTTTCATATTTAGCCACTCTTTCAATTTATCAATATATAAACCAAAAAAAATTGGGGATAAAGGGCAACATTTCTTGACTCTAATTTCACTTCTAAAGCTTTCTGAAATGTCTGTTGAAGTTCTAATTTTGATTTTCACCTAGTCTTCATAGAGCCTATGAACAACGAATCTATAATGAACAGGAATTTCAATTTCTTCCATTCTATGTGACCACTTATCTCTAGGGACCATTTCAAATGCCTTTTTGAAGTTGAAAAACCAACAAAATACTTCTTCTCCCCCCTGCCCCCCAACCCTTTTCAATAATGTGTCTCAACGTGATGCCATGATCCACTTTAGAATTCTTCGGCCTAAAACCCACTTTCCCTTTTGCCCCTTTTTCTTTTACTTCTGCCCACTTACTGATTCTATTTTCTACCATGCTTTCAAAAATATTTGAAAACAAATGATTTATCATAATGGTTGAATAGTTGGAAGGATTATTAATGTCTCCACTATTAAAAAGGGTTATTGCTATGCTATTTGTCTAATCTCTTGGGAATCCTTTCCGAATGATGTTGTTGGATATTTCTATGATGTGTGGTGTAAGAGTGTTCATTCCCAAATTTATATATCTTCACTAGTAAAAAATGATGAAATCAATGACCAGGTGACTAAAAAATTTAGTCACCACAAATTTTCCAAGTTAAATACTACAAAAAATAAGCAATCTTAAGTGACCCAGCTAAAAACGACTAACATAAACGACTAATTTAGTATTGGGTTAAAATATATGACTATATAATAAGTAATGCGACTAAAAATGACTAATGTAAATGACTAATTTAGTTTAGGAACAAAATACAACTGCTTAAAAAGTACTACAATAATACAAATTAGTCATTTATGTTAGTCATTTAATTGTGCACTGTGGTTTTTGGATTGTGATTCCTTTCTCTTACATGATGGGATAGCTTGTTATGTTATAAATAGAGATGATACTAATGTAACCTTGGACTCAATTGGAGGGTTAGAATAGGATGAATAGGAACTTTATGAGCTTAGGTTAAATAGGAATAGGAATAGATTTTTCCATATATTATGTCAAATTGTTGGCATTATGATACAAGTGTTGTCCTTGATGGCAACTCACTCAGATGACAGTTCACAGTGCACTAGGTTAACACTCTAGAGATTGAAGAAAGAGAGTATTTTAAGAAGTATACGCTAGTTCACTTTGTCCAAGCAACGTATACACGCAAGTTAATAGAACAAAAGGAGCGTAAACGTATACACACACTTTCACATGAATAAAAGCACATACATGTTGGAAAACCAAGGTTTTGGTCCGAGGTATTTAGTCTAAGGTATTTTGGTCCAAGGTATTGATCCAACATATTTGGTCTAAGGTATTGACCCTAGGTATTTGGTCCAAGGTATTGGTCCTAAGTGGTTTTGGTCCAAGGTATTGAGAAAGGCCTAAAACTATATAAGGAGGAGAATATCATTAGGCCAAGGTATGCAAGTAATGAATATCTTATGAAGAGTGAGATCAAAAGCAAATACGCATGTTATGGGTTTATGGCGCTTTGCTTGATCTGAGCTAAGGATGAACCTTAGTGGTTGATGGGGGATGAGATCTAATGATGGATAAGGATCATGAGGCCTAAAATGAATTATTATTATTATATGGTTTGATCATGGATAGTCTAGAACTGAATGCTAACGCGTGATTTACACTATAAATTTTCTGATTTAGGTATGACTGAAGTATGAAATAGTTGTGATGTTTTAAGTTTGCATTTACAGATCTATAAGCTGGTTTGCTTTGGTAAAAGCGCGTATACACGTTGGTTCGATACATCAAAGTAGCGTATACATTATGAAATATAATATTTGAAGTTGCAGTTGGTTATGGTTGTTGATGCTGAATTTTGGGTTCTGAATTGTGTTTTGGTGACTTTGTTTTGATGACAGTTTTCTGAATATTCAGATTGATTGATTGTGATTTTATTCAGTGATGATGGGTTTTTAGTGATTGGTTGTATTTCAGTGGTGATTGATTTTGAGCTTCAGTGTTGTTGATGGGTCCAATATGAAAATTTGATGAAACAAGACCTTCAGATTGTGGTTTTGTTTTCCAGGAGTATCCAGTTTAAAAATTTATGAGGCGTGGTCCCTAGAGGAAGAGAGAAGGTAGTAGTCTTTTGTAGGCCGACACCTACATACTGGTAAACATATCAGCCAATACAAGAGCTAGGGGGTTGGAGCACCCTTCCAGTAGAAGCTGGAAAATGAGTAAAGGTTGGTCCCTTTTGTAGGTCGACGCCTACATACTAGTAAACAGATCAGCTAGTACAAGAGCTAGGGGGTTGTAGCTCCCTTCCAGTAGAAGATGGAGAACGAGAGAAGGTTGTAGCATTTTGCAGGTGGATGCCTGCATACTGGTATGAGTTTGCACTAGTACAAGATTGTAAATAGGTTTTTCTCATACTAAAAAAAGACAGTAGCAGGTGGATTTTGTCCCGCATTGAGTTTCCACCTTAAATCTTGTTGTTCATGTGTGTTTCGTATGTGTGATGGTTCGTTTTGTTGATAGTGCACATGGTTACTATTTATATGGTTAATGAAGTACTGATGCACTGATTAAAGATCAACATATGATGAATTAACTGAATCATAAGTTTGCTGGATATATGCTAGTTGCTTTAAATGCAATTGTGTGTACACGTGAGTTACCTCCATTGAAGTAGTGTATATAAATCAGAGTATGAAAAGAAAAAGTTATTGATTTGACTAATATTGATTCACCCCCCTCTCACAGTATTATTTCCAGCAATTGGTATTAGAGAAGGTCCTTTAGAAGAAGCTTGATTGCTTGAAGGGAGATCATTCAAAATGAACGATCACGAAGGCATGGGATCTATCAGACCACCAATCCTCAATGGGAACAACTTAGTATATTGAAAAACACGAACTAGAGCATATATTCATTCACTTGGAGCTAATGTTTGGGCAATTGTGGAGAAAGGATATCAATATCCAACAACAGTCCCCATAGATCTAGCAGAAAGGAAAACATATGAAATGAATGCCAAAGTTGTCAATGCCTTATTGGGAAGTCTATCAGAATCTAAATTCATCAAAGTAATGTACCTCAACACAACCAATAAAATATGGGACAGAATCATTTAGATCTATGAAGGTGACTTCGAGGTAAAATGTGTTAAACTACAAACTCTCAGAATCTGGTATGAAACTCTTAAGATGGATAGTGATGAAAGCATTTATAGTTATTTCTTGTGAGTAGATGGGATTGTAAATAATATGAGAAATTTGGGCAAAGAGATAAAGGAAGCTACTTTAATTGAGAAAATTTGAAGATCTTTGTCTTCTAAATTTGAGTCAAAAGTGTCTGCCATAGAAGAAAAACAAGATCTTCAAACTATTATTGTGACTCAACTCCATGGAATCCTAACTAGCTTTGAAATGAGAAAAGGAGGTCCATTAGATATGAGAGAATCCACTTTCAAAGCATCAGCAAAGGGAAAAGAAAAGGAAGGGCACAATGAATCAGGACACATTTCAGAAGAATAAGATGAGGTAAATTTTCTCAAGAAGCTTCAATGAGGTTCCATAAGATTCAAAGGTAAGCTACCATTCAAATTCTTTTCTTGTGGTAGAGTTGGTCATTATGTTCTTAGATTCCCTCATGTCAAAGGAAAGATGTCTGCAAAAGGTAATAGAAGTTATTATACTCATGATGATAGTGATGGCTGAAATTAAACTAGTCATGGCGTATGAAAAAGATGCCTTAGAAAAGGAAGATTTCCTTAGAGAAATCAGTCAACTCAAAATCAGTTTGGCAGAAAATGAAATAGTCATAAACATATTGACACATCAACTCACTAAAAAAGACAAACACAATGAAGTGTTAAAATGTGAAGTAATAAGTCTAAGAAAAGAACTTGAAAAGACAAAGGGTTTGAATCTTAGATTTTCTAAAGGATTAGAAACGTTAGATGAAATCATCAAAGTTTAGCATTCGCCTATTATAAAGACTGATCTTGGTTTTCATGAAGGTGAATCTAGCTCACAAGATGAGGTAAGGAACTCCAATGAAAAATCTGAAATGCTCAACAAGGAGATAAAAGGTCAACCCATCAACAACCAAGGAAAGAAAGACTTCAAAGAAAAACATTTCCACCTAACTATGGAAGGGATAATTGTTTCTTTTCTCTGACAAATAATGTTGAATGTTCTAAATGTCATAATTTTGGACATGCTGAAGCTAGATGTAGAAGTAGAATGGTTCAAGACCATCACATAGAAAGATCATCAATTTGCTTGTACTTTAAGGGATATTTTTTTTCTTGCAATATGTTTGGTCACAAAGCTATTGATTGTGATAGAAGGAATATGAAACATGTAAGATGCTATGCATGTAACAAGTTTGGACATAAAGAAAAGGAATGCAGGAGCAAATTTCAGCCACCATACCAAAAGGAGAAAACATCATCACAATCCAAGGTATTGAAGAAGGGGGAATTGTTGTCAGAAAGATGTGGCATAGCTCAGTTTACAGACATAGCAGATCCAGGGGAAGCTGAAAGTGTAAAACTTCAGTATTCCAATTATCATACACAGTTATTATGATGAGAAGTGACATATATACGTGATTTAGAACCTGCGCAATCACGTATATGGTGTTTTGAAGAAAAAGTAGCGGGACAGACTCAAGAAAAGGGGTCTTATATGGTTCAGTCAATAATCAATTATATATTCTGTTCTGATTGATGATGATGATAGTCTATTGATGATATGTGGAAGTTTTTTTGGCCCTCATAAGTTTTTAATAAGTTGATGAATCACTGGTTGATGAAGAAGCCTTGATGATTCTTACCAATAAATGCAATGATCAGATCTGATAGTAAACAGTTGGCACATGTTTAGGGGGAGAATATGTTTCTAATAATGCATTGTTGGAATTATATTAGAAGACCTTGGTACATGAATATGCTTATATTGCTTAATCCACATAGGTGTTTTGATGATATACATATACAGATTATTGATCTTGATGCTGATGGTGCAGATCATATATGGTGTATAATAGTTGCTGATGACTATCATGGTCTTGTTTAGATTGTTGGTCCTTGTTATAAATGTCATGTATACAATTTGATGTAAAGGTCATGAAAAGACCTAATTTGTAACCCCACTATGCATGGCAAGGATGATGTAATAATTTCCATTTCAGTCATGGATAAACATTTGGTATATCCCCACTTGGTTGGGTGGATGAGTCAAAATTGGTGTATCCCCAATTGATTGGGAGATTGATGTATGTATTAGTTATTGGTGATAGGAAGGTCATACTCACTTATTTGATTTATAGAGTCATGTTATTCTTTTGGAAAATATTTTTACAAATTCTGCATGTGCTCAGGGGGAGCATGGATGTTTTAGCGTATCTCAGCATGTACAAAGGGGGAGCTTCATCAGAGAATTTAGCATGTACTTAGGGGGAGCATGGACAACACAATGTATATCAAAGGGGGAGAATATCTTGGTCTGCCCTTTTCCCTTGATGTCAAAGGGGGAGAGTGCCTTGGTGTTGTTGTTGCCATCAAATCCAAAGGGGGAGATTGTTGGCATTATGATACATGTGTTTTCCTTGATGGCAACTCACTCAGATGAAAGTTCATAGTGCAGCAGGTTAACACTCCAGAGATTGAAGAAAGAGAGTTTTTTAAGAAGTATACGTTGGTTCACTTTGTCCAAGGAGCGTAACACGCGGGTTAATATAACAAAAGGAGTGTATATGTATACACACACTCACAAGAGGAAAAGCACGTACATGTTGGAAAACCAAGGTTTTGGTCTGAGGTATTTAGTCCAAGGTATTGATCCAAAGTATTTGGTCTGAGGTATTGACCCTAGGTATTTAGTCCAAGGTATTGGTCCTAAGAGGTTTTGGTACAAGGTATTGAGAAAGGACTAAAACTATATAAGGAGGAGAAGATCATTAGGCCAATGTGTGCAAGTAATGAATATCTTATGAAGAGTGATATCAAAAGAAAATATGCATGTTATGGGTTATGGTGCTTTTCTTGATCTAAACTAAGGATGAACCTTAGCGGCTGATGGGGGATGAGAACTATTGATGGATCAGGATCATGAGACCTAAAATGAATTCTTATTATATGTTTTGATCATGGATAGTATAGATTTGAATGCTAACCCATGATTTACATTGTAAATATTTCGATCTGGGTATGGCTTAAGTCTGGAATAGTTGTGCTGTTTTAAGTTAGCATTTACAGATCTATACACTGGTTCGCTTTGGTAAAAACATGTATACACGCTGGTTCGGCACATCAAAGTAGCCTATACATTATGAAATATGATATTTGAAGTTGCAGTTGGTTATGGTTGTTGATGCAGAATACTGAGTTCTGCTTTGTGTTCTAGTGACTATGTTTTGATTACATTGTTCTAAATCTTTAGATTGATTGATTATGATTTGCTTCAGTGATGATGGGTTTTCAGTGATTGGTTGTATTGCAGTGGTGATTGATTTTGAGCTTCAGTGTTGCTGATGGGTCCAGTATGAAAATTTGATGAAACAAGGCCTTCATATTGTGGTGTTGTGTTCCGGGAGTATCCAACCTGAAAATTTATGAGTGTGGTCCCTGGAGGAAGAGAGAAGGTCATAGCCTTCTGTAGGCCAATGCCTACATACTGGTAAACATATCAGCAAGTACAAGAGCTAGGGGGTTGGATCTCCCTTCTAGTAGAAGCTGGAAAATGAGTGAAGGTTGGAGCCTTCTGTAGGTCAGCACCTATGTACTACTAAACGGATCAGCTAATACAAGAGTTAGGGGGTTGTAGCTCCCTTCCAATAGAATCTAGAGAATAAGAGAAGGTTGTAGCCTTCTGCAGTTGGGTGCCTGTGTACTGGTATGAGTCTGCATCAGTACAAGATTGTAAACAGTTTTTTCTTATACTAAAAGAAGACAACAACAGGTGGTTTTTGTCTTGCATTGGGTTTCCACCTTAAATCTTAGTGTTCATGTGTTTTTCTTATGTGTGATGGTTTGTTCTGTTATTACTACACGTGGTTACTATTTATATGGTTAATGAAGTACTGATGCACTGATTAAAGATCAACATATGATGAATTAACTGAATCATAAGTTTGCTGGATATATGTTGGTTGCCTTAAATATAGTTATGTGTACACGTGAGTTACTTTCATTGAAGTAGCATATATAAATCAGAGTATGAAAAGAAAAATTTATTGATTTGAATATTACTCATTCACCCCCTCGTCTCAGTATTATTTCCAACAAGGTTCATATTACCGTGTAAAAGGTTTATCCTCTTGGATATATGTGGAAATCCATATAGTTCCTAGTTTTTTTCTACCAAACTCGTAAGAGAGAACCAATAGATTAGGAAAACCACTATTGGTGCTCTATTAATATATTAAGTGAAGTCAGGTAGCCATTGCAGCCACTTCAATAATTCATCAATCCACTTTGCCTTTTGTATGTGCTTTATTGGCAAGTGAAACAGTGAGATGTCAAAATGTGGATGGTTGCAAGTTGGAATTTTTGTCACCACTTTGTTGTGAATAAACATGTGTATCTGCCATTCAAAAAAATCTTCTATTATGTCAAATGTTGACATGAAATGATACAGGATTTGTTGGTCCCCCTTTGCATTGGGATATGTTAATCAAACCACAAAATATATCCCTGCTTTGCTTCCAACTCTATCTTGAGGATTGATCTAGTATAATAATAATTTATCCCAAGTAGATATGCAACTATGTTGTCATATAAGTATATATAATGTTGTGCCAAACTCAGAAAAGAAGTGTGTTGAAGACTAAAATTGAAACCAAGGATATACCATAGTGCCCTAGATATCCTTAAGTTTTTTCATAGGTTTCCACAAAGATCTAGAAAAGAGGAGACCATTTATTATCTCAACATTCTTGCTTGAATTTATATAAAATATATTCCACATAAACCTTTCTTTACATATTTGAGCTATTTCCCTGGGGAAGGATTGGTCTCTAGAAACAATGTCATCAATTATAGGTTTGAATGATTGTTTCTGTCCAATATCTAAATTTTCAACCTCATTTTGGGCTTGGTGTATAAAGCTACTTGTATTTGATTTAGATATATCTAATAGCTCATTTTCACCCCTACGTGACTAGTCATGAACATGAGGGACACTAGAATGGGTGGTTGTGTTTACCTCCACAAAATTTTCCATTGGATGCTTATGCCGCCATCCAATCAATGTTTCTTTATTAATGTGATACTACATGATGACCTAATCAACTATATGCAACAAGGTGAAAATTCAAGAGCAATCTCTTTCTCTCATTATTGTTTTTCCTGCATCTAGGTACATGTGGTCAGGAAAACTAAAGCACACATCATCCCCCCTGATTTCTCTAAAAATAGGGGCCATTGGTTTCTTAGGGTAGTGATTCATCATGGAATTAGATTCTTTCATATGCGTCAATTTATTCATAATGTTATCACCTTGATTGCATAGATTAGAAGTAATAGATCAATGGAAAGGATTTTCTAGATTTGAAAAATGGAAAGTGTAATTGGTGAAACAAGAGGAGACCTTTGTTTCAAAATGCCTACTGATTGAGGTTGTTACCTGATCAATCTCTCCATATATTATATCCCAGGGATCTCTCTCAACAACATTCCTCCACAACATTTTCCATTGGATTCTTATGCCACCAACAGATCAATGTTTCTTTATTAATGTGATAATACATGACGAATTAATCCAATATATGCACATCAGTGAAAATAAAAGAGAAATAACTTTCTCTCATCATCTTTTTTTCTACATCCAGGCACATGTGGTCAAGAAAACCAATGCAAACATCATCCCCACTAGTTGTTCTAAAACCAGGGGCCATTTGTTTCTCAGGGTAGTGATTCATCATGGAATTAGATCCTTTTATATGCATCAAATAAGTCATAATTTTATCACCCAGATCACAAAGATTAGAAGTCATAGATCAAGGGCAAGTATTTTTTAGGTTTGAAAGTTGGCACGTGTCATTGGTGAAACAAGAGGATACGTCTGTTTCAATATGCCTATTGATTGAGGTTGTTACATGATCGATCTCTCCATATTCCATATCCCAAATATCTCATCCAATTGTCACCAAGTGAAAGAGTATGGTAATTGGGTTGGCTTGTGGGTCCATTTACATTTGATTTATATGCCCTTCCAGATCCAATTTTGACACCATCATCCTAGTTAATATTTTCTCAAGGGCCTTCACACTAGATTCCCTCATCTTTGTTACAGGTCATTTTCTTTTGTTTGTTCCTTATCGATAAATTTCATCAAATAGAGTTTTTATTTTTCACCATTCTCTTCTTCATTCACCAAGCCAACATATTCATTGATTGCCTCAAAGAGACCCATTTCGTTCTCAAGATGAATATCTACCACAAAGTTTTTTGTCTATATTTCACTGGTACCTTGGAACATGACTAATGAAATTAATGTATTGTTCACTATCACACTCAGTGTCAAAGACTGACATATCATCAAAGATGAAGGCATAAGATAATGCATGTGTGAGAAATTGTTGATTTCATGATTTTCAAAATTTGGGCAATAAGAAAAAGCTTTTTCCAACTTATGGGATGCATCAGATTTTACCCCCACTTAAAAAATATTAAAATAATTACTCTGTTTTCATATACATGGCTAGGGATGACTTGTTTGTTGTGTTAATGTACAATGAATCTTGAATAGACTCAAGTATACTCATGGAGGTTTCACTCTGCATTCTTTACTATTCTTGGACCAAACCCGATTTTGAGAGGGGACAAAACCATCATGTGATAAATTATTATCGGAAATTCCCAAATCTGTACCAAAACCATCACGTGACAAAACGTTATCTTAAATTCTCTAGTCAGTACCAAAATTACTCAATTCCTTTATGAAAACAGAAGCTTGGGTCTACTCCTGAAACAAAATAGGGCTTGTATTGGGGTTGGACATGGATATAGGTTGTGCAACGTATACTTTTCTCGAGAATATTTCAATATCTATGTCTATAACCATAATTTGACCTTACATTAAATTTGGAAAATTTTCTTCAATTGTTTCTTCATCACTTTCAAATGGAGGGCCAAAAAGGGTTTCTTCTTGACTTTAAAGATTACAAACCTATTTAACTTACCCAAACTTAAAGATTCTATTTAACTTACCCAAAATTGAAAGGATTGGGGTTTTTGTGATAGTTATTGGAATATGCCATAGGGGACGTTTTGTGTGTGCTTTGCAAAACCAATCACTGTGTAACAAAATGGGACCACAAATACTGAAAGTAATTATCATAATTAGAAGGATGTAAAGAGTCTTCAATATTTACTAATAAATAAAAATATAAGAAAAACTCTTTTATTAGCTCACAATTTAATTGTTGTCCCATCTCAATAAATATTTTGTTGACTTGAACAACAAAGACCAAAGACCCACGTCTATCTGCCATACAATTTTAGAACAAACATTTTTTTTTACGTTTTGTAACTATCATATTATCTATTTTCAAATTTATTCTCCACTTTTTACCTTCTCTATGTGTTGAAAAATAATTTATTAGCTTGGTTTTGAAATTTGGAGGTTCTCAACCAACTACATTAGGTTTTCAATCAAAATATATTTATACACATTCTTTATCATTTTTTTTTACATGATGTAACTATCATAATCTCTATTTTCAATTGTGTTCTCCACTTTTTACCTTCTATATGTGTTCAAGAAATAATTTATTAGTTTGGTTTTGAAATTTGGAGGTTCTTAACCAACTAAATTTAGGTTTTCAATAAAATATTTATAGTTTTGTTAAAGCCTTTTTTAAATTATCACACCTCCATTCACCTTAATCAAAGCTTTCTCAACCACTTTTATTGATATCTATCTTTAACAAAAACCTTTCCCATCATGAATTTTTCGTAGCTATGTCGATGGTGATCCTTCCTTACCAACATCCCTTCTCCTACCAACAACAAAATCACATGGTTGGCATGAATAACTTAGTCTTCCAACCATATTTTTACCCCACATTTTTTTGCAAGCTTATTTGTGTGCAGAGCTCATTCTGCGGACTTTTAATAGTTGGATTTTGCGAAACAGTGAGCCAAAGTAATAAATTGTCGCTAAAGTGATTACACACCTTTTCACTATTGAAGAGTTGCTTGAGAGGCAGATTTTTTCCCGATCCACCCTTACCTAGCACACAAATGTTGTTAACTACATCATTTATTACCATTTTCTCCAACTTTGCAAAAGATTTTTCTTATCTCACGATAAGGCATTTGTCAATCAAGTTAGCCCTTAACCCCATTGGAGCATGAGTCGTTTGGGAAATGGTTGCAAATATGCTTGAAGATGCAGCCAAAGCTTCTATATTCTTATTAATCTGCGTTTATCCCTCCATAATATTCCAAATTTTCTTTTGAGTTTGAACCATGTGAGCCAAAGGAGACAATGTTAGTTGTTTGTCGATATTTGTAACCAAATCGGTGACCTTCTTGCTAGTTTGATATCGAGAAACAACATCCCACATTGGTATCGTACACTAATGCACAATTTTTTATGCTTGATTGAGAAGAGCATCTAGATTTTCAAGCCATTTTTCCACAATTGAAGCCTTATCTTTTTGTTGGCTCAATTTCAGTCGGTAATGCAGGATCTCCAAAACTTCCTTCTTCTTGACTCGTTTTATCAACTTTAAGGTCTACGGCCTTATCAACATGGTGAAAATTTTATTTTTTTCAACATGAGGAGACATCGATTCCTTCGTAGCTTTCCCTTGCCAAGGTTCTCAAGCTAGGCCTTTGTTAGACCAAGCTACAATAAGGAGCTTGAGTTATTTTGGGTTTATCGGGGTAAGGTTTCCAAGGTAATGGATATAAGGTGCTTTGTTCTGTTGAATGATTTTTGTGGGAAAGAGGGTTTGGTCCATATTTCACATATTGCAAGTAGGAGGGTGGTTAATGAAAAGGAAGTCATTAAAAGAGATCAGGAGGTTTGGTTCAAAGGTCATTTCTATATTGGGACAGAAAATGAGCCTTTCCTTGAGGGATGTTGATCAGAAAGCCAGTGAGGACCTGTTGCCAATGAAGAAAAGAACCGATGATAATACTCTAAGGTCCAATCCTCGTAGTTCCAATCATCCTCCCACAAAGAGGACCGAACTTTTAGGTATCACCATTGTGGATGGGGACAAAAACATGCCTTCCCTAAGGTCCCTAAAGAGAATGAGACCTCCCGAGAAGTGGGAAGCAAAGTAGATGGTTACATCCAGGGTCTTGGATGTGAAGGAATATCCTATGTATGATGAAGATGGTGATTGCATGCTTTACCAAGATGAGGATACTATTGAGGAGGAGCTCAAGATCAAGTTGAATGAGGATGAGCCTACTTTCTTGGAAGGGAAGACTCGTTACTTGATAGACGTTTCACCTGTTGAATTGAGGCTTCTGTGATCCATATCAAGTTTAAGAGAAATTCTTCGGCGTAAATCACAAGATAAAACATTTGTCGACGCGTTTCAAACCAACTTGTCCTGACGATGAACCACACTAGTTGGTTCGAAACGCGTCGACAAATGTTTTATCTTGTGATTTACGCCGAATAATTTCTCTTAAAGATGTTTCACCTGTGAATATTGTGAAGAATCCCGATGGTTAACTACAGAGAGAAGCGATGATGCAGTTAGTGCATTGTGAAAGAGTGAAGGGAGCTTTGAGAACAACAACAGAGGACCATACTAGATTCCATTCCCAACGATTTGAATCGACCATGGGAGGATCCAATGCCAAATATGGGGGAGAGGCATCTTGCATAGGAGTTGAGAGGGGTGGAACTCAATGAAATCCTCTCCTTTGATTTTATGGATCCCCCTCCTCCTCAAGCACTCATATTTGCAATGGAACAATTGTATAGTTTAGGAGCTTTGGATGAGGAGGGTTGTCTAACCAAATTGGGGAGGAAAATGGGTGAATTTACACTGGAACCTCCTTTGTCAAAGATGCTCCTTTCCAGTGTTGACCTTGATTGTAGTGATGAGATCTTAACCATAATAGAAATGCTTCAGACACAAAAAAATCTACATGCTTCAAGAGAAGCAAGCTCAGACTGACCGAAAAAGGGCAAAGTTTTTCCAACCAGAAGGGGACCACTTAACATTATTAGCCATGTATGAGGCCTAGAAGGCAAAAAAAATCTTAGGTCCCTAGTGTTTTGAAAATTTTGTGTAATTCCACTCTTTAAGGGGAGCCGAGGTTGTGAGAAAGAAATTGCTGACCATTATGGATAGATGCTTTTACAAGATTCTTGGTATTCTTTTTTATTCATTTGCTGTTGAAATTTTTATACAATCCTTAGGTTTTTTTTCTTTTGACTCTTGAAAAATATCCAAAGATTTCTTCCCACAATATGCTAGAAGGGTATCTCCTTGCATACAAATCTCATTTTCTCACTTATGCCAAGCTTCAATTGTGCTTTGAGATATTTATTTTAGTGAAATATGGGGTATTATTTTCCATGCAATTTATCACTGCATTTTCCCCAGTGTTCACCTCCACATATTCCTTGAAGTTTTCATTCTTTGTAAACAACTTCAATTTAGCCCCCAAGCAAGATTCTTGGTTGTGTGCATGTATCATAATTTTCTGTCTCCAAATATTTAATCCATGTTTCCATTCTGATAAATATATATGAGATAATAAAATGAAATAGAATCACCCAATAAATATTCTTTTGTTTTGAACCAGCCACTTAATAAAAAACCAAAATGTGCCCCCAAATAGGTATACGAATACTTTTTCATCATTAAAATACACAAGTCAGCCCTAGGCTTCAAAGACACAAGTTGTCCTCAAGGAATTTGCATAAATACCTCATTCTGCTAGAAACATCTTCTCAAAGTTCTCAAGGGAAAAAAATAAGTGTATTCATTATTGAGAAGAAGTCTGAAACTTAATCTGGTTAACACTTTCAACCCATCAAACATGAAAACAGTTATGGAGAAAGTCAGATCTAGCGATGAGAATAACTACCTTATGCCTAGAATGAACAATTTATTTATTTTTATCCAAGTGGACTATATCGCCACTATATTGTGGCTTGATGTCTCTGGTTTGTATATCTCTAGAAATTCTTGGAATACTGCTACCAATCCTTCCTTAAATATACCTAAAGAAGGCAAGTTATTTTACCTCTCCTTCATGATCTCTATTAGATTTACTTCTATCTTTGGATGAGGGAAAAAATGGGAGTATTAAGCCCCCATGAGTGTATACCCTTCCTACAAAAATTGAACTCTCTTGGAAAACACCTCAACTGGTATATAAAACACTACTTCTTGGAATGCTGAATATAACTACCATAAATGTCCATCACATTGTTGTGCAAAGTGCCATAAAAAGACATGCATTTTGAGGGGTAATATTTGCTTAGATCATAAATATATAGAAGCATCCACCATCATGATTATTCCATTAATTCACTTTATAACATGTACCAAGGCACAAATAGTTTAAATATCTACGAGCGATTAGTATTATTTACTCATTTTCTCCAAAAGAAAGCAGTGCAAGAAAGTTAAGTAGTTGTAAAATTCCAAGATATCGTGAGCATCTCCACATAGAGGGATGGGAAAAATACTCGCCTCCATTCCCAATGCTCTCAAATTGAAAGTGACCTTAGAGGCCAATTTATTGAAGTAAGGGATAGGATGAAGTGGAAGTTTAATACAAAATCCTCGAGTCTCCAAGGCATGGGCCATCCAGATAGCATTTCGAGGGTTCAATGTAATGTACCCAAACAAATTCATATGCCTGCAATGGTGCATCAGTGCAAGTATGTTGTGACAGATTATGAGTACCACTTGGGAAATATGCCTTCAATTTGTATAATTGTTTCACTAGTTTCTAAAAGGCCACACAAAGTGTTGATTATTGGAATGCTGAAAAAATGTGTAACTAGGTTCAGTCTTCATAAGCATGAATTGTATTCTTGTAAATTATAGTAAAAATTTCCTCAAAGGTGCAAGGAGACACTGATAGGTTTTTTAAATTGAATAAGTTGTACTTAATTTCCATAATCAAGCAAAAAACAATTGATATATTAGATTTAAGTTTTTAATCGAATCCTACTAAAATCTATAAAACCGAAATCAAGAAACATCGTGAGTGCCCTCTCAGCATGTTCCCATCTAGAGGCTATGTAATAAGGAAAATGGACCCATGATTACATGATTCAAAGTAATTTTGAAACATATATCTTTGTAGAAAATTCCCTTGTAGCCATGTATGCCAGGTGTGGGGACATAGAATCTGCAAGCCAATTGTATGACCACAAAAAACATGGTCTCATGGAATATAATGATTTTTGGTTATGTGTAAAGTAGACATGCCAACAAGGCCTTCACACCCTTGAATCAAATGCAACCTGATGAGTTATCTGACTCTGTGACTCTGGTGAGTGTGCTTCCAACATGTGCCCATTTAGCAACTTTACAACAAGTCTATTTATTGTTATATACTAATAAATGGATTTGAGTTGGATTTTTTTGTTGGGACTTCCCTTATCGACATGTATGCCAAATATGGGAAGATACATATTGCACAAAATAAAATAAAATTAACAACATGTTAGCAAGAAACGTGGCCTCATGGAATACAATTATAGCTGGATATGGCATGGAAAGTCTTAGAAAGAGTCAAAGACAACACTCTTTTTAATTCAAACATTTTCTTGGAAGAATTTAACAATTGACTCAAAATTCTCCCCATTCTATTGTGCTTTATGGAAGCCAAACTCAGAAATTTGAAAATTATCCATTTGCAAATTTTATTTTTTTAGACTATCTTGGTTTGAATATTTTAATTTTTTTAATGCGTATTCATGGTAATTAATTTCATTTTTATGAAGGCATCATAGGCTCCTAATTTTCTATCATATGGACTATTTGGGAACTCATTCCTATGATGTCTTAAACCCAGTTAAAATATTATTCCTTTTTATAATTGATTTGTGATTCATACTTTGATTCACGCCATTCATAGTGTTCCCAAGTTTGTTCCCTATTTCTATTGAGCTTTGAAAAATTCTAACATTGGAAGTTGAAACATTACAATATTATATCAACTTCCTGTAAACAATTTATTTTAATATGTATATTGTTCTCTTGTGATGCATCTACAACTACACTAAAATGGTTACAACAATTGGCCATGTTCTATGCATTAGTGTAAGTGAAAAGAGCTCAGCCCTGTAATGTTTCAAACCCAGTTAAAATATTATGCTTTTTTATAACTAATTTTTTATTCATACTGAAGACTGAGACGCACCATCCTCACGGTTCCCAATTTTGTTACCTATTTCAATTGAGCTTTGCAGCATTCTAGCTTTAAAAGTTGAAACAATGCAACATTGTATCAATTTACTGTAAACAATTTATTTTAATAAGTATATTGTTCTCTTCTGATGCATATACAATGACATTGAAATGGTTACCACAATTGGCAATGTTCTATGCTTCAGTGTAGGTGCAAATACAATGGTTCGACATTGAAATTATTATATGTTGTGGAGGACTTAGATGGTTGATTTGCCAAAATATGTGCAACATTGCTTGCATTCATGCAAGCTTTCTATTTTGGCAATTATGGTTTCAGTTGAAATAATTTTGCAATTCCTGTTGTGCAACTTTTTTTCTGGAATTATGATTTTATTCATATTGTCTATGGTTTTGTCAAATATTGCTTTTTGTTTTGGTTTTCCTTGTTTTTTTTGGGCTCATGTGACAAGAAGGCTTGTGTTTTATACAAGAACTGGTGGCCTATGCTAACAGGTACTATTGCTTGTGTCTGTTTGAGACCAGAGGTTCTTTTTCCTGTTGGTATCATGGAAGACACAATTCAAGATATGAACTACACTAGTGTGAAACTAATGTTGGAAGGTGGGTTTTTTTTTACAACCATTATGTATGTAATGCTGCCAATACCATTGTTATTTTTTGGACCTGTAGATTCTTCAGTTATTAGTTCCACAGAAGGTGGAGGGCATGTTTTACAACATCCAATCTATTTAGCATTTTTGCAAATTCTGTAATGTGTAACTAATATATTCTATCATTTTCAACATTTGTAATAACAGATGGGTGGATGCAACAAAATACTTGACTGGAGATTCTATAATTGGAAGCATTTCAATACCTTCTATCCTAAAGCATGTTGATGTTATTAGGTTGGGAGCCATGTTTTTGGTGTTTGCATCCCTTTTTGTGTTTGGTTGTACAACATTTTGTTATTTTTGTATGGGAGTTGAATACAAATATAGATATTTCTAAAGACTGTAGATTTTGTTAGGTAGGTGAGATGTAAGTTTTGTCAAATTATTAATGCTCTAAAGGAAAGGAGCAACAACATTGCTCCACTCAATAGCATTTATTTTTAATTCATCTATGGTGTTTTTCGAGTTGCTCATTGTTTTTTATGCTAGTATTGATGGAAGCGAAGATTTCCATAATTGATTTGGTGGTTACAGTTGAAGTCAAGATTTCTAGAAAAGTGACCTTTGATGTTAGAAGCCTAGCCTTGAATGTTATCTATGGACCTTAAATTTTGTGGTTTCAATAAGAAATCCTTTGTTTGATTTTAGCATTTCCTTTGTTACTTATGTTGTACCTTATTTAAGTTCGAACTCCACTACAATATAAGGGATTCTAAATGCATATTTTTACCAAACTTAAAAAGATGAGGCAAAAAATCTATTACTATGCATTAATCTCATTTTCCAGCACTATAGGTGACCCTTAACAAGTGGGTTTGTTAGCATTGTCAGTGGCCCTCGGCAAACTTATCTAGTTATCTCTAAATTATAAGAGGTGCCAAGATTGAAACACTTGACAGGTGAGACAATATTCTTCATGAAGATTATTTTTCGTTCAGATATTGCAAGACTAGATAGGCTATGTAGATAAATGCCTAAATCTCAAAAGTTGATGTAGGACAACGATTATCCCATCAGATTTTTCATTCGATTGAGGATTGGAATGTAAATTTTCTGTTTAGCGTTCAAAGAAATAGTTGCAGTCTTTATATGAGTTTAATTTTTTCTTAATACTAAAAAAAATAATCTTCAAATAGAATTCCAGTTATTTAGGAAAACTTATTGGTGATTCCTAAATCATAAGAGGTTCCAAGCTCAAAACACTTGCCTGGTGAGACAATATTCTTCATGAATATTATTTTTTGTTTGGATATTACAAGATTGGACAAGCTAGCTGCAAACAACGGTGCAGATAAATTCCTAAATCGCAAAATTTGACGTAGGACAACGGTTATCCCATAAGATTTTTCATTTTATTGAGTGAGGTTTGGAATGTAAATTTTTTGTTCAAGTTTAAAAGAAATAGTTGTAAGCTTTTAAAAGAAATAGTTAAGGGCTTTACAAGAATTTAATTTATGCTTGATACTGGAAAATTTTCTTCAAACAGAATTCCAGTTATTCCAAAGTGTAGGTTAATTGATGCTAGGAATGTGGGAGTGGAGTGAATTTAATTTCTGCTTGATACACGAAAATTTTCTTTAAACATAATTCCAATTATTCCGCAGTGCAGGTTAATTGATGCTACACATGTGGGAGTGGATCACTCCATTATTTAATGATATTTAAACCTTTTCGATCGAATTAAGCCTTCTCCTAATTACACACATGAATGCATGCATGGCAACATCAGTACGATTGAGCCGCTAAGAGGATCATGGTGTTAACAGGAAGTGTAAGTTCCTAACAATTTCATCTTCTATGCATGCTCTGAGTTGTCGAACCCTCCTGGAACTCCGAGAAGAAAGACGTCAAGTGGAACATAAGGGTGTGCGTAAAAATTTGTGCACAAATTTCAGATGGAAACTAGAAGTGTAGACAAAAACCATAGATACACTGATTGAAAAGAAGGCCTATCAGCGTAAAAATGAAGAGAAATTGTGATTATTGGAGCATGGGTTTCATGCTCAAGTTCTTTTATTTTATAGGTCAAGCACCCATGGAGTGATTCTAGGGTTTTTCCTAGGTTTAAGAGACATTTTCATATATTGAAGACCCTATGGGAACATTGTATCTTGTAAAGAAAAAATTATTTTGTCTTTAAAGTGTCGAAATACCTCCAAGATCAGATCGACGTACATGAAGAGGCACATCTACCCTTGAAGAAGCCTATATATAAATTGAAACACGTCCTCCATTATCCTCACTCACTCACATATCATTCTATGTGAAGAAGAGGGATAAGAAAGGTTGAAGAAGAAGGATGAAGAAGAGGTTGAATAAGGTCGAAGAGCTTGGGCTAGTTCTCCTCTCCCACGTGTAAATCGAAGTTGAGGCTATCTTTTGTTCGAACTTGGAGGAAAGAGAGAAAGGAAGTCAAACAAAAGTCACTTAGGGTATCTTGCTAGCCCTAAGTCTCTAGGAAAGACAAGCGAAGGGAAGGGTTGTTGTACCCCAGTCGTTTAGACAAAACTAACATCTTTTGTGAAGGGTTATTCACCAAACTTATAGTGGATGGAGAGCCTCTGGGAATGCAGTTTGATATATTATTAAGGCATGTAATGAAGTTTTGTTTTATGGATAATAGGGAGATAAGTAGCCTGTTTTAAAGATCCTAAAAGTTACATATGCTGTGAAATAAGTGATGTTTAAAGAATTAAAAAATAAATACTCTCTTTGGGGGGTTGTAATGAACTATGAAAATAGGGCAGCATTTCCACTGATTATATACTCCAAATTCATGGTCTAACAGTAACTATCCTTTACTCACTTTTTACTCACTTTTAATTCATTCGTGTGAGGATTCATTTCACTATTGAAAACTTGTCGATGAACTCGGTGCACATGGTGCAAACCACACGATTGATACTGTAAACATAAATTTGAGAGAAAGCATATCTACTCCACATATGTTGACCAAATGTTCAATGAGGTTTATCCTTGGCTAACAATCACCTCCGCTACGTTGGTGAACAATTTGATATACAAATTAAAGTGGCCACCTTATGAGGGTTTCTCCTCAATTATTTTTAATGAAGTTACCTTCATCATGCGTAATGTTAATTTTCATTTTTGTTGTTTGTTTGGCCTAAAATAAATGAATGTATTTTCATTAAAAAAACTATATTTTTTATTTTTATATTCGTAAAAATCAAATGACATACAAATTGATGGGCCCACCTTATGAGGGTTTCTCCTCAATTATTTTTAACAAAATTACCTTCATCATGTGCAACATTCATTTTCATTTTTGTTGGTTGCATGACCTAATATAAATGCATGTATTTTCATTAAAAAAATTATTTTTTGTATTTTCTATATTCATAAAAATCGAACATTTAATTTGTAAATATGAATTTTTAATAATTGAAATTTAGTTTTTTAGAAAATTAAGTTGAGTAGTTTTAAATGTTAAGTTTATATCTACATATATATTTGTATTTAGGGAAATAGGCAATTAGGTTTGTTTGGTACTTTTCAATTGAGCTGCACTTGGAACTTATTGATATTTTACTACTATTAAAATATAAATCAAAATAATGAAAATGTTCTGTTTTTTTTCAATGTTTTAGTGTATAGATATATATATATATATATATATATATATATATATATATATATTCTTTATTACTCAAGTCATTTAGAGCTTTAAAAGAGCAAAAAAAACCATCTCGGTAACTCCTTCATAACCAATAGTCAATCCATCCCTCAAATTGACAAAGACTTTCACTTATCACTCTATTTTGAAATCAAGAACATTTCCTTCCGCTATCCCACTCCTAACACTAATTTCCCTTCTGTATATCCATGGTATACTATTTATCATATTTAGAATATTACAATTTTTTTTTCAAACTTTGCGAAATATTTAAGTATATAATTTTTGTTAAAAATAATACATTGAAAAAAAGGGAAAGCCAATCAAAATAAATTTCAAAGATTGTATCACTAAGTCAACTACAAAACACTCAAGTTTTTCACAAGCTATCTACAATTTGAGCTTTTTAGCATGTAACTTAGTTTCCATGATTGTACCTAATCTTTTCTTGAAGGTTTGTAAGGTATTCTTTTCTATGACGACATTATATTTTCTTTGTTTATACAGGTCATCTAGACACATAGTGGCCACTATTGCCCAACTAAAGAAAAAAATTTCACGTTTCTTTCTTTTCTGGAGAAAAAGGACATTTACATTGTTGAATTTGAGGTATATGTCATATAAATATTTTATAGTCTAATTTAGTTTATATTCTAGTGTTCATTGTCTCTCATTTCTTATACTTTACATTGTATCTTCTTTCATTTGTAGAGGAGAAACTCAGTATTGATGCTAAGAAGCAGGTATTGAAGAAAGAGCAGAACAATAACACTGGAGCGACAAATAAAGAAAGAAAGAGAAGAGAACTGGTCTAGTGGTGCCTTTAAAACCAATATCATGCATACTGATAGTGAAGTCTTTAGAGTTGGTGACTTCACCTACAATGGCTTGACAACACAATGATAATGGTTTGGAGTGATAAAACAATATTTCACGTGTAAATTGTAGCCCAACCAACAATAAGTTGGAGACTCATATTGTAATACTTGTTATTTCATATGATATAATTTATGTGGTTGCATTTATTTATAGTTGTACTTGATATTATTTAGTATTGTAATTAACATGTGTAACTTTGCGTTTTCGTATTAGGTGAAAAAGCACATTTATGACTTTTTTTATTTAGTTGTAAAATCATACTAATTAATTTATCCTCATTAATAATAAACACATAAAAACAGTCTAAAACTAAAACTCTAAATTAGTAGTTTATATTGATTAGTGATGAACGCAAATAAAACAAGTATACAACAACTAAATTAGTTGTTGTTAATGATTATTAATGAAAGTATATGAAATGAATATAAACTGTTAAATCAGTCATTTGTATAATGAATATGAAACTACCAAAAAAGATAAATGACTATTGTAAATGATAAATTTATGATTACAAATGATGACTAAATTTTTCATATATACGACTATTAGTAGCTAATTTACAGTATCTTATAACACGACCAAAATTTAGTCATATTTGTTTGGTCATTAATTGGTTTCAAACGATGACTAAAATTTGCATATATATGACTATTATTCGCTAATTTATAGTACCTATTAACGCGACCAACATTTTGGTCATATTTCTTTGGTCATTAATTGGTTTTCTCAGGTGATCATGTAGTAGTATTTTTTTTGTGTATTTGGTCATTAATTGTGGAAATTAACGACTAAATTAATGACCAAACTTATGACTGAATATACTACTAGACAATAAAATTGAGACAACCAATTAATGACTAAGCTAAATATGACTAAAAGTTGATCACGCTATAAGATACTATAAATTAGCCACTATTGGTCGCCGACTGAAAAATGGTCATTTATATGCAAAAATTAGTCATTTTTTTAGTAACTAATTAGCCATTTTGTACTAGTGCTTGCTTGAACTTCAACTAATTCTTTTTGCCTTTCATGTTCTCAACTTCTTAATTCCCTTATCCACCTCCAACAACGTGAAAAGCTTTGTAGTTGTGTTGATCCTCGGGGGAGGCTTAACCTCTCATTCTTTTTCATAGAGTTGTATTGCATAGTCAAACTCTTGATTGGATATAATATTGTTTTCCGTTTACTTCTTCCTTGGTTGAAGTTATGTTGTACTATGTAACACCCCCACCCCCCATTTATATATAGTAATAATTGATATTAGACATATAAATAGGGACCCTTTTTAAATTTTTAGTCTTTGAAAAATAAATCCTAACTCTAAGAATTGCCTTGAAAAATCTTAGAAAACAACCCAAGTTTAGGATCCTCATCGCAAATCGTAAATCACATTTTTCCATGTGATAATCATAAACACCTTAAAGAAATTGTGATATGCAATCAATCCCTCCGCTGTGAAATTCTGATCAAAATGCCTTAATAATTCACGATCGCATTTCATAGGAGCCACAAATAAATAAGCCATGCCATTGTGTCATCCGTTAATAATTTGTGAAATGCAATATTGCAATATTTGCAATCTCATTTCACATTATAAACATGCAACTCTATATGGCATCGTTTAAAAAGTTGCGATGCGCGAATAAAGCACCAAGCATAGGAAGTAATTGTGTTTTAATATAATAATGAATGGTTCGACAGGGTAATTAATGTTTAGCAGCTGGAGGAGAGGTAATGATGTTTCAAGTTATGGCTAGTTAATGTTGAAAATCTCATTCGAAATCCTCCCACGATTCAAAGTCATTTTAGAGAGTTTTCAACATTAATTGCCCTATATCATCTGTGCTGAATATATCTCTTCCATTTAAGGCAAGCTACAAAATACATGTCATTGTGGAAAGTGATGATAAAATAGAAAAGGTAGAGCATTACAGAGTCTAGGCTATCATAAATGTCTCCTATATTCTCTGATACGATTTGCAGTGCCGATGGGGGAGAAACATCTTGGGAGGTCATATACAATAGGCTTGAGGATGAGTGTCCCAAGATTATTGTCACAAAAGCGACGACTAACTCAATAAAAACTTCGGGACTCCAATTCAAGGATGCTTCTATTCTTTCGTTCACAGAATAGGAGCGAGAAAAAAAATCCTCCCATACACTGATATGATTAGGTGGGTGGTGGAAAACCTCACTATTGAAGATAGACAATTCAAGAACTCGAGAATGGAACTCATGGGGTCATTCAAAGCGGAAGACCTGAAGCAAATGTACCATATACGTAACCCTCAGGACATATATGATAAATCATACATGGCCAAATTCACAAAGAAGAACTAAGAACCTTTCAAGATGATCTAGGGCTGGAGGGTACTAGAGAACAAGCTCAAATTTGATAAGACAGATATGTATCCTGTAGTCTCTTTGGAAAACCCCTAAAACTATGCAACTGCTATGTTATGTAGACTATACAGGTTAACTAACAATGTTAAGTTTTCCATAAAATGGATTCCTTTGATTGATGCCACCATCCTATCTGATAACCTAGCCGTTGTCATCACCGAATATCGACAGAAGAGATCCTCCTCTCCAGAGAACCTTCCTCCATTCTATTTTAGTGCCTACATCATGGATGCCATCTGTTCCTTGCACTAAATTTCCACTCATGGGTTGGAAATGGAACTTGCAAGACCCATACCCTATCTATATTAGCCATAAACAAATTTGGGAATCCTATTATATACCCCATTTTTATAAAATATGCCATGCTATTATTTTTCCACTGCATCAATTAATTTTCAATAAGAAAGCCCTCAGGTTTTCCAAAGAAGTTGCTACAGACCTTCTTGCAGTCGGAAAATATTTTGTTGAAGAATGGTTTACATACATTAGGGTTTTTGGTAGTACAATAAACCCACATGTCCTCCAGTTTTATGTCTTTGATAAATTATTAGCAAGATAAATAGCCCACTAGGCTGTGCGAAAAGGCTTGACCAAAGTCCTCAAAGAAAGCAAGAAGTTATTATGGCCATCTTTTCCTACTAGGTGTAGTTCCTTTTCATTAGCAAATTTTAACCATGCAATCAAGGAGTCAGTAAGCCTAGAAAGCCTCAGGCTCCATACTTTGCCAAAAAGGCAATTTGATTCGGACAAGATATCATATAGCATCACTACTGCAATAAATATAAAGTCTTATAACTATGAAGCTAATGATTTTGAAGACATTTTACACTCGGTTGAGTCCTTCGAACAATCGTTTGAATGGACAAGGACAAATTTGAGTCCTGAATATTTTGAAAGCTTTTAGGAGTTCAAAAACAAAATGCTCGAAATAATTATACAACAGTTGATAAAAATCGACAACAAGCATATGCCTAGTGTGACTGTCAATAGAGAGGGACCTAATTCTCACATAGAGTCTCAAGTGGATACAGGGAAAGAACTGGATATAGGGAAGGCCCAAGACACTGAGAATACAACAGAATCCAGTAAGAAGTCAGCCGAGAAGTGGGGTATGAGCACCCCACCTAAAGATATCATTTCTGAGATCAAAAGAAGTAGTTTGGAGTAGGAGTGGGATCAATTCAATAAGAAACGACAAGACACTCCCAAGAAAACAGATGCCCAAGAAACTTTGGAGTATCATACTCCTTTGGATGTTCATAAAAACACAAAGTTTGAACCGATGGATGAGCAAGCGACGACATCTCAGCAGACTGAAATCATTCCCACTCTGTTCACATCAGAAATTGTCTTAAGGGTGACTGAAATCCCTCCTCTTGATGTGTTCTACATCATGCTCCATAAGACTGTAGTAAGGAGATAGAGGAAAAGGAGAAGGATAGAAACAACCGAGCTCCCACCTAGCAATGAACTGATGGACATAGTCTAGGAAGACATTCCTTCCAACCCAGCTGAAAACTTGACCAAATTGTCATAGTTTACAGGGGTGTATGCAATGGCCACCATGGAAAAAGCTACTGAGATATCTATTTTGTTGAAGGAAAACAAAGAGAAGATTACACAGCTCGAGCAACAACTCGAAACAGAGAAGACAAGTGTGAATAGGAAAGCCATTGAGCAGCTAGCCCAATTGTAATAGAGCATGGAGATATTGAAGATAAGCCATGAAGTAGACATATTGGCCAAAAACATGCAACTCCAAGACTTGCAACGATCCATGGAAAGATATAAGGATGTTCCTACTATCGAGGAATTCATCAAAGAGGCGCTAGAACTAAATTCCCTCCTATTAAAACAACAAGAACAATTTTTCTAAACAATGTCACATATCGCTCCTTATCTGATCACTAGTGACCAGTTAATAGATAAAGCGATTGACTATAAAACTGAGTTTATTGATCTAAACAAAACAATCTCAGAGTTCATCAAGTGGCAAGAAAAAGAAGAGAAGAGGAAGGCTAATCTACCTGAGATCGAAGAGACAAAGGACATTATTTTCACTGATTTGGATGCAAGGATCAAACAAGCTGAACTAGAAGTGGCAAGAGTGGCCAGGGTGTCGAAGAACATAGTAAAGGAAATAAACCACAATTTGTTTTCCACCAACCTGGTGAAGGAAGGCAACCTAAAAGAACTTCCTGATTTAAATGATTTACATAAACAATGGGAGGAAAGAGCGAAAATCCAAAGGGAAGCAATCACAAAGTTAGCAAAGACTGATTGGGAGTCATATTGGCACTACCTCGTTAGGCCACATTGTCAAATCATGACCCTTAACTGCTCCCTCCATTCAACTCAGTGGATGCTTCCACCTCTCACAGATGCAATTTTCGCAGGACAGGTTAGAACATAGTTTGGGGCACCTCCTTAAGTCAAACCAATGGTCGATATATGTGAGTTGAAAGACAAGCTGGCAGACAGCAAATCATTATCATAGCCTCTGCTCATCAAGTCACTTTTTATTTTTAGAGTTAGTTAACTAGTTAGGAGGAAGGTTGTTTGAATCCTCCTCAAATGTTGTATAATCTATTTTTGAACATTAGTTAGAATTGTATTTATACCCTTCTCATGCATTTAGAGAAGGGTCCAAAATTTTATCAAAAACATTTGCAAAGAATGCACTTTTGTAATTTTGTGATTGCTTTGGTGAAATTATGGAACATGATCATTTCTTTTAAATATCAGACTACTTTCCTTTGTTGATGCACTATTGTATACTTGAAAGGTAATTTTATCTAAAGAAAGGAGTCGATCTATGTCATTAGTCAAATGAATAGAACTTCACATATATGGTACTTCTATCTTGTATGGTTAGTCCTGTTTCCATTTAATTAGTGACAACACTTTATTTTCATGAATTTTATATGAGATATGTTACTTTTGTTAAGCGTTAATTGCACTATTGTATGATGCCTAGCTGAAATTGTTTATTTTCATATGTAAATCATCATATATGTGATATAGTTTATACATTTATTTGACTAACTATTTAGTCAAAGAAATTATCTCTACACGTTATCATCTATGTTTTATATGTGATTGATCTTTATTATCACATGTCAAGTATATATCTTTTTAGATCACATATTATACATAAATACCCCGATTTATATTATACTAATTTAGCTAGAGATTTGCATGATAGAATAGGGCATTTAGTTATAATTATTCTATTGCAATCACTCGAAAACAACCCATTCTGGGAAACTGGTCAGATCATCCCTAGTCAGAGCCACCACTTTAAATGGAAAAGGAGTTTTCTTAAGGTCTGGACTTGGTGGTTATCCCCCATGTCGGAGTACCAAAAATCTGAGGCCTCAACAAGTTCCTACCAAAAAAACTTTGGGTTATTGTTGCCTAGATATATTAAATCTTCTCGTCTTGTTTGCATGAACTCATCTTTTTTACTTTTTAAGATCTACTTACATAAATTTACATTTATCTTCTCCTTTCCTGCCTTTTTCAAGGTTCTCCTTTCCATTTTGCATTCCTCATCAAACAAAGCATTTACAGGAAAATGATCTGATTTTGATTTCCTATCTTTTGCTCTTTTGCACTTCTCAAGTGCACCTTAATTATATTTGTTAACTCATGATTGTTGAAGCTTTAAGAACCAATTTTATTTATAAATATAAACATTCTTTCTTGTTTATACCTCATAAATATCTCAGTATATAAATTTTCTTCATTGTTCAAATATTTCCATTTCGTTTCGACAATGATGTGTATTCATGAAAGTGGACACGTATAAAAGGTTTCTCATGGAATTAAACTTTTTGAATGATTCAAAACATATTTAACAATGGAATTCATAGGGCAACAAGTCCCTTCCTTAAGCAGGGTTTGAAGAAAAGATTGAGCAAGATGACTTGTAGATTGAGGAAAAGATTGAGTAGGATGAATAGTTTCTGTAGGAACTTGTATCCTAAAAGCATGAGTTCCAAATTTAGCATTGATTTTGATCCAAAAGATAAATGGCCTAGTTTTATTCTATATTCATGTCTATATCTACTTAAAATCAATCAAAACTAGTCATATGCCATGACTAAAATGTGAAAAAAAGTAAACAGGATCCCAACATAGGCAAAGATATACTACAAGGACATAGTAGTCAATAAACAAATGTAGAGACATAAATAATTAAATTAAGAATTAACATCCTTTCAACAATGCTTCTTAGATGTAGTGGCAGACTCTAAAGCACCTTTCAATAGATAACAATTCTTGTTATAGTGCTTCTTATATGCAGAGATAGACTTTATCACCGCATCTAAGAATCCCTGCTGAACTTTTTGTTTGCGATTTTTTACCATTTACTAAATAGTCACAATCCCAACATAGGCAAGGATTTGTTGCACACACCTATCAGTAAAAAGTAAAACCAAAGACAAAGAAAATTAAAGCAACAATTAGCATATGTTCAATAATGATTCTCATATACAAAGACAACTCGCATTTTGTCTCATTCACCTTGATATAGAAGTGAGACCAAGGCTAACTCGTAGCACAAGATTTTGATCTATATGTTCCAATTGATGGCTATCTTGCTATTTTAATGACCTCTGCAGTTTTTTAAATAAGTTATCAGGGCAAAACCCAACATGAAGCAATTCTAAAATAAACTCATAGGAAAATAAGCCAATAAATGAATTTCATTGAGGAATTAATCAAAATCAAAAATTTCAAATAGGTTTAACATACACTAGATACGTCTCCTACATGCCAAGGCGTGTTGAATAAAGCTATTGGTGTTTATTTTTCAAAGATATTTAAATTAAAGATTAAAAAGGTAAAAAATTAAATATAATAGCTAATAAATAAGGTTAAAAATAAAACAAAAAATAAAGTGAACTGCCCAACTTCCAACTGGGCTTACATGGAGCCAAGTGCCCCCTCTGGATGTTTGGCTCAAACATCAAACTCTTCATTTAGCTCCGAGGATCTCACTAGTGACCAAGTAAGAAAAGGAGTAGGTTCAGGAGTTATACCAAGAAAGTTAAACTAGGCATGTGCATGAGTTCCTTTGAAATCAGTCATCTATCATATTAATATAGTGTTTCCTTACATGGTATTTTGTTTCCACAAACGAGTCAGAATGGAAACCTCGTTAAGAAGGTATCCACCACTGAGTGGATGAGGGTACAAAGCGAATCAAGACACCAGAAGCCCAACCTCTTGACCACTCTTAGGTTTTTTTGGTTCAGAAAGTGTTGATGGTGCCGAACCCACCAACATGTAAGGGGATATCCCCGGTAAGAAGTCCCAATTAGACCCTTGGCCATTTTGTGTAGGAGTCGTAGCATTGGGTCGTACAATAGTGACTTGACCATGATTTCACATAGAGGCAAGTAGGATAACTCTGTTGGTAGTAAGGGTGTGACAGTTGTAGTGAGTCAAGGAAGGTACACGGGGGTTGAGATCAGTACACCCATTGGCAACCTGTAATAGTACTCGGATGGGAAGGGAACACACAAGCGAAGATGCATCACAAGATGGAAAGCAAGTCAGCTGGCAATCCAAAGTGGTGGTTAAACCAACAACACATTTCAGAAAGATTCATACATACTCATACATAATAGTCCATATATGCATGCGTAAAAAAGCAATAAATATACCATTTAGAGTAAATAAGATAGCTGGAATACAATACAACATATGCATGAAACGTGTTAGCTATTATTATATAAATAAGTGTAAGTTACAGCCATACAATACATCCGTTTCCAACCACTAGCTCCAATAGTGGAACATTATAGCCACATCCACCTGCTCCTCCAAAGAGATGTACTAGCTTCGTGTAGTGGAGAAGCCAAGGCATGTTACAATACTATCCAATCTCTTTCCAAGATAGTCTTATCAGAAGCTTGGCTGACCAAAAGCATATACAATGAGTTATGAGGTTCTATTTATAGCAAAGGGTAGGGTGACCCTTGAAATTCCCCTTTGTGACAGTTCATCTACCATCATGACTCTTCATCTACTTTATTACTGTTACATCCAACTATTGACACTTGAACTTCTGCTTGACATGACGTTACATTACATGCACATGTGCTCGTGTGAGACAAAATGGCTTGAGCAAGCCATGCAAGACATCACTGACACTCGGTTCGTTGTGGTGAGGCCAACTCTTTGACATGCTTATGATGGTGAAGGTGGTGGGCTGATGCCAAGCTTGGTCATCCATGATGGTGTGCATGCACCCCATAGTGACATCTTGCTGAAGTGAACTCTTGTCTCTACTGCATCCAGGTGCATTGGTATCGATCCTTCATCCCACTCATCTCCTAGCATGCGCATGATCTTCTTGGTGCAACCGAACCAGAAACACACTGATGCATAGTGTTTCTGCTCATCTTCCAGTGTGTGCTGGTGGTCATGCATATCAACTGTCAACTACATGCTCATCTCTAGTCAAACCAGCTTCTTGCCTTCACCTTAGTGAGTGTGTTGAATGAGCTGGATCACATGTGTGTGCCCAATGACATGCATGATGTTGAATCCCTTACATGCGATCAACATTGTTCATCATGTTCGCTCTGTGCCAGCTGCTAGGATAGATCTGTAACATGTACAGAAACAGTTTCATCCATTAGTGCATGTTGCGCCAATTATTGTTCTTGTTCTTGTTGTAATTCATTCATCTATCTATGTAGCTTCATGTTCTTCCTTGAGTTGCTGCTTCAGTGAATGAAACTCCTTCTTTGTTTGATTCTCTCTCTTTGCACGATCTTCATGTCGTGCCGTCGCCTCATAACCTGAGTCTCCAAAGTTTCTTTCATCATCAATGGATCTGCTTGAGCTTGCAACTTTTTTCCACCTCCGTGTTGTCAAGAGCCTTCCTCTTGCATTCGTTGCATTCGTTATGCTGCCTTCAACTACTGTTCATGATGCTACTCGCTGTGATGTTGCTATTGTCATATATTGATGTCCTTGTCTATGAACAAACTAGATGTCTTCGCGGGTAGGCATGTCCATAGGCACTTGATCAACTGCATCCCCAAGTGTGATTTGAACAGTGTCTTCAACTCTTCTCTCCTGAAACCATTGTACTTGTGTTGCTGAGAGGTAGATGAACACCTATGATACCTGGAGACATGGAAGCACTCATGGCAAGCAATCCGTCAGTCGAAAACGAAATTGAACTTGAGAACTGAACTCCAACATACCTATGTGATTGATCATGAAGGTCACGCAATTTCCACCGGGAGGTCGGGAGACTAAGTGCTAAGACTAAACAAGGTACAGTTTGAGTTGCTGGGAAGCTGACTGACTGCTAGAACTATGCAATGCACAATCCATTTTGGATGTTGACTGTTAGAATTGCGTAATGCACAATCTCAGCTAGCAATGGATGCAGGGGCAACGACAACATTGTGCAATTTTCTGGGCCAATAGTCATTGTCCCTAAAAAATGCGCAAAACAGTCTCGGAGGATAGTGCCTAGGTAGATATCTGCATTTCTAGAAAGGATGACATAACTTTCCTTCCCCGGATTGCCCAATGTTGTCTTAGTGAAGGCAGAGTCCAGGCTGAAGTTGCCTAGACTCACCGACGGGCAACTGAACGTAAATGTGAGTGCGAATGCATGGTGATACTAAGTGTAAGCATAAGTGAATGATCATGCATGAAAATGGTGAATGGTAGATTCAGGAAATGGAACAACATGCATGTTGGTGAGGCAAGTCGCTGAATCAACGACCATTCGTGAAAAATAATTCCATGCATGCGACAACAGTGAGATGTTGACGAAAACTAAAATGGTGCTAGTACAAGCTAGTATGTATCAAAATGATAGTAAGTTCTCACTAAAATCAAGAAGACAACGTTCATATGAAGAGAAACACAAGAAGCGCCAAAAATGCAACACAAGTCATGGAAAGCAAGATTACCCCAAAATAGCTGAGTCGAGTGTGTGGACAACTCCTAGATGTGATTTGAGGTGTCAGAGCTGCAAGGTTGATGTGAGGAATGAGCTCTATGGTGTTCGATTGATGAGTTTTTATAACATCGAGGTTGTGATGCGCATGCCACAAATATAGGGAAATTGACCTTGTTCGTGAAAAGCAAGTCTAACACCTCCGTAAGTATTGTTTAGTTCTCAACTCCTCTTGGTTTCCACACTAGATGGATTGTAAGATGTAGCATTTTCCAAACACTTGGTTGATTAACACACATTCCAAGCCAAGGAAACATAGTTGTTTCAATTGGGGTTGAGGGGTATATTGGTTCACAAGAAGTATAGTCGTTAGAGTCTTAGTGTCATCTCTGGTGTTGATATGCTGCCATCAGGCCTAGACAGTACCCTGGTAGAGTCACATAGGAACGCAAGCATGGCTCCGTTGCCAGTGAGCCTGGTCAGTACCTCGGTGGAGTTACTTGCATCACCTCTCTGCAAAGGAATCCTTTCTCTTATTTTGCCTTATTCATTTTTAATTTTTTCAAACTTTTTTCACTTTATCATTTTTTTCATTTTTCATCTTCGTAACTGTGCATATCACTTATTCATTTCATAGGCAGAAGAGGGATCCTAACTAATTGAGAGCAGAAGAGGTTGTTCGAGAAGACAAGTAGTTTATTATACCTTTGACATGCCTGTTAATATTTTCCCCCTCATCTTACTCTACTTGACTAAGCTGACAAGGGTTAACCCAAAAATAACCAACTAGAGTAGGTGATACTAGTTAGCATACACGCATTATGTTTTCACCAAGGTTCACTTCGAAGAGTACATATTTTCCATCGACGTATCACGGATTGAAAATAACAAGTTCTTCATACAGAGGCGGGATGACAGATAACCAATTAGTGATAGTTGTACAAGGTCTTGTGTATTTTACCCAGCTTGCTTCAAGGGTCATACATGGTTTCATGCAAATCTATCCTACGAACAAAACATGCGAACTAACAATCAATGAAGCAAAGAAAAAGCAGAAGAAAGAGCGAAATCAAAGCAAGTAAGCAAACAAGAAAGCAGAAAAACAAACAAATAAACAAAGCAAGTAAGAAAACAAGCATGCAAACAGACTGACTGAAAATAAAACACTACTCCTACTCCTAATCTAACATTTCATGGGTCATCTCATGTGAAGTGATACTTCTAATTCAACCACTGGCGCATTAGTTGACCCATGTTGCTGAAGGCATGGTTCGTGAACAAGGCAGTTGTGCGAACCAACAAACAAGAAAGATGTAACAATGAAGATAGACACATTTCGAGCTTACAAGCGACCACAGAACAAATCTGAACTTACTTGCCATGGTTTTGTGCTACACTAAATGTAGATGTTGAGTGTATGTATTCTCTTGACTGTGATAAGCAAGCAAACGTGAGAAAGGTAGACCACTTATGTTGTGCATGTGTGCTTGTTGTGTAAGATTACTCCAACACATGAGCGATGGGATCGTGTAGTTGGAGTGAAGGAAGCGAAATATGGATGTTTGGTTGATCTTCAATGCAAAGCAGAGAGTGATGAGGATCCTTGAGCATTTCAACAGTTTCCTAACCGGAAGTGAAACCAACCTCAGGATAGCGAGGGCCTGACATAACCATCAGCTCAGGCTGAAGTCCCTCAATAGTCTGGGGGTTTCGAACTCTTTGACAGATAGATCATCATAGACCAGTGCCTTAGATAGATTAACAACGATTAAATCAACATCATGATTGGATGAGAAAGTGAATAGATCACGAAAAGAAAATTCGAGATGTTCGTCGATATCCTCATGATTTGATGAATCGGGCAGAGGGGTAGATAGGAAGAAAATATGTTCACCCTTTGTGTTTTCAAGAAATATAGATGACATATTGGATGTATTTTCTGAGGAATATGTGTCGTCTCCCCATTGTAATGATAGACTGACATCCAACGTCTCTTGTGAATGATCGAAAGTAGAAACATTCATAAATGGGTTTGCACAGGGAAAGTCAGTACCGGCAGAACCACAAAGGATATCAAGATGAAGCGGATGAGGCACAGCTGAAAGGGATTCATCCTTCACCATGAGTTCTTCTTTAGATTCCCTCACACACTCATCATGAATGATGGCGCAGGTTGGCTGCATAACACCAACATCATCGACAATTTGATCCTTGTTCACAACAGGTGAGGAGTTTGGAATGGAAGAACACAAGACAGTACAATTTGGAGGATCAACAAAACGCAAGGACAAAGGTCAAGGGAACGATTCCACATGACAACCAATAAGCATTAAAGCCAAATCTACGCAAATCTCAAGAGCAGGTAGAGTGGGAGGATGTGATAGTGCAACAGAGGCATGTGCATGATCTCCCACATCGCTCTGCGGTGGTGGAGCTGTTTGATGAGATGAAGGTTGACAATCACTTGCGACAATGATTGTGCCTGCTCGTGATTTCACAGTTCCATCACCGTAGTATGAGCAAGATTTGAGTGATTTCAAGAATTATGGATTTTGAGATATGTAATGAAGATACTCAAATCTCCCATCGAGAAATTCCCAATAAATATCATCTTTGGGGAATTGGTATGCAAGATTACAAAAGCATGTGTAAAACTAATCAACGGATTCATCGGGTGCTTTTTGTAATTCCAAAATTTATTTGTTGAGTTCTTTATAGTCGAAGTGATTGAAAGCATGATCTATCTCTGTGACCAGATGAGAAAGAGAATGAATAGATTTTTCGGGCAGTGTGGCACACTACTGCATGGGGTGCCCTCAAAGCATGTAGAAAAATAACGTGCAACTCATGTATTCTTCAAAGAATGCATGTCTTTCGAATGAACCTACAACGCTGACTGCGTGCCTAACCAAGGCTATATAGCCTCCACCATCATATGTTTTATGAGACAAGTTACTTGAGAGCTCTTCCGAGATAGTGAAATTGTTTCCATAAGACATACATTCTAGAAGAGCAACTTGGTAGTTAGTCATGATAGATGTGTAGAGATTCAAGATAGATGTGAGGACTCAGCTTGTCATCTGGCCCTCCTTCTAGTGCCAAAATGTTGACGGTGCTGGACCTACCAACATGTAAGGGGATCTCCCCGATAAGAAGTCCCAATTAGACCTCCAACCGTTTGGTGTAGGAGTCCCAAAAGTGGGTCGTACAGTAGTTCCTTCACTGCGATTTTGCAAAGAGGCAAGTAGGATAAGTCTGTTGGTAGCAATGGTGTGACAGCTACAGTGAGTCAAGGAAGGTGCATGAGAGGTTCTAACACATGGGGGTTGAGATGAGTTTGCCCCTTGGCAACCTGTAATAGTACTTAGATGGGAAGGGAACACATGAGCACAAATGCATCACAAGCTATAAATTAAGTCAGTTGGCAATCCAAAGTGATGGTTAAACCAACAACACATTTAAGAAAGATTTATACATACTCATACATAATAGTCCATACATGCATGCGTAAGAAAAAAATACATATGCCATTTAGAGTAAACAAGATAACTGGAATACAATAGAACATATGCATGAAATGTGTTGGCTCTTATTATATAAAGAAGTGTGAGTTGCAGTCATACAATACATCTATGTCAAACCACTAGCTCCAATAGCGGAACATTAAATCCACATCCACCTGCTCCTCCAAAGAGATGTACTAGCTCCGTGAAGTGGAGAAGCCAAGGCGTGTTACAATAATATCCAAGCTATTTCCAAGATAGTCTTATCAAAAACTTGGCTGACCAAAAGCATATACAATGAGTTATGAGGTTCTATTTATAACAAAGGGTGGGGTGACCCTTGATATTCCCCTTTGTGATAGTTCATCTAGCCTCATGACTCTTCATCTACTCTATGACTGTTACATCCAGCTATTGACACTTGAACTCCGACTTGAGATGACATTACATTACAATGAGCATGTGCTCATGTTAGATGAAATGGCTTGAGGAAGCCATAAATCGTTTTTTTGTGGTGAGACCAACTCTTTGACATGCTTGTGATGGTGAAGGTGGTGAGCTGATGCCAAGCTTGGTCGTCCATGATGGTGTGCATGCACCCCATGGTGACATCTTTTTGAAGTGAACTCTTGCCTCTATTGCATCAGGGTGCATTGGTGTGGCTCCTTCATCCAACTCGTCTGCTAGCATGTGCATGGTCTTCTCGGTGCAACCAAATTGACAACACACTAATGGATAGTGTTCATGTTGATCTTCCAATGTGTGCTGGTGGTCATGCACATCAACTATCAACTACATGCTTAGCTCCAGTCAGAATATCTTCTTGTCTTCGCCTTGTTGAGTGAGTTGAATGAGCTGGATCGCATGTGTGCACACAGCGGCATGCATGTTGTTGAATCCCTTGCATGCGATCAACAACACTGCTCACCATGTCTTCTCCATGCCAGCTACTAGGAGGGATCTTTAACATGTACGGGCGTAGTTTCATCCGTGAGTGCATGTTAAGCCCTTTGTAGTTCCTATTCGTGCTGCAACTCATTCGTCTATCTGTGCAGCTTCATGTTATTCCTTGAGTTGCTACTTCAATGCATGGAACTCCTTCTTTATTCCATTCTCTATCTTCGCGCGATCTACATGTCATGCTGTCACCTCATATCTTGAGTCTCCAAAGTTTCTTTCATCATCAATGGATCTACTTGAGCTTGCAACTTTGTGTTTTCTCTGTTGTCAACAACCTTCCTCTTGCATTCGGTATTCTGCCTTCAGTTTTTGTTCATGATGCTGCTCGTTGTGATGCTGCTGCTGTCATATCTTGATGTCCTTTGCTATGAACAAATTGATGTCTTTGTGTGTAGGCAAGTCCATAGACACTTGATTGACTGCATCCCCAAGTGTGCTCTGAATGGTGTCTTCGAATGTGTTGTCCTCAAACCATTTTACCTGTGTTGCTAAGAGGCAGCTAAACACCTGTGATATGTAGAGAAATGGCAACACTCATGGCAAGCAATCTGTCAATCGAAAACCAAAATGAACTTGAGAACTAAACTCCAACATACCTACATGACTGATCATGAAGGTTGCACAATTTCGGCCAGGAGGTCAAGAGACTGAATGCTAAGACTGCGTAAGGTAGAGTCTGGGTTGCTGGGAGGCTGACTGACTGCTGGAACTATGCAATGCATAGTCCAGTCTAGCTGTTGACTGCTGGAATTGCATAATGTGCAATCTCAGCTGGCAATGGCTGCAGGCTCAGTAACTGCGTTGCGAAATTTTCTGGGCCAATAGTCATTGTCCCTCAAAAATGTGCAAAACAGTCCTGGAGGACATTGCATGAGCAGAAATGCACATTTATAGAGAGGAAGACAGAGCTTTCCTTCCCCGGATTGCACAATGATGTCTCAGTGAAGGCAGAGTTTGGGCTGAGATTGCCCAGACTCGCCGATGAGCAACTGAACATGAATGTGTGTGAGAATGCATGGTGATAGTGAGTGTAAGCATAAGTGAATGATCATGCATGAAAATGGTGAATGAAAAATTGAGGAAACAAAACAAGATGAATGTGGGTGAGGCGAGATGCCGAATCGATGACCATGTGTGAAAAACAGTTTCATGTATGCGACAACAGTGAGATGTTGACGAAAAATGAAGTGGTGCTAGTACAAGCTAGTATGTATCAAAATGACAACAACCACTCACTAAAATCAATCAGACATCGTTCATATGAAGCAAAACACAAAAGGCACCATAAATGTAACACAAGTCATGGAAAGCGGGCTTTCCCCAAAACAGCTGAGTTGAGTGTGCCAACAACTCCTATATGTGATGTGGGATGTCCAAGCTACAAGGTTGATGTGAGGAATGAGCTATGCGGTGCCTGTTTGATGAGTTTTGATAACATCGAGGTTATGACGCGCATGCCACAAATCTAGGGAAAGCGACAATTGGAGGGAGGTTTTTGAAATGATCCTTGCATGTAACCTCCAACTACTATAAATAGATCCCTGAAACAAGGGATGCCTTTACATGTTACCTTGGGAGAAGTAGCCCATGCATGCAAGTCAATTTTGCGCGGTCCCAAAGGGAGTTGGTCAACTCTACTGCACATGCAAGAGACTACTCAACTGCTTGGAGAAAATGCACATTTTTGGTTGGGAGCTATGCTGGCTACCCAGGATATTTGCGCAATTTCTGGGCAGAGCAACTAACTGCTGCCCAGATTTGTGCAAATTCTGGGTTGAGCAGCTGTGCTAGGGAAAATTGCGCAATTTCAATATGAGTGTTGACTACTATAATTGTGCAATTCTGGAGCCCAACAGGCTTCCAGTCATGATTGCGCAATTTCTGGAGGGAAGGTTGGTTTCCCTCCAGAATTACACAATTTCTTGGGGGAGTTGCTCAGCCTGCAACTGGACCAAGTCTGGGTGATCAGCCTGTGAGGGGAATGCGTCGAGCTATGATCGACATGTTGCCTTTGTGAAAGAAAAACACAAAAGCTTGTGTACTTGACGAAGCAAGACATGCTACTGTGAAGGTTGGAAGGGAAGCTCCAAAACAATGCTAAGGCAAAATTTTGGAGGGTGGTTGTAGCCGCTACAATAGAAAGCTATCTATTTATGCTTTTAAGCACCAAACATCTATCTATTAGGAGTTTCCTCCCTTGGTTTGTTTTTTGGGTACTATGGGTCGACCTACTATTTCTTTTATGTCGGGTTTAGGTTACATGGGAAATGTTAAGGTTTATTTCCTTTTCTTTGCCCCTTAAAGTGGTTCCCAACAAGATGTCGATCTTAGGGTTTATTGTAGCCATCTCATATAGGGTGCCATTCTTGCATTTTTGTTTTAATGGAGTTGAGAAATTCTTGTTTGGAAGACTATTTATTCCCAAAGAGATATATAAATCCAAACTGTAAAACAACCAAATTAACCCAATTGATGGAGGGTAGCATAGTTGAATAAGTTTGAAATGTGAGGCTTATGTTCAAGTTTGCAAAGAAAAGAGCTCAAAGCAAGATGTGAAATTGCAATGATAAAAGAAAAAACAGAATCAACAAACAAATTAGGTAATGCAACATTGAAACGAATCTTGCATTACAAACACTTGACGCAGTTGATATTCCATTGAAGGCTTCAATGACTCTAAGAAAAAAAGTTAAATAACAAAAACACAATCAAGCAAATAAATCTTCAATATCCATGTTTTAGGAGATTGATAGCATACTGTCACATCATAATGCATCTTTATTTGGTCAATCCAAAAGTATCTGAATGTTCCCGTCTCTAAAAGAAGCTCCTTCAATTCTAAGAAGCAACCTTTTGATTTTTAAAGACATTGTTGGAGATATCATAGGAACTGGAAATGAAAGTACCAACAACATTAGTAAGACAACAATCTCCTATTTCACTACATTATTCTATCTCATCCTTTTACTTGATATTAATTTGTGTAGAAATATTTAAGAGAACCATAGTTTTCAATTTAACCTGATCACCAAATAACGAAGCATTCATTAAAAAGTTGATCAAATTTGTTATTATGCCTACAAGAAGGGAGAAAGAACATTCACGCCTAAACACAGGTATATATGAAAATCATACTAATTTAGGATTTTTTTTTATCTCCATTACCATTAGAATCAAATTTTATTGTGCTCAATGTTAATTTTTTTTTGTAACATAGTTGCAACTATGTTCAAAGTTGCTACGGGCCATGGAGTGAGTGTGGGGCTGCCGTTGTTGTTGCAGTGGGTTGTGGAGTCAATGTGGGTTGTATCCTCACTAAGAACAAAGCCATGAGCCTAGGGAAGTGGGTTGTGGAGTTGATGTGGGTTGTATCCTCGCTAAGAACAAAGCTAGGAGCCTAGGGAAGTGGAGTTGATGTGGGCTATTGTTTTTGTTGTAGTGGATTGTGGAGTCAGTGTGGGCTACATCCTCGCAAACAAAAAGCCAGGAGCCAAGCCAATTTGCCTCCTGGAAGAGGAGGAAAAGAGGGAAGGCTCATATTTGCGTGGTTGTATAAGTGACGATTACAAGGTTGTAGAAAGTTTTCAAACAAAATACATAGATTCTCATGAAAACATTTAATGTAACTAAATTAACACTAGCAATATTTTTAGTAAAAAAATTGTAGCTATATGAGAGGCTTATATTGTAACATAATAAAGCCTCTTACTTTGAGAAGAGGCCAAATAAAATGGTCATCGTAAAACTTCATATAAAAATGGAATGCCAGTTAAAAAAAATAAAATAAATAACCAATAAACTTCGGTCGGAAGCAAAAGGAAATTTGAACTTTGGTTGGAAGAAAAAATAAATTTATTGGGATTCATTTGTCTTCCTGGCAAAATAATAGATACTAAAAAAACCGATTACCGTTATCCTTGCAACCCGAAGAGCATGGACTAATAAAAAGAATGGATTTTATAGATGTACAGATAAAAACATCATGCGAAAAGGTTTTGTGGGGGCGGGGGCAATTGTTTACACTAATTGATTTGATTATTATGTGTGCGCTGTAAATTGAATTATCATCATAGCATTTGTGTACTTGATTATGTTGTCATATAGAATAAACATTACTATACCTGGGATGTATAATTTTGTTGTTTGTAGGATACTAAGTTCTGTTTACGCTTAAATGCTTCTGAGAAGGTGTTATAAAAATCATGAATTCATAATCAACTACTTCATCCACTCACTCTGTCAATTCATACGTCCTTGGAGAAGAGATCAACCAGTGTGGGGTGTGGATTGCCTTCACTGTTTATTGAATTGATTGAATGAAACAAAGATACGGAGGAATGAAATAAAGGGGCAAATTATAATGTAATATACAATTAACATATACAAAATTTATTTCTGGTGATAATACTAAAGAAATTGCAAGGAACGCAGGAGAGCGTCGTGCATGCTCTTACGCTTCACCACCGGTCTGTAGTGGGAAGCACACCCTCAACTTTGGATAGGCGCAGAGCTGAACTTGCCTTGGAATTGTCAAACCATATGCTTCTTTCATATGCAGTCGGGACGGATCACCTTCAACTCTCCAATAAAAAAATGTGCCTCAGCTGAACCAATGCAAGTTCAAGCGTGGGAATAGCCATGGGAGCCCCTGGGCATCCTCTCCTTCCTGCCTCGAACGGAATCATACGGAAGTCTGACTGGTCTGCTAAATTTATATCTTCCACCTTCATGAACCTTTCCGACTTGAATTCGGAAGCATCTGCGCCCCACACATTGGGATCTCTTCCTATAGCCCACACATTCACCATTAATCTTGTGTTCTTAAGTATGTTATATCCTTCTACTGTCACTGTCTCTGTAAATTCGTGAGGAATCTCTAGCGCCACAACTGGGTATAATCGTAGTGTATCTTTCACTACGCAGTGGAGGAATTTCATGTTTGCCACATCGGACTCATTCACTTTGAGATCTTTACGGACTACCCGTTCCATTTCTTCCTGTAAACTCTTCATTGCATGGGGATGTCTCAGCAGCTCACTCATTGCCCATTCTAACGTAGTCGATGTCGTCTCCAGCCCACCCGAAAACATGTCCTGCACAAATACAAACACAATTAATGAAAAAATATTGATTGATTTAAGATTAATGTTGAGGGCCATAATAAATAATAGAATGGCTGCGGCCACGGAGGCCTACAAGAACAATAGCTTTGATAGTTTCCGGTGTGATTCTGGCGTCGACCTCAGTTGTCTGAAGCAATACATCCACGAAATCTTCGGTGAGATGCTTCATCTTTCTAGCCATCCGAGACCGCGGCCACGCGAGGAGCAATGTGGTCGTCTATTATTTTATCAGCGAATTCATCGAATGTTTTATGGATATTTTTCATATGCGGTTTGATACCTTGCAAATCAAGCCAATGCAAGTAAGGAATGAAGTCTCGAATGATAAAAACTCCCCCCGCAGTTATCAACTCTACCAAAAGATCCTTGAAACCTTCGAAATCGCGACCCAAATTATCATTAGTAAATTTCCTGCTCGCCAAAATCGCCAAATTATATTGGAGATTAGAGTGGAGATGGCCTTGATCACATTCATCGCAATCGTGCCGCTCTCACTCTTCTCCCAAATGGAATGGGTCGTGAGAGACATCTCTTCCTCTCGCACGTGCCTGAAGGAGTCGATCCTTTTGGCATTGAGCAGTTTCACCAGGCAGATTTTTCTAATCTGCCTCCAATGATCTCTATAGGGAGCAAACGCCATATCCTTAGAATTATAAAATATATATTTCCCAGGAGAGGTTGTAGGCCGGCTGGAAAAAAACAAATCATGATTTTTGAGAAAGTGTTTGGCCATCTCAGAAGAAGAAACGACGAAAATAGGAACAGAGCTAAGCGCAGAAAGAAAATGGGGCCGTATTTGTCAGCAAGTTCTTTAAGAGAACGGTGAGCAGGCAGTATCAATTGGTGCCGATTTCGGATGATAGGCCATGGAAAGGGTCCCCGAGGCAATCTGGAGCTGATCCTCCTCTTGTGCAATGACCAAATGAAAAAGAAAGAGAAGACTAGAGCGACAAAAGCAGCTGTGGCAGCACCTTCACTGGCTAGTGTGATAGCCAGGGACAGAGGCAAATTAGGAAAATCCATATTGCATACACCTTTCGTAAGAGCTAAATTCTATGGCTGGAAAGAAGGAAGAAGCCTCTGCTATTTAAAACCACCATTGGATTCACATAAGCTTACCTTATCTGGATAAAATAATGAAATATCGGCGTTGGATTCACATATTCTTACCTTATCTGGATAAAAGAATGAAATATGGCGTGTGGTGGAAATTTTCCGAGAGCGGCAATAATCGTCTTTGGATCAGATTTGGTCGCGCAGATTTCAGTTTTGGCTATAAGTAGTAACCATAATGTCAGCGCAGGAAGCGAGGATGCAGCTCCCAAATTTATTAGAAGTTTTTACGTTTAAATAGCTGGACTCTAGAAAGTTTATTAAATTTATTCGAAAATTTAAATTAAATGAATATTACTAAAGATGGATTATAGATTAGGAATATGATTACATATTATTTAAATAATATTATAATTTAAATAATATTATAATTTAAATGTAAATTGGTTATAAGGATAATTATTATGGATTCATCATTGTTATTTAAGTAAAAAAAGCCATACTAACTTTTATTTATTGTTATATTAACTTTTAATGGTTTACCTGATCTCAAGTCAATTGAAAATAGTTACTCAAAAAACCAAAAAAAAATCGATCAATATAATATCTACCAAGTTGTATAACCCAAAACCACATCAATTACTAGTTTACACATTCCAATTAAAAATAATTTAAATCAAAAATTATTTTTAACATATATAGTATATATCAAGCTTTAAAAGCCCATTCGTGAAGCTTCTAAACAAGCCAAAATCACATCAACTATCAAACCCCAAAATATGCCACTTGCATCACAAATGATATCAATGAGGTTCACACACTTATGTCTCACAAGCCAATGAATGAGTGCTAGTATTCTATAAGAAATAAGAGGCACATGGTAGCAAAATGTCACTGCCTTTGTTTTTTTTACATTGCCACTACCTTGTTTTTGTTTTCAAAAATATATTTTGGAAAGCTAAAAATATTTATTCAAATTTCCAACTAAAGAAATAAGAAATTATCTTAAAACTCTATTAAGTTTTCTATAGCCCAGTACGGGAGTAGATCTCACACGTAAAAATGTAGACATAAACACGTAAACACATAAACACGTAAACATAAATGTAATGTTTAGCATTTAGCATTTAACATTTTTAATCTAATGTAGGCCCTATTTAAAAATCAATCTAATTATTATTATGTATGAACACAATATAAATTTAAAATATAAAGAGGTTTACTAACACTAAAAAGAAAGGTATGGTAAATAAATAATATAAATAAACCAGAGGTATGGTAAATAAATAAACCCTTTTTATATTTACAGTCTCGTAAATAAGTAAAACCTCTTTTTATATTTACTCCACAAACCTCCTTATACTTACTCACACTCAAAAAATAGGTTTTATTTAGGTGAAGCCTATGGGCCAAATTATTATTAATACCATGCAAAAAAATATTATTAACCTTAATAATAATATTAAAATATTAATATTATTATTATTGTTAAATCTAATATTCATATTAATATGCTATAATATTAATATTATTAAATTTAATAACTTTGGGTTAATACAATATTAAATTTGTTATATTATAATATATATTATTATATCATGATATATATTAACTCTAGAAATATATGGGAGGGAAAAACAAAGAGATAGAGTGATATAGGTGGAGACATAGGGGGAGTGACAAGGGAGAGATGGAGAGATGGAGATAAAATGAACGAAAGGGGAGAGGAGGAATGAAGAGAGAGAGGGGGAGATGAGTGAGAGAGGTTGAGAAGGGTAAGAGAAGAAGAGGGAGACACAAAGATGGAGGGAGGAGAGAGAGAAGGAGAGACAGAGTGAGATAGTGAGAGGATTGGAGGGGGGAGAGAGAGAGAGAGAGAGAGAGATGGGGGAAGAGAGAAGAAGGTAGGAGAGAAATGGAGAGAGAGGACTTGTGAGAGACGAGGAGAGAAGGAGGGATAGAGAGATGGATTTGGAGGGGGAGAGAGGGAGGGAAGAAGAAAGACATAGAGAGTGAGAAGTGGAGAGAGAGAGGGGTGAAAAGGGAGAGCTAGAGAGAGAGAGAGAGTGATTGTTTAGGGGTGAGATAAAGAGACAAAGAAGGAGAGATAGAGAGAAGGGGGAAGAGAAGGAGAGAGAATGAGAGGGGGAGGGATATAGTAACATAGTTGGGAAGAGAGAGAGTGATTGATGGGCGAAGAAAGAGGGAGGTAGGAGAGAAAGGGAGAGAGAGGAAGAATGAGAGAAAATACTTGAGAGAGAGGATGAGAGTGATGGGGGAAGAGAGAGGATTGGAGGGCAGAGAGAGAGAGAGAGAGAGGGTGATGGGGGAAGAGAAAGGGAGGTAGGATAGAAAGGGAGAGAGAGTAAGTATGAGAGAGCGGACATGAGAGAGTGGTGGTCTGGTTGCAGGTGTAAGGGACAGCCGTTCAAATCTTGAAACGATCTCCTCAAGAAAAAGTGGAAGTTATTCTTGAATTTCCCTTAGAGTTTTAGTCATCCGCCTCCAAACTTAACTATCCTTCTTAAACAGTCGAATTGCTAGATTTTCCGGGAAAATAGTAGAACTTCACTTACCAGAACCAAAAGGAATTTAACACCGCCGTTCAAAAACTTCTTGGTTCCACCTTTTCCATAGTCCTCTACCTCTCTCACGAAACCAAAAGAAAAAACAAGCTCCAGCTTATAATTTCTCTGGTCCGAAGTCTGGATTAAACCATGGATACTTTTCCACGCAACTACCTTTGGATCACGGTCTCCACAACAGATGGTTACGATCTTCGGACTTCAATGGAATTGAGCCATAATTGAATTGCTCATCGGGTCTGAAAATTTTATTAAACACCATTCACTTTTTTATGCGATATCCATTGGATCTCGCTCCTCTAATTGGATGGCCCAAATCAACTGCACTATTAACCCAGTTTGATAAAATATCGCATCTAGTTTTAGGTTAAACCTCGACGCTAATTTTGCATGTGACTACATAGATTTAACAGCTATGTCGATCAGATGGCTCCAAGCTTCTTTCTTAGGCTCTCTCGGCTTTTATCGGGTTTTCCTCGGTTCCGCCAAGTTTTCCCTTCTACCAAGTTTAGACTGTGTTAAGCCATATTTTCTTTAAACATATCCCGATTATTCCAATACATAGAAATAAATATTCAATCGTGATAACACAAATTTATATTATCAAGCTCGAATTCTAAAGGCCAACTGGAAATTAACAATACACAGAAATGTTTCGAAGGAATCCAAACCTCCAGGATTTAACCTTTCATGTACAAAATACACAGAGATATAGAGATAATCAAATTCTTTTAAAATCTAATTCTCCATAACCAAATCCAGCCAAATCCTCTTACAACAGTTCAAAACTTACATAAATACTTTACATCCAACAATATGATCCTCAATCAATGGATCGAATCTATCTAATCCTAGATGAATACCTAAACTAATTGATCTTCTTCTCGAGAATCTCAACTAAGTCTGAGCTACTTGAATTAATTACAAAATCATTCAAATACTTATATTCTAGCTCAATTCCTATCTAGAAAACTTTGTAAATTGACAGCTAAAGGATCCCACTCCTTTGCTTGTAAGCTTTTTTTGGATTTTTGGAATAAAATGAAGCCTTTTTTCTTCAAGCCTCATGCTCCTGCATCAGACTCCTGAGGAAAAAATTCTTCATGGGCTCTTGTCCATGAGCTCTTCTACAGAATGGCCCAACTTCTGTAGCATGGTTTTTTTCACCCAGGTAGCATCAAAAATTGGTTGATCTTTCCACTTGACCAAGTACTAAAAATACTCATGTCCCCTTGTCTTCTTAAACACTCTTTTATCAAATATCTTCTCTGGCTGCAATGTCTTTGCTATAGGTAACTATTTTACCCAATCCACCTCTTGTTCTTCATTGTCTTCTGCCGTGTCATCTACCTATGTCATATGCCTGTCCCTTTTGATACTTGTACAAATCAAAAACATTGAAAATTGGAGATATTCCAATGTCAGGGGGTAACTCAATTTCATATGCATTTGCATAAAATTTCCTCAAAAATCTGCATGGTCCAATCTTCTTGAATTTTAATTTGTTATACTCCCTTTTTGGAAATATTTCCTTCCTTAGGTGTGCCAAAACCAAATCTCCAACCTCAAAATTTACTTCTCCTTCAAATCTGCTATGTTCTTGTACTTTGTGTTGTTGTCCTATAGCTGTTGATTTACCTGTGTATGAACTGCTTGAATCTCTTAAGCAAAATATTCTCCTAAAGCACTCCTCATTTCAGCGTTACCCAAATCTCTTAATTCAAACACTCCTCTTAGGTGCATTCCGTAAACTACATGGAATGGACTTTGCCCTATACTCCTGTTAGGAGAATCATTATAAGCATACTCAGCCTCTGCCAAAATTTGATCCCACTGTTTTGGATGTTCACCTACAAGGTTTCTCAAAAGATTACCCAAGATTTTATTCACAACTTCAGTCTGCCCATCAGTTTGAGGATCATATGCAGAACTGAAACTCAGTTTAGTGCCTAGCTTCTTCCACAAAGTCCTCCAGAAATGACCAACAAACCTGGTATCTCTGTCTGAAACAATGCTCTTAGGTAACCCATGTAACCTTACAATTTCCTTAAAAAACAAGTTAGCAACATGAGTAGCATCACTGGTTTTATAACATGGAATAAAATGTTCCATTTTTGAAAATCTGTCTACTACTACATAAATTGAATCGTGTCCCCTTTGAGTTTTTGGCAAACCCATAACAAATTCAATACTTAGCACATCCCAATGCCTATCTGGAATAGGTAATGGAGCATACAAACCTGTGTTTTGGATCCTTCCTTTTTCATACTGACAGACTTTACAATTATTCACATACTTTTCTACTTCATCTCTCATCTTCGGCCAGAAATAAAACTGATTCAACTGCTCATAAGTCTTATCTGCACCAAAATGTCCTCCAAGTCCACCACTATGTTTCTCCTTGATCAAATTTTCTCTCATAGAACAATTTGGTATGCATAAATGATTTCTTTTAAATAACAATCCTTCTTGCAAAAAATAATCCAGCCACTTACTTCTGTCTAACAAAACAGGATTTCTACAAGCTTCAAATGCCTCTTTAAAATCTAGATATTTCTCATATAATTCCTTAAGAAAATCAAACCCAAACTCTTGAATTTGACTTCCTTTCACCAAAATGCTTTTTCTACTTAAGGCATCTGGTACTTTATTTGATTGACTAGTTATATTTTTTAATACAAAATTAAAACTTTGAAGGTATTCTACCCATTTTGCATGCTTCTAGTTAAGCTTTGGTTGTTGCATAATGTACTGTAATGCATGGTTATCAGAATACAGTATGAACTCCTTAGACATCAAGTAATGTCTCCACTTCTTCAAAGACTGCACCACTGCATAAAAATCCTTGTCATAAGAAGAATATTTCTTCTTTGACTCATTCATCTTTTCGCTAAAATAACCTACAAGTCTATCCTCCTGACTTAAAACATCTCCAATGGCTTCTCCATTAGAATCACACTTCACTTGAAAAGGTTTATTAAAATTAGGCAAAATCAATATAGGTTTCTCAGTAATCTTTCTCTTCAACAACTGGAAGTCTATCCTTCTTTATATTGTCAATAATAGAAGCATTGATCTTACTAAAATTCCTTACGAATTTTCTATAAAAACTAGCAAGACCATGAAAAATTCTTACCTCAAAGACACTTTTTTGTGAAGGCCACTCCATGATTGCCTTGATCTTCTCAGGATCCATCTTTAACCCCTCAGTAGAGACAACAAAACCCAAATACACCAACTCCTCCTTCATGAATGAACATTTCTTTAAATTTAACAGTAACTTCTCTTGTTGTAGCCTTTGTAAGACATAATTCAGATGTCTCACATGTTCCTCTTTTGATCTGTTGTAAACTAATATATCATCCAGATATATTATTACAAAAATACCTATAAATTCTTTCAAAACTTCATTCATGAATCTCATAAATGTACTTGGAGCATTTGACAACCCAAAAGTCATTACCATCCATTCATACAATCCTTCATTTGTCTTAAAAGCAGTTTTCCAATCATCCCCTTCTCTAATTCTGATTTGATGATAACCACTTTTTAAATCTATCTTTGTAAAATATCTTGCTCCACTCAAACAATTCATCAAATCTTCAATTCTAGGTAAAGGAAATTTGTACCTAATTGTTATCTTATTGATTTCTCTTGAATCAGTGCACATTCTCCAACCTCCATCTTTCTTTGGGCTCAACACTGTTGGCACTACACATGGACTCAAACTCTCTCTAATCAGTCCCTTGTCTAACAGTTCCTGAACCTGTTTCCTAATTTCTTCATTCTTTGTGGGAGTCATTCTGTAAGCTGCTTTATTTGTTATATTTGCTCCTGGAATCAAATCTATATGATGGCTGATTTTTCTAATGGGTGGTAACTCATTAGGCAAATCATCTACAATGATATCACAATAACTATCCAACATCTCTCGAATTTCAATTGGTAAATCAAAAACCTTTATGGAAGTAATTATTACCTTAGGTTTGCAAACCAATGCAAAACTTACCTCATCTTCTTCCATCTATTGTAGGTACTCCTTTCCACTCAACAAAAGGGTCTTTGGATCAGGTTTCTTCGGTGCATCCTCTTCTTCCATAGGCAATGATGTATGATTGACACCATCTTTGCTAAATTTGTTTGTGTTCTTCTTTTCATCATTCATAGATCCTCTGTCATACTACCAATGCCTTCCCAGTGATATGTGACACACATCCATAGGCATCACATCACGCAAAATTTTATCTCAGTATTTTCCCAACTGTAACTCCACTTCACATTGCTTATTCACTATCAACTGATATCCCTTTTGAAGCCATGACAACTTGTAAGGTGTTGGGTGTTTCTTTGCCTTCAATTTCAATTTCTCCACCACTTCTGTGGAGACCAAATTATCTATACTACCACTATCAATTATCATCTGACAACACTTCCCTTGAACCTTGCACACAATCCTGAACAAGGTCTTTCTCTGTGCTGGTTCAACAGTTTCCTTAGCTGGTTTTAGTAAAATTTTGTTAACTACTAAAGACACTCCTTTCTCTCATACATTTTCTTCTTCTATTACCTTTGTTTGCTTCCTCTTCAATGTTAGCAACAATTGCATTCATCTTATTCATTCCTATGTTTTATGGGCATTCATAGGCTTTGTGTCCCAGCTTGTTACATCTATAACATTTGACTTCTCTTCCTTTGACTCTGCCTCCTCTTCCTCTAAAAAAACTCCATCTGCCACTTGCCTCACCTCCTATGTGTGCATGCTGACTTGAGCTACTACTAGCTCCATCTCTAGGTGTTGTAGACCTTCCTCTACCACCTTGACTTCCCCTTCTTTAGAAAGTACCTCTGTTTCTGGAAGGCTGCTTCCTCATGAGTTTTTCTTTAGCCTTCAATACCATCTGATAAGCCTCTTCTACTGTTTTAGGAGACAGTACACTTATCTCATCTTGGATCTCCATTCTGAGACCATTCACATATCTTGCAACCTTCTCATCTGTATCTCTTCCCATTTCCATTGCTTCCAATCTAGCTTACATTTGTTGCCTAGCTTCCAACACTTTAGAATTTGCAACTGGTCTTCCTCTTCTTCAACCACCACCTCTTCCTCCAACTCTAAAAGCCATGCGGGACTTCTTTTTTTGATCCTTGAGATCCTGTTCAGTGTCAGTAAGCTGCTATGATACCACAAATGGTGGTCTAGTTGTAGGTATAAGGGACAGTCATTCAACTCCTAAAACGATCTCCTCAAGCGCAAGTAGAAGTTCTTCTTGAATTTCCCTTGGAATTTCAATCATCCGCCTCCAAACTTAACTATCCTTCTTAAACAGTTGAATTGCTAAATTTTTCCAAAAAATAGAAGAAATTCACTTACCGGAACCGAAAGGAATTTAACACAGCCATTGAAAAACTTCACGGTTCCACCTTTTCCACAATCCTCTACCTCTCTCACGGAACCGAAAGAAAAAACAAGCTCCAGCTTATAATTTCTCGGGTCCAAAATCTGGATTAACCCGTGGATACTTTTTCCATGCCACTACCATTGGATCGTGGTCTCCATAATGGATGGTTATGACTTTGGACTTCAATAGAATTAAGCCATAATTGAATTACTCATCGGGTCCGAAAATTTTATTAAACACCGTTCACTTTTCCACGCGATATATGTTGGATCTCACTCCTCTAATCGGACTGCCCAAATCAACTGCACTATTAACCCAGTTTGATAAAATATCACGTCGAGTTTTGGGTTAAACCTCGATGTTGATTTGCACGTGACTATCGTAGATCTAGCAGTTCTGTCGATTGGATGACTCCAGGCTTTGTTCTTAGGCTCTCTCTGCTTTTATCGAGATTTCCTCTGTTCCACCAAGTTTTCACTTCTACCAAGTTTAGACAGTGTTAAGCCATATTTTCTTTAAACATATCTTGATTATCCCAATACACAAAAATACAGATTCGATCGTGATAACACAAAGTTATATTATCAACCTTGAATTCTAAAGGCCAACTGGAAATTAACAATACATAGAAATGTTTTTAAGGAATCCAAACCTCCGAGATTTAACCTTTCATGAACAAAATACACAGAGATACAGAGATAATCCAATTCTTTTACAATCTAATTTTCCATAACCAAATCTAGCTAAATCCTCTTACAATAGTTCAAAACTTACATAAATACTTTACATCCAACAATCCGATCCTCAATCAATGGATCGAATCTATCTAATCCTAGATGAATACCTAAATTGCTTGATTTTTTCCTCGAGAATCTCAACTAAGTCTGAACTACTTGAATTAATTACAAAATAATTCAAATACCTATATTCGATCTCAATTCCTATCTAGAAAACTTTGTAAATTGACAGCTAAAGGATCCCACTCCTTTGCTTGTAAACTTCTTTTTGATTTTTGGAATAAAATGAAGCCTTTTGTCTTCAAGCCTCATGCTCCTGCATCAGAGAGACGAGGAGAGAGGAGCATAGAGGGAGGGATAGGGAGATGGAGTTGGAGGGGGAGTGAGGGAGGGAAGAAGAAATACATAGAGAGTGAGAAGTGAAGAGAGAGAGGGAGCGACAAGGGAGAGAAATAGAGAGAGTGTGTATGTTTGGGTGTGAGATAAAGAGACAAAGGAGGAGAGATGGAGAGATTGGGGGAGAGAAAGAGAGAGGATAGAGGGAGAGATATAGTAATAGAGTTGGAGGGTGAAGAGAGAGAGAGAGAGAGAGAGGGAGAGGGAGAGAGAGGAAGGAAGACATAGAGGATGTGATAGAGTGGAGAGAGGGAGGGAAAGAGAGATGGAGTTCGAGGGTGAGGGAAAGGGAGGTAAGAAGGAATAAACAGAGAGAGAAAGGTGCAGAAAGAGAGAGGGAGTGATAAGGATGATACAGAGAGAGGGATAGAGGAGAGTAGGAGGGAAGAAAGATATAAGTTGGAGAGAGGGAGAGAAGGGGAAGAGAGAGAGAGAGAGAGAGAGAGGGAGAGGAGGAGGGAGGATAGATATATATATTGTAGAAAGGGAGTGTATGTTTTGGGGGTGATATAGAGAGACAAAGGGAGATAGAGATATAGGTGGAAAGTTAAGAGAGAGAAGAAGAGATATATGGAGGGGGGGAGGAAGGGATAGAGAGATTGATATATATGGAGTGAGAGAGTGTGTTCATTTAAGGGGTTGAGAGAGAGACAAAGAAGGAGAGATGGAGGGATATATATATATATATATATATAGGGGGAGAAAGGGAAGAATATTTCTTGCACTAGGTGCATTGATTTTAATGTAGTTGTTGATTTCTAATGAGATTTGATTGCTTGCACTAAATGCGTTGATTTCAATGTAGATGAATTTCTAATCCTATTTAATTTCTTGCACTAAATGCGACATTTATTTCAGTGTAGATGGTGATTTCTAATCCTATTTGATTTCAACATTTACTATTTTTAGTAGTTTTTCAAGTCCCGAACTTCCAGAGCTGTTTTTACCCCCTAACTAATGTTTTTTGGGTTCCGTGACAAGCCCACAACCTTTGGCAAGGGCTTGTGGTGAAACATATAGTACTCAGAGAGGCCTTTCCAACAAGGTATTGTACACACCAAATGGAGATAATATGACCAAGTTACAACTCCAGGAAGTTGGTTGCCCAACTAACCCCAAAGGGGCCCACAAACTCTGGGTGTTACATCGCTTGGGGGTTAGAATTTTGGTTGTTTAGGGTTTCTCATGTTTTCCAATCATAAATTGGCCATTGATCCTCATTGTAACATAGTTTAGAGGCATGTAAATGCCACATCTTTTCTCAAAGATAAGCTACCATCACCCAAGCTATCTTATTTCCATTCTGTTTGTAAGCATAGTTCAATATTTTTCTATTAATGAAATGAATTATTTTTTTGCTGCATCTCTATGTTTATGATTATATCTGTAAGTTGTTGCATTCCTGTTTAAGTTTGGATTAGTGGTATTAGAGCGGTCTACTCTTTCTCTGTTTTTCTTTGCATGTCCCCAACAAGGTCATGGTATAAGGAGTTAGGGTTTGATCTAGTTGAACCATTGCAAGATCAACCTCGCAAAATCAAACAACCTCCCATGGTGGAAGAAAATAATGATGAGGGGGCAGGAGATCCTTAGAAAATTTTGCTTGAGGAAGCCCTCGAGGGACAGAGGGACACGACGATGGATAAATTTTCCCATATCCTTTGATGGCTACCCACAAGCGATGCATCTTCATCCAGCAGACACTCTGGAGGTTCCACTCCTTTTAAGGTACAAGTTAACTTCAATATTCCCATATTCGATGCCCTGATAGATGCAGAGATCATAGATAAATGGTTAAATCTGTTGGAAGGATATTTTTCAGTTCATGACTTTTCCAAACGGGAAAATATTACTTTTTCACTTCTCAAAGTCACCCCACATGTCAAGAATTTGTGGGAATCCTACTGTGAACAAAAGGACGAGAGTGAACCATCATTTTTTTTAGCTGCACCCACTTGGAATTATTTCCGAGATGCCATCAAGGAACAATATTACCCTCTCGAGAGCTATGAAGACAAATACATAAAGTGGACCACGCTACAACAGGGAAGGGGCCAAGATGTGCTAGAGTTCACAAATATTTTCCATACCCCTTGTATGAAGATGGGTATCAAGGATACTAAGCATCATTTGGTGCTCAAGTACTATGACTATCTACACAAGTACATATAGGACAAGATGGATTTCCTGGACATTTCTTCGTTCGGTACAACTTATCAGTACACTAGCAAGATTGAGAAAAATTTTAAACAGAAGAAGCAAGAATTTGGATATGCAATTCCAAAGAAAGGAAAATGTGCCCCCAAATGACAGAACAAAGGACAAAACCAAGACGGGGCTACCTAGGATATCCCGTTGAAGCTGCAAGCAAAGAACAACACCACGAAGATGAAGAAGGACATGGGAAAATGGTGAGAGTTATATAAGAGATCCACTCACAATACGAGTGTTGGGTCAAGCTGTCACTAATGGTCGAGCTGAAGGTTTCCGAATCAGATGCAAGTTCTGACTCTAAATCAAAACCTGATAAGGGAATTGACAAAGGGAATAAAATCATTTATGCGGAGCCCAATGCCACCGTGTCTACCACCAAGATCCAGAAGATTCATCCTAAAGATCCAAAGGAGAGGGAACGCCTCTTCCACTCACATATGTGGGTGAAGGGTTCTTTGCTGCAGTTCATTATCGACAACAGGGGCCAAAAGAACCTCATTTCAATAGAGGTCATGAATCGACTAGGCCTAAAGACTACTACACATCCATAACCATACACCATTGTGTGGCTTCACCAAGGACAAGACCTTCGTGGCATCCAATAGTGTGGCCTTCCCTACAACATCAAGCCCTTCATAGATGAGGTGCTGTGTGAGTTGCTCCTCTTGAATTTTGTGATATATTGTTAGGAAAACCATACTTGTAGAAACGACATGTTGTATATGGGTCTAGACCTTTCTCTGTTATTCTTACTTTGGCTAATAAGTTGTACAGGATACCATAGGTAGCCCTGCCTACCACCATCTCTTTGATCGCTGCAAAGTAATGCAATAAGATCATTTACCAGACTAGGAAATTTGTTTTTCTTATGATTCACCCCAAGGGCAAGAAGAAGGTTGTGACCACGACTTCCAAGAAAGGCTGCTCTACACAGCAACAACAGATGGACAAGGTCATGGAGGAGTAAAGGGATATTTTCACCCCACCCACAGGGGTACCTCTGCATTGTCAGGTCAAGCACTCCATCGATCTGACCACAGGCGCACCGCTGCCTAATGGACTGATATATTGACTCTCTGTTCTGGAGAATGACAATATCAAGATGCAAATTTAGAGACTATTGCAGAAAGGGCACATCAGGCCAAGATCATCACCTTGTGGGAGCCCGATTGTATTTGTACAGAAGAATTATGGGATCTGGAGGTTATGTATTAACTATCAGGTGCTAAACAAGATCACTGTCTGGAATAGGTACCCAATCCTTCGGTTTGATGACCTTCTGGACCAGCTCAAGGGGCCAAATATTTCAGCAAGATTGACTTGAAGTTAGGTTATCACAAGGTTCCTATCAAACCCTCTGATGTGTGGAAGACTTCCTTCAAATACATGGAGGGCCTTTTTGAATGGATGCTCATGCCGTTTGGATTAACAAACCCCCCTACAACCTTCATGAGACTGATGGATGACATCTTGCGACCCTTCACCAATGCATTCATGGTGGTGTATTTAGATGACATATTTATCTTTAGCCAAGGTTGGGAATTGCACCTCCACCATATTCGACTGGTCCTTCAAACCTTGTCACAACACAAGATGTGTGCTAACGTGGAGAAATGCACATTTGGCCTGACCAAGGTTCATTGTCTTGGATACATCAATGATGAGTAGGGTGTACATGTAGACCCATCCAAGATACAAGTCATTTGGGATTGGCTAGCCCCAACCACTCTAACAGATCTCCACAATGTTTTGGGTCTTTCCAATTTCTACTGTAGATTCATGTTGGGGTTCTCTCATATCACTTGGCATTTTAGTCAAGTTACCAAGGGCAGAGCAAAAGAAAAAAAATTTGGTCAGAAACCTAACAAAAAGCATTTTCCGAGTTGAAGAATCACCTTTATTCTGCAGCAGTGCTCACATTACCATACCTGCAACAACCATTTGAGATTGAGACATATGCCTCGACTATGCTATTGGTGCAGTTCTTAGTCAGTATGGGTATCCACTGGCTTACCTCAGTGTGACACTTTCAGACACAGTCCAAAAGTACTCCAATTACAGCAAAGAAATATATTCCATTGTGCATGACTACTGTTAGTGGAAGCATTACATTTTGGGGAAGGAAACATTCATCCACATAAACCACCGACCTATACAATTCATATAGACACAAGGGAAGTTGCAAAACGATCACCATTAGAAATGGTCCACTTATCTGCAACGGTTCCATTTGAACATTAAGTATAAGAAGGAAAACACCAATAACTTCGCTGATTTCCTCAGCCGACCACCAGTTATGGCGCTAATCACTATGCTCAACTTCTGGGGGCATGAGACATCGGGGTGACTACATCATTACAACAGTGATCCAGAATTCGGCAGCATATACTAGACACTCCTCGAAGGGAAGCAAGTTCCAAAATTTCACCTTCAAGATGCATTGTTATGCACTTGGGACACATCTATGTTCCTTTAAGTGAGCATGCCAAGATGATTTTGGAGGCACACTATAGTCGGATCACTGGACATTTCGAAGTAGAGAAAATAGTGGTGATATTGCAAAAGTATTTTTATTGGCCGAAACTTCGTCAGGATGTTGGGAATTACATTAGATCCTGCACCGCCTACGCCATTGCAAAACCAACCATCAAAAAGAAAGGCATGTATACTCCTCTACCTACTCCTATCTAGCCTTGGGAATCTATCTCCATAGACTACATGTCGGGCCTTCCTTCTACTAAGCATGGCAACGATTGTGTTTTCATGGTCGTTGACAGATTCTCTAAGATTGCCATCATGGCGGCCTGCAAGAAGAGTATCACAACAGAGGCCACTACTAATATCTTCTTTGAGCAAGTGTGGGTACACTTTGGGATCCCATAGTCCATTGTATCAGATCGAGACAACATATTCCTAAGTGCATTTTGGTAAAGTTTCTGGTCGATACTTGATACAAAAATTTCTAAGCCCACAACTTTCCACCCCCAAAATGATGGCCAAACAAAGGTTGTCAACAATATGATCGTACAAATTATGTTCATGTACAACTCGAAGCATCAATGCACGTGGGATGAGAGTCTCCCCTATGTCAAACATAGCTACAATAGAGCTATCCACAGCTAAACAGGCCACAACCCCTTTCAAGTAGGGCTGGGATTTCAACCATTATGCCCCATTGATGTGGCCATACCATTTGCACCCACTTAGGTAAATTTGTCTCACGTTCAGTCCAAAGTTGAAAGGGCTAACAAATTCATTGAACGCATTCAACACATCCTCCAACAGCTCCATGATATATTGGACAAAGACAATTCTAAGTACAAGCAGTGCCATGATCAACATCGAGCATCGCACAAGTTCCAGGTGGGTGACAAATTTTGGCTACATTTGTAGAAGGAGCATCTTGTTGGACCCCACTGCAAGCTTCACCCACTCTGGTATGGGCCATACACCATCACCAAATCCATCGGTGACAATGCCTATGAGCTCAACATCCCACCGTTCCTTGGTCTACACCCAGTGTTCAATGTAGATCGCCTTAGTCCATACTTTCCACCATTGTTGGACACATCTAACATTGTAGAACAACTCACACCAACAGAGCTCAACCCGGACTACATGGAACAGGCCACAACTGATAAGATCATGGACACACAGATCAAGAACACTCACCAATAGAGGATACAACTATATTGAGTTGTCAAAGCAAGCCAACTCCTTCACGAGAGCAAGTTGTTCACGAGGGACGAGGTTCAACAAAAAATTTCTTCACCTCATGGAGGCATTGCAAGCAATGGGGACCATTTCTTCCTAAGGGGGGGAGGAATAATCCAGGTGGATAATGGTGGCCAATCGCCTATTCCACCTAGACCCCCCAATTAGTTTCATATGTTTCCTTGTTCATTTAAGCATTTGCTATTTTTAGCATTTTTTCGGGTCCTGAACTTTCAAAGCAATTTTAACCCCCTAAATGACATTTTTTTGGGGTAAGCAGTAGGTCGATAGTGATAAGCATGAGCTTTTGGAAAAATCTATAGTACTCAAAGAGGCCTTTCCAACAAAATATTGTACACACTAAACAAAGATAATATGATCAAGTTACGACCCTAGGAAGTTGGCTTCCCAACTAACCCCAATGAGGCTCACAAACTCTTGGTGTTACATCTCCTGGGGTTAGGGTTTTCTCATGTTTTCTAATAATAAATAGGCCCTTGAGCTTCATTGTAAATATTTTAGAGGAATATAGCCACCACCTCTGTTCTTAGAGATAAGCTACCATCGCCCAAGTTATCTTGTTTCCATTTTGGCTATAAGCATAGTTTTGTCTTTTTCTATTAATGAAATGAAGTGTTTTTCTGTTGCATCTATGTGTTTATGATTATATCTATATGTTGTCACATTCCTATTTAAGTTCACATCAAATTTAGAACATTTTAATAATGTTTCATGAAATGAAAATGTTATGTTACAAATTATTAAAGAAAATTTCCATAAAACGAGATAACCATAATATTAAATTAGAACAAAAATTTTAAATGTTCTTTTCAAAATAAATAAATAGGAAATTTATAAATACGGAAAAAATTAATAAAATAGTTTAAGATTTTTAAATTATTTTCATATATATATATAATCTAAAAAAATGATTCGTCAATAATTAAAGTGAAAGAAATTTCATATTTTTAAAAAACATTTCATATTTTTAAAAATAAAGTACAATGACTTTTATAAAATATTAAAAATTAATATAAGCATTTTAAATTTCTAAGTGATATAGTATATTGTTGAATTATAAATTTAATAATTTTTAAGCCATATTTATAGTTTTAAATTTATATTTAAATATTAGGAAAGCATCGGTCTATTTAGTACAACGCAAATGGAAATATTTAACAAACAGAGAGAGGCTCATAATTACCGTTACCTAATACCAACCCACAGAGAGCTCTCGCTCTCGGCAGACTTTAATTAGCCCAAACAACACCAACATTTCTCCATATTGATTTAATTATTTAATTATTTATTTTTTTCCCGGTACGAAAGAAAAAAATAAAAATAAAAATCTTTTCTCCATATTGATGTTTCACTCATCATTGATATTTTCCTAACAAATGAATGCGAGGGTTTTCTCTGTTGCGAAATGATAAGAGGGCCATGACCAATAACAAACCTCAATGATTCTATTAGCGATGATTCTCTAATTGGCCCAAGGATTCTAGTGAAGAGGCATGAAGGGAGATTTTGTGCCACATCTAACTCTATTATTTACAAAAGTCTATGATAAAAAAATAAAAAATTCCAAAATCTCTCCAAAATATTACTATCAGTGTTGTAGAACTCAGAGTCGACAAAAAGATTAGCAAGGGTTTGAAATCATTGAATTAAGGAATACTCAACCGAAAATAGAAAAACTCAACACATAATTGCTAAGAAATAAAGGAATTAGAAAATTTGTATTTTAGATTACTTTTCTGTCGTGGCTGTCATTTGTTCAAAATATTTTTTACATCCCAATATTTTGTAGCTCGGAAATGTTTGGGGCTACAAATCATTTCGAGAAGAACTCATCGATAATCAGAGATTTCAATATTCACTCATTAAACGGAAATGTCCACAATATACTAGTACAAACAAGTCTATACCCATAGACAATATAGTGGTACAAGCAAGTCTAGACCCATACAACTAATAATGTTAAATAACAGGTAGATAGTTGGACTACTTTCCTTTCTATATCATAAAACACTATAATTAAACAAACATATACATATAATGTAAAAACATTGGAAAAAGAGAGAGCGAGATCCTAAAATGTTCTGATCAAATGGGACTTACAATGAAAGAGATGCTTGGAAAGAGTATCATAGGCCATATATTCCACAAACAAAAACCAAGCAAGTTCACTAATAATTTATGCCAAACTCTTCCTACACCCGCCGCTTCAGCCTCGACAATTAACACAATGTTTTAGTTCACATATCTTATTGCAAACACTCGCAAACTTGTAAAATCTCCTAAAAAAAATAAAATCCTTACAATAATCTAAATAGTGTACAGGACAAAAAAATTGATCTTTAAATTAAAAAAATGGAAGTATCAACGCTTCCCAGGCCAATGAATGAATAGGAGTGGCTAAGAACCCCCAGGTCAAGACCTAAAAATACTTAAAATAAAAACATAATCACAAGGATGAACGAAGTACCGCAAACTGCCCGACATCAGGCCATGATTGTTTCAGAAAGTGTTTAGTGACGATCCAGTGGTTATTTTCGAGGTTTCCTTTGAGGATGACATTTAGAGCTTTTTCGTCATCGTCCGAAACTATGGACTCACTGTTGAAACCTCATGTTGCAACTTTTAGCTAGAGAAGACTATTCCTTGAAACAAGGCACTTTCTCCCTCTCAAATTGATCATCATTGTGTGAATCAAGAGGTCAAAGTAAATGTGTTATTTCTGGAATACTTCGCTCAAAAGAACCCCGCGAAAATCTACAACTTCATAAATGAATACTCCAGAGAGTAAATGTTGCAATGGAGTCGATGCGGCTGCTGATGCGCATTCTCGAAATTTGGAGCGGGCATGCTACGGTAACCCTACATCATCAACATAAAAACTTAAAAACATAACCCTACATCATCAACATAAAAACTTAAAAACGTAAAATTTTACTTTTCAAATATATAAAAAATTGTTGTATAGGAAAAACAATTGAAAACAAATGATCCCTATATGTCATTTACAGTGACATAATAATCATAATTAGTAAAGTTATAAGGTAAATTTGATAATGCTCCCGAGACGCTGAGCTACCAAGATGTTGAGATTCTGAGACCTCCACTCTGGTGCCTTGACTGCTTGTTCATGCACTCTGTGTGGATCGCAATGAGAGCCAATCCTTTTTTATATCGTGTCGGGGTTCTATGGTGGTCACGTTCCTCACATTCATTTCACCTCTTTTCCGGTTTTGTCTCATTATTACTTTTCTTATTGTGTTTTCTATTGCACTTTCCCAGATTTCCCTGTTTTGGTGCGCCCTGGTTGGGTCGTTGCGGAGACCAATCATTTTCGTGGAGGGAGCGCATGTTCTATGGACACATTTTTTCCGTCTTTACACATACCTTCTATTTCTCTACCTGCATTCTCTGGGCAACACCTAGTTTGTCTACGTGTTGGTTTAACATTTAATATTCATTGTCGTCGTTCAGTATAAGGTGGGGCAGTTTTTTAGTTCAAAAGTTTTTTCTCCATTTTCCTTTCCGCCCTGTGCACTCCAGCGCAGGGTCAGGGTCGTCATACTTCAGGATTGAGTCTTCTACAGGGTTCTACTTCGTTTTAGGTGGTGGTCTTTTATATTCTTTTCTCTTCCATCTAGCTTCTCCCTCAGATAACACCTGTTGCTATTCAGCCCCTTTTTCCATTCGTTCCTAGTATTTTTGGGCTCTTTGGAGGTTTTGGATCGAGGCATTTTGGACCAGACAGCGTTACTTCTCGGCGGTCTTTGCATTCACACAATTTCCTCATATCTTTCCAGGTTAGTTCTACAGATCCTGTTTTTTTATATCTAATGCGGATATTGAGAATCAGAAGCTTTTTGTCATAGTTTCTGTTTTCCTCATTGCAACTTTTACATTTCTACGGGAAGCACAACCATTTATTTTTATCTATGCATGGACCAAAAAACTCTTTTTGGTTTAAAGGACCTCTGTAATAGAATTGCATGGTAACTGAATATATGTGTTATTTCCAAGCCGTGTTTAGACTTCAGCTTTAGGGTTGGTCACTGGTGGTGTAAATGCAATTATTGTTTTTGCTGTTGCATCGTTTTTCCTTGTTTTACTTGAGACTTTCTGGTATCGTCTATTCTTGCGTGTTTTGGTTCCTCTAGTTTTTCAGGAGGTTCGGCCGGTTTTTTTGGTGTCGTGGTCGGATTTTTTGTCCATTACTATTGTTTGGACTCTGGGGGGTTTAGGTAGCTTGAGGATACTTGCGAATTTATTCAACCACCTACTTTTCACCACCACTGTCTTTCTGGATATTCCTCATATCTCCATGTTTGTAAGCCTATTGAATTATTGTTAGTTGTTGAACTTTCCAAGCTGTTCTCATTCGTGCGGATAGATTGGGAATAACCTTTCCCATTCTCCCTATCAGTGCTTTTATTTCTGGGTTTGAATGTTTTGTCAAATAGTCACACATCTTTTTGATTGTTGGTTTTCCCTAGGCCCATTATGGGATGTAACCTCTTTCGAGTCTTTTATTTTGGTTATATCTCGATTGTATAATCTTTATTTCGGGTATGGCCGTATGTCAGATTTTCCATTAAAAAGTTTCAGGAGTTGACTATCCCAGGGTGTTTCTACCAGCTGTCGATAGATTCGAATATGTTTTTCGCATCACTTTGTCTTGTCGTCCTTTCATGTGGTGTGTTCTTTGTTCATCCGGATGACATGGAGATCTTCCCAGTTGACTCTGACACGTCAGCCATGGTGCGAGCTGCCATGGAGGCAGAGGCTCTCCATTATGGCACTATCAAACCATCTTGCTGGCAATCCTCTTTGGCGGAACATCTAATTCCTCAGTCTTATCAGCCGGACCGTGTGGATGGCATACATGTTCGTCCGTGGCACAAACACAATCTCCATCCTACTAAGATCGTTCCTCCCCCGTCAGCTATTAACCTAGACAGTGTCTCTCTGGCAGACAAAATTTCTAGCCTTCAATCCCATGCTTTGATAAGCAAATGGCATTTTCCTGATATGGAAGACGTTCAGATGAGGACTTGGCTTGGATCCAAATGGTGCTCCTTGCTAGGATATATTCCTACTATTGTCAGGCTTATGAAGGACTGGTACAATTTTCAATTCTTGAATGTAAAAGATCTAGACACTATATGGGCTCTCCCTTGGGTTCACGAGAAAATTTTTCTGGCCCTTCACAAATGGTATATAGGCTTCAACCCATTGCAGAACACTCCATAAAACAATCTTATATGGGTCAAGCTACCTGCCCTCCCTATTGAACTATGAACAAAGGAATCGGTTTCTCATATAGGGAACGCCATTGGGAAATTTGTGTTTGTAGATCCCAAGTGTTTAGGCGCCAAGGATAAGTGGGTGGCATGGATTTTGATTGAGAAAGAGTATAGAGGTGGCTTTCCTAATCACATCGACCTTGTTTGGGCTGAATTATTTATTCATCAAAGACTTGATTACTATGGTGTTCCATTCTGATGCTCTCTATGTCACAAAACTGGTCACTTGAAATGGCACTGCCCATGTCATCCTTCCGGTAAGGAAAAAAGAAAGGATTTTCATGTGAAATCCCACTCTCACTCTATGGATAAGGCCTTCTGTGATGCGGGTGGGGAGAGGAATAATTTAAAAGGTTCATCTTCTTTTGCTGAAAAATCTTCTCCAATTCTGTCTAATAGTTTTTCGATGCCGAGAGACCCATCATGTGGAACATCCCATTGGCTCTCCATATCTCCTAAATATACAAAGGCTGCTCCCCAATCATTTATGAGATCTCTGTCCATGGATAATTTAGATCTTTCAGGCGCACATGAATTATTTATCTTTCATCCCTATCCCCCAGAACCTTCTCCAGGGTTGGCCATAAAGTCTCCTCTGCCTGTGCCTCATCCGAATTCTAACCTCAATTTTCCCCCCATCATTACTTTCATTCCTTCTTCTTCTCCATCACCTATCAAAGTTAGATCTGTTTCTAAAGAAAAATCCCCCTCTTTGATTAATCGACATGTCACCTCTCAACAAGACAGATCTGTCTTAAAAGGTAAGGCTCTAGTGATTTCTGTCACTCCCCCTAACTCGGTTATATCACCCCCTATGAATTTGATAGGCAGTGATCTTGATTTGCTATTGTTTCTCTACATCTTCATCCTCTTATCATCCATAAACCGAGGAAATCTTCCTCTTCTGTCATCAATCCCACTTCGATGGGGAATATCATGGTTAGAAGGAAACAGAATAGGGATAGTAGGCATTTCCGTGGAAGGAAGGATATGTCCAAAAATGATCTATAGGATACATCCCTTATAGATATTCCTATTATTGATCTTGCATCAAGCGGGCCTCTTAGAGCAAGTATGCCTGGGGATGGGACCTCATGATTAAAATTCTCTCTATGAATATAAGGGGTCTAGATGCGGACCTAAAAATTTTGGCACTTAAGAATTTATTTCTTTCTTCCTCCTCTAAAATTATCCTGATTCAAGAAACTATATGCATGGCTGCCCAGAAACTATTGCCTATTTCAGATGCATGTTCCCAACATTGCATATTTTAGTGACGGGGGCCTCTGGTCTTTCTGGGGGTTTGGCTGTTCTATGGGACCCGGTCTGGTTATCGGCCAGGACCTTACGTTGTTTTGATGGTATCCTGATTCTTGCAAAATTCCGAGGTATGGCTGCCCCTGTTCATATCTTTGATGTATATGCCCCATATAAGGGTCACATATCATACTGGAATCGGTTCTTGTCCTCGGATATCATGGAGATTGACTCCTTACTAATTGCAGGGGATTTAAATTGTTCTTTGAGCTCTGGCGAAGTGTGGGGAAGAGGCAAGAAAATTGATCCTGTGGGAGGATCCATCAGGGAGGCTCTCCTCCAATATAATTTTGTAGATATTAGCCCTTCCATATTAGCTCCTACATGGGATAATGGGAGGACATGGGATGCATACATTGATAAAAGGCTAGACCAATTCATAATTCATGACACGCTGGTGGAGTGTCTTGGGTTTCCCTCTTCTAGTATTCTTCCATGTTTTATCTCTGATCATAGGCCTATCTCCCTACAATGGATGGCTCTGAATTACAGGAAGGATTATCCTTTCAAGTTTAACAGGATATGGTTATAGGACGTTGCGTTCAACAATATTGTTTAGGAATTTTGGCTATTGTATGCTCCACAAGATTTGTCTTCTCAAACTGAATCCTTGTTATGTCACATGGCACATCTCGAGGAAAAGTTAAAAGAATGGCAAGGCTATAAGAAATGTTCTAACAGATTAGAACTGCTTGATATTAACAAGGAACTTTACAGAATCGCTAGGTGTATGTCTGATCACAACATTTCATGGGATTTGCGCGCTCAGATATGGGAGCTAGAAGAAAAGAAACACAGTCTCCTGGCCATTGAAGAAGTGACCTGGAGACTAAAAAGCCAGGCCATTTGGTTAAAGTAGGGTGACAAGAATACTAAATTCTTCCACTGTTTCACAAACAAAAGACAGGAAACTAATTCTATATGGGAAATTAAGGATGATGAGGGCTATCTATTGCATTAACATGATGAGATATCAAAAAACGCTGTAATTTTTTTTCAGAATGCATACAGAATGGATCGGGACATTGGGATGGATGATATCATATGGGGTATTGAGCCTTTCCCAACCATGTTTAATGTCGAACATAATGATCGATTATATGTTGTTTTCATGGAGGAAGAGCTATTGTCCATCATGAAATCATTTAAAAAAGATAAATGCTTTGGTCCAGATGGTTGGACTATAGACATTTTCATTCATTTTTTCAATCTGATGAAAAATGATATCTTAAGTATGTGTTAGGTCCCTATAATACTAGTGATTACCCCATTACTATTGTAGTTGTATCCCTTATTAATATTTTTGTGCCCCTATTGTCCCCATATTATTATTACTGTGCCCCATAGAATCCTTGTTATTTTTGTGGCTTTATATTATTATTGTTAGGTCGGTTGGGTTATATTGTGACTCCTTAGACTCCTATATATAGAAATGAGGTTTTGTCATTTGAATCATCCAAGAATTGTTCATTTATGTAATGTAAAGGAGGTTTCCCCCTCGAAGAGGCTGAATTCTAAGGCGTTGATTTATCTTTTCTATCTTTTTGTGAGCTGGTTTCATAACATTTGGTATGAAAACTTTGGATTCTAGGGTTTCGCTACTCCAAATAGATCATCGTGGAATTTTCGCTATAACATTTTTCTGTGACGTTTCAGAAGCTAAAAAAGAAACCCATTTGAGACGAAATCGCACTGAACCTCGGGTCTGAATTTCAAAGCTTTTTGCACTATATTGGCGAAGATATGATCTAAGTTGGTCTTTTTGCAAACTCCTAAATTACATTCCAAATAGGTGACCTGGGGAAAATCGTCATAATTTTCTCTCTGAGTATCGAATTGGAATTTCATAAGAACGTATAGAAAGAAGACATACTTTAGTTTCTTGTATATATTTTTCAAAGAAAATGTCAAAACAGTGACTCGTGGCACGTCGTACAAGTTCGCTCTACTGAACTAGTCTATAATCAGGTCACTGTGGGAGATTTGACATAACTCTTCCCTGGAGAATCCAATTTGGATTAGACTGGTGGCATTAGAAAGAGGACTGGAATTGGAAAGAGGGCTACTGTAGGTCGCAATTTCAGAACTGGATGATCCGAAATTACAGAGATACATCAGTTTCAATATCAAGCTCCTACAAAGTGAAAAAAAGATGTGTAGTTTTTTTAAAATTTTTGCATAAGCTTGGTTTGAAAAATTAGTTTGAAGGAATTCAAAGGGAATAGTAAAGCATTATTATTGGTAATTGATTCCCCGAGGAAAGAAAATGCAAACACCAAGTAAGAAATCTGAAAGCTCTAGCATGACTCATGAAGAAAAGGAAGAAATGCAACATGATATATCAAAATTATGAGACCAAGTGCAACAAGTGTCACTTGCACAAAAAGTAACAGAATCTAAGATGGATGGTTTAAAGAAAGATGTAGAAGCTAAGATGGATGGTTTAAAGAAAGACGTAAAAACTAAGATGGATTGTTTAAATAAAGTCGTAAAAGCTAAGATGAATGACGTGGAAACTAAGATGGACGATTTGAAGATAGGCATGGAAGATTTGAAGACAGATTTGACAAAGTTTCTACAAGAAATGCTTACTAACGGTTAAAGGGTAGTAAAGGAAACTCATGATGAGAACAAAAGAAATGTTAATCATGATTTCATAGACTCTAATGTTGGATCGAAGACCCACCATATTCCAAAAATTGATATGAGGAAGTTTGATGGCAAGAATCCCGCAACATGGATATTACAGATGGAGCAATTTTTCGATCTCAATAATGTGCAAAACACATAAAAGGTACGTATTGCAACTTTATATTTGGAATCAAATCAGTTTGTATGGTATCAATGGCTTTTCTCTTGTAAACAAATTATCACTTGGGCAATTTTTACGGAAGAATTGACAACACATTATGAGGATACAAAAAGCAACACTTTTTTTAGCCAAGTGATAAGTCTCAAACAAAAGGGTTCAATAATGGAGCACATTGAGGAGTTACAAAAATTGAACATAAGGGTAAAAAATATTCTAGAGGAGCATATGATTGATGTGTTCATAGGGACTTTAAAGGATAATATCCAACAGGATGTTCGCCTTTGGGAACCTAATTCATTAGAGAAGGCATTCAGGTTAGCAAGAAAAATGTAAAGCAAAATTATGGCAACTAGGAAGCATACCACTCACAACTATAAATATGGAAGTGTTGTTGCCCCTAGTCTTCCACAACCTATAAGGTTGACACCACAAAAATTGGAAGAAAAAAGAGAAAAAGGGCTTCGTTATAGTTGTGATAGAAAATACACTGCAGGTCATAAGTGTGCTGCGAAGAAATTATTCTACATAGATTGTGAAGAGGAAGAAGAAAAGGAACAAGAAAGGTCAAAAGAAGATGATATACTCCAGGAACAAAGCCTAGATAAAGAAGAAATGAATCCGACCTATCTTGTAATGCATTGGCTGGAATGACCACTCCTCAAACGATCAAGATAGAAGGACAAATCAAGAAGAAAAAGGTAATAGTGTTGATTGATTCAGGAAGTACCCACAACTTTATTCATTGTAAGATAAAAAAAGAATTGAATTGCTTCCTATATCCGGCACTAGAGTGTCAAGTGATGGTTGCAAATGGAGGAACGATAAATTTCTCTGGAAAGTGCCATAATATCAAACTATCCATGGGAGAATATGTATTGATTAGCCCAATGCTATCCATGGGAGAATATGTATTGATTAGCCCAATGCTTTCCATTCTAATGGGAGGTGCTGATGTTGTACTAGAAGTCCAATGGCTACAATCCTTGGGTATAATAGCTTTTAATTTTCAAGAACTTTTCATCAAATTTTCTGTAGATGAAAAGAAATTTGAATTAAGGGGTATTGCAGGGAAACCAGGAAAGATAATCAACTCTAATGGTATGAAAAAGCTTCTAAAAAGGAACAAGAAGGTATAATTGCACAATTATGTTCGCTAGATGTTTCCACATCGGAATCATCTATTTCTCCAAATCTCCAAAAAGTCTTGGACAATCATTCCAAGCTATTTGAGACTCCCAAAGGTCTCCCACCTATTCGTGATCATGATCATGCTATTCATCTGATTCCAGGAAGTGTTCTTCCAAACATCAGGCCGTACAGATATCCCTATGCCCAAAAGAGTGAAATTGAACGTGTGGTTGCAGAAATGTTAGAGGCTAGTATAATTCAACCTAGTCAAAGGTCTTTCTCTACTCCAGTAGTATTGGTGCACAAGAAGGATGGATCATGGTGCATGTGTCTGTATTATAGGGAGCTCAACAAGCTCACTTTTAAAGATAAGTTTCCCATTCTTGTCATTGATGAATTACTGGATGAATTGCATGGATCAATTTACTTCACCAAGTTGGATCTTCATTCAGGATATCATCAAATCAGAATGAAGACTGAAGGAATTCCTAAAACAACATTTAGAAATCATGAAGGTCATTATGAATTTTTGGTCATGCCTTTTGGCCTTACCAATGCACCTTCTACATTTCAAGGTTTGATGAATTCCATTTTCAAAACCTTCCTTATAAAATTTGTGTTAGTATTTTTTGATGATATACTAATCTACATCAAGTCTTGGAAGGATCATGTTGAACATGTTGACAGGGTGCTACAACTATTGGAGGAGAAACAATTATATGCAAAAAGATCCAAATTTTTCTTTGGAGTACAAGAGGTGGAATATCTAGGTCATATTGTACCTCATGAAGGAGTTAAGGTAGACCCTAGCAAAATTAAAGCCATTAAGGAATAGAAAATCCCCACATCCATAAAGCATCTGCAAGGATTTCTCGGGTTGACAGGGTATTATTGCAAGTTTGTTAAGAATTATGGGAGAATAGTAGCACCTCTAACAACATTATTGAAAAAAGATGCATTTTCATGGACTCCAGAAGCAACAAAGGCCTTCGAACATATTAAAGAGGCAATGTGCCAAGCACTAGTTTTAGCTACACCGGACTTCACAAAAACCTTTATTGTGGAATGTGATGCTTCAAGAAATGGAATTGGTGCCGTTTTAATGCAAGATGAAAGACCCATTGCTTTTGAAAGTCATCCAATAAAGGGAAAGTTTTTACACAAAGTCATTTAGGAGAAGGAAATGTTGGCAGTACTACATGTACTTAAGAAATGCCGACCCTACCTAATGGGAAGACACTTCAAGGTAAAAACGGATCATGAGAGCCTTAAATACTTTTTAGAACAAAAATTATCCTCTGAAGAGCAACAAAAGTGGGTTACAAAGACTTTGAAATCATCTACAAAAAAGGGAAGCAAAATTTGGTGGAAGATGCACTCTCAAGAAAGGATCAGGATGTGGAAGCATTGTTGTGCACCATTTCTATTATCCAACCATATTGGATAAACGAAGCAAGGGAGGAATGGAAGAATGATGAAGAAGTGTGGGCACTTATTCGAAAGTTACAACAAGATTCCAGTACATCTGATACATTTAGCTAGAAAAATGATTTGTTATGGTACAAAGATCGCTTATACCTCTGTAAGAATTCCCAACTCAAACAAAAGATTCTTATGGAATTGCACACTTCTCCCTTAGGAGTGCACTCACGATTTTTAAAAACTTACCACAGGGTTAAGAAGGAATTTTTTGGGATGGCCTTAAATCGGATATTCAAAATTTTGTGGTGGAATGTTTGGTTTGCCAACAAAATAAAGTTGAAACAATTAAGACCCCGGGTCTATTACAACATTTATCCATTCCAAGCCAACATTGGGAGGAGGTTTCAATGGATTTTATCACAGGTTTACCCAAGTTTGAGGGAAAGAGTGTCATCATGGTGGTAGTTGACAGACTTACCAAGTATAAACACTTTTGTGCATTATCACATCCATTTAAAGCCAGTACAGTTTCTACTCCATTGATGGAAACAACTCAAAAGCTACATGGAAACCCAAATATTATTGTAAGTGATAGAGATCCCATTTTCACTGGAAATTTTTGGACAAAATTATTTTTTTTGTCTTGGTACTCAGTTAGCTCATAGCTCATTTTATCATCCTCAATCTGATGGGCAAACTAAGATAGTAAACAAATGTTTGGAAGGATATCTTCATTGCTTTGCATCTAATAAATAGACACAATGGGTCAAATGGTTGCCTCTGGCTAAATGGTGGTATAATACTTCCTTCCATACAACAACAAAAATGACCCCATTTATGGCACTTTATGGATATCAGCCACCATACATCACATCATATTTAAGAGAAAATTCTAAGGTTAAAGCAGTGGAACATCACATCGAACATCGACAACAAGTCCTCCAACTCTTAAAGGATAACCTTGTGTTGGCATAGAATAGAATGAAACAACAAGCAGATCAACATCGCAGCGAAAGAAGTTTTGATGTAGGTGTTTGGGTATTCCTACGGTTACAACCATATAAACAAATGTCCCTCAAGCAAGCTAAGAAGGATAATAAATTATGACCAAAGTATTAAGGTCTGTACAAGGTGTTGCAAAAGATTGGTACTATGGCATACAAATTGGAGCTTCCTACAACTTCTCGAGTGCACCCAATTTTCCATGTTTCATGTTTAAAGAAATTTATAGGCGACAAGCTCCCAGTTCAAACAATATTGCCAGAACTTGACAAGGAAGGAAAACTTATATTGGAACTGAAAGCAGTCACAGAAACAAGAACTCGATAGCTACGAAATTGATCAATTTCAGAGTATCTCATCAAGTGGAAGAACTTATCCACTGAAGATTCCACATGGGAGGATGAGAATTTTATACGAAAGCATCCAGAACTACTCAAGCGTTGAGGACAACATCTTTTGAAGGAGAGGGGCATGTTAGGTCCCTATAATACTAGTGATTACCCCATTACTATTGTAGTTGTATCCCTTATTAATATTGTTGTGCCCCTATTGTCCCCATATTGTTATTACTGTGCCCCATAGAATCCCTCTATTGTTATTTTTGTGGCTTTATATTATTATTGCTAGGTCGGTTGGGTTATATTGTGACTCTTTAGACTCCTATATATAGAAAGTAGGTTTTTTCATTTGAATCATCCAAGAATTGTTCATTTATGTAATGTAAAGAAGGTTTCCCCCTTGAAAAGACTGAATTCTAAGGCGTTGATCTATATTTTCTATCTTTTTGTGAGCTAGTTTCATAGAAATATGACTGAGGAGTCCAGAATAAATGGCAACATAAATCATGTCATATCTTCTACTTACATTGTCTTAATTCAAAGAAAAAAGGTTTCTCTTACCTTTTCAAACTATAGACCTATATCCCTATTTAACACCATATATAAAATAATTTTGAAAATCATATCAGGAAGGATCTAGGGCATCTTGTCAAGTTATCTTACCTAAGAGCAACACGGTTTCTTAATAGGCAAGAATATCTTGGAAGCTATGGCTATTACTCAAGAATGTCTCCATTCTATGCACACCAAAAAATTTGAAGTAGCCATCCTCAAAATAGACCTAAAAAAGGCTTATGATTGTCTCAACTGGGGCTTTTTGTGGTGTCTCCTTATAAAAATTGGGCTTAATAATCAATGCACTAACTGGATTATGGCTTGTGTGGAAAATGTCAATTATGCCATTCTCATAAATGGTATTCCATCTTCTTTCTTCTTTATTTCTAGGGGCCTTTGTCAAGGATGTTCCCTTTCTCCTCCTGTTCATCCTCGTTATGGATTCTCTTAGCCTTCATATAAAAAAGGTTGTTTGCAAGGGTAAATGTCGTCCATTAACTATCAATAGGGGTAACTATTTTTCGCATAATCTATTTGTGGTCTACATATTGATTTTTGCCATGCTCTGTAGACAGACCTGGATAAATTTGCATGAGATATTGGTATAATTTCAAAGGGCCACTGGTCTGCATATTAATGAAGGTAAATCATCTTTTCATCATGGGGATGTTAATATGGAAGAAATTGAATACCTTTCCCATCTCTTCAATATTCAAGCTAAATCTATTAAAGAGGGTATGAAATATTTGGGCTATCATTTGAAACCAATAGGTTATTCTATATCAGATTGGACATGGATCCTTAACAGATTATACAAAAGAATTGCTGGCTGGGAGTATAAGTGTCTCTCTTTGGCAGGAAGGATGACTCTAACGCAATCTGTACTAGCCCAGCTCTTGGTTTATTAGGCCCACTTATTTTATATTCCAGCCAGCATCATTTATAAAATAAGTAAATTAACGACATTTTTCATATGGGGAGGCTGTAAGGAAAAAAAGGAAATTCCACTTGTCCAAGCATTCAAACCTTACCCTCCCAAAAAAGATGGGGGCTTGGGGTATTATGGACCTTCGTAAACTTGGTCTGGCCTTGCTGTGTAAATCATTATGGAAAGCTGTATTGGGGAACAGTATATGGAGTAATGCCATCAAAATAAAATACATGGGGAACATAGATATATCATTTTGGTTCAGGTATAGATCTTTTGGGCCTGCTCGAGGATCTGCTATATGGAGGAGTTTTCACAAGATCCAACAGTTCTTTTTCAAAAACCTTGTGTGGAATTTCCAGTCTGGAAATAGCATTCTAATTCGTCTTGATCCTATTATGGGAGGAGAAGAAGTTTCACCTATTCCTTAGCTTTTACATATTCTCCATCAAAAAGGAATTTTCTATTTGGCACATGCTATTCACGAGTGGTAGGGTGCTATTCCCAGCTGGAAATCTACTAATGCCTTGGGCCTTAATGGTTTATTCGTATCACAATGGAATAAGATCATCTGGAATATGAAGAGCATAGGTATCTACAGATCTGAAGAAGAGGATGGCATTTTAAGGAGGGGTAGGGGTGGTAAGATAAATGTTCTTGTCAAAGATATATATCTCTTCATAATAGAGGAATAATATACACTTGCTGATAACATCTTTTGATATTCATTCTGGAAGTCTGGGTGCCCATACAAGATTATATTATTCTCATGGCTTGTGTATCACAACAAAAATCTCACCTGGGACAACCTGCAAAAGAGGAATTGGCACGGTCCTGCTATCTACTCTATATGCCTATCTGAGACAGAAAACAATCTGCACATCTTTTTAAATTGCTATGACTCACAGGTTCTTTGGAAGAAACTAGCCTCATATATTAGGTTCAATTACACCGATCATTCATCCATTAAAGATGCATTTGCATGGTGGAGTAAACAGAAAGTGATATGGAGGCCTATCACTCTTTTTGTGTTCTGGTCTATTTGGAAATGGAGGAATAAGGTCATTTTTGAAGACTATAAGGAGAGTTTCAAAAACGTATTTGATCATATCATCTATTTATATCTCACTCTCCTACCCTCCATTCCCCAGCAAGTAAATGTAAAATCAATTGTTATTTCAACTTCTTAGTTGTTATATCCAAGGGCACATTTTGATCGGGCAACGAAAGATGGAATATGTGCGTGTAGAGTTTCCATAAATATTCTAGAGGACCAACATTATTCAATATATTGGAACGAGGGTGTAGGGACAAATAATAAAGCTGAAGCCATGGCTCTATATGGACTTCTTTTATTCTATTCTTTCCTGAATATTGAAACCCTTTGGATCTATGGAGACTCTAAAATCATAATAGATCATGTTATCAGTAATCACTCCAGAAAAAATGTCAATCTCGCCAGATGGATGTATAGAATCTCCTCTAGAAGTCAACAAAGGATTTCTCCATTTCCCATGTCAACCGATCCTAGAATATGATCACTGATAAATTATCAAAGAAAGCGCTGCTCTCTCAATGCGGAATATGGAATCTGAGCATCTCAGTGGGGACCGTCACGCATCAAATACAACATTTCTCAATGCTAGGTATATAGGAAATATCAAAATGTCTTGGTATGTATCATGAACCTGACTATCAATCATCTATATTATGCTCAGGTATCTCTGTTTTTTTATATATTACTGATTGTGGGTATATGTCACTGTCTGCCATCTGTAAATTGTTCTCGTATTTTGCAGTCTTGCACATACAGTTTTATGGCGGGAAACAATTATAGTTTATTTCTCTATCACATTCATTTATGTATCAGAATTTTATATATAATACTATACAACTTTTTTTCGTACTGCAAAAAAAAAAAAAAAAAAAAAATATATATATATATATATATATATATATATATATATATATATATCATAATTAGAAGAGTAATAGATGATCGAATCATTCCATCCAATATTATGTATAACCCTCATGTGTTGTATAAGTATGATATGTCCTTTGACATGTTGCATAATCTTATATGTAGATGAAATTAGCAATGAAAAGTTTGTTAGCACATAGTGGAATTTCTACATTGCCATAAACACTCCACTTTTAGTTTATTCATTATTTGAGAGTGGGCTCATGAGGCTATTGACTTAAAAATATATAGATTACGAAATATGTGCTGGGTGTGGAGCTTGATTATATTCTTTATTCAGAGGTATCACTGCATTGGACCCCATTTCGTAATATGGTGGCAATGTCGACCATTTATACGTGCTGCCGAGGGCGTACATCTGTAAAATTTCCTTGTAAAATGTTGTAATTTCGTAGTCAATCTGGGCATTTCATTAGGCGGAAATCTGATGATAGAAGTTATGTTCAATTTAGTTTTTTTTCCCTAGAAGGAAACCCCTCACTATAAATGAGGGAATTTTAGTGCCTCTATGTAGATGTGTATTCTGAGCGAGAAAGAGAGAGGAGATTGTGTGAGAGTGAAGAGGGAATTACAACAGTTCTGTTGTACGTTTTATCTCTTCATTTTGCTGGATAATATAAAAGAAATGACTCACTATTTCTCCGTGAACATAGCCCAAATTGGGTGAACCGTGTATATCTGTGTTTCTCTTGTTTTATGTGTTTTCTTTGTTTATATTTATACAATATTTTATGTGTTCCATTGTTTTGTAATATCTAATTTTCTAACAATAGGCTTTTATATATTTGATTTTCTCCCTTGCCTTTGAGTAGCAAAATTTCAAGGAAGGATTCAATATTTTTTTTCCATCTAACTTCTTGCAATCTCCACATCTATAAGTTTGTGAATGTAGGCAATGATATTTATGGCCTCCCCTCTCTCCCATGTAACTTTTTGGGATCTCCACATTTATAAGGTTCTAAAAGTAGGAAATGATATTTACGGCATCCCTCTCTCACTTGAGCCATTGACTACATTTTTGTAGGAGATAGGATTTTGGTTTGGGGATTTTCTCCCTTTTGCAATCTCTATAGATGATATGGTCACCCACATAAAGCAACCCTTGACCCATAAATTGATAAGAAATATGCTTTAAGCCCTAAATCCAACAAGAAAAAATTACTCTATATTTCCCTATAGACCCTTGCATAGAGATTTGACTCTCTTCACTTAGACTTCAAGTAACCATCCTAGAAGAAAGGGAGTTCCTTACATCTTAAAATTAACCATAACATATTATTATTATTTTGAAATGAAACATGTAGGATTTTTATATTAGAAAGATAATCTGGTTACAAGGCCAAAACTTTTACATTTTTCTTATTTATTTAGCACTATTCGTTGATATTTAAAAAGTTTTCTCCTAACTCTATGATATATTCTAACTTCTATTCTAAATTTAAATCTTCCATACACTTTCCAAAAAAAACTTAAAAACAAGAGAAACTTGGAAAGCATCTACAAAGTTTGGGGAATTATCTTGATGCTAATGGCCCAACTTTAGAAGTTGTCTTCATGAGTTCTTTAGAAAAATTGTATACTGACAAGTTTTGCTCAAATTCTCTATGAATAATTTTCCATGGTTGAGCTTCTTTATTTTCTAGGTCCCTTTGATTATTCCTAACACCCTTATTGATCTCTGCTTCCAATATGGATAATTTGATGTTTAGAAATACTACCTCCACCTCCATAATCACATGTATCTTCTCCATTTTCTTCTGTAACCATTCAATTTTTGGATCCATGAGAGCCAGATGTGCCTCCTTCTCTTGATTTTCCAAGTTTCTTCATCATTTCATTAAATCCAACATCATCGTTACTCTTTGTCAACTTCTCTAACAACTTATTCATCCTCTCTTCATCCTGATTGAGAGGTTATGAGTGTGAAGTTTCCATTGAATCCAGCCTCCTTAATAGCGCTCCAAAAACCACCTGCATGATTCCATTTCCACAAAGTTGCTTTGCCTTCATATATTATAATGTCTCGATATCTGTTATATCACCAAGAGACAACTATTAATGCTAGATGAAAATGAACCAAGATTCCACATGAGTGATCCATCATTTCAATCTTCTCTGATACACAATCCAGGTGATGGATTATCACATTTAATTAATTTATGCTATGCCTTTAGGTCTAGGATGATCTATTTAATTTTATTCCATATTCCAGCTCTATTAGTCTCCATGATATCCCTATCTTACACAATCTCTCATGCCAAAAATATACCATGGAAAGGGTCCAGGAGGCAATCTAGGGCTAATTCGTCTCTTGTAAAATAACCATGTGAAGAGGAGAGAGAATATCAAGCAAACAATAATTGTTGTGGTAGTACTTCCACTGACAATTCTAAGAGGCGAGGATAGAGGCAAAATAGGAAAATCCATAGTGCCTACACCTATCGTAAGAGAAACAATGTATGGCTAGAAAGAAGGAAGAATACTTTGTAATTTAAAGTTGTCATTGGATTCTAATATGGATAAAATAATAAAATATGGTGTGTGGTAGAAAATTTCCAAGAGTTGCAATAATAATTTTCAGATCAGATTTACATAGTCTTTATATTTCAGTTTTGGTTATAAGAAATCACTATTAAGTCAATGCAGGAAGTGGGGATCCAAGAGTTAGAAAATTTCCAAAAGTAGAAATAAAAGTTTTCCGAACCATAGTATGTACATTTCAGTTTTGACTATAACCCTTCACTATCAAGTTTGTTTTGGCCATAAGCAATCACAATCATATCGGTGCTGGAAGTGGGGATTTAGTAGTTTTACTCTAACATTTACTAGTAATTTTTAAACCTTAGGGGTGTTTGTTTAAATAGTTCGATGTTGAGAAAGTTAATTGCAGTTCTTAAAATATTAATATTTAATGAATATTATTAAATATGGATTACATATTATTAATATTATTATATTTTATTTTTTAAAATAATATTTTATAATTTAATTGTAAACAACTAGTGATATAAAAGGAGAATCAAAAAAGGATTTGATGGAAAGGAAGAGAGGAGTAAACACAAATTTCACACAAAACAATATGAGTTGTTTCTCTTCTATTAAATTCACAAAATTGACTTGATTGCAATGAACCCAATATGGGGTATTTACGCTTTTTAACTCTCAACTCAAGTTAACTTCAACATGAAAACACAAACTAAATTTAGCCTTTCTAAATATAGAATTAACTTGAACGAAGTCACACTGCATATAATTAACCCACACTCTTAATATAGACTCCACTACATGGAGGAGTAATTACTATTTCCAACACTCCCCCTTAATTACAACTGTATGACTCAACATAACTAAAACATGACTGAACATTACTCAACTATGCCATTGAGGCTTACAATAGAAATTGACTGTTGGGTCCCTATAATACTAGTGATTACCCTATTACTATTGTAGTTATACCCCTTATTTATATTGATGTACCCATGTAGTGCCCATATTGTTACTATTGTGCCACATAGAAGCCCACTATTGTTATTGTTGTGCCCTACAATATTATTGTTATGTAGGCTTTGGTTGTATTGGGACCACTTAGACTCCTATATATAGAAAGGAGGTATTTTCATTTGTATCATCCAAGAATTGTTCATTTATGTAATGTAAAGGAGGTTTCCCCCTCGAAGAGGCTGAATTCTAAGTCGTGGATCTCTCTTTTCTATCTTTTTGTGAGCTGGTTTCATAACATTTGGTATCGGAGCTTTGGATTCTAGGGTTTCGCTGCTCCAAACAGGTCATCGTGGCATTTTCGCTATAACTTTTTTTTCTGTGACGTTTCAGAAGTCGAAAAAAAAACCCATTTGAGAAGAATTGGCGCTGAACCGTGGGTCCAAATTTCAGAACTTTTTTCGCGATATTTTCGGAGATATGATCTGAGGAAGTTGGTCTTTTTGCAGACTCCTGAATTACATTCAAAACAGGTGACCTGGGGAAAATCGTCCTAACTCTCTCTCTGAGGATCGGATTGAAATTTCGTAAAAAGGTACATAAAGAGGACGGACTGTAGTTTTTTGTGGGTGAGTTTCAGATTCAAAGGTTGAAACAGTGACTCGTGGCACGTCGTACAAGTTCACTCTACTGAACCAGTCTAAAAGCAAGTCACTGTGGGAGATTTCACATAACTCTTCCTTGGAGAATCCAATTTGGCTCAGACTTGTGGCATTGGAAAGAGGAAGCAGAAGGCTACTACAGATAGCAATTTCAGAACTGGATGATCCGAAATCACAGAGATACATCAGATTCAATATCAGGCTTCTATAAAGTGAAAAAAGGTGTGTAGTTTTTTTTTAAATTTTTGTGTAAGCTTGGTTTAACGGAATTCAAAGGGCATAGTAAAGCATTATTATCAGTAACCGATGCCCCGAGGAAAGAAAATGCAAACACCTAGTAAGGAACCTGAAAGCTCTAGCATGACTCATGAAGAAGAGGAAGAAATGCTACATGATATATCAAAATTACAAGAACAAGTGCAACAAATGTCACGCTCACAAAAGCTAACAGAAGCTAAGATAAGTGGCGTGGAATATAAGATAAATGGCGTGGAATCTAAGGTAAATGGAGTGGAATCTAAGATAAAGGGCATGGAAGCTAAGATGGATGGCATGGAAGCTAAGATTGACGCTAAATTTGATGGCATGGATGATAAGATGGATGAATTGAACAAGTTGCTACAAGAAAGGGTCACTAATGGTGAAAAGGTAGTAAAGGAAACTCATGATGAGAATAAAAGAAATGTTAATCATGATTCTATAGACTCTAATGTTGGATCGAAGACTCACCATGTTCCAAAAATCGATGTGAGGAAGTTTGATGGCAAGGATCCCGCCACATGGATATTACAGATGGAGCAATTCTTCGATCTCAATAATGTGCAAAACACACAAAAGGTACGTATGGTAACTTTATATTTGGAACCAAATCAGTTTGTATGGTATCAATGGCTTTGTTCTCGTAAACAATTTATCACTTGGGCAATTTTTACGGAAGAATTGATAGCACATTATGAGGATACAAAAAGCAACACTTTTTTTAGCCAATTGATGAATCTCAAACAAAAGGGTTCAATAATGGAGCACATTGAGGAGTTCCAAAAATTGAACATAAGGATAAAAGATATTCCAGAGGAGCATAGGATTGATGTGTTTATAGGGTCTTTAAAGGATAATATCCAACACGATGTGCGCCTTTGGGAACCTGATTCATTAGAGAAGGCATTCAGGTTAGCAAGAAAAATGGAAAGCAAAATTATGGCAACTAGGAAGCATACCATTCACAACTATAAAGATGGAAGTGTTGTTGCCCATAGTCTTCCACAACCTACAAGGTTGACACCGCAACAATTGGAAGAAAAAAGAGCAAAAGGGCTTTGTTACAATTGTGATAGCAAATACACAAAAGGTCATAAGTGTGCTGAGAAGAAATTATTCTACATAGATTGTGAAGAGGAAGAAGAAAAGGAGCAAGAAAGGTCAAAAGAAGAGGATATATTCCAGGAACAAAGCCTATATGAAGAACAAATAAATCCGACCATATCTTGTAATGCATTGGCGGGAATTACCACTCCTCAAACCATCAAGATAGAAGGACAAATCAAGAAGAAAAAGGTGATAGTGTTGATTGATTTAGGAAGCACCCACAATTTTATTCATTGTAGGGTAGCAAAAGAATTGAATTGCTTCCTATATCCAGCACCAGAGTGTCAAGTGATGATTGCAAATGGAGGAACAATAAATTGCTCTGGAAAGTGCCATAATATCAAGCTATCCATGGGAGAATATGTACTGACTAGCCCAATGCTTTCCATTCCAATGGGAGGTGCTGATGTTGTACTAGGAGTCCAATGGCTACAATCCTTGGGTACAATAGCTTTTAATTTTCAAGAACTTTTCATGAAATTTTCTGTGGAAGGAAAGGAAGTTGAATTAAGGGGTATTGCAGGGAAACCAGGAAAGATAATCAGCTCTAATGGTATGACAAAGCTTCTAAAAAAGGAGCAAAGGGGTGTAATTGCACAATTATGTTCGCTAGATGTTTCCACATTAGAATCATCTATTTCTCCAGATCTCCAAAAAGTCATGGACAATCATTCCAAGGTATTTGAGACTCCCAAAGGTCTCCCACCTATGCATGATCATGATCATGCTATTCATCTGATTCCAGGAAGTGTTCCTCCAAACATCAGGCCGTACAGATATCCCTATGTCCAAAAAAGTGAAATTGAACGTATGGTTGCAGAAATGCTAGAGGCTGGTATAATTCAATCGAGTCAAAGTTCTTTCTCTGCTCCAGTAGTATTGGTGCACAAGAAGGATGGATCATGGCGCATGTGTCCGGATTATAGGGAGCTCAAAAAGCTCACTATTAAAGATAAGTTCCCCATTCCTTTCATTGATGAATTACTGGATGAATTGCATGGATCAATTTACTTCACCAAGTTGGATCTTCGTTCAGGATATCATCAAATCAGAATGAAGATTGAAGACATTCCGAAAACGGCATTTAGAACTCATGAGGGTCATTATGAATTTTTGGTCATGCCTTTTGGCCTTACCAATGCACCTTCAACATTTCAAGGTTTGATGAATTCAATTTTCAAACCATTCCTTAGAAAATTTGTGTTAGTATTTTTTGATGATATACTTATCTACAGCAAGTCTTGGAAGGATCATGTTGAACATGTCGACAGGGTGCTACAACTATTGGAAGAGAAACAATTATATGCCAAAAGATCCAAATGTTTCTTTGGAGTCCAGGAGGTGGAATATTTGGGTCATATTGTATCTCATGAAGGAGTTAAGGTAGGCCCTACCAAAATTAAAGCCATTAAGGAATGGAAAATCCCCACATCCATAAAGCATTTGCGCAGATTTCTTGGGTTGACAGGGTATTATCGCAAGTTTGTTAAGAATTATGGGAGAATAGCTGCACCTCTAACAACATTATTGAAGAAAGATGCATTTTCATGGACTCCGGAAGCAACAAAGGCCTTTGAACATCTTAAAGAGGCAATGTGCCAAGCACCGGTCTTAGCTACACCGAACTTCACAAAAACCTTTACTGTGGAATGTGATGCTTCAGGAAATGGAATTGGTGCTGTTCTAATGCAAGATGAAAGACCCATTGCCTTTGAAAGTCGTCCAATCAAGGGAAAGTTTCTAAGAAAAGCTATATATGAGAAGGAAATGTTGGCAATACTCCATGCACTTAAGAAATGGCGACCCTACCTAATGGGAAGACACTTCAAGGTAAAAACAGATCATGATAGCCTTAAATACTTTTTAGAACAAAGATTATCCTCTGAAGAGCAACAAAAGTGGGTCACAAAGATGTTGGGTTATGACTTTGAAATCATCTACAAAAAGGGGAAGCAAAATGTGGTGGCAGATGCACTCTCAAGGAAGGATGAGGATGTGGAAGCATTGTTGTGCGCTATTTCTATCATCCAACCAGATTGGATAAATGAAGCAAGGGAGGAATGGAAGAATGACGAAGAAGTATGGGCACTTATTCGAAAGCTACAACAAGATTCCAGTACGTCTGATACATTTAGCTGGAAAAATGATTCGTTATGGTACAAAGATCGCTTATACCTCTGTAAGAATTCCCAGCTAAAACAAAAGATTCTTATGGAATTACACACTTCTCCCTTAGGAGGGCACTCAGGATTTTTAAAAACTTACCACAGGGTGAAGAAGGAATTTTTTTGGGATGGCCTTAAATCAGATATTCATAAGTTTGTGGCAGAATGTTTGGTTTGCCAGCAAAATAAAGTTGAAACAATTAAGACACTGGGTCTATTACAACCTTTACCCATTCCAAGCCAACGTTGGGAGGAGGTATCAATGGATTTTATCACAGGTTTACCCAAGTCTGAGGGAAAGAGTGTCATCATGGTGGTAGTTGACAGACTTACCAAGTATGCACACTTTTGTGCATTATCACATCCATTTAAAGCCAGTACAGTTTCTACTGCATTTATGGAAACAATTCAAAAGCTACATGGAAACCCAAAGATTATTGTAAGTGACAGAGGTCCCATTTTCACTGGAAATTTTTGGACAGAATTATTTTCTTGTCTTGGTACTCAGTTAGCTCATAGCTCATCTTATCATCCTCAATCTGATGGGCAAACTGAGATAGTAAACAAATGTTTGGAAGGATACCTTCGTTGCTTTGTATCTGATAAACAGACACAATGGGTCAAATGGTTGCCTCTGGCTGAATGGTGGTATAACACTTCCTTTCATACAGCAACAAAAATGACCCCATTTATGGCACTTTATGGGTATCAACCACCATCCATCACATCATATTTAAGAGAAAATTCTAAGGTTCAGGTAGTGGAACATCACGTCGATCATCAACAACAAGTCCTCCAACTCTTAAAGGATAACCTTGTGTTGGCACAGAATAGAATGAAACAACAGGCAGATCAGCATCGCAGTGAAAGAAGTTTTGATGTAGGTGATTGGGTATTCCTACGGCTACAACCATATAAGCAAATGTCCCTCAAGCAAGCTAAGAAGGATAATAAATTATCACCAAAGTATTATGGTCCGTACAAGGTGTTGCAAAAGATTGGTACTATGGCATACAAATTGGAGCTTCCTGCAGCTTCTCGATTGCACCCAGTTTTCCATGTTTCATGCTTAAAGAAGGTTATAGGCGACAAGCTCCCGGTTCAAACAATATTGCCAGAACTTGACGAAGAAGGAAAAATTATATTGGAATCGGAAGTAGTTATAGAAACAAGAACTCGACAGCTACGAAATCGATCAATTTCAGAGTACCTTATCAAGTGGAATAACTTATCCGCTGAAGATTCCACATGGGAGGATGAGAATTTTATGCAGAAGTATCCTGAACTACTCAAGCATTGAGGACAACACTTTCTTGAAGGAGAGGGGCATGTTGGGTCCCTATAATACTAGTGATTACCCCATTACTATTGTAGTTATACCCCTTATTTATATTGATGTACCCATGTAGTGCCCATATTGTTACTATTGTGCCACATAGAAGCCCACTATTGTTATTGTTGTGCCCTACAATATTATTGTTATGTAGGCTTTGGTTGTATTGGGACCACTTAGACTCCTATATATAGAAAGGAGGTATTTTCATTTGTATCATCCAAGAATTGTTCATTTATGTAATGTAAAGGAGGTTGCCCCCTCGAAGAGGCTGAATTCTAAGTCGTGGATCTCTCTTTTCTATCTTTTTGTGAGCTGGTTTCATAACATTGACTCAATCATCACTTAAACATGTCTGCTTGTCTAAGTCTCAGCTAGGGTTATAATGACTCAAAACTTTTATAATGTTGGTTTTTCTTTTTTTGTTTCTTCCAAATTCTATATCCTCAAAATTGCTTTACTCTTTGTTGCGCTTTCTTGTGTAGGTTCCATATTTATTCACTTGTTGTTGTTGCAATTTTTCTTTGACTTCTATTGTATTTATTCTGAAAAAATATGAGTTTTTCTTCTATATCTTCCTCTTCAAATATTATTTCACTCATGGACTGTTGCCACAACTCTTCATCTTCAAACTATCTTCTTTCATCTGCTTCTTTCGCTTCATATTCTTGAATTTATTTCTGCCATATTTCGTAATAGTAGATTCTTTTCTCTTCTTGACTCCATTTCTTAAAAATTACAAATTTCAATCCTTTAATCGTTTTCTTCAGAAAATTCCATCTCTTTCTCTTCACTTCCATCATCAGGTATTGTAGCTTTTTTCTTGTATTCTTCACACTAAAGATCAATACTAGAAATGTATTCATTATGATCTGCATTGAGAGCTTCCTTCTCTTCCTCTTCCTTCTCTGCCTTATCTTCCCCCCTTTAAAAACCTATGCTATTGCAAATAGTTTGTTTTCCACTTGGCTTTGAGACATAGGTGGGATTCTCTTACCAAATAACAACATATCAATGTGTTCTTTCTGTTGTGTCATGTGCAACCAATCATCATCAATTAATTGTTCTTCATCAAACATGGCACTTTCCATATTGCCATGATCAATCCCTATTTCAAAAATTATACCACAAGTCTCATTAACATAATTTTCATCCACCCTATGGTGGGATATTCGAGCATGCATGTGCTCATTAGAAATTTTAACTTTACCAAATTCATCAGTTGCAGTTGGATTCACCAATTTACATCTCACTTTGCAGTCATCATCCACATGTGTTTCATCACAATGGGGTTCACCATCATCTCTTGCTCTACTTCACACACATAGGCTTCAACTTCTCTCTTTACAATATTAGTTGCATCTTCTTTATCCATATGTATGTCTGCATAATGGGTTTCAATTTTATAGTCTTCATGACCATCATCCACCTTTGAGAGGGATTTTCCAAGCTCTGTTGTCCTCCTAGAGTCTTTCTTATTTACGCTTAGATATGCAACTGACTTTTTTACTAATTCTTCAATAGATTGTGACACATCTTACTGTTGCATGTCACTTTCCTTTGTACCAAACTCATCTTCTAGGATCTTCCACACATCCTGGGAAGATGTAGGATTTTCTACTTTTCCACAAAAACTTCTCATCCAATTCCTATTTTATAAAATCCAATACTAAAGCATTACATACTTCATCATATGGGTTATTATTCAAGAACTTAATTAACTCTTTAACTCAAAGAAAATTTTGCATTTTGACAACCCAAAAATCAATTTTTTTACTAGTAAACATAGGAGGTGGTAGAAAATCCACACTATACCAATCAACCTCAATTTCTCTTTTGTCTTCTAAAAGGCTTCTTGGTTTCTTCTTTGTGGCTTAAACCTCTCTAAATATGGCAATGATTGTTTCCACTTATTTTTTATTCCTTTTCTTAATCTACTTCAGTCATGCTTTGCGACCCATTATTGATGTCTTTCTTCTGTCTTATGGTTGACTTTCCTATTGCATGAAGATTATTTACATATCGCCCCTGGAAAAAATTATATATGCGCCCTCGTAAGGCACAATATTCACTTAAAAAATATTGTCATGCTTGAAAAAACAAACAAATTTGTAGATGGATAAACCTTTCAAAAGCCCTACAATATTATTCAAATGAAACCATTTCTCCTTTTCTAAATCGCTTTCAATAAAAATAATCATTTAAATTTATTTTTTTACTAAACTCTTTCAAATAAAATAAGACCCAAATTTACTCTATAACTAAACTTCACTTTATAATTAACCAACCTTCACTTTATACTTGGCCCTTTAAAATAAACCTTTGAAATAAGTTTTTGACATCTTTTAAACTTATAACCAGGCCCTTGCCTTTTTCTAAACCACCAAATTTAAGTCAACACCCTTTTAATAAACCTTTTATTTGTTTTATAAACAAATCTCCATGCAAAAAAACTTTCAAATAGGTTTTGAGTTTTAACCTTGTCGTGCATGATTTTATCCTTCGTGGGCTTCTCGTGCAGAACTTTGTTAACGTGCCTTTGTAAGTATCGGCTGTGTGAGTGCGATGAAGGTCTATGGGAGGACTAATGTGACTCGTTTTTTATGCTTGTTAGTTATAACACTGGTCTACAAGCTTATAGGGTGTGTTACTGTGTTATCCTTAAACTAAAAAAAAATTCTCTTCATAGAGACTACAACTACAAGTTATTTGAAACCTCGCTTTGATACCAATTTGATGGAAAGGCAAAGAGGAGGAACACAAACTTCACACAAAAACAATATGAGTTTCTACTCTTATATTAAATTCACAAACTTGACTTGATTAGAATGAACCAAATATGGGTTATTTATACCTTTTAGCTCACAACTCAATTGATCCTAACTTCAACATGCAAACACACACTAAATTTAACCTTTCCACATATAGAATGAACTCAAACTAACTCATACTAACTTTGATTAACTGACACTCTTAATATAGACTGCATTGCATGTAGGAGTAATTACTATTTCCAACAATATATTTATTCCCTTAACATACATTGATTCATTATGGTTAATTAAATAAAACTATATCAATTTGTATTTTTGTTAGATGTTTATGAGTTTTCATGATCTAGTTTTATGTCTTACTCAAAAGACCAATCTTTTACAATTTATGGAACTTTCAAACAAGGCAACATCATATCAATTATAATTTTTCATAAGCTTGTCCATCAAAAGTAGTTTTAGGTCTTACTTAAGACCAAAAATCATGTTTAGCCTATATAGTATCCACCAATCTTTGCAATCCAACTCATGCATATTCCAAATAGGCATAATCGCATCAACTATCAAACCTCAATATCTCCCACTTGCATCACAATAGGTACCAAGGATATTCACACACTTACGTTCCACAAGTCATAATGCTCAACACTTACATATCACAAGGCAATGGACCTTGGTGCTAGTACTCTATAAGCATTGATCTAGAATTACAGGAGTAGTACATGATCTTCCAAGATTCTCCAAATATTTAACATCACACTAACTATTAATCTCTAAGATGTAAAATTAATTCTTCTTAATAATAATGACACTCTTCTCCCTCTTTATTGATTAAGGTGATGGAAACCAACAATAAAACATGGATTAATTCCACAAAAAACCCTAGATCAAGTCAATGAAAAAATCCCCATATGGAGTGTTCTTCAACGAATGGTTCCCACCATGGAGTCTTCCCCTTCTTGAACAATATACTATCACCTTAATTTTAAAAATGGAGATTTAAAATTATGAAAAATAACCTCAACATATTATAGGTATTGGGAGGAAGGGAAATAGTTATCAATATCCAACTAAATTAGTATTATTCTTTAATATCCCATGAATACACATTCTTTGTCACATGTTCACATGCCAAACTTGGGTTTTTCTAATCCCTAAGTTGGTGCTACCTCAACTTTATTTGTTCACATCTCAATCATTCCTCCTCCAAGATTGTGCACCCACTAATTAATCGTTCCTCAATTCAAGCATTCCTTCTCAAACTGTGTGATGAGTTCACATGATCCTTCAGCCAAGAACCCAACTTCAAAGTGTGACACATTTTTCTAAGGTGGTTACTTCACATGCACTAAACACACATCTTTCTTAACAAGAAAACCTTTATAGAAGATATCAAATATATCATAGGTGGTGCAAACTACCATATCAAGAAGTGTACCTCCCTAGAACTGATCCCAAAGCAATCGTACATCCAATATAAAGCTCTCCAAGTGTATATAAAAACTAGACAAATGGGTCGTGAGATGGCAAGACCTTCACATATCATGAAGCACTCTTCTAGCTAGGTATAAACACTTTAAAAAAAAATAAAAGATAACAATATTCCACAATTCTTTTTGCATTTCTCAGTTTATATCATTTATTTTCTGGATTATTCCTTTTTGTTTTAACCCTTTTGTAACTATCCTCTTCTTTGTTTACATTTTCTATAGGTTTTATACATAAGAAAAAGGTTCTACATCGAATGGCCCTCTTCATGGAAATGCTGGCATCAAACGAATTTCTTCATGACAATGTTGGCATCAAAATAGCCTACTTCATGGCAATGTCAAATTTAAAATGGTAACTATTAATTATCAAGAGCTTGAAAAAAATAATATCCAAGATAATTGATTTTCAGAAGGGATTTAAGAATCTCATCATTACATAGATCCTAACATGTGTTTCATAACACTTAGAAGAGGTAATATCACAAGTTTTAATAAATACCAAATTATTACCTAGATCCTCAAATATTTATTTGTGTTAATATGTGTGTGGAAGAAAGTATATCTAGATCCATACAAGATAAAGTATCTTGTCTTATTTATTCATATCAATTCATTCCATCCAATATTATGTGTAGCCCTCATGTGTTATATAAGAATGATTTGTCCTTCAAGATCTTGTAATGATCCTATATGTGGATGAAATTTGAAATGAAAAATATGTTAGCACATAGGGGAATTTCCACATTTCCATAAACATTCCACTTTTATTTTATCCACCATTTAATAGTGGGTTCATGAGGCTATCAAATTGAAAATTTATAGATTACGATATATAATTTTATATATTTGATTTCCGCACTTGACTTTGAGTATCAAATTTTCAAGGAAGGATTCAATGCCTTTTTTTTTCCATTTAACTTCTTTGATTTCCACATTTATAAGGATATGAAGGTAGGAAATAATCCTTATGGCCTCCCCTCTCTCCACTTATCCATTGACTACATTTTTGTAGGAGATGGGATTTTGGAGTGGGTATTTTCTCCCTTCTCCAACCTCTATATATGATATGGTCACCCACATAGGGAAATCCTTGACCCATAAATTGATAATAAATATGCTTGAATCCCTATATCTCATAATAACAAGTTACCCTATATTTCCCTATAGATTCCTACTTAACTATTTGACTCTCCTCACTTAGACTTCAAGTAACCATCCTAGAAGAAAGGGAATTAGTGCACATGACAATTTTTACCTTTTTAACCCACTACATGTTATATTAAAAAATTTAATACAACAGTGCTAGGATTCCCGTACCAGGGATCATGTCCCTTACATGCAACCTTCATACAAGGCCACAACAACAGCTTGGTATCAACAACTTGAGTACCAATATTTCCCTGAACAAAATACACTTGACCTACTTGCTGACTTAGTGCTTCCATAGTTGTTTCAATCCACGTACTTTGAACACATGTGGTGGGTACTTTTCCTCCCCTACTATTGATCATTGCAACTACATCTCCAACTATCCAATCTTCCACTATGAACCAGACTTAGCTGCTCAAAAATGACTAAACTTTGGCTCATAAATCTAGACACTAGCAATCACTACTCTTAGGGTCTTTGTCAAACTTCCCTCTTATCACTTTTGTCCCATTTGCAACCCATTGAACTAGGGAAAAATAAACTTCCTCTTGACAAATCATTGACTTCTTCAATGATCATTGTACACGAGGTATTCTAATCTTCCCACATGTCAATATCCTAACTTCTCTAGAATGTTTCTCCTAGGGCACAACATGTTGAGAAACTGTGTAGTATGATTACGCTTGATTTCTCTGTCTTGATAATCACTTGTGAATTTTTAATGTATTATTTTTACTTCTTATGTGTTATTCATCAAGCAATTATACAAATGTTCAATATTTCAAGAAAAGAAAGAGACAAGAGACAACAAAATTAGGCTCCAAGCCAAGGAAAAACCCCACAAGGGGGGAACCAAAAAATCCTTCTCTTATAGAATCATGTCAAAAAGAGACATCCGAGACCAATACAAAACTGCCACCAAAAACACAAAGTTTATCCCTCCTCCAATTCACCTCCACATTCAAAGTAAAAATAGGTTAAAATACTTAAGATTCAGTCAAATTTCTGAAGTTTAGACCTACAACAAAGAGGGTTGAAAATATGTCTATAACTGCCTCAAAAAACATGGCTTTATTCAAAGAATTCATCCTCCATTTATGCGAGCTTTTCTTCTTCTTCTTAGTTTGAAGATATGTGTAATGAGGGAGTGTTATTCAAAGTGATTGAAACACACACACACATATATATATCCAAGAGGTCAAATTGATGGCTCCAAGAGGCCCAGGCTGACTTGTTCCAAGGAGGGCTGACTTGTTCATTTGGTGGACTTTAAGACATTAAAAATTCAATTCTTATTTTCTCATAAATGTTGAACGGGTCATGACTCAAATGCAACTTGTTTTGACTCATAATAAATTCTTTTCTCTTTGAACAAGAAGAAAATTCTTTGACCAAAAAGAAAAATATAATAATAATGAGTATGATAAATATGTAAATGAAAAAATTACATTACATTATGAATACCAACATTAGATACAACTTCAACACTCCCTCTTAATGAGGGAGGTATTCATAATGACTCAACAAGACAATCTCAAGTTGAAATATTTATATAATAAATTATTTGGATTGAGAAGCATCAATGATGATTACATCATCATAACTAGCATTATCAAACTACAAAGGCCTTGACAAGTACACTCTATATATCCACTAGATCAGAGCACAATGCGGGGAGGCAATAATTTTGACACCACCACCTCTCAAGGAACATACCCCACTTGGGTGCTCCAAAGGTATGACCTCATAGGACTATTTCCTAATCCCAAGGAAAGGTACATATTCGGACCATTCCTTGCCAAATCCATGTATCCAACTTAGGATATTAATCTTAATCAACCACTATACATGACTTAAGAATGTACATCCCTAATTCTTATCCAACCCACCATTCTCCTTACCAGTGTTCATGCACTAGGCTTATGGTTGTTAGTCCTTTCTATAGTACATGACACAAAAGAGAACACAATGTCTATCCTCACTCCCTCTCAACCAGTGAGGAGATATCCATAAGCCTAAGCTTGTCTAAGAAATACTTATCCTTTCCCTTGGAAAGGAACATCATAAATGCACTAACTACTTATTCTTTAGCAAATATATACCAGTACCTTCACAACTTCATCAAGTCACAAATCATAAAGAGCTTTATCTTTCCTAGATTTCAGACAATATTAAAATATCTTTAATCAATACACGATATCATAATTGAGTCCAACATGTCATCAGATAGACCATAAAACATTTTACAAAGCCAAACTTTTTCACAACTAATTGTACGAGCTGCCACATATTTTTCCTTTGTAGTGCATATAATTCTTGCTTCATATTCTTCGAGGAAACCATAAGAGATCGCAATCATTAGTAGTATCTCTATCATCATAAACTATCAACCTAATCAATGTGTTCTAGAATCAAATATATATATCAAGGAACCAATTAACTATTGGTAAAACAATATTATAATTCTTCAACTTCTTTCCATAGTTCTATCATTTGTCCTTCTAAAGAATTTTGATCGCTAGATTTTTTGGGCTTTGTACCAAATTTTAAGTAGTATTGTATACATCCAAGATCTTATGATTCCCTCTTTTCAGTTGAGGTAAGTGAATTTCTTCTTTTATTAAGCCTTGCTTTCATGCTGCTATCAAATTGACTTCTTTGATGCATACTTAAAACTCATTTCTCCTTATTTGTTTATGTCTATTAAGATTTTAAAAAATATCCATTCTTTTCTATGTTCTTCCAATTCCATTTACTAATAAAGTTTAGATAATTCTTGTTTTGACCTGCAAACTTTATTAGAAGACTATGAAAAAATAAAAAGCAAAGTACATAGACAAAATAACAACAATAATAATTAAAGAAAGGAGGTGTAAAGTACTTATATTTTGAGGAAGGTCAAATCCATCTTAATCTTAAACTTTTTCACCAATCTTATCCTCACATTAGCATGATGTCATTTCTTATCAATTTCAAGAGCTAGGACTTCTTCTTACAACCTGAATAATTAGGTAAGATTTTGTTCCTAGGGTTTTCTAATTTGAATCCTTGCTAGGGTTTACAAACCCTAAATTATTCGATGTCCAAAGTCTTCAAGATATTCCATTCTTTTAAAATCACTATTTGTACTAGCATACTAATGGGTTAGATACAAACCCTAGAAATTTCATTAACATTACTTCTATACATGAGATGTAATTCATTTTGTTTCTTGATTTCAGAAACCTAGTCTTTGTATGCAAGGAAAGACATCAAATGCTAACATATCAATGGCCTCTAAAATATATCTACACACACCCTTTTTATGATGCATTGATATGTTTCAAGATATCATGAGATCATTATCTTAACATTATATGCACTACAATTGACATAGGTCATTGATTGCAAATGAACAAAGTTTATACATAACTTTTCCAACCTTACCTTATTCACCCTTGCAGAGATCTGATTCTTTGACTTTTCTTTAGTTGAAATGTACCAAATTTCTCCAATAGAGATTCCTTAGACTTCTAGTCATGGTTTGTATTGGTTCACATAGTTTGCACATACATAGTCAATATAAGAGGCTTTAGTCTATCCATAATATTCAGTCCCTTATCAAAATTCATTATATTAGATAGGTCGGATTTAATGGTGTAATAGGTCGTTATTTTATGTATAGGAAGGAAGTCTCAGTAGCATAGCTTCTTTGTATACTTGTGTCATGAATAATGTAAACTTTGAAACGGGCACTGATACAATTGCTTCTTTTTTTTGAAGTAGGAAAAAATCAATCGATTTTGAAAAGTGTTGATTCAAAATATATACATACATACATACATACATACATACATACATACATACATACATACATACATACATATATATATATATATATATATATATATATATATATATATATTTAGCATAGTTTTTGACACTCTAAATTTTTTTATGTAAATTATTTTTAAAATGTTAGTGATTTGCACGCTGATTTTAAAACTTGATGCAAACTTAAGCCCTTTTTTTAAGAAGACATATTTTTGACTTTAAATTTTCTAATTTGTTAAATGTGAATAATTATTTTTAAAATTTAACAATTTTTTAAGTAGTCTTCTTGTTCATATTTTTTTGTTTTTTGTTTTTTTTATTGTAATGAGATCTTTATTATTTTGCATAGTTAAAGAAAATGGTCGATATTTTAACGTTTCAATTTTCTACATATTTATATATTGTTAATTAATTTTTCAATGCACATCAAATAATTGTCTCCAAAAAAAATTAATTAACAATTGACATAAAAATACACATTTTCAGTCCACCAAGTCTTGGATATATGTTGATTGGGTGCTCTGTTAAGGCACTCCTTGATGTGAAGTCATTGGGTCAATTCCCCACCCCCAATCAGGGTGATATATTGGACATGATGAAGATGTAGTCTTGCAAATATTACAAAATAAAAATTAAAAAAATACACATTTTGAACATAAATATAATAAAAAAATTACACATTTTGAGACTTTTTTGATAAAAATGACATGTCAAAATCACATTTTTTATAGGAAAATTTTAACAAAAAAAGGTTAAATAATAGTTTTCTTTTATGAATTTCATGTCAAAAAATAATAATAATCACACTTTTTTTCACAAAATAATGACTCACATAAAAATTGAAGCGAAAATCACAATACAAATATTGAACATATAACAACATTAACTGAATACTTATTCTTCTTATAAAATGTCAAAGTCAAAACATTACAAGTATAACTAATTAATAGTCAAGAAAAATGAGCTTGATTTCCATGCATAGCTTAAATTTAATCAATAGTATCACGTAATCCATACTCTTCATCTTCTAGAGTTTCATCATTGTCTTCTTGCAAAATATTTTCTACTTCAGTTTGCTCATTTTTCTCTTTTGATGGATCTTTGATGTCTGTGAATCCCCCAATGTATGTCTTTCCAATCATTCCATCTAATGGTGGTTGAGGTTCCTTTATCTTTCTTGTCACACATGATTCATTAAAATACCCTTTCTTCAACCCAATTTTTTGCATTGCATCTGGAAGAAATTAAGAGCAATAATTATTTGTTGAATAAATTTGCTCGGTACTGAGTCTTTTTCAATGACAATGCAATTTCTTCCTTTTTATAGGAAACATTCTAGTGTTGTACCTAATTATCAAGCACAAAATAAATAATGAAATAAATTAGTATAATCACATATAAATTAAGAAAGAAGATATTGAAATTAAATTTTATATAATAAAACTTACCTGAGCCTGAGAATAAATTTAGAACCCAATCTCCTTCATTTGAACATAAGTCTATAAGATAGTTAAGGAATCACTATGGTTTTTTATAAATGTTAACTATCTCTCCTTTTTCTTCTTTATCTTCATATGTTAGTTTTCTTACAACAACATCATAAAACAATACTTGGCTATGACTCTTTCCATCTACCTGATTAAGAGGCATAGGCTTATAGATATCATCTTTTGTCAAACTTTCAACATGGATGAACTTACAATCACCTATAATTAGTTTATCTCCATAGTTAATAATATTTGATTTTTTCCTATAACATGAAATAGTAAAAAATTAGTTAAATTGTACATAAATGAAATTTTTAACATTAATCAAACATACATTTTCAACATCTTACCATGTAAGCTGCATCCTTGAGTTTTCTTTCCCCTTGAAGCTTGCCAATAACATTGCCAATTGTGTTTCTGAATGAAATGTCACAAATATTCATAATGGTGATGTTTTGACTTCTACAAATCATGCAACCACTTTACTAGAAGCTTGATAAGTATAAGGGTCACTGTCATAGTCAATGTTTGGGATATTGAAACCATGGGGAATATCTACAATAACTAGGGAATAATCCCTTTTAGGTATGAGTTTAGCAATTTCTTCACAATCACCTTGTATTATTTGATATTGAATAGTCTCAAGCCCATTCCAAATGAAATCAATAATACTAGGATCAAGTTCAACATTATTAAGATGTTGTTTACTCAGACTTTCCATAATTTTTTCAATAAAACTTTTGAAACTATCTGGTGCTCCATTTGCATCCTTCTTCATATTCAATATAATAAACAAATATATATATAAGTTATAAAATAAAAATAGTAGACAAATGAAAACAAATGAACATATAAATCAACATACCTTTTTAAATGCAAGATACAAATCTTTTAGTGTTGATATAGAACTTGAATCTAGGTAGTTGTGTACAACATCATCCCAACTATCTTCATTCAATAATTTAACCATTTGTTCTTGTATTTTCATGTAAACCTTGTGACTGAATAGATAAAGTAAGAAAAGTTAATATAGTGATATGTATAACAAATACTACCAAAAACAATATGTTATATTTAAAAGAAAATTATAATCTAAAAATAAGTAAAAATAATTCAACAAAATTACATTTTGAAATTCCTCACACATTTTGTCCAATGATAATTCCTCTAACTTCACATGAGATAATATTGTTTTGACAAGCTTTTCATCCTTCATTCCTTTCAATTCTCTCCAATGTGTGATAGTCATATCTTCTGGAAGCAACTTCATTTCAGGACCTGATTTACTATTGCTACATATAGATGTTTTAGACTTTTTGACCTTCCAGTTTTTAATACCAATTTTCTCCCACATGATAAAAATCTCATTAATCGATTTCCATATCTCTCCAGTTCTAAATTCCAACTGGAAAATGTTATCCATACCTCTGAATATATCATAATTTACTTTTTCGCCTTTTGAATTGACTTTTTCCTCAATTTGATAGCCTATTTCCATACAACATTCCTTTCAAAATGCTAGACTAGCCTTTGTCTTATCCCCGCCACATTTTTCTACAAATTCATTATGAATAAATCTAACCCTTTGAATGAAAGTCATAGACGTCCTATACTCATTATCTGTATTATGATCCCATGCCAATAACATTGTTTTTGTATCTGGTAAACCATCATAAATGATACATTTCGTTGTTTCAAAACATGGGTTATTGAGATATTCCTCCATCAATTTTCTTTGAGCTTCTACATAATGGTTCCCCCAAGCACATAATATTTGTATTCAAAACACTTTGACTTATCAAATGATTTTTTGTTGGGAACTTGAGCTGGATCAACAAGAAGCACATAATCAACCACATGAATATATGGATTGTACCTCATCAATTTCTTTATGATGTGAACATGCAGGTGGTGTGGTTTTCTAATTTGATATTTAAATTATCCTTCACTTGGCTTATAGATTTGGTTGACATTAAGATGAAATGTACAAGCACCCTCAATTAAGTTTTCCTTTGTCAAGGGATGTCGAATGACATTTTGTTTTGTTTTAATAATTCCATGCTCTAAATCGGCTCCCAATGTAATGATTTTCTTCCTTTCTTTTGAATTTTCACTAGGATCTTCACTGCTAGCCATGACTTTTTGAAAATGATCAACTTTTAATTTCTTTGTCCTCTTTTCTTCTACATAAGTAATATCTCCATCACCAAATAGAACAAATACATTCTTGGGAATTATTTGCTTTTGTTCTTTTATGGCTCTTCTCCTTTCTAATATTAGTTCTAATCTCATCCTCAGTAATGACAACCTATTCTTCAGCTTCAGTTTCAACTTCCTCTTCTTCAAAAGTAACATGTCTAGCTTTGTTAGATTTATCCACTATAGACATTTTTTGTTGATCCCTTAGATCTAGTGTTGTAGCATCATGAATTACTTATTTTTTCTTGTTTGCCATATCTTCTTCTAACCCTAAGTAGAAATTGATGACAACATTCATAATATCTTGCTCTATAAAATATATTCTTTCCAACATAAATGAAAGGTTTTTAATAAAATTCTATTAAACAAAATGTCATATGTCAATAAAAACTAAGTTATAAAAGATATAATGATACTGTTACAATAACACAAAACACATAAATATAAATATCAATACTTATGATATCTTGTGCAATCTCGTTTATGATTTGTTTACACATCTTTGTATAATCATATGTCGCGTAATACATTGACAATGCAAACTAATATCTAGTCTTGTCATGTGACTTGGGTGGATTTGTAAGTACATAAAGAAATTTAGTATCTGGTATCAAACACATGTCTAGTAATTTCCCCAGCACCTCATAACTTCCACTATCTTTAGGTATATCAACATATAAATATATATGCATATGTTGTTCATCTTCTCTATCTTTCACAAACCATATAAGTTTTGTATGCTTCAATTCTTGTGATTTATTCCAGTAAGAAATCAACCTCTTATCCTTTAAGGGACTTGCTAGATTTGTAGCTATTAGCTCAGGTCCAGTTCATTCAAGAGTATTTTTTGAGGATACACCTCTCTTTTTAGTAGTCTTTGGTTCATAAAGATTCACAAAAATATTCCTTGATGCCATTTTCCTGAAAAAAATATACACAGATATAAATCAATAAATTAAAAAGAAAACAATAGATTAAGTAAACAATCAAAACGAACCAAAATCTAAAAATAAAAAAGACCAAAAACATGCACATTGACTCCCATCATAAGTTGGATGTTAGGTTCATAGAGGGGAAAAAAAAAATCCATTCCTTAGATTTTTTATATTTTTTAGATTTGTCCTTGATCCCTTAGCAGGCTAGGGTTCGACTCTCAGAATTGGTCACTTGCCTACAAGTAGGCCAATTATGAGAATCAACCTCCTGCTTGCTAGGGGGTCATTGTGCCTTCGTGTCGTGTCTTTTCTGTGCCCATGGGCAAGCGCGACCAGCCATGGCATGCCTTCCAGGTGCAAAACAACCCCTTGGCTTGTCAGTTGGCTAATTCGGGGAAACGACCCCCATGGTCTGCCAGGGGCGATTCTGGGAATTACCCCCGATAGGCTAGGGAGATGATTCTAGGATTCGACCCCCTAGCCTACTGGGGACAATTGTCAGAATTAGCCCCATGGATGATTCCCAGAATCACCCCCTAGCATATTGGGGTCCGATTCCCCCTTAGCCTTCTGGGGGCAATTCTGGTGGCTAATTCCCAGAATCAGGCCCCAGTAGCCTAGGGGGCGATTCCCATAATCATCCCCTGATAGGCCATGGGTGTGATTCTGGGAATCACCCCCTAGCTTGCCAAAGCTAATTTTGAAAATCACGACCGGTAGGCTAGGGAGTCAATTCTGGGAATCAAGCCCTAGGCCTGTTGAGGGCTGATTCAGGGAATCAGCTCCCTTGCAAGCCATGGGGCCATTTTTCCCAAGGCAGGTAGGCCCATAGCGAGGCTCGCTTGCCCATAGGCATAACCTATGGGCTGGTGTGCCTAACAGTGGGCGTGACACCTGTGGCACAACGAAGGTCAACACACCAAAGTACTGTGGGTGGGCAAGTCCATGGCCAAGTGTGTGTGGGCCTATGGGTTGGCGCACTTGGCCATGGGCATGCCTACCCTAGGAAAAACAACCCCCTAGCCTGCTAGGGGACGGTTCAGGAAATCAGCCCCTGGTAGGCCTAGCTGTCGATTCCCATAATCAAATCCCTTGATTGCTGGGGGAAATTCCTGGAATCAACCCTCGATAGGCTAGGGGGCGATTTTGGGAATCGACCCCTTGCCTGTTGGGGGCTAATTATGAGAATAATCCTTGGTAGGCCAGGGGATCGATTCCCAAAATCACCCCCTTGACCTCTCAGGGGCTAATTTTGAGAATCGACCCCCGACAAGTGACGGGTTGTTTTCTATAATCACACGCCTAACCTACTGGGGGCCGCTTACCTGCCAAGGGGTTGATTCCCATAATCACCCCCGGCAGACTAGGGGACCGATTACTAGAATCGGCCCCTGGCAGGCCATGTGATTGATTCCCAAAATCAGCTCTATAGTCAACTGGGGGCAATTCTCAAAATCGGCCCTTGACAAGCTAAGGGGGCAATTCCCTTAATCATCCCCCAGTGCGCTAGGGGGGTGATTCTGGGAATCATCTCCTTGCAAGCCAGGTAGACGATTCGCGGAATCGCCCCGAGCAGGCATGGGGGGCGATTCGCGGAATCAACCCCTCGTAGGCCAGGGAACTGATTTTTGGGAATCGGCCCCCGATAAGTTAGGGCAGCGATTCCCGAAATCGGCCCACGACAAGCCAAGGGGTGATTATGAGAATCAAACCCTTGGTCTGTCGAGGCCGATTACCAAAATCAACCCCCTACAAGACACGTGGTTGATTCCCAGAATCCCTCCCCAGGCTTACTAGGGGCCGATTGGGGCTGATTCTTAGCATCGATCCCTAGCAGGCCATGGGGGGACATTATGGGAATTGGCCCACTAGGAATCAGCCCCCGAAAGGCCAAGGCGAGGATTCCAGCAATCAACCCCCAAAAATCTCGGGGGTGATCCTAGGAATCGACCCCCTGGCCTGTAGGTGATGATTCCCAAAATCGACCTCTGATAGGCCAGGGGGTCGACTCCCATAATCGTCCCCCTGGCCTACTAGGGGCCGATTGGGGCCCATTCCCAGAATTGGCCCCCAACAAGCAAGGGGGCGATTCTGGGAACTTACACGCTAGCTTGAATCGCCCCTGGAAGGCCAAGGGGTTGATTCCCTTAATCGACCCCCGACAAGCCAAGGGGTTAATTCCAAGAATCAACTCCCTAGTCTGTTGGGGGCCATTCCCAAAATCGGCCCCCGACAAGCATGGGAGCTGATTCTGGGAATCGGCCCCTTGGTCTACTGGGGGGTGATTTTGGGAATTGACCCCCTGGCCTGCTAGGGGTGGATTCCCATAATCGGGCCCCGGCAGGCCAGGTATGCGATTATGGGAATCAGCCCCCTAACAGGCCAGGATGATTTTTTTCCTTGGGCAGGCACACCCACGACCAGGTGCGCCCACCTAAATGCACAGCCACGATATGACACTAAGACAAACGAAGGGCATGCCAACGACACAATGACGTGTTGCACGCCACTATGCCACGGGGCTAGAATTCCAACAGTTGGGCAAGCACGTCTATGGCACAACGACCAAAAGAAGGTACACCCCTTGGGAAAAATTCCCACCTGGTAGGCTCCGGGTGCGATTCCAAAGATTGGTCACCTGTCAGGGGTGATTGTGGGAACCGGCCCTGTGGTAGGCTATGGGATTGATTCCCAGAATCACCACCTATCTTGCAAGGGGCTGATTCCAGGAATCGACCCCCAACAAGCTAGGGGGTGATTCCCGGAATCGGCCCCCGACAGGAAATGGGGTCGATTCCAAGAATCAACTCCCTAGTCTGTCAGGGGCCGATTGCTAGCTCACGGGGTTGACTCCCAGAATCACCCTCGGCAGGTCAGGTGACTGATTCCCAAAATCGGGTCTGTCGCCTACCAGGGGCAATTCCCGGAATCATCCCCCGATAGACCATGGGGTTGATTCACAATTCTTGGAATCGACCCTTAGCAAGACAGGAGAGCGACTCTGGGAATCAAACCATGGTCTTTCAGGGGTGATTATAGGAATCATACCCCTAGTTTGTTGCATCTGATTCCTAGAATCAACCCCCGACAAGCTAGGGGCCAATTCCAAGAATCACCCCCTGACCTATCAGGGGCTGATTTCAGGAATCACCCTTTGCACGCCAGGGAGCCGATTCTAGGAATCGTCCCCCTGATAGGCTAAGGGGTTGTTTTTCCCATGACGTGCATGCCTGTAGTACATGCCACTGTAGCATGGGTCGACATGCGCATGGCCGGGCTCGCCTACCCACATGCACACAACTTGTGGGCATGCCCGCCTGCGGCACATCAGAGTGCAACATGCCACTACATCATAGGAGAACACGCCGAGCTGTGGGTGGGCACGCCTAGTCATGGGTGTGCTCGCCCATAGGCACACGCTTGTGGGTAGACACACCTGACTGTCAATGTGCTCGCCTATGGCGGGCGCACCCAGTCGTGGGGGTGCCCCCGGGTGAAAAATGGGCATGCAACACATCATTGTGCCACGGGTGGGCACACTAGGCATGCCTACCTGTGACACAGTGACATTCAACAAGCCATTGTGTCGTGGATGGGTGCGCCTAGCCATGTGCATGCTCACCCTAGGAAAAAACCTCATTGTTCTGCTAGGGGGCTGATTCCCATAATCGATGCCCTGGGTTGTTTGGGAAGATTTCTGAAATCATCCCTCAATAGGACAAGGGAAGATTCTAGGAATCAGCCCCCAACAGGCCAGGGGGACGATTCTTGGAATCAACCCCCTGGCCTATCAGGGGCTAATTTCAGGAATTAGCCTAAGCAGACCAAGGGGTTGATTCCTAGAATCCCCCCTGGCTTGTCAAGGGCCAATTCTGGTAATCGCCTCCCAACTTGCAAAGAGATAATTCCAAGGAATCGATCCCCAACAGGCCAAGGGGTGATTCTACGAATCGACCCCCTAGATTAGAAGGGGGCTAATTCCCAGAATTTCTCCCGATAGGCCACGGGGTCAATTCCCATAATCACTCGTCGTAAGATAGGTGGCCAATTCCCATAATTAACCCCCGGGAGGCCTGGAAGACGATTTTGAGAATCGGCTCCCCCACCTACTAGGAATGATTCCTAGAATCGGCCCCTAGTAGGCTACGAGGCCCATTCTGGGAATCTTCCCCCTAGACTATTGGGGGTTGATTCCTCAAATCGCTCTCTCGCATGCCAAGGGGCCAATTCTGGGAATCACCCTCGACAGGACAGGGGGTTGATTTCGAGAATCGACCCATGGTATGCCAGAGGGAAATTTGAGGAATTATCTCCCTAGCAGGCCGGGGGATGGTTTTTCCTAGGCGTGCATTTCCAAGGCCAGGTGCACCTATCCACAAGAATAGACACGACACAACACTAAGGCACACGAGAATCCAAGAAAATTTTGAAAATGATTCCACATTTTATTCAGAAGTATGTCATAAAGGACAGTTTGGGCCATTATCATATACTGCAATGTCATAGATGAAAGACTTATTTTCAAAGCATGGAGAGTGTATTCCAAATAGAGAGACAATACATATTCCAGGTAATTTCTCAAGATGAGAAATCTACAACTTATACAAATAATATGAAGAAGGTGTTGAAGGAAATGGTTAATTTATTAAATATTAATATTTTCTGAAGATATGGAAGAAAGAAATCTCTGTATTCCTAAGGAGACAAGGATGGTGGTTTGCAGTACATGTGCTTCTCTTAAATAAAAAATGGATAAATGTGAAGGGGAAGAATAGGTAAGCATTCATAACATTAATTTTTAAAATTGTATAGTCATCAACTATGAAAGCGTATTTATTAATGGGTTTATTTTTTGTTGTGTAGATTCCATCATCAAAGCGCTTCAAGAGCATCGCAAACAATGAACAAGTGAAATGAAAAAGTTGTAAAGCATCAAAATAAGTGTTATGATAATCCAAAGAAATATTTTGGTTTGATAATTGATGTTATGGACCAGAAGAAAATACTTCTACCACATTTAGTTCACACACCCAAAAATTTACAGGAGGAAAATTTTATTCAGTTTCACTTGGTCTGTTGTATTGTCTTAATGGGAAAATATTGCCAAGGGTATACTTCACTACTCCAAATATTCATAATGATGAAAATTTGACAATAACCATAATTCATGATGTGATTTATCATTGATTTGGTAATCTTCCTAAATTTTTGTATCTACAATTGGACAACACTTTTCATGAAAATAAAGATCAAATTATTTTTGGATTTCTAAACATGTTTGTTGAATTGAGAATTTTTCAGAAGGTAAAGGTTGGTTTCCTTCTTGTTGGACACATTCATGACCATATTGGTCAGATGTTCAGTCATTTTTCAGTCACATTGAGGAGGAAGGATGTTGGGAGCTTTCCATCATTAATTGAATATATTAATAAATCATACATGTCAGAGCCTATTTTTCATGTGTTAGAAGAAACTGTTGACATGTGAAAGCTTATTTTGGGATCACATGGTGAGGAGAAATTCATTGAACAACTTAATGACATTACCTTCCAACATCAATTTCGAATCAAAAAATTTGATTGGAAAACATCAATATGGGGCAAGAAGTATTCAATTACTGCAGAATGGGCATCGTCATCAGAATTGGCATTTTTTAATTTCATTTGAGATCATCCATTTTTTGCACCAAATATATTTTTATTATAATGAGTTGCTGAAGTTCATAATGCATGCAAGCAAAAGAGAGATATAAATTATTCTGATTTCCTCGAAATTTTTTTAAAATGTATTATATATACATATGCGTACTTTGATATTGTTGATTTATTTTGGTGGGAGTCTCTTTTCAATAATCAAAGTGATACCATTTCAAGAATAACAAATGAATATATACCTTTGAAAACTCTATTTATTTGGCCACAAAATGTGTCAAATGAACATGAGGGAAGAAACATTGTTGAACAACAACAATCTCAAGGTATTATTAATTCTTCACAAGTAGAGGAAAGAGAAATGTATATTGATTCTAGAAGATCTCATGCACAACGTGAAGCCATGGAAGACCTTTACATGGGTTCAGTACATGATATTAAGGAGGGTAGCATGATCGTAGTGCCAGCAGATGGAGATGCCAATGGCTATCCATTATGGGTTGCTAAGGTTATAAAGTTCATTACAGAAAATGAAGATGTTGTAGGTGTTGAAGTACATTGGTATGCCACAAATACACACCCATTCAATGGCATGTACAAGCTAGAGCTAGTAGTTGATAAAAAAATTGGCGAATAAAGAAAAAGAAACGGTACAAATACAAATCATCGCCGCATAGACATCTTAAAATTGGAGGATGTTGACATAATTTTTCATGACTTCAATTTAACAAAGGGAGGAACTCTTCACTTTAGGACGATATAGATTCTAAAGAGGTTGTTACTAGAAGAACTAGTGTTGAGTTCGAAGTCTGCTAAACTGAATCGTAGATTTAGAAGAATTTTGAAATCTGAAATGATGGGCATGCATGTGGACTCACATGGGGTACTAGTTTTTGAAAGAGAAGAATATGGAACATCTTCATCTGCATCGAGGTATTCATCTAAAGATGTGAATTTTGATGGTGTGCAAGAAGATATGAGTGATTTTGAATAATCGTCTAAGACAATTTATATAACTAGTGTTTGCATCGTATCTTGAAATAAATTTTTTTATTTCCATATGATGTTAAATGAAGTTATGAGTCATTTTTATGTTTGTTGGATTATATGTTTTAATTATGATGAATTTTATTGTTTAGAATATCCACAATGAAACAATAATTTAGACATAAAATTTATGTTTCATTCAATCTACAGGTATTGATATTTTGATTAATTTAGTCATGTAATTTGTTCATAATGTCATGGTTTAAATGTGTTGAAAACTTAGATTTTTTTAATTCTATGGTTGAAAATTTTTCATTTTTTTCTTATCTTTATTGTTATGGTTGAAATCAATTATAATTTTAGCGATCTTTAGTGTCATGTTATTATATTTTTAACAACATGGATCAAAACTGATGGAATTTTAATGTGTTTCAAATCCCATTATTTTATCTTTATCGTCATAACTAAAAGATGTTGAAATTATACTCGGGAAAGAAAAATGTTATTCTACCAAAAACATTAGTGTGCTTTTTTCATTTATTTTGCAAAAAAAAATTGTTTTACTGTCCATTTTTAAATATGTTGAAAATTAACCCTAAAAATATAAAACATCATTCAAGAATACACATTTTTAGTTTTTTGGATAGTTTTTCATGTTTTTTGGGGGTTTTTTGTGGCTAGGGTTCTTGTTTTGAGTTTACAATTCCCATGTCAAAGTTTACGTTGTTCACATAAATGAGCTTCATAAAGCTTCATATATCTTGTCATAACTCTTCCACAAATTTCACAAAGTATTGGTCTATAATTTGGTCTCTTCCTTCCAATGAGCCAAACCAAAATGTCATAGGTCTGTCCTCTACAAGAATATATAGGCATAGCACAATTTCCCTCGGTTTCCCACATACAACTCCTCAGATACGCACATAGTTCCCCATTATTCACATTCTTCTGTAGAGAAATTTATCATCTAAATTCCCCTATAAGCTTGGGGTGCCTTAGAAAGTGTTTCCACAAAGAATTTGTAAACTACATTTCAAGGCTTAAATGCCAACACAAAAGGTTTGAATTTTTCAAAGGTTTAGGTTTATCATATGAGGTTTAGATCTTCATTAGTGATCTGGAAATGAGATATAAGACAAATAATAAGGTATTATAGACTCATGTGCCTGGATTTGCCCATGTTATTTTATGCAATGGATGGATAAGATTGTGAAATACACAGACAATAAAGCGATAAACAAAAAAATAATAGAAAACACATAACACAACAAATTTAATGAGGAGTTCACCCAATACTCCTGGGCTACATCTCCTGGTCTAGCCTTTAGTGGTGGCCTCTCTATTTTGTCTTCAAGCAGAGTTTTACAATAGTATGAGCTCAATTTGAGACTCAATACACAACAAATACAACAACAAGAGTTTGCTTGAACCTCTCAAGCCTCTCTGAGTACACAGACTCTCTCAATCACTCTCTGTCTCTGTCTTAGCTCTGTCTTGGCACTACCTGCCTCTATCTTCTTTTTTCTATGGCTTTAAAGCCAAACTGCGCTGCTTGTTCGTTTCAGCTTCTCAGCTTTCTGTCTCCCCAACCTCTATCTGCTTAGATCCCTTTCTAAGCATTAGTAATCATTGCTAAACACTTCCAAGGATGGTGGCCACCTGTACTGTAACAGAATAGGTCATCAGGCCCTTGAAATCCTTCGAAATACCAAACGCGATCGTTTTTTGTTAACACAGGAAAATGCATTCAAAACTGTGAAATTCTGTCAAAACATTGTTCATTTCGAACTTCAAAAGTCCTTAAATCCGGTCTATTTTCCTATCGGGTCCATCCTCAGTCGCTATCGCAAGTCACTTCGGCCTTGTTCCTTTGTATTTTAAAAATACGTTAAAACTGTGAAAATAACATAAAAATGGCTTATGGCGGATCTAAAATTACCTACAATGGCTTGAAGGAACGCTTTTGGGTCTGGCTTATCACATTGGTGATTCATCCTTTGTATTTCATTTAATAAATGAAATACGCAAATACAAAGGCATTTGGCGTTTCCTAGACTTCAAAATATATATAATATGGTTTATAATGTTATGGGGCTGGTCAATCACATCGCACACATGTATATGTATAAGCCCCGCTCCATTGGTGTTTGCCGATTGCAATTATACGATGCAACCTGGGTGGTCGATCTGCGCGCTTGATCGATGATCCTCGTTGACTTCGTCAATCGCCATCGCATCTCCTATGTGGTCTCCGTCGATCGCCATTGCAAGTCCTATGTGGACTCTACTGATTGCCACTGCTGATTTTGATTCGTCGATCGGATCTTGACCGTATTGGCCAGATCCGACGACCCCTGTGCATTCACTGTTGCCACTGCCGATAGCTCTATTTTTTATGTTTTCTATGTATTTTTGCCTCCCGATAGTGTTTTTCCGTCATTCTAAGGGTTCTTCCCATGTGTTTGTTTTGATCTTTGGCATGATTTTAAGAGATTTTGAAGACTTAGAGAGCATTCTAGGATCCATTTGGATCATGCCTTCCCACTGAAAAAGGATTTTGGACCACCAAAAGTTCATTTTCAAGCATCGCTCAAGTGAGGATACAACTGCCTCACTTGCCCAATCTCTATCCATTTTGCACTGCTGGGTTTTGAACCTTTGAGCCCGATTCTAAGGTACTCAACATCCCCTCTACACATGGTTCTCACCTTCTTGTCCAAAATTGTATCTTCCTGTAGCTCATTAAAATATTTAGGCAACAGATCATCAATGGAAGGCAATTGACTTTGCTCTTCAGGATCTTCAATCAATGAAGGTTCAAGCAGTCTTAAATTTTTTGCATTTACCACTGAATAGATGTGCATTTATGCTGGTAGATCAAGGAGGAAAGTGTTCTCACCAATTTTCTGAAGTATCTTGAAAAGCCCATACCTCATTAGCTTCAGCTTCTTTCCTTCACCTTGCATTCTTTCTTTGCTGATATACAGCCAGACTTGATCACCAACTTGGAAGTTGTGCTCCACCTGATGCTTATCATGACTTGCCTTGTACTTGGCTTGGCTCTTTTCCAGCTATTCTTGCACTGCCTGGTGAATTTCTTGGATCTGTTCAATGAACCTGGTTGCTTTGTCCACATCGTTATGTCCATCAACCACTATGTCTTTTTCAAAGACAAAATCCAAGGGAGACCTTGGTATAAAACCAAAATAAGTCTCAAAAGGAGATCTTTGTGTAGAAGAATGCTTGGCACGGTTGTAAGCATGTTGCACATAGCATAAATGCTTATCCCAAAATTTGGGATGCTTGCTGCAATAACCCCTAAGTAACTGGATCACTATCCTATTGACCACCTCTGTTTGGCCATCTATTTGTGGGTGAAAGGTTGTGCTCTTCTTCAGTTTGGTGTCCATCAATTCCCATAGACTTGACCAAAACATCCCAACAAATCGGGAATCTCAATCAGATACTATGGAAGTGGGTAACCCCAAATGCACACAGACATGCTGAAAGAACAACTTCGTTGTTTGTTCCACTGTAATCTGCTTATTACAAGGTATTAAAATACACATTTTGTTGGACCTATCCACAATAACATATAAGTAGTCATGACCTTTTCTAAATTTCGATAATCCCCCAACAAAGTCCATGGAAACACTTACCCAAGAACGAGAAGGAATTGGTAGTGGAGTGTACAAGCCTAGTTTTCTATTGCTAGGCTTGCTTTTAGCACACATGGTACATCCTGTTTTGGTCAATAGCAAAATCTTTGCAGCTGTGCAACTATTTTACTTACACCGAAATGACCTGATATCAGAGAAGTATGTGCTTCCCTAATTATGTTAACTCTTTCAGTTTTTGGAATGCATAGCTTTCCCAAATGATACAAGAGTTGGTCCTTAACATAGTAATCCAATTCTTCTACTTGTTTGCCATGACTTAAAGATGCATATACATCTTTAAAGTCTATATCTTGAGCATATTGTTCAATGTAGCTTTCATGCATTACTGAGTTATTCTTAACTATAGTAGATGAATTTATAATTGGTCTGGACAACATATATGCAACTTTATTGTATATGCCTTTCTTATATCTGATGACTAGATGAAATTGTTGTAGGAAACCCATCCATCTATAGTGTCTTGATTGCTACAATTTAGTTTGTGAGTGAAAATACTGAAGTGGTTGATGATTAGTATGGATGATTGTTTCTTTGCCCATTAAGTAATGTTTCCACTTTTTTACACTCTTTACTAATCCATAGAATTCTTTATCATATGTAGGATAATTAACTACTGCAGAATTAAAAGTCTCAGAATGGTAGCATATGGGTTTACCATGTTGCATCAACACTACTCCCATGGCATAGTCACTAGCATCGATTTCGATCTCAAATGGTCTTTGAAGATCTGGCAATGCTAGTACTGGTGTTGTACTAATTTTTTCTTTCAAGGTGTCAAAGACTTTCTGTTGTTTGCCTCCCCACTGAAACACCTTATTCAATCCTATCAAAGCATGTAAGGGAGCTACAATTAAGGAAAAGTTAGCAATAAACTTTCTCCAATACAGTGCTGCTCCTAGGAAGCTTCTAACTTCTATAGCAGACTTGGGTTTAAGCCAGTTTACAATGACTGCAACCTTAGAGGGATCTATCTTCAATTCACCACTCCCTACAATATGACTGAAATAATTCAAATATGTTTTGCCAAATACACATTTTGATAATTTAACATAGAGATTTTCTTTTTTCAAAACATCTAGAGTCTACTTTACATGCTTCAAAAGTTGTTCCCATGTTTTACTGAAAACAAGATGTCATCTAGATATACAATTAGAAAATCATCAATAAAAGCCCTGAGTACATCATTCATAACTCTAATGAAAGTGGTAGGAGCATTAGTTAAGCCAAAAGGCATAACTGGCCATTCATACAGCCCTTGCTTTGTTTTGAAAGCAGTCTTCTATGCATCTTGCTCTGCTACTCTGACCTGATGGTAACCACTATGTAGGTCCAACTTGGAAAAGTAAACAATTTCTTTCAGCTAATCCAATAGACCATCAATGCGAGGAAGGGGATAATGATTCTTGATCTTTATTTTATTCAGTGCTTTGTAATCAATGCACGTCCTCCATGAACCATCTTTCTTTCTCACCAACACGATTGGGGATCCACATGGTGATGTGCTTGGTCTTACGAACCCTTTCTCGAGCATCTCCTGTACCAGCTTCTTGATCTCTGCATTCTCTAAAGTAGATAACCTGTACGTTCTGATGTTAGGCAATGGAGCATCTTGATGCAAATGAATATCATGTACAATTTCCCTTTTGGGTGGCAGACCTTTAGGTTCTTGAAATAGGATATCATATTCTGAAACAACTCTTTCTAAATCAACTTTTTGTTTACCATCACAACCCTCAAATACAATGGCTTTATCAAGTTTCTTTTCCTTTACAACCATTAGTAAAAATTACTTGCATGCATTTACAATTCTTTTCATCTGCCCTGAGTTTATGAGAGTATAATTATTCTTGAGTTTATGAGCTCTTACAGTATATTCTATTCCATCTTTAACAAGTTGATACTTATTTCCAGCTCTATAGAAAATGGCTTTTCTATCATACAAGTAAGGACTTCCTAAAACAATACCACATATATCTAAGGGAATTACATCTAACTCAACCTCATCTACAAATTTTGAACCAATGGCAAATCTAAGTTTACATTGTCTACTCACTTGTAGCTTTGCTTTATCACATACCCAATGTAATGGATATGGCTTCTTGTGAGGTGTGGTTAGTAATCCCATCTTCTTTACAATTGCTTCAGAAATTAAGTTTACTTGTGAGCCACTATCAAACAAAGTATCACTCTTTTGATGCTTGGAAATAACTCTAATATGTAAAAGCTCATGCCTTTTCCTCTCATTTTCTTCACTATCAACAGTTTGTGCAGAATTACTAGTAGATGCTTAAGAATTTTTACTTTTATACCTGTGGTTGTCATGGTTGTTTCATCACCTGAGTCTAACCCCAAATCTTTATAAACAGCAGCAGCAACCTTCTTCTTCTTTCCATTGAACTTCTTGGGTTTCAGCTCCGGATGCAAAGACCAACAATGTTCATCATCATGTCCATCCTTCTTGTAGTGACTGCATGAAGGTTTGGCTTTCTGTACAGCATTTTCCTTCCTCTCTTTCCATTTATGCTTCCCCTTTTCCTTGTTCTTAATTGCAGTGGGTTTTGATGATCCCCCAATATCTGGGTTCACATTCCTGCCTCTAGCCTCTAGATGTGTGGCCTGGACAGACACCTCATCTATGCTAGTAGGGTTAAACATGAAAATGGTGTGCCTCAAATAACTATGCATACTGCCTATATACTTCAGCAAAGTTTCAAGCGAGTCTACAGAAATGCCTAGAATTAAAGCTCTTTTCCTAAATTCCTGGGTATAGCTTTGTACGCTTTGCCCTTTTAATTGGCAAAGAGTTTGCCAACTCATCATAGCTTGCTGCATATAAGCTAGTGGATAGAATTGTTTTTTAATGGAAAAAACAAATTCACTCCAGGCAGAAAGAATTTTACCATGCTTCTTCAAATTAGCGTGTGCCCTGCCTTCCCACCAAACTAAGGCATTTCCTCGAAGGTGTAGGCTAGCCAACTGAATTTTACTCCTGTCCGAATCAATGTTCTGCACCCTGCAATACACATCAATCTGTCTAATCCAATTATATAGCTTCTCTGCATTTAATTCTCCATCATATATTGGCAAATCAAATTTAACATCTAATTTAATCAAAGATGTTTTCTTCTTTTTATTTTCAGGGCTATCAGGAGGTTTAGGAGGCCTTTCTCCTTTCCCTTTCTTCAGTGCCCTAGTCTTGTTTGGAGGTTGAAGTACTTTCACCTTGTCCTTTCTTGAATTCTCGATACATTTCTTCTACCATGGCTCTCATGGTCATGAAACTGTCCATGAACTGAGATTCTGATTCCAATGGGATCTCTTCTGCCATGCTTCTCCTCGAATGGACTCTCCCAATTTCTGGGTTAGCCTCAACCAATTCTCCTTCCTGATTTGAGCTTTGACCTAGTTAGCATTCACAAAAATTCTAGCACAAGCTTGTCTAACCTTAGCAAACCTAAATATCTAATACCATTTGATCTAGAAATGAGATCTAAGACAAATAATAAGGTATTACAGATTCATGTGCCTGGATTTGCCTATGTTATTTTATGCAATGGATCGATAAGATTGTAAAATACACATACAATGAAAGCAGTAAAGAAAAACATAATAGAAAACACATAACACAACAAATTTAATGAGGAGTTCACCCAATACTCATGGGCTGCATCTCCTGGTCTAGCCTTCAGTGGTGGCCTCTCTATTATGTCTTCAAGCAGAGTTTTACAACAGTATGAGCTCAATTTGAGATTCAATACACAGCAAATACAATAGAAAGAGTTTTCTTGAACCTCTCAAGCCTCTCTAACTATACAAAATCTCTCAATCACTCTTTGTCTCTGTCTTAGCTCTGTCTTGGCATTGCCTGCCTCTGTCTTCTGTTTTCTATGGCTTTAAAGCCAAACTGCGCTACTTGTTCATTTCAGCTTCTCAGCTTTTTGTCTCCTCGACCTCTATCTGCTTAGATCCCTTTCTAAGCATTACCAATCATTGCTAAATGCTTCCAAGGATGGTGGACACCTGTATTGTAATGGAATAGGTCATTGGGCCCTTGAAATCCTTCGAAATCCCAAACGCGGTCGTTTTCTATTAACACAGGAAAATGCATACAAAACTATGAAATTCCACCAAAACACTATTCATTTTGAACTTCAAAAGTCTTAAATCTGGTCTATTTTCCTATCGGGTCCGTCCTCAGTTGCTATCGCAAGTCGCTTTGGCCTTGTTCCTTTGAATTTTAAAAATATGTTAAAACTGTGAAAATAACGTAAAAATGGCTTATGGTGGAACTAAAATAACCTACAATAGCTTTAAGGAATGCTTTCGGGTCTAGCTTATCACATCGGCACTTCATCCTTTGTATTTCGTTCAATAAACGAAATACGCAAATACAAAGGAATTTGGCATTTCCCGGACATCAAAATATATATAATATGGTTTATAATGTTATCGGGTTCGATCAATCACATCGCACACATGTATATGTATAAGCCCCGCTCCATTGGTGTTTGTCGATTGCAATTCTGCGATGCAACGTGGGCCATCGATCTGTGCACTTAATCGACAGTCCTCATTGACTCCACTGATCGCCATCACATCTCCTATGTGGTCTTCGTCGATCGCTATCGCAAGTCCTATGTGGACTTTGCCGATATCCACCAATTTCCACTGCCAATAGTGATTCGCCAATCGGATCTGGACCGTTGATTGGCTAGATCCGACGGGCCATGTGCATTCACTGTTGCCACCGCCGATAGCTCTATTTTGATGTTTTCTATGCATTTTTGCCTCCCGATAGTGTTTTTCCGCCATTCTAAGGGTTCTTCCCATGCGTTCGTTTTGATCTTTTACATGATTTTAAGAGATTTTGAAAACTTAGAGAGCATTCTAGGATCCATTTGGATCAATTAGATGGTTCAAGTTTCAAGAAGTTCAGATACCTTTTCAAAGAGATTTCTTTCATGAATATACTTCTTCAGGGATATGAGCTTTAGTATAGAATTTTAAGGTTTTCATTTCACTATGATGCTTATGATAGATAATGTGCCTCTCCTTGATCCCAAAGATTTACATCTTTGCATTGATAACTTCGGATCATATTTTGTCTATTGAATCATTCATTAGATTTAGATCCATATTAATGTCATAGGTTTGAAATGAAATAAGTAATTTTATTTTGCTTTTGATCTTCATAACAAAGTTCTCAGTCTTCTCTTCTAGGTCTTGGCCTAGTAATCATTCTCACAAACCATAGAAAAAAATAACCTTGAGACAAATTTCAGATGGAAATAAGGCTACAAACCTTCTGAAGTAGCCTTAATTTCATACTTCAACCAAAGAATAGATCTTGAACTTGATATGAAGGTTTTCGATCTCTTGGACAGATGCTACAGATCTTAGACCATTGTATCCATCTTGAGTATAAGATACATACCCAAATTTGTACCTTATAACATAGTTTTGATAGGTGCTAGAAACTTTGTTCAATGCCATAGAACCTCATTACGCCTCAGACCTAGATCAAGCCACACAACTTTGAAAATATGCCGCAAAATTTCAAATCAAGCTTCTTGGATAACTGCAACAAGTCTCACAAGATGAAGTAGATTTTAGCGAGAGAGAGAAGATTTTCTTGCTTATTCGATCTTCCTTAGCTCTACCATGTTGAGAAACCAAGTGTAGTAGGATTATACTTGATTTATTGTCTTAATAATTACTTTTGAATGTTTAATATCTTATTTTTACTTGTTAAGTATTCTTCATCAAGCAATTACACAAATATTTAGTCTTTCAAGAAAACAAAGAGACAAGAGAGAAAAAAATTAGGCTCCAAGCTAAGGAAAAAACCCACAAGGGGGAACCCAACAATCCTTATGTTATAGAATCATATCAAAATGTAATATCCAAAACCAAGAAAAAACTTTCACCAAAAACACAAAGTCCAGCTCTCCAAGTCATGTCCACATTCAAAGCCATCATAGGTTAAATTGCGTCAGATCTAGTCAAGCTTCTGAAGTTCAGACTTGCAACAAAGAGGGCCAAAAATATGTCTACAATGGCCTCAAAAACCTCATCCTTATTCACAAAATTTTCCCGCCACTTATATTTCACATCTGATATAATAAAAAACAAAAATGAATATATGTGTTTGGTTTGTTTAATTAAAATTATAATAAAACAACAATAATCTTACTCTCACTGTCCATATTTAGGAGAAGTGGTAAAAATATTTCACCTTCACTCTCAATCATAAATAAAAATTTTCGATGTCCATCAACATAATCTTATATCAAATTTATAGAGAAATAAAAAAATTAAAAGCTCAAAAAAAAACTATATATACATTATATAAAGCAATTGAAAAAAAATATTTTTTCATAATTAAAACATTTTAAGTAGTCTCATTATTATATGCCCAAGTAAAATTTTGATCCATTTTATACCTTAAAAATGCAACATAAATAATGGAAAATTACAAGTGCTCTCACAAGTGGTATATATATGATCAAATATGTAGAAGTGCAAATATTCTATTCAAATTTTGCAATCTAAAACAAGCTTTCACCTCAAGAGATTTGATCGCTCTCGGCTCTTTCTAGATGAATGGTTTAGATGGATCTATATTGGTTTATATGACTGCACTAGTTACGAGCTTAGATCCAACTTAACTTGGGATCTATCAAGTGACTTCACTAGTTATGAGCTTAAATCCATCTTAACTCTGGATCTATCAAGTGCCTAGAGGGATGAAATCTCTCAAGGTACAAACATCTTTTTTGAATGAAAAACGTAAAGAAAGGTTTGCACCTCCAAAAATTTGATCCCTATGGGTACCTGATAGATCTAATGCTAAGAGGATTTATACCTGATAGATCTAATGCTAATATAACATTACACCATCTATTCTAAATTGTTCAAATTATGTCATTATATAACTATCTCAAATTTTCTATTATCTTCATATCCTATTTTACTAGAAACTAAATAGAGAAAATATTTTTTTATTCTAATGCTCTTTTACATGATTTTATTTATCAGTTTAGATGAGTAGTTATTATTAGAATTTGACAACTTGGTCAAGTTTAAATAAAAGAAAATCATAGGGTTGAGACCAACTAAACATAGGACATTTAAATGTGTACATCAAATAAGCACAAATTACAAATTGCATAGCTCTATAAAGATTTCGGCCACCAACTGTAACACCCTCCTCCTACATCTACCCAAGAAACAAGCTAGCCAGGGAAAATATGTAACAAGATGCCACTATGATATGATTTGACCTCAAAGTCATGTTAAGAAAGTGGAACTAATGAAAACATACCATACAAACATCCAATTTCGACTTTAGGACCCCTGGGAACCATGCCAACACTTTAGGCAACTTGCACCTGAGTCCCACTTAGCTTTTGGACAACTTAACCCCTAGTCGCTCACATGCTATAGGCATGACATTGTCCAAGGAACTCCAATCACTCTCATAGGCTTGCCTACCAGCATTACGAAAATATTTTGTCAGTGTTATGCCAACATCCCTGGGATTTGAGCCACCTTTTCAGGGCCAGAGCCTAGGTCAATGCCCAGAATTGAACCATCTCTTTAGAACGATAAAATAACATTGAAATTACAGTACTAAAGAAAATACTTGTTTAAGACCTTGAATGGACCCCTACTAGCCATGATAGGAGTTTCACAAACATATCATGAATATGTAAACTACAGGTGTAACAAACAGTTATGAGCATATGCATCTCATACTTAGCTGAGAATCACTAACGACCATTGATGCCTCAACAATCCAACTTCCATTCCATCCATTAGGTCATAGATACATTGATCATTAAATTACAAGTAAAAACATGATGATATGTTAGGTCCCTATACTACTAGTGTAACCCCTTATTGTTATTAGTATAACCCACTTATTATATTGATGTACCCATGTAGTTCCCATATTGTTACTATTGTGCCCCATAGAAGCCCACTATTGTTATTATTGTGCCCTTACATTATTATTGTTATGTCGGCTCTGATTATGTTATGACCCCTTAGACTCCTATATATAGAAAGGAGGTATTTTCATTTGTATCATCCAAGAATTGTTCATTTATGTAATGTAAAGGAGGTTTCCCCCTCGAATAGGCTGAATTCTAATGCGTTGATCTATCTTTTCTATCTTTTCTTGAGCTGGTTTCATAACATTTGGTATCAAAGCTTTGGATTCTAGGGTTTCGCTGCTCCAAAAAGGTCATCGTGGCATTTTCGCTATAACGTTTTTTCTGCGAAGTTTCAAAAGTTAAAAAAAAAACCCATTTTAGAATGAATCATTTTGAACCTTGGGTCCAAATTTTAGAGCTTTTCGCGCTATATTTGTGGAGATACAATCTGAGGAAGTTGGTCTTTTTGCAGACTCCTGAATTATATTCCAAAAAGGTGACCTGGGGAAAATTGTCATAACTTTGTCTCTGGGGATCGGATTGAAATTTCGTAAGAAGGTACAGAAAGAGGACAGACTGTAGTATTTTTGTATTTTTTTCAGATCCAAAGGTCGAAACAGTGACACATGGCACTTCATACAAGTTCGCTCTTCTGGAAAGGTCTATAATCAGGTCATCTTGGGAGATTGTGCATAACTCTTTCATAGAGAATCCAATTTGGATAAGACTGGTGGCATTGGAAAGAGGACACAGAGGGCTACTATAGGTCACAGTTTCAGAACTTAAAGATCTGAAAGTACAGAGTTACAGTCGTTTCAAAGTCGAGCTCCTAAAATCAAGAAAAATCAAGATGAGGAAGTTTGATGGCAAGGATCCGGTAAATTGGATACTTCAGATGGAGCAATATTTTGATCTACATGGTGTACAACTGTTACAAAAGGTATGTATTGCATCTTCATATTTAGAACCAGACCAATTTTTATGGTACGAAGGGCTTTGTTCTCGTAAACAACTTGTTACGTGGTCAATTTTCACGGAGGAAATGATAGCACATTATGAGGATACAAAGAGCAACACCTTCTTTAGAGCAACACCACAACAATTGGAAAAAGTAAAAGGGCTTTGTGACATAGTGGAAAGAAGAATTATGGCAACCATGAAGCATACCACTCACAACTATAAAGACGGAAGTGTTGTTGCCGCTAGTCTTCCACAACCTATAAGGTTGACACCACAACAATTGGAAGAAAAAAGAGCAAAGGGGCTTTGTTACAGTTGTGATAGCAAATACACTAAAGGTCATAAGTGTGCTGAGAAGAAATTATTATACATAGATTGTGAAGAGGAAGAAGAAAAAGAGCAAGAAAGGTCAAAAGAAGAGGATATACTCCAAGAAAAAAGCCTAGATAAAGAAGAAATGAATTAGACCATATCTTGTAAAGCATTGGCAAGAATTACCACTCCTCAAACTCTCAAGATAGAAGGACATATCAAGAAGAAAAATGTGCAAGAAGTGAAAGATCACATCGAGAAAGAAGAAATGAATCCAACCATATCTTGTAATTCATTGTTCGAAATTACCACTCCTCAAACTATCAAGATAGAAGGACATATCAAGAAGAAAAATGTTCAAGAAGTAAAAGATCACATCAAGCATCAAGAGATGAATCAAACCATATCTTGTAAAGGATTGGAAGAAATTACCACTCCTCAAACTCTAGAGATAAAAGGACATATCAAGAAGAAAAAGGTTCAAGCAGTGAAAGATCACATCGAGCATCAACAACAAGTTCTCCAACTTTTAAAGGATAACGCCACTTCGGTGCAAAACCAAACGAAACAACAGGTAGATAAACATCGTAGTGAAAAAAAATTTGATGTAGGTGATTGGGTATTTTTACTGCTACATCTCAAGCAAGCTATTCATGAGAAGGAAATGTTGGCAATACTACATGCACTTAAAAAATGGCGACCTTACCGAATGGGAAGACTCTTCAAGGATGAGGATGTGGAAGCATTGTTTTGTGCTATTTATATTATCCAACCAGATTGGATAAATGAAACAAGGGATGAATGGAAGAAGGACGAAGAAGTATGGCCACTTATTCAAAAGTTGCAAAAGATCCCAATTCAAACAATATTGCCAGAAATTGAAGAGGAAGGAAAAATCATATTGGAACCTGGAGCAGTCACAGAAACAAGAACCCGACAGCTACGAAATCAATCAATTTCAGAGTATCTCATCAAGTGGAAGAACTTACCTGCTGAAGATTCCACATGGGAGGACAAGAAATTTATACAGAAGCATCAAGAACTACACAAGCGTTGAGGACAATGCTTTTTGAAGGAGAGGGGCATGTTAGGCCCCTATACTATTAGTGTAACCCCTTATTGTTATTAGTATAACCCACTTATTATATTGATGTACCCATGTAGTGGCCATATTGTTACTATTGTGCCCCATAGAAGCCCACTATTGTTATTATTGTGCCCTTACATTATTATTGTTATGTCGGCTCTGATTATGTTATGACCCCTTAGACTCCTATATATAGAAAGGAGGTCTTTTCATTTGTATCATCCAAGAATTGTTCATTTATGTAATGTAAAGGAGGTTGCCCCCTTGAAGAGGCTGAATTCTAAGGCGTTGATCTATCTTTTCTATCTTTTCTTGAGCTGGTTTCATAACATGATAGCCATACATATCTATTATAAATAAAACACGTACATAACCAGCATGAGAGCAATAGAAATACCAAGGAAATCACAACCATGTAATCCACATTTAAACCAATATAAAACTCATAGAAATACAACGATAAATAGCCTTATATTGATGATGCAAAATCCAAACCCGGGACCCGACCGTAAAATGGCTAAGCCAAATCTCTCTTCAACTATTCACCCCCGTGTCGTATTCCAAGCATGAATGTGGAATCTTATAGAACACATCAATCAAAACTCATGCATTGATTTTAGAGGTCATCCACCTCAACCCATCAAACATTGATTCCACCTCAAGGTCAAACATCACCAAACCGTCATCAGATCGATCTCTATCTCATCCATCCACGGCTCTAGAGCGTTTGTTCAAATTAAGGCTCAAGGACTAGTAACTCAACCCAGAGTTGTTGCTGGACTCCAAAGCATTTGTCCAACCAAGGCTCTAGGACTAATAACTCAACCCATCAAAGGGCTCAAGAGTATTTTTCCAACCAAGGCTCAAGCAACTAGTAACTCAACCCAAGCTAAGGAAACATGAGAACCAACCAAAAACACAATAAGGGAATAAATCCACAAACTCCATCGCTATACAAGAAATGTAAAGGCTAGGCAATCTGTTGACAATCTAGGAAATCCTCCATGCCAGTGACAGAACATGACAAAAAATCCACATGTATATGCCATGCATGCCCAAACTAGTGAGGAAAACATGCATGCAACTTGGTACTTGCAAGAAAATCCTACTGTAGCTACTGATCTTGATGCCTTCTTGTGCTTTCCTCATCTTCATTTTCCTTCTTGCTCCAAAAATCCAAGTATGCCATACCCTCCAAGAGTGCTCCAAGAAAATTCTAAGTCTCCAAGAGTATGAGAGAGCTCCAATATTGAATTGACAAAATTTTAGCAAAATCTTGCCAACTAATCCGTGGAAGCCTTTTTATGAATGAAACCTCTATTTTCTTCATTTTCCTCCTCACATGCAACCTATGACTTTTCACCTCCATTTTCTCCTCATTTCCATTATTTCATAAATAAATGTGCAAAAAATATCATTTTGTCTTTCCAAAGCCTTAGCCATTGCCTTTGCCAATTTCGCTAGCATAAAAAATCATAAATGATCTCATGACTAGGATTTTGCCCAATGAAATGTGATTATTATTTTTCCTTTATTTATTTTATTACATGGAATTTTCACAAGGCTGTTACACCAACGTTCTTATTATTCTCTCTTCCAAATATACCATAAATTTATTTCTCATAAACCTCCATTATGCTTCCTCTCTTTAAAACGTGAAAATGCAGAAATCTGGTTTTGAAGAAAAGACTCTTGAACGATATAAGATGAAATTAAGTGACTGACAGCCATTGCTAAGACTTCCTTTTGGATGGCTACTTGGAGAAGAAAATGCGTAACAGGAAACATGGATGGAAAAAGTTGACATTTGAATCACAAAATCATATTTAACACAAAAATCATATGAAAATCTTAACCTCTGAATCTACAAAATCATATTTAACACAACAATCATAATAAAAGGATTTCGTATCATTTCAAGCACGTAAACTTTTATATCATTTCAAGCGTGTAAATTTTCTGCTCTCTTCAACAACTTGGAGGACACTTCTTTCATATTCTTCGGGATCTTGGAAGTGTACTATCAGTAGCCTTTGGATTAGTAGTATAATCTGGATTTGGGCCACAAGGTAATGACTGCACTCACAAAATATGAAGATATATTGACCAACAAGAATACTGAAGCTAAAATCATGTGTACCTTACATCTCCCTCCCTTGAAAATACCATATTAATCAACAATTATATATTAGTACAAAACTTCATGAAGATCACGTCACAACTAACCAAAAGTGCAGTACCTAAATTGAAGTGAGAAGACCAGCTACATCATAGAAGGCTGGGCTCCACTCTGTTTTCAAGATGTCCAAGAAAATAGCACCACTACTATTAGCTGCATAGAGCAAACCAAAGATCACTTCCATATAATTCCCACCTCAGTCTCCTTCTTCATTTCCTTCTTTGCTCCCGAGTGCTAGGACTTCTCATTGGGAGCCTTTTTTGGTTTATTTTCCTTATTTCCTTTCACACTATCGTCTTCTTAAATGTTTGGACAACTAGTGATTCCGGTGGATGCCATGTCTACATTAAAATGCAATGCCGCCTAACAGTTCCTTAATTTCAAAAACGATTACTTCACTAGTAGACACAGAGGGCGATATGGAATCTGGAAATATTGGATTGTAATGCATGCTGGGAAAAGAGATGATCAGATGTCGGTATTCTTTACTTCACAGACTTTTTGGTACAAATTCAATAGACGAAAGCTTGATATATAAAAAGTATGAGGGATATGGTTGGAACATCGCGGCAGAGAACAAAGTTAAATAATAGGATATGGCAGGAATGGCTAATCCTGGCCACTCATGATTGGACATGAAACCAACTCAGATTTTTCATATTCAATCACGACTATTACAATTTTCAACCTGTGAGTGGCTTCATATTTTGAGCATTTAATCACAGTTAGTTTGTGAGTGGCTTTCGATGAAAGTAAGTGGGCTAAAGGGCTTTTTTTTTAATAAGTGAAAAAACTTATTATAATTCCGTAAGGGGGTAGGGTTTCACTCAAACCTGGCTAGATTCTAGGTTTTAGGTCATTAATATGTTTCCTTAATTTCAAGGAAATCAATTTCTTAGCCAAAAACAATTTTAGCCCACTAGTTTTTTATTATATTTATTAGTATGGCTAATTAAAACTATTATATTTATTACTATAGTTATTTATAAATTAAATGATTGATTAAATTTTTATTATATTTATTATAATGATATAAATTAAAAAATTTGATATACCATTGAAAATATATAATTTAAACATAGAAATGAAATCTAAAACCTAAAAATCATTCTCGATTAATTTTATACATTAAATAATATATATCATTAAATTACATTAAATATAAACCATTCCTTAAAAAAAATAAAAAATTAGAACTCTATTCTAAATGGTATACAAATTAAGTTATATTAAATTTAAACCGTCACTAACTTTTTATTTTTTTTAAATAGAAAATTTAAAAGCTTGTTTGGCTACAAGCTCATCTTCGTCGGATTTAAGGAAACAGGATAACAGCCCAAGAGGTAGAGGTATATGGAAGGAGTTAAAGCCTACCCCCGTATGGACCATCAATAGGTTATTCTAGTTGGGGTGGTTTTCCTTGATTAAGGGTGAAGGGTTAGCCTGCATTCGCAGTTAGCAGCCATAGATGGTTGTCCTCACTATTGGTTTAACAACTGAGTTATGATAGGTTTTCCCACCTGTAAATAAAAATAAAAATAATAATAATAAATAAATAGAGTATGATCTTATTTGGACGTAATATGTAGGTATCACAGTTAGCTCGAACCAAAGAGGTTGGTTCGGAACATCGATACAATAAAATCACACATCTGATCCTGATGATGAACCATAGAGGTTGGTTTGAAACGTCGATACAATAAAATCATGAATGCGATGACTCCGGAAAATAACACTACACAAAATGAAGATCACAGAAGCCTCAAATCTACAATACTAAAGAAATTGCAAGTAAAACGGCAGAGCACCATGTGTGCTCCTATGGTTCACCCCCGGTCCGTAGTGGGAAGCACACCTTCAACCTTGGAAAGGCGAAGAGCAAAACTTGCCTTGGAATTGTCAAACTAGACACTTCTTTCATATTCAGTCGAGATGGATCACCTTCAACTCTTCGATCAAAATGTGCGTCACTTGAGCCAATGCAAGTGAAATTGTGGGAATAGCCATAGGGGCACCTGGGCATCCTATCCTTCCTACCCCGAATGGAATCATATTGAAGTTTGATTGATCCATTAAATTGATATCTTCGTTCTTCATGAACCTCTCAGGCTTGAATTCGGAAGCATCTGCCCCCCACACATTGGGATCCCTTCTTATAGCCCACACATTCACCATTACTCATGTGTTCTTAGGTATGTAATATCCTTCTACTGTTACTGCCTCTACAGATTGATGGGGAATCGCTAGCACCATAGCTAGGTATAATTGTAGTGTCTCTTTCACCATGTAGTGGAGGTATTTCATGCTTTCTAGATCAGACTCATCCACATTGCTATCTTTGTCGATTACCCTTTCGATTTCTTCTCGCAAACTCTTCATTGCCTGGGGATGTCTGCGAAGCTCATTCATTTCCCATTCTAACATAGTTGATGTCATCTCCATGCCATCGACAAACTTGTCCTGGACAAATACAGACCAAATTAATTCAAAATATTGACTGATTTAAGCACAATATATTGAGGGTTAGGCAAGAGAGGCCTAAAAGAGCAATAGCTTTGATAGTTATCCGTGTGATTCTAGTGTCAGCCTTAGCTATCTGAAGCAACACATCGACAAAATCTTTGGTATTAGGTGCTTGATATTTCTAGCCATTCAAGGCCACCACCATGTGAGGAGCAATGTGTTCATCTATTATTTTATCAGCGAATTCATCGAATGCTTTATGGATCTTTTCATGCATCATTTGACACCTTGCAAATAGGTAGTGATATAGTTAGATTTTTTTAGGATTATTCATTATTTTTATTTAAATAAAACTATACAAATTTGTATTTGTGCTAGATGTTTATGAGTTTACTTGATCTAGTTTTATTTCTCACTCAAAAGACCAAGATTTGCAAGTCAATTTATGTAACTTTCAAACAAGACAACATTATATCAATTACAATTACAATTTTGCATGAGCTTGTCCATCAAAAGTAGTTTTAGGTCTTACTCAAGACCAAAAATCATTTTTAGCCTATAGAATATCCACCAAACTTTGTAAGCCAATTCATGAAGCTTCCAAAAAACCAATCACATCAACTATTAAACACCAAGCTCTCCCACTTACATCACAAAATATATCAAGGAGATTCACAAAATTATGTCCTGCAAGTCATAATGCTCAAGACTTACATCTCACAAGCCAATGAGCCTTAGTTCTAGAACTCTACAAGCACCAATCCATAATTACAAGATTAATACATGATATTCCAAGGTTATCCAAATATTTAACATCACAACAACCATCAATCTCTAAGATGCAAAATTAATTCTTCTTAATAACAAGGACACTTTCTTCCTTTTATATAGATTAAGGTGATGGAATGTGACAATAAAACATGGATTAATTCCACAAAAAACACTAGATGAAGTCAATGAAAAAATCCCCATATGGAGTGCCCCTCAAAGAAAGATGACTAACATGGGGTCTTCACCTTGATCACCAATATATTATCGCCTTCATTCAAAAAAGGGATATTTAAAATTATGAAAAACAACTTCAACATATTATAGGTATTGGGAGGAAGGGATGTATGGTAATAGGGTTTCAAAGGTATTTGGGGGTGCTAAAAAAAGGTTTTATATATATATATATATATATATATATATATATATATATATGCAAAATGTATTAGGAGAAGGATTCAATAGAAGAATTTTGGGAAATATTTTTAAATATCCAACTAAATTAGGATTATTCCTTAATATTCCATGAATACATGTTCTTTGTCACATGTTCACATGCCAAACTAGGGTAGTCTAGCCCCTAAGGTGGTGCTCCCTCCAAGCCAAGTGTCCACATCTCAATCATTCGTCCTCCAAGATGGTGTTACCTCTAATTATTGGTTCCTCAATTCAAGAATTCTTCATCAAAATATGTGATGATTTTACATGCTCCTTGAGCCAAGTGCCCAACTTCAAAGTGTTTGACACCTTTTTCTAAGGTGGCTAATTCACATGCACTAAACACTCATCCTTCTCAACAAGTACACCATTATACAAGATAACAAATATATCATAGGTGGTGCCAACTACCATATCAAGAAGTGCGCCTCCCTAGAATTAATTCCAAAACAATTATACATCCAAATTTAAATTATTCGATGAATGTTATTTTAGATAATATCATCATTAATTTGAAACCACTCCTACAATATTTTAATGCTCTAGTAATTTAAAAATAATCTATTAACTTAAGTGCTCCTTAATTTATCTCATTCGTTTATATAAATAAACTAACCATCTTTCAGTAAAAGAGTAAAATAATTCCATGATCCTGCACATGAGGGATATAGAAGTCATCGAAGATAATTCTTAAAGACAAAATAGTTTCATTCTATTCACTTTAGCATATAGGGTCTCTTTCTCTATATAGTGCATTACCTTTTATATAGAGCCAACAATTGTCTCCATATCCCTCTCACCAACTCATAATGATGGGACCTCTATATTTGGTTGAGGGTTAATCCATGCAACACCTAAGGCGAATTTTTGAATTATTAGGAAAACTGTTGAGAAGGGCACAAGGTAGATCATCATTTATAAATCTCACTAATGTAGATCATAAGAACTATGGTGATCTTGGAACACTTATCCTAATGCTTTTCTCATATGGAAATATTTTTTTAAAGAATTCTAAATAATTACATTAATAGGCATGTCTATTTTGGAATAGAGCTTTTATAATTTTAATTTAGTTATCAGTAATTAATAATTATTAGGTGTATGGTAGATATATAACCTCCACAAAATATTCTTGAATATTCGTAGTAGTATTCACAAATTAAAGGTTGAGATTTATCTCAAAAATAGTTATGTCCCTTTTGCTCTTTTAATTAAATTAATAAATTAAAAACATATCATATAAACATGAGTTATGGTTATTTAGATATGTGGTATTGGCATTCGAAATGCAAAAGAGAACATTATAGTATATTTTTACATGAACATGATATTCCATAAATAAAATTGTAATAACATATTGTTTTGTTAATTATTATTGTGAGTTGTGTGGAAATGTGTGAAAGACTTTGAAAATGACACATAATTTTCTACTTTACAAAATTTTGAAGTGTAAGAGGGCTTCAAATATGTAGTTGTCAAGAGTCATTGTTATGAATGCATGATCATGTTTGTGATTGTTGTTAACTAAATAACAATGACTGTCAAACACTGATCACAAAATAACCACCATCAAACATCCAAAAACATCACACACCATCACATATAAACATGGGTTCCTTAAATTTCAACATAAATATACAAGATATTTACCATCACTTAATAAACTAAAAAAAATGTTATTGGTTTTATATGATTACAATATTAATATCTTTTAAATAAGGAAATAAAAAAATTTAAAGAATCCTTTTATAAATTTTCTTTTCTATTCTTAGTGCCAATTAGCAACTTGATCATACAAAAAAATTACAAATACACCAATTATAAATTAAAAAATACAATTCTAAAATATAACAATGATTAAAAATTATATTTTATATTCTTAAAAAACAAAAAATATTAATCCAGTAAAAATATATAATTATATTTGATTTTTAATATATATATATATATATATATATATATATATATATATATAATTTTATTTTATCTTATCTTATTAAAAAATACATCATTTATGTGTTTTAATATATTTAAAAAAAACTTGCTCCATACCATAATATTCTAAATTGGAGATGAGTTACATTCACACCATTAAAACAGGAAAAAAACCACACCATATTTTGATACGCTAACTAAATTAACTCAAAAAACTAACTTAAATGCAAAATCAACCAAACAAGAATATGGGGGAACCAAAATCTATTCAAAGACATACAAACATGTCAAACTCACACGAAATACACAAGTAACTCAATTAGCTCGTTTCCATATCATCGTAACACCATCAATTTTTTTTATTGTGATACCCATTGACTCATGCACATACCATAATTTTTAATTGCAATGCAAACAAATCCCATAAGCCAATCCCACATGAAAGTGAACGTCTATGCAATTTAAAATTTGATTAATGTAAATTTTCAACAAAAGATGAACAAAAATTCCTGAGAGACCATGGAGAGCTCACTTTTTAAAGAAAACGGTATATTATAATAAAAAAAATCAAACCTAAAAATTCAAGCTACAAAAGTTGATGGAAAGATTGGAAAAAGAAGGCGTGAGAGCGTGGTTTCCACAGTGAAGCATCTAGATGAATTCATTGGGAACTCGCACGAGTACTTCGCTTGACTGGTATCCCTCGCCTCGGGAACCTAACCCTATCCCGGGAATATTTTATATGGCTAGTCATAATGTTAATGCAAAAGTGGCATAGGAAATGGTTCATCCCAGGCACCTCTTGCATGAGCGGCAGAAACGCAATGATGAATGAGCTGTTTGATTAAAAAAAATTGTCGATGCTTCTGACGGACCTTCCTGTTCCCTGCCTTCAAAATTAGGAAATGAAGAGTTGTTTAAAGAGTTCACAAATTTTCTTAGAAGCGTAAACATTTTTTAATCGAAGAAAGTTTTTTCAAAAAATTGGTTTTACATCGTTTTTTGATAGTGGAAATGGATTTGTCTTTTTATTGTTCCATGACATCCAAATTAGGGGTTGTCTAATGAGGCCATAATTTCCCGCAAAGTTAAATATTTTCACCAAAATTTCACGAAAAAATCTTCAAAAAATTGGAATATGAAAGTGTGCAAATCATTTCTTTTATGGTGGAAATAGATTCAACCCCATCAAGAACCCTTTGAGACACTCAAAATCCTGGAACCTAACAAATGTTAAATAGTGACATATTTAGGCTACACACAGAAATAATACCATCCAAACGGCAAGTTGATTACTCATTTCCCCACCTAAATTGGATGGAAAAGAATTGAAACCATTTATAACCCTTAGTGTTGTGATCAATCTGAACATTTCTTTTCCCCAAACCAACATTATATGTCCCCAACTATATATTTATCTTTCCCTACAAATGATAAGTAAAAACCCCTTCTATCTCAATCCAGTCCATAACCCTATTGTCTTTGTAACTAATATTATAGTTACCAAGTTCAGTTATCTTTCTCTACAAATAATAAATAAAAACCCCCTTCTATCTCAATCCAGTCCATAACCCTATTGTCTTTGTAACTAATATGATAATTACCAAGTTCCACTGAATTGGCCTAAAAAATTAGGAAAATTCGGTAGAATTAGGAAAATTCGGTAGTAAGATCTAATTTTTGGATTAGTGCAAAGGTTTCAATACAGTTAGGTAATATTGGATGACCAAATATTTTGTTGTAAATATAACTTGCCAAAAGGAATAACTTGTTTAAAAAACAATTTTCTTTTACAACAATTGTCCACAATGAAATCATAAATATGATAAATTGTGATCAATAAATAATTGATATTCACTAGGTAAACATAAGCACGATAAAATGTGATTACACGATGCTTGTGTATTGTAAAATTGTGAGCATTAGTACATGATTTGATTAGATGGGTTTATTTTCAATGGAACATGATCAAAATTATTAATGGGTGGTTGTTATGGTTTTATATTAGATACTCAAATGGTCTCAATGTCGTAATATGGGAGATCACTTCAAACTTTTTTTCACATGGTGGGAAAATCTATCATAACTCAGGTGTCAAACAAATAGTGAGAACAACCTTCTCTCATCATTATTCAAGGAAAACCAAGCCACCTGGAATAACCTGCTGGTGGTTCATAAGAGGGCACTGTTGGGGGTTCATAAGAGGGCGTTCACTTCAAACTTATTTCCGATATCTAGATATTTTGAGATTTTGTCACTATTATTAACAAATTTTATTTTACATTTTTTCCAGTTATGTAATATTAAGCAGCATAGATCCATCTTAAATATGGATGTGACATGAGCCGAGAGGGATCCAATTTCTTCACCTGTAAATTTTTTTATGAACCAACGTTATTTAAAAATTTTGCATTGTTATTTTTTTTAATTTTTTTTGGGTGGATATGAACAAAATTTCAACTTTGTTAACGGACAACAAACATGGTTACATTCATATAGGGCTGTAGAATAAGCCTCTTGGCTCAATAAATTTGATATTTTTGTTTTTAGCATTTCTTTTTTTCCCATTTTACACTGAAAATGTCTATAGCATTTATAATATTATACATTAACGTTGAGGAATTAATAAATTTTCTTTTCCTTTATATATATATATAATATGTATATTTTTTTTTACTAGATTTTAGAGCGTCTAATTTTTCTACATCAAATTGAATAAGAATCCAGGTCATATTAAAATTTGGTAACTATGACTAATACCCTCCATAGTTACCAAGATTGCTAAAATTGGCCTAAAAAGTAAGAAAATTAAGTAATAAGATTAGTATGGAGGTTTCAATATATTTATTTTGTTGTAAATAACTTGTTCACAAATATATTTATGTTTTACTACAGATCACAATTACTAGTTGATGTCCACTATGGGATAAATTGTGATTACTATGCGATTGAACTGTAAAATTGTGTTACCTACTGTGAAATCATAAAATTGTGTTACTTACTATGACTACTAGTGTGTTAGCATTTCTTTTTTTCTCATTTTACACTGAAAATGTCTATAACATTTATAATACTATACATTAATGTTGAAGAATTAATAAAATTTCTTTTCCTTTCGATATATATATAATGTATTTATTTTTTTAACTAAATTTTAGAGTGTCTAATTTTTCCTGTATCAAATTGAATAAGAATCCAGGTCAAATTAAAATTTGGTAACTATGACTAATACCCTCCATAGTTACCAAGGTTGCTAAAATTGGCCTAAAAGGTAAGAAAATTCAGTAATAAGATTAGTATGGAGGTTTCAATACAGTTATTTTGTTGTAAATAACTTGTTCACAATTTTTTTTTTTTTTTTAAGGACAGATCACAATTACTAGTTGATGTCCACTATGGGATAAATTGTGATTACTATGCGATTGAACTGTAAAATTGTGTTACCTACTGTGAAATCATAAAATTGTGTTACCTACTGTGATTACTAGTAATGTGTGTCCAATATAAAATTGTGAGCGTTGGTGCGGGATTTGATTATAATGGTTTATTTTCAATGGAACACAATTAAAAATATTGATGGTTAGATGTTATTATTTTATATGAGATACTCAAATGGTTTCAATGAATTAATATGTGGAGATCATTTCAAACTTATTTTTGCTATCTATTTATTTTGAGATTTTATCAATTTTATTATTAATAATTTTAATACATTTTATTTTGAATTATTTATCACTTTTATTATTAATAATTTTTATGGCTTTTATTATTAATAATTTTAATACATTTTATTTTGAATCATTTTACATTGAAAATATTTATTACACTATTGATAAATGTTGAAAAAATAATGAGTTTTTTTTTAAATAATACTATTAAATATTTTTAAGATATTTATTCTATATTTTTTCTTTTTCTATACTAAATTTAAAGTGAATTTTTTTCTTCAACAGTTTGGAGCCAATCCCCATGGTATGCTTTTCAAAAATAGCGAAATCATCATCAGGACAGATACACAAATTCAGAGAATTGCTTTTTACCTCACATGGGTTATGCTGGATCTTTTCCAAGGCCTCGTCCTTGGCTTGCAGTTGTTGTAGAAAACTCTGCTTTTCCTCTTTCTCTTCATGTAGGAGCATCTTCAATTCAGTGTTCTATGTTTGAAGATTCTGGTTGTTGTGCTTCAGTTTTTCCAGGGCTTCTTCCGTGGCTTGCAACTGAAGTTGCACTCACTTCTTTTCCTCTGTCTCCTTTTGTAGAGCTGCATACATTATTTCCACCCTTTGGGAAATTTTGAGCATGGTCTCGTACACCACTTTTTCATCCTCTGTCGCTGCACGTTCCATTGTTCATGCTTGCAATTCACATCCACGCAAAGACCGCTCTGATACCAAACTTGATCCGAGTTAACTCAACTCCCGGATTTAACCAAGATCTTTTGCTTTCGTGATGTGATTAGAATTACAATTAAAATAGCATAAAGGGACATAAATTCATGTTGTAAAGAAGAAGTAACATGAGAATCATCAACAACATAAAACTCAAGACATTGATAACGAAGTTCATCAAGGAGGGACTACGTCTCTGCACCTCGGTGTCAAGATGGTGTAGGCCGCTACATTAAGTGCTGCCAATAGTGATAATATACATAGGTGGTGACATTGCTATCATACAAGGAAAATGGCCTCACATGGGAGTGGCTCCATGAGATGTTCCACTACAGGAACTCTCACGCACAAAAATACTCTTATTAGTATGACACAAACTCATGCATGATGATAATGAACATCTCGCCAACATGGCATCAAAGGAATCTCAATGCAAACATACATGGCAACACATGAGTATCCCGTCAAAATGACAACAAAGGGATCTCAAACAAAACATGATGAATCATGACAACAAGTACATCCCACAGATGATTCCACATCACATTAAGCAAGAATCTTGAAACAAGTAAGAAAACAAGATTCCACATCAAACATCAAACAGGGATCTATCTAGCACAATGCATCTCATAGCAAAAATAAGTACATGAACACACTGCATATACCTTATATCATGGGGCCATCTAAAGAAAAGGATGTCAAACTGCTGAAGTTGGCCATACCATCAATCTCGTGGCGTCGAATTATATGGAAATCATTGCTCGCACATGAATGCTGATACCTACACTCCACTTTGAAAAGTGGCTGAAAAATAAAATGATCAAATGGAAAATTTGAATGCACCATTAGATTTGTGGCATCGAATAAGGTGAAATCAACTATCAAATTTCTAAATTCTAACAAAGTGAGAATTTGGGGCTACAGGAATATTTTAGATTCCCCATAGATTCCTCAAAGATTCCCTCCTCCAGGTTGTCTGAAACTCTGTTGCTCAGATCAAAATTCTAATTGCGCCATCAGGTTCGTGTCGCTGAGAGGTGTAGGATCGACATAAAGTTTGTCTAATTTGGGCATTCGGAAAATTTCACCCTCCTGAGAATTTGGCTCAATCATGATTCCACCTACTCTTTTCCTAGGTTCATGGTTCCACTTGCAAAAATTAATTAAAAAATACATATTCCTCGGTCTCCTTACTGCGTTCTGCCTCCATCCCCCTGGGCACACTAAGAAAAATGGGTTTATATGGCAATCCGTCGACGGACTTTCCAAAGAAGGTCATTTGGGGCATTGGTGAATTTAGGCAAATTTGTTAAGGGGAGGTTGGGGGATCAAATCCGGCCTCCCCACAAAATCTGCGTGTACCTTTTTTTTGGGCGCATTGTTTTGTTTTGTAACCAAAATTTGGCATATTGTTTAAGTGTTAATACATGGTGACTATTGGAGTGGAGCACGTTAAATGGTGGACTTTTTGGTGTGTGGTTTTGGTATATGCCACATGGGGCCGCCCAGTGGGGGCAGGCCCACGTGGGATGGGCGGGTTCAATCCCCACCGACTCCACTTAATCAACACATAAGTATAGTGGGTCGTTGGGGGGAGTGGCGAGGTTGGTGGCCCTCCACCCCTAAAATATATATATATATATATATATATATATATATATATATATATATATATATATATAAAATAGTTAGTCATTTGGAAAATTTAGAAAATTGATCGTAGGAGTCAATTTAGGTAGGCCACAAAATCGCCCGGAATCTGGCCCAGGTTGGTCGGAATCCGTTGGCCAGATTTTGTCCAAATTGCTATCTCCTTAAGCCTGCCGAGTCACCCAAGTCGACCCTGAACTTTTACTGCTCCTAACTTTCACATACGGACTCGGTTTGATGAACCACCACGATCACGACGAAGAGATCTTTAACATGAACCTAGTTCGAGCACACTCCAAACACTTTGATTTTTGACCCTTCCTGAGTCCTCTTGGACTTCTACATGTGGCTGGAGCCACCTACATCACACATATATACCATCGATGCTAAGAATTAGGCAATGCTTTAAAAACAAAACATCGCATCACATTGGAGAAATGTCACATCCAAACATTGTTAAATATGTTTTGATCATTGAAAGATGGTAAAGCATATATATATATATATATATATATATATATATATATATATATATATATATATATATATATAATTTTTTTCTTTTTATTTTTATTCCTATAATTATTCAAATACTATATAATATTTGTCATATATACCTAATTGTACCTTTGTCAAATTCATATAAACAAAATAATAAATATTCTTTACACTAATCCTCAATCCACTTTAACACTTCACATCAAAATGAATACATAGACCTCTCATATTGCATTGAAATAGATACACACTCTCTTGTTATAAGACTGACCTATATCTATTTTAACTATGGATCTACCAAACACCAAGAGGGATCAAATTTGTCTCTTGAAATGTAAACCTCTTCTACAGTGAAAAGAGATTTGATCTCTCTTAACGTTTGACAAATCCAAAGTTAAGATAGATCTATGGTGGTTTAGTTATTAGTCTTTAAACAGGCCACATCAAAAAAAAGTACCATCCAAAAAAAAAATTAGAATTTTTTTTTTTTAATTTTTTTTTTAATATTTTGACTTGATTAAAATGTTGAACATTATATCTCTTCCTCTATATTAAACTAGAGAAGGCCTCTCAATGTAACAAATTAAAAATATATATATATATATATATAAATTATCATATACCTTTTAGAGATTCAAATACATTTTTATTTAATTTAAAATTTAAAAAATAAAAATTGCCCATGATTATATATATTAACTTGTTACAAGTGAGATCTAGTATATATCAATGAAATCGTTTGATTTAAAATTGTATTATAGGTTGAGCTATTACAATGTCATGATTTTTAATTTATATTATACTTTTAAGTAATAGTGTTCGTATAGCCTGAAGAATTATATACACATGGTTAAAGATCCATTTAAAAATAATGACTATCTTAATTGAGCGAGGAGGAAGATATGATGAAAATTCTATTACATATTTACAATGGCTCTAGATAGACCAAATTCAATGCTTGTAATGTATATTTAGTCTTGGTATATTGACAAAAATGTTTTCCTTGGAATGATCACATTAATCCTACATTTCCACCCCAATGCGGGCTTCATTGTATCATTTATTTGAACATGTAAAACATTGGGTTAAGTCTTTTTTTTCCTTTGGAGATTATATATATATATTATTGGTATGAAATATATATAATTATGGTAGAGGTTTAAACATGTAAATATAAAGGTTTAACTTTTATAACTCATGAATAGTTAAGATTTGATTTCTCTTAACGTTTGACAAATCTAGAGTTAAGATAGATCTATGGTAGTTTAGTTATTAGTCTTTAAAGAGGCCACATAAAAAAAATACCATCCGAAAAAAAAAAAAAAAAGTTAGAATTTTTTTTTTAATTATTTTTTTTATATTTTGACTTGATTAAAATGTTGAACATTATATCTCTTCCTCTATATTAAACTAGAGAAGACCTCTCAATGTAACAAATTAAATATATATATATATATATATATATATATATATATATATATTATCATATACCTTTTAGAGATTCAAATACATTTTTATTTAATTTAAAATTTAAAAAATAAAAATTGCCCATGATTATATATATTAACTTGTTACAAGTGAGATCTAGTATATATCAATGAAATCGTTTGATTTAAAATTGTATTATAGGTTGAGCTATTACAATGTCATGATTTTTAAGTTATATTATACTTTTAAGTAATAGTGTTCGTATAGCCTGAAGAATTATATACACATGGTTAAAGATCCATTTAAAAATAATGACTATCTTAATTGAGGGAGGAGGAAGATATGATGAAAATTCTATTACATATTTACAATGGCTCTAGATAGACCAAATTCAATGCTTGTCATGTATATTTAATCTTGGTATATTGACAAAAATGTTTTTCTTGGATTGATCACATTAATCCTACATTTCCACCCCAATGGTGGCTTCATTGTATCATTTATTTGAACATGTAAAACATTGGGTTAAGTCTTTTTTTTCCTTTTGATTATATATATATATATATTATTGGTATGAAATATATATAATTATGGTAGAGGTTTAAACATGTAAATATAAAGGTTTAACTTTTATAACCCATGAATAGTTGCGAAGGATGATAAGAGAACATTGTCATGTCCATTTACTTGAGCACAATATTTGTCATTTCGATTTGGTTGTGAAACTTAAAAAAATAAAAAAATGTAGTTTCTTATACTTGAAATGATGATATAATCATTAGTGAAATTTTGAAGTCTAAAATGGGTCTCTTAGGGAATATTATAAAATAATAGTGAAAATAATAAAATTAGATTAGATTACAACATCAAATCTTAGAAGGAAAAAAAGAAAAACTACGTTTTCAATTCACATTTTAAACTCATTTCCATATAGTTTTACTCAAATTTTGAGTGTGAGCATTCGTTGGATGCATAGTTTAATTCATCATCCAAGATTACCCATGTTGCATACTTTCGATAGAACTAAGTACACGAAAAATGAGAAATACATGAAACAACGTGATTGCAATCATGATTTCATATATTTCTCATTTTTCATATTGAAGGGTCCATCGAAAATATGCAATATGAGTACTCCTTAGACGATGAATTAAATTATGCATCCAACAAGTGCTCATGCTCGAAATTTGAGAAAAACCGTAGGGAGATAATTTGATATTTTTACTTTTATACTCCAAAAATGATGAATCATCGCCCATGGTTGACATCATCATCTTGAATCCTATTGGTTCTTATAAATTTGATTTTGGTTGTACATTTTTGTTTTGAGACTCATTTTAGACCTCAAAATTTCTCTAATGGGTAGGTATTTGCATAAAAGTACCTTTTTAGTGATGTATATGAATCTTGTAGGTGTTAGGTATCCATATTACTTATAAAGAATGGGTTTGGGTGTAGGAACAATTTCTTTTTATGAACCCACAATATTCTTTTTGATATTATGGTTTGTATACCTACATGATATTGTATAAGTTAAATGATTATGGTTATGTTGTAAATGTTATAATATGTATATTAGAGTAACTATGCCTATAATTTAGTAAAAGGTTCACATATACATTGGTGTATGGCTATAAAACATGTGTGAAGGTGTATTCTTACATTTATAACTTAGAAATGCTTTATAGGGTCAAAGGCTAAGTTATGCTACAAATGCATAGACATTTATAAGGGATACAAATTTCTATTTTTACTTATAAACTCATTGAATAAGGATGTGGGCCATCGAAAGATATACTAGAATCAAGTCTATGGTCTCTAGACATTTCCAACATGTTTGTAAAATAGGAGGTACATTGCTAAATAATTCTAGATAGAAATTGATTATGTGTGTATCAACTGAGGAACATGCTCTATTACAATTCATTTTATATCTTATGTATGACTTCAATAGCTATAACATTTTATCTTTCATGAATAATATCATCTACATGGAAGCCAAAAATGTGAATTACAAGAATCTCTCGATTATTTGGACTTTTTTTTTAGTTCACAATACCCTCTCCTTCATTCTTAGCAAGAACCTTTTGTATTTTCTTTAAAGTTGTATTTAACAATACTTTAAAGCCATCACATCCCTCAATTTTCTTCTGGAATGTTTTCCATTGAATTTGCTTATGATGACATCATTCAAAATATCAACACACACAATGTGATGGAAAAATGCATATTGAAAGGCCAAATCTTTGATAAAAAACATTTTTCAATGATTAATTATGTGGGTAGTTATCATGTACAATTAGTCTTTACATTTGGAAGATGTACAATTTGGAGAGCAACTATGATCAAAATGATACCGAGTATCTTTTGACTGATGTAGACAAATGAGATGCAAAGTAGGTTGCATGCCAAAAAATAAAGATTGTTGCATGTCACCATAAGAAATCAAAGTCCTCACCCATAAATTGTATGCTTTGCATAAAAAAATTCACATCCCACCTCACGAAATGCACACCCTACCTAAGAAAATACACACTCTACCTCAGGAAATGCACACCCTAGCTCAAGAAATGTATGCCCTCCCTCAAGAAATGAATTCCCTACCTGTGAAACTTCAACAAAATAACATTTGAAAAGTTTTCTCTAGACACCTTCCTATCAATGATTATGTCCACAATTGTTCATTTTGATCAAATTGGAGCCCAATCCTACTATGAAATATTCATAGAATCAATTTGGCAATGAGATTTGTTTATTCTTATCATGACATACATGGGTATGCCTTGAAAACCTTCTCAGACTCTTCTAGGGGAATCCATGAATACTGTAGGAAAGATATTGACTTCCACTTCATTAAATATTTTTTGACTATTTTTTGTCCCATTTGATAATATATATTTTTGTCAACCTCGGATAGGGGATTAACACATTGAGGGTAGCTCCATATGCCACAAAAGAAAAACAGTTAGTGGTGTAACCGAGCATATAAGAGGGTATACAATAGGACATGTATCACAAATGCATGTGCCTAAAAACCAGTAAGGTGCCTTGTGTCCAGTGCATCATAAGCATGTATTTCATTAGACAACATAATTTTTTTTCAACTTGTAATAACTTCGATGAACCCTATCACCATTGAATATCTAATAGAAAAATATTACCAAGGTTGTGTTAAAATAGCCCCCCTTAGCATGTTAAGGCTCTAATGGTATCTACAGTGGAATTTTCCAACTAGCTTGTCACAACTCCGATAGACGATGTAGGACAATGTGTTGGAAATTTCCTTAATCTACAAGTTTTTAATTCAAATTTATACCATCACCTTGGTAGATATTGTGATGATCGCTTAGCAACTAAAACCTATCCATAAAATCTCACATGATATTATTTTTCCTTGAACACATGAAAGCTAGATACATTCATCGCAAGTGCAACACAAAGGTTCAATGAAAGTTTGGTGGACTCATTTATTTTGCAATTAACACATGACAACTGGATATGTTTGTTGATGGTACAACAGAAATCGTGTTCATTGGAATTGTTTGTTTGTTCATGGCACTGTCCTCTATAAAATGTTATCAATTATTCCAATGTATTAGTGTGATATATTCATCTTCAATGATTTTATTTTTTATCAACTATAAACCATCTTTAGAAAGGGCGTCATCATGAAGATTGAGCTCACTATAGACGTACTTGAAATATACCTCCTAAAAATACCTTGAAATCTCATTCAAATGCTTAGCTAATGGGGATAAACTAGTGTTATGGATATAGGGTTGATCCTAAATCCAATTTTAGTGAGAGTTGAATCCCAAAAATATGAAGCTTGACAATTCCTTTGTTAAGTGCATATTACATAGGAAAAATAATACCATTAAATACCCAAAATTAGTTGTTCTTTTTCTAGATTATCCCTTGTGGTGAAGAACTTAGAATCTAATAGAAATAGAACAAAACAAAAACTACATGTATTCCTTGGTCATTGACAAGCCACATTGAAGAAACTCCATGCATAAGGCCTATCCACCAAAAGTGTTCCCATATAACCCTATGCTCCTTTATACGTGCTTTATACTCACATTAAGTTTAAAAATTGATAACATAACCAATACTTGGGAAAATATTTGAATATATGGGATTGGTTTGTCTTCAAATGAAATAGAGTTGTGGGCCAAACATATTCCCCAAGTGACCAAGAAGGGAATTATCCTAAAATAATTCAACTCTCTTCTTATAAACCACTCTTGGATGTTCATATCCATAGTCCCTTTATGCCACAAATATTGAGAACGTAATGAAGTCTCCAAATCCTTCCAAACTTACATCAAGAATGGGCAAGATAAGAAAAGGTGAAAGTAGTCTACTCTTTTGTTTTACACATTGAACACCTTCTAAGGACAATATTGTTCCTCTTTTGAAGAAATTCCCAAGTCAATACTCTATTATTCATAATCATCCACATGAGTCATATACTCTCAGGTGGAGCCTTAACCTTCCACAATTTTGACAGCCACCACTTGATCTTAGCATAGTTGAGGGATTGTAGAGATAATAATTGAACTTCACAGTTGAATCACTCAAATTATTATATGTTTCACGTGCTAAATCTTTGAGATCACCACTCAACCTTATATGGACCATTTTCAATTTAGTTATAAAGTACCCCCATCCTTGACTCATCTTATCATTCAACTCTAATGCCTGCACTAGCAACTAACCTTGGGACCAAAGGGTAGTTTGAGTTGGATTGATAACCATATTTAGTGTGCAACTCCCGAACTCTTCCAATGTTAAGACCATATTTTCAATGGGTAATATCTCCTGGCCACATCCCATGATTGCATTAGTTTGTATCCTCACCTATGCCCCATTTCAAACCCTCAATGCCAAGTACTTACCAATCATAAGGAAGGTTAATGCCATGGATAACCATTGATTTTATGCATTTTTTTTACTTCTCCTCTCCATTCTTATCTAGTCCAATAGATAATTTGTTGCAATATATTTCTATATGATTATGCTCCTCTAAAAACAATTATTTTGTAAGTAAATTGCACAAAGACTTTATAGCTAAGGATTGAATATATATATATATATATATATATATATATATATATATATAAGCATGGATTTGTCGGCCTTGGAAAATTTCATAAGAGTTATATAAAATGTTTAGGCCAATGTTACTTTCTTTCTAAAGAAAGTTAAGTTCAACATCATATATGAATTTAAAGATGAATAGATGGATATTCATGTCAATTAAACAACTTGAGTGGGCTTAATGGTTAAGAGCATGTGGTTCCTCCTAAGAAGTCACAGGTTCAAAGCCGAAGGGGGATAGAGTATGTATGCCTTTATAGACTTTAGTAGCCAAATACATGAGGTCTTATACACCAATTTAGTGTCTAACTTAATGGTAACCTTAAAATTAGATAATAATAATACTAACTATATAATTGTCAAAAATTCAAATGAGATCATTAGAATATTATTACACCAAATTTTCTTGCAATGTCTTTATCATAACATTTTAACCCTATCCAAGTTTTCTTTCCACCATCATGGATGGAGACTATGTGACTAAAGAAATTATATATGATAAAAAATAGTATTTCCTCCTATGTGGCTCTAGAAGTTATACCTAATAAAAAATGGTTTATCCTCTGCTAAAAGAGAAAACGTTGACGCAAATCACAATTATTATGGCATAATGGAAGATACTCATGTAAAGAGTTTTCTTTCCACCATCATGGATGGAGACTATGTGACTAAAGAAATTATATATGATAAAAATAGTATTTCCTCCTATTTGGCTCAAGAAATTATACCTAATAAAAAATGGTATTTCCTCTGCTAAAAGAGAAAAAGTTAACGCAAATCACAATTATTATGGCATAATGGAAGATACTCATATAAAGTGATATTGACACCCAGATATGCATCTTCGCAAATCACAATTATGGCATGATGCCAGATACTCATGTAAAGTGATATTGACATCCAATATGCATCTTCTTCAAATGTGTAGAGCTTCCGTTTGGATGATAGGGAAGCAAACATTTTATTCCTCTCTCTTGCAATTTCACCTTTCTTATTGATAGGGAAACAGACATTTTATTTCTCTCCCTTGCCATTGCAATTTCACACCTTTCTGTATTGATATTTGCACATCATCATATTTTGTTATTTCTATGTATCCCAATTCCAATTCCAATGGTAGATGCTTCTAGTTCTTTGGAGCAGTTTTCTCATCAAATTCACATATATTAGTGTTCATTATAAACAGAAATCAACGTTTTTGAAGTATTTTCTCTTGCCAGAGTTTAGGAGACTATAATTTTACTCAAAAACTAATGGAAACCCGAGCTCCAGCTATTCAATTATGTATTTTATGGAAACTAATGCGCGTGGAGGTTTCCTCTGTGAAGTATTTTATGTACACCCAACCCATCGGCTCCCACGCAATTTCACTCTTCTATCTCCGTGCTTGCACATCCTCTTAACTTTTTATTTTTATCCAACCAGATTTCAATTTCAATTTCAATGGCAGATGCTTCGTCCTCGACCTGCTCTGCGTCAAATTCTTACTCCCGGTACCACGATGTTTTTATCAACCATCGTGGGCCTGATATCAAGGACACCTTCACCACCGCTCTCTATCGCAACCTTGCTGATCGTGGAGTGCCAGCCTTCCTTGACAAGTCGGAAATGCAGGCTGGACGGAACATTCCCTCGCAATTAGAAGACGCTATTCGAGGCGCGAGTGTTCATGTGGCGCTTTTCACTCAGAATTATGCCCAATCGAATTGGTGCCTCGATGAGCTGCTCCTCATGGTGAAGTCCGCCAAGTCCGGCGGGGCTACCCTTCTTCCTGTATTTCACGACGTCAAGCCTGCTCATCTCCGGTGGATGGACACAGATAAATCTGGACCGTACGTTGTAGCCCTGCGCGAACTCGAAGAGAAATGGGGATATGGCATCCAAAAAGTCCAGAATTGGAGAAATGCTCTTTCTTATGTTGCAGATATAAGCGGCTTGGAGTTGGCCAAGTTTAAAGGGTGAGGATCTATCATTGTATTACAAGTTACAAGTTTTTAATCTCCATAGGGTATTTTATTGATTTACGTAGATATATGACAACTTGGGTGCTTTTCTCACTCGTTATTTCACCTCTCTCTCAATGAATTTCCAGGGGCGAACTCGAGCTCTTGCATGAGGTTGTGCAAAGCGTTGTGAATAAGGTTCCAAAACCACCCTTGTTTGTGGCAAAACATCCAACCGGTTTCCAACAAAAAGTAGAAGAGTTTGAACGGCGTGTGCGATGGGGCCTGTAGAAGGACGAGCAGGCATGCAAGGTTGTGGGGATTGTGGGATCTGAAGGAGTTGGAAAAACCACAGTGGCCAAGCAATTCTTCAATGCTAACGGATCAATTTACGATGGATCGTCTTTTCTGTTCGATGTGGCCAAAAAGTATTTATCATCTTTACAGAGGAAACTTATTAAGGATAAGGCATAGATATCGAAATTCAGAGTTCCGTCGAAGGGTTGGGAGAACTTGAGAGGAACCTGTCCAATTGTTACGGTGTCATAGTATTAGATGATATAGGAGTTGTCTAACGAGGCGGAGAAATTGATTAGATCGCCAAAAGTGGTTGGAATCTGGGCAAAAAAAATTTAAAAAATCTTGTAGAAGCAGTGTTTGATTCGTGTTTTTCATAGTGGAAATGGATTTAGCGCCATCAAAAAAGTCCAAGGCACCTAAAATTTTGAAGTTTAACCACTATAACTTAGATTTACAAAATTCCTTGCCAAATTTTCTATAAATATAACTAGAATTTCTATAACTTTTCGGGCAACTCCTTCCCCTCGTTAGACTAACCGGATGATATAAATAATGGTGATCCACTGGATTCCTTCTCGCCAATAAAAAATGTACTTCACCCCCAATAGCTTTATTTGGGTTACAACTCGGGACAAGCAGGTCCTTAGAAGTGCAAACATCGAAGTCATTTATCACTTAAATGAACTTAATACAATTCACTCCCGAGAGATTTTTTGGTTTCATGCTTTTTCAAAGCCACGTCCACTACCAGAATTTAATGATGTTGTAGATGGCTCTTTAAAGGCCTATGGTGGATTGCCAATATCTCTGAAAGTGCGGGGCTTCGCTATATTGGAAAAATAGCATAGGAGGGAGAGTTATGACTTTAGCGAAGCTACTTTCGCGAAACTAGGTTCGGGCACCCTGAAGCAAATTTCGCGAAGCTACCTTCGCGAACCGCGAGGCTAATTTTTCAGACTTGGATTTCACGCACCTCGGAACTATTCCAGAGACTTAATGAATACTCACAGTAAAAATAACTAGATAGGTTTGGAGCAACACACTAAAACTTAGTATTCATTTTTTAAACATGAAAATACATCTACATGAGACTCTGCAACTCATTTACAAAATAAAATAAAATTTTACAGAGATTTAAACTTACACGGAGTAACACATATTAAAACAAAGTAACTATTGTTTTCACACACCCACCAAAAATTGCTCCACTATTTTCTCCACAAAGGCTTGCCTTCTTTTCTTACTTCTTACTCTCTAACCTCTCTACACATTCTAACTCTTACAAAATGACTTTTACATTCATATATAACTCAACATACAATTTTACATTTAATTCATGACAAAGCGAAATTATTTTTGATGTTGTTGTTGAGTGTGATCATAGTCGCAGATGTTTCTGGAGTCTGGGCAAGGTTGTTGAATAATAAATTCTTTAAATGCTTTTGCTAGGTTTTTGAATGGTTCGCGTCTAACTTCAAACCTTCTATCTTCATGCTAAGACGCAACCTACAAAAATGTCTTCAAGCAGAGACGCAACCTGCAAAAGTGTTTGACATGTATGGCTTTTGTCGGGTTGTTTATTGTGGTGGTTGGGGTTATTATTTCCAACACTCCCCCTTAATCACAACTGCCGCCATTGACAATTCCCAGACAGTTTCTGAGATAACTTTTTTTTCCTACCAATGGCTTTGTGAAAATATCAGCAAGTTGTTCCTGTTCCCTACAGTGCTGCAACACAATTTCATCATTGTTAATCAACTCTCTAATAAAATGATATTTAGCATCAATATGCTTGGTCCTTTTGTGGAAAACATAATTCTTTGACAATGCAATTGCTGAGGAGTTGTCGCAGAAGATAGTTGTCGTGCCCTCTTGGTCATGACGAAGATCCCTCAACATCCTTCTCATCCAAACTACCTGACACGCTGCTGCTGTTGCTGCGACATATTCAGCTTCTGTTGTTGACAGTGAAACTATTGGCTGCTTCTTGGAGGCCCATGAAATGGCTCTGGAACCCAAATGAAAAACATATCCTGACGTGCTCTTTCTATCATTGACACTGCCTGCCCAATCACTGTCAGTGTAACCAACCAGCCTGAAATCACTGGTTGCTGTGTACAAAATGCCATACTATTTTGTCCCATTGACATACCTTAGAATCCTTTTCGTTGCTTGCCAATGTGTCTCCTTGGGTGTCTCCATGAACCTTGACACCAAACTTACTGCATACATTATATCTGGCTTAGTGGCGATCAAATACATCAGGCTACCTATCATGCTTTTGTATAATGTCGGATTGACATTGCTACTGCAATCTTCTTTGCTCAACTTCAACCCTATGATAGTTGGAGTTGGTGCAGACTTGTTGTTCTGCCTTTTAAACCTCTCCAAAATTTCTGCCACATACTTTTCTTGAGAGATAAAAATGCCATTTTCTGTTTGCTTCACTTCTATGCCTAAAAAATATCTTAGCAATTCCAAGTCAGTCATTTCAAACTCACTCTTCATTACTTGTTTAAAATCAGCGACGAGGAAATCATCACTGATCGTAAAGATCAAATCATCTACATATAAGACGACAATGAGAATCTTACCTTTGCTCTCTTTGATACAGTAGAGAGTAGGCTCACCGTCACATTTGTCGAAACCATTATTCAACAAGTAGGCATCTATCTTGCTGTACCATGCGCGCGGTGCTTGCTTCAATCTATAAAGAGCTTTCTCCAACCAATATACTTTGTCTTCTTGTCCTTCAATCACATAACCAGGCGGTTGCGCGACATACACTTCCTCTTTCAGCACTCCATTCAAGAACGCTAACTTTACATTCATCTAATACACTGTCCATTTATGCTGCAAGGCAATCGCCACAACTGCGCACACTGTCTCCATCCGTGCGATTGGCACGAAGGTCTCTACATAATCTCTTCCATGCTGCTGCTTGTATCCTTTGACAACTAGCCTTGCTTTGTGCCTTTCAATCCTTCCCTCAATGTTGCTTTTGGTCTTGTAGACCCACTTTATGCCAATAACACGTTTTCCTTTCAGAGGGCTCACTAACTCCCATGTATCATTTCTTTCTATTGCTTCTATTTCTTCCTCCATTACCGCAACCCATTTTTCTTCTTTGATTGCATCTTCAAAATGGATTGGGTCATCTACATGGAAAAATAATGCAAATAAGGAATTCAGACCTGCGTCACTATCAACTTCATCTTGCTCATAAATTTCACTTAAATTTCCGAATTTTGGCCTTCTTGTGCTTGCTGAAGATGGACTTGATATGTCACTTGGTGTCGCACTTCACATTGTGCTTGGAGAAGTACTTTCTTGGTTGCACGAAACTGACCTATTATTTGTTGATGGCGTTGCTTGCTGCCTACTTTGCTATGCTTGAATAGGAGTACAAGGAGTTACTATTGAGGAATTACTTGCTGCTGTTAATTCCTCTCTGCCCTCATGTGGTATGCATGCTTTGACATTGATTGTCTTTGCTAAACCTCCATCCCATGCTTCCTCTTCTATGAACTGCACATCTCTGATGATTATGACCTTCTTGGTTAATGGATTGTAGAGTTTGTATGCCTTGGATTCATCACTATATCCAACAAATATGCATTTCTCCCCCTTACTATCCAACTTCTTTCTCAACTCATCTGGGACACATGTATAAGCCACACATCCAAAAACTCTCATGTGAGTGACACTATACTTTCTTCCACTCCATGCCTCTTCAGGGACAATGTTCTGGACACTTTTGGTTGAACGTCTATTCAAGATATATGTTGCACAAGCGACAACTTCAGCCCAATAGTCATTTGGAAAATGCTTTGCCTTCAACATATTCCTTGCCATCTCCATAATGGTCCTATTCTTCCTTTTTGCCACACCATTTTGCTGCGGTGTATATATTGTTGTAAATTGCTTATGAATTCCATGTTCCTCGCAAAATCGAAGGAAGTCATTTGAGATGTGTTCTCCACTTTTGTCTATCTTAAGGACTTTGATGAAATGTCTGCTTTACTTTTCATCCAGAGCCTTGTATTGGTGAAAGCGCTCAAACACTTCACTTTTTTGTTTTAGGAAAAAGACCCATGTCTTCTTTGTGTAGTCATCTATGAAGGTCATTACATAGTGTCTGCCACTAATTGATGGTGTCTGCATTGGTCCACATAAATCTGAGTGGACAATCTCCAAAGGTGCCTTTTCCCTCACTGACTTTCCTGCTGGAAATGTCTCTCTATGTTGCTTGCCCAAGATACATCCTTCACATATGCTGTCTGGTTTTTCTATGAGTGGTAAACCCTTCACCATGCCTTTCCTATGCAGCAGATTCAAACCTCCAAAGTTGAGATGTCCAAATCTCAAGTGCCATAACTAGTTTTCATCTTTTACCTCTGCTTGAAAGTTTACTTGTGTGACAGCTGCCCCTTTTCTTCCATTTTCTTGTGAGTTCATAGATAGTTGTGCTTGTGCACCTTCTTTCTGCAAATCTGATATTATTTTCAGGGGAAACATTCTATTGTCTGTCATCTGAACCTTTGTAATCAATTGTCTGCTTAGAGGCCTATCCAAAATTGTGCACACATAATTTTTGAGGAAGACATTGTAGCCTTCTTGCATGAGTTGTCCAACACCCATGAGATTATGTTTCAGACCGGGGACAAAGTAAACATGAGAGATGTATTTCTTCTCCCCCTTCTTTGTTAGGATATTAACTCATCCTTTTCCCATGACAGAGACTTTGCTATCAGTGCCTAATGTCACTTCAGATTTCACACTTTCATCTAGATTAGAAAACATTTCTATGTTTCCTGACATGTGGTTGCTACATCCTAAATCTAGATACCATATATCACTCTATTTTTCTTGTGCTACATTACAAGCTAGAAACATGCTATCATGGTTCTGATTTTCTCTTGTGAAATTTACACTTGGTTTGTTACTAATATCATATTGCTTCTTTCTACATTCATTTGCATAATGACCATACTTCTTACAGTATTGACATTGAACTTGAGATTTATCATACCTCTGACCTTTTGCTTGATTTTGGCTTGGGCCTTGACTTGGATTTTGATTGCTGCCTCTTCCACTTGAGCTTGAAGGGCTACTTCTTCCACCTCTGTGTGGGCTCCTTCCTCTTCCTCTAGCATATGATCTTCCTCTGCCTCGACCTTGACCAAATGATACTTGTGTCTTGAAGGCATGCTCCAATGAGGAGCTTGCTGCTATATTCAATCTATGTTCATAAGAAATTAGTGATGCATTAAGCTCATCCAATGTGAACTGTGAGAGATCCTTTGTCTCTTCTATGGCAACAGCAATGGTCTCAAACCTTTCTGGCAGACTTCTCAAAACTTTCTCAACTATTCTTCTTTCCTCAAGTGTCTCACCATGAGACCTGATTTGAGTAACCAACCCACTTACATGTGTAAAAAATGAGTCTATATTATCAGACTCTTTCATACAAAGTGTTTCAAAATCTCTCCTCAACATTTGTAGCTTTATTGTCTTGACTTTTGCCATGCCTTGGTAGGCTATTTGGAGGATGTCCCATGCTTGCTTGGACTTCGTTGTCACTGCAACCCTTGGGAAAATAATTTCATGAACTACTTGAAAGATATAAAATAGGGATTTTGAATCCTTCTTCCTATTGTCCCTTAACACATCTCTTTCTAGTTGAGATAAGGCATTGTATGCTGTTGCATCTGCTGGTTCTTGAAAACCATTCTCCACCAAATCCCAAATGTCTCGAGAAGAAAACATGGCCTTCATTGTAATAGCTCAATAATCATAATTTTTGCCATTAAACTGAGGTATTTGAGGATTAGTCAAGCTTGTGCTTGATGTTGCCATTTCTCAGCGTAAAAACAAACTTTCTACTTGCTAGTAAATATGCTAAAAACAATGTGCTCTCAAAAACAATTTTTATTGTTAGTAAAAACACTTGTTTTTACACTAACAGAGTTTAACCTGCTCTGATACCTCTGATACCATGTTAGAAATATTTGGCAAATTTAATTTTCATTTTCATGGAGGGGAGAGACAGAGAGTTACGATTTTCGTGAAACTAGGTCCGCGCACCACGAAGAAGATTTCGCGGAGCTACCTTCGCAACCGCGAGGCTAATTTCCCAGACTTAGATTTCGCACACCTCGGAACTATTCCATAGACTTAATGAATACTCATAGTAAAAATAACAAGATAGGTTTGGAGCAACACACTAAAACTTCATATTCATTTCTTAAACATGAAAATACATCTACATGAGACTGCGGCTTATTTACAAAATAAAATAAAATTTTACAGAGATTTAAACTTACGCGAAGTAACACACAGTAAAATAGAGTAACTGTTGTAACTTTTACAAAATGATTTTTACATTCATATATAACTCAACATACAATTTTACATTTAATTCATGACCGAGCGAGATTAATTTTGATGTTGTTGTTGAGTGTGATCAGAGTCACACAGGGGTTTCTGGAGTCTGGGCAAGGTTGTTGAATTAATGCTTGCCCATATCTGTTTACCTAAGTACATAAATTTTATAAATTCCTTTGTTGGGTTTCTAAATGGTTCGCCTTTGACTTCAAACCTTCTATCTTCATGCTGAGACGCAACCTGCAAAAATGTTTTCAAGCAGAGACGCAACCTACAAAAGTGTCTGACATGTATGGCTTTTGTTAGGCTATTTATTGCGGTGGTTGGGATTATTATTTCCAACATTGGCCTAGTACTTCCTAAAAATTTACAAAAGAGCCTCAAAGTTAGTTATGATTTGCTCAATGAACAAGAAAAGCAAATATTTTTGGATATTTCCTGTTTCTGCATAGGAGAAGAAAGCGATAAGTGGATTAAAGTTTGGAGTGGCTCAAGTTGGCAAGGTTCGATGGGTATTTAAACTCTACAGTACAAGTGTCTTGTAGAGCTGGACACAGAAAAATATTATAAGAATGTATGATCTTCTCGTACTCATGGGAAGAAATATCGCCCAACAAAAGTCAATGCCGATCCGTATATGGTGTGGCATGTTCAGAGGAATTTTCGATCTCTTAAAGGAATCCTTACATGTAAGTGCTTCAATCCTACAATCGTTATATGTTTATGTGTAAACAACTAATTTCAATGTTCTTTATTCAGTGACTATGCGGTGTACCATGTGATGAATCGTTATTGATTTTAAATAACTAACAGGAAACAATAGAACTGCATGGAATTAGAATGGCTAGAGATACCGATAACGCCGAGGAATCGTTCCGGTTAAAATTAAAAAAGCTACTAAACCGTAAGAAGGTGTTCCGAATCAAGAAGTTGCAAATTCTCGAAGGTGAAGGCGATTTTGTAGAAAGAATGTTGAAGCTGAAGTTTTTGTCAAGCAACCCCATATCACTCCGCTGGAATGACTGTCGCTGCCCATGCCTGCCTTCTTTTTCAATTCAAGATTTAAGAGTTTTAGAAGTGAACGGGAGGGAATTGGGAATATTGTGGCCGGAAGACGAATATGAGGTACGTAGACGTAGATGCGGTAATTTGCTCCTTGTTATTTGATCCTTTTATTAGTTATTGAAACATGAACATTGCAGGCACCTTAGCAGTTGTTGCAGTTGAATATTGATGTTCCACTATTAGAGTTTCCAAAATCATTAGGGAAGCTGCGACATCTAGAAAAGATTGTAGTGGCAAGTGCTCGTCTAACAAGGATGCCAGATTCGTTGTGGGATTTGAGAGATCTCCAACACATCGCTTTGGTTGGGTGTGAAAATTTGGAGCTGCTTCCAGATTCTCTGGGGAATTTGACAAATCTCCGATACTTGAATCTTAGTTTGTGCAAAAGTTTGAGGGTGCTTCCAGATTCAATGGAGAAATTGAAAAAACTCCAATTCATCAAATCTAGACTCGTGCAAAAAATTGGAGAAGCTTCCACATTCCTTGCTGAATTTCCCAAATATCCATTGCAACCCAGCCATCAAATATGAGGATCACGACGGGTTACATATTAAATTCAGTGGGTTCCCTTGTTTGAAGATGCTTCCAGATTCCTTAAGGTATATGAAAGGTCTCACAAGCATCAACCTTACTGGTTGCAAAAGTGTAAAGAGTCTTCCAGACTTTTTGGGAGAGTTAACGTGTCTCAATTATATCAATCTGAGACTATGCAAAGGTTTAATAATGCTTCTTGAGTCTTTTGGGAATCTAACTTCTCTCTATGGCATCAATCTCAGTGGATGTGAAAGTTTAAAGAGGCTTCCAGATTCTTTGGGGAAGTTGACATCTCTAGGATCTATCAATCTGGACTGTGCAAAAGTTTGGAGATGGTTCCGGACTCTCTTGAGAATTTGACTTCTCTCTATGACATCAATCTCAGTGGATGTGAAAGTTTAAAGAGGCTTCCAGATTTTTTTGGGGAAGTTGACATCTCTAACATATATCAATCTGGGACTGTGCAAAAGTTTGGAGATGCTTCCAGACTCTTTTGAGAATTTGACATGCATGCCTCAATGTGGTTCTATGAACCAAGAACTTTCCAACGCTGTGAAAATCACCTCAACCAGAGTTCATATGTGACATGTATGCCTCAATGTGGTTCTATGAACCAAGAACTTTCCAACGCTGTGAAAATCACCTCAATCAGAGTTCATATGTGACATGTATGCCTCTTGCAAGTTAAGTACCCCCTTGACCATATTGACTAAGTCAATGCCTTGTCAACCCCCATTACTTGCATATGTGGGGCCAGTCACACATGGAATTTTAAGAAGAATCTATAGGGTCCAAAATTCTAACATCAATTTAGGGTTGAAGCATGTAAAAATTCTAATCCTAATCCTAAATGCCTATCATACTATGTTAAATATTGAGTAGTTAGGAAGATAAGAGATTCCATTCTTTTAGCATTGCACTTGTTCCATAGTCCACAAGAACATCTAGGAGTGATATTTGAGTGCATAACATAGGAGTTAGAAGATTTTGTAGGAGCCATTTAAGCACCAATATCAAAAGAAACCCCATAATAAGTGTAAATATCTTGGTACCTCCATTTCGTAATTAAAGAAAAAAGATTATACTATAAACCTCACCTTCTAGTTGAATTTTCTCCTATGTCACATTTTCTATTTATTTGTGTGAATGGTGTACTCATTTACTTGTTTTTTCATTTTCAAATTTCAATTATTTTCATAAATGTAAGCACTCTGCTAATAATAATAAATCTAAATTCTAAAAAAATAAATCACATAATAACATTTTTCAAAATATTACAATATTTTTATGACAAATTACTCTAATAAAATATCTATAACAATTTACAAATCACAAAATCATATTTATAATTACAACACGAAAACAAAACAATGAAATAATAACCTTAAAAGAAATCATAAAAATAATAACTTAAAAAAAAAAATTATAATCTTATAAATATTGCAAAATTTTGTTTTAATAAATAAACTAAAAAAGCAACTTGCTTAGTTTTATTTAAATAATTCTTAAAAAAATATTATTAAATAAAATATTCCCCAAATCTAGAGTTTTTGTCTTCTATACATTTCTTGGTTCTTCTACTTAGAGTGGAGATCAAAACAAAGATATCCACCGACACCCACTTAATTAATTATTTGCGAAAGCGCCTAAAAAAACGTAAATGTATTGTTAAATGATAATCTCCCTAGAGTTTAAAGTTTACCCGTGTTATACAAATTCTCAACAACTAAAAAGCTACAAAAGAAGGTAAAACCTAAGATAACATTTCTGAATTAAATCTTCTTCAAATTTGAAACATAAAACAACATTGAAGGAAGATATTCCATCCTCTAAATATTCTTCATATCCTTTTAAGTTTAACCATTATGTGAAAAGAAACCTTCATTTGCTTTGTAGTTCAAAGTTGTTTTAACTTTAGAGAAGATCTCCATGCAAATCATTATAAGGCACATCTCTACACAACATTAAGGATATAAAGGAAAGGTTCTAAAGAATTCAATAAAAATAACAAGGAAGTTGCATGATAGCTAGTCAAACTAGATATCAGTGTCGCGAAAATCCAATGAGGGTTTTGAAGATTTTGAAGATTTTCAAGCGCACTAATAAACAACATTAAGGGTAAATTTAGTTTAGTTCAAGGTTATGTTGGTGAAATGATTACTGCACACTAGACTAGCTAATCCAATAATTCACTGCTGGAAAGAAGCTGGGATGCTACCCTTCCTTCTTAAACCAACTAGATTGACGGGTTTAACAACTGGAACTGGATATGGCCATGAATAGACAGATCTCCCTCTCCTTGTTCTCTGCCATCCCTTGCTTGCTCAAACCGCCAACCCGTGTTATTGCTATGGAGAGTGTTGTTTCAAAGCGCCAGCATCTAGTCCAGAAAATGCTGCTAAAAAATCCAAACCAAAATAATTGCAGTGACATGATACCTAGGGTTACACAATTAAATTTGAGAGTGACTTATCATCTAATTTAAAACGGCATATGCATGTTACAAATGGATTCACTTAAATCAGTCGTGTTTGCGCTTAGTTGGGGAGTAAGATGAGGTGAACAGAGTCATTGTTCATTGGGTGTTATTTCAGATTAGTTACTGGTGGTTCTGAAAAGGTGGATCATTTATTTGTTTAGATTTAATAGTCGGCATATATAGTTTTTGCGAAAAAGTGGATGATTTATTTGTTTAGATTTAATAGTATGCATGTCTGGCAATAAACAAAGGATTTAAGACCTTAAGCCAACGGACAACAAGCTACAAGGTTTGCACTCCATTCCTAGCTCTACTCATGTGCTATCCCATTTTTCTTTACTTTATTGCAGAATTGCAGTCACATTTCCATTATCATAGCTAAAGGGTATGGGATGGAAAATTCGCCCTTATATTGTTCCTTTTGGCTAGCTGTCTTTTTATGGTTTTGGCTCTAGACTGGAAGATCTTTTATGGGTTCTAGGCATATTGATAAGTTTCTATTGCTAATGAGTTGAGGGTTTCGTTCAAATGTCTACCGTTTCTGGTTGAGAAAAAGTAATACAAATAGGTTAATAGATTGTTGAATTCATACTTATCTTGTTTTTCTTTTTGATGTTGATGAATGTAGACTTGTAGATTTTAATTTCTATATTTCAAGTGCGTATTTATGTAAAAAAAAATTATCATGATACAGGGACCTAAAGTTCGATTTCAACGCGCTTCTTCCATAATCGCAGTGAGTATAACATTAATAGAATTCAAATTGAAATGCAATTGTTCTTGTTTAATTGAAATTGTTGTTGTTTCCATTGGATATCGAGTTTAATTTGAACACTAGAGTTGCGTTATAATGAACAGTATGTGATAGAGTTAAGAAAAGCCTTGCTTTTTATTTAAATGTACAATCAAGGAAACGATTTTAGTAGGCAATCTTTTACATGGTTCGACGTGGATTCAAAAAAGTTTCCTTGTCAGAAATGGAAGAACAATTGGTTGAGATTTGTTGTTCGTCTCCATTTGCAAGTAGCAGTTGGGCTACATCAAGGTATGGATAAGGTATGTATAAGTTAGTTCTTTGCCAGATTCATGCGACATGATTTCAACTCTGTTTTTCTCAGCATTTTATTTCTTGTTTTTCTCATCATTCAGTTTTTCTGTAAAATAAATTCTAAAACTCTTCAGAGATATAGTTTAAGGGTTGTGTATACTCTTAAACTCTTTAGTAGCAGCAAATCTGTCTTCAAAGAGAAATTACTGTAGAACACAACGCAAAATATGGTTAAAAAAATTAAAAATTCAACACTTTCAAATTTTACTCGTTTCAACAGAAATTATTGTAGAACACAACGCAAAATATGGTTTAAAAAATAAAAAAATCAACACTTTCATATTTTAAATTGTCTGGAAAATATTTCTCGTTTCAATTTTGTTTTTCTTAGCAATTTATTTCTGGTTTTTCTCATCATTCAGTTTTTCTGTAAAATCCTCTAAAACTCTTCAAAGATATATTTTAAGGGTTGTGTAAACTCTTAAACTCTTTAGTAGCAGAACACAATGCAAAATATGGTTAAAAAAATTTAAAAAATCAAGACTTTCAAATTTTAAATTGTCTGGAAAATATCAGAAATTACTGTAGAACACAACGCAAAATATGGATAAAAAAAAAATCTAACACTTTCAAATTTTAAATTGTCTGAAAATATTTCTCGTTTTCTGCCCTACTGACTAAACCATATATTGCTTTTTTTACTCTCGCTGCTTGGTTAGGTGCCTGCAGTGGAACAAACATCAAACATAAATATCACCTCACCTACTGACTCACTTGGCACGTGTTAAAGAGAATAGTTAACGCACATAGAAAAACCGCCACCTTCTCCTTCAAGACATGGGAAATTGATAAAAGCGCGTAGAATACAAGTATATAATATGCAAAGTGGTTAACATGCCTGCTGGACAGATGGCAATCCTTGGTGTATAAAATTATGTTATTAGCCACATATAAATAAACATTAAATAGTGTAAAAAAATTATAAAAGTTGTATGGTAAGCATTTAGGCTTGCATGTAGGCCACGTGATTTCTTTGGAAATCCCACACCTAGCATCACATCCGTGTAGCCAATGCATCCATATCTTTCCTTGCCCTTCGTGGGTTCGTTGGCATTAAATTCTTATCTGAACGCAGGAGAAAAGTTACCAACACAAGATCCATTCTCTACACAAAATCTGAGACAGTGGATGGTGAATAACAGTTGATGTTCTAAGAAGCAATGAGGTAGTTTCGTATCCCATTTTAAACATGAAGTATATTCTTTGGAGGTAGGACAATAAGCATATACATGATTAAGCAAATAATCCACTATGCTACATTTTACCAAGTTAAAACACTATTTTAGGTAGAAGCATTCGTTTCAACATCATAGCCACCAGAGGAGAGGGTATGTTTCATGCAGTGCAATGGGAGTCGTAATGAACCCATTCTTTCTAGCGTGAATGGGGATTGGCTTATTTAACCCCTGGTATGGTTCTGAGGTATTATTTTTGGGTTGGGCTGAATCAATGGAGTTGGCAACCTTGGAACCATTGCTTAATATGTATAAGTATTTCTTAGAATGGTATCAAGGTTATATTTTATAAGACCAGAATTCATTGGTTACCAATTCTATCTTCTTATTGATTATCTATAGCTACAAGAAAAAGGTCCCTTTTTCTATTTATTGAGCTAAACTTTTTGTTGGTTTTGGAACCACCCATTTGCTAGGAAATGCGCTTGAATCACCTTTCATAATTCCTAGAGTGACCACCGCTTGCTCTGGTTTTGATTCGTTTTACATGGGGTTAACAACTCTTTCGACCACTTACTCAGAGAATAAGATTGATGTAGGTGACAGCCGTGTTAGGGTTAAAGTGTTGATTGCATAATATTTTGAGGTGGTTTCACCTGCCAATTTTTGAAGGTTTCATTGGTTTTGAAACCATTCAGTTGCTAGGAAATGCACTTGAATCACCTTTCAGAATTCCTAGAGTGACCACTGCTTGCTCCCATTTTGATTCATTTTATGTGGGGTTACCGGCTCTTTCGACCACTTACTCATAGAATAAGATTGATTTAGGTGATAGCCGCTTTAGGGTTAAAGTGTTGATTGCATAATATTTTGAGGCGGTTTCACCTACCAATTTTTGAAGGTGTTGATCACATACTCTATCTCTTAATTTTTTTGTTTCTTAAAAGATGTTCTATCTAGCCTAGCTTCTTTATCTAGTTTCCTTTGTGCTGAGCTACAACAGATTGTTTCTCTCACTCCATAATGTTTCTCTAGCTCCAAGATAGCATCCCTAAGCATATATGAAATATTGCAGGTTTCTTAATTAACACTGATTTAATATTTGTCTTTTTAAGAATTTAAGTATCTCTCTTTTTCAAAGAAATTTGTATAGATTTAATATTTGTTTTTTCAAGCTATTGTATCCATACTATCAAATATCTCAAATTTTTTCAAAGCACTAAATGCCTAAGTATTTTGTTTTTATTTTTTATTTTTTGTATTCAAGATTTTTTGCTTGAGTGTCTCAGGATTTTTGTATTCAAGATATTTTATACAGTCTTTCCTAGATATATCCATGGAATTATAAACTTGAATATGTATAATGGTGACACCATAGAATATCAATATCAATATGATTTCAGTATTGAACGAATATTTTCTAACCTTTACAAAGGTGATAGTTAGCTTATTAGTCTCTACCATTCTTCTTTTATCTTATCCTATTAGCTTGTAAATAGCGATATCGCTGGTTACTACACAATGAGAGATTCAAGCTAGTGTAATTAATAGTTCATAGTCATATACATCAGACTTGTCAATTTATTTGATCTCAGCAATATCAAATCCATTACTAGATGTTGGCCTTAATCTTTTGTAGGCCAGCAATATCAAATCCATTACAACATGTTGGTTGGCCTTAATCTTTTGCAGGCCTAAAAAAATCGAGTATATACAGGAAAGGCTAATGATAACTACACATATACTAGAAGAAAGAGATCACAACCACAAGAAGAGGTATCTCACATGCTAAAAACATATAGAAAGCAAACGTAGGAGAGGCATCAATGAAAGAGATAGTTTGTTACCTAGTTTGAGTTTCAGTTTGAAAACAGTTTGAGTAGAAAATTAACCGAGCTAAGACTACAGTAGAAGAGCCAATTCAAGCTCCAACTTCCAATGACCAGAGTTCCTGATTCAATTGCCTGAAGCCTAGGAAAGCTCCAGCTTCCCATGACTAGAGTTCCTGATTCAATTGCCTGAAGCTTGGGCACCTAAAGAAGCCGCCCGAAGCCTATCCACATGAACAGGAACAGGAAAAGTGCAGGTGGAAGTTATGTTAAACTGGAACTATAGGTGGCAATGGAACCATAGGTGGCAATGCATGGTGTGTAGTTGGAAGTTATAAGACAGAGTAATGCATGGTGTGCAGGTGGCAGAGCTAAGTTATATGGCCTAGCCAATTACCTAAACAAGTATAACATATAACATAGCATTTAACACTGGAGAGTGTTAGTCTAGGTTGTGAACTTATACCATTAATACAACATTTTCAAAAAGTAAAGAATATATGGTTTGTCTTTGTCTGCCTCAGGTAGAGGCCAAATAACATGGTGAAACCATACGTGATTAAAAAATTTGATTATAAGTGATGAGGAAAGCTAACAAGCAACTCAACAAGCAGCTCAATTAATGTTTAACATCACGATATCGATTACTATAGTCCCAACCTTGTTTGCGGCATGGACTAAAGACCATAGGAATAATGAATAATATATTTTATTAGAAGGATATGAGGCCCACAATGACCTCATTCGGAATTTTATATTTTATTAAAATATTTTCATTATAATCCATTTGAAATTAGATTTAGGGGTGAAAAGGGATAGGTTTATATATATATATAGTTATAGTTTTAAAGAAGGTTTAAATATGTAAATATAAAAGTTTAATTTTTATAATTTATGAATATTTTTTGGGATGATAAGAGAATGATGTCTGGTTTTTTAACATAATATTTATCAATTTTCTTTAATTATGGAATTTGTCTTGGTTCATATGTAATATATAACAAAATAATAATAATAATAATAATAAATTTTGGTTGGTAGGCCACCAACCTTGCCGACCGAATGAAAAATACGTTCCAAAGATATTTTTCATATAATATAATTATGGGTTGGGCCACCGAAGACTCAGGCTCACCCGACCATATGACAGCGCCATGTGGAGGATGTCGACGGGCTTCAAACTTGCCTGACCCATGTGGGCCGGCGTGCTAACAGTGACACCAAATATTACACTGCTAACTGTAAAACATAACCGCTAGGTAATAAAACATAATCTTCGAGGAATACATGATAACACGCCATATATAACACTTGATATGCCAAAATAAGGGTTCCCTGGGGTTGGACCTTGGAACCTCCCACCACTTGCGCACTAATTATATGTTGCCAACCAACAAATGACCCTTGGTTGGAAAACTCCACCAACCACCATTATTTAAACCTTAAACATTTTCTCATCTTGAGAGGAGTGGAAAAACTGAGAAGTAGTAAGATGAATTTTGTAGGTGGAACCAGGAGTGCCTAAGTCGGAATCATGCCTAAGAGGGCATTGAATTTGAGAAATATTCCTAGGGAAACTTGGGAGAATCTTTTTATAAGGAACCTTGAGGGAATCTAAAGAATTCTTGCAGCTCTAGAGGTCACTGTTAGAAAATTATATATTACGGAGCAATGGAACACATAAAATATTGCAGAAATATAAACACAGAAAACGTACAAAACAAGAGAGACACAGATATACGTGGTTCACCCAGTTTGGGCTACGTCCACCCGAACAGCCAATCCTTCCTTTTCTATTATCCAGCAAAATGAAGAGACACAACCTACAGCAAAATTGCTGTAATATCCTTTGTTTTCTCTCACAGTCTCACCTCTCTGTTTCTCGCTCACATAATACACATCTATTTCACACCCTCAAATACAATTCCCTCATACAAAGAGAGGGGTTGCCTTCTAGGGCAAAAAGCCCTAAACTAAACATGAGTTCTACCGTCAGATCATCCGCCTAATGAACGGCCCAGATTGACTAGAAATTACTATACTTTTACAAGGCAATTTTACAGTTGTTTTTAGCTTCGGGGGCACTGCCCCCGAAACCCCCCGCCAGGGGGGGGCTCCCAAAAGTCGCTCCCACACCCCCTGGACCCCCCTTGCAGCGAATATTTTACGGGCGGCGTTTCCGCCCCCATTTTGAACTGGGGTCCAATGTGGCAGTACTATAGAAGATAATCAGGCTCCACACCCAACAGTCACTTGCTCAGAATATGGTCAAATTTATAGTCATTTGACATGATTTCACGATACAAACCCAATGGTGATGTCTGTTTCTCCATTTGATCTTTTCAATTTTCGTCCATGACAAAAATTGGATGTATAAGGGTCATTTATGTAAAGTTTATTGTAATTCATTTTTTCTTCCATTTAATGAAAGAGGTCTCCCCACATTGAGTAGGGCCCAGAGATGGAGCCCACATTGGGGGAACTCCGTAATCAAATCATTTTGTGCCTTTGACCTCATGGTTACTTTATGATTTCTGCTTCTTTTTCATGTCTATAAGTTACTTGGCTACATGCTCTTTTATATGAAATTTTGTATGCATCCTTGAAGTTAAAATATCTGGATCAAGTTTAGTATCTGAGTAGGTCTTCTTGATGCGAGTTGCATGAGTGAATGATAACTAGGAACAAGCTCCAAAGAGGAGAAGGAAAACTCAAATCCTTTGATCCTGAAGCGGGGCATGCACTACAAAGATGGAACATGGCAGATGAGGAAGCTCGGATGGAGGAAGAGAGAAATTATCATAAGATCTTGTTCACCATGGCAAAGAAAGTTGAAAATTTATTTGTAGAATATGAGAAGACAATCAAGCCTGAGAAGAAAGAACCAGATGACCATGCTTCAGTAAATCATGAATTTGGAAGAGGAGAGCCTCCTGAATTTCCCTCTCCATCCTCTAGTGACAGTCCTTCTTCTTCTTCTCATCACTCTAATAGGCATCATAGGAATACATCTAAGCAACCATTTAATTTTTTTTTCTAAGTAATATTGATCTATTGATATGGTACAAAAGTTACAAAGAGGCCTGGCTTCAGAGTTGTTGATCATCTGTCATCATCAAAATTGAAACTATTTGTTTTGGACTGCCCCAACATCGGGGAAACCAATCCAAGAAGCCTTTAAAGACTGCCCCTACTAAGGGGGAAACTAGCCATTGAACCAGGAAAAAAATATAGTCAAGTAGACCTTGGTTTTCTTGAAAAACAAAAAGAGAATGAAATTCTAGAACCAAAGACAAGGACATAACCAAGAGACAGAGAAACATGTCCACCTGGTAGAGACTCAACCAAAGGATCCAAGACACATGGTGAAGAATCGAGACACATCCAGACCGCAAAACCACGAAACCACAAAACAGTGAGACTTAACAACCTGGAAGCCGGATGCCTTAGCAAGAGGCCACGTGTTAAGCCGGTGGCTCCTCCGGAGCTGGCTCCTCCTCAATCTGGTAGGAAAATTGATACCAGTCATCATCCTCTTCAGACACGCCTCATCCCTAAGCACGTGGAGCTTGCTCATTTCCTTCTGCATCCATTTGTCTCTCACAAGTGTTGTTCTGCCTGCTTCCTGATGCTTTCATGTTGTTATGCTTGTCCTCCTCACCTGAAGTGTCACTAGCTTTAGCTTTGCCATGCAGAGCCTTTCTGCTTTCACTTTGCTGCTTGTTTCCCAGGATGCTGATCCCATGGCTACCAGGCACTTCCCTACTCTGCTTGTCCCCACGACTTAATAGAGGAGCTTGCGTCTCAGACTCTTCCTCGAAGGAAATTGTGATAGTTGCAGTGATTGTAGGCCTATTTAAGGAACTACAGAAGCGAAATTGAGTGTTGTCAGGGGTGGGAAAAGGAGGAAGTGGGTAATCCGTAAAGCGAACAACATTGTCCCTCCTACCTCTGCTACTTCTGGTATTCGGGTAGCGATGAGTGGGGTAAATGAGCGGGTTGGACATCTCATTGGTTGAGTTTGGGGAATCAGAGGCCAAGCTGGTCGAAGCTTGTAAGCGGGTAAATCCTCCACGAGTTCCTTTGTGTCTACTGCACATGCGGTGCCTGAGGCAAGCCATGGAAAAATTGTAAGGTGTATCGACAGCAGAGGAATTGGAGGAAAGGCGATGCTGAGGGTGCCCAGGTGTGGTCGGGCCTCGGTCTAAAAGACAATGACTAGAATACAAAAAATGGAGACCATTACCAAGATCCAGGCAAGGGAGAATCAGACAACGACTATCTATTGCAGTTCTAATGCATGGTTCAGAAGCTTGTAGAGAACAAATACCATGGAGAATAAGAGGATTAACAAAACGATCTGCAGGGGCCATGGTGATGAGGGAGATGAACTTGTCACAGATTTTTGGGTAATTAATTATTGCCTACAATGTGTTATTAATCCGTTTAAGGTAGGCTATCAGGACGATGCAGTTAGCCAGATGGCTCTCCATTCTGCCGGAGATCTGTCTTGTCACCTTAATTACCATTTTTGACACCCACATTCGAGTTCTAAGCAACCATTTTTTAAGATAGATGTAAAATTTGATTTACCCACATATAATCAAGAATGTAATGTAGATAAACTAAACAATTGGAGTATACAGATTGATGTTTATTGTTGGATTCAACAGATCGAGGAAGATGAGGCCAAGTTCCAATTAGTATCTCTTTAGTTGAGTGGCACTGCTCTCATCTGGTGGGAGAGCAAGTTGCAGAAACACATCAAAAACTTGGGTAATCTCCTTTCTTCTTGGTCCATTTTTTTTTGCATTAAAAGATCAATTTTATCCTTTGGGTTATTGACAAAACGCTTTAATGGAATGGAAATATTTGAGGCAAGTAAAGGGTTAAAATGTGCAAAGCTTCACAGAAGAGTTTAGAAAACAAGCTTTGAATTTGGGCATTTCACTTGATTCACCCAAAACTGTAACAATGTATATTGGTGCTTTGCATGGTTACACCAGGCATTCTTTGTTGTTATTTGATCTTATTGTTGGGTGCTAAAAGGTGCCTTTTAAAAATCCTAATTATCCCACATTAATTATCAACCTAGGCAAGTCCTCTTATTTCAAGAGTGTCCACAATTTGTGCACGCTATAATCCCAGAGAGTAATGTTTCCTAAATTGCAGTATATATCTTTAAATACCAGAGTAAAAGAATGCACCTAATAAATTCCAATTGAAATTATTAAAGGAAATATGACATCTAAGCTTCAAAACTCAATCCTCTACTAAAATCAAATCTCACACAAGAAATTCAATTAACAACAGCATCAGCCAAGAGTACAGTATCAATAACTCATCTCTTCTTGGCTGATTCAATCTAAATTATACTCAATCTTTGCAAAGCAATCAAAATAGAAATGATATCAATCTGAGAGTTCAATAGTGATAACGAAACTCTTTGCAGTTAATTAAACCAATACTATTCACAATCTAAGTAACTGAATCCGGAATAAGCGTAAATCGAATCAAATGATAGTGTTGTAAATCATATCAAGCGAAGATATTCCTTCAATACAGCAAAACAGTAAAAAGTGCATAAGATGGGAAAATTAACAAATTAATCAAACTTGCAGAAATCAGAAAGATATAATACAGAGAAGAAGCTTAATCCACCAGAGACCGGTCCGTTAGCCGCCAGCAAATGTTGTTGAGTTACTTCAGATAAGGTGAATGAACGGCAACATCAAATTATATATTAATCATTGAACTTGAGTAGCATTACAATATGATCACGTTCTCTTGACAACAAAAATCTGTAAATTAAAATTACAGTTTGAAATAACAAGGATTGATCCATCCCCTTTCCTCCTATCTTATCCTATCCTATCTCTAATAATCTCTAATCTCTCTCTTTGACCTCTGTTCTGATTTAAATACACAGAGAGAAAAGATAAGTTACAACCGAGATGATTACAATATGATTCCTATTACAAAATTGGATTTTTCACAACAAATTGATCAGCAAGATCATATCTGGAATATCTTTCCATCAGCATTCAATAGGAACAGGTCGGATTTGGTATTGCAACTGGGATAATTTGGAAACGGCCACAACAGTGAATTTTAGAAAAACGTATTTAGAGAACCTTCCCTTTCTCTTAATATAGATTGAATTTGGGAAAATTGTTCATTGCAAAACTAATTTGGTCCGTTCTAAACAAAACCCATGTTTTCGATTTTCCAGATTCTTCTCCATTTTCCTCAAACGTCCAATGAAAAACTATCACTTCTTATTCCAGCGAATTTCTGAGTTGGCATATTTAATGATGAGCTAGAGATCAAATCTGCAATCTGGAAAATATCTTCGAGGCTAAAATGGTAAGTGATGTTACAAAAAATTTATTAATAAATCATCATTGGTAAAATCATGCATAATAATCATCAATTTATTAAAAATAAAGGACAAGAAATAATATTTATCCATAAGAGTATAAATAGTAATAAAATGGAATTATATGATAAATCATGATAAATGACGTGATAAAGAATGGTAGAAATGGATGAAATAGACGTTAAAGAGTGATAATAATAATGAAAAACTAGGGGCCCAACACTTATTACTATTGATGTAGCTAGTGTGAAGGCCATTCACCTTGAAATCATGGGTAAGAATGATAAAAAAGAGCAACCAAATAAATCAATTTTCAAACCTCATAATGGCAAGTTCAAAGGAACAGGCAAGGGAAAGGACAAGAAGGAAGATACAACCAAGAAGGAGGAAGGAGCAAAGACATATTGCACACATTGCAAAAAGGATGGCCATGATGATGAACATTATTGGAAATTGCACTAGGAGTTGAAACCAAAGAGATTTGGTGGGAAGAACAAGAAAAAGATAGTGGAAACTGTGCAGCGGGTTCTTGGATCTGATTCTGGTGACGAGACACAGATTGTAATAGTGGGCACAAAAGGTACTCTTTCTCTTCATGCTAATGAAAATTCTGAATTGCATGCAAGTACAATTTCTTCAAATGAGTCTCTTGTTAATGAATGAAAGAGGATTGAATTATTCCACATTAGAGTCATAATGAAACATACTAAAGTGGAAACCATGTTTGATTCAGGCTCTTGATTTTCGAATCCTTGGTTAAGAAGTTAGGATTAGAGACCAAGCCTCATTTGAAAGCCTACCCTATTGGTTGGGTGTGTGATAAAGCTAATTGCATGTAACCAAGCAATGTAGAACCAGAATTGTGATTGCATCCAAACTAGTATATGAGGTTTATCTTGATGTTGTAACTTTGGATATCTGTGGTATTGTATTGGGGAATCCATATTTGTATAAAAGGAAAGAAATTTTATTTCACCATGAAAACAAGCATCATCTCACGAAAGATGATGTGGAATACATTCTAAGAGCTCATCATGTCAAAATCAGTGTCAGTTTTGTAAGTGCAGGTTAGCTGAAGAGATTGATCAATCCCAGCAAAGGTTGCATGCACGTGGTTGTGATAGAAAAAGATGCAGAGACATCCAAAGCTTCCAAAGGTTGTGATCCCACTCAAGAAAAGGAATTGTATGAAATTATTTCTAACTATAATGGGATTTTTCATGAACCAAGTGGGTTACCTCCAAAGCGTGAGATCCAACATGAGATTCACTTGCAGCAGGTTGCTCATTTACCCAACATTGGTATGTATAGGTTGTCAACCATTGATATGGAGGAGATAAAGAAGAAGGTGAAGGAAATGATGAACCAAGGGGTCATAAGGCAAAGTTCTTCTCCATGCGGTTCACCTATTGTGTTGGTGCCAAATAAAGATGACACATGGAGGATGTGCGTGGACCACAAAGAACTCAACAAAATAATGGTGAAGAATTGGTACCCTCTCCCTTTCATTGATGATTTATTAGATCAATTGAAAAATGTTGTCTATTTCACAAAAATGGACTTGCGCGGTGGGTATCATAAGGTCAGTACTTCAAAATAGGATGTATGGAAGACTATATTCAAGATGAAACAAGGGTTGTTTGAATGGCCAGTGATGCCAATGCCATTCGGACTATTCAATGCTTCAACCACATTCATGAAGGTGATGAATGATATTTTCAGACCTTTTCTTAATGATTGTGTACTTGTGTATCTTGATCACATTCTTATTTTCAATAGGACATGGGAAGATCATGTGAGTCATGTTAAAAAGGTGCTTCATGTTTTGAAAAAAGAAAATTTGTATGTTAAAATGTCTAAGTGTGAATTTGGTAAGACCTCTTTGGTTTACTTAGGTCACATTGTTTGAGGTGGAAAATTAAAAATTGGTCCTTCTAAATTTGATGTGATTGTAAAGTGGCCTAAACCCACAAATTATACAGAGGTTCATAGCCTTTTCGGTATAGTCTAATACTGGAGAAGGTTCATTGCCAACTTCTCTGTCATTGGATCCCCTTTACATGCATTGAAAAGTTTGAAGAAAAGCTTTCAGTTGGGAGAAAAGTTGCAAAAATCCTTTGATACAAGGAAAGAGAATATCAGTACCACACTAGGTTTGGCCTTATCTGACATCTAATAACCTTTTAAGATCGAGATAGATGCCAATGGATACACCATGGGAAAAATGTTGATGCAGCAGAGGGAACACATATGTTACCATTCAGAGACATTCTCCTAAGATGTTGTGAACTATCCCACATATGACAAGGAGTTGTATGCCTTGGTTCAAAGTGCGAAGTAGTGGGAGCACTATTTGATTAGCAAGGATACCATCATTTAGATAGATCACAATCCCTTACAGTACCTCCAGTCACAGAACAAGCTTCAACAAGCACATCATTTTAGATGGATGATATTCCTCCAACAGTTTCACTTGGTAATAAAATACAAGAAGGGAACTAGAGACAAAGTGGCATATATGATTTCTCGCCCTCCTATTTCTACCTATATATTTTCGCAAAATTCTCCTTTATCTTTTGAAATTTATGCTAAACAGTATGTTGATGATTATGATTTTAAGGAGATTTACGCAAAGTTGACTCATGGCTCGCAGGTGGAAAATTACCATTTGCAGGGAAAGTTGTTGTACCACCTTGGCAAACTTTGTATACCCACCAATGACAGAATATATCTAATCAAAGAGGAAAATACCTCTCTTGTGTAAGGTGTTATGAAACTAGCTCACAAAAAGATAGAAAAGATAGATCAATGCCTTAGAATTCATCCTCTTTGAGGGGGCAACCTTCTTTACATTACAAAAATGAACAATTCTTGGATGATTCAAATGGCAAAACCTCCTTTCTATATATAGGAGTCTAGGGGGTCACAATGTTAGGGTCCCACCCTAACCCCCTTATTTATGTCATGGGATCACGTCATAGTCAAGAGTCAATAAAGCCCATATTAATATTTGTAAGTGGTTAACCCGCAATTAATGACGGGACCACAGTTAGTTGCAAATGGGCCGTAGTATTAGATAGATGGTATTAATAAAACCCATGGTATTGATTCGTGGTATTGCATGTATGAGTCATATATAAAGGATAGAGACTACCTGCGAGGAGCATCGTGTCTTATTTTGTAATCGAGCTCTGCTCTATTGGAGGTTGCCCCCTCGAAAAGGCAAGTGAACATTACTCTCTGAATAATAAAATCATTGCTATTCTGTGTTCTGGGTATCTTTTCTTTGCCTATTCTATATTTAGGTATCATTTCACAGTTAAGAGTATAACAAGTGGTATCAGAGCACTTTTCAGAGCCGGTGGGATCTCCAATTCTTAGCAAAAAAAATTTGGCTAGAGACGTGTTCCAGCGTCTTTAAACCACGGGATCTGTCGTTGAGCGCAGAAACCTGTGGATTTGGGGAGGCATGCACGCAGGAAATACAAGAGGTGGTCACATCTGTTGGACTCCCTTGTAACCCCTGTGGGTACCCCTTCGAGTAGTAGCGCATTAGACAGAACCACGCATGGACTGTCTTCCACATACCCTCTGGGTATATCGGAAGCCCCCTAGGCTCCCTTGAAACCTCGCCATAGATAAACCGTCGGCCGTCTTGTGGCTACAGTACACCGAGAATAGCACTCGGAGAGATTACTCGCCCGTACGATAGGGTAGTCGGATTGTACAGCTAAGGGTACGGTCGATCCTCCTTAGTTAGAGCCCTGAAACATTGGGCTGAGTACTACTGCCAGACCCTTATGTATATTGCGATCTGTAGCACCTGACACTCCTCAAGACCATAGTTCCCTTTTCTATCGGGGGATCACACATCATCTATTCCAGATCTGCTTGTGCAAAGGGGTGCAGCAACAACAGACATCAGTCCCGCAGTCTCAAGTTCGCAGATCCATCATTCTGATCTATTAAATCCATCAGATTCGTAGAAGCAATCTGTTCCGCCGCCCAGAGCTATCCGATCCGCCATTCAGATCTCTCAGATCCACCAGACCGGAGTTGTTGTGAAGGGTTCCTATATGAGGTATAATTTTCGCAGGACTTTTCGCCGCATTGACATTTTGAGGATTTTTCGACTGCAGTATTGAAAAGTCTGAGATCTTCCGGGGCACTTATTGGTGATCTAGCCCATCAAAAGCAGGACGACGAGCTGAGCACAGTGGTACCATTCAACTATTAGTGAAAAGTTTTTAGGCGGTCCCAATTTTTCATCAAGTTGGTGTATGGTAGAAACTAGAGCTCAAGTGATGGCCAATGAAAGGATGGAAAAACTTGAAGAATCCATGCAAACCCTCCTCCTTAAGCTTAATGGACTATGTAGCCAGGTCGAGAAAATAATCCCGAAGGACAAGGAGCAAGCCCATGAGGAGGCGTATAATGGCAATGGATACCATGAGGGTGAGTCTAGCCACTCTCCTCACGTCTGGCACACCCACCAACAACCCAGTCAGTGACCTCCCAAGTTGGATATGCATAAATTTGACGGTTCTCACACGTCGGCATGGATAGCACAAATGGAGCAGTATTTCAAACTGAATCGCATCTTAGATGATGCGACTCAACTTATGTTGGGGAGCATGTACCTGGACAATGAAAGGTGGCAATGGTGGGAATGGCATCAACGTTGCAATGGACCTTTTAGAACTTGGACCCAATTTACAAAAGCTCTTCAAGACCGCTTTGACTAGGAATCCTCTTTTTTGGGTCGTCTTACTAAGCTCCGACAGACTGGTACAGTGGATGAATATATTACAGCTTTTGAAGCCTTGGCCTTTCGCACTTGGGGTCTCTCAGATGTGTTCTACACGGAATGTTTTATCAGCGATCTTAAAGAAGCCATCAAAGCTCAAGTCCTACTGCACCACCCTCCCACATGGACGGAGGCTTGCAAGGTAGCTCGTAACGTGGAACATGCATTAGCAGCCCAATACAGTCGTCCAAATTTCTCTGCTAAAGGTCATCCCCCACAGGCTCACAACATGACTCAAACACTTAAGGTCCAAAAGGTGTCACCTGTGGAAATGGCCGAAAGAAGAAAGCAAGGACTATGTTACTACTGTGATGAAAAATACTCCCCCGGTCATAAATGCAAGGAGCCCAAATTTTTTCAAATAGATGCCACTGAATACAACTCAACAGAGGAAGATCCACCACTTGAGGAACATGAGGCGCTAGAAGAAGACAACCAAAAGGAAAATGTCTCTGACGAACCAGTTATTTCGCTGCATGCGTTGGCAGGGATTTCTTCCCCTCAAACTCTCAAAATCAGAGGTTTTCTTAAACATCGCCCAGTAGTAGTCTTGATTGATAGTGGTAGTACACATAATTTCATCCATCAAAAACTCGTAGAAGCAGTGCATTGTTTTGTACGAGCAGTTTCTAACTTCCAAGTCCAAAATTTCGGATGGGGGCACAATGAAATGTGAAGGCCGCTGTGAAAATGTCAAACTTCAAATGGGGGATTATCAGTTGAAAACCCACATGTTTGCCATACACATGGGGGGTTGCGACATTGTCCTCGGTGCTAAATGGCTCCGCACTCTTGGGCCAATCACAATGGATTTCCAGGAGTTATATATGAGTTTTAAGCAGAACAACTACACACATACCCTCCGTGGACTCCAGGCGGGAACCCCTCTATCATCAGCTCGCATAGGATGGAAAATTTGTTAAAAAAGGGCAATCATGGAGTGGTAGCTCAATTTAATGCAATCCAGGTAGTTGAAACCAAGTCTCTGCCAATTCATCCTGAGATGCAACAGATTTTAAATAACCATCTGCCGGTCTTTGACAAGCCTCATGAGCTTCCACCCTCGCGAGGGGAACATGATCATAGCATCACCTTGGTTCCAGGGGCCCAACCCCCAAATGTGCGCCCATAAAGATATCCGTTCACCCAAAAGAATGAAATAGAAAAAATAATCAAGGAACTTTTGGAAGCAGGTGTCATTCGTCCCAACATTAGTCCTTATTCATCCCCAGTGGTCATGGTGCTCAAGAAAGATGGGGAGTGGCAGATGTGTCCCAACTTCAGGGCCCTCAATAAGTTGACAGTCAAAGATAAGTTTCCCATCCCGGTGGTTGACGATTCGCTGGATGAACTCAATGGGGCTCAATTCTTCACTAAGCTGGATCTTCGCTCAGGCTACCACCAAATTCCCATGAAGGAAGTCGACATTCCCAAGACTGCTTTCAGAACTCATGAAGGCCATTAGGAGTTCCTGGTCATGCCATTTGGTCTTTGTAATGCCCCCTCTACTTTTCAGAGCCTTATGAACCACATTCTCAAACCATATCTCAAGAAATTTGTCCTTGTCTTCTTCGATGACATCCTCATCTATAGTGGAACTTGGGCTGCACATCTTCAGCGTGTCGATCTACTCTTGCAACTGCTCCACAAGCATAAATTATTTGTCAAGATGTCCAAGTGTTCGTTTGGCATGGAAGAAGTTGAGTATTTGGGCCACATTGTGGGGCGTGAAGGTGTCAAGGTGGACCCCAAAAATATCCAGGCAATGCAAGAATGGCCTCAACCTAAGACCTTGAAGAGCTTGAGAGGATTTTTGGGTCTCACAGGCTATTATTGTAAATTTGTCTGCAACTATGGTCGCATAGTGAAGCCCCTCACTCAACTCCTAAAGAAAAATTCATTCTTCTGGAATGAGAAAGCACAACAGGCATTTATAGCTCTCAAAAATGCCATGTGTTCCACTCCAGTCTTAGCACTACCTGACTTCACCAAATCTTTTGTCATTGAATGTGATGCTTCGGGGACAGGTATTGGGGCGATCTTAATGTAGGAAGAGCAAACTTTGGCCTTCACAAGCCAACAACTAAGTGGGAGGAATCTGGGCCAATCTACCTACGAAAAGGAAATGATGGCCATCTTACATGCAGTCGAGACCTGGCGACCTTACTTATTGGGGCGACGTTTCCAAATCCGCACAGATCATCACAGTCTTAAATATTTTTTGGAGCAACGCCTATCCTCCCCACAACAAAATAAATGGCTCGCCAAAATGCTGGGATATGATTATGAGATCATTTACAAGAAAGGGAAAGACAATAGTGTAGCAGATGCGTTATCTCGCCAATTTGAGGAAGAAAGTACTCTGCTAGCAATTTCCCTCCCCATTCCAGAATGGATTGAAGAGGCTCGTAGGGAATGGTTTTCACACCCCAGGCTATCCCAACTCATTTCTCAATTGCAGGTAGATCCAAATTCCACCAAGGGCTACTCGTGGCGGGATGATATTCTTCGCTACAGGGACAGAGTTGTAATATCACCAACATCCACCCTCAAAAGTCACATTTTGGTAGAATTGCACTCATCTCCCATTGCAGGACATTCGGGCTTTCAGAAGATGTATGCTCGCACCAGAAGATCATTTTTTTGGACAGGCATGAAAAAGGACATCCTTACTTTCGTAGCAGAATTCGATGTCTGTCAACGCCACAAAGGGGAAATCGTCAACACACTAGGAACATTACAACCATTGCCCATTCTGACATCAATTTGGACGGAGGTTTCTATGGATTTCATTAAAAGTCTTCCAAAGGCAGGGAACAAGTCAGTCATCATGGTGGTTGTGGACCGACTGTCGAAGTATGCTCATTTCTGCGCCCTACCCCACCATTTTACACCAACTTTGGTCACTCAATCTTTCATGGATCAGATTTTCAAATTGCATGGCATGCCCACTTCTATTATGTCCGATCGCGACCCGATCTTCACCAGTACTTTTTGGCAGGAACTCTTCAGGATACAAGGCACTCAACTAAAACTCAGTACTTCCTATCATCCGCAAATGGATGGTCAAACCGAAGCCGTCAACAAATGTCTAGAAACTTACCTTAGGTGTTTCAGTTCAGAAAAGCAACACCTTTGGGTACAGTGGTTACCTCTGGCAGAATGGTGGTATAACACCAACTATCATGCCACCACCAAAATGACTCCCTATGAAGCAGTATGTGGTCAACTTCCGCCTTCCCCTACTTCTTATCTCAAGGGGTGCTCCAAATCACAAGCAGTGGATCAACTCCTACAAAACCGCGCAACCATGCTCGCCCATCTTAGAGAGAATCTTCATCAAGCTCAGAACCGCATGAAGCAACAAGTCGACCAGCATCGCTCATAGCGCCAATTTCAAGAAGGGGATCAGGTCTTTTTGAGGCTGCAACCATATAAGCAAACATCACTCAAAGATAAGGGTTGTCAGAAGCTATCTCCAAAATTCTACGGACTATACCAAGTACATCAGCGCATTGAAGAAGTGGCTTACAAGTTGGCTTTGCCACCTACTGCAAAAATCCATCCAGTTTTCCATGTATCGTGCCTCAAGAAAGTGATTGGGAACAATTTCCGAGTTCAAACCAATCTACCTGAATTGGACCAAGAAGGGTCAATCTGGCTTCAACCCGAACAGGTCCTAGACACACGAGACAAGCACCTGCGCGGCCGCATGATTAAGGAAGTACTCGTCAAATGGAAAGACACCTCTCCAGAAGATGCAACTTGGGAACCATCCACTATTCTTCAGCAGTTTCCACAGCTTCAGCCTTGAGGACAAGGCTAGTCTTAAGGGGGAGGGCATGTTAGGGTCCCACCCTAACCCCCTTATTTATGTCATGGGATCACGTCATAGTCAAGAGTCAATAAAGCCCATATTAATATTTGTAAGTGGTTAACCCAAAATTAATGACGGGACCACAGTTAGTTGAAAATGGGCCGTAGTATTAGATAGATGGTATTAATAAAACCCACGGTATTGATTCGTGGTATTGCATGTATGAGTCATATATAAAGGATAGAGACTCCCTGCGAGGAGCATCGTGTCTTATTTTGTAATCGAGCTCTGCTCTATTGGAGGTTGCCCCCCTCGAAGAGGCAAGTGAACATTACTCTCTGAATAATAAAATCATTGCTATTCTGTGTTCTGGGTATCTTTTCTTCACATATTTTGTATTTGGGTATCATTTTGCAGGTTAAGAGCATAACACACAATATAACCAAATCAACCTAACAATAATAATATAAAGGCACAAAAATAACAATAGTGGGATACTATGGGGCACAATAATAACAATATGGGGACAATAGGGACACAACAATAACAATAAGGGACACAATGACAATAGTAATGGGGGAATCACTAGTATTATAGGGACCTAACATCAGGTCATTTTGGTGTAGGGAAAAATTTGTGTCATTTGCAGAGGTTGTGTTATTGATCTCACATGAAAAATATTCTGATTCTCCTTTGTAACTTGGTTCGTTTCTCCGAGGCTATTGCGGCAAACATCCCAAGTTGTGGTACGAGAAACTTCCTTATGTACAACTTGCATACAATTGGATAGTGCATTCATCCACTTAGAGCTCACTTGGGTATTTTCCAAAGGATTCCTTAGACATGGTCTTTGGGAGAGATGAAGATTCTAGTGGGCAAGATGACAGGGACAAAGCACGAAATTTAAATCACCTGATTCAGATGATTCACTAGGGAGTGCAGGAGCAGTTGGAGAAAATTCAAGCTTAATACAAGGCTCGACATGCCAAGCACTGATTCAACCACCAATTTCAGGTTGGAGACAAAGTGTGGCTCCACATCAACAAAGACAAATATGGCTCATTCACCAATCTGATATGGCCCATTCACCATATTCCAAAAGATTGGAGACAATGATTTTCATCTCGATTTGCCAACATACATGTGGATGTACACATTGGTGAACATTGAAAACTTGAAGCATTATGAGCCTCCTTTGATTAGGGAAACCCACGAGGTTTGACAGGTTCCTACAGTGGATGACTTTGCACCTGAATACTCAGAAAAGCTACCAAAGGACATCATTCTTAATAGAAATACCAGGACTTCACGATGAGGAGATGTAGAGTACCTTCATATTGGTTTCAAGGGAATTCATCCAAGTAAGGTCCGACAGATTGAAAATGAGAAATTGGTGTTGAAATATGGAAACAAGAATATTCCAATTTAATTTGTCCTTGAATCAAATTGTGAATTAAAATCAAATTTAGTCTTAACAACTAATTGGAAATAATTAATTAATTTATTTTAAATTAATTAGTTGGAGAAATTCAAGTTAGAAGTCTTTCTGAAGTCATGCAAGAGTTATCCCTTAAATTAAGGAGATAAAATTGAGTTATATTTGAGTTGTAATTAGTTAAATTAGTTTACTGAGTTAAGTCCAATTAAATAGTTCCAAACTATTTGAGGAACTAATAGTGAGCTAACAATCAGTTGATGCATTAATGCATCCAACTAGTGCTACTCGAGTTAACTAAAGATTCCCTCATCGGTAACTTATGCATGTCTATTCTGAGAAAGACCTAGTTCAGATTAATGTCAAGGACTATGTACTATCAGTTGCATGTGTTTTATCATGGATAAAATTCATGCATGTAGTCAAGGGATTAATCCTTGAGTATTACACAGTTTTGTAGGTTGATCATCCACTTGGTGACAAGAAATAATCCACAAGGAACAACGCAAGGAAATAGGAGCTTGGAGGATAGAGAGGAACGCTGAGAGAAGCCAAGATTTCCTATGAGCATCTGTGAGGATTGTACTGAGAGCTGGCTAGCTGTGAGAGCTAAGGCTTTGTATAATTCATATGTATTTCCACCGTGTATGATAATACAATAGATGGGTTTTTTAGCTCAGGCTTTCCCCAAAGTATTTTCATGTGTATTGTGCCATTGATTCTTCTTCTTCTGGTTATATTTTTCAACTCGATCTTTAAGCTTCTGAAAATTGATAGTAGAAGTAGGTTATAGTATTCTTCTTTGATTTATATTGCATTATCGGGTTAACCTACCATCAGATTTTCTACATGGTATTAGAGCTGTGAACAGTATACTGGGAAGAGAATTCGAAGTTTGAAGTTCAAGGTTACAGGTGCAAATCGAATTCATATCATACTTCAAGGCAGGCCAATCGCGTTTTATGGCTTAAGACTCGAGTATGCCTTGAAAGGTATCTCGAATTACATAGCATGGAAAGATAGAATGGAGGTTGTATTAGAAGACAATGGCTTGAAGGAATTCATTGATCAAGAAATCCCAAAGCTAGCTTCAACTAATGCACAAGATTTGGTTGAGTGGAAGAAGTGTGTGGCGAAGGTGAGATGGATCATCCTTGAGGGAGTTCGAGACCATATTGTCTCGAGTTTCCATGGGAAGGATACTCCATTTTCAATGTGGAAGACATTGAAGGACCTCTACCAGAACAGTGGCTACCAGAGGAAATTGGCGCTCAAGGATAAGCTTCGAAGAACAAAGATGGAGAAGGGCGTTACTATTTCCACATATCTGAACAAGCTTACCACCTGAAGAGATGTGCTTGGCAATGTAGGAATAACTACTGTCGATGATAATATGGTGAGCCTCACTCTCCTTGGCCTTCCAAAGAGTTGGAATAGCTACCAGGACTCTGTGAATGGAAGGGAGAAACTACCGGATTGGGAATGACTGTGGTCGGATCTTATGTAGGAGGAGATTAGGAGGAGCAGACGAGATGGTTCTTCATCCAAGAATAATGATGAAGAAAATCTAGCCTTAGCAAGTAAGGCAAAGAAAGGGAAGGGGAAGGCTTCCCATTTCAAATTGAATTCTTCTCATCGAGGAAAGAAGGGTGACATGTCTAAAGTAAGATGCTTTAATTGTCAAAAGATGGGACATTATGCGACTAATTTCCCATCGAAGAAGTCCAAGAAGGGATCCTTGGAAGGATTAGAAGGTGAGGCATTAGCCTCTTAGTTTGAAATTGACCTTACCCTCATCGCATGCATGGTGTCATCGATGATGGGTTGCGTATGGTATCTTGACAATGGAGCCTCATTCTATTGGTTTTAAACCCGTACATAAATTACCTGCATACGAATTCAAAAACACATAAAATAAAAAATGCGAGAGCATAACACATGAAACACATATACACAGAGATTTTTCCTTGGATCCCAAAATCGGGACTACCATCTTGATTTTTCATTATGTTCCTTTCAATGTTATAATACATATTTATACATGCCAAAGCATCCAATACCATGGACCGAAAACCATCGCGTCCAAAAACATATGCGAAAATCATGCTCAAAACCATAGGTGGGTTTGTCCAACCTAACATACGTTTCAAAACCAAACTTTTTCGCGGCGCTGCTCCAAACCCCATAAAGTGGGGCTACCTGCACCCCTCAAACCCCCTGTGACCCACCCGCTACGCAATCGGCACAACAAAGGGGCGGCTCCGCCCCCCATAACCCCCAGTTAACTACGTGGGCTAGTCATGGAAATAATGTAACACAACCCAACATTCTCCCAAATGTTGTTTTCTTTCCACAGGGGGCCACAAGAGAGCTTGGTCATTGATCCATCCCTGCAATGCCCATTGTTTCTCTACACCAAGAGAGCTTCTCAGAGCTCACAGAGTTTGTTAATGCATCTGCAGTATTCTTCAAAGTGTCCACCTTTACCAGCAACACTTTTTTGTCTTCTATCATATCCCTCACAAAGTGATACTGAACATCAATGTGCTTTGTCTTTGAATGATATGCAGGGTTCTTTGCCAAGAAAATTGCACTTTGGCTATCATATTCTATCCTTATAGCTCCCTGTACTAACCCCATACTTGAACACAATCTCTGCAACCAAACTTCTTCCTTGCTTGCATGAGTGGTTGCTATGTATTCTACCTCTGTAGTTGATAGTGCCACTACAGATTGTTTTTTACTCATCCAACTAACTACACCTCCAAATAGGTTAAACGCATACCCACTTGTAGATCTTCTTTGATCCAGATATCCAGCCCATTCTGCATCAACAAAGCCACGAATATCCAATATTCTGTCCAATCTTGGTCTTCCTTGGTAGCACAAACCATAATCACTAGCACCACGCAAATACCTGAAAACCCCGCTTCACTGTTGTCCAATGCTCCTTTCCTAGTTTTGACATAAACTTGCTCAATACTCCCACTGCATGTGCAATGTCTGGTCTAGTACAAACCATTGCATACATCAGGCTACTGACTGCACTTGCATATGGAACACGGGACATGTCCTCTTCCTCTTCTTTTGTCTTGGGACACTTTTCAGCAGATAACTTTACACCTACGGGAATAGGAACCTTCACCGGTTTACTATCCTGCATATTAAATCTCTACAATATTGTTTGGACATACTTCCTTTGGTTTAACTAGAGCTTCCTCTTTGCCTGATCTCTTTAATTTCCATGCCCAAAATATAGTTTGCAACACCAAGATCTTTCATGTCGAATTTGGAGGACAATTGGGTCTTCGAATCCTGGATAATTTCTTTGTCATTTCCAACTAGCAACATATCATCCACATACAAGACCAAATAAATAACATGGTCACCAATTAATTTAAAATACACACAGTGATCTGCTTTGCTTCTGGTGAAGCCAAGTCCCCGTATAAATGTATCAAATTTATTATACCACATCCTTGGTGACTGTTTTAACCCATACAGAGACTTCTTTAACTTGCATACCAATTCTTTTTTACCCTTCACCGCAAAGCCTTTAGGTTGCTTCATGTAGATTTCCTCCTCCAGATCCCCGTGAAGAAATGTTGTCATCACATCCATCTATTTTACCTCAAAATCAAAAGTAATAGATATAGATTAAAGTAATCTAATAGAAGTTACCTTGGAAACAAGAGAAAAATATCACCAAAATCAATTCCCGGCACCTGGGAATAACCTTTTGCTACCAACCGAGCTTTGTATTTCTCCACCTTTCCTTCTGCATTTGTCTTCTTCTTGAACACCCATTTTCTACCAATGGGTTTCCTTCCAGCCGGAAACTCCACCAGATCCCAAGCCTCATTTTTGTGCAAAGATGCCATTTCATCAACCATGGCCTCTTTCCAGAGTTTTCCATCATCTGAATCTATTGCTTCCTTCACAGTTCTGGGATCATCATCAGTGATAGATAAAGCAAAATTTGAATAGAAAGCAGATGGACTATATCTTTTTGGCTGCCTTCTTTCTCGAGTTGATCTTCTCACACCCGAAGTTTGTGGTTCTTCATCTTCTAATTCCTCCTCTATTGTAGAGTTTGATTCTTCCTCCTTTAGCTCAAACTCTTTCCTCTCAAGTTCCTTTGGTTGGACTTCATGTTTAATAACATCTTTCACCTCTCTGAAAACCACATCTTTCCTGTACACAACCTTCCTTGTTATTTGGTTCCAAAGCTTATAACCCTTTAAACCATCCTTATACCCAAAAAAGATGCACTTTTTAGATTTACTATCCAACTTGGTTTGTTTCTCCTTTGTAACATGTACATGTACATATGCATCACATCCAAATACCCTAAAATGTGAAAGAGAGGGTTTCTTACTAGTCCATACCTCTTGTGGATTTTTATCCTCCAATGTAGATGAAGGTGATCTATTGACCAGGTAACATGTTGTCTCCACTGCCTCTGCCCAAAATTCCTATCCTAACCCGGCACCACTGAGGATGCTTCTTTCCCTTTCCATTAATGTCTTGTTCATTCTTTCTGCAACTCCGTTTTGTTGAGGTGTATATGGAGTATTATTTTGCCGTGCTATACCACACTTCTTACAGAATTCTTCAAATTCCTTACTGCAAAACTCTCCACCATTATCTATCCTCAACACCTTTATCTTCTTCTATGTCTGGTTTTCCACCAGAGCCTTGAATTCTTTAAACCTGTCAAAGACTTCATATTTCTTCTTAAGGAAATATATCCATGTATTCCTTGAGAAGTCATCTATAAATGATACATAGTACATAGACTTACCCAGTGATGGAACCTTCATAGGTCCAAACATCTCACTATGCACAAGCTCTAATATATGTTTCGCACTCTTACCACCAGAGGGGAGACTCACCCGATTCTACTTCCCATATACACAATTTTCACAGAATTCAAAATCTAGAGAGCTATTACTCATACCTTCTACCATACCTTTACCATGAAGTATTTGAAGGCCCTTCTCTGAAATATGTCCAAGCCTTTGATGCCACAGCATGGTCTTCTCTCCAGAGACCACTAGATTTTCTGCTCCACTTTCAGGAACCACAAAACTATTGCACCCATCAACAATCGTGCTAACTTGCAGCTTGTACAGAGTTCCAATCCGAACTCCCCACATCAATACCAGTGCTCCTGAACCATCTTGTAGGTATCCTTCTCGAACATTGTTTTTACACCTGTATCATCCAACTTGCTTACAGAAATCAGATTTCTGGCCAATGCAGGAATATGAAAAACACCCTTAAGTGTTTTAACCCTTCCACCTTGCAACTTCAACTTTACTTTTCCACGACCAATGATTCTAGCCTTCCTATCATCCCCTAAGAAGACATAACCACCATCATATTTCTCATACTCGCAGAACCACTCTCTATGGGGAGTGAAGTGAAAGGATGCACCTGAGTCAATCAACCATGCCTCATGATCTACATGTGTACTTGAAGAAGCCAAGTACACATCCCCACCTTCATCTGAGGTGGTTTTTTCCTCTGTAGAAGGAGCATCATCAGATACCTTTCCTTTACCAGGAGCTTTAGATTTATAGTCGCTTTTGTAGTGCCCTTCCTTTCCACATTTCCATCACACCACCTTTATAGGTTTTCCTCAAGATTTAGATCTCCCTCTAGATTTATATCTCCCACTCGATGACTTATTTTTGTTTTTGTTATGGGACTGTCCTCATATAAACAAGGCATCACCATTTTGGCTCTCCATATTTTTCCATCTCATCTCCTCCGTCAGCAAGGATGAGACTATTTCATCAAACTGCAAGGCAGTTGCCTTGCTACCTATTGCAATAACCAGACTATCCCAAGAATCTAGTAGAGAACACAACAAATTGATGCACTTATCTTCATCTGAAATCTTAATATCAACAGATGCTAACTGACTTACCACAGTATTAAATGCCTTTAGATTCTCTGTCATCGAGTCTCCATCTTTCATCCTCAGGTTATACAGCTTTTTTTGTGGGAACAGTTTATTCACCAGAGACTTAGATTGGTACAAAGTCCCTAATTTGTCCCACAAAGCCTTTGTCGTAGCTTCCCCTGATACATTCAACAATACTGAATATGAGACACACAATTGTTTATGCTCTTTGCATTCTGATCCAACTTCTTCCATTCTTCATCGGACACTCCCGTTAGTTTAGTACCCAGATCTACCGCGATCCATTGATCTTTATCCACCAATAGATCCTCCATCTTGAGTTTCCACAACTCAAAACTCTGACCATTAAATTTCTCGATCTCTATCTTTCCACTACTTGCCATCTTCTTTCCCCACCAAAATCGATCTCACAGATCTCCCACTGAACATGGTCTACCACAGGCCCGAGCGAAACCCCTCAACAAGAAAGGCATCTCCTTGAAGCCAAAACAACTCCGATACCAAATGTAGGTTTTAACCCCATATAGAAATTACCTGCATATGAATTCTAAAACACATAAAATAAAAAATGCAAGAACATAACACATAAAACACATATACACCAAGATTTTCCCCTAGATCCCAAAACCAGGACTACCAGCTTGATTTTTCATTATGTTCCTTTCAATGTTATAATACATATTTATACATTCCAAAGCATCCAATACCATGGACCAAAAACCATAGCATCCAAAACCATGGAACGAAAACCATCACGTCCAAAAACATGTATGAAAATCATGCACAAATCCATAGGTGGGTTCGACCAACCTAACACGGGTTCCAAAACTAAAATTTTCCGGGGCGCTGCCTCGAACCCCATAGATTGGGGCTACCTGCACCCCTCAAACCCCCTGTGACCCCCCCCGCTACACAATCGGCACAATGAAGGGGGGGCTCTGCCCCCCCTCTAACCCCTAGGTTAACTACGTGGGCTAGTCGTGGAAATAATATAACAGAACCCAATACATTCCACATGACCAGTGATAAAAATTTATTCACTGCCTTGGAGGAGAAAGATCTCAAGATTCACACAGAGATGGGTGACGATGGAAGGTATAGTGTTTCAGGAGTGGGTATAGTTGCTTTTCAGAGTGAGCATGGAGCTCCTCTCACCTTGACAAATGTGATGTATGTGCCTAGACTGAAGAAGAACTTGGTATCGGTCACGATGTTGGAGGACAAAGGCTACGATGTTGTCTTCAGTAAAGAAAAGGTGTTCCTAAGACACATAACCACGGGTCAGACCAAGAGTATAGGGATTTGGGTGAAGAATATCTAAAAAATAGAGGTAGATGATTGTGTAGCATTGAGTATGAAAGAATAATTGGTGTAAAGCCAAGACATTGGCAAGTTGTGGCATAGGAAGTTGGGCCATTTGCATCACGGGGCTTTGAAGATAATGCAGCTAATATCTATAGGACTTCCCAAAGGTAAACTTGAGAAAATTGACACATGCAAAGGTTGTACCTTGGGAAAGTACACCAAGTCTTCCTTTCAAGATCGAGATAATTGAGCAAAGGCTATCTTAGAGTGAGTTCATACTGATTTTTGGGGACCATTCTCGACAACATCCATAGAAAAGCAAAGGTATTATGTGATTTTCATTGATGACTATTCTCGTAAATGCTGGATTTATTTCAAGTAGAAGAAGGACCAAACTTTCACAAAGTTTTGTGAGTTCAAAGCTTTGGTCGAGAAAGAGTCAAGGAAGAAGATCAAGGCCTTAAGAAGTGACAATGGTGGAGAATATGTCTCTCAAGAGTTTAAGTACTTCTGTGCAGTGGAAGGAATTAAATGAGAATTGACAGCACCTCATAACCCGCACCAAAATGGGGTGGCTGAGAGGAAGAATAGAACTATTGTAGGGGCAGCACGGGAAATGTTGCATGACCAAGGCCTACCACTTCACTTGTGGGCTAAGTCATGCAACACAGCGGTATATTTCCAGAATAGAAGCCCATGTCACATACTTGGGATGAAGACACCAAAGGAAGCTTTCTCCGGTAAGAGACCAGATGTGGGTCACTTCAGGATCTTTGACTCATCGGTATATTTCCATGCTACAAAGGATGCATGGAATAAGCTTGAGCCGACAATAGAGTTGGGGATATTTGTGGGGTACAATGATACACCTCACAACTATCGACTGTACTTGCCTACCAGTCAGAGGAGAGTGGTTCAAAGAGATCTCAAGTTTGATGAGCAAAAGGCCATGCAAGTTTCCCTTGAGAGGGAGCTCCAACTACAGGTTTTTAAGGAACTTTTGGTTCCTAAGGAAGAGAAGCCTCAGACTGATGTGGAGCAGCTGCATGCAGAGGTTCCACAAGTGGAGGCATCCACTCAAGCAGAGTCTTCCAGAGATGGATGGAAGCACACAAGAGAAGCTGACAGATTTTTGGAGGATGCGAGAGAGAATGTGGGAGCACCATCTTCTCAGCACAAATAGATGAGGTCACCTGAGAGGTACAATGGATACATGGCCCTTGCTAGGGAATGTGTTGAGACTGAGCCATCTTCCTTTGAGGAAGCAGTGTAGCAACCGATTTGGGTTGATGCTATGGTAGAGGAGTATGACTCCATAGTTCGTAGCAGTGTTTGGGACGTGGTTATAAGACCAGAGAACAAGTCAGTTGTGAGTTCCCGTTGGCTTTACAAGGTAAAGCAAGCTGCTGATGGTGGTGTGGAGAAGCATAAGGTAAGATTTGTTTCCTGTGGCTTTTCACAAGCTGAGGGGATTGACTATGATGAGAATTTTTCTCCTATCGCAAGGTACTCATCTATTAGATCTATGTTGGCTCTATCAACACATATGGGTTGGAAGATCCATCAGATGGATGTGAAGACTTCATTCTTCAATGGCCAGATTGAGGAAGAGATGTACATAGAGCAGTGGAAGGTTTTGAGAACTTTGATTGTGAGCCGCATGTGTGCTGACTCAAGAGAGCATTGTACGGGCTCAAGGAAGCACCTCATGCTTGGTACACCAAGATAGAAAACTACTTTACTGGGTTGGGCTTCATAAAGAGTGAAGCAGATGTGAACATGTACCACATTGTGGTGAAAGGTAAGTTGTTGCTCATCGTACTTTATGTTGATGATCTCATATTGACTGGTGATGATCAATTGATCGTGTCTTTCAAGTATGACCTTTCAAGAGAATTCGATATGAAATACATGGGTCTCATGCATTACTTCCTTGGCATGGAAGTGTGGCAGAAGGATGGGGAGTCGTTTGTGTCTGAGGGCAAGTATGCCAATGAGATACTCAAGATATTCCACATGGAGAAGTGCAAGCCCATGCAAACTCCTCTAGCAGGTAACTAGAGGAAGGAAGCTGCTACTTCAAGAGAAATGGTAGAGGCTACTGTGTACATGCAACTTGTGGGTTCATTGATGTACTTACTGTACACATGACCAGATTTGTGTTATGCAGTGAACCAGCTGAGTCAAGCGATGGTTAAGCCTACCAAGAGTTTTTGAAAGGTGGCAAAGCATAGATTGAGATACCTCAGAGGCACATCTCAGTATGGATTATGGTACATACGGACAGAGGGAGTGAATCTATAGGGCTTCACTGATGCAAATTGGGTAGGGAGTCCATCAAATCAAAAGAGCACATCAGGAGGGATTTTCAACCTTGGGTCAGCGAAATTTTCTTGGTACAGTAGGAAACAGAGGTCGGTTGCACTTAGCTTGGCAGAGGCAGAATACATGGCTGCAAGTTAGGCAGCATGTGAGGCCATCTAGATGTGGAAAATCCTAGTTGGTTTGTTTGATCAGAGGATGGATCCAACTGTGACCTATTGTGATAATAAGAGTTGTATAAAACTCTCTGAGAATCTAGTATTTCATGATAGGTCTAAGCACATCGACATGCAGTATCATCATCTCAGAGACTGTGTAGTGAGGAGGATCATGTTGTTGCAGTATATTTCAACAGAGGAGCAAGATGTTGACATTTTGACAAAGGCATTGTCAAAGTGTAAGTTCGAGTTCCATAGAGATAGGATCGAGGTGGCAGATAATCCCTTTCTTGTTGAGAGGGAGTGTTGAAATATGGCAACAAGAATATTCCAATTTAATTTGTCCTTGAATTAAATTGTGAATTAAAATCGAATTTAGTCTTAACAGCTACCTGGAAATAATTAATTAATTAATTAGTTGGAGAAATTCAAGTTAGAAGTCTTTCTGACGTCATGCAAGAGTTGTCCCTTAAATTAAGAAGATAAGATTGAGTTATATTTGATTTGTAATTAGTTAACTTAGTTTACTGAGTTAAGTCCAGTTAAATTAGTTCCAAACTGTTTAAGAAACTAATAGTGAGTTAACAGTTAGTTGATGCATTAATGCATCCAACTAGTGCTACTCCAATTAACTGAAGATTCCCTCATCAGTAACTCATGCATGTCTATTATGAGAAAGACCCAATTGAGATTAATGTCAAGGATAGTGTACTATTAGTTGCATGTGTTTTATCATGGATAAAACTCATGCATGCAGTCAAGGGATTAATCCTTGAGGATTGCGCAATTTTGGAGGTTGATCATCCACTTGGTAACAGGAAATCATCCATAAGGAACAACGTAAGGAAATAGGAGCTTGGAGAGCAAAGAGGAATGCTGGAGAGAAGCTAAGATTTCCTGTGAGCATCTATGAGGATTGTACTGAGAGCTGGCTAGTTGTGAGAGCTAAGGCTTTGTATAATTCCTATGTATTTCCAACACGTATGATAATACAATAGATGGGGTTTTCAACTGAGGCTTTCCCCAAATTATTTTCATGTGTATTGTGCCATTGATTCTTCTTCTTCTGATTATATTGTTCAGCTCGATCTTTAAGCTTCCACAAATTTATAGTAGAAGTAGGTTATAGTATTCGACTTTGATTTATATTGCATTATTGGGTTAACCTACCATTAGATTTTCTACAATTGGGGGAGAAATTCCCTCACTTTCAAATTGATCGATAAATCTTTTAGTGGCCCAAAAGCTCATTTGTGGGGAGGAATGATCCAGGTCACTCCAGAAATAGAAGTGGCCTTGAAAAAAAATCCTCAAAAATCAGAGTCATCATATTGAAGTGAAACTAGGATCAGGTTGTAGTGCTCATCGTCCTAATTCCAACAGTGTGAACAACACTCAAATCAGAGTTTGTATGCTCAAGATATAGCCAGTCAAACTAGGCCAAGTCGTAGTGACTAACGAGGCAACAATTTGGCAAAGGGATGGCACATTGAATTTGGTGGTCGGAACATGCGAATTTGTCACCTCTTTTGCTAATGATCCTCGAAACTTGACAATTTTTTTATAGCTCATATGGGCTATATAACAAATAATAATAATAATAATAATAAAATTTGGTTGGTGGACCACCAACCCCGCCAACTAAGCAATAAATATGTTTCAATGACATTATTCATATAATATAATTAAGGTTTGGGCCACCAGAGACCCGAGCCCCCCGACCATATGAGAACACCACGTGGAGGAGGCTAGTAGGGTTCGAACCCACCTAACCCATGTGGGTCAACCCACCAACAGGTGGCCCCAAATAGTACACCACCAATTGTAAAACATAAACATCAGGTGATAAAACATAACCATTGGGTAATAGACCATAAAAATGCACCATATATAACATTTGTTACACCAAAACTGGGTTCCATGAGGTTGGACCCTGTAACCTCCCACTACTTGCGTGTTATTTATATGCCGCTAGCTAATGGGCCAACGACCCTTGGTTGGAAAAATCCACCAAAAAACATGATTTAAACCTTAAAAAGTTTCTCATCCAGAGAGGAGTGGCGGAACCAAGAAGCAGCGAGATGAGTTTTGTAGGTGGGAATCTTGGGAGAATCTTTTTGCATGGAATATTGAGGGAATCTAAAGATTCCTTAGAGCTCCAAAGGTCGCTTGACCAAAATATTGTCTAGTTTATAGTCGTTTGCCATGATTTTGTGTCAAAAATCCAACGATGATGTCCGTTTCTACATCTGAGATTTGCATTTTTCGTCCATGAAAGAAATTCGAGGTATAATTTATGTAAAGTTTATTGTAATTCATTTTTTCTACCATTTAATAAAAGAGGCCTCCCCACATTGATCAAGGCCCAGAGACATAGCCCACATTAGGTGAGCTCTATAATTAGATAATTTTGTGCCTTTGATCTCATGGTTGACTTATGATTTCCGCTTCTTTTTCATGTATTTAAGTTACTTGGTTACATGCTCTTTTGTATGCAATTATATATGAATCCTTGAAGCTAAAATATCTGGATCAATAAACCACACAGAGAGTAGGCCCTTCTCCTTGTTGTTATGTGACTTGACTTTGGTTTTAATAGGGAGTCATATTGGTTCTTACTGTTGGAGGAAGTTGATAAACCACATAAACAGTGGACTCCTCTACTTGATGATTTGGTTGATCGGTATATATGTAAATACCCTTGAGCACTTAACTCTCAAAACTATGTATCTGGCTTGGGGGTAGTCAACTAGAAGAAATAAAGAAATGTAGTTGTCATATGGATGAGTGGAGAGTTGAAGTCCTTCCCTTAGTTTATATTCATTCAAGCTATACAAATAAGTTTGTTTACTTATACCTATGTTGCATTGTGAAAAGTGGAGGATCTTGTTATGTGTTATAACACTACACGTATATCAACATTGATTACAAAGGAATGTATTGTTCGTAGTTGTTTATAATGAGATGGTTATGTGAATGAATCTTTTTTTTATGAAAGATGGGAGTTGTTTGTATGGATGTGTTGGTACTATTCTGAGTATGGATATATTTATATGATCATTTATGAATTTTTAATATGCTCAGTTCAATTGATACAATGTGGAATTCATAGTTCAACATGACATGGATCTTATGGATTTATGGGCTTAAGATTGTTGAAAGTATGTGATTGATGTTGTGCATGGTATGTTATATCAATAGATTTGATACAATATGATTGAGACCGATTATGGGGTGGTTATGGTGTTGTTGTGTTGAAGCCTAAAAGTAGGCATGTAATTGAATCTATTTATTGTATTCTATATTAAATCAATGTATAAAATGTTACAGCTAGAATGAAGGTTTTATTCCTATGGAAATTAGAGTTCTAAGAAACATTGTGTATCAATGGAAGTTTGGGCGAAGTCCTAGAAATCCTGAAAAGTTTCAAAGTCTGAAGAAGTGCAGAGAATACAGTTGTATCTAGGTCCATATATGTTATCAGTGTAATTTTCTATCCTAGCTAGATAAATGCAAGCTTGAAGGAAATATATGAGGGTCATCAAGGTCAATTCCCTTGTGCATATTCAAGAAAATTCTAGATTTGAAATGAACCTAGATAACTTGTGAAAAGGTGGGTAGAGCTACTATCTAATGTGAGGCATGTTTTAGGAGTCCAAGAGCTCGAAGCTTGATAGGCTCACAAGTCGTATTTCGAGCAAATTCCGGGGTGGAGACCTTGGTCATTGTTGGGCATTTTATTGGGCTTAAATTGCTGCATTAAATTATCGACCAGGGAAACTCGTAAGCTTGTGATGGTGCCAGCAATATATATGAAGGAGTAGGCAACTAACTCTATGTCTAGCTAAATGATTTATGATTCAATATAATATGCAAGGGAAGAGGCTCCTAACTTAGGAGGTCCTGGTTGTCCTTCCCTACAGTATCATAGAGAAATCATTGATTACATAAAACCAAAACTTGAAATAAAGACAAGAGAATGAATTTTAATTGTTGTTCAGATTCAAGGAGAGGGAGAGACTAACTTAGTCCCTTGATTGTCCTCTCATATACTAATCTAAACTAAACTAAGATTCATTCGTAAGCAAATGAAATAACATGAAACATAAAAGCAAAAGAATGAATTTCAATTATCATAGAAATCAAATGGAGAGAGAACCTAACTTAGACCCTTCGTTGTCCTCTCACATGCTGATAAGATTCTAATTTAAAACTCATTCATCAATCACAAACAATCATTCTAATTTAAAAATAATACATTATATAATTCTAATTCAATCAGTTTGAAAAGAGGAACACATTGAAATGGTTCTTGACTCAAGAAGTCCAGTTTCACCTCAATTACCACCTAATGAATCAGAGATTAAAACCAAAAACTTAAGATGGATAAATTATGAAATGAAACAAAATCCTTAAACATCTAAGCAATGAAATGAAACAAAATCTAATATGAAATAACATGTTCCTCTCATCCTTTTAGAGTGAGCTCAATTCTCTTAAGAACAAGACAAATTATTCCATATACTACATTAAGGAAACTTATGTTTAAAACTACATAATGGAAATAAAACTACATAATGGAAATATATGTAAAATGAAGCTTTATTCTATTCCATCATAAATTGGATACAATGCTCTAAGAGTCCTCCCCTTGGAATGGAGGAGGTACTCCTATTTATACAATAAGATGGGATAACAAACTCATAATGATGATCCACTAATCTCTCTTTTAGTTCCATACATTTCTCAACCATCTAGACACATAACCCTATCCTCCATGATCTCCTCCATGAGGTCCATGATTTTCTCCATGAGGCTTATCTTATCAAATTCGAATTTGATCATTCAAGGCCACATAAAGATGCCTTGGAAGCTTCCTTTGTGCCTACACATGTCAACAAACTCATGCTAATTGTTAGGTATAAGTATAAGCATATTATTTTCTAAAGTTTCGCCATAAATCCACTTAAAAATGTTAAGAATTAATAAACTTTGGAAAAGCATAGTTATGACCCAATAATGAGGTCAATGTAATGATGTGGAGGTGGAATGGAGGTGACATGAAGGTAAAATGTGAAGATATTGGTGAATAATGGAGTGAAAATAGGGACTATTTTGAGGCCCAACATACCCCCAAACTGAAGGTATTGCATGTCCTCATGCAATCTATTACATTACTTTTTGGTACTTGAGCTTTGGCTTAAACTATGATATCAGTTACTTAACTTTTGCAAAGCATTATTTTGATGAACTACAACTTGGTTGGTTCTTGTGTTTCAACCATATTTTGTTTGTTGCATTCAGTGTATGATCTTTGCATATTTTTATTGCAGAGTATTTTTGTTGGAATGCGTCATGGTTGGTTCTTGTGTAACAACCATGATTGTGTTGGCATCCAATTAACTTTTAAATACTTTTGACAAAGCCATTTGTATGCTCATGTAATAGTGAATATATTTGGAAGGTAAGTGGGGTTTAGAATATGATATATGAATGTGGATGTTATATGAATGTGACAAAGTATATATGTAAATGTATCCTTCCCCTTAAATGGATGGTTTTGGCAATTATGTGAAATGAGAAAAGGAAGTGAAGTTTTTCCAAAAATTATTATTCTAACATTTCAAGGAATTTAATGGTTAAAAGTTAGAAAATAGCATACCTTAACTTACCCTTCCAAAAATGGATGAGAGTTGTGCATGTGTGACTGCAAACTGTTGTGAAAATGGTGGATGAAAGATGGATCTGTATTGTCGTATCAACTGCTGGATCCTCCGCTACCAGATGAAAAATCTGAGGAGTCTGCTGAACATGGCTGAAAGTTGTATCTGCTGCTGGATGATGAATCTAATGAGTCTGCTGAATATGGCTGAAAATCTATAAGGCTTGGAAGGTATACAAAATATATAAGTTACATTTCTTCCCCAGCCTTATTTATTGACTTGTCCTCAAGTGATGAGAAATTGAAAAACAATGAAAGTAACTCGGCTTCATCTGCTACAAAGTACAGGTCTTCAAGTCTTTAATTCTCAATGGCACAAATCTTACTATGTGATTAAATGTGTCGATGTCGAACATAGCAAGAAGTTGTTGACTTAGTGGCCGTTAATGAATGCCCCTAGCCAACACAAGAGCTCCCACCATTGATTCCAATGGGAGTCAGGATGCCTAACACATATTTGTAGGTACGAATAAATTTGTCGTGGTCGAGTCACCTACAAGATCCAACGAACAAGGGATATTAATGTACTCCCATTGTTCATCGGCAAGAGTACTTGCCATTAAGGCATGCAAGCCTCTAGGTGTTTTTTTCAATGATACTTAGACTCTAGGACTTTGAATCAAGCAGGGTTTTATTGGCGGAAATGAAGGGAAATGGTAAGGACAATGAAAATGGAAATAAGCTTGTAAGAAATGAATGTAAGGAAATGCATGATGTATGAATAAGAACTCTTGCTGTGAAAAATGGATATGGAAATGTCATGCTTACAATTGGTGGAATTCAAAGCTTTTCCAGAAAGGGAGGTGGAAGGTAGTGGTTGTGGAGATGGATTTGTCTTCAGAATTTTTCATGAATTTAGTCTTTGGAAGACTAATTGTCGTCACAATGTAGTCTCCTAAATGATTACTTTGTTATCCTGTAACCTGTAAAAAAACTTGGCAGAAAGAAAACATAAGTTTGTTCAAGAAGAATTGTGCATTTCCTTCATGATTCTTACGCAAAATTTTCATACCAAATAAAACAGTTTTAAGATAAGTCAAAGTGTTTGAAGTAACTCAATTCATGATATCAATTTCAATCCATTCTTATAAACAACCTTGAAAAATAATACTCCCTGTTTGTGTTAGATAACTGCTTGGCAATTCTGTTCTGCTTATTAGTGGATCATAAAGCATACAACAGAAAGATGTGATGAGTTAATGCTAACTTGAAGCTATCGAAACAAGAATCCTCCAACATTTGATAAATCAATTTTATAAAATTTGTTTCCAAGTATTCCACTTTTTTTTTTTGAACTCTGTGTGAATTTTGTGATTTTTTTTTTTGAAGTAATAAGTAAATGAAAACACAATTTTTTTATTTTTTTATGTTGATTTTATTTATTTTTTAAATTTTTCTTTAAACAATAAATTAAAAACATAAATTTTTAATTTATTATTTAAGTTGAATTTTTTTTTTTTTTAAATCAACAAAATTTTATTTGTTAAAACCTAATAATGAAAAAAACTATTACTAAAATAAAGTTAGTTTTTTTTTTAATTTAAAATACAATAAAAATAAGAAAATCCTTTTTATTTATTTATTAAAAATAAAAATAAAAATTATTTTGTGTTTTGATTTTTTTTTTTTAAACCAAAATATTTAAATAAATCAACACACAAAATATTTTTTATTTTTTTTATTTAAATAAAAAAAACAACACACAAAATATTTTTATTTAAATAACAAATTAAAAACAATTTTTTTAATTTATTATTTATGTTGATTTTTATATATATATATTTTTTAGTTGAAAATAGAAAATGATGGATCTGAATTGGGCTTAAATTGCTGCATTAAATTATCAACCAGGGAAACTCGTAAGCTTGTGATGGTGCCAGAAATATATATGCAGGAGTAGGCAACTAACTCTATGTCTAGCTAAATGATTTATGATTCAATAAAAATAGGCAAGGGAAGAGGCTCCTAACTTAGGAGGTCTTGGTTGTCCTTCCCTACAGTATCATAGAGAAATCATTGATTACATAAAACCAAAACTTGAAATAAAGACAAGAGAATGAATTTTAATTGTTGTTCAGATTCAAAGAGAGGGAGGGACTAACTTAGTCCCTTGATTGTCCTCTCATATACTGATCTAAACTAAACTAAGATTCATTCGTAAGCAAATGAAATAACATGAAACATAAAAGCAAAAGAATGAATTTCAATTATCATAGAAATCAAATGGAGAGAGAGCCTAACTTAGACCCTTCATTGTCCTCTCACATGCTGATAAGATTCTAATTTAAAACTCATTCATCAATCACAAACAATCATTCTAATTTAAAAATAATACATTCTATAACTCTAATTCAATCAGTTTGAAAAGAGGAACACATTGAAATGGTTCTTGACTCAAGAAGTCCAGTTTCACCTTAATTACCACCTAATGAATCATAGATTAAAACCAAAAACTTAAGATGGATAAATTATGAAATGAAACAAAATCCTTAAACATCTAAGCAATGAAATGAAACAAAATCTAATATGAAATAACATGTTCCTCTCATCCTTTTAGAGTGAGCTCAATTCTCTTAAGAACAAGACAAATTATTCAATAAACTACATTAAGGAAACTTATGTTTAAAACTACATAATGGAAATAAAACTACATAATGGAAATATATGTAAAATGAAGCTTTATTCTATTCCATCATAAATTGGATACAATGCTCTAAGAGTCCTCCCCTTGGAATGGAGGAGGTACTCCTATTTATACAATAAGATGGGATAACAAACTCATAATGATGATACACTAATCTCTCTTTTTGTTCCATACATTTCTCAACCATCTAGACACATAACCCTATCCTCCATGATCTCCTCCATGAGGTCCATGATTTTCTCCATGAGGCTTATCTTATCAAATTCGAATTTGATCATTCAAGGCCACATAAAGATGCCCTGGAAGCTTCCTTTGTGCCTACACATGTCAACAAACTCATGCTAATTGTTAGGTATAAGTATAAGCATATTATTTTCTAAAGTTTGGCCATAAATCCACTTAAAAATGTTAAGAATTAATAAACTTTGGAAAAGCATAGTTATGACCCAATAATGAGGTCAATGTAATGATGTGGAGGTGGAATGGAGGTGACATGAAGGTAAATGTGAAGATATTGGTGAATAATGGAGTGAAAATAGGGACTATTTTGAGGCCCAACAGTCATAGAGTGGCGCAAGGCTATATTTCATTGTAGACAATAGATGCATCTAGGAATTCAGGGCATCTGGTGACAAGTGCATGGTTGCAATACTGAGAGGCTTGGATGTGAGTTAGGCCTGGATGTGTTGTGGAGTGAGGGTGATCAAGAAATATTAGAGGATTTGGGGATCTAAGATATTTTCTAAGTGCAAATTATGTGAATAATTGTTTGATGGATAAATCCCCCTTGTGGACAAGGGTGATTTCCCTAGATTTGGCACCCATATCTAGAACAAAACATATGTTGAGATTACAACAAGATGATGGAGCTTAGTGAAAAGAGTCGCCTTAACTAAGTGGGCCCGCAAGCTATTTTTGGCTCAAGTCTATTTTTAGACTATGTCTATTTTTAGACATATGGATCATGTCTATGGATTGCAGGTTGCTGTTTATGGATGATTGGTCAAGTTGGGAAAAATAGATCGACTTCTAATTTTAGGTCGCAGCGGAGTGACTGCTCAGTCTAAATGTAGAACAATCAAATATTATTAGCTCATAATAATATTTGGACTATAAACTTTGTCTTATTCTCTTTGAGCACTTCAGGATGAGCTACGGATGTGGTACATGCAGATCCCAGAAGGAAATACGTGGTTACCTATGGGATGACTGATATTTACATGCAGGACTTCAGTTAGAACTCAAGTGAGTTAAGTTTAGTGGACTGGAGGTGCAGTTGATTGAGTTGTGTTCAGTTTAGCTTTGTTAAACTGGTTGTATTTAGTCTAACTGGAAAATAGACTAGAGATGAGTTGGGTGAATTAGTTATTAATTAATTCACAAGTTATTAACTCATAATGCAACTATAGAATACATCAATTAACTCAGTTGCATGTCAGTGCATGTTCAGTTCAGCAGGGACAGGTGTTAGAGGATCAGATTGCTATCAGTTGTGATTATAGCTGTGCATGATGATTTGCACAATCAGAGGGATTGAGTATGCCAATGAATTGGCCAATACCAAGAATTGTAGCCTGTTCTCACGTCCTACAAAGTGTGAGTGATTCTTTGTAGGTGAAATACGAGTTTGGTAAACCATTCTCATCAGTTCTTGAGCAGGTATTGAGCTGCAGAGGTAGGCAAGCAGTGGAATAGATTTGGAGATCAGATCTGAGCTGTATTGTGTGTAACAGGTGGTGCTGGTACTGGATTTCTTGTGATAAGCATTATACTTTGTAATGTTACATTTTCTCAATCATTAATATACAGATAGTGTGGGGTTTTTAGCGAGATGCTTTCCCCGGGTTACATACTGTGTTAATGTGTGAATGCTCTTGATGTTTTATTATTATTGATGCTGCTATATTGATGATCAACGTAGAGGAGCTTATGTATTGTGTATGTATTCCGCAATAGTATATGATCGAGATAATCCTTGTTGAATATGTGTTAAATTATTCAAAATTTCTACATGGTATCAGATCTGTTGATCCTCTGATCTACTATTCAAGAAGTGTTTACATTCTATTTCTTCAGGAAGAGTCTGTAATCGGGCCAGGTAGCCTCTGGATTCATCCTTCTTTTGGAAGGTGAAATATCCGGTGAATGCCCATACAGTCGATCTTTGTACGAGAAATATTGTATTCTCACGAATCTTAGATCTGAGGCGGTTGAGTTGGTTGCTGGTGGAATTCGAATTTGCAGCAGTTTTTTCTTGGTGACAACGCAACAATGTCTTTCACAGGATTGCGATTGAAGTATGCTCTTGAGGGCAACTCAAACAATATTGCATGGAAGGAAAAGATGGAGGCAGTATTGGATGATAATGGGCTGAAGGATTTCATAGAGACGGATTTCCCAAAGCCTACTGATGCTACTCAAGCTGATGCTTGGCAAAAGAAGACCGCAAAATGTCGAAGAATTCTGTTAGAGGGCGTAAGGGATCACATTGTGTCCAGCCTCCATGGAAAGGCTACTCCATATTTGATGTGGAAATCATTAACAGAATTATTCCAAAGCAAGAGCGATCAGAGGAAGCTGGCGCTCAAAGATAAACTCAAAAACATCAAATGCGAGAAGGGTGACAGTATGCCCAAGTATCTCACGAGGTTCACTCAGTGTCAAGATGAGCTGGGAAGTGTGGGGGTTACTGTCGATGATGAGGACTTGGTGAGCTTGGCTCTCCTTAGTCTTCCGAAGAGTTGGCATTCCTATCAGGACTCTGTCAATGGTCAGGAGAAATTGCCAGGATGGGAAAGACTGTGGTCAGATCTTGTGCAGGAGGAGATCAAGTGGAGTACCAGGGACGGATCTTCGTCAAAGGGAGCTGATGAAGAGAATTTTGCTTTGGCTGCCAAAGTAAAGAAAGCTTCTCAGTCTGGTGTGAAAGGCAAGAAGCAGGACATGTCCAAGGTGAAGTGTTTTCACTGTCACTAGCATAGACACTATGCCACAAATTGTCCGCAGAAGAAGAAGAACAAGCAAGCTGCTGGATCTGCAGGGGGAGAGGCCTTAGCTTCTCAGTTTGAGCTTGATTTTTCATTGATTGCATGCTTGGTTTCAAGTGTGATGGGATCGGTGTGGTTCTTGGACAGTGGTGCATCTTTTCACATGACGGGAGATAGAGATTTGTTTTCTGAACTGGAGGAGAAAGATCTTGGAGTGCACATCGAGATGGGCGATGATGGTAGATACAGTGCGACTGGTATCGGTACCATTTCCTTTGAGAGGGAGTCTAGTAAACCCTTCGTATTGAAGGAAGTCATGCATGTTCCAGGATTGAAGAAGAATCTCATCTCTGTGGCGATGTTAGAAGACAAGGGGTATGGTGTTGTTTTCAGCGAGGGAAAAGCTTTCCTGTGCAGCAAGACAACTGGTGAGACCCGAAAGATAGGGGTTAGAGTAAGGAACCTTTATCAGTTGCATGTAGATGGATGCGCAACAATGGCAGGCAAGGCAGAAGGATTGGTGAGCCGGGACGATGGCGAGTTGTAGCACAGGAGATTGGGTCACCTTCACCATGGAGCCTTGAAGATACTGCAACAGATCACTACAGGGCTTCCTAAAGGCACTCTTGGGCAGTCAGATCAATGCAAGGGGTGTACTTTGGGGAAGTTTGTGAAAGCCACCTTTCACCAGAAGGATAGTCGCGCCACGATGATCCTTGAGAGAATTCACATAAACGTGTGTGGACCTTTCTCAGTTGCTTCGATAGCAAAACACAGGTATTATGTGATTTTTGTTGATGATTTCTCTCGTAAGTGCTGGATCTTCTTCGTGCAAAAGAAGAGTGAAACATATTCAAAGTTCTGTGAATTCAAAGCACTGGTCGAGAAGGAGTCGGGAAGAAGGTGAAGGCTCTTAGGAGCGATAATGGTGGTGAATACATCTCGGATGAGTTCAAGGATTTCTACAAGGCAGAAGGGATTCGTAGAGAGCTCATAGCTCCCCATAACCCACAGCAGAATGGGGTAGCTGAGCGGAAGAACAGAACGATCATGGGTGCTGCACGGGTGATGTTGCATGATCAGGGCCTACCCCTTCACTTATGGGCAGAAGCATGCAATATAGCAGTTTATGTTTAGAACCGTTGTCCTCATAGGATACTTGGCATGAGTACACCTGAAGAGGCTTATTCTGGTAAGAAGCCTGATCTTTCTCATTTGAGGATTTTTGGTGCTAACATTTACATGCATGTGATGAAGGATGCCAGGAAGAAGTTGGAGCTGACCACAGAGGTTGGGATATTTGTGGGGTACACTGATACACCCCACAACTGTTGTGTGTATTTTCCAGACAGTGGTAAAACTGTTGTGCGATGGGATATAAAATTTCAGGAGGAGAAAGCCATGAAGTGTTCGCTTGAGAGGGAGCTACACTTGCATGGAGATGAGGAGCTATTAGTTCCTAAGGATGAACTTCAGGACGTGGATCAGACATAGGACGAGGTTCATGGAGTGGAAGAGTCCACTTATGCAGCGCCAACCATCAGAGGGTGAAAGTGCTTGACAGAAGCTGAGCGACTAGCTCAATATGCAGAGAAAGTTGTAGGACCACCTACAGCCCAACGCAGGCAGAGACAGTCACCGGATCGGTACACTGGATACATGGCTCTTATGAGCAAGTGTGTTGTGACTAAGCCATCCCCTTTGGAGGAAGTCGTGGAGGATCCCACATGGGTATACGCCATGGTGGAAGAGTATGATTCTATTGTCAGAAACAGTGCATGGGAGATTGTTCCTAAACCGGAAGGGAAATCAGTGGTGGGTTCGAGATGGATCTACAAAGTTAAGCAGGCAGCTGACGAGAGTGTGGAGAAGTACAAGGCAAGATTTGTTTCCCGAGGCTTTTCACAGATAGAGGGGATCGATTATGAGGAGACCTTTGCACCTGTCGCAAGGTATTCTTCCATACGAACGATTCTTGCTCTCTCAGCGCAGATGGGATGGAACATTCATCAGATGGATGTGAAGACTGCGTTCCTCAATGGAGTCATTGAGGAGGAGATGTACATTGAGCAGCCCGAAGGCTTTGAGGTCTTCAACAGTGAGTCACATGTGTGCAGGCTCAAGAGAGCACTGTATGGGTTGAAACAAGCACCACGTGCTTGGTACACATGGATAGACAACTATTTCATAGGAATTGGATTCTCCAAGAGCGAGGCGGATCCTAACCTATACTAGATTGTGGTGGAGGGTAAGTTGCTTATCATTGTACTGTATGTTGATGATTTGATTCTAACGGGTGATGAGTTGTTGACACTGTCATGCAAGAAGGATCTTGCTACAGAGTTTGAGATGAAGGACTTGGGCCTCCTTCACTATTTCCTAGGATTGGAAATATGGCAGCGTAGTGGTGGACTGTTTGTTTCTCAGGGCAAGTATGCTCGGGAGATACTGGAGAAGTTCAACATGCATGGCTGCAAGCCCGTTGATACTCCTCCTCCTGGAGGTTGGAGGAAGGAGGATGCCACTTCGGGAGAAGAAGTGGATGCCACTGCTTATCGACAGTTGGTGGGGTCGCTGATGTATTTGGTCAATACACGACCCGATATATGTTATGCAGTTAACCAGCTTTCACAAGCTATGGTTAAGCCTACCAAGCTCTTCTGGAAGGCGGGAAAGCATGTATTGCGCTACTTGAGAGGCACATCAGGATATGGATTGTGGTACAGACAGGAGGATGAGGTGAAGCTATGTGGTTTCACGGATGCAGATTGGGCAGGTAGCCCAATGGAAAGAAAGAGCACATCAGGAGGGGTCTTTAGTATTGGATCGACAACAGTTTCTTGGTACAGCAAGAAGCAGAGATCCGTAGCACTTAGTTCAGCAGAGGCCAAGTATATGGCAACAAGTTTGGCTGCATGCGAGGCTATATGGATGAGGAAGATCCTGGTTGGTTTGTTCGGTTCTCATTTGGATCCTACTGTGATAACCAGAGTTGCATTAAACTCTCAGCTAATCCTGTATTTCATGATAGATCTAAGCATATTGACATCAGGTACCATCATATCAGAGATTGTGTGCAGCGGAGGATCATGTTACTTTCATACATTCCAACGGAGGATCAGGATGTTGATATTCTGACGAAGGCTCTCACCAGGAGCAAATTCAAATACCACTGAGGCAGGATAGGGGTTGCTGATAATCCATATCTTGTCGAGAGGGAGTGTTGAGATTGCAACAAGATGATGGAGCTTAGTGAAAAGAGTCGCCTTCACTAAGTGGGCCCGCAGGCTATTTTTGGCACAAGTCTATTTTTAGACATATAGATCATGTCTATGGATTGCAGGTTGCTATTTATGGATGATTGGTCAAGTTGGGAAAAATAGATGGACTTCTATTTTTAGATCACAGCAGAGTGACTGCTCATTCTAAATATAGAACAGTCAAATATTATTAGCTCATAATAATATTTGGACTATAAACTTTGTCTTATTCTCTTGGAGCACTTCAAGATGAGCTACGGATGTGGTACATGCAGATCCCAGAAGGAAATACGTGGTTACCTATGGGATGACTGATATTTACATGAAGGACTTTAATTAGAACTCAAGTGAGTTGAGTTTAGTGGACTGGAGGTGCAGTTGATGGAGTTGTGTTCAGTTTAGCTTTGTTAAACTGGTTGTATTTAGTCTAACTGGCAAATAGACTAGAGATGAGTTGGGTGAATTAGTTATTATTTAATTCACAAGTTATTAACTCATAATGCAACTATAGAATACATCAGTTAACTCAGTTGCATGTCAGTGCATGTTCAGTTCAGCAGGGACATGTGTTAGAGGATCAAGTTGCTATCAGTTGTGACTATAGCTGTGCATGATGATTTGCACAATCAGAGGGATTGAGTATGCCAATGAATTGGCCAATACCAAGAATTGTAGCCTGTTCTCACGTCCTACAAAGTGTGAGTGATTCTTTGTAGGTGAAATACGAGTTTGGTAAACCATTCTCATCAGTTCTTTAGCAGGTATTGAGCTGCAGAGGCAGGCAAGCAGTGGAATAGATTTGGAGATCAGATCTGAGCTGTATTGTGTGTAACAGGTGGAGCTGGTACTGGATTGCTTGTGATAAGCATTGTACTTTGTAATGTTACATGTTCTCAATCATTAATATACAGATAGTGTGGGGTTTTTAGCGAGATGCTTTCCCCGGGTTACATATTGTGTTAATGTGTGAATGCTCTTGATGTTTTATTGCTATTGATGCTGCTATATTGATGATCAACGTAGAGGAGCTTATGTATTGTGTATGTATTCTGCAATAGTACATGATCGAGATAATCCCTGTTGAATATGTGTTAAATTATTAAAAATTTCATCAACATATAGTGGCAATAAACTTTCCTGAGGTTTATTACACATCAAAGAAAAAATTAACATAGAAATAGGATAGATACATAGCTTTTCCCAAATGATTGTCCTCATTGGTTATTTGTAACTCTTGGTCTTGTTCTTTATGCTTAGATGCAAAAACCTACAAGTGACAAAAGTAAATAAATCATCAAAGCACCGATGATTCAAAGATAATATGGTGTAACCTATATAAGCGATCAAGGAAACAAATAATAAACATTGTTAACATGTAAACAATCATTTATGGGAAATAATAATGCAACTGTATTAAGAATGCAGAAAAATGTTACAACCTAGTATTGATGTTAAAGATCTCTTTTTTATTTTTATTCATTCCAATGCCTTGCTTTCAAAACTTTTGTGGGGGGTGGGGGTGGGGGAGGGTGTGGGGGGGGGGTATTGCTGGGGGAAGATAGGAATTTGGGTAGAGTTTCACGAAGCCTCCTGAGATTTTTTGACTAACCATCTTAATAGGATATAGTTCTATTTTTAAGCTTGGGAGTGGATAATAAGTGATATGGGATGGAGTTTCATATCCAAGTGATATCCAACTAGGTAGGAAGTCGAACCAAATCCAAACTAATCGGAGAATATGCCATCCATGAGGCTTTTGGAGTATAAGCTTCTTGTATTCTTTTAATTTTTACTTTTTTTAAAACAATGTCACACCCTATGAACAGGAAAAATGTGGCAATGTCATGGGTCAAAAGTTAGACATAGTGCAACAACCTAGCAAGATCACAGGTAATTATGGTCCCACCTATGCCACCCTTTAAAATTTGAGTTTTTAAAAGTATTTTCATAATATTCTTATCTTCATGGGTGAGTTTCTCTTCCAAATTATTTTAGGGGTTGTTGGAAATTGTGCTTTAGATGATGAAGGATAGGGGTATGACATCATCTATTATAAGTAAAAAAAAAAAATATGTAATAGAATTCCTGCTACAGTATGAAGTCAAAATAAATGTGATGATTTAAGTAATTTATCATGCAAAGGCATTGAAAAGGCATTGAAAAGGGGATCAACTGGTCAGAAACCTGCTAACAACCATCAACAACTTACAACTCAATGATATCATATCATCATCTATAAGGTATGAATTCCCATACTTAGTATACAAGTTACTTAAAGTACGAGTATAGACTATGTAAAGATCCATGCCAAATGAGGAAGGTCATGGCCACCAACATACATTGTGGATCCATGCATTCTTGACTCAATATGAACATAGGCACCAAATAGACACTATGGATATGCACCAATCATAAATACTCAAATAACTCCATCACAACTTGAACATAACATATTAGGTCAGGGTCTTCATCTCTATTGACAAAGTACGAATATTTTATCCATGTGAATCAATGTGTTGAGGTCGAACATGGTAGAAATTATCTTATTAATAGTCAATGAAAGTGTCTGATTACTAGTCAATGATGAAAACTACTAATAGGCGTTAAAGGAACCACCAATAATGAAAATGGTTGTTAAGGTACTCAAGTACACCCTGTGGAGTGTAAATAAATGATCTAAAGTTGAACACTCATAGAATCAATCAACCGATTTTCAATGATGTAAACCCATCGTCGAAGGTGAGGAAACATGTCATTAGGGCATGCAAGCTCTGAGGTATTGAATGGTTTCTAAATCAACTTCCCATATAATTTGTTTAAGTCTATAGGAAGTGATTTGTTACAGGATGAACTTGATGTATCCCCCATCAATGGCATGAAACATGTATAAATATTTTATGTGGATAGAGCATATAATAATTTAGGTATGAACCATGGATGAACAACACAATAAAATCCTTTAAAGACTGTAAAAGATGATTAATTTAGATATGGCCGATGTGATAGAAGGCTTAGAAACTGAAAACAGGTTGAACATATCTTGAACATATTAATGACGCGACAATTGACATGGTAGCACTTACTCAAAAAGTGGATCATAGACCCAAGTATAAGACCTTTAAAAGGTCATGTGTGATCAATGAGAGACAAGTGGATTTCCCAACCTTGACACAAGAAGTGAAATGGTGTCATGTTCAAGAGTGACTTACTTCCATACATAGTAGATACACATTCCCTTCCCAAATTCCCCCCACCATTTCTAGCAAGTAAATCTTTATTTTTATGGAATCTTGAGGAGGATAACATATGCTCAAAACTATGAGCTCATCCATCGGAAGGGTCATTCAAAGTACTTTTAACAAACTCTAGGAAGGAGTGGTTTAGTCTCGATTTAGAAATGTGCCTTTTCTGTTTAAGTTTTGTGATTCCAAGGAAGGCGTAACTCAATGTCTATTCATGTTTACAAATTTTGAAAAGAAATAAAAGGGAAACTCCAAGATGAACTTTTTCATTTAGTTTTAATGAGTCCAAAAAGGGATAAAAGATAACTCGTTCAGTTATTTCAATGTAAAATTTGAACGAACTAGGAAAAATTAAAGCTTGCCATTTTTTCATATTTAGGGAGTCTTAAAAGAACATAAAGAAGACTCCAAGGGAGTTATTTTCATAAATTTAGTCTCCCATGGCCGAAAAAAGATAAAACAATACAATGGATACCTCTTCTAGCCATGATTGACTAGAGTATACCTTTTTCATACTTAGTCTATTTGGTCCAAAAAATGGGTAAAATCACACCGAATAGACACCCTTTCTAATCCTTTTAATAACTTTGAAAGGAAACAAGTTCATTCAACAAGCTTTTCATGTTCAGGGAGTCTAAAAAAAATATAAATAAGACTCCAAGGGAGCTTTTTTCTTATAGTTTTTACGAGCCCGAAAAAACTATAAAAGTATACTCGATAACTTATTCTCATTTATTTACAAGAACAAGAAGGAAAAATACTAAGATCGAGATAGGTTTTATTTTACACAAGCTCGAAATAGATAAAAACTATGCTTGAGATATGTTTCATTTTTACACAATCTTGAAACAGAGAAAAAATCATGCTTGAGATAGATTTCATTTTTAAATAAGCTTGAAACAAAGAAAAAACTATGCTTGAGATAGTTTACCTTGCCCCTTGTTGTCCTTTTTTATTTTTGAGGTTGAGGGAGTAAACACATTGGACAACATCAAAACCACTTTGGAAGCTAGGATCTAGCCCTGCCAGCTTCAAAGAGGGATCTCTTTGTTTAATTTAGCTTTGTTTTAATGTAAGTTTTAGGCTAGCTATGATTGTACTTGTTTGCTTTGTTTGAAAGGTTTGGATGATATGAGTGTTGTAATTCCATTGGGCTATGGAGTCTACAAACTAAACTGGAGCTTTTGCATCAATTTTTAAAGGAGTTCTCACATGGCAAGCTAGGTTGCACTAACTGGACCTTTTTAGAAATTAAATGGATGGTGGGATAGCGGAAGTGTAAGGTTCAATAGGGACCAAAGATCAATTAAGAATTCCTTGATATGACTTCAGTGGACAACATTAAAATTAGCAACAACCAAAATAGGGCGCTCTCAGTAGCAAATCCTATTTATCACAGTTTCCATTGATTAATTCAGATATTTGGAATAAAAAAGAAAGGAAAAACAATGTTTAAGCAAATAGATAAAAGAGACACATCACCATTTATTACATCACATGAATCCTGTGAAAGGTCCTTGTATTGTTGATGCTCCAGTGCTTTGAAAATTACAATAGGCAGAAGGAAATTACATTCAGAAATAACGCTTAATACTTCAATGAGTGAAGTATTTATAATGAAAATTTACAAAAATTCTTTACAAAATCATTGTCAAACTGATAGTGTATTGTTAACCTAATTACAAACTATATCATCAAATCCTGGAAAAATAATAGGCCACGTAGGTTGTTGAAGAGAACAGGGGCCATTTTTTGATGGTTTCGATTGCTGAGTCATCCCAAAACAGTGTTGCGACTTTGAACTGACCGTTGTGCTGGATGTTGCGCTAAAAAATTGTTTTACTGCTCATGATTTATCCTTCAATCCAATAAATCAACCAACTCCTCCCATCTCTTTTCACCTGGCACTGTCAACTTTCTTACCCTGCGGTAAATTTCATCTACCTTTACGTATTTAGAAAAAATTGGTTTTACGGTAAAAATATATTTTACCCCATTCTACACATGGAAATCATTTGACATGGTCTCCAAGGATTCCTGTGATGTCATACTTCCTTTAATTTCACTGAACTTAATGTTGATTTAGACCATTTCTTTCATCTTCAAGATATCATCTTCCTGAGTGATAAACTTGTCATTTATGACATAGATATTGGACAATCCCTTTTGCATTAAGGCTTAAATCCTGTTTGTAAACATGTTTACCTGTAGCTCTAAGGTTTCACACCTTTCCTCCAACTGATCAATGAGATTTCTCTTTGACAAGACATTATTGACTTCTAGAATGGTGGAAGTTCTATCACTAACTCCTACTTCCTCTAACTCATATCTGGACTTTGATTTTAAGAGTTTAATTATATTGGTAGCTTCTGTTGGCATCTCTCCCAGCTTTTCCCTTCCTTGCATAATAATTTCGGTTTCCTGCTCTATTAGCTCTTTCTGCTCAAATATATTTTGGATAGAAAGCTAAATCTCCTTCACGTAGTCTAATACGTTCATCCAAATAGTTTTCTTGGTGAAGTGTCTCTGTCTACCTGGCGCAACTTTTCCAATAGCCTCAGGGATTTCTCCAATTCAACAGTCCAAGTGGCTTTAGCTTTGGCCTTTTACACTTCCAAAGCTTTGAGTTGGCCCTGCAAAGTCTCAATTTCCTTTGACTGCAATGACATGTTTTGAAGTGTCTATGTTACCTGTTCAACATTGGGAGTCTGAGTTGAAGAAGTAGTTGCAGTGGTTTCTCCTGTTGATGGCAGTTGAGAAAGAGGTACAACATCCAGGGGGACAATGGACATCTTCAGACTGTCTTCCTTCTCCTTTATCAGTTTCTCCTACTCTTCCTCCTTTTTCCTAATCTGTATAATTTGCTCTATGATCAATTTCATCATATTTGATTTCTATGCTTCACCCTCTTCAATGTCCTTGGTCATTAGATCTTCTGTGGGTAGCAGCTTGAGCTTCTTTCTCAATGCTGCAATGTCCAAGTTCTTCTTTCTAATAATATCCTTAACAACAATAACATCTTTAGGATAATACCCTATCTTAATCACCAAGTCTTCCAAAGACTTGGTCATGTTCTCTTTGGCCAAGGAGGAAACTTACTCCATCGTCATGTGTGACTAGACATTTGCAAAAGAAACCTGCAATTTATAAAGTGACATTGTGGTGTTAGTTAGAGTGGAGGATATCATTTCACTAGTTTTCTTGTGCATCTCCATTTGATCAATGGGATGTATGTCCTTTGTGATGAATTCAAAGGTGGTTCTCTTGTAGTGGGCCTCAAGAAAGGCCATCTTCATTTTACCATGCTTTGTGTCAAACACTGACAACAATCTACTTTGTGAGCTGGAAGTCTGCTTCCAGAATTGGTTGTAATGGTTGTTCTTCAGAATTTCATTTCTGAGCTTTATCTCTCTGTACCTGCCAAAAACTGTCTTATCTTTTTCTGTTTGGATAGTTTGTGATTCTAGCTCAGTCCCCTTATGACCTTGTGAAGATGAAGGTTTAGAAGGAGATGTAGTGAACTTGGTAGTTGAAGGTGGTGAGCATGTGATGATGATGGTTGACTGCTCTTTAGTTTCTTTGTCTACTTGTGTTATAGGAGTTACCTTTGGTCTTTTTCTATAAATGATTGTGAATTCTATAGCTTCAATTCCAGTAGTAGATGATGATCCTTCCTCCCTCTGCCTTTTGCTTGATTTTTCCTAAGGAATTGGATTCTGCAAACTGGAAGTAGAAACAAGCTTCTCTTCAATTTTGTGTAAGGTATTTTCTTACCACTCCAGTTGATTAGCATACTACTCTATGTCTGGCCTTGAATTATGAATGTAAGGAGTGTTCTTGTTTTCCACTATGAGCATTGATATGATGCCATAAGGGTCATAAGACCACGCAAAGCTCAAAATGAACTTCATTCCTTTCAGTGTTTTATTTTCTTCCTCTCCCACTACCTTGGTGTTGCACACAAATGGACCCAACTGTGTCTTTATCCTAAATTGTGCCTTCTTCTTGGCCACTACAAAATGAATGTCATATGATAGAGGAGGAATAACCTGTTATAGAGTTTTATGAACCCAACGTTTTGGACTACCAAGTGAGTCCATCGTTAAGGGTGACGTTGGGTTCATAAAACTCTATAATAGGTCATTCCTCCTCTATCTTAAACTATCTTCACCTGTATGGATTCATTATTTAACAATTTCATATGAGTTCAACATCTGCCTGATATACTCCAGTGCAAAGATCCTCATTGGGAGGTAGTTGGGGAGTTTATAGGGGGATAGTTCACAGCCATACACTCTAATTTCTGCGTAGTTTTGATATAGATACCAGTCACTGGTCTTTTCTTGGTATGATAGATGCAGGATTCTCTTGATTTTCTCACTAATTCATGGTTGTACCGCACTATTGAGAATGTTCATAGATGGATGAACAAAGTCTTCAATAAATTTCTCGTAGGTAAATTCCTTATGTTCTTTCATGACCAATGAGGTCCAAAAGATCACTGGTTGTTGGTTCCCTGCATCATCCAATTTCTACAATGCAAAACTAAACTTGTCTTCTTGATAATAGATGAATATGTAAATCAAAATAGAGGTGTAATTGAACACCTGCTTTGTAGGAAACTTAATAAATTTCTCATGATTATTATTAGCCAAAAACTGACTAAAGTTGAAAATCCTAAAATGGGCTCATCTACCTACTGATCAGAATGATAGCCTAAAATGTAAGAAATCATGGAAATAATCCTGCTTGGCCTCATCAGGTAAAGCGGAAGAAGGATATGGAGGATTATTTTTGGACAATTGGACATTCTTTGGCAAGAAAATCTAAAAAATTATGGCTTTGGTGGTAAATTCCATCTTTTGATAAAGTTGGCTGAGGTCTTCTAGGGAGAAAGGGACAACATTTTCCGCAGTGGGGTCCAGCATCATTTGGTCAATGGACTGGGCTGTGATGGTGAAAAGAATGTCACCTGTAGGGGTAATAATGGCTCTCTTGGCAGGGACATAGCATGCTTGACACCTTCTGGTAAATTTTTGGGCTTGGAATGTCAAGAGGAAGATATAATGGGGGAGGTTAGACTCCCAAAGCCCTTTTTCATCAGTCTTGTCTATGTGCTTATCCTCTAACCAACAATACAGTTCTAGAAAATCATAGTCACACTAAGTGTCATTTATCTTGTAATCTCTATCCGCTAATGGTATATCATATAAATCTACAGAAGGGGGAATTAATGTATTAATGCTCTTATCCTGGGTTTTAGTTTTAGGAGGCATGACTGTAAATAATCTGTGAATCGAATGAATTTACAGAGGAGGCTTACTGAGGTTAGCAAGATATCAGACTGTCAGGTGAAAATGGAAAGAAAAGTCTGTTTCTATCGCAGTTTGGCCGCGGAAATGCTTTGATGGAGATTGTTGTGGGAAATTATGAAAATAAAAAACGATCAGGAGTGAAAGGTTGAGAATGACAAACTCGAAGTTATCTAAACATTGTGACAAAGTCCTGTTTGGAATGGTGCAGGACCGTTAGGATGAACGGTTACTCGAGAAAATAGAAATAAATGAAGAACGAGTATTTGGCTAGGAAAGCATTCAATTGGCCCAATGGTCATGCCATGTGACAGGCAGTAAGTGGTGGAAGCAGAGTGGTGGGGCGCGGTGGAAGAATAAGGGAAAGTTAGTTTTTGGAGGATGTAGCAGGCGGTTAGTGGTATCTGATGGGGGGTTAGTGGTATTATTTGACTTGATAAATAAATCAGCTCCTCTGCCGTGCCTGTTAATGATAGGTCAATTATTGTCAATATTATTAACAAGAACGGTAACTCCTTCCAAAATTTTTCTTTTCACCGTTCTCCCTCACTTCCCTATCTTAATAAAATTTTTGACAATATTATTAATAATATGAAGAAATATAATACCTCTAAAAATTCAATTAAATACAAAAATAATAAGAATACTATTAATAAGAATGAGTTCACTTATAATAATAACTCCTCTTTCAAGTTTAATAATAATAATAATAATAATATGGTAGGTTTTAAGAATGTTATTAATCTTTCCAGCAAAAATTTTGATCCCTTCGTCTTTAGTCTCCTCAATAAAGGTCTCAAATTTTCCCTTGCCCCGAATAAGACTCCTACTGATGAAATCATCTGTAGCATTGAATACAGGATCAAGGACCTTCCACACAATATCAAGGAGACTATCAGACAAGATTGTGTCGTTGTTCTTAGGAAGGCTAAACCTCCTAAGAAGAACCTAAGCAAGGTCAAGTTTCTTTCTTTTAAAACCCTAAGGGATGACCCTAACATTGTCATCCTTAAGGTGGATAATGGTGGAGATGTTGTCATTCTTAACAAGTCTGATTATGTCCACAAAATGGTAGAACATCTATCTAGCAGTGGGAGTTACAACAAGCTTAAGAAAAATCCCCTTAAATCCATTTCTAAGGAGCTTTCTTCTACGGTTAAAGCAATTCCATCTCTTAATCCCCTTTCCCGTAAACTCGTCGTAAGAAACCCCCTTACCCCTAGAATCTATGGTCTTCGGAAGATTCATAAATTTGGTGCCCCCTTGAGACTTATCGTTAATACCATTAACGGTCTGAGCTATCCTCTAGCTAAGTTCCTAGCCCAGAAGCTCAAACCTCTTGTGGGCTGCACTAATTCTTTTGTGAAATAATCTACCTGCTTTGTTCAAGAATGGAAAGATATCAAATTAGATCCTGGAGATTTATTGGTGAGTTTTGGTGTCATTTCCTTATACACAAAAATCCCCATCCAAGAAGCCATTGATATCATTAATCGTATCACTGATAAAGGCACTGCCAAGTTAGGTGGCCTTCACCTCACCTCTACTTTCTTTAGTTTCAAAGGTGAGTTCTATGAACAAACCTATGGTGTTCTGATGGCCTCCTTTCTCTCCCCCGTAGTCACAAACTTGTTTATAGAAGATTTTGTGACAAGGGCCCTTGCATTCGCCAAATTCCATCCTAAAAAATGGAAGATGTTTTTCAATGACACTTGTGCCATCTAGCCTCATGAGAAGGAGAAACTAGATATGTTCCTCAACCACTTGAATTCTCTTTCAAATTCCATTAAGTTCACCATGGAGGTTGAGGAGAATGGTCGCCTTCCCTTTCTCAATATTCTCCTTTCTAGGAGGGATGACGATTCCATTTTTCACCAAGTTTTTCGAAAGAAGACTCACACGGAGCAGTACCTCCATGCTAGTTCTCATCATTTCCCAGCTCAGAAATTCAGGGTTCTCAGCACTCTTGCTACCCGTGCTTTAAGAATCTCAGATGATGACCACCTTGATCAGGAGAAGTCTCATCTTCTTGAGGTTTTTGAGAACAATGGGTATAGCAGACCCCTTAGCCTCAAGGCCTTTCAAAGAGCTAGCAAAGAGCCGAGGGTTAAACCCACTCTTGCTGATCCTATTCCGAAGGTTTATCTCCCATATATCAAAGGAACCACAGATAGGATTGCCCATATTCTTAAGAACACTAATGTTTCTTCCTCCTTCAAACCTCTCAATACCATGAAAAATTCTCTTAGATCGTTTAAGGATCCTACTGACCCAAAGGGCTCAAAAGGGGTCTACCTCATTCCCTACTCATGTGGTATCCCCTACATTAGAGAAACAGGAAGATCTATTAAGCAGAGGATCATTGAACATGCTACTGACATTAAACACAATCGCTCCTGCACCTCGGCTCTTGCAGAACATGTTACTGACATCAGACACAATCGCTCCCGCACTTCGGCTCTTGTAGAAAATGTTGAGAAATCAAAACACCATGTCTGCATTGAAGAATCCAAATTCATCGCTAAGATTTATCATTTCCACCACATGAAGCTCAAGGAAGCAGTTGAGATTGAAAGGCATGCCAAAAACCTCAATAGGGAAGATGGCTAGAAATTAAGTAAAAGTTGGATTCCAACTCTTGCTTCATAACTTCGCTGCCCTTTCCTCACCCTTATCTTTTTTCATATACAGTTGTTTTCTATCCTTTTTTTTTCTTTCTTTCTTCTTGCTAATGGTAATACCTTTACCCTATCTTTTCTCTTTTTCCTTTTTAAGGAGGATAAACTATCCTCTTTCCTTTGATGGTCTCATAAAATTTATTTTTGAATCATTCCTAGCAATGAAGATTGAACCAAATTTTCCTTAATTAAATCACCCCCAACTAACAGAATCTTGAATAATTATTTTATGTCATAGTATTATACAAATAATTAATTTATTACATAATAATTACATAAATTAGTCATTTTTAATAATATTATCAAATAATCTACTATGATAATGGCTAGTTTTTCTACCTAATTCACCGTAACTAATAATATTATATAAATAAATGATTCATAGATGATATTATTATCTGATTTGAAAAATAAATTAGTTTTAATTATAAACTAATTATTTACCTAAAAACTAATTCTCAACCAAATATTATTATATATATTAAGTTATTTAATAATATTATTAACTAATTTATTAAAATGGCTAGTTTTCCACCTTATTCGCATTGAATAGGTCAACCCTAACTATTAATATTATATAAATAAATTATGCTTATATAATATTATTATTTTAATTGATAAAGATATTAATTATTTTTAATATTATTATTAACTAATTTATTAGTTATAACGACTAGTCTTCTACCTAACCCACCTTGAATAAAGCAATCCTAACTAATAATATCACGTAAATTAGTTATTCTTAGATTATATTATTATTTAAATTGACAAATTATTTACAATTTGGATATTAATTAATTAATTATTACATAACAATTATTTTCTAACTTAATATACATCTTTTCATCACATATTCCTAAATAATTTCATTTTACCAACGACTAGTTTTGAATGGCTTACCCTGAACCATGGTGCATCCCTGCTATTTATTCTCTCAGATCGTTTGGTTTCTCACCTTGTCCTAAGGATGAACCACATTAGTTGGTTCGAAATGTCAACCCAATCCTTACAATGTGATTAATCCGAAAGACTACTCTCTACATTATGGATCACAAAAGTGTTAGATCTAACATTATTACCCTTCACAGAAAGGAAATGGCTGAAAAGGCTTGTCAATTTGAACGGGTTCAACTAAAAATTGCTAAGAAGAAATCTAATTTGACCTTTCTCAAAAGGTGTAGGGATGCATCATTGGTTCCAGTTTTCGCCCATATCTTTTATCCGCTTAATAACTCTAAAAATAAGCATGTTTTTCTAAAATCTAGCTCTACTCTTGTTAGATCTGAAATTGGTTTAATGAGGGATCTTGATCATCTTTCCCACAAACTTCTCTCGCTCCATTTGTATCTAGCAAACAAGGTTTCATTTTCTTTGTGGATGGTGATCGATGGTAGTTCGGCAACGAAGGCCCTCTTGTTAGAGGAATCCTCAAAGAAAAAGCATTTGATTAAATTTGAGAAACTATTAAACATTGGAACTCACTCCTCCGATTTCGCTTCTTTTCTTGAGTTGCGTCTGTTGACAAGTGCAACTAATAAAGAGAAGATTACTGCTTTAAAGGACTAGATTTTCTCGCAAAATTTAGCTTCAAGATCATCTAGATCCATATTGGCCTTTCTATCCTCATCTCTGCCTTGGTCTCTTACATTCTCTGCATCGTCTTCCTCAGTGTCATCCCCAATCTCTGCTCCTTCTCGGTCCTCATCACTGGCTGTCTCGGTTTCTCCCTCGTCTCCATCCTCTCTCTCTTCCTTTAGAAGCTCTCATCACGTAGATAGGGTGATAGATCTAGTGGATGTGTTACCTTTTGTTCCGTTGAATTTTGTTTCGTCCATTAGACTCTCTGAGCCTAACCTCTCTCGCTCTGGCGCATTACCTCCTACTCGCCTCGCAATGAACCTACTCCAAGCTCCTATCTTATCCAAGCTTTCTTCGTCCTCCGTCCAAGCTTCTTCCTACCCCCTTGCGCTCTGCTCCCCTCTTCCCCTCCGTACGCCATCCCTCCCCCTCTACACTTGGATGAGTGCAATGTCGCGGCCCCTCCCTCCCTTGATGATTCCTTCCCCCCTCCCTCGGATTTCGTTCTCAGCTCCTCCCCCGCGCATGTTAATGATAAGTTGATTATTTCCGATATTATTAATAACACTCATAACTCCTTCCCTAATTTTGATTTTCATCATTCTCCCTCACTTCCCTATTATAAAAAATATTTTGACAATATTAATAATAATATGAAGAAATATAATAAAAGCTCTAAAAATTCAATTAAATACAAAAATAATAAGAATACTATTAATAAGAATGACTTCACTTATAATAATAACTCCTCTTTCAAGTTTAATAATAATAATAATAACAACAACAACTACTACTACTATAATAATAATTACAACTACTACTATAATACAAATAATAATAATATGGTAGGTTTTAAGAATGTTATTAATCTTTCGAGAAAAAGTTTTGATCCCTCCGTCTTTAGTGTCCTCAATAAAGGTCTCAATTTTTCCCTTGCCTCGAATAAGATTCCTACTGATGACATCATCTGTAGCATCGAATACGGGATCAAGGACCTTCCAGACAATATCAAGGAGACTATCAGACAAGATTGCACCGATGTTCTTAGGAAGGCTAAACCTCCTAAGAAGAACCTAAGTAAGGCCAAGTTTCTTGCTCTTAAAACCCTAAGGGATGACCTTGACATTGTCATCCTTAAGGCAAACAAGGGTGGAGCTTTTGTCATTCTTGGCAAGTCTGATTATGTCCATGAAATGGTAGAACATCTATCTAGTAGTGGGAGTTACATCAATCTTAATAAAAATCCCCTTAAACCCATTTCTAAGGAGGTTTCTTTAGCAATTAAAGCAGATCCATCTCCTAATCCCCTTTCCTGTAAGCTCATAGTAAGCAGCCCCCTTACCCCTAGAATCTATGGTCTTCCGAAGATTCATAAATCTGGTGCCCCCTTGAGACCTATCATTAATAACATTAATGGTCCAACCTATCCTATGGCTAAGTTTCTAGCCCAAAAGCTCAAACCTCTTGTAGGATGCACTGATTCTTTTGTGAAAGACTCTGCCTCCTTCGTTCAAGAATGGAAAGATATCAAATTAGATCCTGGAGATTTATTAGTGAGGTTTGATGTCGTTTCCTCATACACCAAAATCAACATCCAAGAAGCTGTTGATATCATTAATCGCATCAATGATAAGGACACTTCCAAGTTAGTTGGCCTTTGCCTCACCTCTACTTTCTTCAGTTTCCAAGGCAAGTTCTATGAACAAACCTATGGTGTTGCGATGGGCTCCCCTCTCTCCCCCATTGTTGAAAACTTGTTTATGGAAGATTTTGAGACAAGGTCCCTTGTATTTGCCAAATTCTGTCCTAAAAAATGGAAGAGGTTTTTCGATGACACTTGTGTCATCCAGCCTCATGGACGGGAGAAACTAGATATGTTCCTCAACCACCTGAATTTTATTTAAGATTCCATCAAGTTCACTATGGAGGTTGAGGAGAATAGTCGCCTTTCCTTTTTCGGCATTCTCCTTTCTAGGAGGGATGATGGTTCCATTGGTCACCAAGTTTTCCAAAAGAAGACTCACATAGAACAATACCTCCATGCCAATTCTCATCATTTCCCAGCTCAGAAATTCAGGGTTCTTAGCACTTTCACTACCCGTGCTCTAAGAATATCAGATGATGACCACCTTGATTAGGAGAAGTCTCATCTTCTTGAGGTTTTTGAGAAAAATGGGTATAGCAGACCCCTTAGCCTCAAGGCCTTTCATAGAGCTAGCAAAGAGCTGAGGGTTAAATCCATTCTTGCTGATCCTATTCCTAAGATTTATCTCCCATATATCCAAGGAACCACGGATAGGATTTCCCATATTCTTAAAATGTTTTTTCCTCTTTCAAACCTCTCAATACTATTAAAAATTCTCTTCGACCAGATAAGCACCCTATTTGTAAGGCCTTCGTATCCGCGGTGCGGTTGGGCGTTGGGTGACCGTGCGCACGCGCCCGGTGGGCGTGTGATGGCCGTGCGACGGGCGGGCGCGACATAACCAACGTGCAGAGGAAAAGCGACGAACAAACGAGCCAGATGTGACGATACATTGAGGATCATTGAGACACTTAGTGAAAAATGCGTGGAAGACAAAGGAGTTTATACCTTGGCTTGAAGAGACTTGCACGATGGCAAGGCCGACCACATAAGTGCGCACATGGGGTGTGCGTTATAGCATGTTTGGGGGTCAGCTGGAGGGCCACCACCCATGGTAGCATGCGTATATATTTGCCATAGCGCAGGTTCATTTGGACATCAAGAAACTCGCACATTAGAGCTCGCACTTCTAAGGAGGAGTAGGGGTAAAGTGCGCAATCCACTTGTGGATGCACATAGCTCATGCGCAGATCCTAAGTGCGCAGGTTGGGTTGGGTTTATAGCCGGTTGTAGGTTGGGCGAGGTGCGCCCAAGGCCGTTCTAAAGTGCAGATTGTGCCGGGTTTTGATAGAGTGTCTCTGTGACTCGTGTGAGCACCCACTCTCGTGCAAGATGTGCACATATTCTTTGTAAAGGTTGTTTTCCTGCTTTGTAAAATATTCAAAGTATTGGCTTGGAGTTTGCCAAGCATTACTTGCATTGTATTATTGAAGAAAAGACTGATTATAATATATTGTTGGGCAGACTTGTTCGGGAGTTGCCCCTCCCCTTTATACTATTGCAATTGTTGATGTGCTTTATAATTATTGTGGATAATGAATGAGTATGGGCTTCATTAGTATAAAGGATAATTAATTTTACTTGGTTGTGAAACACAAACTAAGTAAGGACAAGTGAATTAGGCGTAGTCCACAAAGGTTAGTATTGGTGAAAAGAAAGCGTTCGGTGGTGCCGCACCTCGCTATAAGAGGTTGGAAGACTACCGCAGGTGTAGGGGCGTGACAGGTGGTATCAAAGCAGCTGATCTGGTATTGAAGCTGCTACACACTTCACCGAAGTGAAGTGGTATCAGAGCAGGTCTGAAGACTTGGAGAAGTCTTGCAGGAAGGCGGGTGAAGCAAGTGTTCATACACTTGGAAGCTGATGAGCTGGGTTGCTCATGACAGGTGATAGTGAGGCTTGAACAGGTTCAGGTGTTGAAGCATTTGAAGTTTCAAGACTCGGTTTTGAGTAGGGTTGCTCGTGACTGTGAAAAGGGTACTTGCAGGTGAAGGAAACCATTTCATACGAAGTGGGACAAGGGTTGGTTCGAATTGCAGGTGACTTGGTAAGAATGTCTATCTTGTGGAAATTGGGTTATGCAAACTTCGAATAATTTGAAGGAAGTCTACTTGGAGAGTCAGAGGAAGTAAAACAAGGATTTACAGAATGTGGCAAGAGATTGTTTGGAACAAGGGATGCTCTTCGTGCCTTGGTCAAGGAGGGGATTTCTGATGAAAATAGAGAGGAAGCCCTTCAACTTGCAGAGGAAGCAGACTTGATTGATGCAGAACTCAAGGAACTAGAGATAAGACAAAAATTGAACCAAAAGAAGTGGGAATGCCTATCTCTTAAGGTAAGGCATCTCATAGCCTTGAAGGGGAAAGATGAATCTAATGGAAAGAATGAAGATGCTTCTGTGGGGATGATGCAGATACTTGGTGCTTCTGCTACTACAGAAGAAGTCTCTAAAAGGGACCTATAAAGAAACAAGTTGGAATATGTTCGAATGAAGGTTGGGGGTGCTGATGTGCTCACTATGGTGGATGGTGGGGCTTCTCACAACTTCAAGGGCGAAGATACTGCGAGAAGGATTTGGCTGAAGTTTGTACCGGCAAAGGCACAAATGAAGACAGTGAAATCTCCTCCTATTGAGATTCTTGGTATAGCTGAAAGGGTGGACACTACACTTGGTGAATGGACAGGGAAGGTGGACTTCACTATAGTGCGTATTGATGACTATGAGGCTGTATTAGGGATGGAATTCATGAAACAATTTGATGCTATGGTTGTACCACATTTGAAGAAGCTCTACATTTATGATGGAAGGGAAGATGTACCCATTGGTGTGCCAACCACTGGTGTGACAAGGCCTGATTGTAAATTGGGAGTGATGCAAATGGAGGATAAGGAGAAGGTGAACAAGTGGTTGTCCACTGTTGAGGCAAAGCTTGTGGAGCAGTCATTGGTCATTAGATCACTTTCAGATAGCATCTTGGATTTGACAAGAAGACTAGAGTTGGTGGAAGATGATGATGATGAAGTGTATATGAGGCCGGATGTCTAGAAGGAAGACCGGGCTGCTTATCTACAAAAGATGGAGATTGAGGATCCTAATAGATGGATTGAGTTGTTTAGTGAGGGAGAGCCTCCAGGGTCTACTCCCTCTACATCTTCTTAGATGGATAAGGAGATGGGCTCATTGTTAGCTGCTCATGGCAGTGAGCCCTCAAAGTATATGGAGCAGGTATGATGGTGCAGGGATGGCTTGGCATCAAGCATCATGACATGTTGCAGATGGATGGAGTTTCCATGGACCTGAGCATGGATTATGGAGATAGATTCTTGATGAGTCGACAATGTGGCAGATGTTTGAGGAACAGCTGATGATGGCATGAGGATGTTCACTCTCATGGATTGAGCGTGATGGTTGGATTAGCTACCCAACTAGTTCAGACATGGGGTCGCGAAGTGTGCAGAAGAATGTTGTTATTGTGCTGGAGTATCATGACAGAGGTTCACATGATGACACATGATGAGGTTGACATGGATGTTGTAGTGGGCATGAAGCTTGGATGGAGGGACCAGCCTTCCATGGAGAAGCAGCATGTGGGGATTGTGACAAGGTGATCAGTAATCATGGATCGAGATGACATCGGATGGAAGTACATACTTGGTATGGTGAGCTTGATGGCAGTTGGTCACTAAAGCGTAGCATGATGGAGATGAGGCTCTACATATGTTACAGGGATGTTGCCTTATGTGGAGGAGTCTACATCATGGATGATGATGATCTTGGTGGATGGCTACTGGGATGGTATGTTGTCGAGGACGACAACGATTTCAGGTGGAGGAGGATGTAAGGCCTTCGTATCCGCGGTGCAGTTGGGCGTCGGGTGACCGCGCACACGCGCCCGGTGGGCATGCGATGGGTGTGCGACGGGCGTGCGAAGTGTGACGGGTGAGCACGACATAACCAACGTGCGGAGGAAAAGTGACGAACAAACGAGTTGGATGCGATGATATATTGAGGATCATTACGACACTTAGTGAAAAATGCGTGGAAGACAAAGGAGTTTATAGCTTGGCTTGAAGAGCCTTGCACGATGGCAAGGCCGACCACATAAGTGCGCACATGGGGTGTGCATTATAGCATGTTTAGGGATCGGCTGGAGGGCCACCACCCATGGTAGCATGCGTATATATTTTCCATAGCACAGGTTCATTTCGACATCAAGCAACTTGCACTTTAGAGCTCGCACTTCTAAGGAGGAGCAGGGGTAAAGTGCACAATCCACTTGTGGATGCGCATAGCTCATGCGTAGATCCTAAGTGTGCAGGTTGGGTTGGGTTTATAGCCGGTTGTAGGTTGGGCGAGGTGCGCCCAGGGCCGTTCTAAAGTGCAGATTGTGCCGAGTTTTGGTAGAGTGTCTCGGTGACTCGTGTGAGCACCCACTCTCGTGCAATACGCGCACATATTCTTTGTAAAGGCTGTTTGCCTGCTTTGTAAAATATTCTAAGTATTGGCTTGGAGTTTTCCAAGCATTACTTGCATTGTATTATTGAAGAAAAGACTGATTATAATATATTGTTGGGCAAACTTGTTCGGGAGTTGCCCCTCCCCTTTATACTGTTGCAATTGTTGATGTGCTTTATAATTGTTGTGGATAATGAATGAGTATGGGCTTCATTAGTATAAAGGATAATTAATTTTACTTGGTTGCGAAACAAAAACTAAGTAAGGACAAGTGAATTAGGCGCAGTCCATGAAGGTTAGTATTGGTGAAAATAAAGCGTTCGGTGGTGCCGCACCTCGCTATAAGCGGTTGGAAGACTACTGCAGGTGTAGGGGCGTGACACTATTGACCCAAAGGACTCAAAAGAGGTCTACCTCATTCCCTACTACTATGGTATCCCCTACATTGGAGAAACAGGAAGATCTATTAAGCAGAGGATCAATGAACATGCTGCTGACATTAGACACATTTTCTCTCGCACCTCGGCTCTTGCAGAACATGCTGAGAAATCAAAACACCATGTCTGCATTGAAGAATCCAAAGTCATTACTAAGATTAATCATTTCCATCACAGGAACCTCAAGGAAGCGATTGAGATTGAAACACATGCAAAAAACCTCAATAGGGATGATGGCCAGAAATTAAGTAAAAGTTGGATTCCAGCTCTCGCTTCATAAATTCGACGCCCTTTCCTCACCCTTATCTTTTTTCATCTTCAGTGGTTTTCTATCCTAATTTTTTTCTTTCTTCTTGCTGATGGTATTACCTTTACTCTATCTTTTCTTTTTTTCCTTTTTAAGGAGGATAAACTATCCTCTTTCCTTTGATGGTCTCATAAAATTTATTTTTGAATCATTCCTAGCAATGAAGTTTGACCAAATTTTTCCTTAATTAAATCACCCCAACTAATAGAATCTTGAATGATTATTTTAGGTCATAGTATTATATAAATAATTAATTTATTACATAATAATTACATAAATTAATCATTTTTAATAAAATTATCAACCAAATTACTATGAAAACAGCTAGTTTTTCTACCTAATGCACCCTAACTAATAATATTATATAAATAAATTATTCATAGATGATATTATTATTTGACTTAAAAAATAAATTAGTTTTAATTATGAACTAATTCTTTACCTAACAACTAATTGTCAACCAAATATTAATATATATATTAATTATTTTTAATAATAATATTAACTAATTTATTAAAACTTCTAGTTTTCCACCTTATTCACATTGAATAGGTCAATCCTAACTATTAATTTTGTATAAATAAATTATGATTAGATAATATTATTATTTTAATTGATAAATATATTAATTATTTTTAAGATTATTATTAACTAATTTATTAATGACAATGTCTAGTCTTCTACCTAACTCACCTTGTACAAATCAACCCTAACCAATAATATCACGTAAATTAGTTATTCTTAGATTATATTATTATTTAAATTGATAAATTATTTATAAATTCGATTATTAATTAATCAACTATTAGATAACAGTTATTTTCTAACTTAATATACATCTTTTCATCACATATTCCTAAATAATTTCATTTTACCAACAGTTAGTTTTGAACGGCTTACCCTAAACCATGATGCATCCCTGCTATTTATTCTCTCATATCATTTGGTTTCTCACCTTGTCCTGAGGATGAACCATATTAGTTGGCTCGAAACATCGACCCAATCCTTACAATGTGATTAATTCGAAAGACTACTCTCTACATTATGGATCACAGAAGCATTATATCTAACATTAAAAATAAAAATAAATCACGGATAGTTAAGATCCTCAACTCCTACAAAAACAAGTATATATTCTTATTGGGTTTTATGATATAACATAGGAGCGTATTAGGTTTTATGGTCTAACAACAAAGATTCAAGTAGATTGTCTCAACGTCATACACTCTTGATCTATTATTGAGCTTCAAGATCCATCTTAATTCCTGATCTATTAAGCATCGAGAGGGATCAAATCTCTCGAGGTGCAAACATTTCCTCAAGTTTTGCACTAAAAAAAAAGATTTGCACTACAAACGATTTGATGCCTCTCGATACTTGATAGATTTGAAGTTAAAATGGATGTAGGTCGGTTTTATCAAAACTTTAATAATACATATAGTTAAATACATGCATTTGACATTTTTCTTTAGGGAAAGAGAGTATAATATTTGCATGTTAATACTTAAATTTAGATATGAAATTCTAAAATATCATAATTACTAATATAAATCATTATTATTTTAATATATATGATTAAATAAATGTAAATTATTTATATTTTATATATATTTCACATCTATATGTATAGAAATATTCTTATATATTTATTAATTAGATTTAAATAATATATTATAAAATAACATAATTACAAAGATAAATAATTATTATTTTAATACGATAAGTATATTACAAATTCTTTCTTGAAAATTAGTTTATAATTTTATTAAAAAATAAATTAAATTTAATCTTATTATTTATTTTTTATTATTTTTTAATAAAACCCATATAACCAACCCTTAATGAAAACATCTGTTTTAATTCACCATTATAATATCTCCCTCACTCTAAAAACACCCACACCCGTAAATATAATATATATATATATTCCATTTCCTTCCCTATAAAAAAAATATATTATTAATATAACAAAATATTTGTTGTTTAACCAAGGCGTAATACAAGTTGGATCTTTTAAAAAACTAAAAGAATTTTGCATCATTAAAACACTTTAAAAATTTATATAATAATAATAAGAGAATTTTTAAAACACTTTAAAAATTTATATAGTTTTTATAAAATACTTAGACTATTAATATAATGATTTGCCTCTTAAAACAAGAAAGAGTTTGCATCATTAAAACATTTAAAAAACTTACATGCCTATGATTGAGGTATGCACAAAAGAAAAACTTACATGCCTATGATTGAGGTATGCACAAAAGAAAAAATGTAGTTTTTTTTTAAGTTAATAATTAAATAAAGCATAAATTATATATATATATATATATATATATATATATATATATGAATGATGATGATGGTGGTGGTGGTTAACATCCACTAAGACCAAAATTTGGTCTATCGGACTTTAAAAACAAATTATTTAGTTTGATTTAAGATTTTATTCTTATCCTCAAAAAGCTTGGAGAGAAGTCTCCCGAGCTCACCATAATTTTGACAACGTAAAAGGCTAGGAAGGCCAGTATTGCAACAAAGATTTTGAAACTAAGATCTAATGTGGTTGTACGCAGGGCACTCTAAGAGGAAGTGATTCTCATCCTAGATGTTTGTATTGTCACAGAGATGGCAGAACCTTTCCATCCATGGTGTTTTAGGAACTGCCCAACGACTTGTTTCACTATGGAGCTCATGAGGGTTCGTTCTAATCTTGGCTATATTAATTTTCTTCTTTGAGCTAGTTAAAACAGAAAGATACTTTTGATCTTCTAGAGTGGGATTGATGACCTCCTTATAATATCTTAATTTTCTTTTAGCTGCTAAATATTTCTCACACCACATTTTTTATTTGAACTTAGAAGTAACAATATTTTTAATGTTATTAATGTTTTGCAATGCAACATTCTTGTCGATATCCTAATGATTTAACCAGGTCCCAGTGTCTTTATACCAACCTTGTTTGAGCCTTAGGTGGTTTTGGTTGGAATTTAAAGCTAGCTTAGGAAGTCTATGGTCTCCTACGTTATTGAGTTTTTGCTTGTACAACAGAAGCCTAGTCATAGCTAGGCTTTCAATAGGGGAAAGACCCACTTCTATAAGGAGAATAGGATAGGGTGTGTTGCTTTTAATTTTGAGGTTATACGTTATAAAACGCTTCTGGATTTGCTCAATCTTTCTCCAGGATTCTCTAGAGATGCTACAACCCCAAACCTCACATCCATATAAGATAACTGGAGTGACTAAAGTTTCAAAGAGGAACTTCTTTCTATCCTACATTACCAGTTTGACGTTTTGCAATTATTTTCAAGATCAAAATAAGCTTTCCATCCCCCATTAATCCTTTTCTCAATGCTATAGTTCTAGTTGAGTTTGTGATGAATATCAATTCCTAGGTACTTGTAGAAAGACACTTCCTCCAAGTTACTATTGTCATAAATAAAATTAGCGTAAGTGTCCTTCTTGGATTTGATAATCATAACTTATATATAATTTTAAAAAATAAATCCTAAAATATTATAATTCTAAATATAAATAATTATTATTTTAATTAATTTTAATATCTTATACTTATTATAATTAAAAAAAATTATAATAAAAACCAATTAAATTTGATCTTATTATTTTTTAATTTTTATTATTTTTCAATTTAACTCTTAATGACAACATCTCGTTTAATTCACCACTATATTATCTACCCTACCTTAAAAACACCCCTTGAGATAAAAAAAGGTAACTATTCCTTTTCCATATATAATATGTATTATTAATATAACAAAGTTCTTGTTGTAAGGCACTCGTTTGACCAAGGCCTAATACAAGTGGGATCTTTTAAATTAGCAGAAAGACTTTGCATCATTAACACACTTTTAAAAATCGATGTAATGATTAGAGAAGACAAGTTGGATTATTAACATAATGATTTGTCAATTAAGACAAGAAAGAGTTTGCATCATTAAAGCACTTAAAAAACCTATATGCGTGGATCTAGGCCCACGCTTGATGTCATGGAGTGGGTAGTGGTGTGGTGTTACATGTTCTACTAAATTTATGATATAAATTCCGTGGGTCGGGGCCCATTTGAATGAATATCGAAATAATAGAATTATTAACCGTAGTGGGTGGCCTCTTACCTCATTCTCGTGTTAACCACCGAATACGAATCTTCTTCCTGATATTTCGGATTCATTACCCCTCGCTATAACTATTCCATTTCCCTACACATATTATATATAATATAACATAACAAAGTATTTGCTCCGAAAAACTCGTTTGACCCACGCTTAATGCAAGTTGGATCTTTTAGAAAACCAGATTCCTAAGTACATTATATATATTGAAAGATTTACTAAACATAGAATTACTAAACGTAGTGGGTGGCCTCTTACCTCATTCTCGTGTCAACCACCAAATACGAATCTTCTTCCAGATATTTCGGATTCATTACCCCCTCGCTATAACTATTCTATTTCCCCACACATATTATATATAATATAATATAACAATGTATTTGCTCCGAAAAACTCGTTTGACCCACGCTTATATTATATATTATAATATAAGGGTTATTTTTTTCAATTTAACCCTTAGTGACAACATTAAGGGTTTAATTCACCACTATATTATCTCCCCTACTTTAAAAACACCCCCGATATTAAAAAAAAGAAGTAACTATTCCATTTCCATATATAATATGTATTATTAATATAACAAAGTTTTTGTTGTAAGCCACTCGTTTGACCGAGGCTAATACAAGTTGGATCTTTTAAAAGAACAGAAAGACTTTGCATTATTAAAACACTTTTAAAATTCGATACAGTAATTAGAAAAGACAAATTGGATTATTAATATAATGATTTGCCTATTAAGACCAGGAAGAGTTTGCATCATTAAAGCACTTAAAAAACATATATGCGTGGATCTAGGCCCATGCTTGATATCATAAGGTGGGGTGGATAGTGGTGTGGTGTTACATGTTTGACTAAATTAATGATATAAATTGCGTGGGATGGATGAGGGTCCCATTTGAATGAATATTGAAAGAGTTATTAGAGCATCTTGAACGTGGGGTATTTGTAAGTGGGTGGCCTCTGACCTCCTTCTCGTGTTAACCACCAAATACGAATCTATTCATTACCTTTTGCTATATATATAAAAAAATAAATTCCCTCCATATTATATATATAATATATTATAACAAACGATTTGTTCTAAAAAAAACTCGTTTGACCGAGGCCTAATGCAAGTTGGATGTTTTAAAAACCAAGTTCTTAGACCAGAGAAATATTATTTATGAATGTAATTAGTTTATATTAATATTATTTTTTATTATGATGTTATGGAGAAGTTTAGTAAGTATATGGGGAAAAGAGTTGGGTAGAAAGAAAAAGTATTATGTTTAGGAATTCAATCTCATTTGTGATCTCCAACAAAAAAAGTACAATGGAGCTAGCATTTTGTGGAGAGAAAAGATTTGTATTGTTCAATTAAGAACTAACTAATCAAATTCGGTGTGAAACGAGACAGTGGAAAAGACCTAAAGACACTTGGGAAGAATGGGTGTGTATTTTATGCACTTCTCGAGAAGTGCAATCGAAAAAACATTTCATTTTGGAATGTGATGCTTTCAAAGACATCAGAGGCAATTATGGCAATACAGTAGCATTGGTCCCTTGCATTGTCTTTTCAGTGAGGGGATAGTTAGAAGGTTGGGTCAACTCATCATCAATTTGAATAAGAAAAGGATTGAATTGCAAAATTGGTCCCTTGCATTGTCTTTGCAGTGAGGGGATAGTTAGAAGGTTGGGTCAACTCATCATCAATTTGAATAAGAAAAGGATTGAATTGCAAAAGACGAAAAACAAAGAAGTTGGTGGTCCCATAAACTATTTTTAGTCTAGTGAAAGTTAAAATATCATTCATTCATTCTTCCAAATTTACAATGATTTTATGGTAAAACTAAATTTTCATGCCCAACACCATATAGATATATGGTTTAATTTTTATATATAAAACTACGTAGTCTGACTAATAAACAAAATGGCTTTTTTCAAGGCATTTTTTAGGTAACTAATAAACAAAATGGCTTTTTACAGGGCATTTTTTAAGTTAATTTTATCCAAAATGTAGGTGAGATTTTTAAAAACTTGAGTTTAAGTAGTTTAGTTTGTAGAGATGAAATGACTTTTTCAGAGCATTTTTTTTTTTTTTGTTAATTTTCCACAAAAACATAACAAATATTTTTAAAATTTTAAATTTAAATGGTTTAATTTGTAGAATTCGAATACCCAATTTTGTTTAGCTCAAGGGTTAAGGAAGGGCCCATCCTTGATGAGCCCCTCCTTGACCCTTGAGCGTTTGGCCCAAAGAAGAAACATTAAATACATTTATACATTTAAAAATTATTTCAAACCACAGCAAAATTACGAATTTACTTAAAATTTTATCTCCAAAACTTATTAGAAAAAATCACTTCATCTACTTAATTTATTTTTATGTTATTATACTTAATTTAGTCTTTATCACCATTATAACAACTCAAGTATATTCTTTACCTGGTGAATAAACAAAAAGAAATGGGTAAATTATATGTTAGTTTATTAATTTAGGTTCACATGGACTCTTTATCACCATTATACCAAACCAAGTATATTACAAAAGGTAGGGTAAATTATGTGCTAATTTATTAATTTAGGTTTAAAGTGTGACACCTATATACAACGGGTGCTAATATTTAGACAATGTTTTAAAAATAAAACATCACATCACATTAGAGAAATGTCCATCCCAATATTGTTAAATATGTTTATTAATTTAGGTTCACATGGACTCTTTATCACCATTATACCAAACCAAGTATATTATATATCCTACGAATAAACAAAAGGAAGAGTAAATTATGTGCTAATTTATTAATTTAGGCTTAAAGTGTGACACCTATATACAACGGGTGCTGAGATTTAGACGATGTTTTTAAAAATAAAACATCACATCACATTAGAGAAATGTCCATCCCAACATTGTTAAATATGTTTTGAGCATTTAAAGACGATAAAGCATTATATATATAAAATTTAGGCTTATAATTAAATTTAATTATTAACCTATAAAAACTAAAGTAAATATATATTTTTTCTTTTTGCTTTTTATAATTATTTAAATATTATATAACATTTTTCATATATATTGAATTGTACTGGTGTGAAATTCATATAAACAAAATAATAAATATTTTTTATATTAATTTTTAATTTACTTAATATTAGATCAAAATAAATATTTAAATTTTCTATATTATATTCAAATAGATATACACTCTCTTGTTATAATATTGATTTAGATTTATTTTAATTATGGATCTACCAAACACTAATAGAGATTAAATCTCTCTCTTGAAATGTAAACCATTTTTTACCGTGAAAAGAGATTTGATGATTTGATATCTCTTAACGCTGGTTAAATCCAAAATTAAGATAGATCTATGCTGGTTTAATTATTAGTCTTTAAATAGACTACATTAAAAAAAATACCATAACAAAAAAAATAAACTAGAAAATTTTATGTTTTCATTCTATTTTATTTTATTTTTTAATTTTAAACTAATTTAATTTTAATTAAATTATATATATATATATATATATATATATATATATATATATATATATATATGTGGATAGTAGGTATAGGTTGAAACATGTAAATATAAAGGTTTAATTTTTATAACTTATGAATAGTTTCCAAGGATAATAAGAGAATATTATGTGTTTTCTTCTTACTGTAATATTTATCATTTGGTTTGGTTGTGAAACTTAAAAAATAAAAGATAAAATGGTTTTTTATACTTGAACTGATGATATAATCATTAGTGAAATTTTGAAGTTTAAAATAGGTATCCTAAGGAATATATAAAATAATAAGGAAAATAATAAAATAAGATTATATAACAACATCAAATTTTAGAGGGAGAAAAGAAAAAACTACTTTTTCAATTCATATTTTAAACTCATCTCTTTACAGTTTTACTCAAATTTTGAGTGTGAGCACTCATTGGATGCATAATTTAATTCATCGTCAAGGATTACTCATGTTGCAAACTTTCAATAGAACCGACTACATGAAAAAGCGCAAGAGGACATTGGGATCATCAGCAACAGTGGGTTTTGCTTGCAGGTATCAAGTTGCATGTGTTATTTCCTTGATAGTTTTGGCATGCATGGAACATGCATGTGGTTTCTTGGTTATGATATGTCATTGGCATGGAGGATTTTCTGGATTGACAATGAAATTTCCTAGCCTTTCCATTTCCTAGATAGCTATGGTGTTGTAGGTTTACTTCTTTGTTTTTATGGTTGGTTCTCATGTTTCCTTTAGCTTGGGTTGTGTTACCAATTCCTGGAAGCCCTGTTACAGCTTGGGTTGAGTTACTAGTCTTAGAAACCTTGGTTGGAGAAATTCTCTAGAAGCACTTGATGGGTTGAGTTACTAGTCCTGGAAGCCCTGTTTGGATAAACACTCTAGAAGCCCGATGACAGTTGTGGGTTAAGTTATTAGTCCTGAAAGCCTTGGTTAAAATAAATGCTCTGGAAGGCTTCGGTAGAGAACAATCCAGTGATGGTTGTGATGTATGAACGTGAGGTGGAACAACTGTTTGATGGGTTGAGGTGGTTTGGCCTTGGGAAGCCCTAGATGGTTTTGGTTGAAATTTTTTATGAGATCCCACATTCATGCTTGAAATATGGCATGAGGGTGATTGGTTGAAGAGAGACTTGGCTCAACCAATCTATGGTCGAGTGGAACATGGTAGGCCTATACCTAGTTGGCTCTTGCATCATTAATATGAGGTTATTTCTCACTATTATTTCATGAGTATTGTACTCGTTATATGTGGATTATATGGTTTTTATTTCCTTCGTATCTCTATGCTTATTATGTTGGTTATGAACATGTATCATGATAGTGGCTATGTATGGATCTCATCATGCTTTTACTCGTAAATGAATGAACAATGTATCTATGGCCTAATAGATGAAATTGTAGCTAATATGTTGAGGCATCAATGCTTCTTAGCAATTCTCAGATAAGTATGAGACCCCTATGCTCAGCTCTGCTATTAAGGCCTATATGTTTCATATATGTGATATGCTTGACGAAATGTGTGTCATGGCTAGTAGGGGTCCAGTCTAGTCCTTGTTAACGTTTTTGTAGATATATCATTGTTTTTCTGTGATAATTCATAAACCTGTCATTGAGTTATGGGCAGTGACCTGGCCTCTTGGCCTGAAAAAGTGGCACAAATCCTAGAGTCACATCCATATGTCTGAGGAAAAAAGTCTCCAGATGCATGGATACCCATGTTGTGGGAGCGTATAAAGCCTCCTGGACGCATGATTGTCCATATCAAGGGAACTTTTGGGGGTTTAATGGTCTAAAAATGTAGTGGGACCCAGGGGTTGGTTACCTAAGTGGTTGGGATGGCTCTTGGGAGTTATGTTGCTAATGTGGAAGGTATGTGTGATGTCTTTTACCAGTTCAACTTCCTTAACTAACACATAGGCAATCAAATCATATCATAGTAACTTCTCATCACATGTTTACCTAGGTTGGTCGGTTACTTGGTAGATGTGGGAGGAGAGTGTTACAAAATTTTAAAATTTGTCTGGAATTAGATTTTAGCTTCAAGGCTCACCATGAGTTCACCTGAATTCCCTACAATTTAATCTAACATGATAATATGAACTCTTTACTTGTCGATGAAAAAATAACTATGAAAAGAAAGAGATACAAACAATGCAACAAACAACACTTCCTAATAAAAAATAATTAGAGACAACTGCTCTAATTTCCTAATTTCATTCAAAACCCTAAATGCAATGCAAAATATGAAAAATGATAGGATTTTTCTTTTCTTTTCTCTTAGTTTGAAATGGAATGAAAACTAAGATGCAACAAGATCATTGATAAAAGAAATCACATAGAATATGATTGTAATATAAATTTCTTCAAGCCACGCAACGATCAAGTGAAAATTCACCAAAGATCTAATTGATAAGAAAAATAAAAATCAAAGAAATCCTTACCAAATGCTAATAAAACATCAAAATGACTTTTTAGAGGTAAAGACAAACTCAGAAACACAAAAAAAAACTTTTTGAACTCGGGTTGACTAAGGAGCAAGGATAAGGAATGCAAATTTTTGCATCCTACAAGGATTAGCGCAAGTGTAGAACATTAACCAGTGCTTTGTAGTGCAAGTAAAGAGAAGGGACAGGTGTGATGAAGCTCTTTGTCTCAAGATAGGGGGTTTGCTGAGGTAGTTTCAGTAAAAAAAACATGGCACAAAAACTCAACCAAGCTGAAAAGGATGTTTTCTTTAGGTTAATCAATTTCTGAGTGAGTCAATTAAGGTTGCTTCAAGAGGTGAAAAGGGTGTTAAGATGAAGGAAACCACTAAGGGAAGAATTGGTCCCCAGCGTAGTTGCCAATTTATTATACGAAATTTTAACGATGGCAGACAAACGTGAATTCCTTAGATCTAGTAGCCTTATCTAGAACAATAGAAGAAAAAAAGCTTCAAGTTTTCCTTAGAGAGATTAGAAAATGGAAAGAAGCCTACCTAGAATCTGTAGCAATCCTTCTTTTCCTCCTTTCTTGTAAGCTCCAACTCTAGCTCCAAGTGCTATAATTAGAACCTACACATATGACTAAAACAAGAAAAGGAACCACAATCCACATAGCATAGTCTCAAATCTCTATTCAATGAATCAACATGGCATTGAAATATATGAGTTCAAACATAACACATCAAATATAGGAGAACAAGATGATCTTTGTATTGATAAATATAGGAGAGAGTTTACAACCATAAATTGAAGATGATCTTGTAGATGTCTTCCCAAGTTGACTTTTCCTTCCTTGTCACAAAGCACACCTCAACATAAACCCTAATGAATGAATGTGATGACTCCTTTAGGTTCAAAGTAGCAACATCCAACCCAAACCTTATGGGAGGTAGTAAATTTATAGGAGTGTGGTAGTTTAGGAATTTTTATCCAATTACCAATCTAGGCTTGAGATCCACTTATGATGGGAAGATGAGCTCAATGGATAAGAGATGAGGTCTCCAAGGCAAGATTAGATGGGATTCGAGCTCCTATCTATGGTAAATAGTTAAAACTACCTTGGAAGCTTCTAGAAGAGGAAACTTCGGAATTTTTTTTTTGAATTTCTAAAATCAACACACCTACAGAAGGGAGAAATAAGTGCTGACTAGCGCTATTTGAGAGGTATGTAACATGCGGTGAATGCAGGTGGATAAAGGACAAGGTGCACTGAGGCTAAAAACAATGTTTTTGTCCTAATTGTACTAGAAACTCAAACTTTTTGGAGAAGTGATTCTTAGGGCTTCGTGAAGGGGTTATGACAAAGTGTTCCACGATTTTAATTGATACGATTTGTATGCATATTGTGTTGATGTGATAAATTGGCCTGTAACAATAACCTTGAGAAAATTTCATATCCGATTTGGCGAAGAAAACTACATAATAGAGGCACACTACACCAAGACTTTATAGCTCTATAGATGCATGTCTTCCATGCAAAACTTGGGAAAAACAACCTTGCCCACTTTGTTACATAACCTTCAAAGATAATATTTTCCTTATGTTATTCATTTAATTTTATATTTTCGAAATTTTACTCTTCATTGTGAAGAGAAGTGCGAACACGAAAAAAATAAAATCGGTTGCATGCAGTCCTACATTTTTTTTATATTTTGTTGTATGCACTAAAATTTATTGGAGTTGCTTAGTTAAGAATTTGTCAACCATTGGTTTTAACTTCCTCATGAAAATTCACTAGAATATGTCTCTAAGATGTTCATAACAACTTACTTTAGATACAATTGTTATTGAGCTTTATTTAGGAGATGAAATGATGACATCAAAAGTAAAATTAAACCATGGATACGTAATATCCTCAACTCCTGCAAAGACATGTGTATATTCTTATTGGGTTTTATGATATAACATATGAGCGTATTAGGTTTTACGGTCTAACAATAAAGCTTCAAGTAGACTGTCTTAACCTCATACACTCCTAATCTATTATTGAACTTCAAGATCCATCTTAACTCATGATCTATTAAGCATCGAGAGGGATCAAATCTCTCAAGGTGCAAACATTTCCTCAAGTTTTGCACTCAAAAAAAGGTTTGCATGACAAGAGATTTGATCCCTCTTGACACTTAATAGATTTGAAACTAAAATGGATCTAAGTTGGTTTTATTAAAACCTGAATAATACATATAGTTAAATACATGCATTTGGCATTTTTCTTTAGAGAAAAAGAGTATAATTTTTGTATGTTAATAATTAAATTTAAATATGAAATTCTAGAATCTCATAATTACGAATATAAATCATTATTATTTTAATTTGTATGATTAAATAAATGTAAATTATTTATATTTTATATATATTTTACATCTTTATATAAAAATATTCTTATATATTTATTAATTAAATTCAAATAATAAATTATAAAATACCATGATTACAAAAATAAATAATTATTATTTTAATATGATATATATATTACAATTATTTCTCAAAAAATTATTTATAATTTTATTAAAAAACAAATTAAATTAAATTTTATTATTTTTATTTTTTATTATTTTTCAATATAACCCACGACATATAACCCTTAATGACAAGGGCTCGTTTAATTCACCATTATAATATCTACCTTACTCTAAAAACGCCCCTCGATCTAAAACAAATATAACTATTCCATGTCCTTCTATATAAAAATATATATATTATTAATATAACTATTATATTTTTTAAAAACCAAGTTTCTACGTACAACTAATTGATTATCATGTGTATGAATAGTTATTAATTAATGTAATTGGTTTATATTAATATTATTTTGTATTATTATTTTCTATTAATTATGGAGAAGTTTCATAAGCATATATGGAAAAGAGTTGGGTAGAAAGAAAAAATACTATGTTTAAGAATTTAATCTTATTTGTAATTTCCAACAAAAAAAAGTATAATGGATTTAGCATTCTTTGGAGAGAAAAGATTCGTATTGCTCAACGAAGAACTAATTCACATCAAATTCGGTGTTAAACGAGACAGTTGAAAAAGAGTTAGGATTCTGTGGAGAGAAAAAATTCATATTGCTCAATTAAGAACTAATTCACATCAAATTCAGTATGAAAAAAGACAGTTGAAAAAACCTAAAGAAGCTTGGGAAGAACAGGTGTGTATTCTTTGCACTATTGGGGAAGCGAAATCGAAAAAACATTTCATTTTGGAATGTGATGCTTTCAAATACATTAGAGACAATTATTGCAATATGTTAGCATTGGTCCCTTGGCATTGTCTTTTCAGTGAGGGGATTGTTAGGAGGTTGGGTCAACTCATCATCAATTTGAATAAGAAAAGGATTGAATTGCAAAGGACGAAAAACAAAGAGGTTGGTGATCCCATAAACTATTTTTAGTCTCGTGAACATTAAAATATCATTCATTCATTCATTCTTCCAAATTTACAATGATTTTATGGTAAGATAAATTTTCATGCCCAACACCATATAGATATATGGTTTAATCTTTATATATAAAAACTACGTATTCTAACTAATAAACAAAATGGCTTTTTCCAGGGCATTTTTTTAGTTAATTTTATACAAATTGTAGCTGAGATTTTTTAAAACTTGAGTTTAAGTTGTTTAGTTTGTAGAGATGAAATGACTTTTTCAGAGCATTTTTTTGGTTAATTTTCCACCAAAACGTGACAAATATTTTTAAAATTTAAGTTAAATTTTTTTAATTTGTAAAATTCAAATATCTAGAATTTTTTAAAAACATTGAATACATTTATAGATTTAGAAATGTATTTCAAACAACAACAAAATTACGAATTTACTTCAAATTTTATCTCCAAATTTACTATAAAAAATCACTTCACCTACTTAAAAAAAATATGTTATTATACTTAATTCACTGTTTATCACCATTATAATAACTCAAGTATATTCTTTACCTCGTGAATAAACAAAAATAAATGGGTAAATTATGTGTTAATTTATTAATTTAGGTTCCATATGGACTCTTTATCACCATTACACCAAATCAAGTATATTCTATATCCTATGACTAAACAAAGGGAAAGGTAAATTATGTGCTAATTTATTAATTTAGGTTTAAAGTGTGACACCTATATACCATCGGTGAAAGAGGGTAAATTATGTGCTAATTTATTAATTTAGGTTTAAAGTGTCACACCTATATACCACCGGTGAGATTTAGACGATGTTTAAAAAATAAAACATCACACCACATTAGAGAAATGTCACATCTCAACACTTTTAAATATTACATCCCAACATTGTTAAATATGTTTTGAGCATTGAAAGACGGTAAAATATATATGTATATATCTCTCTATATATAATTTAATATATATTTTTTTAATAATTATTTAAATATTATATAACATTTTTCATATATATTTAATTGTATTTTTGTAAAATTCATATAAATAAAATAATAAATATCTTTTATATTAATTCTCCATTTATTTTAACACTGTGTATCAAAATAAATATTTAGACTTATTATATTATATTCAAATAAATACACACTCTTTTGTTATAATATTGACTTAGATTTATTTTAATTATGGATCTATCAAACATTGAGAAGGATCAAATTTTTCTCTTGAAATGTAAATTTTTTTATAGTGAAAAGAGATTTGATCTCTTATCGTTTATCGTTTGGTAGATCTAGAGTTAAGATAGAACTATGCTGGTTTAATTATTAGCTTTTAAATAAGCTACATTAAAAAAAAATACCATAAAAAAATTAAACTAGAAATTTTTATGTTTTTATTTTATTTTATTTTAAATTAATTTAATTTTGTTTTATTTTGACTAAGTCAAAATGTCTTTTTCTCCATATTAAACTCAGAGAACCTCTCAATACAACTAATTAGATATATATAAATTATCATATACCTTCTAAAAATTTAAATATAATTTAATTTAATTTAAAATTTTAAAATATTTTTTAATTAAAAAATAAAATATAATTTAATTTAATTTAAAATTTTAAAATATTTTTTAATTAAAAAATAATTAATGATTTTAATTATATATATAGAATTGTATCCAAATATATGTTAACTTGTTAACAATGAGATCTAGTATATATAATCAAATCGAGTTATTACAATGTTATGATTTATATTATACTTTCAAGTAATATTGTTCGTACAGTCTGAAGAATTATATCTACATAGTTAAAGATCTATTTAAAAACAATGACTATCCGAGAGGAAGACGATATGATGAAAATTCCATTACATATTTAGAATGGCTTAGATAAATCACATTTAATGCTTGTTGTGTATGTTTAGTCTTGACATATTGACAAAAATGTTTATCTTGGAATGATTACATTAATCCTACATTTCCACTCAATGGTGGCTTCACTGTATCACTTATTTGAATAGGTAAAACATTGGGTTAAGTTTTTTTTTTCTTAAATTATATACATATGAGAAATATATATCATTATGGTATATATTTAAATATGTAAATATAAAGGTTTAATTTTTATAATTTATGAATAGTTTTTAAGGATGATAAGAAAATATTATTATGTCTTTTCTCTTTAGCGTCATTTTGATTGGTTGTGAAACTTAAGAAAAAAGATAAAGTGGTTTCTTATACTTGAACAGATGATATAATTATTAGTGAAATTTTCAAGTCTAAAATAAGTATTTTAAGGAATATTATAAAATAATAATAAAATAATAAAATAAGATTATATTACAACGTCAAATTTTAGAGGGAAAAAAGAAAAAAACCATTTTTTCAATTCGTATTTTAAACTCATCTCCTTACCGTTTTACTCAAATTTTGAATGTGAGCACTCATTGGATGCATAATTAATTCATCATACAAATATTACTCATGTTGCATACTTTTGATAGAACCAACTACATGAAAATGGGAAATACATGAAAAAGCGTGATTGCAATCATGTTTTCATGTATTTCTCATTTTTCATATAGCAGGGTCCATCAAAAGTATGCAACATGCGTAATCCTTAGATGAGGAATTAAATTACGCATCCAACAAGTGTTCATGCTAGAAATTTGAGTAAAACTATAGGGAGATAAGTTGAAAATACGAATTGAAAAAATAATATTTTTTTTATTTTTTATTTTTTAATCTTTTTACTTTTTAACTCCAAAAATGATGAATCATCCCCCATGGTTGACATCATCTTCTTGAGTCCTATTGGTTCTTATAAAGTTGATTTTGGTTGTACATCTTTATTTTGAGACCCATTTTAGACCTCAAAATTTCTCTAATGAGTTTGCATAAAATAACCTTTGTAGTGATGTATATGAATCTTGTAAGTGTTAGGTATCCATATTACTTATAAAGAGCAGGTTTGGGTGTAGGAAAAAACTATTTTTATGAACCCAAAATATTTTTTTGATATTATGTTTTGTATACCTACATGAAATTGTAGAACTTTTATGGTTATGTTGTAAATGTTATAATATGTATATTAAAGTAACTATGCCTATAATTTAGTAAAAAGTTCACATATACATTGGTGTATGGTTGTAAAACATGTGTGAAGGTGTATTTTTACATTTATAACTTAGAAATGCTTTATAGGGTATAAGGCTAAGTTATACTACACATGCACATACAATTATAAGGGATACACATTTCTAGTTTTATTCATAAACTCGTTGAATAAGAATGTGGGCCATCAAAAGCTATATTGGACTCAGGTCTATGGTCTCTAGACATTTCCATCGTGTTTGTAAAATAGGAGGTACATTGCTAAAGAATTCTAGATAGAAATTGATTATGTGTGTATTAGCTGAGGAACATGCTCTATAACAATTCATTTTATATATTGTTGTGACTTCAATAGTTATAACATTTATCTTTCATGAATAATATCATCTACATGGAAGCCAAAAATGTTAATTACAAGAATCTCTCCATTGTTTGGACATTTTTTTTTAGTTCACAATATCCTCTCCTTCATTCTTAGCAAGAGCCTTTTGTATTTTCTTTAAAGTTTCTTTTAACAATACTTTGAAGCCATCATATCCCTCAATTTTGTTCTTCAATGTTTTCCATTGAATTTGCTTATGATGACATCATTCCAAAGATCAACATTCACACCACGCGATGGAAAAAGTGCATATTGGAAGGCGAGACCTTTGATAAAAGCATTTTTCAATGATAAATTATGTGGGTATTTCTCATGTACAATTAGTCTTTACATTTGGAAGATGTACAATCTCGAGAGAAACTATGATCAAAATGGTACTGAGTATCTTTTGACTCATGTAGACAAATGAGATGCAAAGTAGGTTGCAGGCCAAAAAATAAAGATTGTTGCATTTCACCATAAGAAATTCAAGTCCTCACCCACAAATTACATGCTTTGCATCACAAAATTCACACCCCACCTCAAGAAATGCACATCGTACCTAAGGAAATACACACTGTACCTCATAAAATGGACACCTTATCTCAAGAAATGTACGCCCTCCATCAGGAAATGCATGCCCTACCTATGATGCTTCAACAAAATAACTTTTGATAAGTTTTATCTAGACATCTTGCTATCAAGGATTATGTCCACAACTGTCCACTTTGATCAAATTGGAGCCCATGTCTACTCTGAAATATTCATAGAATCAATTTGGCAACGAAAGTTGTTTATTCTTATAATGACATACATGGGTATGCCTTGAAAACCTTCTCAAACTCTTTTAGGGGAATCCATGAATAATGCAGGAAAGATATTGACTTCCACTTCATTAAATATTTTTTGACTATTTTTTTAGTTGAAGGCCCAAAGGTTGAATCTTCATTATTGTCAACATTTTTTTGTCCCATTTGACAATATATATTTTTATCAACCTTAGATAGGGGATTAACACATTGAGGGCAGCTCCATATGCTAGAAAAGAAAAAAAATAATGGTGTAACTGAGTATATAAGATGGTATACAATAGGACTTGTATCACAAATGCATGTGCCTCAAAACCAGTCAGGTGCCCTGTGTCCAGTGCATCATAAGCATATCTTTCATTAGACAACATCAATTTTTTTCAACTTGTAAGAACATTGATGAACCCTATCACCATTGAGTATCTAATAGAAAAAAACTATCAAGGTTGTGTTGAAAATGCCCCCCTCAGCATCTCAAGGCTCTAATGGTATCTACAGTGGAATTTTCCCACTAGCTTGTCACAACTTCGAAAGACGATGTAGGACAATGTGTCGGAAATTTCCTTACTTCTGCAAGTTTTTACTTCAGAGTTACACCATCGCCTTTGTAGATATTGTGATGATTGCTTAGCGGCTGAAACCTATCTAGAAATTGCCACATGATATTCTTTTTCATCGAACACATGAAAGTTAGATACATTCATCACAAGTGCAACACACAGGTTCAATGGAAGTTTGGTGGACTAAATCTCTCCATAGCTACCACATGGCATTTTTTTTGCATTTAACACATGACAACTGGATATGTTTTTTTATGGTACGACGAAAATAATTTAATAAACATTCCAAATCGTGTTCATTGGAAGTTACTATTTGTTCATGGTAATGTCCTCTAGAAAATGTTAGAAATTATTCTAATTTACTAGTGTGATATATTCATGTTCAATGCTTTTATTTTTTATCAACTATAAACCATCTTTGGAAAGGGTGTCATCCTGAACATTGAGCTCCCTATAGGCATACTTGAAATATACCTCCTAAAAGTACCTTGAAATCTCGTTCAAATAATTAGAAAATGGGGATAAACCAGTATATTATGGATATAAGGTTGATCCTACATCCAATTTTAGTGAGAGTTGAATCCCAAAAATATGAAGCCTAGCAATTCCTATGTTAAGTGCATATTCCATAGGAAAAATAATACCTTGAATTCCCCAACATTAGCTGTTCTTTTTCTAGATAAGCCTTTATGGTGAAGAAACGAGAATATGATAGAAATATAACAAAACCAAAACTACATTTCTTCCTTGGTCATCGACAAATCCCATCGAAGAAGCTCCATGCATACGACCTATCCACCGAAAGTGTTCCCATATAACCCTATGCTTTTTTATACTCACATTAAGTTTAAAAATTGATAACATAACCAATACTCAGGAAAATATTTTAATATATTGGATTGGTTTGTCTTAAAATGAAATGGAGTTGTGGGCAAAACATATTCCCCAAGTGACCAAGAAGGGAATTATCCTAAAATAATTGATCTCTCTTCTTATAAACCACTCTTGGAAGTTAATATCCATAGTCCCTTTATGCCACGAATATTGAAAATCTAATGAAGTCTTCAAATACTTCCAAACCTACATCGAGAATGGGCAAGACAAGAAAATGTGAAGGTAGTCTTCTCTTTGGTTTCACACAATGAACACCTTCCAAGGACAATCTTGTTCCTCTTTTGAAGAAATTCCCAAGTCAATACCCTATTTTTCATAATCATCCACATGAGTCATATACTCTCAGGTGGACCCTTAACCTTCCACAATTTTGACCACCACCACTTGGTCTTAGCATAAATGAGGGATTGTAGAGATACTAGTTGTGCTTCACAATTGAATCACTCATAGTCTTATTCGTTTCCCATGCGAAATCTTTGAGATCACCACTCAACCTTATATGGGCTCTTTTGAATTTAGTTATAAAGTACTCCCATCCTTAACTCATCTTACCATTCAACCCTAATGCCTGCACCAACAACCAACCTTGGGACCAAAGGGTAGTTTGAGTTGGATTGATAACCATATTTAGTTTGCAACTACCTAACTCTTCCAATGTTAAGACCATATTTTCAATGGGAAATACCTCCTGGCCACATCCCATGATTGCATTAGTTTGTATCCTCGCCTATGCCCCATTTTAAACTCTCAATGCCAAGTACTTACTAATCATAAGGAAGGTTAATGCCATGGATAACCATTGATTTTATGCATTTTTTTTTACTTCTCCACTCCATTCTTATATAGTCCAACAGATAATTTGTTGCAATATATTTCTATATGATTATGATCCTCTAAAAAAAATTGTAAGTGAATTGCACAAAGACTTTGTAGCAAAGTATTGATATATATATATATATATATATATATATATATATATATATATATATAAGCATGGATTTGTTGGCCTTGGAAAATTTCATATGAGTTAAATAAAATGCTTAGGCCAATGTTACTTTCTTTCTAAAGAAAGTTAAGTTCAACATCATATATGAATTTAAAGATGAATAGATGGATATTAATGTCAATTAAGTGACTTGAGTGGGCTTAATGGTTAAGAGCATGTGGTTCCTCCTAAGAAGTCATAGGTTCAAAGCTAGAGGGGGGTAGAATATGTATGCCTTGGAGTATGTATCCTTTTGTAGACTTTAGCAACCAAATACATAGGGCCTTATACACCAATCTATACATAGGGTCTTATACACCAATTTGGTGTCTAACTTAATCGTAACCTTAAAATTAGATAATAATAATACTAATTATATAATTGTCTAAAATCATTAAACTATTATTGCACCAAATTTTCTTGCCATATCTTTATCATCACATTTTAACCCTATCCCAGTTTTCTTTCCACCATCATGGAAAGAGCCTATGTGACTCAAAAAATTATACAAGATAAAAATGGTATTTATTATCCTAAAGGAGAAAAAGTTAACGCAAATCACAATTATGGCATGATGAAAGATACTCATGTAAAGTGATATTGACACCTAGATATGCATCTCCGCAAATCACAATGATGGCATGATGCAAGATACTCATACAAAGTGATATTGAGATCCAATATGCATCTTCTTCAAATGTGTAGAGCTTCCGTTTGGATGATACGGAAACAAACATGTTATTCCTCTCCCTCGCAATTTCACCCTTCTGTGTTGATACTTGCACATCATCATATTTTGTTATTTCCATGTATCTAAATTCCAATTCAAATGGTAGATTCCTCTAGTTCTTTGGAGCAGTTTTCTCATCAATTCACATATATTAGTGTTCATTATAAACAGAAATCAACGTTGTTGAAGTATTTTAGGAGTCCATTTTACTCAAAAACTAATGGAAAAACGAGTTACAGCTATTCTACTTCAAAATTTTAAATACTATTAAAAAAATTAATGGTACTAAATTCATTTCCGAATCCAGATAAAATTAAATGGTAGCCTCTTTAAACACCGCAACACCTTTCCTCGGACAAAAAATAGGTAAACAGCAGAAACGCGGAACGCAGAGGGACATCAACATCACATCACATGCGCATCTTGGCGACACCAACATCACATCATATGCGCGCATTTCTTCAAGCGCGTGGAGGTTTCCTCTGTGAAGTATTTTATGTACACCCAACCCATCGGCTCCCACGCAATTTCACTCTTCTATCTCCGTGCCTGCACATCATCTTTATCTTTTTATTTTTATCCATCCAGATTTCAATTTCAATTTCAATGGCAGATGCTTCGTCCTCGGCCTGCTCTGCGTCAAATTCTTACTCCCGGCCCCACGATGTTTTTATCAGCCATCGTGGGCCTGATATCAAGGACACCTTCGCCACCGCTCTCTATCGCAACCTTGCTGATCGTGGAGTGCGAGCCTTCCTTGACAAGTCGGAATTGCAGGTTGGAAAGAACATTCCCTCGCAATTAGTAGACGCTATTCGAGGCGCGAGTGTTCATGTGGCGCTTTTCACTCAGAATTATGCCCAATCGAATTGGTGCCTCGATGAGCTGCTCCTCATGGTGCAGTCCGCCAAGTCCGGCGGGGCTACCCTTCTTCCTGTATTTCACGGCGTCAAGCCTGCTCATCTCCGGTGGACGGACAAAGATAAATCTGGACCGTACGCTGCAGCCCTGCCCGAACTGGAAAAGAAACGGGGATACGAGAGCCAAACAATTCAGAATTGGAGAAATGCTCTTTCTTATGTTGCAGATATAAGCGGCTTGGAGCTGGACGCGTTTAAAGGGTGAGGATCTACCATTGTCCCAATCTGTGTTACAAGTTCTTTAATCTCTAGGGTATTTTATTGATTAGGTAGATATATGACAGCTTGGGTGCTTTTCTCACTCGTTATTTCACCTCTCTGTCAATGAATTTCCAGGGGCGAACTCGAGCTCTTGCATGAGGTTGTGCAAATCGTTGTGAAAAAGGTTCCAAAACCACCCTTGTTTGTGGCAAAACATCCAACCGGTCTCCAACAAAAAGTAGAAGAGTTTGAACGGCTTGCGGGATGGGGCTTGCAGGACGAGCAGGCATGCAAGGTTGTGGGGATTGTGGGATCTGGAGGAGTTGGAAAAACCACAGTGGCCAAGCAATTCTTCAATGCTAACAGATCAATTTACGAAGGATCCTCTTTTTTGTTCGATATGGCGAAAATGTCATTACCATCTTTACAGAGGAAACTTATTAAAGACCTTAAAGGTATAGATATCGAAATTCAGAGTTCCGCCGAAGGGTTGGGACAACTTGAGAGGAACCTGTCCAATTGTTACTCTCTCATAGTATTAGATGATATAGATAATGTTGATCAACTGGATTTCTTCTTGCCAATAAAGAATGTGCTTCACCCCAATAGCTTGCTTTTGGTTACAACTCGGGACAAGAAGGTTCTTAGAAATGCAGACATCGAAGAGTCCTTCATTTATCACTTAAAGGAACTTGATACAGAACACTCCCGAGAGCTTTTTTGCTTTCATGCTTTTTCAACGCGACATTCACCACCAAAATTTAATAATATTGTAGATCGCTTTTTAAAGACCTGCCGTGGATTGCCACTATCTCTGAAAGTGTTTGGGGCTTCGCTACATGGGAAAAATAACATATCTGACTGGCAAGACCTATTGGATATACTTGACCAAGAACTTCCTAAAGATTTGCAGGAGAGCTTCAGAGTTAGTTATGATTCGCTCAATGAACAGGAGAAGAAAATATTTTTGGATATTGCCTGTTTTTGCATAGGAGAAGAAAGCGATAAGTGGATTAAAGTTTGGAATGGCTCAGGTTGGCAAGGTTCGGCGGGTCTTAAAACTCTAAAGGACAAGTGTCTTGTAGAGTTGGACACAGAAAAAGAAAATATTATAAGGATGCATGATCTTCTCGTACTCATGGGAAGAAAGATCGCCCAAGAAAGTAATTTGCCGATCCGTATATGGCGCGGCACGTTCAGAGAAATTTTCGATCTCTTGGAGCAATCCTTATATGTAAGTGCTTCAATCCTGCAATCTTATATGTTTCCGTGTAAACAACTTTCAATATTCTTTATTCAGTGACTGTGCGGTGTACCATATGATGAATCGTTATTGATTTTAAATAACTAACAGGAAACAATAGAAGTGCGCGGAATTAGAATGGCCCCTCTGTCCAATATAGCTAGAGATACTGATCACGCTGAGGAATGGCTAAAATTAGAAGAGCTACTAAACAGTAAGAAGGAGTTCCGAATCAAGAAGTTGCAAATTCTTGAAGGTGAAGGCGATTTTGTAGAAAGGATTTTGAAGCTGAAGATGCTATCAAACAACCACATATCTCTCCGCTGGAATAACTGTCGCTGCTCATGCCTGCCTTCTTTTTCAATGAAAGATTTAAGAATTTTAGAAGTGAACGGGAGGGAATTGGAAAGATTGTGGCCGGAAGACGAACATCGGGTACGTAGACGTAGATGCTGTAATTTGCAAATGAGAATCATTGTTATTTGATCAGCTTTTTAGTTATTGAAACGTGAACATTGCAGGCACCTCAGGAGTTGCGGCAGTTGAATATTGATGCTCCACTGTTAGAGTTTCCAAAATCATTTGGGAAGCTGCGGCATCTCGAAAAGATTGTAGTGACAAGTGCTCGTCTAACGAGGATGCCAGATCCGTTGTCGGATTTGAGAGATCTCCAACACATCGCTTTGGTTGGCTGTGAAAATTTGGAGATGATTCCAGATTCTTTGGGGGATTTGACAAATCTCCGATACTTGAATCTTAGTTTGTGCAAAAGTTTGAGGGTGCTTCCAGATTCAATTGAGAAATTGGAAAAACTCGAACTCATCAATCTAGACTCATGCAAAAAATTGGAGAAGATTCCAAATTTCTTGATGTATCTCCCAAGTGGCAAGTGCACCCTCACCCCAGCCTTCATATACGAGCATCGTCGCGACAGATACGACCCTCTCGACAGGGATGTCGTTGATCTCAGTGGGTTCACTTGTTTGGAGATGTTTCCAGATATCTTAGCGCATTATTTGACTGTCCGAGAAATCAACCTTACTGGTTGCGAAAGTTTAAAGAGGCTTCCAGACTTTTTGGGAGCGTTCGCAGATCTCGAAAGTATCAATCTGAGAGACTGCAAAAGTTTGGAGATGCTTCCTGAGTCTTTAGGGGATTTGAAATATCTCCAAAGCATCGATCTCAGGGGATGTGAAAGTTTAAAGAGGCTTCCAGATTCTCTGGGGAAGTTATGTATCAGGTGAAAGTTTAAAGAGGCTTCCAGATTCTCTGGGGAAGTTGACATCTCTAAGATATATCAATCTGGGACTGTGCAAAAGTTTGGAGATGCTTCCGGACTCTTTTGAGAATTTGAAAGACCTCCGTGCCATCGACCTCAGTGGATGGAAACATTTAGAGAGACTTCCAAATTCATGGGCAAATCCACATCTTCGACATCTGCATTTGAAGGGTTGCTCCAGTTTGACCATCTCCACTAAAACACTTTGGAAATCTCTCTAGGCTTGAATGCTTAGATCTATCAGGTTGTCCCCAGGTGGAATTATTGCCGCCGGGAGTTGAACGTGTACAGTTTCTGGAAAAATTAAATTTGTTCGATACAAACTTTAAAGAGTTCGCTTTTGATGTTGTGTCTTTCAAATATTTGAAATTTGTTCGATACAAACTTTAAAGAGTTCGCTTTTGATGTTGTGTCTTTCAAATATTTGAGAGTCCTCAGATTAGGAAGCCCTCTGTTGGAAGATTTTATAATTCATTTTTATAGATTTTATAGTTCATTTATAGGTATTATACCTATATGTATAGATATGTATATGTATAGATATGTATATTTGAAATATGTTTTTTATCATTTAATTTAATTATTAATAATTAATATGTGAATAGTAAATATTTAGTTATACAAAATATTTTTAGAAATAATCATAAATAAATGAAGAAGTTTTATTTCAAAATTAGTTGTGCTTTTTTATCTTTCAATTTAATTAAACAAAATATTATAAAATAAAATTATATATGAAATATTTTGATTATAAAATGAGTTATAATTTTTTAGACATGTACTATTGATAAGTCAAAGTATTGATTTATGATATTGTAATAAAGCTCATTTACAAAATAAAAATTTCTATGCCAAAATGGGGTGAATCTCCATGTTTGCATAATCTTGTTATATATATATATATATATATATATATATTCCTTTTAAAATTGTTATTAATGATGATATTTTAAAATAAAGTTATAATTTAGTTCATTTTTATGATTATTTTTAATCTTGTAATATGAGATGTATCATAAGTGTGTGTTTTCTTTGCCTATCATAAATAGATGGTTATAGGCTTTTCCCAAGGATTTAATTTATATAGCTATGTTAGTAATACAAATAAATATGGATTATAAATTTTTGCAATATTTGAAATCAACTCTCTCCTCTGATTACGTGTCCATTTGTGGACCTTTCATTTAAGTGTTAGACGATTAAAATTGTTTGAGCCATCAGACTGATTCCATGAGTATTAAATTAGATTTAGTTAAAAATTATAAGAATCGCGACTGGCCACGCAACACAACGACCTCGCCTTGCTCGACACTACGTGGATCACCCTTGTTGGGTCTTTTGAAGAATTTGTTGGCGAGGCATATCTTTTTGTTAATAAAATCTTTGCTGATAGGGTCATGGAGGTCATTAGCCCTGATCCATGATTACCATCTCATGCTTCTTCCGACATTTCTGCCAAAGAGGTTCAATAAGATGAAGATAACCTTCTTCCTTCACAGCCCATTTCCCTCCTCTAAGATATACCGCACTCTTCCAGTGCATGAAGAGATTCTGCGGGGTCTAATCAATGTTGATATGATTTGGTTCCATACTGTTATTTCTGTTTACCTGTCTGTCATTACAGTTTCCAAATAGGGCTCAAGGAGCTCCAAGATCGAGATGACAAAACTAGGTTTTTTCTTTGGGATTTCTTCCTCTCCCTTTTTTTGTTGATTTGAAGTCACACAAGAAATCATGGGCATATTTCCAATCTGCAAATTCAAGCGCACTAGAGAAAGGATAGATTTGGGGTTTCGTTGGAGGATTCTCAACTAGATCTACCATTCCATCTTTTTTGGGCATTCAATTCCAGATCTAAGATTTAAACAACAAGAAGACTTGCTTTGATTAGGATATTGGAGATATGGAAGGTTACAAGATCATTGTGAGTCTAAAACTATCATATATCTCTCGGTGTATAAAATTCATAGTGTCGATCGTGAGTAGGGGGAGGGAAAATCACAGAGAATATTGTGATAATTATTGTTGTAATTTTATTCTCTCTTAGCCCAAATATAACCCTCAAGGTCAATCTTTGTTTTGTAATGGATTGTTAGATCACTTCAATGTAACTACGAGGTTGCATTTTCAATACAAAAGTTACTCTTGCTAGAATTTTATGCATTTGTATGTTAATATCTTGATCTGAGTTAAGTTCTCTTTCGAGAGGGGCATGCTGGTTGGTTTGGGCCCACTATCCAACCTTCTTCCCCTCTAGTTACAGTGCGATTGTAGTATGGTGTGCTAGGTTACCAGGTATATTTTGTCAATACCCTTCTTTAGTGTTTATTGTGGTTTATTTTACATGTTTGCAGTAGAAGACCTGCATTGACCTTGGTTTGAATGAATTTCAATCTATAGATTTGTGTGTAGATATTTCCTCTGTGTTTTAGTAATATGAGAATTGAACTAAACTTTTTCCTGCATTATGTGTGAGCCAATATATATTATGTGGCATCGATCCAACCATGAGAGTCCACATTGTATTCTCAGGGACATATTATGTATTTATCCCAAGACGATATTGATTGGTTGATGAAAGGTTTTGTCTAGCTACGTATTTCCACATGTTGTAGATGATATTCTAGATTTCTTTGTTACAAAGTATATTAGCTCAGATGAAATTACTCTGTTTTGTGCATGCTCTGTAATGATTGAGCATATGCAATCTATTCTATATAGCTTAAGTAGATCATAACACCATATATTTGTTGTAGATTAACACCCATTCAAAGAGGAATCTAAACTTGGAGCTAATGACCTGTAGCATCCATTTTAGTTCTGATAAATGATTTGTTAAGCTATTGTGACTGCAAGAGATCTGTGTAATGATATTTCAAGATCGATCTACTCCTTCTTGTGGTAACATAGTATATTTATGGTGCTTACTTATCGATTGAATTTTAGATTGATTTAATAACATGCGCCACATATCAGTGATATCTCGACAAATACATGCACCTGCATTTCCTTATTCTTTGCAGAGTTAAGTCTATAAGAATTATTGCACATGAATGTTCTGAAAATGAATATATCCCTAAAGTTAATACCCTGTAGCTTTCATTGGGGATTTCAAAAAATTATTTTGTGATTGTAGAATGCCTATGCAGTGATCTCTTCAATTACATTATTTTTCTCTTTGGATTTGTGGTAACATAATATATTCTCCAGATCTTGTATATTTGTCGAGACTTGAATTGATTCAATGCTTATGCTTGAAAATGCATGAACATGTCTTTTTAAATATACAGTAAACTTAGGTTTGAATAATTATAATGTATTATGCTTTTAATATTTGATTTTCATGGCCAAATTCTGCAGATGATGAAAATGGACTCCCTTCACCCCCATTTGATGAGGGTTCCTTTTTGACAACCCATACAACTTTGAATATCTTAGGTAGTCTTCAAATATGTGTTTAGTATTCTCTCTTCCTCAATGTGGCTGAAGGTGAGATGTCACTTGATCATGGAAGAAACCCAATAGTCTTGACGTTTGTTTTCGATATCATATACCTACTAAAGGCTTAAATGTGCTTATTGCTTCTCTGTGGTATACTGTAGTGGCTGGAAATAACTTGAAGCATGGGTGAAGACTGTTGTTAATGTCGTTGTGGCAGAAATTGCAGGCATGGTAATGTGTCAAAGTTACTGAAGTTTTTCCTATGCTTTACTAGAAGGGATTTTTGTTCATAAGCATCATTTTACATGCTACAGGTACCTTGCCAGATTCTACAAATGATGAAAATGGACTCCCTTCAACCCATTTGACGAGGGTTCGTTTCTGACAACCTCGAAACTTTGAATATCTTAGGTAGTATTCAAATATGTGTTTAGTATGCTCTCTTCCTCAATGTGGCTTAAGGTGAGAAAGAGCATTCCTTGCTTTTTAGGTATTATGTAACTGGTAGTTTTTCTCTATTTTGAAAAATACTATTGATTCACAATCTTAAATACTATTGATTCACAATCTTAAATACTATTGATCCACAATATTTTTTTAAAATCTTAATGGGGAAAAACTTATGTACTAGCTAGCTATGTTGGACGGAGCTTGTAGTAGGGAAATATGCATTGCTTATTTGGAGCTATTTGTAATATAGCGAAATGTTTTTAAACATGCTTTTGTGTATTTGTACAACAGAAACCAAATTTCCCAGGTGATGCATATGTTAAATTGAAGTTCAAAGCAGCAAAAGGCAGCTTCAGAAAGGATATCAATGAATAGAAAATGGTTTGTAGTATTTTTATTTTAAAATTTGTTTATGCAATAGAGGTAAATTATGAAGTGGATGTTAGCTCATGAACTTGGTAACTAATGGAATAATGATGCTTTTGCAGCCCAAAAGCAGCGTATAGTTCAAGTAATGAAATTGCAAGACCTGCCTAAACAGGGCCTGAACTGTTTCATGGTAGGCCAATGTCACAACATCATCGTCAGTGGATGAATAACGAGATATAGTGACACTATATTGAAAGGTAAAGTAGTCAAGAGGCAGCTCCATGAGGTGTGAAAAGCTCTGATGAGGAGGAAGTAAAGTACTAGTGTGAAAACCTCTGATGAGGAGGAAGTGACTAGCTTGTGTGTTGGCCTAATTTGCATTGTGTTTGTTTCTAGTAGATCTAGATCTATTGGAAAATTAATTCTAGATTGTCTAGAACTCTTACATTTGAGGAGCTCCAAGATCGAGATGACAAAACTAGGGTTTTTCTTTGGGGTTCCTTCCTCTTCCTTTTGTGTTGATTTAAAAAGTCATGCAGGAAATCATGGGCGTATTTCCAATCTGCCAATTCAAGTGCACTAGAGAAATCTTAGATTTTGGGTTTCATTTGGAGGATTCTAAACTAGATCTACCATTCCATATTTGTTGGCATTCAATTCTAGATTTATGCCTTAGGACATTTCCTTTGCAACATGTGGTGTAAATTCTAGTTATAAATATGTTCATAATTGAATATAAAATTATTTAAAATATATGAGTATATAATTTGTCATTTATATTGGTATATTATGAGTAAAAAAATAAGAGAAATTTCCTATTTTACTGGTAGGCCCCAATTTGGAGATTTGGGATCCAAAATCTTCCATAGTCAGTTTTCATTATCAAACGACAAAAACCTCTCAATGTGGTTTTAGGAACCAAGAACTTTCCAACGCTGTGAAAATCACCTCAATCAAAGTTCATACGTGACATGTATGCCTCTTGCAAATTAACTACCCTGTTGACCATAATTACTAAGTGGATGTGTTGTCAACCCCCATTACTTGCATAAGTAAGGCTAGTCATACACGGAATTTTAAGAAAAATCTATAGGGTCAACACTTCTAACATCAATTTAAGGTTGAAGCATGTAAAAATTCTAATTATAATCCTAAACGCCTATCAAACTATGTTAAATATTGAGTTGTTAGGAAGATAAGAGGTTCCATTCTTTTAGCATTTCACTTGTTCCATAGTCGACTATAACCTCTAGGAGTGATATTTGAGTACATAACATAGGAGTTGGAAGATTTTGTAGCAGCCATTTAAGCCTCAATATCAAAAGGAACCCAATAATAAGTGCACATTTCTTTGTACCTCCATTTCATAAATAAATAAAAGAGATTATAACATAAACCTCACCTTCTAGTTGAATTTTCACCCATGTCACATCTTCTATTTATTTGTGTGGATAGTATATTCATTTACTTGTTTTTTCATTTTCAAATTTCAACTATTTTCATAAATGTAAGAACTCTGCTAATAATAAAAAATCTAAAATCTAAGAAAATAAATCACATAAAAACATTTTTCAAAATATTACATCTTTTATGACAAATTGCTCTAATAAAATATCTATAACAATTTACAAATCATAATATATATATATATATATATATATATATATATATAATTACAACATAGAAACAAAACAAGTAAATAATAACTTTAAAAATAATCATACTTATAAATATTGCAAAATTTCCTTTTTAATAAATAAACCTAAAAATCAGCTTGCTTAATTTGACTTAAATAATTCCAAAAAAAAAATATTATTAAATAAAATGTTCCCAAAATCTAGAGTTTTTCCCTGCGATACAATTCCTAGTTCTTCTACTTAGAGTGGAAATTAAAACAAAAATATCCACCGATACCTACTTAATTGATTATTTGTGAAAGCACCCCCAAAAAGTGTAAACGTATTGTTAGATAATCTATCTAGAGTTTAAAGTTTACCCATGCTATACAATTTCTCAACAACCAAAAAACTACAAAGAAAGTAAAACCTAAGATAACATTTCCAACTGAAATCTTCTTCAAATTTGAAATGTAAAACAACATTGAAGGAAGATATTCCATCCTCCAAATATTCTTCACATCCCTTTATGTTTAACCATTATGTGAAAAGAAACTTTCATTGCTTTGTAGTTCAAAGTTGTTTTAACTTTATATAGAAGGTCTCCATGCAAATCATTACAAGGCACATCTCAACACAACATTAAGGACATAAATGAAAGGTTCCAAAGAATTCAATAAAATAATAACCATAGGAATAATGACTGATATATTTTATAAGAATTCAATAAAATAATAACCATAGGAATAATGACTAATATATTTTATTAGAAGGATATGAGGCCCACAACGACCTGATTTGGAATTTTATATTTTAGTAAAATATTTTCATGTTTATTTATTTTAAATTAGATTCAAGGTGGAAAGGGATATGTCTAGATTTAAAATTGATTATATATCATACATATATGTGGTATGAAATATATAAGGTTATTATTTTCATTATAATCCATTTTAAATTACATCGAGGGGTTGGGTTGGAAAGGGATAGGTTGAGATTAATATTAATTGATTATTTATATTTATGTTTATAGCTATATTTATAGTTTTAGAAAAGATTTAAATATGTAAATATAAAAGTTTAATTTTTATAATTTATGAATAGTTTTTGGGATGATAAGAGAATGATGGTTTGGTTTTTTTTTTTTGAATTTTTTTCAAAAAAGGTGAAACTTTTTGTTGTAGTGATGTATATGAATTATGTAGGTGTTTAGTATGCATATTACATATAAAGAGAAGGTTTGGTTATAAAAAGAAATTTGTTTTGTGAAATTATAAGATTGTTTGATATAAAAATTTGTATATCTACATGAAATTGTACAAGTTAAATGATTATGGTTATGTTGTAAACCCTAAAATATGTATACTAAAGTTATTAGATGTACAAGATGCATGGTGTGTGTGCATGGTATGCGGGAATGCGCAAACAGACTGTGTAGTGGGAGAGAAAGGAATAGCTTATTGAAGAAGGAACAATAAATGCTAAACAGAAAATAAGGTAGAGTATGGGAATTGTAGCAGACGTGGATCTGCAAGAAGGAGAGAAGACCTCTCCTAGATTGTGCTATGTGATTAGGATAACAAAACCTTGCATTTTGCTAAGACTAGTAATGGTTGGTTGACCAATGAAAGTTTAGTGGACTAGATGAATCACTCAGTGCTTGCCTTTTAGATAATAAACCACTATGAACAATGTAAACTTTGAGACGGGAACCCATACTGTTACTCGTTTTGTAGAGATAGCAAAAAAGTGACCCGATTTCAAAAAGGGGTTATGCAAAACACACGTGCTTTTTAAAGCTTAGTTTTTGGCACTAAAAATTGTTTTATGTACATTGCATTTTATAATGGTAGTGTTTTTTATGCTAATTTAAAAACGTGGTAATTCTGCACTAGACTCTTTTTTTAAAGGTTTTTTTTTTTTTTTTTTAATGTATGAAATGTAAATAATTATTTTGTAAACTTAATAATTTTTGAAGTGGTATTTTTCTTCATATTTTATTGTTTTTATTTTAATTTTATTCTTTTTGTAGTGAGGTTTTTATTGTTTCGCATATTTAAAAAAGAAGGTCGATATTTTGAATTTTCAATATTTTACATATTTATACATTGTTAATTAATTTTTCAATCCACAAGAAATAATTGTTTCTAAAAAACAATATTTTCTAACTATTGACATAAAAATAGCAATTTTTAACATAAATATAATTAAAAAACTACATGTTCTGATAATTTTTTGCTACAATTGACATGCGAAAATCACAATTTTTATACGAAAATTTTAACTAAAAATAGTTAAATATTATTATTATTATTATGATTATTATTATTATTATTATTATTATTATTTTATGAATTTCATATCAAAAAAATAATAATAATCACTTTTTTTTTTCAAAAAATAATGGTTAACTTAAAAATTAATGCGAAAGTCACATATTAAAAATATTCAACACATAACAACCTTAATTGAGTGTATATTATTCTCATAAAATGTCAAAGTCAAAACATTGCAAGTATAACTACTTAATAGTTACAAAAAATGAGCTTGATTTCCAAGCATAACTTAAATTTAATCAACAATGTCACGTAATCCAAACTCTTCGTCCTCTAGAGTTTCATCATTGTTTTCTTCCTCACTATTTTCTGCTTCCTTTTGCTCATTTTCGTCTTCTAGTGGATCTTTCATGTTTGCCACTCTCCCAATGTATGTCTTTCCAAACATCCCATGTAATGGTGGTTGAGGTTCCTTTGCCTTTTTTGCAACACGTGATTCACTAAAGTCCCCTTTCTTCAACCCAATTTCTTGCATTGCATCTAGAAAAAATTGAAGAGCATTAATTCTTTGCTGAATGAAATTGCATTGTAATGGATCTTTTTCAATTGCAATGCAATTTCTTCCTTTTTGAAGGTAGCATGCTAGTGTTGTACCTAGTTATCAAGCACAAAAGAAATAATGAAGTAAATTAGTACAATGACATATTAATTAAAAAAATAACATATTGAAATTCAATTCTATATAATAAAACTTACCTGAGCCAGAAAATAAATCCAGAACCCAATCTCCTTCATTTGAACATATGTCTATAAGATAGTTAATCAATAATTGTGGTTTTTGATAAATGTTAACTATCTCTCCTTTTGCTTCTTTGTCTTCATATGTTAGTTTTCTCACAACAACATCATAACTCAGTATTTGACTATGACTCTTTCCGTCCACCCGATTAAAAATCATAAACATACAACTATCAGCTTTTGCCCAACTATCAATATGAATGAACTCACAATCATTTATAAATACTTGATCATCACGGTTAAGAAGATTTGACTTTTTCCTGTAACATGAAATAGTAAAAGTGTAATCAACTTGTACATAAATGAATTTTTCAACATTAATCACATATACATTTTAAACGTCTTACCATGTAAGTTGCATCCTTGAATTTGTTTTCCCTTTGAAGCTTGACAATATCATTGCCAATTGTGTGTCTGAATGAAATGTCACAAATCTCCATAATGGTGATGATGTGACTTCTACAAATCCCGCAACCAGTTTACTAAAAGCTTGATAAGTATAAGGGTCACTATCATAGTCAACATTTGGAACATTGAAACCATAGGGAATATCTGCAATAACTAGGGCATACTCCATTTTAGGTATGAGTTTAGCGATGTCTTCACACTCACCTTGTATTACTTGATATTGAACAATGTCTAGCCCATTCCAAATGAAATGAGTAAGAGTTGGATCAAGTTCAACATTCTTAACACGTTGCTTCCTCAGTCTTTCGGTCTTTATTTTTTCAATAAAGGTTATGAAGCTAGTTGGCACTCCATTATCATCCTTCTTCATCTTTTATAAAATAAACAAATATATGTGTAAGTTATAAATTAAAAATAGTACACAGATGAATAAAAACGAATGCGTAAATCAAGATACCTTTTTAAATGCAAGATAAAAAGCTTTTAATGTTGTGTAGAACTTGTATCTGGATAGTTGCGTATGACATCATCCCAACTATCTTCATTCAATAATTTAACCATTTGTTCTTGAATTTTCATGTAAACTTGTGACTACATAGATAAAGTAACAAAAAGTCAATATAATGATATGTATAACAAATACTACCAAGAACAGCATTTTTTATTTAAAAGAAAATTATAATCTAGAAATAAATAAAAATAATTCAACAAACTTACTTTTGAAATTCCTCGGACATTTCCTCCAATGATAATTCCCCTGACTTCACACGAGATAATATTGTTTTGACAATTTTTTCATCTTTCACTCCTTGCATTGCTCTCCAAGGTGTGATAGTCATATCTTCTGGAAGCTGCTTCAAGTCAGGACCTAATTTACTGCCGCCACATATCAATGGCTTAGACTTTTTAACCTTCTGGTTTTTAATGCCAATGTTTTCCCACATGCTAAAAATCTCATCAATCAAGTTCCAAACATCTCCAGTTCTAAATGCCAATTGGAAAATGTTATCAACACCTTTGAATATATCACTAGGAAGGTTGGGCTTTCCACCTTTTGAATTGGGTTTCTCTTCAATTTGATAGCCTATTTCCATACAACATTCCCTTCAGAAATCTGCAGTAATATTTATCCTATCCCCACCACATTTTTCTAGAAATTCACTATGAATAAATCTGACCCTTTGGATGAAAGTCATAGACATCCTATATTAAATTATCTGAATTATGATCCCATGCCACTAACTTTGCTTTTGTATATGATAAACCAACATAAATGATACATTCCATTGTTTCAAAACGTGGGTTATTGGGATATTCCTCCATCAATTGTCTTTGAGCTTCTACAGAATGGTTCCCCCCAAGCACATAATAATTGTATTCAAAACATTTTGACTTATCAAATGCTTCTTTGTTGGGAACTTGAACTGGATCAACAAGAAGCACATAATTAACCACATGAGCATATGGATTATACCTCATCAATGTCTTCAAATTGTGAACATGCAAATGGTTTGGCTTTCTGACTTGATATTGACATTGTCCTTCACTTTCCTTATACGTTTGTTTGACATTAAGCTGAAATGTACGACCACCATCAATTAAGTTTTTCTTTGTCAAATTCTGTCGAATGGCATTTTGTTTTGTTTTGATAATGCCATCCTCTAAATCAGCTCCTGGTGTAATGATTTCTCTGCTTTCTTTTGAAGTTTCACTAGATTCTTGACTACTGGTAATGACTACTTCAAAATCTTCAACTTTACTTTTCTTCGTCATAACATTCTCAACAGATTTATTTTTGGGTGTTGTTACTTTTGTCTTTTATGGCTCTTCTCAGTTCCAATGTCATCTTCAGTAATGGCAACATATGCTTCACTGTTAGTTTCAACTTCATTACCCTCAAAAGTAACTTGTTTACCCTTGCTAGATTTATCCACTAGAGGCCTTTTTTTTTTCTTTTTTTTTTTTCTCTGATTTTTTGGATGTAGTTTTGTAGCATCATCAATTACTACATTTGCTTGTTTTCCATATCTTCTTCTAACACTCAGTAAAAACTGCTGACAACTTTCATGATATCATGCTCTATGAAATGAATGCCTCCCAACCTAATTGAACAACTTTCAACAAAATTCTGCCAAATAAAATATCATATGTCAATAAAAATAAAATAAAAAAATATAGCGAGACACTTTCAAGGAAACAAAATACAAATATAAATGACAATACTTACAATGTTTTGCCTCATCTCATTTACGATTTGTTTACACAACTTTGTAGATACCTCTCTCGTGTCATACAATGAATATGTTAGTTGATATTTAATCCTTTCATGTGACTTGGGAGCTTTTGTAAGTATGTAAATAACTTCAGTGTCTGGTACCAAACACATATCTATGACTCTTCCCATCAGCTCAAAAATTCCATTGTCATTTGGTATATCAATATATAAATATATGTTCACACTTTGACTTTCTCTTTCTTTCACATACCATATTCTTGATGGGAATTTCACCTCTTTTGAATTCTTCCAGTCTGAAATCATCTTCTTATCATTTGAGGCACTTGAAAGATTTGTAGCCATGAGCTCAAGTGGAGTTCGTTCACCAATGTTTTTTGAAAATGCACCTTTAAGTGTCTTTGGTCTAGACATATTCACATAACTCTTCTTTGATGCCATTTTCTTGAAAAATAGAAACACAAATTAGTAAACAACGAAAACATATTAACTTAAATCCACAATGAAAATATATCCTAAATTTTTAATTTGTATAATTAGTTAATTGAAATTAAAAAAATATTAACACTAAGAAATGGCAGAAGCCCACTGACACCACCCTGTCCATCCACGAAGTGGCGGGTGATTTCCCCACCCCTTACCCTGCACGCCCCCTACCCCTCTTCCCCCTCAACCTACCCATGTAACCCCACCCTGCAATTGGACGGCCATCCAACTGCACCCTTATCCCCCTTCCACACCTGCCCCCTACCCCCACGCCACCCCACCCCCCAACCACTTCCACTCCACACCCCCCTCCACACCCTAGCCCCCCTACCGGCCCATAACCCCAATGCCACTTCACCCCCTTTCCGCTTTCCCCAACCCCCAACAGCCTACCCCCTTCCCCCCCAACCGAGCCACCCCATCCCGCAATTGGACGACCACCCCAGCACACTCTTACCCACCTTCCACCTATTTCGCCTACCCACCTCACTCCCAACTGAACCACCCGTCCCTGCAATCGAACAGCGACCCTAGCCCACGTTTACCCATCCTTCCTTCTACCCCTTAACCCCCCCTCCCCTACCTCATCCCCCCTGGACTCACCCCTCATCCACCCCTCTTCCTACCCCTCCTCCCCCCCCCCTCGCGCCCCCCCCAACTACCCACGACCACCCCTACCCCTTGTTCCCCCTCACTCTACCCCCCCCCCCCCCCCCTCATCCCCCTCACTCCCCTTGTTCCCCCTCACTCTACCCGGACCCCCCTCACCACCTCCTCCTTCCCAACCTTCCCCCTCACTCCCCTTTCCCCCCCTCTCACCCCTCGTTCCCCCTCACTCTACCCTGCCACTCCCACCTCACCTTTCATCCCTACCCTCACTTCTCTTCTCCCCCCTCTACCTAGTGCTCCCCCCTCACCCCTCGTTCCCCCCCACTCTAGCTCCTTCTAGGGTGGGGGGTTAGGTTTAGTGGGGGGCGCCCATGGGGGGAGTAGGCTTAGGGTGAGGGTAGGATCCCAGGGGTAGAGGGGGAGGGCCGAGGGGTGGCAAAGGTTATGGAGGGGCGCCGGGGGGTGAGGGGTAAGGGTGAGGTGGAGGGGGGGGTTTGTGGCGGGGGGGTGGAACAGGGATGAGTGGTGACGGGGGGAGTTTGGGGTTGTGGTTGGGGGGGGGGGGGGGGGTGTAAGGGTAAGGTGGGGAGAAACGAGGGGTGAGGTGAGGGGGAACGGAAAGGGAGTTGGGTAGGGGGGTAGGTGGGTGGCTCTAGGGGAGTGAGGTAAGGGTGAGGGGGTCGTGTGGGGTAGGGAGGTCAGGTGGAAGGTTGGTTGAGGGGTGAGGGGGAAGGGGTTGCTAAGTTTGGGGAGGGGTCCGGAAGGGTGTGCGGAGGCAGTGGGTGGCCGACCGATTACAATATGGGGTTGCCCTGGGCCCACCATGCTCACGTCAAAAATATTTGTTAATTTGGTTGACAAAAAATTTTAAGTTTATAAAAAAAAAATCTAGTGGTCGGTCGATTGTAGGATGGGGTTGCCCTGAGCCCACCATGGTCATGACGGAAATATTTCTTAATTTGGTTGACAAAAAATTTTAAGTTTAGAAAAAAAATCTACTTCATTAAACTAACTTAATATGAGAAATTTCAAGGAAAAAAATTTAAATGACCTTTCAATTGCGGAAATTATTCGTTGAATATATTGTTGATCCCAATGTAGCTGCTCCACAAATTCACTCCAAGTCTTTTAATGAACCTCAGCAAACCTTGATGTAACGTGAGTAATAGTGATAATGGAATATATAGGTGAAACTACGGAGATGTTTTATCGTACGGTGAATGCGGGATCAAATAGTTTTAATAAATTTTAACATGTTAATTTTTTTATGGCGATGAATGAAAATATGATAAAGCGAATAGTTTGGAATTGTTTTATAGCGGGGTGAATGTGGGATTAACTTGTTTTTGAATGTATTATAAATTTTTTAAAAAACATTCAATTGTTTAGTAAAAATTATATACTTTGACTATTAAAATAATTTAGGTAGAAGTTGTAGTTTACAATTTTAACTTTAATGATTTATTTCATAAAAAAAATTAAGTTTACATTTTTCATTAAATTGCATAATAAAATAATGAAGTGAAATATATCTCACAAACTTTTATGAGGGAAATATTTTCGCGAAATTTTTTGGTTGGAAAATTTTTGGAGGGAAATATTTTCGTGAAATTTTTTGGGGGGGGGATTTTTGGAGGGAAAATTTCATTCTCTAGGCTATAGAATATCTGTAGGAGACTCTCCATTTGTATCATTCAACATCTTCTATTTGAAAGGGATGGATTGTCCTGATAGTGAAGTTTCGATTTATACAACATCAATATCTTCATCGCGTAACAACTCTATTCATATGGATGAATATAGTGGGAATTCTTCCACTATGAATAGAAAGTAAATTCTTCCACTTAGTCCTGATCCTAAGGACTATGAGAGCAGCATTGATGAAAGAGGGGATGGAGAATTTCAAATAAATAAAGAGTCACAGATTCCACTTAGTCAGAATTCGAAGGACTATGAAAGCAGTAGTGATGATGATCTTGATGACAAATTTCAAAAGAATGGAGTCTCATGGTGTCCACTTATTCCTAATTCTATGGACTATGAAAGCAGCAGTGATGAAGAGAAAGATGGTGAAGTTTAAAAGAATGGAGTGTCACGGTGTCCACTCAATCCTAATTCTAAGGACTATGAGAATAGCAGTGATGAAGAGCGTGATAACGAATTTGAAAATAATGGAGTGTCAAAGTGTCCACTTGGTCCTAATTCTAAGGACTATGAGAGTAGCAGCGATGAAGTGCATGATGATGAATTTCAAAAGTATGGAGTGTCACGGTGTCCAGTTAGTCCTAATTCTAAGGACTATGAGAGTAGCTTTGATGAAGAGCGAGACGATGAATTTCAAAAGCGTGGAATGCCACGGTGTCCAGTTAGTCCTAATTCTAAGGACTATGAAAGCAGCTTTGATGAAGAGCGGGATGATGAATTTCAAAAGTATGGAGTGCAATAGTGTCCAGTTAGTCCTAATTCTAAGGACTATGACAACAACAGTGATGAAGAGTGGGATGATGAAATTCAAAATATTGGAGTGTCACGGTGTCCACTTAGTCCTAATTCTAAGGACTATGAGAGCAATAGTGATGAAGAGTGTGATGATGAATTTCAAAAGAATGGAGTGTCACAATGTCCTCTTAGTCCTGATTCTAAGGACTATGAGAGCAACAATGATGAAGGACATGAAGATGCACTTAGTCCTAATTCTAATGAATATAAAGGTAGCAGTGATGAAGGACAAGATGATACACTTAGTCCTAATTCTATGGACTGTGAGAGCAGCACTGAAAATGCACATGAGGAAGAATATCCAATAAACATAGAGTCAAAATTTCCATTGAGTCCGAATTCTATGGACTATGACAGTAGCAGTGAAGAAGGGGAAGATGAAGAATATCCTCAAAGTCAGTATTTGAAAAGCACAGTTGATCATAGTGTGGATAACATTCCTCTTAATGATGATAAAAATCCTTATACAAATGATGATCTAATGATGGAGATGTTGCCAAGAATTATTGTATCGAGGAGTAGGAGCAGACCTTTTCGTATCAATGCAAGATGTTCTAGTTATACAAGGGGTAGAGCAGAATATTTGATGAGAAGAAGTTCTATCAGCACACTCATTTCAAGTGAATGTTGCCAAAAAGATTGCTTGAAACATATGGATTTCAAATTTGCATTTGAGAGCAGGAAGAGATATTTGTCAATGAATAAAAGCATGCAAAATTCATATTTAGTTGGGTGCATGCAATCTACATTGTCAGGTTATGATTATCATATTAAGACTTTATTTATTTGTATAAAAGCTTTCAAAATGTTTCATTCGATTGGGAATTTTCGTCTCTCGAGAATTCAAGAAAAATTGGAAAAGGATCCCACATTTTATTCTGAAATACGTCATAAAAGACAGTTTGGGCCATTATCAAACATTGCAATGTCATGGATGAAAGATTTATTTTCAAAGCATGGAGAGTGTATGCCAAATAGAGAGACAATACATATTCCAGATAATTTTTCGAGACGCGAAATCTACAACTTATACAAAGAATATGCAGAAGGTGCTGAGGGACATGGCTGGTTTATTACATATCAATATTTTGTGAAGATATGGAAGAAAGAATTCAACAGTGTCCGTATTCCTAAGAAGACAAGGATGGGGATTTGCAGTACATGTGCTTCTCTTAAATAAAAAAGGGATAAATGTGAAGGGTCAGAAAGAGGTAGGTATTCATACCTTTAACTTTTAAGATTTATATTCATCAAGTATGAAAACATATTTCTTAATGGCTTTCTTTTATGTTGTGTATATTCAATTGTCAAAGAACTTCAGAAGCATCATGAACAACAAACAAATGAACGGAAAAAGTTGTACAAGCACTGAAAGAAGTGTTATGATAATCCGAATAAATATTTGGGTTTGATAATTGATGGTATGGACCAGAAGAAAACACTTTTACCATGTTTTGTTCGCACACCCAAAAATTTACAGGAGGAAAATTTTATTCAGTATCACTTGGTCGGTTATATGGTCTTCAATGGGAAAATGTTGCCAAAGGTATACTTCACAACTCCAAATATTCATAATGATGCAAATCTGACCATAACCATAATTCATGATGTTCTTTCTCATTGGTCTGGTAATCTTCCTAAAGTTTTGTATCTACAATTGGACAACACTTGTCGTGAAAAAAAAAATCAAGTTGTTTTTGGATATCTAAACATGCTTGTTGAATTGAGAATTTTTCAGAAGGTAAAGGTTGGTTTCCTTCTTGTTGGGCACACTCATGACCATATTGATTAGATGTTCAGTCGTTTTTTAGTCACATTGAGGAGGAAGGAAGCTGGGAGCTTGCCATCATTAATTGAATGTATTAAGAAATCATACATGCCAGAGCCTACTTTTGATGTGTTGGAAGAAACTGTTGACATGCGAAGGTTTATTATGGGATCATATGGTGAGGGGAAATGCATTGAACAACTTAATGACATTAGCTTCCAACATCGATTTCGTATCAAAAAAATTGATGGGAAAACACTAATATGGGGCAAGAAGTATTCAACTACTACAGAATGGGCACCGTCATCAGGTTTGCAATTTTTGAAGTTCATTCCAGATCATCCAATATTTGCATCAAAGATATTGTTATTACAATTAGTTGGTGAAGTTCATAATGCACGCAAACAAAACAAAGATATAAATTATTCTGATTGCCTAGAAGAAATTAAAAAATGTATTAGATATACATATGAGTACTTTAACATCGCTAATTCAGTTTAGTGGGAGTCATTTTTCAATAATCAAAGTGATATCATTTCAACAAGAAAAAATTAAGATATACCTTTGAAAAATCCATTTATTTGGCCACAAAATGTGTTGAATGCATATGAGGAAATAAACATTGTTGAACAGCAACAATCTCAAGGTATCATTAATTATTCACAGGCAGAGGAAAGAGAGATGTATATTGGTTCCAGAAGATCTCATGCACAACGTGAAGCCATGGAAGACCTTTACAGGGGTTCAATACAGGATATTAAGGAGGGTTGCATGATCGCAGTGCTAGCATATGGATATCTCAATGGATATCCATTTTGGGTTGCTAAAGTTATAAAGGTCTTTACAGAAAATGAGGATGTTACAAGTGTTGAAGTACATTGGAATGCAACAAATACACACCCATTCAATGGTGTGTATAAGCCAGAGATGGTAGTTGACAAAAAAAATGGCGGAAAGAGAAAAAGAAAGGGTACGAATATAAATCGTCACTGCACAGACATATTGAAATTGGAGGATGTTGACATACTTGTTTATGACTTCAATTTAACAAAGAGGGGAACTCTTCGCTTCAAGACGATAAAGATTCTGAAAATGTTGTTACCAAAAGGAACAATATTGAGATGGGAGTCTGCTGAATCCAGTCATAGATCTAGAAGAATTTTGAAACCTGAAATGATGGGCATGCATGTGGACTCAGATGGGGCACTAGTTGATGAAAGAGAAGAATATGGAACATCTTCATCAACATCTAGTGACTCATCTGAAGATGTGAATTCTGATGGCGTGCAAGAAAATATGAGTGATTTTGAATAATTGTTTAAGACAGTTTATCTAACTGATGTATGCATCGTCTCTTGAAATAAAATTTTTGATTTCCATATGGTGTTAAATGAGAAGTTATGAGTCACTTTTATGTTGTTAGATCATTTTACTAGCATTTTTTTTTAAATTTTGAAGATTGACCCTAAAAAAAAAAATCATCGTTCCAATATAATCACTTTTTTTGTTTTCAAGCTATATTTTGCACGGAAATTTTGTTTTCATTGCCATTTTTAAAACATGTTCAAAATTGTCCCTAAAAAAAAAAAAACCATTGTTCCAGTATACACACTTTTTGTTTTTAGCACTGTTTTTGATGTTTTTTTGGCGTTTTTTGGCCAGAGTTCCCATTTTGAGTTTATTGTTCCCGTTTCAAATTTTACATTGTTTATGATGTTTGTTGAAGGGTTGATAAACCACTTAACCGAATGAGACACCCAGGTGCTTACTGAAAGGAATTGATAAACCACTAAGTGCTAGACTTGGGGACGATAAACCACTTATGTGCTTGCTAGTAAGTTGATAAACCACTTGGATAGTGGTCTTGACTCCTGTAGTCCTAGTTTAGAGAAGCTAGTTGATAAACCACCCATGGAGTATATTAATTCTCTTGGAATTGAACAATACTTACTCAGCCTTGGATGAATTCCTATGGTCGATAAACAACTGGTATCCTTGTTGGAGGGTTAATAAACCACATTACAAGCTGAGACACCTAGGTGCCTATTGAAAGGAACTAATAAATGACTTATGTGTTTTATTAGTAAGTTGATGAACCACGTAGATAATAGACTCTTGACCTCTACATCACTAGCATAAAGAAGTTAGTTGATAAACCACCCATGTATTATATTCCTTCTCTTGGAATTGAACTACATCTCACCGAGCCTTGGGTGAATCCACATGATTGATTTCTCTTGTGGTAAAGTTCATTGTTGTGCTTACTAATGGAGGCAGTTGATAAATGATACAGGTGGCTCCAGAAATAGAAGTGGTCTTGAAGAGAAAAACTCAAAAATAAAAGTCATCAGATTGAAGTGAAACTAGGACCAGATCATATTACTTGTCATCTTGATTCCAACAGTGTGAATTAAACTCAAATCCGAGTTCTTATGCTCAAGATATAGCCTATCAAAATTCTTTTCAAACTAGGCCAAGTGGTAGTCACTAACGAGGCAACAATTTGGCAAAGGGGTGACGCACAGAATCCAACGGTCGGAATGGGAAAATTTGTTGCCACTTTATTTTTTTCCGGTGACCCTCAAAACTTGGCGAATTTTTTTTGGCTCATATGGACTATATAAAAAAAATAAAATAATAAAATAATAAATTTCGGTTGGCAAGCCACCAACCGAACGACAAATATGTTCAAACAACATTATTCATATCATATAATTATGGGTCAGGCCACCGGAGGCCTAGGCCTGCCCGACTATATGACGATGCCATGTGGAGGAGGTTGGTGGGGTTCGAACTTGCTCGTCTCATGTGGGCCAACCCACAATTAAGCAACCCCAAATATTACACTGCTAACCGTAAAACATAACCGCTAGGTGATAAAACATAACCGCCAGGTAATACACCATAACGTGCCATATATAAAACTTTTTACACCAAAACAAGGGTTCTGTGGGGTCGGACCCTGGAACCTCCCACCACTTGCACACTAATTATATGCCGGCAACCAACAGGCCAACAAACCTTGGTTGGAAAACTCCACCGGCCACCATTATTTAAACCTTAAACATTTTCTCATCCAGAGAGAAGTGGTGGAACTGAGAAGTAGTAGGATGAGTTTTGCAGGTGGAACCAATAATGCCTAGGTTGGAACTGTGCATAGGAGGGCACGAAATTTGGGAAATATTCCTAGGGAATCCTAGGAGAATCTTTTTGTAGGGAATCTTGAGGGAATATAAAGATTTCTTGGAGCTCTAGAGATCACTTCCTTAGAATATGGTCAAATTTATAGTCTTTTGACATGATTTCACACCACAAATCTAATGGTGATGTCTGTTTTTGCATCTTAGCTTTGTATTTTTCATCCATGAAAAAAATTGGAGGTATAAGGGTCATTTATGTAAAGTTGATTGTAATTCATTTTTGCTTCCATTTAATGAAAGAGGCCTCCCCACATTGAGTAGGGCCCAGAGATGTAGCCCACATTGGGTCAACTTCGTAATCAAATCATTTTATGCCTTTGATCTCATGGTTACTCTATGATTTCCTCTTCTTTTTCATGTGTTTAAGTTACTTGGTTACATGCTCTTTTATATGCAATTATGTATTCATCCTTGAAGTTAAAAGATTTGGATCAAGTTTGGTATTTGAGCAAGTCTTCGTGATGCGAGTTGAATGAGTGAATGCTAACCAAGAACAAGCTCCAAAGAGGAGAAGGAAAACTCAAATCCTTTGATATTGAAGTGGGTCATGCACCACAAAGATGGAACATGGCAGATGAGGAAGCTCGAATGGAGGAAGAGAAAAATTATCATAAGATCTTGTTCACCATGGCAGAGAAAGTTGAAAAGTTGTTTGTAGAATATGAGAAGACAATTAAGCCTGAGAAGAAAGAACCAGATGAACATGTGAGAGCCTCCTGAAATTCCCTCTCCATCCTCTAGTGACAATTCTTCTTCTTCTTTTTGTCGTGACTCTAACAAGCATCATAGGAATACATCTAAGAAGCCATTTTTTAAGCTAGATGTAAAGTTTGATGTACCCACATATAATGGAGAGTGTAATGCAGATAAACTAAACAATTGGATTAGACAGATCGAGGTTTATTTTCGGATCCAGTAGATCAAGGAGGATGAGGCCAAGATCCAATTCGCATCTCTTCAGCTGAGTGGCACCGCTCACGTCTGGTGGGAGAGCAATTTGAAGAAGCATATCAAAAACTTGGGTAATATCCTTTCTTCTTGGTCCAATTTTGTTTATGCATTAAAAGATAATTTTTATCCTTTGGGTTATCGATAAAGGGCTTTAATGGAATTGTAATATTTGAGGCAAAGAAAGGGTAAAAATGTACAAAGCTTCACATAAGAGTTTAGAAAACAAGCTTTAAATTTGGGCATTTCACTTGATTCACCCGAAACTGTAACAATGTATATTGGTGCTTTACATAGTTACATCAAGCATTCTTTGTTGTTATTTGAGCCTACTACTATTGATGTGGCCAATGTGAAGGCCATTCACCTTGAAAGTAAGGGAAAGAATGATAAAGAAGAGAAACCAAAGAAATCCAAATCTCATAATGACAAGTTCAAAGGAAAAGGCAAGGGAAAGGACAAGAAGGAAGCTACAACCAAGAAGGAGGAAGAAGCAAAGCCATCTTGCACACATTACAAGAAGGATGGCCATGATGATGAACATTATTGGAAATTGCACCTGAAGTTGAAACCAAAGAGATTTGGTGGGAAGAACAAGCAAAAGACAGTGGCGACCGTGCAACAAGTTCTTGGATCTAATTCCGGTGACGAGACACAGATCACAATAGTTGGCATAGAAGGTATTGTTTATCTTCATGCTAATGAAAATTCTTAATTGCATGCAAGTGCAAGTTCTTCAAATGAGTCTCTTGTTAATGAACCAAAGAGGACAAAATTATTCCACATTAGAGTCATAATGAACCATACAAAAGTGGAAACCTTGTTTGTTTTGGGCTCACAAGAAAATTTGATTTCAAAATCCTTGATTAAAAAGTTAGGATTAGAGACCAAGCCTCATCCTAAAGCCTATCCTCTTGGTTGGGTGTGTGATATAGCCAAATTGCATGTCACCAAGTAGTGTAGAACCAGATTTTTGATTGCATCCAAACAAGTATATGAGGCTTATCTTGATGTTGTACCTCTGGATGTCTGTGGTATTGTATTGGGGAATCCATATTTTTATGACAGGAAAGCAGTTTTCTTTCACCATGAAAACAAGTATCATCTCAAGAAAGATGAGGTGGAATACATTGTTAGAGCTCATCGTGCCAAAATTAGTGCCAGGCTTATAAGTGTAGGTTAGATGAAGGGATTGATCAATTCCAACAAAGGGTGCATGATGATGGTTGTGAGAGAAAAGGATGCAGAGACATTTGAAGCTTTCGAAGGTTGTGATCCCACTCATAAAAAGGAATTGTATGAAATTGTTTCTAACTATAATGGCATTTTTGAGGAACCGAGTGGGTTACCTCCAAAGTGTGAGATCCAACATGAGATTCATTTGCAGTAGGATTCTCCTTTATCCAACATCGGTATGTACAGGTTGTCTGCCATTGAGATGGAGGAGATAAAGAAGAAGGTGCAAGAAATGTTGAACCAAGGGGTCATAAGGCAGAGTTCTTCTCCATGCGGTTCACCTATTGTGTTGGTGCCAAATAAGGATGGCACATGGAGGATGTGCGTGGACCACAGAGAACTCAACAAAATAATGGTGAAGAATTAGTACCCTCTCCCTTGCATTGATGATTTATTAGATCAATTGAAAAATGTTGTCTATTTCACAAAAATGGACTTGCGTAGTGGCTATCATCAAGTAAGTATTTCAGAATAGGATGTATGGAAGACTGTATTCAAGACAAAATAGGGGTTGTTTGAATGACCAGTGATTCCATTCGGACCATGCAATCCTTCAACCACATTCATGAGGGTGATGGATGATATTTTCATACCTTTCCTTAATGATTTTGTACTTGTGTATCTTGATGACATTCTTATTTTTTGTAGGACATGGGAATATCATGTGATGTGGGCAGTCATTGTATCTGATTGAGACTCTCGCTTTCTTGGAGAGTTTTGGATGAGTTTGTGGAGAATGATGGACACCAAATTGAAGAGGAGCACAAAATTTCATCCAAAAACTAATGGAAAAACCAAGGTTATCAACCACACGATGATATACTTACTCTAAGGCTATTGTGGCAATTATCCCAAGTTGTGGTACAATTAGCTTCCTTATGTATAGCATGCATACAATCGGGCAGTGCATTCATCCACTTAGAGCTCACTGTTTGAGACATGCTTTGGTTATTTTCCAAAGGATTCCATAGACATGGTATTTGGGAGAGATGAAGAATCCAGTGGTCAAGATGATAGGTATCAAGCACAAAAGTTCAATCACTATATTTAGATGATTCACCAGGCAATGCAGGAGCAGTTGGACAAAAGTCAAGCTTAATACAAGGCTCGACATGACAAGTGCCGAGTTGACCACCAATTTGAGGTTGGAGGCAAACTGTGTCTCCACATCAACAAAGACATATATGGGTCATTCACCAATCCAATATGACCCATTCACCATATTAGAAAAGATTGGAGACAATGCTTTTCATCTCCATTTGCTAGCATACATGCAGATGTACTCTGTGGTGAACTTTGGAAACTTGAAGCTTTATGAGCCTCTTTTGATCATTGACACCGAAGAGGTTTGACAAGTTCCTATAGTTGATGAATTTGCACCTTAATACTCAGAAAAGCTACCAGAGGACATCATTCTTGACAGAAAGACTAGGACATCATGATGGGGAGACATGGAGTACCTTCGTATTGGTTTCAGCAGAATGCATCCAATTAAGGCCCGATGGATTGAAAAAATAGAAATTGGGGGATAAATTTCCTCACTTTCCAATTGATTGATAGATATTTTGGTGGCCCATAAGCTCATTTGTGGGGAGGAATGATCCAGGTCACTCCAGAAATAGAAGTGGCCTTGAAAAAAACTCAAAAATAAAAGTCATCATATCGAAGTGACACCAAGAGCAGATCGTAGCGCTCATTGTCCTGATTCCAACAATGTGAACGAGACTCAAATCTGAGTTTGTATGCTCAAGATATAGCCGGTCAAAGTTCTGGTCAAACTATGCCAAGTAGCAGCGACTAATAAGGCAAAAATTTTGAATAGGGATGGCGAATTGAATCTAGTGGTCAGAACATTAGAATTTTTATCCTCTTTAGTTTTTCTGATGATCCTTGAAACTCGATGATTTGTTTTTGGCTCATATGGGCTATATAAGAAAAAAAAAAAAAAAATTCAGTTGGTGGGTCACCAACCCCGCCAACTGAACCATAAATGCATTCCAACGACATTATTATGTAATATAATTAAGGGTTGGGTCACCAGATACCTGAGCCCTCTGACCATATGATAGCACCACGTGGAGGAGGCTAGCAGGGTTCAAAACTTCTCGACCCATGTGGGTCAGCTCACTAACAGGAGGCCCGAAATATTACACCACCAATCATAAAACATAACCATGGGGTGATAAAACATAACTTTTGGGTAATACACCATAAAACAACACCATATATAACAGTTGTTACACTAAAATAAAGGTTACATGAGCTCCCACCACTTGCATGCTAATTATATGCCGCCAGCCAACGTGACAATGACCCTTGGTTGGAAAACTCCACCAACAAACATTATTTAAACCTTAGAAAGTTTCTCATCCGGAGAGGAGTGGCGGAACTGAGAAGCTGCAGGATTATTTTTGCAGGTGGGAATCTTGGGAGAATCTTTTTGCAGGAAACCTTGAGGGAATCTAAAGATTCCTTAAAACTCCAAAGGTCACTTGCCCAGGATATGGTCAAGTTTATAGTCATTTGACACGTTTTCGTGCCATGAATCCAATGGTGATGTTCGTTTCTGCATCTGATCTTTGCATTTGTCATTCATGACATAAATTTGAGGTATAAGGGTCATTTATGTAAAGTTGATTGTAATTCATTTTTGCCGCCATTTAATGAAAGAGACCTCCCCACATTGATCAGGGCCTGAAGATGTAGCCCACATTTGGGTGAACTCCATAATCAAATAATTTTGTGCCTTTGATCTCATTGTTTCTTTATGATTTACACTTCGTTTTCATATGTTTAAGTTACTTGGTTACATGCTCTTTTATATGCAATTATTTATGCATCCTTGAAGTTAAAATATCTGGATCAATAAACCACACGGAGAGTAGGACCTTCTCCTTGTTGGTATGTGACTTGACTTTGGCTTTAATAGAGAGTCATATTGGTTCTTACTGTTGGAGGAAGTTGATAAACCACATGGATAGTGGACTCCTCTACTTGATTATTTGGTTGATTGGTATCGATGAAAATACCCTTGAGCACTTAACTCCCAAAACTATGAATCTGGCTTGGGGGTGGTTAGCTAGAGGAAAGACTACAATTTAGTTTTCATATAGATGAGTGGAGAGTTGAAGTCCCTCCCTTAGTTTCTATTCGTTCAAGCTATACAGATAAGTGTGCTTAGTTATACTCATGTTGCATTGTGAAAAGTGGAGGATCTTGTTATGTGTTATAACACTACATGTATATCAACATTGATTACAAAGGAATGTATTGTTCATAGTTGTTTGTAATGAGATGGTTATGTGAATTAATCTTGTGCTTATGAAAGGCAGGAGGTCTCTCTATGGATGTGCTAGTACTATTTTGAGTATGGATCTATTTATATGATCATTTATGAATGTTTAATATGCACAGTTCAATTGTTACAATGTGGAATTCATAGTTCAACATGACATGGCTCTAATGGATTTATGTGCTTAAGACTGTTGAAATTATGTGATTGATGTTGTGCATGGTATGTTATATCAATAGATTTGATATAATCTGATTGGGACCAATTATGGGGTGGTTATGGTGTTGTTGTGTTGAATTACAAAGCATTGCTAGTGGTGGTTTAGCTGAGAGTTGATGCCTAAAATTAGACATGTAATTGAATCTATTTATTGTATTTCTATCTCAAATCAATGTATAAAACACTATAGCTTGAAGGAAGATTTCATTTCTATGGAAATTAATGTTCTAAGAAACATTTTGTATCAATGGAAGTTTGGGCTAAGCCCTAGAAATCCTTAAAAGTTTCTATGTCTGAAGAACTGCAGAGAATACAGTTGTATCCATGTATGTATATGTTACCAATGCAATTTTATATCTTGGCTAGATAAAGTGCGAGCTTGAAGGAAATGTATGAGGGTCTGAACATCAAGGTCAATTCCCTTTGTGCATATTCGTGAAAATGCTAGATTTGAAATGAACCTAGATAACTTGTGTAAAGGTGGGTAGAGATATTATCTAATGTGGAGCCCGTTTTTGGAGTCCAAAAGTTCAAAGCCCGATAGGCTCAAGAGTCGTATTTCAAGCAAATTCCAAGGTGGGGACCTTGGTCGTAGAGTGGTCAGAGACTATAATTCATTGCACACAAGATATGCATCTAGGAATTCAGGGCATCCGGTGGCAAGTGCATGGTTGCAATACTAGGAGGCTTGAATGTGGGTTAGGCCTGGATGTGTTGTGGAGTGATGGTAATCCATAAATATCAGAGGATTTGGGGATCTAAGAGATTTTCCGTGTGCAAACTGTGTGCATAATTTCTTGATGGATAAATCCCCCTTATGGACAAGGGTGATTTCCCTAGATCTAGCACCCATATCTAGAACAAAACATATAGTGCCAATAAACTTTCCTGAGGCTTATCAAACAGCAAAGCAACAATTAACATAGAAATAGGATAGATCCATAGCTTTTCCCAAATGTTTGTCCTTGCTGGTTATTTGTAACTCTCGGTCTTGTTCTCTATGCTTAGATTCAAAAACCTACAAGTGACAAAAGTAAATAAATCATCAAAGCGCCGATGCTTCAAATATAATTTGGTGTAACCTATATAAGCGATTAAGGAAGAAAATAATAAAAATTGTTAACACTTAAACAATCATTTATCCTAGTCTTGATGTTATAGATCTCTTTTTTATTGTTATTCATTCCAATGCATTGCTTTCAAAAGTTTGGGGGGAGAAAGATGGGAATTTGCGTAGAGTGTCATAAAGCCTCCTAAGATTTTCTGACAAACCATCTTAATAGTAGATAGTTCTATTTGTAAGCTTGGGAGGGGATAATAAGTGATTAGGGATGGAGGTTCATATCCTACTAGGTAGGAAGTTGAGCCAGATCCAAACTGATCGGAGAAGATGCCATCCATGAGGCTTCTAGAGTATAAGCTTCTTGTATTCTTTTATATTTTACTTTTGTTAAAGTAATGTCATGCCCTTTGAATAGGAAAAATGTGACAATGTCACGGGTAAAAAGTTAGACATAATGCAACAACCTAGCAACGTCACAGGTAATTAAGGTCTCACCTATGCCACCCTTTAAAATTAGAGTTATTAAAATTATTTTCATAAGATTCTTATCTTCGTGTGTGATTTTTTCTTCTAAATTATTTTAGGGGTTGTTGGAAATTATGCTTCAAATGATGAAGGATAGGGGTGTTCCATCATCTGTTATAAGTGTAACAAAATAATGTGTAATAGAATTCCCGCTAAAGTATGAAGTCAAAAGAGAGGTGATGAATGAAGTAATTTATCATGAAAAGGGATTGAAAAAAGGGATCAACTGGTTAGAAACCTACTAACAACCATCAACAAATTACAACTTAATGATACCAGCTAATCATGTATAAGGTAGGAATTCCCATACTTGGTATACAAGTTACTCAAAGTACGAGTATGGACTATGTAAAGACCCATTCCAAATATGGAAGGTCATGGCCACCAACATACATTGTGGATCCATGCATTCTTGACTCAATATGAACATAGCCACCAAATATACACTATGGATATGCACCAATTATAAATACTCAAATAAATCCATCACAACTTGGACATAACAAATTAGGTCAGGGTCTTCGTCTCTATTGAGCGAAAGTATGAATATATCCATGTGAATCAATGTGTTGAGGTCGAACATGGTAGAAATTGTCTGATTACTAGTCAAAGAAATCACCTGATTACTAGTCAATGATGAAAACTATTAATTGGCATGAAAGGAACCACCAATAATGAAAATGGTCCTTAAGGTAATCAAGTACATTATGTGGAGTGTAGATGAATCATCTACAGTTGAACACTCATAGAATCAATCGATCAAATGTCAATTATGTAAACCCATCGTTGAAGGTGACGAAACCTGCCATTAGGGCATGCAAGGTTTGAGGTGTTGAATGGTTTCTAAATCAACTTCCCATATAATTTGTTTAAGTCAATAGGAAGTGATCCATTGTAGGATGGCCTTGATGTATCCCCCATCAACGACACGGAACATGTATAAATATTTATTGTGGAACAGAGCATAGAATAATTTAGTTTTGAATCATGGATGAACAATGCAATAGAAGGTTTTAAGGACTGTAAAAGTAAAAGATGATTAATTTAGATATGGCCGATGTGATAGAATGCTTAGAAACTAAAAACATGTTCAACACACCTTGAACATATTAACGACGCGATAATTGTCATGGTAGCACTGACTCAAAAAGTGGATCACAGACCGATGTATAAGACCTTTAAAAGGGCCTGTATGATTAACAAGAGACAGGTGGATTTCCCAACCTTGACACAAGAAGTGAAAAGGTGGCATGTTCAAGAGTGACTTTCTTCCATACATAGTAGATACACATTCCCTTGCCAACTTTCCTCCACCATTTATATCAAGTAAATATTTATTTTTATGGAAGCTTGAGGAGGATAACATATGCTCAAAACAAAAGCTCATCCATCGGAAGAGTCATTCAACATATTTTTAACAAACTCTAGGAAGGAGTGGTTCAATGCCAATTTAGAAATGTGTCCTTTTTTGTTTAGGTTTTACGATTCCAATGAAGGCGTAATTCAATGTCTTTTCATGTTTAAAGAATTTGAAAAGAAACAAAATGGAAACTCCAAGATGAGCTTTTTCATTTAGTTTTAATGAGTCCAAAAAGGGATAAAAGATAACTCGTTCAGTTATTTCAATGTAAAATTTTAACAATCTTGGAGAATATAAAGCTTGTCGATTTTTCATATTTAGGGAGCCTTAAAAGAACATAAAGAAGACTCCAAGGGATTTATTCTCATAAATTTAGTCTCTCATGGATGAAAAAAGATAAAACAATACAATGGATAACTCTTCTAGCCATGATTGACTAGAGTATACATTTTTCATACTTAGTCCATCTGGGCCAAAAAATGGGTAAACTTACACCGAATAGACACCCTTTCTAATCCTTTTAACGAGTGTGAAAGGAAACAAGTTCACTCAACAAGGTTTTCATGTTCAAGGAGTCTAAAAAGAATATAAAGAAGACGCCAAAGGAGTTATTTTTTCTTATAGCTTTTACGAGCTCGAAAAAGATATAAAAATATACTTGATAACTTATTCTCATGTATTTACGAGAACAATAAGGAAAAATACTAAGCTCGAGATAGGTTTTATTTTACACAAGCTTGAAATAGAGAAAAACTATGCTTGAGATAGGTTTCGTTTTTACACAATCTTGAAACAGAGAAAAAATCATGCTTGAGATAGGTTTCATTTTTACATAAGCTTGAAACAAAGAAAAAACTATGCTTGAGATGGTTTACCTTGCCCCTATGACCTGCAGAGGCCAATGGCCTAATTCCATCATGATGACCAAAGGCACATGCTCCCTAGACTTTATGGAGAGAGATTTTTCATGTTTTTATGAGCTTGAAACAGGAAAGTAAATATGCTCATATGATCTGTTTCATTTTTTTAATGAGCTTGGAATAGAGAAGGAACTATGCCTCATATAATTTGTTTCAATTTTAACGAGCTTGACATAAAAAAGGAGCTATGCTCATATGTTTTGTTTCATTTTTTTAATGAGCTTGACACAAAAAAAACTATACTCATGATGACCTATTTCATTTTTTTTGGTGAGCTTGACATAGAAAAGGAACTATGCTCATGATGACTTGTTTCATTTGTTAATGAGCTTGACTCTAAAAAGGAACTACGCTCATGATGACCTGTTTCATTTCTTAATGACCTTGATCATGGCTTCGAATAGGACAAACCTCTGGAAGGAATACATGTCAAGGGACACACCTCAATCATGACTTCCAAGAGGTCTTCATCGGATGGAATAACAATGCTTTGGAAGGAATACATGTTAAGGGACTCAATAGGGGTAGTAGATTAGGATCCAATGTCCCCATAGAAGATTTCACCATATCAGCTACCAGATCTAGGTCAAAAGAAGTTGAGCATACATTGAGAGGCTATTTTTCATCAATAGGTGAAGGCATGTGACTTTTTTTCACATAATTAACTTGTGGCGAGGGGCATACCACTTGCGTATAAGGAAATTTCAGGGAGGTCATATGGTTGGCAGTCAAATCAGGACCAATGAATAAAAGCTGGTCAACAATCACAATGATTCCAATATGAGGGAAAGATGTCACTTGGAAGACTTTCGACATGAGATATTTCATGACATGGACATAGTCTCGACCAAGGAAAAATTTGAAATACAAGCACCCTTAGACTACTGTTGACACCGATTTTAGGAACTTAGTCAACAAAGGGGATGCAACCTAGACCAGGGCTCTACAAAAAGCCCAAATTATTTAGGATGGTCACTCCCGACCAGTTTTAAAGCTTTGTTGACCATTGGATATTTCCCTCTTATGAAGAAAAGAACAGAGGGAATCCTAAGATGAAAAAATGTTATATGTACATGAAATCTAAGTTACTATTAATATACCTAAAAGTACAAGCTAAATGATTAATAAAATATGATACATAACTAAGATTAGTATTATTGATTAGAACATAATGAATACTATCCAAATGATACAAAATAATAAACACCAGAAAACACTCTAACTCGTGAAGAATAACCAAAAATAAATTTAAACTATGCTAAATGTTTAAGATTCAACAAAATCTAAATCTAAATTATGAATGCAACTGTAAATCTAGAATGTTGGACTAGCTAATTGTCCCAATTAACTCAACATGCACACACACTCTAAATTAGACTTTTCTCAAAATATAACTTAACTCAAACTCACAAATTACTCTCCTAAATTTAGCCAACTCTAACATGCAAGAATAATTACAATTTATAATAATTGAATGGACTTCACCGAATACTTCCTCAAGATATATAGAACCACCTCAGAGTTAGTTATGACTCACTCAATGAACAATGAACAGGAGAATCAAATATTTTTGGATTTTGCTTGTTTTTGCCTACGAGAAGAAAGTGATAAGTGGATGAAAGTATGGAGTGGTTTAGGTTGGTAAGGTTTGAGGAGGATGCTTTGTTGGAGGTGTTTTGCAACTATCAATATTACTTGCAATAGTGACCAGAGTGGTAACACTGTAGACACGATTCACTGAAGATTCCACATGGGAGAATGAGAATTTTATACAGAAGCATCCAGAACTCCTCAAGCATTGAGGACAACACTTTTTTGAAGGAGAGGGGCATGTTAGGTCCCTATAATACTAGTGATTACCCCATTAATATTGTAGTTGTATCCCTTATTAATATTTTTGTGCCCCTATTGTCCCCATATTATTATTACTGTGCCCCATAGAATCCCTCTATTGTTATTTTTGTGCCTTTATATTATTATTGTTAGGTCGGCTTGGTTATATTGTGACTCCTTAGACTCCTATATATAGAAAGGAGGTTTTTTCATTTGAATCATCCAAGAATTGTTCATTTGTGTAATGAAAAGGAGGTTTCCCCCTCGAAGAGGTTGAATTCTAAGGCATTCAACTATCTTTTCTATATTTTTGTGAGCTGGTTTCATAACAGCGGGGGGACCACCCCCCCTCTAACCCCCTTGTTAACTATGTGGGCTAGTTGTGGAAAGAATATAACACAACCCAACACATTCCACATGATCGGTGATAAAAATTTATTCAGTGCCTTGGAGGAGAAATATCTCAAGATGCACATAGAGATGGGTGACGACGGAAGGTATAGTGTTTCAGGAGTGGGCACAGTTGCTTTTCAGAGTGAGCATGGAGCTCCTCTCACCTTGACAAATGTGATGTATGTGCCTGGACTGAAGAAGAACTTGGTATCGGCGCGATGTTGGAGGACAAAGGCTACGATGTTGTCTTCAGTAAAGGAAAGGCGTTCCTAAGACACATAGCCAAGGGTCAGACCAAGAGGATAGGGATTCAGGTGAAGAATCTCTATAAAATAGAGGTAGATGATTGTGTAGTATTGAGTACAAAAGCATAATTGGTGTAAAGCCAAGACATTGGCGAGTTGTGGCACAGGCAGTTGGGCCATTTGCATCATGGGGCTTTGAAGATAATGCAGTTGATATCTACAGGACTTCCCAAAGGTAAACTTGAGAAAGTTGACACATGCAAAGGTTGTACCTTGGGAAAGTACACCAAGTCTTCCTTTCATGATCGAGACAGTTGAGTAGAGGCTATCTTAGAGTGAGTTCATACTGATTTGTGTGGATCATTCTCGACGACATCCACAGCGAAGCAAAGGTATTACGAGATTTTCATTGATGACTATTCCTGTAAATGTTGGACTTATTTCATGCAGAAGAAGGACAAAACTTTCACAAAGTTTTGTGAGTTCAAAGCTTTGGTCGAGAAAGAGTAAGCGAAGAAGATCAAGGCCTTGAGAAGCGACAATGGTGGAGAATATGTCTCTCAAGAGTTTAAGGACTTTTGTGCAGTGGAATAAATTAAACGAGAGTTGACGGCACCTCATAACCCATAGCAAAATGGGGTGGCTGATAGGAAGAATAGAACTATTGTAGGGGCAACATGGGAAATGTTGCATGACCAAGGCCTACCACTTCACTTGTGGGCTGAGGCATGCAACACAGTGGTCTATTTCCATAATAGAAGCCCACATCGTATACTTGGGATGAAAACACCAAAGGAAGCTTTCTCCTGTAAGAGACCAAATGTGGGTCACCTCAAGATCTTTGGCTCATTGGTATATTTCCATGCTACAAAGGACGCATGGAATAAGCTTGAGCCAACAACAGAGTTGGGGATATTTGTGGGGTAAAATAAGACACCTCACAACTATCGGGTGTACTTGCCTACCAGTCGGAGGAGAGTGGTTCAAAGAGATCTCAAGTTTGATGAGCAGAAGGCCATGCGAGTTTCCCTTGAGAGGGAGCTCCAACTATAGGCTGTTGAGGAACTGTTGGTTCCTAAGGAAGAGGAGCCTCAGACTGATGCGGAGTAGCCACATGCAGAGGTTCCAGGAGTGGAGGCTTCCACTCAAGCAAAGTTTTCCAGAGATGGATGGAAGCACATAAGAGAAGCTGACAGATTGTTGGAGGACGTGAGAGAGAATGTGGGAGCACCATCTTCTTAGCGCAGACAGAGGAGGTAACCTGAGAGGTACACTGCATACATGGCCCTTGCTAGGGAATGTGTTGAGATTGAGCCATCTTCCTTTGAGGAAGCAGTGTAGCAGCCGATTTGGGTTGATGCTATGGTGGAGGAGTATGACTCCATAGTTCGTAACAGTGTTTGGGATGTGGTTCTAAGACCAGAGAACAAGTCAGTTGTGAGTTCCCGTTGAATTTACAAGGTAAAGCAAGTTGCTGATGGTAGTGTGGAGAAGCATAAGGTAAGATTTGTTGCCCGTGGCTTTTCACAGGTTGAGGGGATTGACTATGACGATAATTTTTCTCCTGTCGCACGGTACTCATCTATCAGATCTATGTTGGCACTATCAACACAGATGGGTTGGAAGATCCATCAGATGGATGTGAAAATTGCATTCCTCAATGGCCAGATTGAGGAAGAGATGTACATAGAGTAGCCAGAAGGTTTTGAGACCTTCGATCTTGAGTCGCATGTGTGCCGGCTCAAGAGAGAATTGTACGGGTTGAAGCAAGCACCTCATGCTTGGTACACCAAGATAGACAACTACTTCACCAAATTGGGCTTCACAAAGAGTGAAGCAGATGCGAACCTGTACCACATCGTGGTGAAAGGTAAGTTGTTGCTCATCGTACTTTATGTTGATGATCTCATATTGAATGGTGATGATCAGTGGATCATGTCCTTCAAGGAGGACCTTGCAAGAGAATTTGATATGAAAGACATGGGTCTCATGCATTACTTCCTTGGCATGGAAGTGTGGCAGAAGGATGGGGAGTTGTTTGTGTCTCAGGGAAAGTATGCCAACAAGATACTCAGGAGATTCCACATGGAGAAGTGCAAGCCCATGCAAACTCCTCTAGCAGGTAACTAGAGGAAGGAGGTTTCTACTTCAGGAGAAGTGGTAGAGCCTACTATGTAAATGTAGCTTGTGGGTTCACTAATGTACTTAGTGTACACATGACCAGATTTGTGCTATGTGGTGAACCAGCTGAGTCAAGTGATGGTTAAGCCTACCAAGATGTTTTGGAAGGTGGCAAAGCATGTATTGAGATACCTCAGAGGCACATCTTAGTATGGATTATGGTATAGACATACAGAGGGAGTGAAGCTACAGGGCTACACTAATGCAAATTGGGCAAGGAGTCCATCAAATCAGAAGAGCACATTAGGAGGAATTTTCAACCTCGGGTCAGTGGAAGTTTCTTGGTACAACAGGAAATAGAGGTCGGTTGCACTCAACTCGGCAAAGGCAAAATACATGGCTGCAAGTCAGGCAGCATGTGAGGCCATCTAGATGCGGAAAATCCTAGATGGTTTGTTTGATCAAAGGATGGATCCAACTGTGATCTATTGTGATAATAAGAGTTGTATCAAACTCTCTGAGAATCTAGTATTTCATGATAGGTCCAAGCACATCGACATCCAGTATCATCATCTCAGAGACTATGTAGTGAGGAGGATCATGTTGTTGCAGTATATTTCAACAGAGGAGCAAGACGCTGACATTTTGACAAAGGCATTGTCAAAGTGTAAATTCAAGTTCCATAAAGACAGGATCGAGGTGGCAGATAATCCCTTTCTTGTTGAGAAGGAATGTTGAAATATGGCAACAAGAATATTCCAATTTAATTTGTCCTTGAATTAAATTGTGAATTAAAATCGAATTTAGTCTTAAAAACTACTTGGAAATAATTAATTAATTAATTTTAAATTAATTAGTTGGAGAAATTCAAGTTAGAAGTTTTTCTGAAGTCATGCAAGAGTTGTCCCTTAAATTAAGGAGATAAGATTGAGTTATATTTGATTTGTAATTAGTTAACTCAATATACTAAGTTAAGTCCAGTTAAATTACTTCCAAACTGTTTGAGAAACTAATAATGAGTTAACAGTTAGTGGATGCACTAATGCATCCAACTAGTGCTACTCCAATTAACTGAAGATTCCCTCATCAGTAACTCATGCATGTCTATTCTGAGAAAGACCCAGTTGAGATTAATGTCAAGGATAATGTACTATCAGTTGCATGTGCTTTATCATGGATAAAACTCATGCATGTAGTCAAGGGATTAATCCTTGAGGATTGCACAATTTTGGAGGTTGATCATCCACTTGGTAACAGGAAATCATCCACAAGGAACAACACAAGGAAATAGGAGCTTGGAGGGCAATGAGGAAGGCTAGAGAGAATCCAAGATTTCCTGTGAGCATCTATGAGGATTGTAATGAGAGATGACTAGCTGTGAGAGCTAAAGCTTTGTATAATTCTTATGTATTTCCACCGCGTATGATAATACAATAGATGGGGTTTTCAGATGAGGCTTTCCCCAGAGTATTTTCATGTGTATTGTGCCATTGATTCTTCTTCTTCTGGTTATATTTTTTAGCTCGATCTTTAAGATTCTGCAAATTGATAGTAGAAGTAGGTTAGAGTATTATGCTTTGATTTATATTGCATTATTGGGTTAACCTACCATCATATTTCTACAATTGGGGGAGAAATTCCCTCACTTTCCAATTGTTTGATAAATCTTTTGGTGGCCCAAAAGCTCATTTGTGGGGAGGTATGATCTAGGTCGCTCCAGAAATAGAAGTGGCCTTGAAAAAAAAAACTCAAAAATCAAAGTCATCATATTGAAGTGAAAGTAGGATCAGATTGTAGTGCTCATCGTCCTAATTCCAACAGTGTGAACAACACTCAAAGCAGAGTTTATATGCTCAAGATATAGCCAGTCAAACTAGGCCAAGTCGTAGTGACTAACAAGGAAAAAATTTGGCAAAGGGATGGCACATTGAATCTGGTGGTCAGAAGATGTGAATTTGTCACCTCTTTTGCCGATGATCCTCGAAACTCGACAATTTTTTTATAGCTCATATGGGATATATAACAAATAATAATAATAATAATAATAATAAATTTCGGTTGGTGGGCCACCAACCCCGCCAACTAAGCATTAAATACATTTCAATGACATTATTCATATAATATAATTAAGGGTTGGGCCACTAAAGACTCGAGCCCACCTGACCATATGAGAACACCACGTGGAGGAGGCTAGTAGGGTTTGAACCCACCTGACCCATGTGGGTCGACCCACCAATAGGTGGACCCAAATATTACACCATCAACTGTAAAACATAACCATCAGGTGATAAAACATAACCATTGTGTAATAGACTATAAAAATGCGCCATATATAACATTTGTTACACCAAAACATGGGTTCCATGTGGTTGGACCCTGTAACCTCCCACCACATGCGTGTTATTTATATGCTGCCAGCTAATGGGCCAATGACCCTTGGTTGGAAAAATCCACCAAACAACATGATTTAAACCTTAAAAAGTTTCTCATCCAGAGAGGAGTGGCGGAACTAAGAAGCAGCGAGATGAGTTTTGTAGGTGGGAATCTTGGGAGAATCTTTCTGCATGGAATATTGAGGGAATCTAAAGATTCCTTAGAGCTCCAAAGGTCACTTGACCAAAATATTGTCTATTTTATAGTCATCTGCCATGATTTCGTGCCACAAATCCAATGATGATGTCCGTTTCTACATCTGAGATTTGCACTTTTCGTCCATGACAGAAATTCGAGGTATAAGGGTCATTTATGTAAAGTTGATTGTAATTCATTTTTTCTACCATTTAATGAAAGAGGCCTCCCCACATTGATCAGGGCCCAGAGACATAGCCCACATTAGGTGAACTCTATAATCAAATAATTTTGTGCCTTTGATCTCATGGTTCATTTATGATTTCTGCTTATTTTTGATGTATTTAAGTTACTTGGTTGCGTGCTCTTTTGTATGCAATTATATATGCATCCTTGAAGTTAAAATATTTGGATCAATACACCACACAAAGAGTAGGCCCTTCTCCTTGTTGGTATGTGACTTGACTTTGGTTTTAATAGAGAGTCATATTGGTTCTTACTGTTGGAGGAAGTTGATAAACCACATGGATAGTGGACTCCTCTACTTGATGATTTGGTTGATTGATATATATGCAAATACCCTTGAGCACTTAACTCCCAAAACTATGAATCTAGTTTGGGGGTGGTCGACTAGAAGAAATAAAGCAATGTAGTTGTCATATGGATAAGTGGAGAGTTGAAGTCCTTCCCTTAGTTTATATTCATTCAAGATATACAAATAATTTTGTTTACTTATACTTATGTTGCATTGTGAAAAGTGGAGGATCTTGTTATGTGTTATAACACTACATGTTTATCAACATTGACTACAAAGGAATGTATTGTTCGTAGTTGTTTATAATGAGATGGTTATGTGAATGAATCTTTTGTTTATGAAAGGTGGGAGGTCTTTGTATGGATGTGTTGGTACTATTCTAAGTATGGATATATTTATATGATCATTTATGAATGTTTAATATGCTCAATTCAATTGATACAATGTGGAATTCATAGTTCAACATGACATGGCTCTTATGGATTTATGTGCTTAGGATTATTGAAAGTATGTGGTTGATGTTGTGCATGGTATGTTATATCAATGGATTTGATACAATATGATTGAGACCAATTATGGGGTGGTTATGGTGTTGTTGTGTTGAATTACAAAGCGCTACTAGTTGTGGTTTAACTGAGAGTTGAAGCCTAAAATTAGGCATGTAATTGAATCAATTTATTGTATTCTATCTTGAATCAATGTATAAAACATTATAGCTAGAATGAAGGTTTCATTCCTATAGAAATTAGTGTTCTAAAAAACATTGTGTATTAATGGAAGTTTGGACGAAGTCCTAGAAATCCTTAAAAGTTTCAAAGTCTAAAGAAATACAGAGAATACAGTTGTATCCAGGTCCATATATGTTATCAATGTAATTTTCTATCCTAGCTAGATAAAATGTGAGCTTGAAGGAAATATATGAGGGTTTGAACATCAAGGTCAATTCCCTTGTGCATATTCATGAAAATTCTAGATTTGAAATGAACCTAGATAACTAGTGGAAAGGTGGGTAGAGCTACTATCTAATGTGAGGCCTGTTTTAGGAGTCCAAGAGCTCGAAGCTCGATAGGCTCGCGAGTCGTATTTCGAGCAAATTCGGGGGTGGAGACCTTGGTCATAGAGTGGCACAAGGCTATATTTCATCGTAGACAATAGATGCATCTAGGAATTTAGGGCATCTGGTGACAAGTGCATGGCTGCAATACTGAGAGGCTTGGATGTGAGTTAGGCCTGGATGTGTTGTGGAGTGAGGGTGATCTAGAAATATTAGAGGATTTGGGAATATTAGATATTTTTAGAGTGCAAATTGTGTGAATAAGTGTTTGATGGATAAATCCCCCTTGTGGACAAGGGTGATTTCCCTAGATTTGACACCCATATCTAGAACAAAACATATAGTGGAAATAAACTTTCATGAGGTTTATTACACATCAAAGCAAAAATTAACATAGAAATAGGATAGATACATAGCTTTTCCCAAATGATCGTCCTCACTGGTTATTTGTAACTCTCAGTCTTGTTCTTTATGCTTAGATGCAAAAACCTAAAAGTGACAAAAGTAAATAAATCATCAAAGCACCGATGATTCAAAGATAATATGGTGTAACCTATATAAGTGATCAAGGAAGCAAATAATAAACATTGTTAACATGTAAACAACCATTAATGGGAAATAATAATGTAATTGTATTAAGAATGTAGAAAAAAGTTACAACCTAGTATTGATGTTATAGATCTCTTTTTTTATTTTTATTCATTCCAATGCCTTGCTTTCAAAACTTTGGGGCAGGGGAGGGATAGGAATTTGGGTATAGTTTCACGAAGCCTCTTGAGATTTTCTGACTAACCATCTTAATAGAATATAGTTCTATTTTTAAGCTTGGGAGGGGATAATAAGTGCAAGGGGATGGAGGTTCATATCCAAGTGATATCCAACTAGGTAGGAAGTCGAATCGAATCCAAACTGATCGGAGAATATGCCATCCATGAGGCTTCTAGAGTATAAGCTTCTTGTATTCTTTTAATTTTTACTTTTTTTTAAAACAATGTAACACCCTATGAACAGGAAAAATGTGGCAATGTCACGGGTCAAAAGTTAGACATAGTGTAACAACCTACCGAGATCACAGGTAATTAAGGTCCCACCTATGCCACCCTTTAAAATTTGAGTTTTTAAATTATTTTCATAATATTCTTATCTCCGTGGGTGAGTTTATCTTCCAAATTATTTTAGGGGTTGTTGGAAATTGTGCTTTAGATGATGAAGGATAGGGGTATGACATCATCTGTTATAAGTGGAAAAAATAATATGTATTAGAATTCATGCTACAATATGAAGTCAAAACAGAGGTGATGATTGAAGTAATTTATCATGCAAAGGCATTGAAAAAGGGATCGATTGGTCAGAAACCTGCTAACAACCATCAACAAATTACAACTCAATGATATCATATCATCATCTATAAGGTAGGAATTCCCATACTTAGTATACAAGTTACTCAAAGTATGAGTATGGACTATGTAAAGATCCATGCCAAATGAGGAAGGTCATGGCCACCAACATACATTGTGGATCCATGCATTCTTGACTCAATATGAACATAGGCACCAAATATACACTATGGATATGCACCAATCATAAATACTCAAATACCTCCATCACAAATTGGACATAACAGATTAGGTTAGGGTTTTCATCTCTATTGACAAAGTAAAAATATATCCATGTGAATCAATGTGTTGAGGTCAAACATGGTAGAAATCATTTGATTAATAGTAAATGAAAGTGTCTGATTACTAGTCAATGATGAAAACTACTAATAGGCATTAAAGGAACCACCAATCATGAAAATGGTCGTTAAGGTACTCAAGTACATTTTGTGGAGTGTAAATAAATGATCTAAAGTTGAACACTCATAGAATCAATCGATCGAAGTTCAATGATGTAAACCCATCGTCAAAGGTGAGGAAACATGTCATTAGGGCATGCAAGCTCTGAGGTATTGAATGGGTTCTAAATCAACTTCCCATATAATTTGTTTAAGTCGATAGGAAGTGATTTGTTGCAGGATGGCCTTGATGTATACCCCATCAATGACACGAAACATGTATAAATATTTTATGTGGAACAAAGCATATAATAATTTAGGTATGAGCCATGGATGAACACATAGTAAAAGCCTTTAAAGACTATAAAAGATGATTAATTTAGATATGGCCGATGTGATAGAAGGCTTAGAAACTGAAAACAGGTTGAACATCTCTTGAACATATTAATGATGCAACAATTTTCATGGTAGCACTTACTCAAAAAGTGGATCATAGACCCAAGTAGAAGACCTTTAAAAGTTCATGTATGATCAATGAGAGACAAGTGGATTTCCAAACCTTGACACAAGAAGTGAAAGGGTGTCATGTTCAAGAGTGACTTACTTCCATACATAATAGATACACATTCCCTTCCCAAATTTCCCCCACCATTTCTAGCAAGTAAATCTTTACTTTTATGGAAGCTTAAGGAGGATAACATATGCTCAAAACTATAAGCTCATCCATCAGAAGAGTCATTCAAAGTATTTTTAACAAACCCTAGGAAGGAGTGGTTTAGTCCCAATTTAGAAATGTGTATTTTTTTGTTTAAGTTTTATGATTCCAAGGAAGGCATAACTCAATGTCTTTTCATGTTTACAAAATTTGAAAAGAAATAAAAGGGAAACTCCAAGATGAACTTTTTCATTTAGTTTTAATGAGTCCAAATAGGGATAAAAGATAACTCGTTCAGTTATTTCAATGTAAAATTTGAACGAGCTAGGAAAAATTAAAGCTTGCCAATTTTTCATATTTAGGGAGTCTTAAAAGAACATAAATAAGACTCCAAGGGAGTTCTTTTCGTAAATTTAGTCTCCCATGGCCGAAAAAAGATAAAACAATACAATGGATAACTCTTCTAGCCATGATTGACTAGAGTATACCTTTTTCATACTTAGTCTATTTGGTCCAAAAAATGGGTAAAATCACACCGAATAGACACCTTTTCTAATCCTTTTAACGACTTTGAAAGTAAACAAGTTCACTCAACAAGCTTTTCATGTTTAGGGAGTCTAAAAACTATATAAATAAGACTCCAAGGGAGCTTTTTTCTTATGGTTTTTACAAGCTCGAAAAAGCTATAAAACTATACTTGATAACTTATTCTCATGTATTTACGAGAACGAGAAGGAAAAATACTAAGATCGAGATAGGTTTTATTTTACACAAGCTTGAAATAGAGAAAAACTATGCTTGAGATATGTTTCATTTTTACACAATCTTGAAACAGAGAAAAGATCATGCTTGAGATAGATTTCATTTTTAAATAAGCTTGAAACAAAGAAAAAACTATGCTTGAGATAGTTTACCTTGCCCCTTGTTGTCGTTTTTTTATTTTTGAGTTTGAGGGAGTAAACGCATTGGACAACATCAAAACCACTTTGGAAGCTAGGATCTAGCCCTGCCAGCTTCAAAGAGGGATCTCTATGTTTAATTTAGCTTTGTTTTAATGTAAGTTTTAGGCTAGCTATGATTGTACTTGTTTGCTTTGTTTGAAAGGTTTGGTTGATATGAGTGTTGTAATTCCATTGGGCTATGGAGTTTATAAACTAAACTGGAGTTTTTGCATCAATTTTTAGAGGAGTTCTCATAGGGCAAGCTAGGTTGCACTAACTGGATCATTTTAGAAATTAAATGGATGGTGGGCTAGCAGAAGTGTAAGGTTCAATAGAGACCAAAGATCAATTAAGAATTCCTTGATATGACTTCAGTGGAAAACATTAAAATTAGCAACAGCCAAAATAGGGCGCTCTAAGTAACAAATCCTATTTATCACAGTTTCTAATGATTAATTCAGATATTTGGAATAAAAAAGAAAGGAAAAACAATGTTTAAGCAAATAGATAGAAGAGACACATCACCATTTATTACACCGCATGAATCCTGTGAAAGGTCCTTGTATTATTGATGCTCCAGTGCTTTGAAAATTACAATAGGCAGAAGGAAATTACATTCGGAAATAACCCTTAATACTTCAATGAGTGAAGTATTTATAATGAAAATTTACAAAATTTATTTACAAAATCGTTGTCAAACTGATAATGTACTATTAACCTAATTACAAACTATATCATCAAATCCTGGCAAAATAATAAGCCACGTAGGCTGTTGAAGAGAACGATGGCCCTATCTTGATGGTTTCGGTTGTTGAGTCATCCCGAAATAGTGTTGTGACGTTGAACTAACCGTTGTGCTGGATGTTGTGCTAGAAAAGTTGTTTTACTACTCATGATTTAGCCTTCAATCCAATAAATCAACCAAATCCTCCCATCTCTTTTCACTTGGCACTGTCAAATTTGTTACCCTGCAGTAAATTTCATCTACCTCTATGTATTTAGAAAAAATTGGTTTTACGGTAAAAATATATTTTACCCCATTCTACACATGGAAATCATTTGACATGGCCTCCAAGGATTCCTTTGATGTCATACTTCCTTTAATTCCACTAAACTTCATGTTGATTTAAGCCACTTCTTTCATCTTCAAGATATCATCTTCCTGAGTGATCAACTTGTCATTTATGACATAGATACAGGACAATCCCTTTTGCATTAAGGCTTCAATCTTGTTTGTAAACATGTTTACCTGTAGCTCTAAGGTTTCACACCTTTCCTCCAACTGATCAATGAGATTTCTCTTTGACAAGACATTATTGACTTCTAGAATGGTGGAAGTTCTATAACTAACTCCTACTTCCTCTAGCTCATTTTAGGAGTTCAATTATATTGGCAGCTTCTATTGGCATCTCTCCCAGCTTTTCCCTTCCTTGCACAATAGTTATTGTTTCCTACTCTATTAGCTCTTTCTGCTCAAATATATTTTGGATAGAAGCCAAATCTCATTCACATAGTCTAATATGTTCATCCAAATAGTTTTCTTGGCTTAGGCCAAGTTCTGGCCAATTGAAGTGTCTCTCTCTACCTGGCGCAAATTTTCCAATAGTCTTAGGGATTTCTCCAATTCAGCAGTCCAAGTGGCTTTAGCTTTGGCCTTTTACACTTCCAAAGCTTTGAGTTGGCCCTGCAAAGTATCAATTTCCTTTGACTGCAATGACATGTTTTGAAGTTTCTATGTTACCTATTCAACACTGGGTGTCTGAGTTGAAGAAGTAGTTGCAATGGTTTCTCCTGTTGATGGTAGTTGAGAAAGAGGTACAACATCCAGGGGGCAATGGACATCTTCAGACTATCTTCCTTCTCCTTTATCATTTTCTCCAACTCTTCCTCCCTTTGCCTAATCTGTATATTTTGATCTATGATCAATTTCATCATATCTTCTTTTGTGCTTCACCCTCTTCAATGTCCTTGGTCATTGGATCTTCTGTGGCTAGCAGCTTGAGTTTATTTCTCAATGCTGCAATGTCCAAGTTCTTCTTTCTAATAATGTCCTTAGCAACATTAACATCTTTAGGATCATACCCTATCTTGATCACCAAGTTTTCCAAAGACTTGATCTTGTTATCTTTGGCCAAGGAGGAAACTTGCTCCATATTCATGTGTGACTAGACATTTGCAAAAGAAACCTACAATTTAGAAAGTGACATTGTGGTGTTAGTTAGAGTGTAGGATATCATTTCACCAATTTTCTTGTGCATCTCCATTTGATCAATGGGATGTATGTCCTTTGTGATGAATTCAAAGGTGGTTCTCTTGTAGTCTGTTGTTGATTTGGGCTATGGAATCTTGGCCTCAAGAAAGGCCATCTGCATTTTACCATTCTTTGTGTCAAACACTGACAGCAATCTACTTTGTGAGCTGGAAGTCTGCTTCCAGAATTGGTTGTAATGTTTGTTCTTTAGAATTTCATTTCTAAGCTTTATCTCTCTGCACCTGTCAAAAATTGTCTTATCTTTTTTTGTTTGGACAGTTTGTGATTCCAGCTCAGTCTCCTTATGACCTTGTGAAGATGAAGGTTCAGAAACAAATGTAGTGAACTTGGTAGTTGAAGGTGGTGAACACGTGATGATGATGGTTGACTACTCTTTAGTTTCTTTGTCTACTTGTGTTCTGGGAGTTACCTTTGGTCTTTTTCTATAAATGATTTTGAATTCTATAGCTTCAATTCTAGTAGTAGATGATGATCCTTCCTCCCTCCGCCTTTTGCTTGATTTTTCCTAAGGAATTGGATTTTGCAAACTGGAAGTAGAAACAAGCTGCTCTTCAGTTTCGTGTAAGGTATTTTCTGAGCACTCTAGGCGAATAAGGGTGGAGATTTTTTCATTCTTGACAAGTCTGATTATGTCCACAAAATGGTATAACATCTATCTAGTAGTGGGAGTTACATCAAGCTTAAGAAAAATCCCCTTAAATCCATTTCTAAGGAGGTTGCTTCTACGATTAAAGCAGATCCATCTCTTAATCCCCTTTCCCATAAAATCATCGTAAGAAACCCCCTTACCCCTAGAATCTATGGTCTTCCAAAGATTCATAAATTTGGTGCCCCCTTGAGACCTATCATTAATACCATTAATAGTCTGACCTATCCTCTAGCTAAGTTCCTAGCCCAAAAGCTAAAACCTCTTGTGGGCTCCACTAATTCTTTTGTGAAAGACTCTGCCTTCTTTGTTCAAGAATGGAAAGATATCAAATTAGATCCTGGAGATTTATTGGTGAGTTTTGATGTTGTTTCCTTATACAAAAAAATCCCCATCCAAGAAGCCATTGGTATCATTAGTCGTATCACTGATAAAGACACTGCCAAGTTAGGTGGCCTTCACCTCACCTTTGCTTTCTTTAGTTTCCAAGGTGAGTTCTATGAACAAACCTATGGTGTTCTGATGGGCTCCCTTCTCTCCCCCATTGTTGCAAACTTGTTTATGGAAGATTTTGTGACAAGGGCCCTTGCATTCGCCAAATTCCATCCTAAGAAATGGAAGATGTTTTTCGATGACACTTGTGCCATTTGGCCTCATGAATGGGAGAAACTAGATATGTTCCTCAACCACCTCAATTCTCTTTCAGATTCCATTAAGTTCACCACGGAGGTTGAGGAGAATGGTCGCCTTCCCTTTCTCAACATTCTCCTTTCTAGGAGGGATGACGGTTCCATTTTTCACCAAGTTTTTCAAAAGAAGACTCACACGTAGTAGTACCTCCATGCTAGTTCTCATCATTTCCTAGCTCATAAATTCAGGTTTCTCAGCACTCTCGCTACCCTTGCTCTAATAATCTCGGATGATGACCACCTTGATCAGGAGAAGTCTCATCTGCTTGAGGTTTTTGAGAACAATGGGTATAGCAGACCCCTTAGCCTTAAGGCCTTTCAAAGAGCTAGCAAAGAGCCAAGGGTTAAACCCGCTCTTGCTGATCCTATTCCTAAGGTTTATCTCCCATATATCTAAGGAACCACAGATGGAATTGCCCATATTCTTAAGAACACTAATGTTTCTTCCTCCTTCAAACCTCTCAATACCATTAAAAATTCTCTTAGATCGTTTAAGGACCCTATTGACCCAAAGGGCTCAAAAGGGGTCTACCTCATTCCTTAATCATGTGGTATCCCCTACATTAGAGAATTAGGAAGATCTATTAAGCAGAGGATCATTGAACATGCTACTGACATTAGACACAATCACTCCCGCACCTCGACTCTTGCAGAACATGTTACTGACATCAGACACAATCTCTCCCGCACCTCGGCTCTTGTAGAACATGCTGAGAAATCAAAACACCATGTCTACATTGAAGAATCCAAAGTCATCGCTAATATTAATCATTTCCACCACAGGAAGCTGAGGGAAGCAATTGAGATTGAAAGGCATGCCAAAAACCTCAATAGGGAAGATGGTTGGAAATTAAGTAAAAGTTGGATTCCAACTCTTGCTTCATAACTTCGCTGTGCTTTCCTCACCCTTATCTTTTTTCATCTTTAGTTGTTTTCTATCCTATTTTTTTTTCTTTCTTCTTGCTAATGGTAATACCTTTACCCTATCTTTTCTCTTTTTCCTTTTTAAGGAGGATAAACTATCCTCTTTCCTTTGATGGTCTCATACAATTTATTTTTGAATCATTCCTAGCAATGAAGTTTGAACCAATTTTTCCTTCATTAAATCACCCCCAACTAACAAAATCTTGAATAATTATTTTATGTCATAGTATTATATAAATAATTAATTTATTACATAATACTTACATAAATTAATCATTTTTAATAATATTATCAACCAATTTACTGTGATAATGGCTAGGTTTCTACCTAATTCACTCTAACTAATAATATTATATAAATAAATGATTCATAGACGATATTATTATTTGATTTGAAAAATAAATTAGTTTTAAGTATGAGCTAATTCTTTACCTAAAAACTAATTCTCAACCAAATATTATTATATGTATATATTAATTTATTTAATAATATTATTAACTAATTTATTAAAATGGCTAGTTTTCCACCTTATTTGCATTGAATAGGTCAACCCTAACTATTAATATTATATAAATAAACTATGCTTAGATAATATTATTATTTTAATTGATAAAGATATTAATTATTTTTAAGATTATTATTAACTAGTTTATTAATTATAAAGGCTAGTCTTCTACCTAACCCACCTTGAATAAAGCAACCCTAACTAATAATATCACGTAAATTAGTTATTATTAGATTATATTATTATTTAAATTGATAAATTATTTACAATTTCAATATTAATTAATTAATTATTACATAACAATTATTTTCTAACTTAATATACATCTTTTCATCACATATTCCTAAATAATTTCATTTTACCAACAACTAGTTTTGAACGGCTTACCCTGAACTATGGTGCATCCCTGGTATTTATTCTCTCAGGTCGTTTGGTTTCTCACCTTGTCCTGAGGATGAACCACATTAGTTGGTTCAAAATGTCAACCCAATCCTTACAATGTGATTAATCCAAAAGACTACTATCTACATTATGGATCACAAAAGTCTTAGATCTAACATTATTACCCTTCACGGAAAGGGAATGGCTGAAAAGGCTCGTCAATTTGAACGGGCTCAACTGAAAATTGCTAAGAAGAAATCTAATTTGACCTTTCTCAAAAGGTGTAGGGATGCATCATTGGTTCCAGTGTTCGCCCGTATCTCTTATCCGCTTAATAACTCTAAAAATAAGCATGTTTTTCTAAAATCTAGCTCTGCTCTTGTTAGATCTGAAATTGGTTTAATAAGGAGGGATCTTGATCATCTTTCCCACAGACTTCTCTCGCTCCATTTGTATCTAGAAAACAAGGTTTCATTTTCTTTGTGGATGGTGATTGATGCTAGTTCAGCAGCGAAGGCCCTCTTATTAGAGGAATCCTCAAAGAAAAAGCATTTGATTAAAGAGAAACTATTAAACGTTGGAACTCGCTCCTCCGGTTTCGATTCTTTTCTTGAGTTGCGTCCGTCGACAAGGGAAACTAATAAAGAGAAGATTACTGCTTTAAAGGACTAGATTTTCTCGCAAAAATCAGCTTCAAGGTCCTCTAGATCCGCATTGGCCTTTCTTTCCTCCTCTCTGCCATGGTCTCTTACATTCTCTGCATTTTCTTCCTCAGTGTCGTTCCCGATCTCTGCTCCTTCTCAGTCCTCATCGCTGGCTATCTTCGTTTCTCCCTCGTCTACATCCTCTCTCTCTTCCTTTAGAAGCTCTCATCACGCAGACATGGTGATAGATCCAGTGGATGTGTTACCTTTTGTTCCGTTGAATTTTGTTTCGTCCATTGGACTCTTCGAGCCTAACCTCTCTCGCTCTGGCGCATTACCTCCTACTGGCCCCGCAATGAATCTACTCCAAGCTCCTATCTTATCCAAGCTTTCTTTGTCCTCTGTCCAAGCTTCTTCCTACCTCATGGCGTCCCTGCCCCCTCACGCTCTGCTCCCCTCTTCCCCTCCGTACGCCATCCCTCCCCCTCTACACTTGGATGAGTGCAATGTCGCGGCCCCTCCCTCCCTTGATGATTCCTTCCCCCCTCCCTTGGATTTCGTTCTCAGCTCCTCCCTCGCGCATGTTGATGATAAGTCAATTATTGCCGATATTACTAACAACACTGATAACTCCTTCCCTAATTTTGATTTTCACCATTCTCCCTCACTTCCCTATTATAAAAAATATTTTGACAATATTAATAATAATATGAAGAAATATAATAAAAGCTCTAAAAATTCAATTAAATACAAAAATAATAAGAATGAATTCACTTATAATAATAACTCCTCTTTCAAGTTTAATAATAATAATAACAACTACTACTACTACTATAATAATAATTACAACAACTACTATAATAAAAATAATAATAATATGGTAGGTTTTAAGAATGTTATTAATCTTTCGAGCAAAAGTTTTGATCCCTCCATCTTTAGTCTCCTCAATAAAGGTCTCAATTTTTCCCTTGCCCCGAATAAGATTCCTACTGATGACATCATCTGTAGCATCGAATACGGGATCAAGGACCTTCCAGACAATATCAAGGAGACTATCAAACAAGATTGCGCCGCTGTTCTTAGGAAGGTTAAACCTCCTAATAAGAACCTAAGAAAGGCCAAGTTTCTTGCTCTTAAAACCCTAAGGGATAACCTTGACATTGTCATCGTTAAGGCAAACAAGGGTGGAGCTGTTGTCATTCTTGACAAGTTTGATTATGTCCATGAAATGGTAGAACATCTATCTAGTAGTGGGAGTTACATCAATCTTAATAAAAATCCCCTTAAATCAATTTCTAAGGAGGTTTCTTCAGCGATTAAAGCAGATCCATCTCCTAATCCCATTTCCCGGAAGCTCATTGTAAGCATCCCCCTTACCCCTAGAATCTATGGTCTTCTGAAGATTCATAAATCTGGTGCCCCCTTGAGACCTATCGTCAATACCATTAACGGTCAAACCTATCCTATGGCTAAGTTCCTAGCCCAAAAGCTCAAACCTCTTGTAGGATGCACTGATTCTTTTATGAAAGACTTTGCCTCCTTTTTTCAAGAATGGAAAGATATCAAATTAGATCCTGGAGATTTATTGGTGAGGTTTGATTTCGTTTCCTTATACACCAAAATCCCCATCCAAGAAGCTGTTGATATCATTAATCGCATCACTGATAAGGACACTTCCAACTTAGTTGCCCTTTGCCTCACCTCTACTTTCTTTAGTTTCCAAGGCGAGTTCTATGAACAAACCTATGGTGTTGTGATGGGCTCCCCTCTCTCCCCCATTGTTGCAAACTTGTTTATGGAAGATTTTGAGGCAAGGGCCCTTGCATCTGCCAAATTCTGTCCTAAAAAATGGAAGAGGTTTTTCGATGAAACTTGTGTCATCCAGCCTCATGGACGGGAGAAACTAGATCTGTTCCTCAACCACCTGAATTTTCTTTAAGATTCCATCAAGTTCACTATGGAGATTGAGGAGAATGGTCGCCTTTCCTTTCTCGACATTCTCCTTTCTAGGAGGGATGATGGTTCCATTGGTCACCAAGTTTTCCAAAAGAAGACTCACATAGAACAATACCTCCATGCCAATTCTCATCATTTCCCAGCGCAGAAATTCAGGGTTCTCAGCACTTTCGCTACTCGTGCTCTAAGAATATCGGATGATGACCACCTTGATCAGGAAAAGTCTCATATTCTTGAGGTATTTGAGAAAAATGGGTATAGCAGACCCCTTAGCCTCAAGGCCTTTCACAGAGCTAGCAAAGAGTCGAGGGTTAAATCCATTCTCGCTGATCCTATTCCTAAGATTTATCTCCCATATATCCAAGGAACCACGGATAGGATGTCCCATATTCTTAAGAAGGCTAGTGTTTCTTCCTCCTTCAAACCTCTCAATACCATTAAAAATTATCTTAGGCCAGTTAAGGACCCTATTGACCCAAAGGACTCAAAAGGGGTCTACCTCATTCCATACTACTATGGTATCCCCTACATTGGAGAAACAGGAAGATCTATTAAGCAGAGGATCAATGAACATGCTGTTGACATTAGACACAATTTCTCCCACACCTCGGCTCTTGCAGAACATGCTGAGAAATCAAAACACCATGTCTGCATTGAAGAATCCAAAGTCATTGCTAAGATTGATCATTTCCACCACAAGAACCTCAACGAAGCGATTGAGATTGAAATGCATGCCAAAAACCTCAGTAGTGATGATGGCTAGAAATTAAGTAAAAGTTGGATTCCAACTCTCGCTTCATAAATTCGACGCCCTTTCCTCACCCTTATCTTTTATTATCTTCAGTGGTTTTCTATCCTATTTTTTTTTCTTTCTTCTTGCTGATGGTATTACCTTTACTCTGTATTTTCTTTTTTTCCTTTTTAAGGAGGATAAACTATCCTCTTTCCTTTGATGGTCTCATAAAATTTATTTTTGAATCATTCCTAGCAATGAAGTCTGACCTAAATTTTCCTTAATTAAATCACCCCCAACTAATAGAATCTTGAATGATTATTTTAGGTCATAGCATTATATAAATAATTAATTTATTACATAATAATTACATAAATTAATATAAAATAATCATTTTTAATAAAATTATCAACCAAATTACTATGAAAACGACTAGTTTTTCTACCTAATGCACCCTAACTAATAATATTATATAAATAAAGTATTCATAGATGATATTATTATTTGACTTGAAAAATAAATTAGTTTTAATTATGAACTAATTCTTTACCTAACAACTAATTGTAAACCAAATATTATTTTTTTTCTCAATCTGTCTACTTCTATTATTATACAAAAAGGAACAAAAAGTTACAGCAAGGCCTTAGCCTTGAAAATCTTGCCAAGAAGTTGGCAATTTGCACAAATGTTCATATTCTCAGTTCTCAGTAGACCGCCATCTATGATTTGGCCTCTTATAAGACCCGAAACATTGCTGAACATAGACAATATAGCACCCAAAACATTGTTGAACAAGATACAAAACAGAGACCTGATACTAACATGATTCAAGATACAAAACAGAGTAGTGTTCCTGCTTCTGAAGCTGCCGAGAGCGGAAAACCGGACAAGGTCAATTATCATCAGTGGTGTAGGGTTCCTCAACGACCTTGCATCCAAATTGTAATGAGTCATCCGAGTCGGAGTGCAGAACCACCGAGCCTGTTGGTTCTCTCTGAGCTGGCTCGCTTGGACCTGCAGAGACAGCCTGATTCGCCATAGAGGAGCTTCCTGTTACTGGACGCTGACTGTCAATTGGAGTCGCCCTCCTCTGATCTACCGGTATTTCAGGAAGTGCTTCTCCCTGGCCTCTGAGATCTTCGCATTTTTCAATCGTGATGGAGACGATAAAGGTGGAATTAGCAAGAGTACAGGGGATGTGATAGCGAACCGTGGGGTGGGCCGCATGCTCGCAATCATCCCTCCTACCACGCCCGCGACCTCTGCCTCGACCAGATCTGGTGACAGGGGGACTACTTCGCCCAGGTTCCAACACATCCGTGAAAGAGTGTGTCGGAGGGGTTGACCGCTGAGAGATGGCACGTCCCCTGGAGCCTCCTCGCCTGCTTAACATCCTGAGCCGTTCTTGCGGCATTGCAAGGTGCCGAGGTTTATCGAATGAGCAGAAACACAGAGGGTAGTAACCCAATTCAGATTGAAACCGAACTCCCACTAAGTCGCAGGCCCCTGGAACCCGAGCTCGGCAATTGAATAACGCTCTTGAACCTGGAAAGGGGTCGGACTCAGACACGCTAATGGAGTAGCTCAGAGTGACACAGACCACAGTGATCCATGAAGCTGCAGAAATGAGCGATGGAGCCACGGGAATGTAGCGTATATGGTGCGCCATTGCACAGTTCACCATGAGGCGGGTGGAGGAGTTAAGAGCCCGCATTAATAACCTTGTGCGAGACCAGCTCGCTTGTCCTGCGCAGTACCCCGTGGCATGCTTGGGCGGACACCTGCCCATGTGACACACCACCTGCCTGCCCTCTATGCCTTCAAACACCCGCATCCGGGAGTAAACCAAATATTATTATATATATTAATTATTTTTAATAATATTATTAACTAATTTATTAAAACTTCTAGTTTTCCACCTTATTCACATTGAATAGGTCAACCCTAACTATTAATTTTATATAAATAAATTATGCTTAGATAATATTATTATTTTAATTGATAAATATATTAATTATTTTTAAGATTATTATTAACTAATTTATTAATGATAATGTCTAGTCTTCTACCTAACTCACCTTGAATAAATCAACCCTAACTAATAATATCACGTAAATTAGTTATTCTTAGATTATATTATTATTTAAATTGATAAATTATTTATAAATTCGATTATTAATTAATCAATTATTAAATAACATTTATTTTCTAACTTAATATACATCTTTTCATCACATATTCCTAAGTAATTTCATTTTACCAACGGTTAGTTTTGAACGGCTTACCCTGAACCATGATGCATCCCTGCTATTTATTCTCTCAGATCGTTTGGTTTCTCACCTTGTCCTAAGGATGAACCATATTAGTTGGTTCGAAACATCGACCCAATCCTTACAATGTGATTAATTCGAAAGACTGCTCTCTTCATTATGGATCACAGAAGCCTTATATCTAACATTAAAAATAAAATTAAATTAGGGATAGTTAAGATCCTCAACTCCTACAAAGACAAGTATATATTCTTATTGGGTTTTATGATATAACGTAGGAGCGTATTAGGTTTTACAGTCTAACAACAAATATTCAAGTAGATTGTCTTAACGTCATACACTCCTAATCTATTATTGAGCTTCAAGATCCATCTTAATTCCTGATCTATTAAGTATCGAGAGGGATCAAATCTCTCAAGGTGCAAACATTTCCTCAAGTTTTGCACTAAAAAAAAAGGTTTGCACGACAAGCGATTTGATCCCTCTCAATACTTGATAGATTTTAAGTTAAAATGGATGTAGGTCGGTTTTATCAAAACTTTAATAATACATATAGTTAAATACATGCATTTGACATTTTTCTTTAGGGAAAGAGAGTATAATATTTGTATGTTAATAATTAAATTCAAATATGAAATTCTAAAATATCATAATTACTAATATAAATCATTATTATTTTAATATATATGATTAAATAAATGTAAATTATTTATATTTTATATATATTTCACATCTATATATAGAAATATTCTTATATATTTATTAATTAGATTTAAATAATATATTATAAAATAACATAATTACAAAAATAAATAATTATTATTTTAATACAATATGTATATTACAAATTCTTTCTCAAAAATTAATTTATAATTTTATTAAAAAATAAAATAAATTTAATCTTATTATTTATATTTTTTATTATTTTTCAATAAAACCCACAACATATAACCAACCCTTAATGAAAACATCTCGTTTAATTCACCATTATAATATCTCCCTCACTCTAAAAACACCCACAAATATATATATATATATATATATATATATATATATTCCATTTCCTTCCCTATAAAAGAATATATTATTAATATAACAAAATATGTGTGGTTTAACCAAGGCGTAATACAAGTTGGATCTTTTAAAAAACTAAAAGAATTTTCCATCATTAAAACACTTAAAAAATTTATATAATAATTATAAAAAGACTTAGACTATTAATATAATGATTTTCCTCTTAAAACAAGAAAGAGTTTGCATCATTAAAACATTTAAAAAGCTTACATGCCTATGAGGCGCTATGCACAAAAGGAAAAATGTAGTTTTTATAAGTTAATAATTAAATTTAATTATAAGTCATATATGATGATGGTGGTGGTGGTTAACATCCACTAAGACCAAATCTTGGTCTATCGGACCTAAAAAATAGAATTATTTAATTTGATTTAAGATTTTATTCTTATGCTCCAAAAGTTTGGAGAGAAGTCTCCCAAGCTCACTGTAATTTTGACAACGTAAAAGGCTAGGAAGGTCAGTATTGCAACAAAGATTTTGAAACTGAGATCTAATGTGGTTGTACGCAGGGCACTCTAAGAGGAAGTGATTTTCATCCTTGATGTTCGTATTCTCACAGAGATGGCAAAACCTTTCCATCCATGGTGTTTTAGGAACTGCCCAACGACTTGTTTCACTATGGAGCTCATGAGAGCTCGTTCTAATTTTGGCTATATTAATTTTCTTTTTTGAGCTAGTTAAAACAGAAAGATACTTTTGATCTTCTAGAGCGGGGTTGATGACCTCCTTATAATATCTTAATTTTCTTTTAGCTGCTAAATATTTCTCACACCACATTTTTTCTTTGAACTTAGAAGTAACAATTTTTTTAATTTTATTAATGTTTTGCAATGCAACATTCTCGTCGATCTCCTAATGATTTAACTAGGTCCCGGTGTCTTTATACCAACCTCGTTTGAGCCTTAGGTGGTTTTGGTTGGAATTTAAAGCTAGCTTAGGAAGTCTATGGTCTCCTATGTTATTGAGTTTGTGCCTGTACAACAGAAGCCTAGTCATAGCTCGGCTTTCGATAGGGGAAAGACCCACTTCTATAAGGAGAATATGATAGGGTGTGTTGCTTTTAATTTTGAGGTTATACGTTATAAAATGCTTCTGGATTTGCTCAATCTTTCTCCAGGATTCTCTAGAGATGCTACAACCCCAAACCTCACATCCATATAAGGTAACCAAAGTGACTAAAGTTTCAAAGAGGAACTTCTTTCTATCCTACATTATCAGGTTTGACGTTTTACAATTATTTTCAAGATCAAAATAAGCTTTCCATCCCCCATTAATCATTTTCTCAATGCTATAGTTCTAGTTGAGCTTGTGATGAATATCATTTCCTAGGTACTTGTAGGAAGACACTTCCTCCAAATTACTATTGTCATACATAAAATTAGCGTAAGTGTCCTTGACTTTGATAATCATAACTTTTATATATATATATATATATATATATATATATATATATATTAAATTCTAAAATATTATAATTCTAAATATAAATAATTATTATTTTAATTAATTTTAATATCTTATACTTATTATAATTAAAAAAATTATAATAAAAACCAATTAAATTTAATCTTATTATTTTCAATTTTTTATTACTTTTCAATTTAACTCTTAATGACAACATCTCGTTTAATTCACCACTATATTATCTACCCTACTTTAAAAACACCCCTCGATATAAAAAAAAAGGTAACTATTCCTTTTCCATATATATTATGTATTATTAATATAACAAAGTTTTGTCGTAAGGCACTCGTTTGACCAAGGCCTAATACAAGTTGGATCTTTTAAATGAGCAGAAAGACTTTGCATCACTAAAAGACTTTTAAAAATCGATATAATAATTAGAAAAGAAAAATTGGATTATTAATATAATGATTTGCCTATTAAGACCAGAAAGAGTTTCCATCATTAAAGCACTTAAAAAACCTATATGCTTGATATCAGAAAGAGTTTCCATCATTAAAGCACTTAAAAAACCTATATGCTTGATATCATAAGGTGGGGTGGGCAGTGGTGTGGTGTTACATGTTTGACTAAATTAATGATATAAATTGCGTGGGATGGATGAGGGTCCCATTTGAATGAATATTGAAAGAGTTATTAGAGCATCTTGAACGTGGGGTATTTGTAAGTGGGTGGCCTCTGACCTCCTTCTCGTGTTAACCACCAAAATCTATTCATTACCCTTTGCTATATATATAAAAAAATAAATTCCCTACCTATTATATATATAATATATTATAACAAACGATTTGTTCCGAAAAACTCGTTTGACCGAGGACTAATGCAAGTTCGATCTTTTAAAAACCAAGTTTCTAGACGAGAGAAATATTATTAACTATTATTTATGTGAGTGGTTTATATTAATATTATTTTTTATTATGATGTTATGGAGAAGTTTTTTAAGTATAAGGGGAAAAGATTTGGGTAGAAAGAAAAAGTATTATGTTCAGGAATTCAATCTCATTTGTGATCTCCAACAAAAAAAAGTGCAATGGAGCTAGCATTCTGTGGGGAGAAAAGATTTGTATTGTTCAATTAAGAACTAATTTATCAAATTCAGTGTGAAACGAGACAGTGGAAAAGACCTAAAGACACTTGGGAAGAATGGGTGTGTATTTTTTGCACTTCTCGAGAAGTGAAATGGAAAAAACATTTCATTTTGGAATGTGATGCTTTCAAAGACATCAGAGGCAATTATGGCAATACGTTAGCATTGGTCCCTTGCATTGTCTTTGCAGTGAGGGGATAGTTAGAAGGTTGGGTCAACTCATCATCAATTTGAATAAGAAAAGGATTGAATTGCAAAAGACGAAAAACAAAGAAGTTGGTGGTCCCATAAACTATTTTTAGTCTAGTGAAAGTTAAAATATCATTCATTCATTCTTCCAAATTTACAATGATTTTATGGTAAAACTAAATTTTCATGCCCAACACCATATAGATATATGGTTTAATTTTTATATATAAAACTACGTAGTCTGACTAATAAACAAAATGGCTTTTTTCAGGGCATTTTTTAGGTAACTAATAAACAAAATGGCTTTTTACAGGGCATTTTTTAAGTTAATTTTATCCAAAATGTAGGTGAGATTTTTAAAAGCTTGAGTTTAAGTTGTTTAGTTTGTAGAGATGAAATGACTTTTTCAGAGCATTTTTTTTTTGTTAATTTTCCACAAAAACATAACAAATATTTTTAAAAATTTAAATTTAAATGGTTTAATTTGTAGAATTCGAATACCCAATTTTTTTTAGCTCAAGAGTTAAGGAAGGGCCCCATCAAGGGCCTCCTTGACCCTTGAGCCTTTGACCCCGAGGAGAAACATTAAATACATTTATACATTTAAAAATTATTTCAAACCACAACAAAATTACAAATTTACTTAAAATTTTATCTCCAAAACTTATTAGAAAAAATCACTTCATCTACTTAATTTATTTTTATGTTATTATACTTAATTGAGTCTTTATCACCATTATAACAACTCAAGTATATTCTTTACCTGGTGAATAAACAAAAAGAAATGGGTAAATTATATGTTACCTTATTAATTTAGGTTCACATGGACTCTTTATCACTATTATACCAAACCAAGTATATTACAAAAGGAAAAGGAAGGGTAAATTATGTGCTAATTTATTAATTAAAGTGTGACACCTATGTACAACGGGTGCTAATATTTAGACAATGTTTTAAAAATAAAACATCACATCACATTAGAGAAATGTCCATCCCAACATTGTTAAATAGGTTTATTAATTTAGGTTCACATGGACTCTTTATCACCATTATACCAAACCAAGTATATCATATATCCTACGAACAAACAAAAGGAAGGGTAAATTTTGTGCTAATTTATTAATTTAGGCTTAAAGTGTGACACCTATATACAACGGGTGCTGAGATTTAGACGATGTTTTAAAAATAAAACATCACATCACATTAGAGAAATGTCCATCCCAACATTGTTAAATATGTTTTGAGCATTTAAAGACGATAAAGCATTATATATAAAATTTAGGTTTATAATTAAATTTAATTATTAACCTATAAAAACTAAAGTATATATATATATATATATATATATATATATATATATATATATATATATATATATATATATATATATATAGATATATATCCTTTTTATAATTATTTAAATATTATATAACATTTTTCATATATATTTAATTGTACTTTTGTGAAATTCATATAAATGAAATAATAAATATTTTTTATATTAATTTTTAATTTACTTAATATTATATCAAAATAAATATTTAAATTTTCTATATTATATTCAAATAGATACATACTCTCTTGTTATAACATTGATTTAGATTTATTTTAATTATGGATCTACTAAACACTAAGAGGAATCAAATCTCTTTCTTGAAATGTAAACCATTTTTTTATAGTAAAAAGATATTTGATGATTTGATATCTCTTAACGCTTGTTAAATCCAAAATTAAGATAGATCTATGCTGGTTTAATTATTAGTCTTTAAATAGACTGCATTAGAAAAAATACCATACCAAAAAAATAAACTAGAAAATTTTATGTTTTCATTCTATTTTACTTTATTTTATTTATTTTAAATTAATTTAATTTTATATATATATATATATATATATATATGGGGATAGTAGGTATAGGTTGAAACATGTAAATATAAAGGTTTAATTTTTATAACTTATGAATAGTTTTCAAGGATAATAAGAGAATATTATGTCTTTTCTTTTTAGTGTGATATTTTTCATTTTGTTTGGTTGTGAAACTTAAAAAATAAAAGATAAAATGGTTTCTTATACTTGAACTGATAATATAATCATTAATGAATTTTTGAAATTTAAAATAGGTATCCTAAGGAATATATAAAATAATAATGGAAATAATAAAATAAGATTATATAAAAACATCAAATTTTAGAGGGAGAAAAGAAAAAACTACTTTTTCAATTCATATTTTAAACTCATCTCCTTACAGTTTTACTCAAATTTTGAGTGTGAGCACTCATTGGATGCATAATTTAATTCATCGTCCAAGGATTACTCATGTTGCAAACTTTCGATAGAACCGACTACATGAAAAAGTGCAAGAGGACATTGGGATCATCAGCAACAGTGGGTTTTGCTTGCAGGTATCAAGTTGCATGTGTTATTTCCTTGCTAGTTTAGGCATGCATGGAACATGCATGTGGTTTCTTGGTTATGATATGTCATTAGCATGGAGGATTTTTTGGATTGACAATGAAATTTCCTAGCCTTTCCATTTCCTGGATAGCTATGGTGTTGTAGGTTTACTTCTTTGTTTCTATGGTTGGTTCTCATGTTTCCTTTAGCTTGGGTTGTGTTACCAGTTCCTGGAAGCCTTGTTACAGCTTGGGTTGAGTTACTACTATTAGAAACCTTGGTTGGACAAATTCTCTAGAAGCACTTGATGGGTTGAGTTACTAGTCCTGGAAGCCCTGTTTGGATAAACACTCTAGAAGCCCGAAGACAGTTGTGGGTTAAGTTATTAGTCCTGAAAGCCTTGGTTAAAATAAACGCTTTGGAGCTCTGAAAGGCTTCGGTAGAGAACAATCTAGTGATGGTTGTGATGTATGAACGTGAGGTGGAACCATTGTTTGATGGGTTGAGGTGGTTTGGCCTCGGGAAGCCCTGGATGGCTTTGGTTGAATTTTTTTATGAGATCCCACATTCATGCTTGAAATATAGCATGGAGGTGATTGGCTGAAGAGAGACTTGGCTCAGCCAATCTATGGTCAAGTGGAACATGGTAGTCCTATACCTGGTTGGCACTTGCATCATTAATATGAGGTTATTTCTCACTATTATTTCATGAGTATTGTATTGGTTATATGTGGATTATATGGTTTTTGTTTCCTTGGTATCTCTATGGTTATTATGTTGGTTATGAACATGTATCATGATAGTGGCTATGTATGGCTCTCATCATGTTTTTACTTGTAAATAAATGAACAATGAATCTATGGCCTAATAGATGAAATTGTAGCTAATATGTTGAGGCATCAATGCTTCTTAGCAATTCTCAGATAAGTATGAGACCCCTATGCTCAGTTCTGCTATTAAGGCTTGTATGTTTCATATTTGTGGTATGTTTGACGAAATGTGTGTCATGGCTAGTAGGGGTCCAATCTAGTCCTTGTTAATGTTTTTGTAGATATATCATTGTTTTTTTGTGATAATTCATAAACCTGTCATCGAGTTTTGGGTAGTGACCTGGGCTCTCGGCCTCAAAAAGTGGCACAAATCCTGGAGTCGCAGGCACATGTCTGAGGAATAAAGTCCCCAGATGCATGGATACCCATGTTCTGGGAGCGTATAAAGCCTCCTGGATGCATGCTTGTCCATATCAAGGGAACTTTTGGGGTTTTAATGGTCTAAAAATGTAGTGCGACCCAGGGGTTGGTTACCTAAGTGGTTGGGATGGCTCTTGGGAGTTATGTTGCTAATGTGGAAGGTATGTGTGATGTCTTTTACCGGTTCCACTTCCTTAACTAACACATAGGCAATCAAATCATATCATAGTAACTTCTCGTCACATGTTTACCCCGGTTGGTCGGTTACTTGGGTAGATGTGGGAGGAGAGTGTTACAAAATTTTAAAATTTATATGGAATTAGATTTTAGTTTCAAGGTTCACCATGAGTTCACCTGAATTCCCTACAATTTAATCTAACATGATAATATGAACTCTTTAGTTGTCGATGAAAAACTAACTATGAGAAGGAAGAGATTCAAACAATATAACAAACAACACTTCCTAATAAAAAATAATTAGACACAACTACTCTAATTTCCTAATTTCATTCAAAACCCTAAATGCAATGCAAAATATGCAAAATGATAGGATTTTTCTTTTCTTTTCTCTTAGTTTGAAATGGAATGAAAACTAAGATGTAACAAGATCATTGATAAAAGAAATCACATAGAATATGATTGTAATATAAATTTCTTCAAGTCAGGCAACGATCAAGTGAAAATTCACCAAAGATCTAATTGATAAGAAAAATAAAAATCAAAGAAATCCTTACCAAATGCTAATAAAATAAAAAAGAAAAATGTAACAATGGCTTTTTAGAGGTAAAGACAAACTCAGAGACACAAAAAAAACTTTTTGAACTCGGGTTGAATGAGGAGCAAGGATAAGGAATGCAAATTTTTGCATCCTACAGGGATTAGCGTAGGTGTAGAACATTGACCAGTGCTTTGTAGTGTAGGTAAAGAGAAGGGACAGGTGTGATGAAGCTCTTTGTCTCAAGATTAGGGGGTTTGCTGAGGTAGTTTCAATAAAAAAAACATGGCACAAAAACTCAACCAAGCTGAAAAGGATGTTTTCTTTAGGTCAATCAATTATTGAGTGAGTCAATTAAGGTCGCTTCAAGAGGTGAAAAGGGTGTTAAGATGAAGGAAACCACTAAGGGAAGAATTGGTCGCCGGCATAGTTGCCAATTTATTATACGAAATTTTAACGATGGCAGACAAACATGAATTCCCTAGATCTAGTGGCCTTATCTAGAATAATAGAAGAAAAAAAGCTTCAAGTTTTCCTTAGAGAGATTAGAAAATGGAAAGAAGCCTACCTAGAATCTGTGGCAATCCTTCTTTTCCTCCTTGCTTGTAAGCTCCAACTCTAGCTCCAAGTGCTATAATTAGAACCTACACATATGACTAAAACAAGAAAAGGAACCACAATCTACGTAGCATAGTCTCAAATCTCTATTCAATGAATCAACATGGCATTGAAATATATGAGTGCAAACATAACACATCAAATATAGGAGAACAAGATGATCTTTGTATTGATAAATATAGGAGAGAGTTTACAACCATAAATAGAAGATGATCTTGTAGATGTCTCCCCAAGTTGACTTGTCCTTACTTGTCACAAAGCACACCTCAACACAAACCCTAATGAATGAATGTGATGACTCCTTTAGGTTCAAAGCAGCAACATCCAACCCAAACCTTATGGGAGGTAGTAAATTTATAGGAGTGTGGTAGTTTAGGAATTTTTATCTAATTACCAATCTAGGCTTGAGATCCACTTATAATGGGAAGATGAGCTCAATGGATAAGAGATGAGGTCTCCAAGGTAAGATTAGATGTGATTCGAGCTCCTATCCATGGTAAATAGTTAAAACTACCTTGGAAGCTTCTAGAAGAGGAAACTTCAGAATTTTTTTTTGAATTTCTAAAATCAACGCACCTACAAAAGGGAGAAATAAGTGCTAACTAGCGCTATCTGAGAGATATGTAACATGCGGTGAATGCGGGTGGATAAAGAGACAAGGTGCACTGAGGCTAAAAACAATGTTTTTGTCCTAATTGTACTAGAAACTCGAACTTTTTGGAGAAGTGATTCTTAGGGCTTCGTGAAGGGGTTATGACAAAGTGTTCCAGGATTCTAATTGATACGGTTTGTAGGCCTATTGTGTCGATGTGACAAATTGGCCTGTAACAATAACCTTGAGAAAATTTCATAACCGATTTGGCGAAGAAAACTACATAATAGAGGCACACTACACCAAGACTTTATAGCTCTATAGATGCATGTCTTCTACACAAAACTTGGGAAAAACAACCTTGCTCACTTTGTTACATAACCTTCAAAGATAATATTTTTCTTATGTTATTCATTTAATTTTATATTTTCGAAATTTTACTCTTGAGTGTGAAGAGAAGTGCGAATATGAAAAAATAAAATCATTTGCATGCAGTCCTACATTTTGTTTATATTTTGTTGTATGCATTAAAATTTATTGGAGTTGTTTAGTTAAGAATTTGTCAACCATTGGTTTTAACTTCCTCATGAAAATTCACTAGAATATGTCTCTAAGATGTTCATAACAACTTAGTTTAGATACAATTGTTATTGAGTTTTATTTAGGAGATGAAATGATGACATCAAAAATTAAATTAAATCAAGGATAGGTAATATCCTCAACTCCTGCAAAGACATGTATATATTCTTATTGGGTTTTATGATATAACAGAGGAGCGTATTACGTTTTACGGTCTAACAAAAAAGCTTCAAGTAGAATGTCTTAACTTCATACACTCTTGATCTATTATTGAGCTTCAAGATCCATTTTAACTCCTGATCTATTAAGCATCGAGAGGGATCAAATCTCTCAAGGTGCAAATATTTCCTCAAGTTTTGCACTCAAAAAAAAGGTTTGCATGACAAGAGATTTGATCCCTCTTGACACTTGATAGATTTGAAATTAAAATGGATCTAGGTTAGTTTTATTAAAACCTTAATAATACATATAGTTAAATACATGCATTTGGCATTTTTCTTTAGAGAAAAAGAATATAATTTTTGTATGTTAATAATTAAATTTAAATATGAAATTCTAGAATCTCATAATTACGAATATAAATCATTATTATTTTAATTTGTATGATTAAATAAATGTAAATTATTTATATTTTATATATATTTCACATCTTTATATAGAAATATTCTTATATATTTATTAATTAAATTCAAATAATAAATTATAAAATAACATGATTACAAAAATAAATAATTATTATTTTAATATGATATATATATTACAAATTATTTCTTAAAAAAACAAATTAAACTTAATCTTATTATTTTTATTTTTTATTATTTTTCAATATAACCCACGACATATATAACCCTTAATGACAAGGGCTCGTTTAATTCACCAATTATAATATCTACCTTACTCTAAAAACACCCCTCGATCTAAAACAAATATAACTATTCCATGTCCTTCTATATAAAAAATATATATATTATTAATATAACAAAGTATTTGCTGCGAGACACTCGTTTAAGCAAGGCGTAATTGGATTATTAATATAACTATTATATCTTTTAAAAACCAAGTTTCCACGTACAGCTAATTGATTATCATGTGTATGAATAGACCTTAGAAATGTTATTAACGATTTTTAGAAATTTTATTAACGATTTTTTTTAATGAATGTAATTGGTTTATATTAATATTATTTTTGTATTATTATTTTTTATTAATTATGGAGAAGTTTCGTAAGTATATATGGAAAAGATTTGGGTAGAAAGAAAAAGTACTATGTTTAAGAATTCAACCTTATTTGTAATTTCCAACAAAAAAAAGTATAATGGATTTAGCATTCTTTGGAGAGAAAAGATTCGTATTGCTCAATTAAGAACTAATTCACAACAAATTCGGTGTTAAACGAGACAGTTGAAAAAGAGTTAGCATTCTGTGGAGAGAAAAAATTCGTATTGCTCAATTAAGAACTAATTCACATCAAATTCGGTGTGAAACAAGACAGTTGAAAAAACCTAAAGAAGCTTGGGAAGAACAGGTGTGTATTTTTTGCACTACTGGGGAAGCGAAATCGAAAAAACATTTCATTTGGAATGTGATGCTTTCAAAGACATTAGAGACAATTATTGCAATATGTTAGCATTGGTCCCTTGGCATTGTCTTTTCAGTGAGGGGATTGTTAGAAGGTTGGGTCAACTCATCATCAATTTGAATAAGAAAAGGATTGAATTGCAAAGGAGGAAAAACAAAGAGGTTGGTGATCCCATAAACTATTTTTAGTCTCGTGAACGTTAAAATATCATTCATTCATTCATTCTTCCAAATTTACAATGATTTTATGGTAAGATAAATTTTCATGCCCAACACCATATAGATATATGGTTTAATCTTTATATATAAAAACTAAGTATTCTAACTAATAAACAAACAAAAAAAATAGCCCCAAGAGTTAGCTCAATCGGTCAAATCAAGTGCCTCGCCAATGGGAGGTCACAGGGTCGAATCCCGAAAGCTCTTGGGGTTAGGTCAATAAATAGGCCGAGGGGTGTTGATGCCTTCGGGTGCATCCACTCAAAATGGCTTTTTCCAGGGCATTTTTTTAGTTAATTTTATCCAAAATGTAGCTAAGATTTTTAAAAACTTGAGTTTAAGTTGTTTAGTTTGTAGAGAGGAAATGACTTTTTCAGGGCATTTTTTTTTGTTAATTTTCCACTAAAACGTGACAAATATTTTTAAAATTTAAGTTTAAGTTATTTAATTTGTAAAATTCAAATATCTAGAATTTTTTTAAAACATTGAATAAATTTATAGATTTAGAAATGTATTTCAAACAACAACAAAATTAGGAATTTACTTAAAATTTCATCTCCAAATTTATTATAAAAAATCACTTCACCTACTTAAAAAAATGTTATTATACTTAATTCACTGTTTATCACCATTATAACAACTCAAGTATATTCTTTACCTCGTGAATAAACAAAAATAAATGGGTAAATTATGTGTTAATTTATTAATTTAGGTTCCATATTGACTCTTTATCACCATTATACCAAATCAAGTATATTCTATATCCTATGAATAAACAAAAGGGTGGCTAAATTATGTGCTAATTTATTAATTTAGGTTTAAAGCGTGACACCTATATACCACCGGTGAGGAAGGGTAAATTATGTGGGGGTAAATTATGTGCTAATTTATTAATTTAGGTTTAAAGTGTGACACCTATATACCACCGGTGAGATTTAGACGATGTTTTAAAAATAAAACATCACACCACCTTAGAGAAATGTAACATCCCAACACTTTTAAATATTACATCCCAACATTGTTAAATATGTTTTAAGCATTGAAAGACGGTATATATATATATATATATATATATATATATATATATATATATATATATATATATAACATTTTTCATATATATTTAATTGTATTTTTGTAAAATTCATATAAATAAAATAATAAATATCTTTTATATTAATTCTCAATTTATTTTAACCCTTTGTATCAAAATAAATATTTAGACTTCTTATATTATATTCAAATAGATACACACTCTTTTGTTATCACATTGATTTAGATTTATTTTAATTATGGATCTACTAAACATCAAGAAGGATCAAATTTTTCTCTTGAAATGTAAATTTTTTTATAATGAAAAGAGATTTGATCTCTTAACGTTTGGTAGATCCAGAGTTAAGATAGATCTATGCTGGTTTAATTATTAACTTTTAAATAGGCTACATTAAAAAAAAACACATACAAAAAATAAACTAGAAAATTTTATGTTTTTATTTTAAATTAATTTAATTTTGTTTTATTTTGACTAAGTCAAAATGTTCAACATTACATCTTTTTCTCCATATTAAACTCAAAGAACTTCTCAATACAACCAATTAGATATATATAAATTATCATATACCTTTTAAAAATTTAAATATATTTTTATTTAATTTAAAATTTTAAAATATTTTTTAATTAAAAAATAATTAAATAATTTTAATTATATATATATATATATATATATATATATATATATATATATATATATATATAATTGTATCCAAATATATGTTAACTTGTTAACAGTGAGATCTAGTATATATAATCAAATCGAGTTATTACAATGATCCGGATCCACTGAAGATAAGGGTTTTACGTGGTTAACCCAAAACCATGATAAATGAAGATCTGAGGATAGAGATACCCTGTAATGCTTGTGACCAACTGTGATTCTGACAGTGTGTGGCCTAGCAAATGGACTTCGATGAACTATGGGTTTGTGGATGACCCATAACCATGAAGAACGAAGATCCGAGGATAGAGATACCCTGTAATGCTTGAGACCAACTGTGATACTAACAGTGTACGGCCTAGTAAATGGACTTCGATGAAGTGTGGGTTTCTGGATGACCCACAACCGTGATGCTGGTTGCTGATGAAGTAGCAGGTGCCTACATAGCCTGGGGTGGGAGGGCACATCTCCAAATAACCCAAGCCGATTGCTGCTATGTTGAAACTGATGAATGTGAAGCAGGTGCCTACTAAAGTGGGGTGGGAGGGCACGTCTCCAATGGAAACCCACTCCGAATGCTGCTCCAGAATTAAAATGGACATAACTCGGCCAATATAACTCAGAATATTTATTATAACCTGTTTTTGGAAGCAGAAGTACCATTTTGCATCTGCCCATGTGATAGAAATCCTGATTCAGACACTGGAATTTCAGATCTGCGCTGCTACTCTGCCGCCGTCACCCAAAATTTCTGCAAAAAGAGCTGATTTTAAATGAGCGATATCTCCCTCATCCGGACTCCGATTCGACTGATTTTTTTTTTTAAAGTGGGTGTTTTTTCACAAAGATTCCAGATCTGGAATTAGATCTTGCACCAGGACGTCCAGATCTGCGCCGCAATCTCGCTGCCCCGAAAAATTGTCTGCAACCCCACTGATTTTTAAATCAGCGATATCTCCTTCATCCGGACTCCGATTCAACCCTTTTTTTTTTTGAAATTGGGTGATTTTTCGAGAGGAATCCAGATCTGGTATTTGTTTTTGTAAATTTTGTACCAGATGTTTCAGATTTGATCTGAAAAGTCGCCGCCCAAAAAAAAAAAAATTTCCTGCAAAAAATTGAGACTGAAAAATGCATGAAACCCTCATTCCCATGGAATCATAACCTGCTCCGATACCACTGATCCGGATCTTGGGGGAGGCCCCCAAGATCTAAAAGATTGAAATGGATCTTGGGAGGAGAGACTCCCAAGATCTGAAAACTTGCATTGCCAGAAGAAAATTAGGAGAATGCCCCAATAAACAAAAATCACAAAGAGACTTTTTATTAAAACCCAAGTGGAAATAAACTAGCTAGGGCGATGGTAGCTTATCTCTGAGAAGAGATGTGATGGCTACATGCCTCTGAACTGTAAAGGCTACATTGTGGCGGACAATCTGTCCTTTTACAAAATGTGATCTGTTACTTATAGTTTTTTTCAATTACAATAACATGGGTCAATTCCATGGGTGAATGAATACCATGGGTGGATTTTACAATACCATGGGTTGATGCCATTTTCCATTCGGATCATACAATGTTATGATTTATATTATACTTTCAAGTAATAATGTTCGTATAGTCTGAAGAATTATATATACATTGTTAAAGATCTATTTAAAAACAATGACTATCCTAACTGAGAGAGAGGAATACGATATGATGAAAATTCCATTACATATTTAGAATGGCTTTAGATAAATCACATTTAATGCTTGTTGTGTATGTTTAGTCTTGACATATTAACAAAAATGTTTATCTTGGAAAGATTACATTAATCTTACATTTCCACTCAATGGTGGCTTCATTGTATCACTTATTTGAATAGGTAAAACATTGGGTTGTCTTTTTTTTCTTAAATGAAATTTCTCACCATGTTCTTCCCTTTTTTTTTTCAAATAATAGCATGGTATAAAATGTTATTGAGGTTAAGAGTTGTTTCGTTATTTTTATTTTTAATTAAATTTAATATAAAAAATTAAAATTAATTTAAAATTTTATTTCAAGTTTTATATTTTTCTTTAATAACGAGCATAGTTTAAAATTGTATTTAGATTAATGAGATATTTCGTAATTTTTAATTATGTTCCAGCTAAGGAATAAGAAATGATAATTAATAGATATATTTCATTAATACGTATAATAATTATGTTATATTTTTTAATATTTTATTAGAAATGAATATTCAATTGGCATTATCTTATCTGTTTGAGTAAAACTATTATTATTGTTATTTTGATGAATATTGTTGTAATGACTTGACTTTGAAAAAGCACTCTTAGCGAATATAGTTGTAGATTATTTCTTGGAAGCTCATAGACAACCAATTTCTACTCTTTTTTTTAATGTCTTATTATAAATAATCAATAAATAATTTACTTAGTATTTAAGGCAACTAAGTTATGAATTAAAGTAAATAAAGGTGTAGATTTAATTATATTAGATATGGACACCTCTCATACACACATATATATATCCTTTTCTTATTTTTTTCCTTTTAGTTTTTAATTGAGAAATGTATTTATTTTGACAAATGATATGGATAAGTTTATTATATTTCTTTATAATTTTTTTTATATAAATTATGAATTAAAATAAATGTAATGATAATGTTTTTAGAAAATTTATATTATTATATTTTGTAAACTAGGATGGATTTTATATTTTACATCTAAATTAATAAAATTTCATGGTATGTTGTTTCACATATTAAATGTTTTATAGATATTTTAAAATATCTATAAAACAAATCTATAAAAAATGGAATGTAGAAGATTGCACACACAGATATATATATATATATATATATATATATATATATATATATATATATATATATATATATATATATATAATTTTTTCCATAATTATATGGATTTTGAATTCTTTTTAAGAAGAAAGTATAAGATAATTGTTTGTATTGTTGCAATATTTCCATTTAAATGAGAAATAAATACTTAAAAATTGTGGACAAGGAATACAATTGTGAGGTTAATTTCAAAAAGAAAATTGATTGTTTTTTATTTTTAAATTAATAAAATTAGAAAAAAACAAAAGTTATCTATAAAGAATTGATGCAACATTTAAAACTATTAACATAATGAAAATTTATATTTTTTACCAAGTAGAGCTCACTATGGAGTAACTCAAAATATAATCCCTCAAGGTAACTATCTCGTAGCTCAAAAGAGAATTTTTTTATTTTTCAAGGAATATTAAATTTATAAGAGAAACATTCATCATTGGATTTTCACATTAATAATTTATGTGGCAAGAAAAATAAAATATAAATTAATATCTCTTTTACAAATTACAGATTTGTTATTTATATAAACACATATATGTATGCTTGCAATTTCACCAATTATGAATATTTGTAACATGTTGTATTAGTTCAATTATGCATATTTGTAACATGTTGTATTAGTTTGTCTAGACAAAACATATTGAAGAAAAACATGTTGATTATGTTTTATGCATTCGTACCATTAAAGGGGCTGACATCCAAGGTTGTGTAGACACCGACCTCTAACATCAAGGTGGGACTAGTTTCGAGGAGAATAGACGGATCAAAATACCATTAAGAAATTTGTTATTGTTGATTGGGAGAACCACCTAGGCATCGTTGTTGAAGGACGAGAATTCTAAGGCACCTAAGGCACCTCATAAGCACCTGAGTGATTCTTCCCAAATCAAATAGGTTCATCAACCACAAGCTTCCAGTGAATTCTTCAGCCTCATAAGCAGGCCTTTCTCTCAAAAACCAATCACTAGCAAGCCTCCTGGGAGACATTTCACTATGCAAAGAACTTCATCTCACTTTCAAGAGAAGAGAGCCCATTATCAAGAAGGTTCAATCCTATGGTCAAACTATCTATGGGTGAGCAATCACTTTCCTAGGTGGTTCCACAGTGAGTCAATCATTACAGTTTCAACCCCAAGGAACTCTTAGTGGTTCAAAAACCCTCACAAGCACCTATGTGATTCTCCCCAATTTGAAAAGTTCATAAACCATAAGCTTCCAGTTCGGTTCTCTCTTTGTGTCTTTCTATGAGTCATGGATGATTTTCCATGGGCCTTTCAGCATGTTATACTCTTTTCCACATGAGTCTCTTGACCTTCCTTCTTCTTGTTCTCTCATAAGAGCCTCTCGACCTCATCTTTTCTATGTGCACATCAGGTCTTCTCTCCCCTTTCGGCAGCACATGAGAGAATGTAAAAACCACATAATACTCTCTCCTTCCCCTTCGTTTTTTGTTATAACCTCATTGTTGCCTTCTTGGCCACAATGGTTTTATTGTTCAAAGTGGTATGATGGGATCAATTTTGTGGACGATGCCACCATACTCTATTTCCTGTTTCTTTTTCCATCCTGCCCTCTTGCAACGTTGTCACAAAAGTTTGATATACAAAATTTGTGCATGTACAAAATTTGTGCATATACAGAGGATATATAAAAGTATATGACTTATGTATATGTGCATATTCTATAAAATAGATATGGAACTATGCATATATGGAAGATTGCTTCTGTATATGCGCAACTTGTGTACACACACACACACAGATGGAAGTGTGCATTTACAGAAAATGGCTTCCATATATTCACAACCTCTCTACATGCACAACTTCTCTATATGAACATATATATGGAAGTGTGAATATATGGAAGATGACTTCCATATATATCTATAGATACAAAAGTTGTGCATATATGGAAGTAGTATTCATTATATGCATAGTTATATATCTATGTTATAGAATATGCACATGTACATGTTGATTTTTGGTAGCTTGGTAGGTACTCCAAGCCCTAGGGTTCGAGGTTTGGAGGTCGGAGCACAATAAAGGTCATTTGGGGGCTTGGAACCCAAGGATGGGGTTTTGTATCCAAAGGGTTTAGACCAAAACCATGAGGCATTTTATTCATGTGATGGATGGAGATGATAGAGGGTGTTGAGGAGAATCCAACGCAATGAAAATTGTCAAAATATGAGTTGTAGAAGATGAGTTATGAATTTTTGAAGATATTGTGTGGGTTTGTTTAAGTCAGTCTAGTAGTTGTAGACCTTATGAATACTAGACAAGCCCTCCTCGAGGAATTTGTTGGAGCCACATATGAGGATATATATTAGACATATGTTTGAGATCATTTCGTCATCCACAAGTGCACATTTCATAAGGAAATAGAATCTAAAGTTGAGCCGCAGGTTAAGGGAGCCGAAGTAAGGAGGAATATGGCCGCGTTTGGGGCACATTTTTTATTGTTTTCAGGTATGAGTATAAGGACAAGGAGGCTGCAGCTTCAGGAGCAAGTCTAGGTGGTTTCTTGTTGTGTTAAGGTTGTGTTCTCTTGTGAAATTAAGTCACAAGTCTATTCTGGAAATTAAGGTATATTGTAGCCTTAAATCATAGCTTGTGAGGAGGTCTCATGTCATACCAGAGGGTTAGTAACCAACGTAAACATTAACGTGGAGAAGAAGTGACACAAGGGAGGAATTCAACAGTTGTAGGAGGTTGTTAGCAAGTGAAATAGAGGGTTAACAATGAGCTCATTTTTTCCATAACCAGTCAACATTACCTATATCATAAGTACACCATATTTGAAGGTATGTTGATGTTATTTTGATGATGAATTTGTGTTAGGTGGATGGTCCATGTGTGGAGAATTTATTCATCCTATGGGAGAGTGTGTTAGGGTTTTCTTCAATGTTCAAAAGCCCAAATTGGGAGCAGATTTCACAGTGCATCGTGATAGAAGTATTGGACATCATTAGATTGTTGGAGGGAAACATGTTTGTCTAAAAGTATCCCTTGACAAACATTCATAAAGGGATTTTGATAGTTGAAGTTTGGGTGAATTCGTTGGAGCCTATGTGTAGCTCTTTGATGGATGAAAGAAGCTACTAGATTGGTAGGTTGAAGCTCAGGTATTGACCAGCCTAGAAGAGAAGATTGGACCAAACCGTTTTCATTGGAGAAGAAGTGACTTGCAACAGTGATAAGTGGAAGCCCTAATGGAGTCTATGTGTTGTTTCTTGATGGACTAAGTGGTAGCTAGAGAGAAGAACGGAAGTGAAGGGCCGATAGGATGAGATACAACATAGATGTTGTGACTGTGCACTAGAACTGTGAGATTGTCATTGTATCTTGCATTCTTGTACTTGTGGATAACTAAGGGCCATTGTCCCTTATATGGGATCCATAGACAGTTATATTACTTAGATATTTTAATATAATGAAGATTGGGTTGTCGTACATATTTGTACAATATTTTGTAAAAAAATTTCTATACTTGTCCATGTGTGATTTACTTTTATTTATATTCCTTTGTGCAAAGTAGCTTTGTTGAGATTATTGGTTTTGTAGCATTGGAGATTTTAAGATTATTTATTAGACCCAAGTTCATGGAAATTCAACAATATATAAGCCATATACTGTAGTTGCGCATATATGGAAGCAATCTTCTGTATATGCACGCTTCTATTATGTGTGTGTGTGTGTGTGTGTGTGTGCATATACAAAATATGCACATACACAGAATATGGCTTCTTCATATGCGTGAATTTTGTATATGCACATATCTATGGAAATGTGCATAGATGGAAGCTTTTGTATATGTGCAGTTTCTGTATACACACACACACACACACACACATATATATATATGAAAGTGTGCATTTATGGAAAATGGCTTCCATATATTCACAAATTCTATATATGCACATAGATATGGAAGCATGCATATACGGAAGTTGGCTTTCATATATGTGTGCATATACAAACATTGCACATATACAAAAGATGATTTCAGTATATGCATGCTTCCATATATAAGTGCATATATAAAAGTTGAGCATATACGGAAGCCATCTTTCGTATATGAAATCTAATATATATATATATATATATATATATGTGTGTGTGTGTGTGTGTGTGTGTGTGTGTGTGAATATACAAAATATGCACATATACGAAAGCCATATTCTGTATATGCACAACCTTTTTATATGGGCATAGATATGGAAGCCTTCATATATGGAAGATGATTTACATATCTATGTGCATATATAGAAGTTGTGCATATATGAAAGTCATATTCTGTATATGCATGATTCTATATCTATATGCATATATAGAGGTTATGCATATATTGAGGTCATCTTCCATGTCAGCACACTTCTATAAATATGTGCATATACAAAAGCCATGCAGATAAATAAGTCATCTTCCACATATGTGCAGATTTTGTATATGAACATATATATATGGAAGATATATTGTGTATATGCATAGCTTTAGTATATATGGTTTTTTTACGCACCTCTTCTATAACATAGATATGGAATTATGCATATACCGCATAGTGTTTCCATATATGCACAACATTTGTATATGCACATATATATGGAAGCCAACTTTTGTATATGCACATTTCCATATCTATGTGCATGTATAGAATTTGTGCATATAAAAAATTTGCAGATATATGGAACACGTCTTCCGAAAATGTACACTTCCATATATATATGTGTATATACAGAAACTGCACATATACAAAAGCTTCCATATATGCACATTTCCATACATATGTGCATATACGTAAGACACACATAGGAAGAAGTCATATTCTGTATATGCGTAGATTTTATATATGCATACACACAAAAACACACACACACATATTGTTGGAAGCGTGCATATACAGAAAATTGCTTCCGTATATGCGCAACTTCAGTATATGACTTATGTATATGTGCATATTTTATAACATAGATATGGAAATGTGCATATATGGAAGATTGCTTATGTATATGTGTAACTTTTGTATATGTATATATATATGGAAGTCATTTGCCATATATGCACAATTCCATATCTATGTGCATATATAGAAGTTGTGAATATATGGAAGCAATTTTCCATAAATGCATGCTTCCATATATATGTGTGTGTGTACAGAAGCTGCACATATACGAAAGCAATATTTGATATATGCAAAGTTCCATATCTATGTTATAGAAGATGCACATATACTGAAGTTGTGTATACACGGAAATAATATTCCATGTATGAATGTTTCCATATATATGTATATATGTGCATATACAAAATTTTCACATATATTGAAGATGAATTCATATTATGTGTTGTTTTAGTATATGAACATATGTATGGAAGTGTGCATATACAGAAGATGAAGTTCTAAGAGGCAAGAAGCTACAGGGAAGTTTCAGAACAGTAGATCAAATGATCAGTTTGTTTGTTGGTGTCTGATATGTGCTGAAGATAGAAGAAGGAGTTCTAGAGACACTTATAGAATTCTGAGGGAGTTGATGCCAAATAGAAGCTCAAGTAAGCTTAGTGCATTGATTGAGGGAATCAAGTCCAAGGAATCCTATTGTTTGCAGAGTAAGGACAACCAGGGATAGGATGGTATTCTAAGCCCATTGGTTCAATTGTAAACCTTTGGAGTTGAGTTTGGAACTTGTAAAAGAAGCTTTTACCATAATACCAAAGAGCCAAGTCAAGTTGACAAGAGCTCAAGGAGACGTAGCCCATGATATCAGGGTGAACTCCTAGATTATATTGTTGTTATGTGTGGTTGTCTATATGTTGCATTTATTGTTATTTGTCTTTAATATCAGCATGAACAAATAGACACTTAAACAGTATAAACAAAGACATAAACCTATTTCAAGTACTTAATTCCGTAATTGTCAACATAAGCTAGATCATATTTTTGTTAAGCTTTGGAGTGGGAGGTTCTTGTAAGCATAACAAGATTTTAAACCCCCATATTAGATTAGGTGGCATTAGAGCTAGCAACTTGATTGACATAGCATAGTTGCTTGATTGACAGAGCAATATAATGCTTGTTTGACTTGAAAGGTGTTTAAACAGTACAAAAGGATTTGACTGTTTGATTGCTTTTAGACTGACTATTGTTTGAGTTTGCAAAGGTGAAGGGAAAGCTACTGATAGCTGAGTCCAGGAAGGACAAGAAGGAAGAAAGGCCAAAGGCATTCTCCTTACCCCAAGGACCTCAAGGCAATATTTGAAGCACAAGAGGTTTGATTGCTAAAGGTTTCTTGAATAAGCTTTTTGTGAGTTTTGTTGAAGTTATTTTGTTGATTTCGATAATGACAACTTCTACAAGTGAGTTATCAAAATCTTCCTCCTTCCCAAGATTCTTTGATGAAGAAATGAAGCAAGACTTGTTCATAATGATGAATATGGTGAGGGAAATGTATGAGGATGAAAGGAAGAGCAACAAACTTCGAGAGCGGTTGAATTCCATGAAGGAAGAAAAGCAATTGCTTTCTGATAGATTGCAAGAAGTGGAAAGCCAAATTCATATTGCAAATATGAACCTGGAAAGGATGCATGAGTTGGAGAAACAACTCCTTATTGCCAGAGAAGCCTTATTCAAGTATCAACTTGAAGAAGAGGTAAACAATTCTAGTTTTTCTTCAATTTCCTCTAAAAATGATTATGTTGGTTCTTTTGAAAAACATACAAGAGGCATAGGGTCCAAGTTGTTGTTGAAAATGGGCTATGAAGGAAAAGGATTGGGAAAACATGCACAGGGCATTGTTGAGCCAATAATGGTTGAGGAAATGCCTAAGTATTTGGGTCTTAGCTATGGACAAGCTTATCGAGAAAGTTCCAAAGCAATCATGAAGTCAATTGAAACAGTTCCTAGAAGGAGTTTCATTGTAGGTCTTCTACCTCAAGAGTGTAAAGATTGTATTCTTGGGAAATGCAATAGTTTGAAACATACTTTGCAAGAAGAAAGTGTTCATAAGCATGCACTTGAACCAGAGGATTGTAAAAGCTCTGAAAGCATTGAAGAGATTGATGGTGTTCCACAGGGAGCCATTTCTTCATTCGATTCACCTCCTCATGAAGGTAATAAAGGTGAAAGAGAAAGGTATAAATCTAATTTCAATCATATTTCTTTTGATTATGTAAAGCATGATAGATTTCCACATAAGCATGGGAAAATAATTGTATGTTCCTTTTGTGGTTTGGATAACCATAGTGATTTTAGATGTTGGAAGAGAATGGCCACATATAGGAAACTATTGACGAAAAGGAGGCAAGAAGCCAAAGGTCCACTGGACAAGGCAAATCATGTTGTCAAGAAGATGCACATGCATTGCACTTACTGCCATAAGCAAGGATATATTTCTGAAAAGTGTTGGACTCTGAATCCAACAATGCTTCCACAAAATTTGAAGAAGGTGGAGAGAGAGAATGGAAAGAATGGAAAGGAAGTTTCCATAACTGATGTGCTGCAGAATGATTCATAGGTTGATATCAATGTGTAGACAAAGTAAGCACCTTTGAAATGGATTGGTAAGAAATGGTTAGAGTTTCTATCCAATTAAGGTAGCATGTTTCTTTTGATTTGATGCATTTCTTTGCTAATGGGATGTAAGTTGCAGGGTTTTATCAATAAGGTGAATGAAAAAGTTGAGTATGTAGATTCACTTTATTGCAACAAAAGTATATTCATTTTAGCTTTTTAAGTACAATGTGCTTAAGAGAAAGTTGAAGGATGAAATACATGCATGGGCATTATATGTATGAACACAGGGATGTTGATATTTTCCTTGTATTTGAACATGTATGTGTAATTGACTTAATGGTCAATTGCTTTGTTTAAAACATGCATGTAATGTAATCTTGACTTGGGAAAAGTCGATTGGTCTCCAATATTGTAAAAGGGAGATAATGATGAAGTGTTTCATCTTTGAAAAAGAATCCTTAAGTTCTTTTTGTACATGCTTGACTTGAAGGGTCAATTGTTTGTAAAGGCATGTTTTTGTTGACTTGTTAACTAGTCTATCATTTGTACAAAGATGTGAAGACATGATGATGATTCACAGGATGTAAAACTTGTTTCTTTTGATGAAGCAAGAGTTAATGATTTTTTTGACAATATGTCAGGAAAACATACGGTAATTGGTACAAATGTAAATTTCTATTAAGAATATGCAATCTTACATTTGTTTGAACCACCTTGGATCAATGATAAAGGAAGAAAAGCTCAACTACCTTCTGTAACCTTCTCAGCATAAGTTTTGCATGAATTCAGAAGGAAAACTAATTTTAACAGGAGGACAAGAGGAAAGTGTTGGCTACCTTCAAAGTTCTACTTCAGAGGTACTAGCTATGCAGGGTAAGTGTATGGAGGCTGAAAGAAGAGGGTGGCGTACTCTCATTTACTGTTCAGATCAATATATTAGTCTTTTGGGGTCCAAAAGATTCTCAATGGGGAGGAGTGATTAGAAAATAATCCAGGACCTTAACCAAAGATAAGACCAAAGGTAAAGAACAAAAGGTTAAAAGGTTAAAAGGTTCATATTGGCCTTAAAGCACCGAATACCTTGTTAAGCACTAAATCTTTTGTTAAAGTGCAAAAACCTTTGTTTAGTGTAAAACCTTTGTTAAAATGCTAAACCTTTATAAAGCACTTTTTTCATAAAATCTGAATAAAGCATGTGGGCAGTATCGACCAAGCGGTAAACGGTATATCGCGTGGGTGGAAGGCTGGAAGCAGCATTCGATGCAAGGCATGTGATTCCATTCAACAGGTGACATGTAGCAGAGCAAAAATACTTTTCTCACGCACCCTCAGTTAGATATCGTTCGTGCAGGAAATCTGCATGAGATTGAGTGATGTCTGTTGGATTGAGCGGGGTCACATCAGCAACGAAGATTGTCTGGGCAAGTTGGCCATCAGACGATGCAGCAACCATTGGATGATGAGTTAGATCGATGGTTTAAGATTAACCCAACCACGAAAGTTGTATGGCTTATTGTCCCTAACGATCAGGGTTATATCACACATATGTGCACCCAACAGTTGCAGTAACATAATGGCTACCTCTGATGATCAGCCTAGCGGAGTGGCTAAAGTTTAGCAGATTTCGCTAAGTTTAGTCGAAGACAGGTGTAGTTGCTAATTTTGGTGGAGTTACCAAATAAAAGCAGAGACTGAGTAGTTTTAAAGGGGGAGATGGAAAACACATGGGGAGTCCAAAGAGACAAAGGCAGAGCTCGAGAGTTCGAGAAACTTAGAGAGAGTGAAACAAACCTTCTGAAGCTGATGGAATAGTCCATAACACTGAAGAGTCATCTTCATGGAGAATTCCATCCAAGAAGATTGATTCTGGAGTACAGAAGCCACCAGAGGTTGGAGGCAGTTGCAGGAGCTACCAGAGCTCATTCTCAGTGATCCAGTAGTCAATTATGACTATAAAATACCTTCTGAATACATTGGAGGGATTTCTAGAAGCATCTGAAGACTTCTAGAGCCAAGAAGCTACAGAGAAGTTTCAGAACAAAAAATGATCAAATGATTAGTTTGTTTGTTGGTGTTTCATATGTGCTGAAGACAGAAGAAGGAGTTCCAGAGACAATTGTAGAATTTTGATGGAGTTAGTGCCATCTAGAAGCTCAAATCAGCTTAGTGCATTGATTGAAGGAATCAAGTCCAAGGAAGCCTATTGTTTGTAAAGTAAGGATAGCTAGGGATAATATGGTATTCTAAGCCCATTGGTTCAATTATAAACCTTTGGAGTTGAGTGTCGAACTTGTAAAAGAAGCTTTTACCATAATCCCAAAGAGCCAAGTCAAGTTGACAGGATATCAAGGAGACGTAGCCCATGATATTAGGGTGAACTCCTAGATTATATTGTTGTTATGTGTGTTTGTCTATATGATGCATTTACTGTTATTTGTCTTTAATATTAGCATGAAAAAATAGGCACTTAAACAATATAAACAAAGACATAAACCTATTTCAAGTACTTAATTCCGCAATTGAGCTAGATTATATTTTTGTTAAGCTTTGGAGTGGGAGGTTCTTGTAAGTATAACATGATGTTAAACCCCATTTTAGATCAGTTAACCCTTTGTTTCACCTCGTAAGAGCCTCCTACAGCTGTGGCATTCCTCCCTTGTGTCACTATTTCTTTGTGTTGATGTTTAGGTTGGTTACCAACCCTCTAGTATGACATGTCACCTCTTCACAAGCTCTGTTTTAGTGATGAAACATACCTTAATTTCCATAATAGACCCGTGACTTACTTTCACAAGAGAATACAACCTTAACCCAACACAAGACCACCTATTCTTTCTCCTGAAGATGCAACCTCCTTGGCCTTAGACTCGACCCTGCAAACAGTAAAAAATGTCCCCCAAACTAGTCCCTATTCCTTGTTGCTTTGGCTCCCTTGACTTGAAACTCAACTTCAGATGTTATTTCCTTATGAAATGTGTACTTGTGGATGATGGAATGATCTCACACATGTCTAATATGATATTAAAGTATTCAAATTGTAAAAAGTAGTCAAATTCCTTGAGGAGGGCTTGTCTAGCTATCATAAGGTCTCCAATTACTAGACTGACCTTAACCAAGCCCACACAATATCTTCAAAAATTCATAACTCATATTCTAAAACTCAAATTTCGGCGATTTTCATTGCATTGGATTCTCCTCAGCTCCCTCTATCATCTCCATCCATCACATGAAGAAAATGCCTCATGGTTTTGGCCCAAACCCTTTTGGTACAAAACTCTGTCGTTTAGTTCCAATCCCACAAATTACTTTTATGGTGCTCCAACCTCCAAACCTTGAACCCTGGGGGTTGGAGTACCTCCCAAGATACCAAAAATAAACATGTATATGTGCATGTTATATACATAGATATGGAATTATGTATATACGGAATATTACTTCCATATATGCACAACTTCTTTATATATAGATATATATGGAAGTCATCTTCCATATATGCACACTTCCATATCTATGTGCATATAGAGAATTTGTGCATGTATAGATGTTGTTAATATATGGAAGCCATTTTTTATAAATGCACGCTTCCATATGTGTGTGTGTGTGTGTGTGTGTGTTTATACAAAAGTTGCGTATGTAAGGAAGCAATCTTATATATATGCATAGTTTCATATCTATGTTAAAGAAGATGCACATATACATATTCCATGTACTTTGTATATCTTTTGTATATGCGCAACTTTTTTATATATGTTGTATATGTGAAAATTTTGTATATGCAACTTATGTACATGCACAAATTCTATATATGAAACTTATGTGACAACACTGCGAGAAGGCATTATGGAAAAAGAAATAGACAAGATAGTATGGTTATGATGTCCACAAAATTGATCCCAGTAGACCACTGTGAACAATAGAACCATTGTGTCCAAGAAGGAAACAACGAGGTTACAACGAAAAACGACAAGAAAGGAGAGAGTATTCTGTGGTTTTTACATTCTCTCATGTGTTGCAGGAAGGGGAGAGAAGACCCGATTTGCACAGAGAAAAGAGGAGGTTGAGAGGCTCCTGTGAGAGAAAATGAAGAAGGGAGGTCAAGAGGTTCATGTGAAAAATAGTAGAACATGTTGAAAGGTCTATGGGAAATCATCCACGACTCATATGAAAGACACAAAGAGAGATCCAAATTGGAATCTTGTGGTTTATGAACTTATCAAACTGGGGAGAATCACATAGGTGCTTGTGAGGGTTGTTGAACCACCGAGAGTTACTTGGGGTTGAAATTATGGTGATTGAGTCACTGTGGAACCACCTAGAAAAGTGATTTCTCACCCATAGACAGTTTGACATAGTATTGAACCTTCTTCATAATGGGATCTCTTTTCTTGAAATTTAGTTGAAGTTATTTGCATAGTGAAATGCCTCCTAGGAGGATTGTTGGTGATTAGTTTTTGAGAGAAAGGAATGCCTATGAGGATGAATAACCCACTAGAAGCTTGTGGTTATGAATCTATTTGAGTTGGGAAGAATCACTCAGGTGCTTATGAGGACTGTTGAACCACCAAGAGTTGCCTTAGAACTCTGGTGCTTCAACAGTGATGATTAGGTGTCTCTCCCAATCAATAATGAAATCAAATTTCTTAATGGTATTTTGATTCCTCTATTCTCCTAGGAACTAGTCCCACCTTGACGTTAAAGGTAGGGGTCTAGACGGGCTTGGAAGGCAGCCCCTTCAATGGTATGAATGCATAAAACATAATCAACATGTTTTTCTTCGATATGTTTTCTCCAGACAAACTACTACAACATGTTACAAAAATTCATAACTAGTGAAATTACAAGCATACATATATGTGTTTATATAAATAACAAATTTTGAATTTGTAAAAGATATATTAATTTATATTTTATTTCTCTTTCCATGTAAATTAATAAAGTAAAAATTAGATGATGAATGTTTCTCTTATAAATTTAAAATTCCTCAAAAAATCGAAAAATTATATTTTGAGCTACTAGACAATTACCTTGAGAGATTATATTTTGAGCTACTACATAGTGACCTCTACATGATAAAAAACGTAAATTTTCATTATGTTAATAGTTTGAAATGTTGCACCAATTATTGCCCGATCGGAGTGTAATACAAATCATTTTCCATATCGGGACTCTCGTCATGTGTGAAATGACCATTGAAAGGGATTGAGGACAGCTCGACCCTCGCCCTCGCATGAATGATTAGGTAAGTGGGGTGGTTGCGCACATGGGTTGTGTTAATGATGATGAGACGAGCCGCGAGGTTCTTAATCTCCAGATGGGTAGGGATCAATGTCCCATGCATGCACTTTTCTTGTGTTGGGGTTTGTCTCCTAGAGGTAAGCATAGGTTCTTAGCAATGAATCTCTTGTTTGTAATGAAGGTTAGGTGGTTCTGCTCCCGGGACGCGACTTGTCCTCTCTGGTTCATGGCTTTTGCAATCGGGTATGTTCTTCTCCTTTTCTCCCCTCTTCGACCGCGACCTGCTCAATCTTCTAATTTCTCCCGAAAAATTAATGATAATATTTGCAATTCAATTCTCATGAGAAATGAAACTCGTTGTCTAAAAAATGGGAAATTTTATGTGGTTTTGTCATTTCTAATGACTTTTGTTTCTATACCAGTATTTGTTTTCTTTGGCGTTTTATTGTCTCGAATTGGAATGTATGGTATATTTCTGGTTTGTAGTCTTTTGTTGGAGGAAAGTATCTCCATCACTGCTAGTTATATCTTTGAATCGTTGGCCCCGAGCATGGGAATGAGCTTAAATTCTTTCCATCTAATTTATTACATATATGGTGTGGACCTTACTGTTATTGGGCTCAGGGAGCCGGTCTATGGAGCCTTCTTACTGAGGCAACAAATTAACCTTGGATTTTCTCTATCTATTGACTTGCTTGAGCATAAGGTGTTGGAACACAATATTGAGCATCGAAGGTGGATTTCCTATTCGACCCTTAGTTTCTATGCAATGATTGAGCCTAACAAATTTTGTGTCTTGCTTTTATTTCATGTTATTGTGTCAAGTTCTCAAAAGTTTTATAATTCTCCTACCTGCGAGTAGATGATCTGGTTTTGGACTGTGGCTTGTCCTATTCGGTTCATAGTTTGTGGCTTTGTTTTTTGGCAGATAATTCAAATGGCTTTCCCATCCCTTGGTGCTAGCTCGCTCGGAAATGGGGGTTAGGGTCATAGTCGCCAGTCGGGGAACTGAAGCGACAGGCATTCATCCTCAGCCCAGCAACCAAGAAGAAGAAACCATAATAATGATGCTCGAATCATCGACGAGGTGGCCCAGGATTGTAATATAAACATCGCAATATCGGTTAAACAAATGATCTTGACATGGGAAGCAAAATTAAATCAGTGGGCAGAAATTGAAGTTCAGATAGAGACTAGTGCGTCTTAGTTCCTGACTCAGGACATACTTGAGGCCACACTACTCAATATAAACAAATTTTCCATCTCTACTGGCTGATGAAATGTATTGTGGCTAGAGCTATCATGACCGCTCCTGGAGGCTCTATCAAATTTGATCTAGGTTTTCAGGAAATTTAGAAAGAATTTCAACTTATCCAATTCCAAATTCGGCAGTAGAATGTTCATCTTGGCTACATTAAGTAGCAAATTCTGTGTCTTCCTCAATTTGAATTACTAGGCTCTAATGCTAAGGAACCAACTCCTATGGAGTCCTCTGATGAGTAGTAGTTAGTTTGGATATGGCAGCACCTAACTTTATTTAATTTTCTTGATGTATATGTTGGCTAGTAGTCTATACCATAGCTATGTAGACGATAGATGGTTTCCACACATTCAGTCGTATAAGGACTTATTTGACAAACTTAATTTATTAATATTTTGGATGGCATATCATGCGGGCCTTATTTGACAAACTTATTTTATTAATATTTTGGACGGCATATCATGCGGTTTGGTGGCCAACAGACCTGGTTTCTCAATGGGAAAGTTGAAGCCTAAACGTCTTTTATGGATTTCTCAATGGGAAAGTTGAAGCCACTGAATGTCTTTTTTATGGATGTAACCTACTTTTTTGAAAATGAATGAATGAAAAGGTCCTGCCAAGCTTACAGAAAACAAATGTTACACCAATTCTTGACATATAACTTTCAGCTTTTTCTAATTTTATTATTTTAAAAATATAAAACAATCAATTTTAGACAAACTAATACAACATGTTACAAATATTCATAATTGGTGACATTGCAAGCATACATATATGTGTTTCTATAAATAACAAATTTGTATTTAAGTATTGAGGGTCTTTCGCAGTGCATTATATTAGATATCATCACCTGATGCAATGAGTGCTAAGTGGACTATTAAAAAATCATGAAAAATTAGTCAGTTACGACTACCTCTCATGGAAATGGTCATAGATAAATGAATTTCTTAACGCAGTTGAATCCCAAAAAATGATATCTAACAAATTTGTAATTTGTAAAAGAGATATTAATTTATATTTTATTTTTCTTGCCATATAAATTATTAATGTAAAAATCTAATCATGAATGTTTCTCTTATAAATTTAAAATTCCTCAACGAAAAATTATATTTTGAGCTACTAGATAGTTACCTTGAGAGATTATATTTTGAATTACTACATAGTGAGCTATATATGGTAAAAAATATAAATTTCTATTATGTTAATAGTTTTAAATGTTGCACCAATTCTTTACATATAACTTCCAGTTTTTCTAATTTTATTAATATAAAAATAAAAAACAATCATTTTTCTTTGTGAGATTAGCCTCACAATTGTATTCCCTATCCACACTTTTTATATATTTATTCCTCATTCAAGTGGAAATATTGCAGCAATACAATCAATTATCTTATACTTTCTTCTTAAAAAAATTCAAAATCCATATAATTATGGAAAAACTAATATATATGTTTAAAATTTCTACATTCCATATTTAATATAACTTTGTTTTATTGGTATTTTGAAATATAAAATTTATGAAAAACATTTAATATGTGAAACAACACACCATGAACTTCTATTAATTTATATGTAAAATATAAAATCCATCCCATTTTAGAAAATATAATATTATAAATTTTCAAATAAAATTAATCATTACATTTATTTTGATTCATAATCTATATAGTAAAATTTTTTATAAAGAAATATAATAAACATAACCATTCAATTTCTCAAGATAAATGTATTTCTCAATTAAAAAAAGAAAAGAAAAAGTTATATATGTGTGAGAGATATCCATATATAATATAATTAAATCTACAAGTTTACTTATTTAATTCATAACTTAGTTGAATTAAATACTAAATAAATTATTTATAATAAAAAGAAACTAAACAAAGTAGAAATTAGTTGTCTATGAGCTTCCAAGAAATAATCCACAATTATATTCATTCAAAAGTGTTTTAACTTTTTTCAAAGCTTAAGTCATTACAACAATATTCATCAAAAATTAAATGTTATATACATCACTGTTGTATTTATATTTGTATTAATATATTTGATCAATATAGAGCTCTCAACAATTTTGTATGCTAATAAATGCTCACTTGCACATCTTAACAACCAATACGAGCAGATAAGCCGAAGCTGCGGATCCATCACATCAATCATTATACATCATACAATAGCAATAAAGCGCTATAAGCTCCCGCGCAGCATCACATATAGGAATCGAACACGGTCGGGGTGCAAGAAAGCCGACTGCCCCAACCATTGTACCGTGCACTCATGTGCTTTTTTAATTCTTTATATTAAACGTAATTAAAAATAAAAGTAACGAAATAACGAAATTGGCTGAAGTTGGCTGTACAACGGCCTGTAAGGGAGCAATCCAAGTCCAAAATTATTGCCAGTTAAAACTCAAACTGGTAATAAATTTAACTAACAGATAACTCGCAAGAAAAATGATGAACAATGGAATAATAGCGGGCATGATGAGCATCGTGCAGGTTCTGTTGGAAGCCATGTTAAATGAGGTAATTCGTGTTACGATGGAGCAGAAATCCAGAGTAGCATTCCTGGATCAAGACCCTCCGAGTTACATTATTTTATTCACAGGACATCGGTTTTGGATTGCAAAGAGAATAACAATATCCATGTTAATGGACTCTGTGAGAGTACAAGACCATGGGCACACGTCATTCATCAAGATCTCTATTACAGAGATCACGTAACTCTCCACCCAAATTGCATTGAATCCCCTGAAATAGCTATTACCAGGCACTCCGCGGTTTTCAATTTCATTTCAAAATTTTGAGCGCGGTACTGTTGAGTTTGAATTTTCATTTCAAAAATTTGCACTTCTCAGCAGGAAGATGACATTAGTGACCTTGAACACGTGGATGGATGTCATTAACTACATCGGAAAGGGGAAAGTAGAACAACGAACCGCGTTGAAGCATGAGCCGAGTAGTTGCCGGAAAATCCTGATGAGTATATGGTACTTAGGATCATGAGTGAGTTGTTTTTAGTGTGATTTTTGGGAAATTTTTAAGGTGGTTTTTTTCGGTGTAATTTCTCTGAAATTTTGCAAAAATTATTGAAATCACAAATTTGATGGATAATCTTGTGCAATTCAAGTGCCCTAAGGGTTTTTTAGGGTGCTGAATCCGTATATACAATCAAAAAACTAGTCTAAATAACACAAATAAAAATTTCACCTCATTTTTTCAACAAATTAGGACTTCGAAAAATTCAAAAATTCACACTAAAAACAACTCCTTATTTTTTAATATTATAATAGTAACCTACACTGAGGCAAATCATTACCTTAATGACTTCTTGTTAAGAATTGCTTCCACGATATGGCATAAACTTATCCCGAGAAAGTGAAGTGATAGAGAGAGTAAGTGAAGTGTGGGAAAGTGAAGTGATGGAGAGAGTAAGTGAAGTGTGGGTAGTATCATGTGAACATCGCGATTTTAGCATTGGCATTAGTTACATAGAGTTTTTAGCCCTTTTATATATATATATATATTTTTAAATGTTTTTTTAATTATATATAAAATTGGCATCGAAAGTTATTTTTTTCGAATTGTTTCTGAATTTCTGCTATTTTCTGGTCAACTACTCTAATAAAATTTGATCACTTTAAGAAAACTTTAAATACTTTATAGAAAATTTACAACTTAATATTCCAAACAATCTAAATGTATTAAAAAAAACATTAAATTCCCACCCATTTAAATATAATATGTGAAATAAAACTTCCAAACCCCTTAAACATATAACAAGTAAACTACAACTTTGTCATTGGTTGTAATCATTATGAAACATTGTAACTTAATCTAGTTTTTAGTGGTTGAGTCATCGAATCTGATGTGCATGTTCTATTTTACAGACACTCTAATCCCCTTAGCTCTAGATATATATAGCGAAGGCAATTTTGGTAACTTATATTTTTGCTCTATAGATGTACATGTTATTATATTTGCCGAAGGCAATTTTGGCCACTTATATTGTTTTTTATTGTGGTCAAATAAATTTATTTCAGTGGTTTTATTTTTATTTTTAATTAATTTTAAAAATTTTAAATAAACTATATAAAATTTTTTAATTATTAGGTTTGTGTGATCCATATTGAATAATGAAAAAAATATTTAAATAATAATCACATTAAAAAAAGTTTTGCCGAAATATTTTAAACTAAGGATACATGTTATTATATTTGCTGAAGGCAATTTTGGCAACTTATATTATTTTTTATTGTGGTAAAAAAATCTTGTTTATTTTAGTGGTTTTATTTTTACTTTTAATTAATTTTAAAAATTTCGAATAAATTATATAAAGTTTTTTAATTAGGTTTGTGTGATCCATATTGAATAATGAAAAAATATTTAAATAATAACCACATAAAAAAAGTTTTGCCGAAAAATTTTAAACTAAGGACTATAATAAAGGGCTAATTTTTGTGAAATAATATTTTAATATGTAACATCGATTAATAACATAAAATTATATTAAATAAAATCTAATAATGAGTGAGAATTAATATAGATAAATAATGGGATTAAAAAAGTTGAAATTTTAATGTCAAACAAGGAGCAAAGTCTTAACAATAACCAATAATGTAAATAAAATCAAAATTCAAGATAATCAACACTAAAAAAAACCTAAAAATGCAAAGTCTAACATAAAACAAAAAATCAAAGCCTACATAAAAACAAAAAATCAAGGCCCTACATAAAGTTTAAAAATATTTTAAAAAATAAATATTAAACTAATTTTTTTTTAATAAAAAACATATACTAAGCAGCAACTTTTTACCAATTATAAATTAGCTATTATGTTACCATAAAAGAGCTTAGAAATTGGTCCATTAAAACTAACGAAACAACATCTCTTTCACAATAGTAAATTTTTTTATTATATTTTAATATAAAGTTTATAAATTCATTATATTGTAATTTATATATTTAAGACTATAATTTAAAATTGATTTTTAAATAAATTATAATTTTTATTTATTTATTTAAATGTAATAATATATATATTTTTAGCCCTATTAAATTTAATCTCAATTTAAATTAAAATTAATTTATATATTGAAACAAACCTATCCACTTGTAAAATACTATCACAATTATCAAATATTATTACTAACTATAAAAATTGTACCAAGCTTGATACACTTTAATCACCCATTAATTTCTTCTTCACTATTGAATCTTAATTACCCATTGATTTCCTCTTCATTATTGACTCTCAACCTTAATCCTTTTTAATATTAATATGATATAAAGCATTTTTAGTTGTATAATTTAAATTTTATGATATAAAGCATTTTTAGTTGAATATTGAGTACTTACTGTCATTTTTCTATTTAGTTTGAAATGATTTTATATTTTAATATAAAATTCTTATCCAATATTTTATTATGCCTAATTCTTTTAATTAAATGAGTGGCAATGTTTTCTTCAATTTAGTTTAAAGTATTTTAATATGGGATAATTTAGTTTAAAGTATTTTAATATGGGATTTTGTAGTGTCGGTATATAATCGTAATTATATAGAAAATTTATAAACCATTTAGTGTATTTTAGGTATGATTTTTCAACGTTTTTAATTAATAATTTAATATATGGATGATTTTTTAAGTTAAATATTACATTGAATTATTAATTTATTATTAATATTTTTTCCATATTAAAAGATTGTGTTGAAAATTTTATTAATTTACATAATCAGATATAAAATTGCATAAATTATTCGTTCTTAAAAAAGAAATTTGAAAAGTTTAATTTTATTACTAAATGTTTTTATTTTTTTATCAAAATGTCATGATTATATATGGTATATGGTCTTAATTTTCTTAAAAATCTTAGAACACTCAACTTCTATACAAAACAGAATTCAATATTTTTAATGTTATTAATGTTTTGCAATGCAACATTCTCGTCGACCTCCTAATGGTTTAACCAGGTCCTGGTGTCTTTATACCAACCTTGTTTGAATCTTAGGTGGTTTAAAGCTAGCTTAGGAAGTCTATGGTCTCCTATGTTATTGAGTTTGTGCTTGTACAATAGAAGCCTAATCATAGCTAGCTCTCAATAGGGGAAAGACCCACATCTATAAGGAGAATAGGATAGGGTGTGTTGCTTTTAATTTTGAGGTTATACGTTATAAAACGCTTCTGGATTTTCTCAATCTTTCTCCAGGATTCTCTAGAGATGCTACAACCCCAAACCTCACATCCATATAAGATAACCAGAGTGACTAAAGTTTCAAAGAGGAACTTCTTTCTATTCTACATTACCAGGTTTGACTTTTTACAATTATTTTCAAGATCAAAATAAGCTTTCCATCCCCCATTAATCCTTTTCTCAATGCTATAGTTTTAGTTGAGTTTGTGATGAATATCAATTCCTAGGTACTTGTAGGAAGATGCTTCCTCCAAGTTACTATTGTCATACATAAAATTAGTGTAAGTGTCCTTCTTGAATTTGATAATCATAACTTATATAAATATATATATAATTTTAAAAAATAAATTCTAAAATATTATAATTCTAAATATAAATAATTATTATTTTAATTAATTTTAATATCTTATACTTATTATAATTAAAAAAAATTATAATAAAAACCAATTAAATTTAATCTTATTATTTTCTAATTTTTATTATTTTTCAATTTAACTCTTAATGACAACATCTCGTTTAATTCACCACTATATTATCTACCCCACTTTAAAAACACCCCTTGATATAAAAAAAGGTAACTATTCCTTTTCCATATATAATATGTATTATTAATATAACAAAGTTCTTGTTGTAAGGCACTCGTTTGACCAAGGCCTAATACAAGTGGGATCTTTTAAATGAGCAGAAAGACTTTGCATCATTAACCCACTTTTAAAAATCGATGTAATGATTAGAGAAGACAAGTTGGATTATTAATATAATGATTTGCCTATTAAGACAAGAAAGAGTTTGCATCATTAAAGCACTTAAAAAACCAGCCCATGCTTGATATCATAAGGTGAGGTGGGTAGTGGTGTGGGGTTACATGTTTGACTAAATTTATGATATAAATTCCGTGGGTCGTGGCCCATTTGAATGAATATTGAAAGACTTATTAGAGCATCTTGAACGTGGGGTATTTGTAAGTGGGTGGCCCCTCCTTCTCGTGTTAACCACCAAATACGAATCTATTCATTACCCTTTGCTATATATAAAAATAAATAAATTCCCTACCTATTATATATAATATATTATAACAAAGTATTTGTTCCGAAAAACTCGTTTGACCGAGGCCTAATGCAAGTTGGATCTTTTAAAAACCAAGTTTCTAGACTAGAGAAATATTATTAACTATTATTTATGTAATTGGTTTATATTAATATTATTTTTTATTATGATGTTATGAGAAGTTTTTTAGGAATAGGGGGAAAAGATTTGGGTAGAAAGAAAAAGTGTCATGTTTAGGAATTCAATTTCATTTGTGATCTCCAACAAAAAAAAGTGCAATGGAGGTAGCATTCTGTGGGGAGAAAAGATTCGTATTGTTTAATTAAGAACTAATTTATCAAATTCGGCGTGAAACGAGACAGTGGAAAAGACCTAAAGACACTTGGGAAGAATGGGTGTGTATTTTTTGCACTTCTCGAGAAGTGCAATCGAAAAAACATTTCATTTTGGAATGTGATGCTTTCAAAGACATCAGAGGCAATTATGGCAATACGTTAGCATTGGTCCCTTGGCATTGTCTTTTCAGTGAGGGGATAGTTAAAAGGTTGGGTTAACTCATCATCAATTTGAATAAGAAAATGATTGAATTGCAAAAGACCAAAAACAAAGAGGTTGGTGGTCCCATAAACTATTTTTAGTCTAGTGAAAGTTAAAATATCATTCATTCATTCTTCCAAATTTACAATGATTTTATGGTAAAACTAAATTTTCATGCCCAATACCATATAGATATATGGTTTCATTTTTATATATAAACATTGCTTAGTCTAACTAATAAACAAAATGGCTTTTTTCAAGGCAGTTTTTAGGTAACTAATAAACAAATGGTTTTTTTAGGGCATTTTTAAGGTTAATTTTATCCAAAATATAGGTGAGATTTTTAAAAACTTGAGTTTAAGTTTTTTTTTCTGTAGAGATGAAATGACCTTTTCAGGGCATTTTTTTATTTAATTTTCCACCAAAACGTGACAAATATTTTTAAAAATTTAAATTTAAATTGTTTAATTTGTAAAATTGGAATACCCAATTTTTTTTTAGAACATTGAATACTTTTATAGATTTAAAAATGTATTTCACATAATAACAAAATTACAAATTTACTTAAAATTTTATCTCCGAATTTATTAGATAAATCACTTCAATCTACTTAAATTATTTTATGTTATTATACTTAATTGACTCTTTATCACCATTATAACAACTCAAGTATATTCTTTACCTGGTGAATAAACAAAAAGAAATGCGTAAATTATGTGTTTATTAATTTAGGTTCACATTGACTCTTTATCGCCGTTATACCAAAGGAGATCAGTGTTCCTGAATCACTGTTGACCTTTCTTCACAAGAAAGGTATTTTCTTTTGGGACGGTTTAATCTCAAGATGGCAGGGTCCAATCCCTATCTGGTGTGAAGCGGATAGTTTGGAAATGTCAGTTGATATCGCTATGCAATGGGACCATATTAGGACTCGTCTCAGAAATTATGGCATCTTTCGCTCGACGGAACATGATTGTCTCATATGGAGAAACTAGAAAGGGACGAGTTCCATTCGGGTAAAAGACGTTTATCAGAGTTTGATTAGTCTTAAAAAGTCCTCCTGCAATAACTCATTCCCTTGCATTTACTGGAAATATGGGTGTCCATCCAAAATGGTTTTCTTTTCATGGCTGTCCTTCCACAACAAGAATCTAACGTGGGAGAATTTAAAAAATCAGGGATGGCAGGGTCTTGGTATTTGCCCCATTTGTAGATCGGCAAAGGAAGATAACTTTCACTTATTTCTAAATTGCAATGGATCTCAACAATTATGGCTTTTCTTAGAGAAATACTTTAGAATCCAACATATGTGTTATGCTCTTAACCTGCAAAGCGATACCCAATATAGAATTTGCGAAGAAAAGATACCGAGAACACAGAATATGCGAAGAAAATATACCCAAAACACAGAATAGCAATGAGTTTATTATTCAGAGAGAAATGTTCACAGGCCTCTTCGAGGGGGCAACCTCCAATAGAGCAGAGCTCGATTACAACACAAGACACAATGCTCCTCGCAGGGAGTCTCTATCCTTTATATATGACTCATACATGCAATACCACGAGCCAATATCGTGGGTTTTATTAATACCCTCTATCTAATACTACCGCCCATTTACCATCTAACTAATACTACCACCCATTTGCAACTAACTGTGGTCCCGTCATTAATTGCGGGTTAACCACTTACAAATATTAATATGGGCTTTATTGACTCTTGACTATGACGTGATCCCATGACATAAATAAGGGGGTTAGGGTGGGACCCTAACATGCCCTCCCCCTTGAGACTAGCCTTGTCCTCAAGGCTGAAGCTGCGGAAACTGCTGAAGAATAGTGGCTGGTTCCCAAGTTGCATCTTCCGGCGAGGTGTCTTTCCATTTGACGAGGACCTCTTTAATCATGCGGCCGCGCAGGTGCTTGTCTCGTGTGTCTAGAACCTGTTCAGGTTGAAGCTAGATTGATCCTTCTTCATCCAATTCAGGTAGACTGGTTTGAACTCGGCAATTGTTCCCAATCACTTTCTTGAGGCACGATACATGGAAAACTGGGTGGATTTTTACTGTAGGTGGCAAATCCAACTTGTAAGCCACTTCTCCAATGCGCTGAAGTACTTGATATGGTCCGTAGAATTTTGGAGAGAGCTTTTGACAGCCCTTGTCTTTGAGTGATGTTTGCTTATATGGTTGCAGCTTCAAAAAGACCTGATCCCGTTCTTGAAATTGGCGCTCTGAGCGATGTTGGTTAGCCTGTTGCTTCATACGGTTCTGAACTTGATGAAGATTCTCGCGCAGGTGGGCAAGCATGGTTGCACGGTGTTGTAAGAGTTGATCCACGGCTTGTACTTTGGAGCACCCCGTGAGATAAGAAGTAGGGGACGGCGGAAGTTGTCCATAGACTGCTTCATAGGGAGTCATTTTGGTGGTGGCATGATAGTTGGTGTTATACCACCATTCCGCCAGAGGTAACCACTGTACCCAAAGGTGTCGTTTTTCTGAAGTGAAACACCTAAGGTAGGTTTCTATACATTTGTTGACGGCTTCGGTTTGACCATCTGTCTGCGGATGATATGAAGTACTGAGTTTGAGTTGAGTGCCTTGTATTCTGAAGAGCTCCTGCCAAAAATTACTGGTGAAGATTCGGTCGCGGTCGGACACAATAGAAGTGGGCATGCCATGCAATTTGAAGATTTGATCCATGAAAGTTTGAGCAACCAAAGTGGGTGTGAATGGTTGGGGTAGGGCGCAGAAATGAGCATACTTCGACAGTCGGTCCACAACCACCATGATGACTGATTTGTTCCCAGACTTTGGAAGACCTGTAATGAAATCCATGGAGACCTCCATCCAAATTGACGCCGGAATGGGAAATGGTTGTAATGTGCCTGGTGTGTTGACGGTTTCCCCTTTGTGGCGTTGACAGACGTCACATTCTGCTACAAAAGTAAGGATGTCCTGTTTCATGTCGGCCCAAAAAAATGATCTTCTGGTGCGAGCGTATGTCTTCTGAAAGCTCGAATTTCCTGCAATGGGAGATGAGTGCAATTCTGCCAAAATGTGACTTTTGAGGGTGGATGTTGGTGATATGACGACTTTGTCCTTGTAGCGAAGAATATCATTCTGCCACGAGTAGCCCTTGCTGGAATTAGGATCTGCCTGTAATTGAGAAATGAGTTGGGAGAGCCCGAGATGTGAAAACCATTCCTTGCGAGCCTCTTCAATCCAGTCTGGAATGGGGACGGATATTGCAAGCAGAGTACTTTCCTCCTCAAATTGGCGCGACAATGCATCTGCTACCCTGTTGTCTTTCCCTTTCTTGTAAATGATCTCATAATCATATCCCAACATTTTGGCTAACCATTTATTTTGTTGGGGGGAAGATAGGCGTTGCTCCAAAAAATATTTAAGACTGTGATGATCTGTGCGGATTTGGAAACGTCGCCCCAACAAGTAGGGTCGCCAGGTCTCAACTGCATGTAAGATGGCCATCATTTCCTTCTCATAGGTAGATTGGCCCAAGTTCTTCCCACTTAGTTGTTGGCTGGTGAAGGCCAATGGTCGCCCTTCCTGCATTAAGACTGCTCCAATACCTGTTCCCGAAGCATCAGATTCAATGACAAATGATTTGGTGAAGTCCGGTAGTGCTAAGACCGGAGTGGAACACATGGCGGTTTTGAGAGCGGTAAATGCCTGTTGTGCTTCTTCGTTCCAGAAGAAGGAATTTTTCTTTAGCAGTTGCGTCAGGGGCTTTGCTATGCGGCCATAGTTGCGGACAAATTTACGATAATAGCCTATGAGACCCAAAAATCCTCTCAAGCTTTTCAAGGTCTTAGGTTGAGGCCATTCTTGCATTGCCTGGATCTTTTTGGGATCCACCTTGACACCTTCACACCCCACAATGTGGCCTAAATACTCAACTTCTTCCATGCCAAACGCACACTTAGACATTTTGACAAATAGTTTATGCGTGCGGAGCAGTTGCAAGAGGAGATCTACATGCTGAAGATGTGCCGCCCAAGTGCCACTATAGATGAGGATGTCATCGAAGAAGACCAGGACAAATTTTCTGAGATATGGTTTGAGGAGGTGATTCATAAGGCTCTGAAAAGTAGAGGGGGCATTACAGAGACCAAATGGCATGACCAAGAACTCATAATGGCCTTCATGAGTTCTGAAAGCTGTCTTGGGAATGTCGACTTCCTTCATGCGAATTTGGTGGTAGCCTGAGCGAAGATCCAATTTAGTGAAGAATTGAGCCCCATTGAGTTCGTCTAGCAAATCGTCAACCACTGGGATGGGAAATTTATCTTTGACTGTTAACTTATTGAGGGCCCTGAAGTCTGGACACATCCGCCACTCCCCATCTTTCTTGAGGACCATGACGACTGGAGATGAATAAGGACTAATGCTGGGACGAATGACACCTGCTTCCAACAATTCCTTGATGATTTTTTCTATTTCATTCTTTTGGGTGAACGGATGTCTGTATGGCCGCACATTTGGGGGTTGGGCCCCTGGAACCAATGTGATGCTATGATCATGTTCCCCTCGCGAGGGTGGAAGTTCATGAGGTTTGTCAAAGACCGTCCGATGTTTATTCAAAATCTGTTGCATCTCAGGGTGAATTGGCGAAGACATGGTGTCTACTGCCTGGATGGCATTAAATTGAGCTACCACTCCATGATGGCCCTTTTTTAACAATTTTTCCATCCTATGCGAGCTTACGATAGAGGGGGCTCCCACCTGTAGTCCACGGAGGGTATGTGTGGAGTCGTTCTGCTTAAAACTCATATATAACTCCTGGAAATCCATTGTGATTGGCCCAAGAGTGCGGAGCCATTCCGCACCGAGGACAATGTCGCAACCCCCCATGTGTATTGCAAACATGTGGGTTTTCAATTGATAATCCCCCATTTGAATTTTGACATTTTCACAGCGACCTTCACATTTCATTGTGCCCCCATCTGCAATCTGGACTTGGAAGTTAGAAACTGCCCGGACAAAACAATGTGCTGCTTCAGCGATCTTTTGGTGGATGAAATTATGGGTACTACCACTATCAATCAAGACTACTACTGGGCGATGTTTAAGAAAACCCCTGATTTTGAGAGTTTGAGGGGAAGAAATTCTTGCCAATGCATGTAGCGAAATCATTGGTTCATCAGATACCATCTCCTGTTGGTTATCTTCTTCGGTCGCCTCTGGTTCCTCAAGTGGTGGATCTTCCTCAGTGGAGTTGTAGTCAGTGGCATCTATTTGAAAAAACTTGTGCTCTTTGCATTTATGACCCGGGGAATATTTTTCATCACAGTAGTAACATAGTCCTTGCTTCCTTCTTTCGGCCATTTCTGCAGGTGACACCTTTTGAATCTTAAGTGTCTGGGTCATATTGGGAGCCTGTGAGGGACGACCTTTAGCGGGGAAGTTGGGGCGGCTGGATTGGGCTGTTAATGCACGTTCCACCTTACGGGCTACCTGGCAAGCCTCGGTCCATGTGGGGGGGTGGTGGAGTAGAACTTGAGCTTTGATGGCTTCTTTAAGACCGCTGATAAAGCATTCCATGTAGAACTCATCTGTGAGACCCTTAGTGCGGAAGGCTAAAGCTTCAAAAGTAGTCATATATTCCTCCACTGTACCCGTCTGTCGAAGCTTGGTGAGACGCCCCAAAAAAGAGTCTTCCTGTTCAAAGCGACTGCGGAGAGTTTTGGCAAATTGGGCCCAATTCTGAAAATGTCCATTGCAGCGTTGATGCCATTCCTTCCATTGCCATCTTTCATTGTCCAAGTACATGGTGCCCACCATAAGCTTAGTCCCCTCATCTGTGATATGATTCAATTGAAAATACTGCTCCATTTGTGCTAGCCATGCTAACGTGTGAGAAGCATCAAATTTCTGCATATCCAACTTGGGAGGACGTTGACTGGGTGGTGGACGGGAGTGCCAAATGTGAGGAGAGTGGCTAGACTCACCCTCATGGTAGTTATGGCCATTATACTCCTCCTCGTGGGCTGGCTCCTTGCCTTTTGGGAATGCCTGCTGTATCTGGTTACTCATTCCTTTAAGCTCAAGTTGTATGAAGCTACTCATTCCTTGAAGCTCATGTTCGATCTTGGTCATAGCAGTTTGGAGGGTCTCCATATGGTTTTCAATTTTGTCGATCCTTTCATTGGCCATCGCTTGAGCGCGAGTTTCTACCATACACCAACCTGATGAAAAATTGGGACCGCCTAAAATTTTTTACTAAGAAATTGAATGGTACCACCTTGCGCAGCTCGTCGTCCTGATACTGATGGGCTAGGTCACTAATAAGGGTCCCGGAAGATCTCAGACTTTTTTTTTTTGGAAAACTCCTAACGGAGTTTTACTCCTTCCTGATCAATACTGCAGTCGCCAAATCCTCAAAATGTCAATGCCGCCAAAAGTCCTGCGAAAATTATATCCAGGTATAGGAACCCTTCACAACTACTCCGATTTGGTGCTGCTGCTGATCTGGAATATCCGATCTGGTGGATCTGAGAGATCTAAATGGTGGAACAACTGCTGCTGCTGATCTGGAATATCTGATCTGGTGGATCTGAGAGATCTGAATGGTGGAACAACTGTTGCTGCTGATCTGGAATAGGTGATGTGCGATCCCCCGATAGAAAGGGAACTAAGGTCTTGGGGAGTGTCAGGTGCTATAGATCGCAATATAAATAAGGGTCTGACAGTAGTACTCGGCCAAATGTTTCAGGGCTCTAACTAAGGAGGATCGACCGTACCCTTAGCCGTACAACCCGACTACCCTATCGTACGGGCGAGTAATCTCTCCGAGTGCTGTTCTCGGTGTACTGTAGCCACAAGACGGCCGAAGGTTTATCTATGGCGAGGTTTCAAGGGAGCTAGGGGGCTTCCTATATACCCAGAGGGTACGTGGAAGACAGTCCGTGCGCGGTTCTGTCTAATGCACCACTACTCGAAGGGGTACCCACAGGGGTTACAAGGGAGTCCAACAGACGTGACCACCTCTTGTATTTCCTGCATGCATGCCTCCCCAAATCCGCAGGTTTATGCGCTTAACGACAGATCCCGTGGTTTAAAGACGCCGGAACACGTCTCTAGCCTAAATTTTTTTTTGCCAAAATTTGGAGATCCCACCGAGCCCTGGAAAGTGCTCTGATACCACTTGTTATGCTCTTAACCTGCAAAGCGATACCCAATATAGAATTTGCGAAGAAAAGATACCGAGAACACAGAATATGCGAAGAAAATATACCCAAAACACAGAATAGTAATGAGTTTATTATTCAGAGAGAAATGTTCACAGGCCTCTTCGAGGGGGCAACCTCCAATAGAGCAGAGCTCGATTACAACACAAGACACAATGCTCCTCGCAGGGAGTCTCTATCCTTTATATATGACTCATACATGCAATACCACGAGCCAATATCGTGGGTTTTATTAATACCCTCTATCTAATACTACCGCCCATTTACCATCTAACTAATACTACCGCCCATTTGCAACTAACTGTGGTCCCATCATTAATTGCGGGTTAACCACTTACAAATATTAATATGGGCTTTATTGACTCTTGACTATGACGTGATCCCATGACATAAATAAGGGGGTTAGGGTGGGACCCTAACAATATGTCTCATGCTTCAATAAATGAAGCGTTTCTATGGTGTAGTAAGCAAAAAGAATCACGGAGATCAATTTTCATCATTACTTTCTGGTGCATCTAGAAGTGGCGCAACAATTATATTTTCAATGCCAAAAGGGCCCCTTTTTTGGAAATCTATTTCAATATTATTGCTCTCTATGATGCAATCCCGCAATACTCTCCCAAGAAAAATAAGGAGGTTAGTAAAGAACTCTCACAGGAACACTCTTCTCTGCCAAGGGCATACTTCGATGGAGCTGAGCAGAATGGTTTATGTGGCTGTGGTTTTCATATTTTAGCAAAAGAAGACAGTCATTTTTCCATACATTGGAATGGGGGGAAGGGCACAAGTAATTTGGCTGAGGCGATGGCTCTCGCAGGTCTTTTGAGTTTCTGTCTTTTTTTAAATCTTCAGGATGTTTCAATCTTTGGAGACTCAAAAGTTTTGGTGGATTATGTCTCTGGAAAAAATTCCATTTCCAGGCCTCATCTAGTGGGGTGGCTAGACAGGATCAGATTTTATTGGAACTCTTTAACAGGTGGCTCAGTTCATCACATCAACAGGGATCAAAATCAAAAGGAAGACGCATTATCTAAAAAGGGTCTCCAAGCGGCTCCGGGGTTTTGGCATCTATAGGTTTCCTCTGGAGGAAGAATCTTTCCCATACAAGAATTTTATCCTCCTGAATTCTAGTTCTCTATGCAGATCTTCGGATCCTCTCTGGTTTTCTCTTCTGGTTCATATTTCCCCATGTCTGTTTTTCTTTTTTATATATATGATGCTGCTTTCATGGTTCTTGTTTCTTCTCCGCAGGTTTCTACTCAAACTTGTATCCTATGTTCTCATAGGAAGCATGCAGCGGGTTAATAGTCTAGATTTTGTTTTGTTGTGGCCTTTCCTTGATCTGGTTTCATCATGATGTTGGTGTTTAGCTCAAGCTCCGTGGGTTTTATTGGCTCGATCTCGACATTTTTGAAATATGGCACTTTTCTGTGCTGAACCAAATCTTTCGGGACATATACTATGTACAAGTAAATGTACATTTTGGCTCTTTTATATATCTTATATAAATACAATTATGCTTTTTTGTCCTGAAAAAAAAAAAAAATAAATAAATAAATAAATAAAAAATGCGCTAATTTATTAATTTAGGTTTAAAGTGTGACACCTATATACCAGGGGTGCTGAAATTTAGGCAATGTTTTAAAAATAAAACATCACATCACATTAGAGAAATGTCCCATCTCAACATTGTTAAATATGTTTTGAGTATTTAAAAACTATAAAGCTATATATATATATATATATATATATATATATATATATATATATATAAATATATAATTTATGCTTATAGTTAAATTTAATTATTAACCTATATAAAAACTAAAGTAAATATATATTTTTTCCTTTTTCCTTTTTATAATTATTTAAATACTATATAACATTTTTCATATATATTTAATTGTACTTTTGTCAAATTCATATAAATAAAATAATAAATATTTTTTATTTAATTTTCAATTTACTTAATATTATATCAAAATAAATATTTAGACTTCTTATATTATATTCAAATAGATACACATTCTCTTGTTATAACATTGACTTAGATTTATTTTAATTATGGATCTACTAAGCACTAAGAGAGATCAAATCTCTCTTGAAATGTAAACATTTTTTTTACAGTGAAAAGAGATTTGATATCTCGTATCTCTTGGTAGATTCAGAATTAAGATAGATCTATGCTGGTTTAATTATTAGTCTTTAAATATATTACATTAGAAAAAATACCATACCAAAAAAATAAACTAGAAAATTTTATGTTTTCATTCTATTTTATTTTATTTTTTAATTTTAAATTAATTTAAGTTTGACTAAGTCAAAATATTAATCATTACACATTTTTCTCCATATTCAACTCGAAATAACCTCTCAATACAACAAATTAAATATATATAAATTATCATATACCTTTTAAAAATTTAAATACATTTTTATTTAATTTAAAAATTTAAAACATTTTTTAATTAAAAAATTATTAAAGATTTTAATTATATATATAACTGTATCCAAATATATGTTAACTTGTTACTATATAACATCTAGTATATATCAATCAAATAGTTTTATTTAATTGTTGACTTATTACAATGTTATGATTGATAAGTTATATTATACATTTAAGTAATAGTGTTCGTATAGCCTGAAAAATTATATATACATTGTTAAAGATCTCTTTAAAAACAATTACTATCCTAATTGACAGAGGAAGACGATACGATGAAAATTTCATTACATATTTAGAATGGCTTTAGATAAATCACATTTAATGCTGGTTGTGCATGTTTAGTCTTGACATATTGACAAAAATGTTTATTTTGGAATGATCACATTAATCTACATTTCCACTTCAATGGTGGTTTCATTGTATTACTTATTTGAATAGGTAAAACATTGGGTTAAGTCTCTTCTTTTTCTTAAATTATATATGTATATGTATATGTATATGTATGGTAAATATAGGTTGAAACATATAAATATAAAAGTTTAATTTTTATAACTTATGAATAGTTTCCAAGGATAATAAGAGAATATTATGCCTTTTCTTTTTAGTGTAATATTTGTCATTTTGTTTGATTGTGAAACTTAAAAAATAAAAGATAAATGGTTTTTTATACTTGAACTAATGATATACTCATTAGTGAAATTTTTGAAGTTTAAAATAGGTATCCTAAGGAATATATAAATAATAATGAAAATAATAAAATAAGATTACATAACAACATCAAATTTTAGAGGGAAAAGAGAAAAAACTACTTTTTCAATTCGTATTTTAAACTCATCTCCTTACAATTTTACTCAAATTTTGAGTGTGAGCACTCATTGGATGCATAATTTAATTCATCATCCAAGGATTACTCATGTTGCATACTTTTTATAGAACCAACTACATGAATAAGCGCAAAAGGACATTGGGATCATCAGCAACAGTGGGTTTTGCTTGCAGGTATCAAGTTGCATGTGTTATTTCCTTGCTAGTTTGGGCATCCATGGAACATGCATGTGGTTTCTTGGTTGTGATATGTCATTGTCATGGAGGATTTTCTGGATTGACAATGAAATTTCCTAGCCTTTCTATTTCTTGGATAGCTATGGTGTTGTGGGTTTATTTCTTTGTTTTTATGGTTGGTTCTCATGTTTCCTTTAGCTTGGGTTGTGTTACTAGTTCCTCGAAGCCCTGTTACAGCTTGGGTTGAGTTACTAGTCCTAGAAACCTTGGTTGGACAAATTCTCTAGAAGCACTTGGTGGGTTGAGTTACTAGTCCTGGAAGCCCTGTTTGGATAAACACTCTAGAAGCCCGACGACAGTTGTGGGTTGAGTTATTAGTCCTAAAAGCCTTGGTTAGAATAAACGCTCTAGAGCTTTGGAAGGCTTCGGTAGAGAACGATCTGGTGATGGTTGTGATGTATGAATGTGAGGTGGTTTGGCCCTGGGAATCCCTGGATGGTTTTGGTTGAAATGTTTTATGAGATCCCACATTCATGCTTGGAATATGGCATGGGGGTGATTGGCTGAAGAGAGACTTGGCTCAGCCAATCTATGGTCGAGTGGAACATCGTAGTACTATACCTGGTTGGCTCTTGCATCATTAATATGAGGTTATTTGTCACTATTATTTCATGAGTATTGTATTGGTTATATGTGGATTATATGGTTGTTGTTTTTTTGGTATCTCTATGGTTATGAACAAGTATCATGATAGTGGCTATGTATGGCTATCATCATGTTTCTACTCGTAAATGAATGAACAATGTATCTATGGCCTAATAGATGAAATTGTATCCAATATGTTGAGGCATCAATTCTTCTTAGCAATTCTCAGATAAGTAGGAGACCCCTATGCTCAGTTCTGCTATTAAGGCCTGTATCTTTCATATTTGTGATATGTTTAACAAAACACGTGTCATGGCTAGTAGGGGTCCAATCTAGTCCTTGTTAATGTTTTTGTAGATATATCATTGTTTGTTTGTGATAATTCATTTATGAACCTGTCATCGAGTTCTGGGCAGTGACCTGGGCTCTTGGCCTGAAAAAGTGTCACAAATCTTGGAGTCGCAGGCACATGTCTGAGGAAAAAGTCCCCAGACGCATGGATACCCATGTTGTGGGAGAGTATAAAGTCTCCTGGACGCATGCTTGTCCATATCAAGGGAACTTCCGGGGGTTTAATGGTCTAAAAATGTAGTGGGACCCAGGGGTTGGTTACCTGAGTGGTTGGGATGACTCCTGGGAGTTATGTTTCTAATGTGGAAGGTATGTGTGATGTATTTTGCCGGTTCCACTTCCTTAACTAACACATAGGCAATCAAATCATATCATAGTAACTTCTCATCACATGTTTACCCCAGTTGGTCAGTTACTTGGGTAGATGTGGGAGGAGAGTGTTACAAAATTTTAAAATTTATCTGGAATTAGATTTTAGTTTCAAGGCTCACCATGAGTTCACCTGGATTCCCTACAATTTAATCTAACATGATAATATGAACTCTTTACTTGTCAATGAAAAAATAATTATGAGTAGGAAGAGATTCAAACAATAATGGAGAAAACAAACAATGCAACAAACAACACTTCCTAATAAAAAAATTAGACACAACTACTCTAATTTCCTAATTTCATTCAAAACCCTAAATGCAATGCAAAATATGCAAAATGATGGGATTTTTCTTTTCTTTTCTCTTAGTTTGAAATGGAATGAAAACTAAGATGCAACAAGATCATTGATAAAAGAAATCACATAGAATATAACTGTAATATCAATTTCTTCAAGTCAACCAATGATCAAGTGAAAATTCACCAAAGACCTAATTGATAAGAAAAAGAAAAATCAAAGAAATCCTTACCAAAGGCTAAAAAAAAAAAAAAAAACATAACGATGGCTTTTTAGAGGTAAAGACAAACTTAGAGACACAGAAAAAACTTTCTGAACTCGAGCTGAATGAGGATCAAGGATAAGGAATACAAATTTTTGCATCCTACAAGGATTAGTGCAGGTGTAGAACATGAACCAGTGCTTTGTAGCGCAGGTAAAGAGAAGGGACAGGTGTGATGAAGCTCTTTGTCTCAAGATTAAGGGGTTTGCTGAGGTAGTTTCAGTTAAAAAACATGGCACAAAAACTCAACCAAGATGAAAAGGATGTTTTCTTTAGGTCAATCAATTGCTAAGTGAGTCAATTAAGGTCGCTTCAAGAGGTGAAAAGGGTGTTAAGATCAAGGAAACCACTAAGGGAAGAATTGATCCCCAGCATAGTTGCCAATTTATTATACAGAATTTTAACGATGGCAGACAAACGTTAATTCCTTAAATCTAGTGGCCTGATCTAGAACGATAGAAGAAAAAAAGCTTCAAGTTTTCCTTAGAGAGATTAGAAAATGGAAAGAAGCCTACCTAGAATCTGTAGCAATCCTTCTTTACTTCCTTGCTTGTAAGCCCCAACTCTAGCTCCAAGTGCTATAATTAGAACCTGCACATATGACTAAAACAAGAAAAGGAACCAAAATCCACGTAGCATAATCTAAAATCTTTATTCGATGAATCAACACGGCATTGAAATATATGAGTGCAAATATAACACATCAAATATAGGAGAACAAAATGATCTTTGTATTGATAAATATAGGAGAGAGTTTACAACCGTAAATAGAAGATGATCTTGTAGATGTCTCCCCAAGTTGACTTGTCCTTCCTTGTCACAAAGCACACCTCAACACAAACCCTAATGAATGAATGTGATTCTTCCTTTAGGTTCAAAGCAACAGCTGGTGAGCTCCAGTATTGTAGCAATAATGCTACAACTCCTGGGGCTTCCTGTCTCTTAATTTTATCAACCCGGTAGTTCGTACAAACTTGGAAGCGGCGGTGTTGTATGCACAAGTACTAGCTCTTGTCGTAGCTGTCACTTGGTCAGCTGGCACAAGTCCGCTAGGGCTCAAGCCAACTTCTATAGGCTCTCAGAAGAAGCTTGCTAATTGATGGACGAAAGCTATTCTCAAAGGAAAGCTACTTTACTTATCAAACTGAACTGAAAGCAAATCAAAGCATGTAAACCTAGGAAACCCTAATTTAACTAGTCTAACCTCTATAATGCAAAGAATGTGAATGAAACTTCTACCAATGCTGCTATTACCTCTAGCAAGTGTAAATGCATGGATCTAAGCTGCTTGCATCATAAAAGACATGTTTTTTTGTTTTTCCTTTAAGTGTGTGGAATGACTGTGAGTTTGTGTTAACTAGGGTTTGGTTGTGCAGATGGGTTGGAGAAGGAAGGAAAGCGTGGGATAGGTTGGGGAGGCTAGGAGAGATCCCTAGGGACCCTTAGCATCCTTCCACAGAGGTTCCTCAAATTCAGAAGCTCAGCAACCGAGTGAGTGGCCTCCTACAGGAAGTCTGCAGGGGATCCTACAGGATACTCTGGTTTCTACAGGATGTCTGTGCAGTTCTACATGATGTTTGGCCGTGGAGGTTTTTGGGAGATGGTGGAGTGTTGGAGTGGTGTGGAAGGATAGGTGGGATGGAGATGGAGCTGGTGATGGCTCAGGAGCAGAGGAATCAGATGGGGGAAGAGTGCATGCAGTGGGTTGATGGTTGGAAGGATGGGATCAACGAAAGTTTAAGTAGATAGAGCTAAGTGATTAATGGATGAGTTGGAGGGTAGATGAGCTGGACAGAGGCTGATTAGGTGGATTGAGGAGAGATCAAGAAGAAGAAGAAGAAGGAAGTGGACTGATAAGGAAGAGCGTAAATGAAACAAATGACTTATGCACCCAAAACGAGAAATTCATTAACCTATGATAATTGTGCCATGAAACCTATGAACAGCAATGGAAAACCAAGAAATGAAACTCATGCATGGAAGTGAAATGTAGAAGTAATGCTTAAGATCAGAGTGCATGGATGGATCTATGATTAAGGTAACTATGTTGCAGCTTGCAAACAACTAAAAACACTTTAAACCATAAACTAGTCCTACTTCAATCACATAAAACAAATCAAATCAGCAGGCTGGAAATTCTAAATGCATGACAAAACAGAGGAAATAAAGTGCTGCAAGGAAAAAGAAATAACATTACAAGGAGGAAGAGGTCTATTACTCTCTTAAAACTCAGATTTGGATCAAAAGCTACCTGTCTTTATTGAATAATCATGAATCTAATGACATGCCAAAACTGGCTTACAAGGAGCAAAAACCGAGCTACCACATGACTAACCAAATTGACTAACTAGCTATCCCCAAATTGACTAACTAGCTACACAAAATGACTACCCACTAGCTAACCAAAATGAGGCCCCAAGCCTTCTTATTTATACAATTTGAGGACCCAACAGTCCTCCGAAAATTTAGGGACTTGGCTGCCCAAGACTTGGAGTTAACAGCAGTCCAACTTGACTTGCTTGGCTGCCCTTGAGCTGATTGATTCGGTGGCCCTTGAACTCCGAGCTGATGGTGGAGAATTCGAGGTAAGGGCCCATAAATGAGGGGGACACCTTCCTACAAATCCTCTAGCTTGTTCTCCCACGAATTTGGCTGCCAAGTGCTCATTAAGACCTTCAAATTTGTCTCCAAGTTGACCCACAAGGCTACACAAAGCACCCATTAGACTTGTTGGCATAATGACTAACCAAATTCACTCTATTAACATAAAAATAATCAAAAACATGCAATAAACAAATGAGAATGGTGGACTAAGCCAAATGAGGAGGTTGAATGAGCCCAAATAATTGTGCATTTTTGGGGCTCATCATCACCCCCCTACTGAAAGTGTTGCTCATCCTCTGAGCAACCAAATCTCTCCCCTTGTCTTTGATGGCCCTGGTGACGTCCTTGGCTAGCATCTCGGCTGATTTCTCCTTTGGCTTCCCTCTTTTCAAACTTTCCTGTAGAAACTGTTCTGTCTTCCTGTAGAAACAGACTCTGTCTTCCTGTAGAAACAGACCGCACCACTGTTTCGGCCTGCTTGGCTGAGGGTGCCTTCTCCTTTCCGCTTTGCTGTGGCAGCCTTCATCTCCTCCCCCTTTCTGCTCTTCTTCCTCACTGTCTGCTGCTTTTCTTGCTGAGTATTCAGCCTTGTTATGAGTGCACAATCATATGGAAGAAATGGTGCCCTCTTCTTTGTCAAAGACAATTCACCAGCATTTTGTGTGAAAGCAAATGTACCATCAAACTATCACCTCTTAGCTCCAAAGTAAGATCTTCACAGAAATCATCACAGATGAACATCTTGCCAACAATCCTCAAATGCTAAGTTGGACCAGTTAGCAGAATGAAGCCATCACCAATTCACCCCACTTTTCAAAGGCTTTTCGGTAAGCAGGTTATTGTGCTTAAGCATATTAGTAAATGGAATAAGTAGCAATATACGAACACACCCAAGTCCCAAGTTGAAAACACCTTCCTCTTTTATAAATTTTACAAGGAGACACAAGACAATCAATCAGAACCAAGCCAAAATAGTGTTTTCAGGACTTCCTGTAGAAAGTCTTGTAGCTGATTTCTGGCTTCCTGTAGAAGCCGTTTTTACACTTCCTAATTTGGCTTGCATGGCTGGGGGTGTCTTCTTCTTCAATTTTGCTGTGGTTGCCTTGGTTTTGTCTTCACTTGTTTGGACTTTTTTAGTCCTCTCTGCCCTGCTTTGCAATTGTTTCTTCCGGGGTGTTTGTGTCTTTATTTCACCCGCAGCTTTGGTCTCAACAGCTGGTCCTTTTTCTTGCTTTCTCTATGGCTTCTCCTGTGATTTTTCATGTGATGGTCTGCCCTAGGTTTCCTTACCCTTATCTTTCTTCCCCTCTATTTTCCTCTCTGCCTCGCTGTGCTCCTTGTCCTCGCTGCTCGATGAGGTGAATCCTCGGCCAGAATTTGGATATAATGCCCTATTTTGTCTTGTGCTCTGATCAGAAGGAGAATTCTGATATGGCTTCCCTCCTTGACTCTCAGGACAAGATTTCTCCGTTGGTTGTATCTCCCCTCTCACCAATTCCTTGGCTATAATATTGTTGCTGCCCCAAAATTTGACTGTCAAAATGAAATCAGGCTCTCACAGCCAGAGTGCAGAGCTTGATTTTCACGCCCACCATCATACATATAACCATCACTTTCGGGATTCCCAATTTGTCGAAGAAAAAATCCAAGCTTTTCTGCTCTAGGAGGTTCTGCTGTACTTTCCTGTAGAACGCCTTCCTGTAGACTGCGTTCCTGTAGAACGGCGTCCCTGTAGAAATGCCCGGCGGGAATTGTTTAAAGAACTGGAGAGATCTCGGGAATAAAAGGTAGAAATCGGTAGAGCACCATTGTTTAACTGATCTGGATGGTGGACATGCGCTTCAGTTGACCGCTGTTGAACAAAGAGTGGTGAGAGTTGCAGCCAAGCGTCCCTTGAATTACTGCGTGACTTGTGGTGAGGTGGCAAAACACATGCACGTTGGCTTTTTCGAACTAAAGTGATTTTATGAACTGCGTGTCTTCTATTTGTTAATCAATTGCACTAGAGTTGAACTTCCGATCACTGTTTTTTTCTTTTACAATTTTTTTTTTTAATTTTTGCGAGAGTCCATTGTCCACGTGCACTGCGTGGCTACCGGCGGAGTTCTGAAGCAGACAATCAATTGATCCTTGCTACATTCGTGGCTTAATCCCTCATCCCATTCATCTATGCAGCTCCCAATTAAATCTATGCAATAGAAGAATGAGATTAGTCACATACCTCGAAGTTGGATGGTTGCCGTGAGCTGCTGTGGCTGCCTGCTCTGATTTTGCTGCTGCATGCTTAGTTTTCCTGATTGCATATGGCTTGGCTACTAATATTTGATTGTGTTTTTCATGTGCAGGTGTCCTCTGGCCGGATCCAAGCTCCAGACAATTGTTTCCACGTTCAAATCTGCACTGTTACGCAGTAATTTATCACTGCCTTCCTGTCAGTCACCCTGCTGTGCCCAGAAGTTATAATCACAAAGTGTTTTTTCCCTAAACTGGCCTGAAAACCCATTTTTCCAAAGTTTTATGCATCAGCGCGTCTGTTCCTAAAATATCCGCGATGACAGGCGCCTCCCAGTGTATTTCGTGCGCTGCCATCGCGGAAGAACATCACTTTTCCGCGATGATGATCAGCGCGACTTTCCCGTGTTCTTCCGCGCTGACACGACCTCTTTAGTTATTGGTGTGCGCTGCCAGCGCGGCAGTTCCCTCATAATCCGCGCTGATCCAGTTTAGGCGAATTTGTTCGAACAGCCAGCCTTTCAGATTACTCCAGATCTGGTTGTTAGCCTTGTGATTGTCGCCTCCCTTCTATGGCATGTCTGTTCGACCCTTTGCAACAACTCCCCTTGAAGATAAGCTCATCCTTCCACCTTTTTAGGAGACTCCTTCTCCTATATAAACTCTCACCATTACCATGGGCAGCTAGTTTGGGATAGTTAGACTTAGCTTGGAATAGCTTGGATTGTACAGAGCTTGTAGTGCTCAGATTGCTGCTATAGGTTTGGTGTGCTAGGTGTAGAAGTGATTGATTGCTTGGGGAAGTTTGTTTGTGATACTTGTGTGAGAGAGAGAGAGCTATTTGTCTCGGGAGAACCATCCTCAAAGGTGAATGCTTGAGATACATGCTGACTGATCCCTCTGGAGAAGTTTATCGACGTCAGAACATTTGGTTGTATTCTTCTCTATTTCTGATGAATAATAGATGACTGCTATTATTGTTCCATCCTCGTTTGTTTATATCATGGATAAATGTGAATTATGTCTTTTCTGACTGACATATGGTTACTTTACTAGATTTCACGCTTGCGTTTGCTTTCTCTTCGTGTGTGCAGGTGTTCGTTCGTGGGGATCACGGAAGACTGTGACCAGCGGCAGCGAAGGAACGAAGTCAACATCTCTTCGACAAACGACAGCGCAGGAATCCAAGTAGGTGCTCTTTACTTCTCGTTTAATTGTAACTAGGAACATGCGTGGCAGCATTGTGTGATTGTTGCTAGACCCCTATTGGGCTAGTAGGGATCGCCTCTATCCGTAGAGGGGATTTACCTTGCCAACAATTTGGCGACTCCGCTGGGGATCAGCCTTATTGTCTCTTGAGTTCGCTTTTGTGTTTGGTTTTGATTGACCTCTTTCCGAGTTTTTGGGATTGTCTGTGTGGCTTCTGAACTTCCTGGGTGTTTCTGGGAAGCCTTTTTATTGTTGAAAAGCCCCTACCTCTGGTTTTGGAAGTTTTTATTTTGGCTTTCCTTGTTTTTGCTCTCAGCGCGTTTTATTTAGGAACAGTCGCGCTGACATCGCGACCCTGTTCTTTGGTTTTTCCTTCATCGCGCCTGTACGTCTAACAGCCGCGCTGACCTCGTTTTCAAGGGCAGCGCGCTTTATTCGTGTTCTTCCGCGCTGACATCGCGCCCCCCTTTCTTTGTGATTTTGGTCATCGCGTCTGTGTGCTTTATATCCGCGCTGACCTCGTTTTTCTGAGATCAGCTCGGTTTTTTGGGCAAAAGTCGCGCTGACAGCTCGGGTGGCCTGTGTAAAAGTTGCGCTGACCCTTGATCATCTCGGGTTCTCAGTGTAAAACTTGCGCTGATTCCTAAAAAGTTGTTTTTATAACTTTATCTCCTGAACCTCTTGCTGTGACTTTCCCTTCTTCTCTCCACTTGTCCAATGACTTGTTTTTCACTGTCTGAACTTTGAACTGTTTGAATACGGAGCTTGGCTTCATAGGGTTTCGTTTTGCTCGGTTTTGAGTTTGCAAACCCCCCCCCTCCTCGCTGCTTGGTTCGTGTGGTCACCCGTGCTTTCGCAATTACTAGATTGTGTCGAGTCTCTAATCGACTGGTTGTGACTTTGGTCCGTCGGATGTTTGCTTTTCTCTATTGATTTCGCGCTTTATACCCTAGGGCATCTAGTGGCCGTGCGTGTGTCAAGCCTCCCGTCAGGATCTCTGTTTGTTTGATTGACCAGCTCATTTTTGACTTGTTGATTGCTTTCGTTCAGTGATTGTTTAGAGTGTTTTTGGTTCGATTTCCAAGCGGCCTTTTCGCTTCCTCCTCGCTTGCAATCCTTGCTTGTTTTGCAGAGCTTAGATCACATAGCTCGTGCATCGCTTTGTTTCTTGTTGTTGTCAAACTTTGGTTGAGTGTTTCAGGAACTTTGTGTGCTTTCATTAAGCAATTTCATTTTGTTTGGTGTTCTAGTTCCTCCAAATTATTTTAGGTGCTTTATGTCATCGAAAAGAAATTGAATCGGTAGCTTGTTTCAGAATTTGAAAAGGAAAAGAACGTTTCATTGATTTACATTTTCAAAAAGAAAAGTTTCCTTTCCTTGCCTTAGTTGCATTTAGCTATTTGTTTGTTTGTTTCGGTTTGGAAAATTCTTTGCTCTCTTGTAGCTAGAGTTCATCGAACGAAACGAATATTCTTTTCGCATATAGATTGCATCTAAGTAATTGTGAGAGAACACACGATAGAGCTTGAAATCGAAACTTAATCTCAAGATCAACTATAAAACGAACCAAATGAATCTAAAAACGCATTGGAACTAAACGCAAATATTTAGAGGTCTAGGTTAGAGACGTGTTCCGGCGTCTTAAAACATAGTCACTGTTGTTTCACATTAGGTTGGGTGATTCCTCCTTCTGTGACTCGATAGTGGTCTAATACGGACTGCGCTCCCACGTACCGTCGAGTATATAGGGAGACCCCACTAGGCTTTTATCCTTTATCCATAGGAAGCCGAGTCGGCCGCCCTACGATTCGCAATGCAGTGAACACAGCATTCACGAAGATTGACCACCCGTACCCTAAAAAGTATTCTGTGGTTTTGCGAAGAGTTTGGCACACCCTCTACCTAGAGTTCCAGAGCAGTCGCTTTTGATCCTTTTCGGACTCCCTAAACGAAAAGGTGCCTGTGAGCGTCTTGTCACTTCGTGCTCATTAAACATTCGAAGGAGACTGGAGTCATCTTTGTCCTTTTCTCGACTCCTGAAATATGAAAAGGTCAAGTTTGGTCCCTGCGTCTTAAAATTAATTTGGCCACGATAACATTACCCAGTTAGATCTTGTGAAGCGTTAGCTTGAGTAGGTTTCGTTTTCGTTTGCTATGGCAACTTTTCCGGGATTCACTAACCCAGGTTCCCCCTCTGATGGGAATCCAGGACAATTCCCTCCTCTTGGGAATGTTGGTGCTCCGTATATGGCGACATTGTCCCTACCAGGGTTAACTGTCGGGTTGCCTGTGTGGTTGTTTTCAACCTCTTTGGTCTCTACCGTATCGGCTGTTAGTCCATCAGTCCCTCCACCTGAACAACATCATGTTGATCCAAAGGTGGACCTCTCCCCTTCGACGCCTACTTCTACGTCCTCATCTTTTACTTCGCCCGGTGAAAGTCTTGATTCGCATAACCGGGTGGCTAAGAAGAAGAAGAGGAAGACCAAGAAGAAGAAGTCCCCTAAGGGAGAGCTTACACACACAGTTCCCCCCTCAAGTCCAGCTATCCCCTCCGGTATACCTGAAGTCGGGTCACCTTCTGCTCCTCCGCGGAAGGTCAAGTTTCCTTGTCGATTGTGCAAGGAGGACCATCTCCTTCGTGATTGCCCTGGCATTCCCAGGGTATTAGAAGTTTGGTCTCACGATCCGGCCCGCCCTTCATCGTCCACTGATGATCATGGCGATGCTACCTCATCAGTTGGGAATGGTAAGGAGAAAGGGAAGTTTCGGATCCCCTGTCGACTTTGTGAAGGCAAACATCCCCTTCACCTTTGTCCACTCATGGATAAAGCCTCTGCTGTGTTGGAAAGTCTCGCTGCTCCCCCGAATCCATTTCCTGCTGGTTATCAACGTCTTTCTACACCTGTGGATCGCGCCCCTGCCGACAAAGAGATTGTTTCAGATTTCTCTCTTGTCCAGGCACCTCTTCCTGAACCTGGCTGTTCCCAGCCTGTTCCAGACCCGTCGTTGGTCGGAAAGGGTGTTGATTCGAGTTCACCTCCTCTCAACCACTCTGTCTCGGAAGAGCAAAGTTCTCATGTTCTTCTCGTCTCCTCGGATTCTCCTGAGCTTGATAAAGGTTCTCCTGAAACCTCTCTGGAGAATTTAGATCCGGTTCTTTCGGAGCAGGGGGGCAACCATATGGTTCCCCCACCAAGTAGTTCGGTCATCTCCTTTGACTGGAGCCGTTTGACTGCCCCTCCCCTTCCGTCCCATGTGCCTTTCTGGGTCACCGCCTATGCTTGCAATAAGGCACTGCCTGGCACTGTGTTAGACGAAGGAGCATCGGTTAGTCTCATGCCCGTTACTACTTGGCGAGCTTTGGGTTCCCCATCGCTTGTACCTGTCGCACCGCATCTCACCGCGTTTGATGGAGGAACGAGTCAGCCATTAGGGATCCTCCCGAAGTTTCCTATTACTTTGGGAGGCAAGACTGTCTATATAGACGTCTCGGTTACCCAAGGTTCTTTAGACTTCAGTCTTCTCCTTGGTCGTGATTATGTGTACGCCATGGGAGCCCTTGTTTCTTCACTTTTCCGTGTGGTCTGCTTTCCACACGATGGAAGAATCGTGACGTTCGATCAATTATCGTTCGTTCGTCCACAAGCCCCTCCGGCACACTCGTCCTTCCCTCCTGGCTTTCATCCACAAGTTGCATCTGCCTCGCCGCAAATCAACTATGTGGCCACCTACCCCGTGCCCGTACCCAGTGATGACACCATCGTGCATAGTGTCCTGGGGGCATTAGGTCCTGATTTCCAAGATGTCGGCCTTCCCTCCGGAGCCACTTTCTTGGGGGCCTCCACTTCCCGTTCATTATGATGAAGTCTGGATGGAGCATAGTTCTTTTCCGGTGTCAAGCTCCTTAAAAAATGAATCTGGGTCTGGTTGGAGCATAGTTCTTTTCCGGTGTCAAGCTCCTTAAAAAATGAATCTGGGTTTGGTCGGAGCATAGTTCGCTTTCCTGTGTCAAGCTCCTTAAAAAATGCAACTAGGTGTTCGAGCATAGTTCCTGATCTTGTGTCGAGCTCGTTAAAACATGAAACAAGGGTTATGAGGATAGTTCTTTTACTGTGTCAACCTCATTAAAAAATGAAACACCTCCCTTTCCAAATCGAGTCTTTTGATTAAGATCTCGTAAAATACAAGTCGAGTCTTTCATAGATCTCGAGAGTGAACCTTCATTCCATCCACTTTGTTGAATGCAATGAAGCTTGGGGGGCATGTACCTTGATTTGCGTCATTATGCTGGGGGCATGCGAACTTATAACAAGCATAGTTTTTCGTTTCAAGCTTGTGTAAACATGAAACCGAATCCAAGCAAAGTTCTCCATGGTTCAAGCTTGTGTAAAAATGAACCCATACCTGATTTACATCTCATGATTGCCATTTTTATCCGTTGAATTCTGCTAGATGAGCCTTGGTTGTTTCATTCCATCGCCACCATCTCTTTGGCCGATCATATGCTCTCACTTGGTTGTTTATCCTTTCCTGAGGAACCGCAGCGATGAGTGGTTTTATTAGCCAGCCTCTTGACCATTACATGTTTTGAGCAGTTCCACCGTTTCCAGGAACCAGTTGCTACCTTTTATACCACTCGTTCCTCTAGGACGAGTCGCCTTTAAGCTCTTTTCTGACTCGTAAAATGTGAAAAGATTGCCGAGTATTTTTCCCTTTTTGACTCGTTAAAGAGAAGGAAAATGGAGGTCTGCTTTCAGCTCTTTTCTGACCGTTTAAAGATGGAAAGATTGCCGAGTTATTCCTCTTGACTCGTTAAAAGGAAGAGAGGCGGTCGTCTTTAAACCCTTTTCCGACCGTATAAAAACGAAAAGATTGTCGGACCCTTGTCGTTTCCGGTTCGTCAACGGTTACGAAACGACGTGATACCGTTTACTTTTCTACTTTTTCAGATCGATATCACTACTCATGAAAAGTACTCCTCGGTTGTAATGACCGGGCGGTTCTTTCGAGCACAGTTTTATACTTTTTCGGGCTCGCGAGACACAACTGTACGAAAAAGGACCCCCCTGGAGTCTCCTTTTCCGCTTTCTTTTCAGACTCTCGAAACAAGAAAAGAAGCCGAGTTCCTCTTTTGTCAGGCTCGTTAAACACTCAATGACATCGGGTATTGTCGACATGACACACATCAAGCATATGCTATCCCCGTCAAGCTTGTCCTCCAAAAATAATCGGGGTACCTGCCTGCAAAGGTGGGGGAAAAATGGAACAATGTTTACAGTCGTCTCGGCAGTACGTCACTCTTGAACATGGCACTCCGTTGTTTCGTGTCTGGGTGGGGTCATCTCATCTCGTTTTCACTAGCCTCCATGGGTTTGGGATATCCTATTTGGCCTCTCATCTGTTCATTGCCGTCATCATCTTATCCGCTGCTCATTTGATGTCAAGTACTGCCAAATCCTTTACAGTGCCGTTATGTGTTCAAGAGAAGTTGTCCTCTGCCACAATGCAACCTCGTTCGCTATCTCACCACAAAATCATTATACCTCTGTCTCGTGTCGATGATGTGGGAATCATCATGGCCCACCTTCGATCAAAGTCCTTTCTCGTCGACTCCAGCTCATTATCCGAGAAAGAGACTTAGAGATTCCTTTCAGGTGCCTTGGAGCCTGCATGCCTCAATGGCAGGTTCTTCGTGTTCGACGTGAGGTTTGCATCATTGACCTTCGATCGAATGATTCCGTGAGTGTTCGACACCAACTCATTGATTCACACGTCACGGATTGTACCTATAGTACCTTGAGGACCATTGTCATTATTGGTGGTACCTCTCGCGTCTGTTAACGGTTTTCATCATTGACCGGTAATCAGACGATGTTCATGCATGTTCGACTTCAGCCCATGTATTCACATGCTTGGACTTGTACTCTGTTCGGATCGGGATGGAGCGCAAGACCCTGGATCCTTGCTCATTGCGGTCCAGGCTGCGATTTTTGTGGATAATCATTACATGACTCATTGATGGATGGCTGCGCCCATACCTGAGTCTTCATGGATGGCTGCGACCATACCTTGTCATTGTTTATGGTCTCTTCAGCTGGGTGGCTGCGTCCATGCCATAGACCATTCTTGTATGTCCTTTGGATGGCTGCGCCCATGCCTAGACTACATGTACTTGATTGTAAGAGATTCTCGGTACTTCCTGGTGGTGTTCCAGTTCGGCGTGTGTTGTAAAGCATTTCACCCCTCCCACTCTCTCGGTCTTCATGCTTTAGGGGGCATCTGTTACGCAGTAATTTATCACTGCCTTCCTGTCAGTCACCCTGTTGTGCCCAGAAGTTATAATCACAAAGTGTTTTTTCCCTAAACTGGCCTGAAAACCCATTTTTCCAAAGTTTTATGCATCAGCGCGTCTGTTCCTAAAATATCCGCGATGACAGGCGCCTCCCAGTGTATTTCGTGCGCTGCCATCGCGGAAGAACATCACTTTTCCGCGATGATGATCAGCGCGACTTTCCCGTGTTCTTCCGCGCTGACACGACCTCTTTAGTTATTGGTGTGCGCTGCCAGCGCGGCAGTTCCCTCATAATCCGCGCTGATCCAGTTTAGGCGAATTTGTTCGAACAGCCAGCCTTTCAGATTACTCCAGATCTGGTTGTTAGCCTTGTGATTGTCGCCTCCCTTCTATGGCATGTCTGTTCGACCCTTTGCAACAACTCCCCTTGAAGATAAGCTCATCCTTCCACCTTTTTAGGAGACTCCTTCTCCTATATAAACTCTCACCATTACCATGGGCAGCTAGTTTGGGATAGTTAGACTTAGCTTGGAATAGCTTGGATTGTACAGAGCTTGTAGTGCTCAGATTGCTGCTATAGGTTTGGTGTGCTAGGTGTAGAAGTGATTGATTGCTTGGGGAAGTTTGTTTGTGATACTTGTGTGAGAGAGAGAGAGCTATTTGTCTCGGAGAACCATCCTCAAAGGTGAATGCTTGAGATACATGCTGACTAATCCCTCTGGAGAAGTTTATCGACGTCAGAACATTTGGTTGTATTCTTCTCTATTTCTGATGAATAATAGATGACTGCTATTATTGTTCCATCCTCGTTTGTTTATATCATGGATAAATGTGAATTATGTCTTTTCTGACTGACATATGGTTACTTTACTAGGTTTCACGCTTGCGTTTGCTTTCTCTTCGCGTGTGCAGGTGTTCGTTCGTGGAGATCACGGAAGACTGTGACCAGCGGCAGCGAAGGAACGAAGTCAACATCTCTTCGACAAACGACAGCGCAGGAATCCAAGTAGGTGCTCTTTACTTCTCGTTTAATTGTAACTAGGAACATGCGTGGCAGCATTGTGTGATTGTTGCTAGACCCCTATTGGGCTAGTAGGGATCGCCTCTATCCGTAGAGGGGATTTACCTTGCTAGTAGGGATTTTGCTGCTGCATGCTTAGTTTTCCTGATTGCATATGGCTTGGCTACTAATATTTGATTGTGTTTTTCATGTGCAGGTGTCCTCTGGCCGGATCCAAGCTCCAGACAATTGTTTCCACGTTCAAATCTGCACGTTCAAGCTGCTGTTGCTGCATCTTCCCCGAACCAGAAATTGTTTTCGACATTTCTCCCAAACGCCAAAGCGGATCGATCTAAAACTTGCTGAGCATGTTACCACCATCATTATGCATCTCCCATAGCAAATTCGTGATCAATGGATGCACGGATTTCGAGAAAAATGGAAAATGGCTGAAGATTTCAGAGGTCGATTTCTCGGAAACCATGCATCGGAATCGGCTGAAACTGCTTGGGTAGGCTACTATCATCCATGTGCATCTCCCCATGAAATAGGATTGAAACGGATGCATGCTTATAGAGAAAATGAAAAAATGGCTGATGGTGATAGAGGTTGATTCCTTGGAAACCGTGCATCGGAATTGCATGAAACTGCTCAGGCATGCTGTCATCAACCTTGTACAATTCCCCATAAAACGGTTTGTCAAATGGATGCATGGTTTTCAAGTATTGGAAAAAACAAATTTGGCTCTAGGTATTTTTGCTTCAAGGCTTTTTGCATGTGCTTGCATGGGAAGACAAAATGAATTTTGTTTTTGATGCAGGTATGGAGATGATGGAGGAGGAGCTGGAAGATGGCATGAGGGCTTCTGAACTTGAGGAAGCTACCATGCTCGCCAAACCACGTTTTGAAATGCATGCCTAGTTTCCCACAATTTCTACAGAAAGATCCTATAGAAGCACAATGAGAAGCACAAGGAGGTGGAAAAATGATGGAGAAAGGCAAGGGATGGACACACAAGTGCTTGCAGGCCTAATCAACATATTCCCACCATCAGATTCACTTTTGAAATTGGATTTGGCTCATCCAAAGGTTCTACAGGATGTTTCCTATAGAAATACAGAGCTTTCCTATAGAAGGCACAAGAAAGTCCCTTTGACCTTGATTTGAGTGCTCCTCCTGTCATGAAACGTCCTTCTTGAAACCTGCAATGTCATTGCTACAACATGAACTTATTCAAATGGAGATTAGCTTTATTTTTCTTTTCCTTTTTTCCTCTTTTTTTTTTTGAAAAACAACTAGGGCGCCTCATGGAGGTTTTCACCCTAATTGCTTGCCTTGGGCGCCTCCAAAGGAGGTTTTCACCCAAAGATCTTATTCTCTTTTATTTTCTTTTCTTTCCAACCCATTGACCGCCTCATGGAGGTTTTCAATCAATGAGCCTATCTAAGGCGCCTCCGAGGGGGTTTTCACCTTAGATTTTTATTTTTCTCTTATTTTCATTTTTCTCATTTCTTTATTTTTCTTTTTTTTTTTTTCATTTTTTCTACCCTACCCTACTTGAAAAACAAAATCATTTTCAAGTATAAGAATACTTCCAATGGAGACATGTGCACATCGAGATTAGAGACAAAATGATGTGAAGGCTCGAAACGCATGCTTTGACAGGTACCCAGATCTCAGAGACAAAATGATCTGGCGTTGAAGGGATCAAACAAAACTGAGGAAGAAAGTACTGTTGCAACTTAGTGACCTTCTGAAACCATATCTCAATATAGCTTTGATATCCTTGGTTCTTTTGCTGATCTGGATCATCCTTCATGTCACCTTCTCTCATGATCTTCTGATCTTCCTCTTTTTGTTGATCTTTCTCTTGAGTACATGGAGGATCTGATGATAACCATGAGGGAACTCTCTTGATCTTTGATTCTGATCTCTTTTCTTCATCAAGTGCAGCCCATGGTTCTTTGATCTCCTCTTTTGAATCTTCTTTTGCTTTTGGTCCTTCAATGTTGTCAATAGATTCTCTCTTTTGCAACACTCTACCTGAGCTTTGGTGAACATCATTGAGCTCAAAAGGAGTCATCTGCACATGTTGTGCCTCAGATTTGCAATTGGGTTGAGCTGCTCCATTGCATGGTTTTGGAAATGGAGGTACGGGTAGCTAAGTGGAGGTGTGAAATTGAGATGGAGATGGATGGCATTGTGGTTGGGTAGGCATTTGGGGTTGCCTTGGTGGAGGAGGAGGCGATGGTTGTGGATGAGCAGGTGGTGGAGGAAAATGAGTGGGATGAGAGTTGTACTGGGGCCTCCACTCCTGATAAGGTGCATTCCACTGAGGCTGTGGCTGAGCATAAGAGTGAAACGAATGAGCAGCTAGTTGGGCATAATACGGATCTGTGAAGGAATAAGGAGGAGGTGTGAACCAGGAAGGATGAGCAGGGGGACCCCAAGAAGGCATGAAGGTGGCTTGGTAAGGGTCATAGTAGGTCTCGGGTGTCCCTTGTAGTTCCTTCTGGTAGGGTATGGGTCCATGTGGCCTCCTTTGGTTCATATAACAGAGTGATTCAGTGGCTCCCTTGGCTCTTTGATATGTAGCTTTGATTTTGGGCAAGGAAGGGCACTGATCTATAGGATGGTATTCTTCACAGATGAAACACACTTCTAGAGAGTGCATTGGACATTCGTTCCAAGGATGCCTTCTAGTGCACCTAGGAAAAAAATGGCCAAAGCCCTCTTGGCTTCTTCTTGCTTCTTTTGGATCCGCAAGGTATCCAGTTGCATGGCAAGGAACTGCCTCATATCACTCTTGAAATCTTTGATTTGATTTTCAAATTCATCTTTGGACAAGATGTTGCTCCCAACATCTCTGCTTGTAGCCATTTGCTCCAGAGGAATGTTTCTTTCTTTTTCTCCCCTAGAGGTTCTTCAGATATGTCTTGATGTCCACCCAGGGGTTCTTTCATCACAGCCATCGAAGAAGAACGTTGGCTGTGTGAAGCAGTGGGGGGGTTGTGCAATCATTTTTCTAACTTATCTCTACTCCTACAAAGCATAAAATGAAATGCTAATCTAAGCTTGTAGAAATGAAATTGCGGAATTGAAATGCTAATCTATGAAAGCAAGAAATGCTAATCTACGCTTGCAGAATTGAAATACTAATCTACGCTTGCAGGAAGGGAAAGGCTAGTCTACGCTTGCAAAATTGAAATTGCGGAATTGAAAGGCTAATCTAGGAAAGCAGGAAATGCTAATCTATGAAAGCAGGAAATACTAATCTATGAAAGCAGGAAAGGCTAATCTATGAAAGCAGGAAATGCTAATCTATGAAAGCAGGAAATGCTAATCTATGAAAGCAAGAAATGCTAATCTACTTTTGCATAAATGAAATTGCATAAGGGAAATGAAATAAACTACTTAGCAGAAAGTTGTAGTAGAAAATAGAAGAATAGCAACAATCACCAATACTCTGCCGCTTCCCCGGCAACGGCGCCAAAAAGATGGTGAGCTCCAGTATTGTAGCAATAATGCTACAACTCCTGGGGCTTCCTGTCTCTTAATTTTATCAACCCGGTAGTTCGTACAAACTTGGAAGCGGCGGTGCTGTATGCACAAGTACTAGCTCTTGTCGCAGCTGTCACTTGGTCAGCTGGCACAAGTCCGCTAGGGCTCAAGCCAACTTCTATAGTCTCTTAGAAGAAGCTTTCTAATTGATGGACGAAAGCTATTCTCAAAGGAAAGCTACTCTACTTATCAAACTTAACTGAAAGCAAATCAAAGCATGTAAACCTAGGAAACCCTAATTTAACTAGTCTAACCTCTATAATGCAAAGAATGTGAATGAAACTTCTACCAATGCTACTATTACCTCTAACAAGTGTAAATGCATGGATCTAAGCTGCTTTCATCATAAAAGACATGTTTTTTTGTTTTTCCTTTAAGTGTGTGGAATGATTGTGAGTTTGTGCTAACTAGGGTTTGGTTGTGCAGATGGGTTGGAGAAGGAAGGAAAGCGTGGGACAGGTTGGGGAGGCTAGGAGAGGTCCCTAGGGACCCTTAGCATCCTTCCATAGAGGTTCCTCACATTCAGAAGCTCGGCAACCGAGTGAGTGGCCTCCTACAGGAAGTCTGCAGGGGATCCTACAGGATACTCTGGTTTCTACAGGATGTCTGTGCAATTCTACATGATGTTTGGCCGTGGAGGTTTTTGGGAGATGGTGGAGTGTTGGAGTGGTGTGGAAGGATAGGTGGGATGGAGATGGAGCTGGTGATGGCTCAGGAGCAGAGGAATCAGATGGGGGAAGAGTGCATGCAGTGGGTTGATGGTTGGAAGGATGGGATCAACGAAAGTTTAAGTAGATAGAGCTAAGTGATTAAGGGATGAGTTGGAGGGTAGATGAGCTGGACAGAGGCTGATTAGGTGGATTGAGGAGAGATCAAGAAGAAGAAGAAGAAGGAAGTGGACTGATAAGGAAGAGCGTAAATGAAACAAATGACTTATGCACCCAAAACAAGAAATTCATTAACCTATGATAATTGTGCCATGAAACCTATGAACAACAATGGAAAACCAAGAAGTGAAACTCATGCATGGAAGTGAAATGTAGAAGTAATGCTTAAGATCAGAGTGCATGGATGGATCTATGATTAAGGTAACTATGTTGCAGCTTGCAAACAACTAAAAACACTTTAAACCATAAACTAGTCCTACTTCAATCACATAAAACAAATCAAATCAGCAGGCTGGAAATTCTAAATGCATGACAAAACAGAGGAAATAAAGTGCTGCAAGGAAAAAGAAATAACATTACAAGGAGGAAGAGGTCTATTGCTCTCTTAAAACTCAGATTTGGATCAAAAGCTGCCTGTCTTTATTGAATAATCATGAATCTAATGACCTGCCAAAACTGGCTTACAAGGAGCAAAAAACGAGCTACAACATGACTAACCAAATTGACTAACTAGCTATCCCCAAATTGACTAACTAGCTACACAAAATGACTACCCACTAGCTAACCAAAATGAGGCCCCAAGCCTTCTTATTTATACAATTTGAGGACCCAACAGTCCTCCGAAAATTTAGGGACTTGGCTGCCCAAGACTTGGAGTTAACAGCAGTCCAACTTGACTTGCTTGGCTGCCCTTGAGCTGATTGATTCGGTGGCCCTTGAACTCCGAGCTGATGGTGGAGAATTCGAGGTAAGGGCCCATAAATGAGGGGGACACCTTCCTACAAATCCTCTAGCTTGTTCTCCCACGAATTTGGCTGCCAAGTGCTCATTAAGACCTTCAAATTTGTCTCCAAGTTGACCCACAAGGCTACACAAAGCACCCATTAGACTTGTTGGCATAATGACTAACCAAATTCACTCTATTAACATAAAAATAATAAAAAACATGCAATAAACAAATGAGAATGGTGGACTAAGCCAAATGAGGAGGTTGAATGAGCCCAAATAATTGTGCATTTTTGGGGCTCATCAACAGCATCCAACCCAAACCTTATGGGAGGTAGTAAATTTATACGAGTGTGGTAGTTTAGGAATTTTTATCTAATTATCAATCTAGGCTTGAGATCCACTTATGATGGGAAGATGAGCTCAATGGATAAGAGCTGAGGTCTCCAAGATAAGATCAGATGGGATTCAAGCTCCTATCCATGGTAAATAGTTAAAACTACCTTGGAAGCTTCTCGAAGAGGAAACTTCAATTTTTTTTTTCCTTTTGTCTGCATTTCTAGAATCAACGCACTTATATAAGGGAGAAATAAGTGCTGACTAGCGCTATCTAAGAGGTATGTAACATGCGATGAATGTAGGTGGATAAAGAGACAAGGTGCACTGAGGCTAAAAACAATGTTTTTTTCCTAATTGTACTAGAAACTCAAACTTTTTGGAGAAGTGATTCTTAGGGCTTAGTGAAGGGGTTATGACAATGTGTTCCAGGATTTTAATTGATACAGTTTGTAGGCCTATTGTGTTGATGTGGCAAATTGGCATGTAACAATAACCTTGAGAAAATTTCATATCTGATTTGGCAAAGAAAACCACATAATAGAGGCACACTACACAAAGATTTTATAGCTCTATAGATGCATGTCTTCCACGCAAAACTTGGGAAAAGCAACCTTGCTCACTTTGTTACATAACCTTCAAAGATAATATTTTTCTTACGTTATTCATTTAATTTTATATTTTCGAAATTTTACTCTTAAGTGTGAAGAGAAGTGCAAACATGAAAAAAATAAAATCAGTTGCATGCAGTCCTACTTTTTGTTTATATTTTGTTGTTTGCATTAAAATTTATTGGATTTTCTTAGTTCAAAATTTGTCAACCATTGGTTTTAACTTCCTCATGAAAATTCACTAGAATATGTCTCTAAGATGTTCATAACAACTTAGTTTAGATACAATTGTTATTGAGTTTTATTTAGGACATGAAATGGTGACATCAAAAATAAAATAAAATTAGGGATAGGTAATATCCTCAACTCTTGCAAAGACATGTATATATTCTTATTAGGTTTTACGATATAACAGAGGAGCGTATTGGGTTTTACGGTCTAACAACAAAGCTTCAAGTAGACTGTCTTAACTTCATACACTCCTAATCTATTATTGAGCTTCAAGATCCATCTTAAGTCCTGATCTATTAAGCATCGAGAGGGATCAAATCTCTCAAGGAGCAAACATTTCCTCAAGTTTGCACTCAAAAAAAGGTTTTCATGACAAGAGATTTGATCCCTCTCGAAGCTTGATAGATTTGAAATTAAAATGGATCTAGGTTGGTTTTATTAAAACCTTAATAATACATATAGTTAAATACATGCATTTGACATTTTTCTTTAGAAAAAGAAAATGTAATTTTGTATGTTAATAATTAAATTTAAATATGAAATTCTAGAATATCATAATTACGAATATAAATCATTATTATTTTAATTTATATAATTAAATAAATGTAAATTATTTATATTTTATATACATTTCACATCTTTATATATAGAAATATTCTTATATATTTATTAATTAAATTCAAATAATAAATTATAAAATACCATGATTACAAAAATATATAATTATTATTTTAATATGATATGTATATTACAAATTATTTCTCAAAAAATTATTTATAATTTTATTAAAAAACAAATTAAATTTAATCTTATTATTTTTATTTTTTATTATTTTTCAATATAACCCACGACCTACCTATAACCCTTAATGACAAGGGCTCGTTTAATTCACCAATTATAATATCTACCTTACTCTAAAAACACCCCTCGATCTAAAACAAATGTAACTATTCCATGTCCTTCTATATAAAAAAATATATATTATTAATATAACAAAGTATTTGCTGCGAGACACTCGTTTAAGCAAGGCGTAATTGGATTATTAATATAACTATAATATCTTTTAAAAACCAAGTTTCTACGTACAGCTAATTGATTATCATGTGTATGAATAATTATCATGTGTATGAATAGACCTGAGAAATGTTATTAACGATTTTTTTAATAAATGTAATTGGTTTATATTAATATTATTTTGTATTATTATTTTCTATTAATTATGGATAAGTTTTGTAAGTATATATGGAAAAGAGTTGGGTAGAAAGAAAAAGTACTATGTTTAAGAATTCAACCTTATTTATAATTTCCAACAAAAAAAAGTACAATGGAGTTAGCATTCTTTGGAGAGAAAGTATTTGTATTGCTCAATAAAGAACTAATTCACATCAAATTCGGTGTGAAACGAGACAGTTGAAAAAGAGTTAGCACTCTGTGGAGAGAAAAAATTCGTATTGCTCAATTAAGAACTAATTCACATCAAATTAGGTGTGAAACAAGACAGTTGAAAAAACCTAAAGAAGCTTGGGAAGAACATGTGTGTATTTTTTGCACTACTGGGGAAGCGGAATCGAAAAAACATTTCATTTTGGAATGTGATGCTTTCAAAGACATCAGAGACAATTATGGCAATATGTTAGCATTGGTCCCTTGGCATTGTCTTTTCAGTGAGGGGATTGTTAAAAGGTTGGGTCAACTCATCATCAATTTGAATAAGAAAAGGATTGAATTGCAAAAGAGGTTGGTGATCCCATAAACTATTTTTAGTCTCATGAATGTTAAAATATCATTCATTCATTCTTCCAAATTTACAATGATTTTATGGTAAAGCTAAATTTTCATGCCCAACACCATATAGATATATGGTTTAATCTTTATATATAAAAACTACATATTCTAATTAATAAACAAAATGGTTTTTTCCAGGGCATTTTTTTAGTTAATTTTATCCAAAATATAGCAGAGATTTTTAAAAACTTGAGTTTAAGTTGTTTAGTTTGTAGAGATGAAATGATTTTTCCAAGGCATTTTTTTTTGTTAATTTTCCACCAAAACGTGACAAATATTTTTAAAATTTAAGTTTAAATTATTTAATTTGTAAAATTCAAATATCTAAATTTTTTTAAAACATGGAATACATTTACAGATTTAGAAATATATTTCAAACAACAACAAAATTACGAATTTACTTAAAATTTTATCTCCAAATTTATTATAAAAAATCACTTCACTTACTTAAAAAAAATTGTTATTATACTTAATTCACTGTGTATCACCATTATAACAACTCAAGTATATTCTTTACCTCGTGAATAAACAAAAATAAATGGGTAAATTATGTATTAATTTATTAATTTAGGTTCCATATTGACTCTTTATCACCATTATACCAAATCAAGTATATTCTATATCCTATGAATAAACAAAAGAAAGGGTAAATTATGTGCTAATTTATTAATTTAGGTTTAAAGTGTGACGCCTATATACCACCGGTGAGAAAGGGTAAATTATATGCTAATTTATTAATTTAGATTTAAAGTGTCACACCTATATACCATCGGTGAGATTTAGACGATGTTAACATCACACCACATTAGAGAAATGTCACATCCCAACACTTTTAAATATTACATCCCAACATTGTTAAATATGTTTTAAGCATTGAAAGATGGTTATATATATATATATATATATATATATATATATATATATATATATATATATATATATATTTATATATATATATTTAAATATTTTATAACATTTTTCATATATATTTAATTGTATTTTTGTAAAATTCATATAAATAAAATAATAGATATATTTTATATTAATTCTCAATTTATTTTAACACTTTGTATCAAAATAAATATTTAGACTTCTTATATTATATTTAAATAGGTACACACTCTTTTGTTATAACATTGACTTAGATTTATTTTAATTATGGATCTACCAAACATCAAGAAGGATCAAATTTTTCTTTTGAAATGTAAATTTTTTTATAATGAAAAGAGATTTGATCTTTTAATGTTTGGTAGATCCAGAGTTAAGATAGATCTATGCTGGTTTAATTATTAGCTTTTAAATAGGCTACATTAGAAAAAAAAAATCATACCAAAAAAGTAAACTAGAAAATTTTATGTTTTTATTTTAAATTAATTTAATTTTGTTTTATTTTGACTAAGTCAAAATGTTAAACATTACATCTTTTTCTCCATATTAAACTCAAAGAAATTCTCAATACAACCAATTAGATATATATAAATTATCATATACCTTTTAAAAATTTAAATATATTTTTATTTAATTTAAAATTTTAAAATATTTTTTAATTAAAAAATAATTAATGATTTTAATTAATTATATATATATATATATATATATGTTAACTTCTTAACAGCGAGATCTAGTATATATAATCAAATCGAGTTATTACAATGTTATGATTTATATTATACTTTCTAGTAATAACGTATAGTCTGAAGAATTATATATACATGGTTAAAGATCTATTTAAAAACAATGACTATCCTAATTGAGAGAGGAAGACAATATGATGAAAATTCCATTACATATTTAGAATGGCTTTAGATAAATCACATTTAATGCTTGTTGTGTATGTTTAGTATTGACATATTGACAAAAATGTTTATTTGGGAATGATTCCATTAATCTTACATTTCCACTCAATGGTGGCTTCATTGTATCACTTATTTGAATAGGTAAAACATTGGGTTAAGTCTTTTTTTTCTTAATTTTTTTTTTTTTAAATTATATATATGAAATATATATAATTATGGTATAGGTTTAATATGTAAATATAAAGGTTTAACTTTTATAATTTATGAATAGTTTTTAATTTTTATAACTTATGAATCAGCCTCTTCAAGAGGGAAACCTCCTTTACATTACACAAATGAACAATTATTGGATGATACAAATGACTAAACCTCCTTTCTATATATATGAATCTAAGGGGTCACAATATAATCAAAGCCGACATAACAATAATAACATAAGGGCACAACAATAACAATAGTGGGCTCTATGGGGCACACTAATAACAATATGGGGACAATAGGGGCACAATAATAAAAATAAGGGATACAACTACAATAGTAATGGGGGAATCACTATTATTATAGGAAATTAACAGGCCCCTCGACTTCAAAAAAGTGTTGTCCTCAATGCTTGAGTAGTTTTGGATGGTTCTATATAAAATTCTCATCCTCCCATGTGGAATCTTCAGTGGGTAAGTTCTTCCACTTGATGACATACTCTGAAATTGATAATCTTCGTAGCTGTCGATTTCTTGTTTTTGTGACTACTTCAGGTTCTAATAAGAATTTTCCTTCCTCATCAAGTTCTGGAAATATTGTTTGAACTCAGAGCTTGTCAGTTATAACCTTCTTTAAACATGAAACATGGAAAACTGGGTGCACTCGGGAAGCTGCAGGAAGCTCCAATTTGTATGTCATAGTAACAATCTTTTGCAACCCCCTGTATGGACCATAATACTTTGGTGATAATTTATTATCCTTCTTAGCTTGCTTGAGGGAAATTTTTTTATATGGTTGTAGCCATAGGAATACCCAGTCACCTACATCAAAACTTCTCTTGCTGCAATGTTGATCTTCCTGTTGTTTCATTCTATTCTGCACCAAAGTGAGGTTAACCTTTAAGAGTTGGAGAACTTGTTGTTGATGCTCGATGTGATCTTCCACTGCTTGAAGCTTAGAATTTTCTCTTAAATATGATGTGATGTATGGTGGATGATATCCATAAAGTGCCATAAATGGGGTCAATTTTGTTGCAGTATGGAAGGAAGTGTTATACCACCATTTAGCTAGAGGCAACCATTTGACCCATTGTGTCTATTTATCAAAGACAAAGCAATGAAGATATCTTTCCAAACATTTGTTTACTATCTCAGTTTTCCCATCAGATTGAGTATGATAAGATGATCTATGAGTTAACTGAGTACCGAGACAAGAAAATAATTTTGTTCAAAAATTTCCAGGGAAAATGGGATCTTTGTTGCTTACAATAATCTTTGGGTTTCCATGTAGCTTTTGAATTGTTTCCATAAATGCAGTAGAAACTGTATTGGCTTTAAATGGATGAGATAATGCACAAAAGTGTGCATACTTGGTAACTCTGTCAATTACCACCATGATGACACTTTTTCCTTCGGACTTGGGTAACCCTGTGATAAAATCCATTGAAACCTCCTCCCAATGTTGGCTTGGAATAGATAAAGGTTGTAATAGACCTGACGTTTTAATTGCTTCAGCTTTATTTTGTTGGAAAACCAAACATTACGCCTCAAACTTTTGAATAACCGATTTAAGGCCATCCCAAACAAATTCCTTCTTAACCCTGTGGTAAGTTTTTAAAAATCCTGAGTGCCCTCCTAAGGGAGAAGTGTGCAATTCCATAAGAATCTTTAGTTTGAGTTGGGAATTCTTACATAGGTATAAGTGATCTGTGTACCATAATGAATCATTTTTCTAGCTAAATGTATCATATGTACTGGGATCTGGTTGTAACTTTTGAATGAGTTCCCACACTTATTCGTCATTATTCCATTCATCCCTTGCTTCGTTTATCCAATCTGGTTGGATAATGGGAATGGTGCAAATCAATGCTTCCACATCCTCATCCTTTCTTGAGAGTGCATCTGCCACAACATTTTTCTTCCCTTTTTTGTAGATGATTTCAAAGTCATAACCCAACATCTTTGTGACCCAGTTTTGCTACTCTTTTGAAGATATTCTTTGTTATAAAAATTATTTAAGACTATCATGATCTGTTTTTAACTTGAAGTGTCTTCCCATTAGGTAGGGTCGTCATTTATTAAGTGCATGTAGTATTGCCAACATTTCCTTCTCATAAATAGCTTTATGTAAATACCTTTCTTTGATTGGACGACTTCTGAAAGCAATGGGTCTTTCTTATTGCATTAAAACAACACCAATTCCATCTCCTGAGGCATCACATTCCATAATAAAGGTTTTTGTGAAGTCCGACGTAGCTTAGGCCAGTGCTTGGCAAATTGCCTCTTTAAGATGTTCAAAGGCCTTTGTTGCTTCTCGAGTCCATGAAAATGCATCTTTCTTCAATAATATTGTTAGAGGTGCTACTATTCTCCCATAATTATTAAAAAACTTGCGATAATACCCTATCAACCAAAAAATCCCTCACAAATGCTTTATGGATGTGGGGATTTTCCATTCTTTAATAGCTTTAATTTTGTTAGGGTCTACCTTAACACCTTCATGAGATATAATATGACCCGGATATTCCACCTCTTGTACTCCAAAGAAACATTTGGATATTTTTGCATATAATTGTTTCTCCTCCAATAGCTTGAGCAGCATATCAACATGTTGAACATGATCCTTCCAAGACTTGTTGTAGATTAATATATCATTAGAAAATACTAACACAAATTTTCTAAGGAATGGTTTGAAAATGGGATTCATCAAACCTTGAAATGTAGAAGGTGCATTAGTAAGGCCAAAAGGCATGACCAAAAATTCATAATGGCCCTCATGAGTTCTAAATGTTGTTTTCAGAATGTCTTCAATCTTCATTCTGACTTGAGGATATCTTGAACGAAGATCCAACTTGGTGAAGTAAATTGATTCATGCAATTAATCCAATACATCAATAATAGGAATGGGAAATTTATATTTAATAGTGAGTTTGTTAAGCTCCCTATAATCCAAACACGTGTGCCATGATCCATCCTTCTTGTGCACCAATACTACTGGAGCAGAGAAAGAACTTTGACTAGGTTGAATTATACTAGCCTCTAGCATTTCTGCAACTATATGTTCAATTTCACTCTTTTGGGCATAGGGATATCTGGAAGGCCTGATGTTTGGAGGAACACTTCCTGGAATCAAATGAATAGCATGATCATGATCGCGAATAGGTGGGAGGCCTTCGGGAGTCTCAAATACCTTGGAAGGGTTGTCCAAGACTTTTTTGAGATTTGGAGAAATAGATGATTTCGATGTGGGAACCTCTAGCAAACATAATTGTGTAATTATGCCTCGTTGTTATTTCTTTAAAAGATTTATCATTCGATTAGAGCTGATTATATTTCCTAGTTTCCCTGCGATACTCCTTAATTCAACTTCATTTCCTTCTTAACAAAATTTCATGAAAAGTTCTTGAAAATTAAAAGTTAGTGTACCCAAGGATTGTAACCATTACACTCCTAGTACAACATCAACACCACCCATTGGAATGGAAAGCATTGGGCTATTCAATTCATATTCTCCCATGGATAGCTTGATATTGTGTCACTTTCCAGAGAAATTTACGGTTCTTCCACTTGCAACCATCAATTGACACTTTGGTGCTGGATATAGGAAGAAATTCAGTTCCTTGGCTATCTTACAATGAATAAAATTATGGGTACTGCCCGAATCAATGAACACTATTACCTTTTTGTTCTTTACATGTCCTTCTATATTAATAGTTTGAGGAGTGGTAATTCCAACCAATGCATTACAAGATATGGTTGGATTCATTTCTGCTTTCTATAGGGTTTGTTCATGGTGTATTTCCTCTTCTCTTGATGTTTCTTGTTCCTTTTCTTCCTCCTCTTCAAAATCTATGTAAAATAATTTCTTCTCAGCACACTTATGACCTTTAGTGTATTTTCTATCACAACTATAACAAAGCCTTTTTTCTACTTTTTCTTCCAATTGTTGTGGTGTCAACCTTGTAGGTTGTGGAAGGCTAGGGGCAACAACAATTCCATCTTTATAGTTGTGAGTGTTACGCTTCCTTGTTGTCATAATTTTGTTTTCCATTTTTCTTGCCAACCTAAATGCCTTCTCCAATGAATTAGGTTCCCAAATGCGAACCTCATGTTGGATGTTATCATTTAAAGTCCCTATGAACACATCAATCCTATGCTTCTTTGGAATATGTTTTACCCTTATATTCAATTTCTGGAAGTCCTCAATGTGCTCCATCATTGAACCCTTTTGTTTGAGATTTATCAATTGGCTAAAAAATTTGTTGCTTTTTGTATCCTCATAATGTGCTATCATTTCTTCCGTAAAAATTGCCCAAGTGACAACTTATTTACGAGAGAATAGCCATCGATACCATAAAAACTTATTTGGTTTCAAATATAAAGTTTCAATGTGTACCTTTTGTGTGTTTTTCACATTATGGAGATCAAAATATTGCTCCATCTGTAGTATCCATGTTATGGGATCCTTGCCATCAACCTTCCTTGTATCGATCTTTGGAACATGGTGGTTCTTCAATCCAACGTTAGAGTTTATGAAATCATGATTGACATTTCTTTTGTTCTCATCATGAGTTTCCTTTACTACCCTTTCACCATTAGTAAACATTTCTTTTAGCAAATTTGTCAAATCTGTCTTCAAATATTCCATTTTGCCTTCCAACTTAGCTTCCATGTCAAGTTTCATCTTAGCTTCCATGCCTTTATTAAAACCATCCATCTTATCTTCTACACCATCCATCTTAGCTTCCACGCCTTTCTTTAAACCATCCATCTTAGCTTCTGTTACCTTTTGTGAGAGTGAATTTTGTTGCACTTGGTCTCGTAATTTTGATATATCATGTTGCATTTCTTCCTCTTCTTCATGAGTCATGCTAGAGCTTTCAGGTTGCTTACTAGGTATTTCCATTTTCATTCTTTGAGGCATCAATTAATGATAATTATGCTTCATTATTCCCTTTGGATTACTTCAAACTAATTTTTCAAATAAAACTTCAAAAAAAAAAACTACACACCTTTTTTCACTTTGTAAGAGCTCGATGTTGAATCTGATGTATCTTTGAAACTTCGGATCTCCAAGGTCTGAAATTGCAAACTGTGATAGCCCTTTGAGTCCTCTTTCCAATGCCACCAATCTAATCGAAATTGGATTCTCCTAGAAATATTTATGCATAATCTCCCAAGATGACCTGCTTATATGCTTTTTCAGTAGGGCGAACTTGTACGAAGTGCTACATGTCACTATTTCAACCTTCGGACTTGAAACCAATGCAAAGAAAACTAAAGTCCGTACTCTTTTTGTAACTTCTTACGAAATTTCAATCTGATACTCAAAGGTAAAGTTATGACGATTTTCTCAAGGTCACCTGTTCGGGATGTAATTTGGGAGCCCGCAAAGACCCTAATGTCCTTAGATCATATCTCTGAAAATATAGCGAGACAAGATCTGAAATTCGGACTCGAGGATCATCGATATTTCGGCTCAAATGGTTTTTTTTATAGCTTCTGAAACGTGGTAGAAAAAAAGTTATAGCAAAAATAACACGATGACCTATTTGGAGTTAGTGAAACCTTAGAACCCAAAGCTCTGATACCAAATGTTATGAAATAGCTCACAAAAATATAAAAAAGGATAGATCAACAACTTCAAAATTAACCTCTTCGAGGGGGAAACCTCCTTTACATTACACAAATGAACAATTCTTGGATGATACAAATCACTGAACCTCCTTTCTATATATAGGAGTCTAAGGGGTCACAACATAATCAAAGCCGACATAACAATAATAATATAAGGGCGCAACAATAACAATAGTGGGCTTCTATGGGGCACACTAATAACAATATGGGGACAATAGGGGCACAATAATAACAATAAGGGCTACAATGACAGTAGTAATGGGGGAATCACTAGTATTATAGGGACCTAACAGAAAAAGTGGCAAGTTTGGGCCAATTAAACAACAAGGAAAGCATAGTCAGAATCAAAATTGGAGTAAAAACAACAATCTGACAACCAAAACACTAATTCAACCCAAAGCTAGGTATAAACAAGATGAAGTTTCTCAATGACGAGATGGTAAGGAGAAGGAGCCTCTAATATGTTGGGGTTGTGGAGAACCTCATTTATTGTGAAATTGTCCCTACAACAAGTTTGAGTCTGTGCAAAATTTACAACACCTTCAGGACGCCTCTACAGTCAATGATGTGGCTAGGAACGTGTCACACATTAATGAAGTGTTGGATGGACTCCAAGTAGAGCATCAATCCACAATGGTGGAAATTGATGGTTCTATTCTTAACTAATACATTTATGTATTAATAGACCTAAGTCCTATTCTTAGTTACATTTGCCCCCAAGTGGTATAAAAGTTGAGATTAGATATGAGATTAGAATAGTGGAATTGTCTTTGCATTAATATTGATATTAGAAAAGTAAAATTGTCTTTGCATTAATGCCAAGATTAGATCTGAGCAACCCTTTCAATCTTGGTGGGGGTGGGGGGGGGGGGGGGGGGGGGGGGGGGGGGGGTCAAGTTCTTGGCATCAAATTAGATAGAATGGTTATGGAAATTTGCGCTAGACTCCATCCCTCAAACTCTGGCTTTTGTCCCTTCTCCTTGTATTTTTAATAATCAAATAAATATTTAATTATCAGTATTATAATTAATAATTAATTATAATACTAAAACTTAATTAATTATACTTAATTAAATCATTAATACAAAATTAATTTATTTCAAGCATGAATATATGCCTATTTTAGCTTTGGAATTAATTATAGTGTTGAAGCATGATTAACATTAAACAAAGTATTCATGAAAAACTTGGCACCATGATCGAAATAAGAACGAATTTCACCAGCAATGATTTTTATTATATTAAGACAAAGTTTCCACAAGCAATAATATATTGCATTGAGATGCTCAATTGCAATTTTTTTTTTTATAAAGGTCATGATTAATGCAGGGGATGTCATAGATGCAACTACAGATGAAAGTATGTGTAGGCTTGTGAGATGCAAAAATTGTATGTGTAATATTAGAGCATATACTTAAGGAATTAACCATAAAGGTATACACCATAATAACATCTTACCAGAATTACTTCTTTATGATTACAAGTTTCACTTGTTCAGAGTGTTCGGGTAATCACAATTAGTTTAATTTAGTGGATGACGATAGGGATGGATGCAACTACAAATGAAAAGTAAGTAAACCGCAGACTACATCTTGGGTATTGTCAGCTAGGAATCAAATACATCATTCTTAGAAACTTCAAGAATTAATTGAATTTTACACAAGACACCAATTGATTACCTAGATAAGGAATACCAACAGTAAATGAGATGTACTAGTCTAATTACAAAGGATGATTGCAAAGTGAACTCGATATGTAAACAAATCACTAAGATAAGAAATTAAGTATATCTATCTATCCTAACTAGATAATCTAATTGTAACATAGGCCAAGTTGAGGGCCCCTACCAATTGCCTTGCGTTGCAAAGAATTACAATGTTATAAGAAAATTACACACACAAAGGATTGGCTTGAAATATTAGTACAATGACATTCTATTAATTAATTCAAAAGTTCATAATTACAAGTATGAATTCAAATTCTATTATCCTCTTCTTCTTTGATTTCTCATCACTTTGCCCCTCTTGCCCCTCCACATATCATTACAACATCTTTTTATAAAGCTTACAATACAGAAGGGAGGCCTACATCCCGTAATTGCTTAATCCTAAACTTGTGGATCTCCAATTACTTACACCTAGAATATATGATTGAAAGCATGAAATCTCATTCGTTTGCTTCAAATCACGTGCATTGCCAATTATTAACCGAATCTTTGATCATGAGACTACGTTCTTGATAATGAGATCTAAATCCAACTAAATAACAATAATCCATATACTCAATTTTGTTTTGAAATACAACAAATATTCAAACTCCTAAAATGTTACTAAAATTCTAAAAAAATTGACAGTTACAAAAAATTTAATAGCAAATGGTTTTCTAATAATAACTAAACCACTACTAAAATTATAAATTGTCATAAAATTTTATCTAGTCTAATAATTGTGAGATAAAAATAAATTCTAATCTAAACAATTGCTAAAACATTAGAAAATGGTTTAAAATCATTAATCGGATACTCATCATACTTTTTGGGAAATGTTTAAAAAAAACTAATAATTAAAATTACATGACACCTCACTTTTATGACGTGAAATATAAGTTTATTTAATTTAAATGCAAGCACATGGAGAGAGGTTCAAAAGAAAATCTAATAATTAAAGTTACACAATGATTAAAAAAAATATTAGTAAATGAAAAAAAGATATTGAGCATTAAAAAAAAAAACACATCGAGAATCAACATATATACACATGACCTGACTTGTCTTTAAAACTGAGCTTCACATGGGAAGAAAGGATATTTTTTCAAACCATGGATAACGCTAACCACTTTTTGTTGACGGTGCATAAACACCTAACTTTGATGATGTGAAATACAGATTTATTTAATTTAAACGCATGCAAATGGAGAGATGTTCAAAAGACTTGCTTCGACTTGGTGCCCATAGTGTCATAATTTCTCTTTTGTCATTTTAAACATAATGCCAAATGATGCGACACTTTTTCTTTATCAATGTCAAATTGGTGTTGGCCATTACCAATTAGCATAGATTATATAAATCAAAAGTCTTTGGCCATTACCATTTAGCATAGATTATATAAATCAAAAGTCTTTGTTAGATGAGAAGATACCTTGGCTTTTCTCCTTTAAAGTTGAGTGGAATTTAAGTGTAAAGCTACTTTAACTTTATTTCTTTATTAAACGGAGAAGATACTTCAACTTTATTTCTTTATTAAACGGAGAAGATAAAGTTAGATCTCACGTATTCTAATGAGGTGGAGTAGTTGCTTAAAGAGTTATGGAAAATCTGGTCATATTTAGAAAAAATCTGGCAAGGATTTTTGTAAATCCAAGTTATAATTGTTAAATTTCAAAATTTTAGGTACCCTAGACTTTTTTGATGGTGCTGAATCTATTTTCACCATAAAAAAACATGATTCAAACACTGTCTCTACAAGATTTTTTTGAAAAAATTTTGTCAGATTTCGACGACTTTTGGCCGTCCGGACAATTCCTCCATCCCGTTAGACGACCCCATTAGATTTTATAAGGTAAAGAAACAATTATTTACAGTGAGATATATTAGTTTAAATGGTAAATTCACTTTACATGATAAAAGCTAAGGTATTTTATCTCTTATATATATATATATATATATATATATATATATATATATATATATATATATATATATAATATTTTAATTATTAAATTTTAGATTATATATTAATTTTTTATTAAATAATAAATAATTACATGTTGATAAATTTGGTTTTTAGATGGGTTTCATTATTTTGCTTTTTTTTTTCCATACATGTATATCTACACAATTATTTATTTTATATATATATATATATATATATATATATATATATATATATATATATATATATATATTTTGTTATGTGACAATATTTTTTTCTATTTTGTAATCAATTTTAAGTATAGCCTATATCAACCTTTTTCACTGCACTTATCATTGTGTGAATTTATACATTTGTAAATTTATGTGAAAATAATTTGGTGGATGGTTGACGAAATGGGTACACATATCCAATGCTCTGAGGGGGTTGCTTGTGGTGTGCCATGAGCAGGGCCATACCAACCTCTTTTAAATCCACTTAACATCACCTTGACCATTCACTTGCTTGCACTGATAGGTTTTGATGTTTCAGATTGTGCAACATGGGCGAAGGACATTGTCTATCCCTATACCTTCCTCATGGATCAAGACAAGGTAGTGGCTTCCTCTAGAAGAAAGGAGAGGGGCCAACAGGGGAATAAAAGAGAAATCAAAGAAGACAAATAGATAGGAAAATAACGCACAACGAGAATTCTGGATGTCAAATGGAAGAGGAGAAAGAAAATGGACACATTTATGGGGAGAAGAGTGGTCCTAGAGGAGCAATCGAGTAAAATCCTTATAAAGAAGAAGAGCATGGAGTTGTTGGAAGACCAATTGAAATATTGAACTGGTCTGGATTGTCACTAAGCCAATGTTCAAAATCCACAGGTGTGATTCTTTGCATTTCCTTGTATAGAGGCTTTGGACTATGTGTTTAAGCTTGAATGAAAGAACTGTTAAATCACATATACAATAGACAATAGACCCATGTAGCACTTGCCACAAAATTATAGATGTTAAATCATCTACATTGTGGATTCAATCTCATGGAATTGTGAAATACCCTATATGGGCCTCAGGTGAAGCTGTAACATTATCTACCACCCCCTTGAAGAATTGTGGATTATGGAATGCACTATTATAGTTTTTAGTTTGGTTTTTAAAGTCTAACATGAAAATGTATAATAGAAAAATATAATTTTCTAAATGTTTACGAAATTAGTTAATAATAGCGTCGAGAGGCGCTTTACAACCCAATATGAGAGAAAACTGTAGGTGTAATATAAGCATATCTAATTAAATAATGGCTCTACTACACATCATAATGAGAAAACACAAGGAAATTAAAATTAAATAAATAATAATAGCTGGCAAAGATAATTTTAAATCATATTAATTTAATATTATGAGTATGACCAATGAAATATTTTCTTTTATGAATCTTAGTATGATAAGTATATTTATTTACATCTTATTTCTATTGACTTTTTATGCAAAGGCTTTCTTCAGCCATGGTAGGAAGTAACTAATGGTAAATATGTTATTTACTTGAGTATGAGCTATTTTCAAGGAGTTTATTTTTGGATTAGAAAAATCACTACACAAATATTTAGAAATCATACATGAATATTCGAACAATATCCATAAATTATGACATAAAATATGTGATGTAGTTATCCACATGACATTATATTATGCGACTGCTATAATAAGGCCTTGAAATTGTAGTTCAATAAAATGTTTGAAAAATAATTTTTTAAATAATATTGAAAAAAATATTTAATTTTCAAAGTTAAACATTATAAGAACTTGCATTGGTCAATGCTAAACTAATAATGGTCAATGAGAATATCTATTACTAGAGTCCTACCTTGGGAGAGACTAATAATGATTTTCTAACCATATTTAAATTTAATTAATAAGAACATAAAAAATTTATATTTACAATAAACTACTTTATATTTACAATAAACTTACAATACAACAAAATTATTAATTATGAATATTCACCCTCCCTTTAATGAGGATATTATTGACTTGTAAATAGAATTTTCTACAATATCATGGGCCAATACCTTGGGCCAATACCATGGCTTATCAATACCACATGCCCAAAAAACCATAACTCATTTCACAATCAAAATATTTTATGAATATTTTATTCTAATTCAAGTTTATAATTTTTATTTTTATTATTTTTATTATTTTTATTTAATTTAAATCTAAACGATAAAAATGTCTAAAAGAAAAAATGTTATAATTACTTCTAAGATATATCTAATTACTTCTAAGATATATCTAAACCCTCTATCCTTAATACTTTTAAAAATATTTCATAGATATTTTATAGAGATTAAATCAAGATTTTAATAAAATAAAAAATGAGAATACTTTTACATTTGGAAGATTTACAATTTGGAGAGAAACTATGATCAAAATGATACCAAGTATCTTTTGGCTGATGTAGACAAATGAAATGTAAAGTAGGTTACAAACAAAAAAATAAAGATTGTTGCGAGTCACCATAAGAAATGCAAATCCTCACCCACAAATTGCATGTTTTGCATCACAAAATTCACACCCCACATCAAGAAATGCACACCCTACCTAAGGAAATACAAACTCTACCTCAAGAAATGCACACCCCATCTCAAGAAATGTATGCCCTTCCTTAAGAAATGCATGCCCTACCTATGATGCTTCAAAAAAATAAATTTTGAAAAGTTTTCTCTAGACATCTTGCTATCAATGATTCTATCCACAACTATCCACTTTGATCAAATTGGAGCCCATGCCTCCTCTCAAATATTCATAGAATCAATTTTTCAATGAAAGTTGTTTATTCTTATCATGGCATACATGGGTATGCCTTGAAAAACTTCTCAAACTCTTCTAGGGGAATCCATGAATAGTGCAAGAAAGATATTGACTTCTACTTCATTAAATATTTGTTGACTATTTTTTTAGTTGAAGGTCGAGATGTTGAATCTTCATTATTGTCAACATTTTTTGTCCCATTTGAGAATATATATTTTTACCAACTTCGGATAGGGGATTAACACCTTGAGGGCAGTTCCATATGCCACAAAAGAAAAAAGAATAGTGGTGGAAACAGGTATATAAGACAATATACAATAGGATTTGTGAATCACAAATGCATGTGCCTCAAAATTAGTCAAGTGCCTTATGTCCAATGTATCATAAGCATGTCTTTCATTATACAACATCATTTTTTTCAACTTGTAAGAACACCGACATATCTTCTCGCCAATGGGAAATATCTCCTCACCACATCCCATGATTGCATTAGTTTGTATCCTCACCTATGCCCCATTTTAAACCCTCAATGCCAAGTACTTACTAATCATAAGGAAGGTTAATGCCATGGATAACCATTGATTTGATGCATTTTTTTTTATTTGATAGCAATCCTTATATGTAAGTTCTTCAATCCTGCAATCGTTATATGTATCCGTGTAAACAATTTTCAATATTGTTTATTCAGTGACTGTGCGGTGTACCATGTAATGAATCGTTATTGATTTTAAATAACTAACAGAAAACAATAGAAGTGCGCGGAATTAGAATGGCCCCTCCGTCCAATATCGCTAGAGATACTGATCACGCTGAGGAATGGCTAAAATTAGAAGAGCTACTAAACAGAAAGGAGGTGTTTCGAATCAAGAAGTTGCAAATTCTTGAAGGTGAAGGCGATTTTGTAGAAAGAATGTTGAAGCTGAAGATACTCTCAAGCAACCTCCTATCTCTCCGCTGGAATGACTGTCGCTGCTCATGCCTGCCTTCTTTTTCAATGCAAGATTTAAGAGTTTTAGAAGTGAACGGGAGGTACTTGGGAAGACTGTGGCCGGAAGACGAAGATCGGGTACGTAGACGTAGATGCTGTAATTTGCAAATGAAAATCATTGTTATTTGATCAGTTTTTTAGTTATTGAAACGTGAACATTGCAGGCACCTCAGCAGTTGCTGCAGTTGAATATTGATGCTCCACTGTTAGAGTTTCCAAAATCACTAGGGAAGCTGCGGCATCTCGAAAAGATTGTAGTGAAAAGTGCTCGTCTAACGAGGATGCCAGATCAGTTGTGGGATTTGAGAGATCTCCGACACATCGCTTTGGCTGGGTGTGAAAATTTGGAGATGCTTCCAGATTCTTTGGGGAATTTGACAAATCTCCGATACTTGAATCTTAGTTTGTGCAAAAGTTTGAGGGTGCTTCCAGATTCAATAGAGAAATTGGAAAACCTCAAATTCATCAGTCTACACTTGTGCAAAAAATTGGAGAGGCTTCCACATTGTTGGCTGAATTCCCCATATTACTTTTTCACTCCAGGCATCATACACGTGTATTACGACTCCTTCGACATTGACTTCAGCGGGTTCCCTTGTTTGAAGATGCTTCCAGATTCCTTAAGGTATATTCGAGCTTCCTTACCGTATTACTTAGATTCCTCTACGCTCATACTTCATGGTTGCGAAAGTTTAAAGAGTCTTCCAGATTTTTTAGGAGAGTTATATCTCGATTATATCGATCTGACAATGTGCAAAAGTTTGGAGATGCTTCCTGAGTTTTCTGGGAAATTGATTTTTCTGGAGGCCATCAATCTCAGTGGATGTGAAAGTTTAAAGAGGCTTCCAGATTCTTTGGGGAAGTTGACATCTCTAAGATATATCAATCTGGGACTGTGCAAAAGTTTGGAGATGCTTCTGGACTCTCTTGGGAATTTGAATTTTCTCCATTACATCAATCTCAGTGGATGTGAAAGTTTAAAGAGGCTTCCATATTCTTTGGGGCAGTTGACATCTCTAGAATATATCAATCTGGAACTGTGCAAAAGTTTGGAGATGCTTCCGGACTCTCTTGGGGATTTGACTTTTCTCCATTACATCAATCTCAGTGGATGTGAAAGTTTAAAGAGGTTTCAAGATTATTTGGGGCAGTGGACATCTCTAGACTATATCAATCTCACTGGCATCGTCGACCTCAGTGGAGGGGAACACTTAGAGAGGCTTCCAAATTTATGGCCAAGTCCACAACTTCGACATCTGCATTTGAAGGGTTGCTCCAGTTTGACCATGTCCACTAAAACACTTGGAAATTTCTCTGAGCTTGAATGCTTAGATCTCTCAGGTTGTCCCCAGGTGGAGTTATTGCCGCCGGAAGTTGGACGTCAACTGTCTCTGAAAAAATTAAATTTGTTGGATACAAACTTAAAAGAGTTCGCTTTTGATGTTGTGTCCTTCAAAAATTTGGTAGTCCTCAGATTAGGAAGCCCTCTGTTGGAAGTGTTGCCAGCTTCACTTGGTTACCTCACGAAATTAAGGCAATTGTGGCTCCATGGATGCGTGCAACTACAATGTTTGCCGGATTCAATTGAACTGTTGACTGAGTTGACAGAGTTGAATATACGGAAATGTGGAATACAATGCTTACCACCAGGTATCATGAAGATGAACGAGTTGAGAACGTTAGCATTACACAGGTGTCCTTTAAGGGAACTGCCATTTGGAAAGATTGAAGGAGAAAAAGGAATGCTTGGGCTCAATGTTTTGCAGCTGAGCGGCACAGAAATATGTGAGGTATCCTTTCCTGAAGGTGTTTGTCCAAACCTTGAACATCTATCCATCACTTTCTGTAATGACCTGGTTGAAGTGAGAGCATTGCCAACAACATTGATATCTCTAGATTTAAAGGGGTGTCGTGCATTGATGAAAACAGGAGGGCTTTGTGGTCTTGCAAACCTCAGAACACTGAACTTGAGTGGGTGTGCTAACCTACAAGCGGATGCTCTGCCAGGGCTTCAAGCTCTAATTTCTTCAAATTGTACATTATTAAACACTCAACTTGACACTTTCGACGGCAAGGAGGAGGATGCCTGGTTGGAGGTGTTTTGCGACTATATTCACTTTCAATCGCAACCAGAGTGTTAACAGTGCTGACACGACTCTTTTTAATGAGTGTGTTCATTGACTATTTTAAAGTATTCGGTCTTTTAACTGTAATTCAAACGGATTGCGAACTGTCAATCTGTTACATGGGCTGAATTTTTGCTCGCTGAATTTGATGCATATAAAAATGAAAATGATTTTGAATTAGAGTTGTTTTGACAGCAATTTTGCTTTTTTAATAATGCAGCGAAATGTTCCAAGTACTCTTAAACTTGTCAAAAGCATGTGTTGCAAAACGTGATACGTGTGCTAAGACCTGCTATAGAATATGTTTTTCAGAGTGACGGACGAATTATCTCCAATATTTCATTTAACAAGTTTTACCAAACACAACAAAAATTCTATAATTCATTTTTATAGATAAGTATATTTTGAAATAGGTTTTTTACAACTTAATTTAATTTTAGGCAAATAATAAATATTTAACTTCACAAAATATTTCTAGAAATAATTATTTCTAGAAATAATTATAAATAAATGAAGAAAAATTATTTCAAAATTAATTATGTTTTTATTTATTTTTTATTTTCTAATTTAATCAAACAAAATACTATAAATAATATTATATATGAAATATTTTGATTATAAATAGGTTATGATTTTTAGACATGTGTTAGTGATAAGTCAAAGTATTGATTTATGATATTGTAATAAAGTTTATTCACAAAATAAAAATCTCCATGTCAGAATGGGGTGAATCTCCATGGTAAAGGAATCTTGTTTTTTATATTATTATATATAATGATATTTTAAAGTAAAGTTATAATTTAGTTCATTGTTATGATTATTTTTAATCTTGTAATATGAGATGTATTATAAGTAAGCGTTTTTTTGCCTATCATAAAATGATGGTTATAGGCTTTTCCGAAGGATTTAATTTATATAGCTATGTTCAAAATACAAATAAATATGGATTATAATTTTTTGTAATATTTATAAATATGTTCAAAATTAAATATAAAATTATTTAAAATAGATGAGTATATAATTTGCCATTTATATTGGTATATTCAGAGTGAAAAATTAGAGAAATTTCATATTTTAGTAGGCCCCAATTTGGAGATTTGGGATCCAAAATCTTCCAATCTCAATTTTCGTCATCAAACTACACCAACCCCTCAATGTAGTTCTATGAACCAAGAACTTTCCAACACTATGAAAATCACCGCAATCAGAGTTCATATGTGACACCTATGCCTCAATGTGGTTCTATGAACCAAGAGCTTTCCAACGCTCTGAAAATCACCTCAATCAGAGTTCATATGTGACATGTATGCCTCTTGACACGTATGCCTCAATGTGGTTCTATGAACCAAGAACTTTCCAACGCTCTGAAAATCACCTCAATCACAGTTCATATGTGACATGTATGTCTCTTGCAAGTTAAGTACCCTCTTGACCATCATTACTTAGTGGATGCCTTGTCAACCCCCATTACTTGCATATGTGGGGCTAGTCACACTGGAATTTTAAGGAGAACCTATAGGGTCCAAAATTCTAACATCAATTTAGGGTTGAAGCATGTAAAAATTCTAATCCTAATCCTAAGTGCCTAGCATACTATGTTAAATATTGAGTTGTTAGGAAGATATTTGAGTGCATAACGTAGGAGTGATATTTAAGCCCCAATATAAAAAAAAAAACCCGTAATAAGTGCACATTTCTTTGTACCTCCATTTCATAATTAGAAAAAAAGAGATTATAGCATAAACCTCACCTTCTAGTTGAATTTTCTCCCATATCACAACTTGTATTGATTTGTGTGAATAGTGTATTCGTTCACTTTTTTTTTTCCATTTTCAAATTTCAATTATTTTCATAAATATAAACACTCTGCTAATAATAATAAATCTAAAATCTAGAAAAATAAATCACATAATAACATTTTTCAAATATTACAATTACAACACGAAAACAAAACAATGAAATACTAACCTTACAAAAAAATCATATATATATATATATATATATATATATATATATATATATATATATATATATATTTCATTTTAATAAATAAACCTAAAAAGCAACTTGCTCAATTTTAGTCAAATAATTCTTAAAAAAATATTATTAAATAAAATGTCCCCAAAATTTAGATTTTTTTTTGCCTCCACCGACACTCACTTAATTAATTATTTGTGAAAGCGCCTAAAAAAAATGTAAATATATTGTTAAATGATAATCTCCCTAGAGTTTAAAGTTTAAACATGTTATACAATTTCTCAACAACTAAAAAGCTTAAAAAAAAAAAAGTAAAACCTAAAATAACATTTCCAACTTAAATCTTCTTCAAATTTGAAACATAAAACGACATTGAAGGAAGATAGTCCATCCTCCACATGTTTTTCACATCCCTTTAAGTTTAACCATTATGTGAAAATAAACTTTCATTGCTTTGTAGTTCAAAGTTGTTTTAACTTTCTAGAAGGTCTCCATGCAAATCATTATAAGGAACATCTCTACACAACATTAAGGACATAAATGAAAGATTCCAAAGAATTCATTAAAATAATAACCATAGGAATGATGGTCCTAGTATATTTTTTTAGAAGGATATGAGGAAACAACGATCTCATGTGGAATTTTATATTTTATTAAAATATTTTCATGTTTATTTATTCTAAATTAGATTTAGGGGTGGAAAGGGATAGGTCGAGATTAAAATATTTTCATTATAATCTATTTTAAATTAGATTTAGAAGCGTAAAGGGATAGGTTGAGATTTCATATATATACAATAAATTAGAGAAAGTTTAAATTTGTAAATATAAAAATATAATTTTTATAATTTATGTATATATTTATTTTATAACTCTAGAGAAGGTTTAAATATGTAAATATAAAAGTTTAATTTTTGAAATTTATGAATAGTTTTTGGGATGATAAGAGAATTATGTTTTTTTAGTATCCATAATAATTTGTTTTAAGTGTGAAATTTAAAAAAAGAAGGGTAAAGTAGTTTGATAAGTTGATGTAATAGTAGATATTTACATAAAAATATCTTTGCAGTGATGTAAATAGGTCATGTAGGTATTATGCATGCATATCACATATAAAGGAATATGCATATAAAGAGAAGGTTTGGTTGTAAAAAGAAATTTGTTTTGTGAAATTACAAGATTGTTTGATATAAAAATTTGTATATCTACATGAAATTGTACAAGCTAAATGATTATGGTTATGTTGTCAAACCTAAAATATGTATACTAAAGATATTAGATGTACAAGCTGCATGTTGTGTGTGCATGGTATGCGAGAATGCACAAACAGACTGTGTAGTGGGAGAGAAAGGAATAACTTATTGAATAAGGAACAATAAATGTTGAACGGAAAATAAGGTAGAGTATGGGAATTGTAGCAGATGTGGATCTGTAAGAAAGAGGGAAGAACTCTCCTAGATTGTGCTATGTGATTAGGGTAGAAAAAACTTGCATTTTGCTAAGACTAGTGGTGTGCCTGAATGATTGGTTGGCCAATGAAATTTTAGTGGAGTAGATGAATCACTCAGTGCTTGCCTTGGGGATAATAAACCACTAGGATGTTTGTTGGAGGGTTGATAAACCACTTGGCTGAATGAGACACCCAGGTGCTCACTGAAAGGAATTGATAAACTAGAAAGTGCTAGCCTTGGGGATGATACACCAATCATGTGCTTGCTCAATAAGTCGATAAACCACTTGGATAGTGGTCTTGAATCCTGCAATCCTAGTTTAGAGAAGCTAGTTGATAAACCACCCATGTAGTATATTAATTCTCCTGGAGCTGAACAATACTCACTGAGACTTGGATGAATTCCTATGGTCGATAAATAGTTGGGATCCTTGCTGGAGGGTTAGTAAACCACTTGACAAGCTGAGACACCCAGGTGCTTACTGAAAGGAACTGATAAACAACTTATGTGTTTTCTCAGTAAGTTGATGAACCACCTGGATAATAGGCTCTTGACTCCTACATCACTAGCATAAAGAAGTTAGTTGATAAACCACCCATGTATTATATTCATTCTCTTGGAATTGAACTACATTTCATTGAGCCTTAGGTGAATCCCTATGATTGATTTCTATTGGAGTAAAGGTCATTGTTGTGCTTACTAATATTGGCAGTTGATAAATGATCTAGGTGGCTCCAAAAATGGAAGTGGCCTTGAAAAAAAAATCAAAATAAAAAGTCATCAGATTGAAGCGAAACAAGGACCAAATTGTATTACTTATCGTCTTAATTCAAATGGTACGAACGACACTCAAATCTGAGTTTGTATGCTCAATATATAGCTTGCGAAAGTTCTCTTCAAACTAGGTCAAGTGGTAGCCACTAACGAGGCAACAATTTCACAAAGGGACGGTGCATAGAATCCGACGGTCAGAATGGGTGAATTTGTCGCCACTTTATTTTTTCTGGTGACCCTCAAAACTTGGCGAATTGTTTTGGCTCATATGGACTATATAACAAAACAAAAAACATAATAATAACAAATTTCAGTTGGCAGGCCACCAACCCCGCCAACCGAATGACAAATATGTTCCAACGAAATTATTCATATAATATAATTATGGGTCAGGCCACCAGAGACTTGGTCCCACCCGACCATATGACAGTGCCATGTGGAGGAGATCGGCGGGTTTGAACTTGCCTGGCCCATGGGCGGCCCCAAATATTACACTGCTAACCGTAAAACATAACCGCTAGGTGATAAAACATAACCACTGGGTAATACACCATAACGCGCCATATATAACACTTGTTATACCAAAACAAGGGTTCTGTGGGGTTGGACCCTAGAACCTCCCACCACTTGCACACTAATTATATGTCGCTAGCCAACAAGCCAATGACCCTTGGTTGGAAAACTCCACATACCACCATTATTTAAACCTTAAAATTTTTCTCATTCGGAAAGGAGTGGCGGAACTGAGAAGTAGTAGGATGAGTTTTGCAGGTGGAACCATGAGTGCTTAGGTTGGAACTGCGCCCAGGAGGACACAAAATCTGAGAAATATTCCTGGGGAATCTTGGGAGAATATTTTTGTAGGGAATCTTGAGGGAATCTAAAGATTTCTTGGAGATCTAGAGGTCACTTGCTCAAAATATGGTCAAATCTATAGTCGTCTGACATGATTTTGCACCACAAATCCAATGGTGATGTCCATTTCTGCATCTGAGTTTTGCATTTTTCGTCTAAGAAACAAATTCTAGGTATAAGGGTCATTTATGTAAAGTTGATTGTAATTAATTTTTTCTTCCAATTAATGAAAGAAGCCTCCCCACATTGAGTAGGGCCCAGAGACGTAGCCCACATTGGGTGAACTTTGTAATCAAATCGTTTTGTGCCTTTGAACTCATGGTTACTTTATAATTTTTGCTTCTTTTTCATGTGTTTAAGTTACTTGGTTACATGCTTTTGTTAGAAAATTACATATTACAGAGCAATGGAACACATAAAATATTACAGAAATATAAACACAAAAAACACATAAAACAAGAGAGACACAGATATACGTGGTTCACCCAATTTGGACTACGTCCATGGAGAAATAGCCAGTCATTCCTTTTATATTATCCAACAAATTGAAGAGATACAACCTATAGCAGATCCACTGTAATTCCCTCTTCGCTCTCACACAATCTCCTCTCTCTTTCTCACTTAGAATACAGATCTACCTAGATGCAATACAATTCCCTCATATATAGCGAGGGGTTGCCTTATAGGGAAAAAAACCCTAAATTAAACATAACTTCTACCATCATATCTCTGCCTAATGAATGGCCCAAATTGACTACGAAATAACAACATTTTACAAGGCAATTTTACATCTATTTTTAGCTTCAGGAGCGCTACCACCAATCCCCTCACTAGGGGGGGCTCCCAAAGGTCGCAGCACCCCCCCACCCCCCTTGGACCCTCCCTGCAGTGAATATTTTACGAGTAGCGTTGCCGCCTCATTATGAACTGGGGTCCAATGCGATGATACCTTTGAATACAGAAGATAATCGAGCTCCACACCCAACAATCTCCCACTTGGATACTGATTATAGCAGCTCCACCGCTGCTTCATTTACTGGACAATGACTCCACTTTGGACCTGGTTGTTTCTCATCTTCTTCATCGTACTTGAAGACCAACTGAAACTGAGCAGATTCTCAATTTCTCCTTGGTTACAGCTTTTGTTAACATATCTACAGGATTCTGGCTAGTGTGTATCTTTTCCAATTTCAATTGTCCATCTTCCAATGCTGACTGTATGAAATGGTACTTGAGTTGTATATGTTTAGTCTTAGAATGAAATGCAGAGCTCTTTGCAAGATGTATTGCACTCTGGCTATCACTGTATAACCTGCCAAACTCCTACTTTTTACCCAATTCATCCATAAACCTTTGTAACCAAATCATTTCTTTACTAGCCTCTATAGTAGCAACATACTCAGCTTCTGTTGTTGAGAGTGCAACAACACTTTGCATTTTTGAGACCCAACTGACATCTGTTCCACCTATAGTAAATACATACCCTGTTATGCTCCTCTTGTTATCTCTATCGCCCACCATATCTGCATCAACATATCCCTATAGAGAAATGTTTGAGCCACCAAAGCGTAATGCTTGATTTGTGGTACCTCTCAAATACCTGAGAATCCACTTCACCTTCATCCAGTGTTCTTTTCCTCGATTGTTCATGTACCTGCTTACAACTCCCACCGCATGTGCAATATCAAGCCTTGTGCAGACCATCGCATACATTAAGCTTCCAATTGCTGATGCATATAGAACTTTAGACATATGAACCATTTATTCTTGAGTTTTGTGTGTGTGTGTCTATATATATATATATATATATATATATATATATATATATATATATATATATATATATATGGGGGTAGGTATAGGTTGAAATATGTAAATATAAAGGTTTACTTTTTATAACTTATGAATAGTTTCCAAGGATAATAAGAAATATTATGTCTTTTTTTCTAAGTGTAATATTTGTCATTTTGTTTGGTTGTGAAACTTAAAAAAGAAAAGATAAAATGGCTTTTTATACTTGACCTGATGATATAATCATTAGTGAAATTTTGAAGTTTAAAATAGGTATCTTAAGGAATATATAAAATATAATGAAAATAATAAAATAAGATTATATAGCAACATCAAATTTTAGAGGGAAAAAAGAAAAAACTACTTTTTAAATTCGTATTTTAAACTCATTTTCTTACAGTGTTACTCAAATTTTGAGTCTGAGCACTCATTGGATGCATAACTTAATTCATCATCCAAGGATTACTCATGTTGCAAACTTTCGATAGAACCAATTACATGAAAAAGCGCAAGAGGACATTGTGATCAAGAGCAACAGTGGGTTTTTCTTGCAAGCACCAAGTTGCATGTGTTATTTCCTTGCTAGTTTTGGCATGCATGTGTTATTTCCTTGGTTAGAATAAATGCTCTGGAGCTCTATAAGGCTTCAGTAGAGAACAATCTGGTGGTGGTTGTGATGTATGAACGTGAGGTGGAATCATTGTTTGATGGGTTGAGGTGGTTTGGCCTCGGGAAGCCCTGGATGGTTTTAGCTGAAATGTTTTATGAGATCCCACATTCATGCTTGGAATATGGCATGGGGGTGATTAGCTGAAGAGGGACTTGGCTCAACCAATCTATCGTCGAGTGGAACATGGTAGTCCTGTACTTGGTTGGCTCTTGCATCAGTAATATGAGGTTATTTCTCACTATTATTTCATGAGTATTGTATTGGTTATATGTGGATTATAGGTTGTTGTTTCCTTGGTATCTCTATGGTTATTATGTTGGTTATGAACATATATCATGATAGTGGCTATGTATGGCTCTCATCATGTTTTTACTTGTAAATTAATGAACAATGTATCTCTGGCCTAATAGATGAAATTGTAGCTAATATGTTGATGCATCAATGCTTCTTAGAAATTCTCAGATAAGTAAGAGACCCTTATGCTCAGTTCTACTATTAAGGCTTGTATCTTTCATATTTGTGATATGTTTGACGAAACGCGTGTCATGGCTAGTAGGGGTCCCGTCTAGTCCTTATTAATGTTTCTGTAGATATATCATTGTTTTTTTGTGATAGTTAATTTATGAACCTATCATCGAGTTCTGGGCAGTGACCTAGGATCTTGGCCTGAAAAAGTGGCACAAATCCTGGAGTCGCAGGCACATGTTTGAAGAAAAAAGTCCCCAGACGCATGGATACCCATGTTGTGGGAGCGTATAAAGCCTCCTGGATGCATGCGTGTCCATATCAAGGGAACTTTCGGGGGTTTAATGGTCTAAAAATGTAGTGGGACCCAGGGGTTGGTTACCTGAGTGGTTGGGATGGATCCTGGGAGTTATGTTGCTAATGTGGAAGGTATGTGTGATGCATTTTTCCGGTTCCACTTCCTTAACTAACACATAGGCAATCAAATCCTATCATAGTAAGTTCTCATCAGATGTGTTCCCCGGTTGGTCGATTAGTTGGGTAGACGTGGGAGGAGAGTGTTGCAAAATTTTAAAATTTATCTGGAATTAGATTTTAGTTTCAAGGCTCACCATGAGTTCACCTAAATTCCCTACAATTTATCTAACATGATAATATGAACTCTTTACTTGTCGATGAAAAAATAACTATGAGAAGGAAGAGATTCAAACAATAATGGAGAAAACAAACAATGCAACAAAAAACACTTCCTAATAAAAAAAAAATAGACACAACTGCTCTAATTTCCTAATTTCATTCAAATCCCTAAATGCAATGGAAAATATGCAAAATTATAGGATTTTTATTTTCTTTTCTCTTAGTTTGAAATGGAATGAAAACTAAGATGCAACAAGATCATTGATAAAAGAAATCAAATAGAATATGGTTGTAATATCAATTTATTCAAGCAGCCAATGATCAAGTGAAAATTCACCAAAGACCTAATTGATAAGAAAAAGAAAAATCAAAGAAATCCTTACGAAAGGCTAAAAAAAAACATAACAATGGATTTTTAGAGGTAAAGACAAACTCAGATACAGAAAAAACTTTTTGAACTCAGGCTGAATGAGGAACAAGGATAAGGAATGCAAATTTTTTCATCCTACAAGGATTAGAGCAGGTGTAGAACATGAACTAGTGCTTTCTAGTGCATGTAAAGGGAAGGGACATGTGTGATGAAGCTCTTTGTCTCAATATTAGGGGGTTTGCTGAGGTAGCTTCAGTAAAAAAACATGGCACGAAAACTCAACCAAGATGAAAAGGATGTTTTCTTTAGGTCAATCAATTTCTGAGTGAGTCAATTAATGTCGCTTCAAGAGGTGAAAAGGGTGTTAAGATCAAGGAAGCCATTAAGGGAAGAATTGGTCCCCAGCATAGCTGCCAATTTATTATACGGAATTTTAATGATGGTAGACCAATGTGAATTCCTTAGATCTAGTGGCTTGATCTAGAACAATAGAAGAAAAAAAGCTTCAAGTTTTCCTTAGAGAGATCAGAAAATGGAAAGAAGCCTACGTAGCATCTGTAGCAATCCTTCTTTTCCTCCTTGCTTGTAAGCTCCAACTCTGGCTCCAAGTGCTATAATTAGAACCCGCACATACGACTAAAACAAGAAAAGGAACCACAATCCATGTAGCATACTATAAAATCTCTATTCAATGAATCAACATGGCATTGAAATATATGAGTGCAAACATAACACATCAAATATAGGAGAACAAGCTGATAAATATAGGAGAGAGTTTACAACCATGAATAGAAGATGATCTTCTAGATGTCTCCCCAAGTTGACTTGTCCTTCCTTGTCACAAAGCACACCTCAACACAAACCCTAATGAATGAATGTGATGACTCCTTTAGGTTCAAAGCATCAGCATCCAACCCAAACCTTATGGGAGGTAGTAAATTTATTGGAGTGTGGTAGTTTAGGAATTTTTATCCAATTACCAATCTAGGCTTGAGGTCCACTTATGATGGGAAGATGAGCTCAATGGATAAGAGATGAGATCTCCAAGATAAGATCAGATGGGATTCGAACTCCTATCCATGGTAAATAGTTAAAACTACCTTGGAAGCTTCTGGAAGAGGAAACTTCAGATTTTTATGTTTTCATTTTTTTTGAATTTCTAGAATCAATGCACCTATAAAAGGGAGAAATAAGTGCTAACTAGCGCTATGTGAGAGGTATGTAACATGCGGTGAACAAATGTGGATAAAGAGACAAGGTGCACTGTGGCTAAAAACAATGTTTTTGTCTTAATTGTCCTAGAAACTCGGACTTTTTGGAGAAGTGATTCTTAGGGCTTTGTGAAGGTGTTATGACAAAGTGTTTGATGCAGGAGCATCCAGCTCACCATGACCGGGTGAAGTCTCTACCAGGTTGGAAAGTTGTTTGAGTATTTGGATTGGTTTTTTTTTTATGTTTAGTTTATCAGGACATGGGATAGGATTTTATTTTGTTTTACTTTTAATTGTTGTGTTAGTCAAAGTTAATAGTCGGTTAGGGTTGTTATTTGTCCGACAGTAATAAACAACAGTTTAATAATTGTTCTGTCAACTTAAAGAGGAAAAGACAAAGTTGTCTAAATGAAGATCTTGTCATGTCAACCGAACTGAGAACTAGTAGTTACACAACCATATTATTTCTGTTCAACTGAAAGCAATTACAGTTTCAATTAACTGTAAACAAACAATGTATAAATGTAGCAATGTAAAACAGGGAAAAGGTTCAGCAGTTTCGGAATCAAGAAATAAAACAGAGACAGATCATTTTTTCTAAACTGTCCATCTGTGTCATTGCCTACTTACTGTACTATTATATTTCCATTCATTGAATTGTTAATAACAATGCTAGCAGACAGAGAACGACCATTGTAGGTCGTGTTTCCTTGTGTTCTCATCGAACAACAAACAACATCGAATTCATACATACGTCCAAAATCAGAGCGAAGAACCAACGAATCGAGCCCACGGCCAGAACAGTAAAGCACAGCAAGTCGACCGAGAGGATAAAACCGGAAACAGAGTGCCGGGGAAAACAAACCATAGCAGAGGTACTTTCAAATGAATCTTCATATTTTCATAAGTAAACAGAGATAACAAAATTATGTTCACATTGCTGTTGATCTAAGAAATATAGATGTATTACATTCGTTTATAAACAAAAACAAGTGCCAACATCCACAGAGTGGACAAACCCTAGCCTAGGGTTTGATAACAGTGAACACCCTTAACTCAAACGAACAACCAACCAGAACAGAAACTGAAGCTAGACTTGAGCTTCATCTTCGAAAGCGATTCAGACTGAACACGAATGCAAAATGGCGAGCGACAAACCCTACAGAAACTTAAAGACCCTAACTGTAAATTGACGGACTTTAAGAGCCAGAGCCTACTAGTAGAGGGTTGCCACATTTGGAGACCGAACCCATAAGGAATCCGCGTACCCAGGTCGAGCCATTGACCTGCACATACCAAACAGAGCTCAGTCAGCATACCTATATAGTGAGACCTGAAAATCGAAGCAGAATAGAAGCAGAAGGGATATATAACTTACCTGAGTGCGACCGGACCAAGGGGTTTGCGGAACAAAGCCGCCGACGAACCAAAGGAGCCTGAGACAGAAGGAGAAGGCTTGGTCAGTGTCAATGCCAGAGGAAGGTCGAATTAAATCAAGGAGAGGACTATTTACCTGTTTGTAGCCGCGGAAGACCATCACCCTGTTACCTGAGTTCATGGACACCAGAAGTTAACCGATTTGCATACCGAGCAGAGACAAAGGCGATAACAATAACAGCAAGTGACAATCATCGGACGAGAGACCTTATTCCATAACCAAACCACAAAAGAATGAGAGCATAAGATCAAGAAACTTACTATGTGAAAAGAGTTCGAGCAGCCGCACCTTTGGAGCCAAGACAGACTCGTGCCATAGGAGAAGTCCACAGACAACCGCATCAACAAGTTTGGAAGGCCGACATTCATTTACAACCATACCCAAAGAGAAACCAGAGATTGCCATATGCGCCGGAGCAAAAACCACACAGAGTGACAAACAAACCCTTGCAGAGTCGCTCAACAAAACAGAACCATCGCGAATGACCGGGAAGCAGAACCATTTTGGGCAAAGACCAAACGGAGGGAATCAGGCCCGAGGACCGTAGATGGGCATTGAATAACGCATTAAATCATTCCCACTTTCCAAAACAAAATATATGTTATCCACATTACATACAACTGCCAAAAATAGCAAACAAACACACCACGTCATAAATCCTGAAACAGGTGTAAAGCCGAGGCTACGTGGAAGCATGGGCTGGGTCACATCAGTGTTCTAGGATTTTAATTGATACGGTTTGTAGGCCTATTGTGTTTATGTGACAAATTGGCCTGTAACAATAACCTTGAGAAAACTCCATATCCGATTTGGCAAAGGAAACCACATAATAGAGGCACACTACACAAAGACTCTATAACTCTACAGATGCATGTCTTCCACGAAAACTTGGGAAAAACAACCTTGATCACTTTGTTACATAACCTTCAAAGATAATAGTTTTCTTATGTTATTCATTTAATTTATGTTTTTGAAATTTTACTCTTGAGTGTGAAGAGGAGTGCGAACACGAAAAAAATGAAATCAGTTGCATGCAGTCATACATTTTGTTTGTATTTTGTTGTCTACATTAAAATTTATTGGAGTTGCTTAGTTCAGAATTTGTCAACCATTGGTTTTAACTTCCTCATGAAAATTCACTAGAATATGTCTCTAAGATGTTCATAATAACTTAGTTTAGATACAATTGTTATTGAGTTTTATTTAGGAGATGAAATGATGACATCAAAAATAAAATTAATTCAGGGATAGGTAATATCCTCAACTCCTGGAAAGACATGTATATATTCTTATTGGGTTTTACAATACAATAGATGAGCGTATTAGGTTCTACGGTCTAACAACAAAGTTTCAAGTAGACTGTCTTAACTTCATACACTCCTGATCTATTATTGAGCTTCAAGATCCATCTTAACTCATGATCTATTAAGCATCGAAAGGGATCAAATCTCTGAAGGTGCAAACATTTCCTCAGGTTTTGCACTAAAAATAAGGTTTGCATGACAAGGGATTTGATCCCTCTCGATGCTTGATAGATTTGAAATTAAAATGGATCTAGGTTGGTTTTATTAAAACCTTAATAATACATATAGTTAAATACATGCATTTGGAATTTTTCTTTAGGGAAACAGAGTGTAATTTTTGTATGTTAATAATTAAATTTAGATATGAAATTCTAGAATATTATAATTACGAATATAAATCATTATTATTTTAATTTGTATGATTAAATAAATACAAATTATTTATATTTTATATGTATTTCACATTTTTATATAGAAATATTCTTATATGTTTATTAATTAAATTTAAATAATAAATTATAAAATACCATGATTACAAAAATAATAATTATTATTTTAATATCATATATATATTACAAATTATTTCTCTAAAAATTATTTATAATTTTATTAAAAAACAAATTAAATTTAATCTTATTATTTTTATTTTTTATTATTTTTCAACATAACCCTTAATGACAACAACTCGTTTAATTCACCATTATAATATCCTCCCTTCCTCTAAAAACACCCCTCGATCTAAAACAAATATAACTATCCCATTTCCTTCTATATAAAAAATGTATATTATTAATATAACAAAGTATTTGCTGCGAGACACTCGTTTAACCAAAAGTTGGATCTTTTAAAAAGACTAAAAAGACTTTGCATCATTAAAACACTTTAAAAAATTATATAATGATTATAAAAGACAAATTGGATTATTAATATAATGATTTGCTTCTCAAAACAAGAAAGAGTTTACATCATTAAAACATTTAAAAAACGTACATACCTATGATCAAGGCGTTAACCACATGCTCGAAAAAAAATGTAATTTTTATACATTAATAATTAAGTTTAAATATAAACACAAATTAATTATATATAAATATATAATTTAAAAATAAATTTTAAAATATTATAGTTATAAATATAAACAATTATTATTTTATTAATTTTAATATATTATACATATTATAATTAAATATATATAATAAAAACAAATTAAATTAAATTGTGTTAGTTTCTATTTTTTAATTATTTTTCGATTTAACACTTAATGACAACATTAAGGGTTGAATTCACCACTATATTATCTCCCCTACTTTGAAAACACCCCTCGATAAAAAAAAAAAAAAAAAGTAAAAAGTAACTATTCCATTTCCATATATAATATGTATAAATAATATAACAAAGGTTTTGTTGTAAGGCACTCGTTTGACCAAGGCCTAATACAAGTTGGATCTTTTAAAAGAACAGAAAGACTTTGCATCATTAAAACACTTTTAAAAATCGATATAATAATTAGAAAAGACAAATTGGATTATTAATATAATGATTTGTCTATTAATACTAGAAGGAGAAGAGTTTGCATCATTAAAATACTTAAAAAAAACCTATATGGTGTTACATGTTTTACTAAATTTATGATATAAATTCCTTGAGATGGATGAGGGCCGTGGCCCATTTGAATGAATATTGAAAGACTTATTAGAGCATCTTTAACGTTGGATTTTTTAAAAGCCAAGTTCCTACGTACAGCTAAATGATAATCAAATGTGTATGAATAGACCTGAGAAATGTTATTAAGGATTTTTTTCTTATGGTTTATATTTATATTAATATTATTTTGTATTATTCGTTATGGGTATAGGGAAAAGAATTGGGTAGAAAAAAAAGTATTATGTTTAGGAATTCAATCTTATTTGTCATTTTCAACAAATAAAAGTGCAATGGAGTTAGTATTTTTTGGAGAGAAAATATTTGTATTGTTCAATTAAGAACTAATTCACATCAAACTCGGTGTGAAACGAGACAGTTGAAAAAGAGTTAGCAATTTGTGGAGAGAAAAGATTCGTATTTCTCAATTACGAACTAATTCACCTCAAATTTGGTGTGAAACAAGACAGTTGAAAAAACTAAAGAAGCTTGGGAAGAATAGGTGTGTGTCTTTTGCACTACTGGGGAAGCCGAATCGAAAAAACATTTCATTTTGGAATATGGTGCTTTCAAAGACATCAGAGACAATTATGGCAATATGTTAGCATTGGTCCCTTGACATTGTCTTTTCAATGAGGGGATTGTTAGAAGGTTGGGTCAAATCATCATCAATTTGAATAACAAAATGATTGAATTGCAAAAGATGAAAAAAAATAGGTTGGTGATCTCATAAACTATTTTTAGTCTCGTGAATGTTAAAATATTATTCATTCATTCATTCTTCCAAATTTACAATGATTTTATGGTAAAGCTAAATTTTCATGCCCAACACCATATAGATATATGGTTTAATCTTTATATATAAAAACTGCGTAGTCTAACTAATAAACAAAATGGATTTTTCAAGGGAATTTTTTAGGTTAATTTTATCCAAAATGTAGCCGAGATTTTTAAAAACTTGAGTTTAAGTTATTTAGTTTGTAGAGATGAAATGACTTTTTCAATGCATTTTTTGGTTAATTTTCCACCAAAACTTGACAAATATTTTTAAAAATTTAAGTTTAAATTGTTTAATTTGTAGAATTCAAATACCTAAAATTTTTTTTAGAACATTAAATACATTTATAAATTTAAAAATATATTTCAAACAACAGCAAAATTACAAATTTAAAATAAAATTTATTAGAAAAATCCCTTCATCTACTTAAATTTTTTTATGTTATTCTACTTAATTGACTTTTCATCACCATTATAACAACTCAAGTATATTGTTTACCTCGTGAATAAACAAAAAGAAATGGGTAAATTATGTGTTAATTTATTTATTTAGGTTCCCTATTAATTTAGGTTCATATTGACTTTTTATCCCCATTATACCAAATCAAGTATATTCTATATGCTATGAATAAACAAAAGGAAGGGTACATTGTGTCTAATTTATTAATTTAGGTTTAAAGTGTGACACCTATATACCACGGGTGGAGATTTAAACGATGTTTTAAAAACAAAACATCACATCACATTAGAGAAATGTCACATCCCAACATTGTTAAATATCTTTTGAAAGACGGTAAAGCATATATATATATATATTTTCTTTCTTTTTATAATTATTTAAATACTATATAATATTTTTCATATATATTTACTTTAATTTTTATCAAATTCATATAAATAAAATAATAAACATCTTTTATATTAATTCTAAATTTACTTAACATTTTATATCAAAATAAATATTTAGATTTTTTATATTATATTCAAATAGATACACGCTCTCTTGTTATAGACTTAAATTTATTCTAATTATGGATCTACCAAACATCAAGAGGGATCATATCTCTCTCTTGAAATGTAAACTTTTTTTACAATGAAAAGAGATTTAATCTCTGTTAATGCTTGGTAGATCCAAAGTTAAAATAGATCTATACTGGTTTAATTATTAGTCTTTAAATAGACTACATTAGAAAAAAAATACCATACGAAAAAAATAAACTTTTTTATTTTATTTTTTAATTTTAAATTAATTTTATTTTTTAATTTTAAATTAATTTTATTTTGACTAAGTGAAAATGTGAAACGTTACAATTTTTTTTAATATTAAACTCAAAAGAACTTTTCTCAATGCAACAAATTAGATATATATAAATTTTAAAAATTTAAATACATTTTTATTAAATTTAAAATTTTAAAATATTTTTTAATTAAAAAATTATTAATGATTATATATATATATAAACTTGTTACCAGTCACATCTGACATCTAGTTTTATTTAATTATTGAATTATTACAATGTTATGATTTATAAGTTATATTATACTTTTAAGTAATAGTGTTTGTATAGCCTGTAGAATTATATATACATTGTTAAAGATCTATTTAAAAATAATGACTACTTACTTGAGAGAGGAAGACGATATGATGAAAATTTTGTTTCTAGTTTTATTTAATTGTTGAGTTATTGCAATGTTATGATTTATAAGTTATATTATACTTTTAAGTAATAGTGTTCATTTATAAGTGATATTATACTTTTAAGTAATAGTGTTCGTATAGTCTGTAGAATTACATATACATTGTTAAAGATATATTTAAAAACAATGACTATCATAATTGAGAGAGAGGAAGACGATACGATGAAAATTCCATTACATATTTAGAATGGCTTTAGATAAATCACATTTAATGCTGGTTGTGTATGTTTAGTCTTGACATATTGATAAAAATGTTTATCTTGGAATTATCATATTAATCCTACATTTCCAGCCGATTCATTGTATCACTTATTAGTCCCTGCCGGGGACTATAAGCGATCGATAGATCGCTGACTTTGGGTTGACCGCGGCGATATTGGGAAATATTTGGGCGTTTTCCTAAGTTAGAATAAGGTTTACGGGGCGGCAACGGTTGGGGGTCTTATTACGCACTTCGCATGGTTCGAGGCGAGTGGCACGTGGCGCGCGTGAGGGGCATGTGGTTGCATGCGGTTTGGTGGTGTGATCGGCGGCCAGGTGTCCGTCCTCGAGATGCTGGAAGCCATGGGGTGTGTTTTAGTGTGTTCGCGGCATTTGAGTTGGTATTGTTCTGTGCGATGTTTGGTCTGCGGTAGAGGTCCTGCCTGCCCGGGTATTGTTGCTTGCAGTCTGTGCAATTTTTCGTCTGTGGTGGAGTTGCTGCCTGCTGGGTGTGGCTTTGGTGAGTTCGGCGATGGCATTCTGGTTTGCCTTCTGGTTAGATACTGAGGGTTTCTCTTACGTGCATGCAAGAGTCCATGGTTAGTTGAACGTTATAAGTTAATGGCATTCTGGTTGAATACCGAGGGTTTGTCTTGGCTGTCGTCAGCATGCGGTATGGTGGTCTGATCGGCGACCAGCTGTTCGTGCTTGACATGCTGGAAAGTTCGGCTTGGGTTTTACTGTCTTCGCGGCCTTTGGGGTTTACTGTCTTCGCGGCCTTTGGGTTGGTATTGTTACTTGCTTGTTTAGCTTTGCAGTCTGTGCGATTTTTCGTCTGCGGTGAAGTTCCTGCCTGCTCGGGTATTGTTAGTTGCTTGTTTAGCTCTGCAGTCTGTGCGATTTGTCATCTGCGGTGGGGTTCCTGTCTGCTCGGTGTGACTTTGGTAAGTTATTCTGGTTAAATATTCAGGGTTTCTGTTACCTGCATGCAAGAGTCCATTGCTATTTGGGTTTTGCCCTGTTCGCGGCCTTTGGGTTATTATGATTACTTGGTTGTTTAGGTGCGCGCTCTGTGCGATTTTTGCTTTCTATTTGTTCTATTGTGTGCGGTGAAAACACAATGCGGTTCCTGCCTGTTGTGTTAGCTGCATGCAAGAGTCCATGGCTGTTTGGGCATTATAAGTTAATGGAATTGTGGTTGAATACTGAGGTTTTGTCTTAGCTGCATGGGCTTTATGCAAATTTGGGTAAATGTCTGCGTGAAGCTATGATTGTTAGTTGTATTGTTTAGAGGTTAAGTTCGGCTACTGCATTATAAGTTAATGGCATTTGAATTATTGTTGTGAATACTCAGTGTTTGTCTTCTGGTTGAATAGTGGGGTTTTGTGTTACGTGCATGCAAGTGTCCATGGTTATTTGAGCATTTTAAGTTAATGGCATTCTGGTTCGAGGCGAATGGCACGTGGCGCGCGTGAGGGGCACGTGGTTGCATGCGGTCTGGTGGTGTGATCGGCGGCCAGGTGTCCGTCCTCGAGATGCTGGAAGCCATGGGGTGTGTTTTAGTGTGTTCGCGACATTTGGGTTGGTATTGTTTTGTGTGATGTTTCGTCTGCGGTAGAGGTCTTGCCTGCCCGGGTATTGTTGCTTGCAGTCTGTGTGATTTTTCTTCTGTGGTGGAGTTCCTGCCTGCTCGGTGTGGCTTTGGTGAGTTCGGCAATGGCATTCTGGTTGAATACTGAGGGTTTGCCTTCTGGTTAGATACTGGGGGTTTCTCTTACGTGCATGCAAGAGTCCATGGTTAGTTGAACGTTATAAGTTAATGGAATTCTGGTTGAATACTGAGGGTTTGTCTTGGCTGTCGTCGGCATGCGGTATGGTGGTCTGATCCGCGGCCAGCTGTTCCTGCTCGACATGCTGGAAAGTTCGGCTTGGGTTTTACTGTCTTCGCGGCCTTTGGGTTGGTATTGTTATTTGCTTGTTTAGCTCTCCAGTCTGTGCGATTTTTCGTCTGCGGTGAAGTTCCTACCTGCTCGGGTATTGTTAGTTTCTTGTTTAGCTCTGCAGTCTGTGCGATTTGTCATCTGCGGTGGGGTTCTTGTCTGCTCGGTGTGACTTTGGTAAGTTATTCTGGTTAAATATTCAGGGTTTCTGTTACCTGCATGCAAGAGTCCATTGCTATTTGGGTTTTACCCTGTTCGCGGCCTTTGGGTTATTATGATTACTTGGTTGTTTAGTTGCGCGGTCTGTGCGATTTTTCCTTTCTATTTGTTCTATTGTGTGCGGTGAAAACACAATGCGGTTCCTGCCTGTTGTGTTAGTTGCATGCAAGAGTCCATGGCTGTTTGGGCATTATAAGTTAATGGAATTGTGGTTGAATGCTGAGGTTTTGTCTTAGCTGCATGGGTTTTATGCAAATTTGGGTAAATGTCTGCGCCAAGCTATGATTGTTAGTTGTATTGTTTAGAGGTTAAGTTCGGCTACTGCATTATAAGTTAATGGCATTTGGATTATTATTGTGAATACTCAGGGTTTGTCTTCTGGTTGAATACTGGGGTTTTGTCTTACGTGCATGCAAGTGTCCATGGTTATTTGAGCATTTTAAGTTAATGGCATTCTGGTTCAATACTGAGGTTTTGTCCATGGGTTGACGGACGGGATTTTTGCAAACATTTGGCATATTTCCTAAGTCGAACTAAGCTTTACGGGGCGGAAACGGTTGGGGGTCTTATTGCGCGCTTCGCATGGTTCGAGGCGAATGGCACGTGGCGCGTGAGGGGCACGTGGTTGCATGCAGTCTGGTGGTCTGATCGGCGGCCAGGTGTCCGTCCTCGAGATGCTGGAATGTTCGCCTTGTGTTTTACTGTCTTCGCGACATTCGGGTTGGTATTGTTACTTGCTTCTTTAGCTGTGCAGTCTGTGCGATGTTTGGTCTGCGGTAGAGTTGCTGCGCTAAATGTCTGCGTGAAGCTATGATTCTTAGTTGTATTGTTTAGAGGTTAAGTTCGGCTGCTGCATTATAAGTTAATGGCATTTGGATTATTATTGTGAATACTGAGGGTTTGTCTTCTGGTTGAATACTGGCGTTTTGTCTTGCATGCATGCAAGTGTCCATGGTTATTTGAGCATTATAAGTTAATGGCATTCTGGTTGAATAGTGACGGTTTGTCTTAGCTGTGGTCGGCATGCGCTGTGGTGGTCTCGTCGGCGGCCAGCTGTTGCTCGTCGACATGCTGGAAAGTTCGGCTTGGGTTTTAGTATGTTCGCGGCCTTTGGGTTTTACTGTCTTCACGGCCTTTGGATTGGTATTGTTAGTTGCTTGTTTAGCTTTGCACTCTGTTCGATTTTTCGTGTGCGGTGGAGTTCCTGCGTGCTCGGGTATTGTTCCTTGGTTGTTTAGCTCTGCAGTCTGTGCGATTTTTCGTGTGCGCTGGGGTTCCTGCTTACTGGTTGTGCCTTTCGTAAGTTCGGCTTTTCTATGGCAATCTGGTTAAATACTGAACATTTATGTTATGTGCATGCAACAGTTCATGGTTATTTGGCTTTTGCCCTGTTCGCGGCTTTGGGTTGTTATTGTTACTTGGTTCTTTAGCTGTGCGGTCTGTGCGATTTTTGTTTTGTATTTGTTATATTGTCTGCGCTGAAAACACAATGCGGTTCCTGCCTGCTCTGAGGATTGTTGTTACCTGCATGCAGGAGTCCATGGTTATTTGAGCATTATAAGTTAATGGCATTCTGGTTGAATAGTGAGGGCTTGTCTTAGCTACATGGGTTTTATGGAAATTTCGGTAAATGTCTGCGTGAAGCTGTGATTCTTAGTTGTATTGTTTACACGTTAAGTTCGGCTACTGCATTATAAGTTAATGGCATTTGGATTATTATTGTTGCTTGGTTGTTTAGCTCTGCGGTCTCTGTGATTTTTCCTTTGTATTTGTTGTATTGTCTGCGGTCAAAACACAATGCGGTTCCTGGCTGTTCGGTTAACTCTATCGGAAACGTTTGGTTGCGGTTGTGTTGTTCCAGGTGCAGCTTCTATCGCTCGACTGTGTGCTGTCGCTTTGGTAAGTTGAGCTACTGCATTATAAGTTAATAGCATTCTGGTTAAATACTGAGGGTTTCTGTTACTTGGATGCAAGAGTGCATGGTTATTTCAGCATTATAAGTTAATGGCATTCTGGTTCAATAGTCAGGGTTTGTGTTAGTTGCATGGGCTTTATGGAAATTTGGCTAAATGTCTGCGTGAAGCTGTGATTCTTGGTTGTATTGTTTAGAGGTTAAGTTCGGCTACTGCATTATAAGTTAATGGCATTCTGGTTAAATACTAAGAGTTTCTGTTACCTGCATGCAACAGTCCATGGTTATTTGAGCATTATAAGTTAGTGGCATTCTCATTGAATACTGAGGGTTTTGTGTGCAGACTTCGTTAACCAATTACGTCATTTGCACATTTTCTCATGGTAGTGGCATAGGCTGTGTTGTGCATGCATATGCTCTAGACGAGAAGGAATTCGAATGCTCAACTTCGTTGCAGGTACGGTGTTATTCTACTAATTGCATTTTGTCAATTTTTGTATTGCTTGCTTTTTGTCGATTTGTTAGTGTTTTAATTTTTGCGTTGTGTAGGTTTATGGTCCAGTTACTCTAGGTTTATAGTCCACTTACTCCGTCATCCCTGCCAGGGACTATATGCGATTGATAGATTGCTGACTTTGGGTTGACCGATGCGGTTGCTGGCTGCCGTGATACTATGGGTTTCTGTTAGCTGCATAGGTTTTATGGAAAATTCTGTAAATGTGGGTTTCAGCCACAATGTTGCTTCGTTATCATTTGAACCGAGTGGACCTGGGCGAAGCTATGGTTCTTGGTACAGATTGAGTCGCAGTATTTTGTAGTTTGAACTGTTTTTGCACATGAACATCTAAATAAATTGCAGATTTTGAACTGTTTGAAATGTTAAAATATTGAAGATTGCAGTCTGTTTTGTAACTGCACGGTTTCCTATCTTAGGCGTGTATTCAGCGTTTTTCGCTCGTATAATTTATGTATATGTTTGCTTTGGTCCTTAATGTTTGTTCAGGTCTGTAATTCTGTTATGGATGTATGAATATTCGACTCTGATATTACTGCTAGAACGCAAGGTTGCTTTGTTAACAACTTTGTTAAGTTCATTTAGTTAGTGTTAAGTTCATTTGCTTTGTTAACAAGTGCTGAATTCAAGGTTTGCTATATTGGTACTAGATGTTGTTCGTTTGTTGTTGCTTATATATTGGATGAAATGTTTCGTTTGCAAAAATTATAAGCTCTTCTGTGATACTGAGGGTTTCTGTTACCTGCATCGGTTTTATGGAAATTCCCGTAAATGTCAGTTTCGAGCACCATGTGACTTCCTTGTCATTTGGGCTGAGATGGCCTAGGTGAAGCTGTGGTTCTTGGTACAGGTTCTGTTGTGCATGAATGTGTCTAGACAAGAAGCAATTTGAATACTCGACTTTGTTCCAGGTACGGTGTTATTCGACTAATTGCTTTTTGTCAATTTTTGTATTAATTGCTTTTTGTCAATTTGTTAGGGTTTTAATTTTTGCATTGTGTAGGTTTATGGTTCAGTTACTCTAGATTTATAGTCGAGTTGCTCTGTGATTGTTTTAAAAAACATAGATATTTAAGTTGTATTCAGTCATTGAGATCTTTTCTGTAATTCAATTATATTGGAATTCAAATCTGAAATTGTCATTGTTTATTTTGTGTTTACATTAATATTAATATTAATATTATCAATTGTTATAATCATAACAACAATATTATTTAAGATGATCCCAACAAGTACAAGTTGAGTAATGCATGCAAGTAGCTCTGTATAATGATGAATCAAGACATTTTGTCTATTTAAACCTTAGATTAAAATGTCATGTTAGCTAGTTATAACCAGATTGGTTTTCATATGATGTTCAACTACCTTATTCTGCTCAGACAGAAAAAATTATTTTATTGTGGAAACAAAATTACATTTATTATATATGTTCCTGCATTTCACAAATATGCTTAAGCATAGGAAGTGATAAAAGTATTGCTGGGAACATATCTTGTTTCATAAACAGTTTCCAAAAATGTCAATATGACAGCCCTATCATAGTCATTCTAACATATATCGAAGCTTTGAAGCGAGTTTTATCTGATAACAGCCCTGTCATGGTCATTCTGACATACATCAGAGATTTGAAACCAGTTTTGTCTAATGAAGAATCAGGTCCTAGATATGTTCATAAACAGTGGCATAAAAAATTATACATAGATATTGGCATTTAAAAGACATTCCATCAGCTGTCCTTCCACTCTCTGTTTAATCAGCCAAGCTCATGCTACCAAGTGTAATCTTGCTTTTGACAGTCCATCAGTTTCCATGTTCCTGTCTTTGTGTAATCTTGCTTTTGACAGTCGATCAGTTTCCATGTTCCTGTCTTTGTAAACATGTTCAAACATAATCTGTTAAATACTCTATTTAACGAAGTCGAATCTCCTGAAATATAGGTTGAAGTTTATAATTATCCAATCAATTTCTTGCATTCATCAAATTCACCACAATTTGTGAATCATCAAAGATCTGTAATTTTTGAGCATCTTCTTTCACATGCGACAATTGGCAATAGTCTTGGGACAATTTGCTTAGGCAGATTGTTGCTGTGTTTGCCAAACCTGCCCTTTGAATATATTACATGTTCATCATTTATATGGATCATAGCTGCAGTGTCCCATAATGATGGATCTTGTTGAGAAGCATTATGGAATTATGCTTATGCACTACTCGTATCTGGTTCTCAATGCCTTGTTTGGGTTCCTTGATCCTTGAATTCTGTTTAGATTCATATACTGTCATGGTCATTTTGACATACATCAGAGATTTGAAACCAGTTTTGTCTCATGAAGAATCAGGTCCTAGACATGTTCATAAACAGTGGCATAAAAAATTATACATAGATATTGGCATTTAAAAGACATTCCATCAGTTGTCCTTCCACTCTCTGTTGAATCAGCCAAGCTCATGTTACCAAGTGTAATCTTGCTTTTGCCAGTCCATCAGTTTCCATGTTCCTGTCTTTGTGTAATCTTGCTTTTGACAGTCCATCAGTTTCCATGTTCTTGTCTTTGTAAACATGTTCAAACATAATGTGTTAAATACTCTGTCTAACGAAGTCGAATCTCCTGAAATATAGGTTGAAGTTTATAATTATCCAATCAATTTGTTGCATTCATCCAATTCACCACAATTTGTGAATCATCAAAGATCTGTAATTTTTGGGCATCTTCTTTGACATGTGACAATTGGCAATAGTCTTGGGACAATTTGCTTAGGCAGATTGTTGCTGTGTTTGCCAAACCTGCCCTTTGAATATATTACATGTTCATCATTTATATGGATCATACCTGCAGTGTCCCATAATGATGGATCTTGTTGAGAAGCATTATGGAATTATGCTTATGCACTGCTCGTATCTGGTTCTCAATGCCTTGTTTAGGTTCCTTGATCCTTGAATTCTGTTTAGATCCATATAGTATAACCATATCCAAATACCATTAACTTATAATGCAGTAGCTGAACTTAACCTCTAAACAATACAACTAAGAATCATAGCTTCACGCAGACATTTACCAGAGGAACTCTACCGCAGACCAAACATCGCATAGACTGCATAGCTAAATAAGCAAGTAACAATACCAACCCAAATGCTGCGAAGACAGTAAAACACAAGCTGAACATTCCAGCATCTCGAGGACAGACACCTGGCTGCCGATGAGACCACCAGACCGCATGCAACCACGTGCCCCTCACGTGCGCCACGTGCCATTCGCCTTGAACCATGCAAAGCGCGTAATAAGATCCCCAACCCTTTCTGCCCCGTAAACCTTAGTTCGACTTAAATGAAGACTTCAAAAATTTCAAGTGCATCTCAAGTTGCATTAAGCATGAAGTAATGATATTGATAAAGGAAAATATCATTGTCCTTGAACATACCCATTTTGAAGACTGCTTTCTAGAAGCATTGTTTGCAAAAATAAAAGTTGACACATTAGAAATTCCAATACTCAATATATATGCATTGCCACATGCAAACCTAAACAATATCCTCAACGTCATTGCAAAATCCTTTTACCAGTTAGATCTAAACAATATCATAGTTATACTAGGGGACTTGAATATTGACATGGCGCATTGCAATCAAAAAACAAAGCAGCTAGAAACCTACATGCAAAACTACAATCTTCATTTCCTAGTTGACAAAACTAATAGCATGCACAAATCATTGATTGACCATGTTTGGGCAAATGTAGGCAATATAAACTATAAAATTTTCGTATTGGATGCATATTGGTCTGACCATGATATAATATCTCTTCTCCTTGACCTATGATATACACATGAAACAGTTTACAAAATTCCAAATTTTGACATTTTTGCAATATCTCATTGCTTTTATCATATCTATTTTACTAAAGCATACTACAATATATTTTTGTGGTAAACGAAGTGATAACAGCATACATACTATGCATTCCATTCTACATTTGCATATATGGCGTTCTGTGTTGATCAATGCAACTTATGCCAGACACAGCCTTTTCAATTAATGAACAGAACTATCCTATCATAAATTTGCAGATATGACTCCATCTATTTATGCATGCAGATTCTACTAGTAAAACCCTTTTCAATTGAACAGAACAACCAAGAAAAAAGAACAACAAGATGCAACATAAACAAACACAGTATATTCTTTTTGCCTTTCCTTTTCCATGGATCATGCATCTTGTCTTCTTGTTCAAGTTTTACTTTCATATGTTCTTTTGACTTGTACTAAATATGTCTTGCTATTCTATAACATAGCATAAAACTTGAAAAAGGAAATGAAACAATTCAAGAAATAGAATGCATAAGCCAATTAGAAAGCGCAAACAAATCACTTGTTTTGCAAAGGTACGTCTATGAGAACTACACAAAAATGGTAATTTGTATTTAGAATATTAATGTCTACTATATATGCATTCTATTTTTATTTTTACATATGTATGGTTCTATTTTTATTTTTACATATGTATGGTTCTATGGTTTTAATGTTCTTGTTCAGTTTTTTCTTCTAGTTTGCACTAGATATATGTTAGTATTCTATAACATAGCCTAAATCTTCAGAGACGAAATGAAACAATTGAAGAAATAGAATCCATAACGCAATTAGAAAGGGCAAGCCAACCACTTGTTTTGCAAAGGTATGTCTATGACAACTATACAAATATGCTGATTTGTATTTAGAATAATAATGTTCAGCAAGGTATGTCTATAACAACTATACAAATATGCCAATTTGTATTTAGAATGTTAATGTTTAGTATATATCCATTCTATCTTTACATATGTATGGTTCTATGGTTTTAATGTTCCTTGTTAACTCTTTACTTCTATATGCTCTTTGAAATTGAACTAAATATATGTTCCTATTCTATAACATAGCATAAATCCTGGAAAAGGAAAACAAACAACTGAAGAAATAGACCGCATAACTCAATTAGGAAAGGCAACCCAACTGCTTGCTTCGAAAAGGTATGTATGGCAACTATACAAACATGCTATTTGCTATTTAAAATATTAATGTTTACTATATATATCTCCTCCTTTTACATATCTATATTTAAATGTAGATATGTCAGATCACGCCACCAAACCCCCGTGAAGCTTCTCAACGCCAAAGCCTTTCCCAAAGAACGATCTCCCTTTTTCAACGAAACTCCAAATGTTTGCATTGGTAGTTTTGTTGAAAAAGGGACATTGTTCTTTGGGAAACATTTTGGTGTTGACAAGCTTCAGGGAGGTTTGGTGGCCTGTCGATGTCAGTCATGTTCAGTTTTTGCTAGCTTCATCAATATTTTTTTGCAAAGCTGTACAAGACAATTGCAAAAGGCAACCCTGATAAGCAATTGCACATAATGGAAGAAATAATAGATGTTGACAATTACAACTTCAGATTGCAATGCGTTTTGCCTGACAACATTGACATTGTATTAAAAAGAAATGGTCTTTTTAGACTAAATGCATTTTCATATACTGTAGCAGATTGTCTATTTGACTCGTTCGAAATGCTTCTACATTTTCGTTATACTTCAAGTGAATTGCGAAATGCATTAATAGACCACTTTCTTTTTTGCTTAAAGAACAATGACGTTGAAGCAATACACTCATATCAATATGAACTAGCACCTCAGTTCCTATACGAGTTACATCGTGTTAATGACATTGGTACATATCTTCATAAAATGCATTATTCTGCATCTACAAATATAAAGGAGTCTGAACGAGGTTTATGGGGTAATACCTTTTGCATACGTTGGTTAGCTAAATGGCTAGATATATCAATTGCATTAATGTTGGAAACCACTTTTATATCAGTTTCAATCTTCTGCTGCATTGTTGACATTCTGTTTTACTTGGTCATGCATCAGAAGAAAAACAGCTTCAATCAGGGTAGAAGCAGGCTCAAGTTAGCATGAATCTGAAGTTTGATTGCAAATACAATTCTGTAACCAGCAATAGCATTGCATACGATAAAACACGTTTAAGGAGCTTGATCTTATATTGAAATTGTGCTCTTCCCTGCTCACATAAGGCAAATGCAATCTGCAACTATTTGATGCTTCTTTCTGTTTGCAACTATTTCAGGTTTTTTTGCAAATACCTTATCCAAACATCTTTGTTTTATTTATGGCTCAACATATTATTACATGCAAAATTGAGTTCAGATGTTTTAGATTACACTTCCATGTTATTTCAGTCTTGCATAACTTGACTAGTGTTTTGACTCAACTAGTTTATTTGCATGAGCAAGTGCACTTGATGATACAAAGTGCAATTCATCACAGAGCATCATGATGATGTTACATGTGTTTATTCTTTCCCAAATATTTCTGTTGGCTTACCTAAGTTGTCAAATTTTTCCATCGCATGGAGCACCGCATCAAATTCTGTTGGATTCAGATATAGATAGAAATGACTTTTTTGCAATTCTTTATCTTCTAAAACAGAACCGCTCACAGTTCACTGTGAAAGTACGTTTATTTTCTGCTTTACTTGCTTTTACATATATGGCTCTAAAACTTTGCTGCGTGTTAGTCTGGATTCTGTGTGCATTCTGTTTTAGTTTAATTGCATTCATTTGACTCGACAATAAAAAACAAAGATCATGACACATAGTTACTAGTCCCTGCCGGGGACTATAAGCGATCGATAGATCGCTGTCTTTGGGTTGACCGCAGCGATATTTGGAAATATTTGCCGTTTTTCCTAAGTCAAATTAAGGTTTACGGGGCGGAGAATAAGGTTTATTTGGCGTTTTAAAATAACCATGATAAAGAATGTCCAAGCAGTAAGTTTACCTCAACCCATTTCATTTTTTATATGATTTGAAGTGCACTTCACACACAGTATTGTCTAAAATTTCTAGTCGGTTCTTTGCATTTAATTGCCTACATCCTGAGCATTCTGCAATATTTCCAGCCAATGTTTCTATTAGACTTCATTGAAAAGCACATGCTACAGGCTTTGTGCCAAAGGTTTATGGCTTTGTAGCCTCAGACTTTTGATCTTTCCTTCTGCATTCTCATGTTTAGCTAGTTAGCGTGAATCTGAAGTTTGATCGCAGATACAGTTCTGTAACCAGTAATAGGATTGCATATGATAAAGTACGTTTCAACAACTTGATCTTATTTTGAAATTGTGTTGTCTAATTAGCAGGGATGCTGTACCGACTTCTGATATGAGGCACACAACAGCTGCCAATATGAGAATATTACAAAGAGAACAGCTTCCTCGATCTGCTTTCGAAAGTGATCAATTGGTTGAGGTATGTACAATACTCACTTTCTAATACACTATTTTTGCAAATCAAAACAGATCTCGTCAACATTGCAAAGCTGCAACAAGCCATCTTAGGCATGTGTTTTAGTCTTATACAGCTTTAGTCAACAAAGCAACCTTCCGTTCTAGGAGTAATATCAAAGTCGAATATCCATAATCCAAATGCCATTAACTTATAATGCAGTAGCCGAACTTAACCTCTAAACAATACAACTAACAATCATAGCTTCACGCAGACATTTACCCAAATTTGCATAAAGCCCATGCAGCTAAGACAAAACCTCAGTATTCAACCACAATTCCATTAACTTATAATGCCCAAACAGCCATGGACTCTTGCATGCAGCTAACACAACAAGCAGGAACCGCATTGTGTTTTCACCGCACACAATAGAACAAATAGAAAGGAAAAATCGCACAGACCACGCAGCTAAACAACCAAGTAATCATAATAACCCAAAGGCCGCGAACAGGGCAAAACCCAAATAGCAATGGCAGAGCTAAACAACCAAGTACCAATAATAACCCAAAGGGCACAAACACAGTCCGATTCATACCAACGTTACATAACGGCTTGGGAGTCACCGGACCACCTGCCCTTCACCTCCAACTATGCGAGGCCCCCAATAACACCCCAAAACCTTTCCACCCCCAATACCAACCTATCCAACCTCCAAAACCTTGGTTCGACTTAGCTTATATCGCTCATAAAAGCCATGCAGATAACATAAACCCTCAGTACTTAACCAGAATGCCATTAACTTATAATGCTCAAATAGCCATGGACTCTTGAGGGAAACGAAGAGACAATAAACCCAAGTCGAGTAACTCTCCAGGATCTCGACCAGGGACAGTTGTCTGCCCACAAGACCACCACAGACGAAAAGTTGCACAGACTGCAGAGCTAAACAAGCAAGTAACAATATCCAAGCAACCAGGAACTCCACCACAAACGAAAAATCACACAGACTGCAGAGCTAAACAAGCAAGTAACAATACCACCCCAAAGGCCACGAAGACAGTAAAACCCAAGCTGAACTTTCCAGCATCTTGAGTAGGAACAGCTGGCCGCCAATCAGACCACCATAGCGCATGCCAACCACAGTTAAGACAAACCCTCAGTATTCAACCAGAATGCCATTAACTTATAATGCTCAAATAACCATGGACCCTTGCATGCTCGAATAAGCTCAATTGTTGATGCATTGTTATGAACACACTTTATTTATTGATCATGTTTTCTTTGTATGGTCAGATTTCTGATGCCAAAGTTAATCTTCTTGAAGTTAGCCCAGGAAAAGCTGAATCACTGATTAAAATTTCAGGCAATCCACAGCAAACAAGTGCACCAATTTTGTATGCAGTTCTTGATCTCCCTCCAACATTTTCCAACATTTGCCAACAATTCTTCTACTGTCCCTCTGTTGCTACTTTTTGATTTTGATTTCTTACAACAAAAGAAGATTCCTTGATTCAATTAAATTTCTATTTAAGATAATTAACCATAAATCTGTCTGCAAACACGAACCCCTGGAGTACTAACTATATGCTTTGTTTCAAAATTCAGTCAAATTGCAATATAAACAGTATTGGCAATTTCTCTGAGTTTGAGGACCCAATTCTTTGTCAACAGACTTCTGCCAGATTTGAAAGGTACATAACATTTGCAAAATTTTGTCAATTGCTACTATCATAGTGCTTTTGCTGATCAGTATTTATGTGCTAATGTCCTTGACATTGTATATCACCTTTGGCAGTGTGACAACCATAAATCTGTCTGTAAACATGAACCCCTGCAATACTAACTAACTATATGCTTTGTTTCAAAATTCAGTCAAATCGCAATATAAACAGTATTGGCAATTTCTCTGAGTTTGAAGACCCAATTCTTTGTCAACAGGCTTCTGCCAAATTTGAAAGGTACATAACATTTGCAAAATTTTGTCAATTGCTACTATCATAGTGCTTTTGCTGATCAATATTTCTGTGCTAATGTCCTTGACATTGTATATCACCTTTGGCAGTCTAGCTAAACAGTATTGGCAATTTCTCTGAGTTTGAAGACCCAATTCTTTGTCAACAGACTTCTGCCAGATTTGAAAGGTACATAACATTTGCAAATTTTGTCAATTTCTACTATCATACTGCTTTTGCTGATCAGTATTTCTGTGCTAATGTTCTTGACATTGTATATCACCTTTGCCAGTGTCACAGCAGCTGGTCAGCTTATCACAAAAGCTACAGTTGAAGTTGTAACATCTGAACGCACAGTTGAAGTTGTAGCATCTGAACGCACAGTTGCAGCCATTCTAGGAAAGTCTGGAAATGATCTTGTTAAAATTCAGCAGTTAAGCTAGTATAAAGAAGCATAAATTTCTGCAAATTCCATGGGATCCCCTTCAACTGAAATTTTTGAAACATGCAGACTTGGAATGAACTGCTGTAATTGCTGGCAAAATGACATTGTATTGACAGAAGGCAAAATGTTGCAGCACAAATCCTATGTTCTTAAATGATCATCTTGTATGTGAACATTCATTTAGTGGAATGTTGCATTAACTATTAGTTAATAAAAATTGGCATTGACAGTTTTTATTTTGTCTCTATGGCTCTTGATTCATTATGCTAATGTTTAATGCATTAATTATTACTTAATAAAAATTGCATTGGCAGTTTTTATTTTGTCTCTATGGATCTTCATTCATTATGCTAATGTTTAATTAAATTTCAATATCTCTGGTCCAATATTTTTTCATTATGCCAATGTTTAATGCATTAATTATTAGTTAATAAAAATTGCATTGGCACTATTTATTTTGTCTCTATGGCTCTTGATTCATTGTGCTAATGTTTAATTAAATTTCAATATCTCTGATCTAATATAAAAATATTATTATTATTTATTTTTATTTAATTGTAATATCACACTCTATCTTGCATTGTTTAAATAAATAATGCATTTTATGATTTAAATTACCCATATAATATTAAATACCTCTTATTCATTTATATTTAATTATAACTATTAAATTATTTATAGTTTTAACTAACTATAAGTTTCCTATAATATTTTTATTATTCAGTATTCATGATGCAAAGACTACACTTCCAATCACAAAGAAATAAAATTCCTTGAATAAAAAGATTCGCACATTGAAATGAACTGTTATCTATTTCTTATTTAAAACAGTATTAATTGAATATGGCTTTCATAATTCATAACATGTAATATCATTCCTTCCAGTTGTATTACTTTCTTGTTACCAGGTATAAAGTTTAATAACATAATAACTTTTAAAAAATCAAGCTGTCAAAACATTATTTCTAACTAATAAAAAGTAATTTGAACTGTCAAAACATTATTTCTAACTAATAAATAGTTTCTAAGGTATAAAGTTTAATAACATAATAACTTTTAAAAAATCAAGCTGTCAAAACATTATTTCTAACTAATAAAGAGTAATTTGAACTGTCAAAACATTATTTCTAACTAATAAATAGTTTCTAACTAATAAATAGAATAATTTGAAGTCTCAAAACATTATTTCTGACTAATAAATAGAGTAATTTGAAATGCTATAGTCAATCTCCATTCTTTTATTATTTTCAATTATCCCAAATTTCGTCATTCTATATGACATCATATCTCCTATGCTTATCTTATATCAAATAAATGAATTATATTAAACTATACTTCCTAATTAAGATAATCACAAAATAGAAAAACAACTATGTTTAATGGCATCTGTTTATCTGTGATGTAAGTGCCTTCATTATACTTTGAAAAAATTTCAATAAGAAAACTAACTTGCTTAAATGGAACACAGATATTGCAAAAAGCAACAGTATACAACACCAAAAGATAATGATTTTTTTCCTTGCAGCTCATGATCAAATTTACATTTCAACTCGTACAATTTAAATGTTTTTTTAATTTTAATCTTTTTATTTTAGTTTTTAATTTATAAAATAAACTTATCAAAATTGCTTTGCTATTGTACTTAGATACTATATTTACTAACCCAAAACTACAAAAAAGACCAAAAGTCATGTCCTTCTGCATCACAGCAAATTACTAATTAAATGCAACAAATCACTAATTAGGAATTAGATGCTGGGTTTATTTTCTTTGCTAATTAGTAATTGGACAAATTTAAAGTTCACATTAAAGTTATGGTAAACAATATTTTTAAATAAATATATGTTTTGTTCTTTTGACCATGGAATAATTCCCCAATCATTGACATTAACCCCAATGGAATCACTTATGTCCAAACATGTTACTAGATATCTAATCTTTCAATTATGGGTTCAAGACTCCATAATTTTTAAATGCTTAAGTTCCTCCTTGACTTTCGACAATCATAACACTCTCCACCACAGATTCAATTAACAAATTTATATTCATATTAATGTTTATTTGCTCATTATCATTTTATGGATATTTCCATAATATTCAAATGTAAAAAAAAAACAAAATTCTATCTTTTATGCACCATGAATTCATTATTATGCATTTAAATATATTTTATACCCCATGCTTATTAAAATACATTGCTTACTTTAACACTCTCTAATTCTTCGTATATTGTAATGCATTATTATTACCCTTTATAGTTTTTCCCCGTCAAGGTTTCCATGTTTCACTCTCAAATTTTATTACATTTTAATTATTAATCTAAACACTCTCTAAATCATGACACATTGGAAAATTATGTCTAAAACTATTTTTACATTTACCACAATTCTTAACAAACACAAAGTTCATTATATTTCACTCTTTGCATAAAGTCAAAAAGTCCATACAACAATTTGCTATCCAATTCACTAAATCCTAATACAAATAAGCATGCCTACAACACACTAGTAATGCAAACTGGCTCTAATAATAATGCAAATTAAACACCTATTAAATCTCATCATAATAACTCACCAAACACTTTTCTTAACCGGCAGGGACTAGCGCCACAACAGTGGCTCCTTGTTTGAATAAGCGAAACATTGGCTTTTTTTTCTTTTTATTTTTTATTTTTAATATAAAAAATTATGGTATAGGTTTAAATATGTAAATATAAAGGCTTAATTTTTATAACTTATGGATAGGTTTTAAAGAAAATAAGAGAATATTATTATGTTTTTTCTTTTAGTATAATACTTGTCATTTTGTTTGGTTGTGAAACTTAAAAAAAAAAAAAGATAAAGTGATTTTTTATACTTGAAATGATGACATAATCATTAGTGAAATTTTGAAGTTTAAAATAGGCACTTTAAGGAATATTATAAAATTATAATGAAAATAATAAAATAAGATTATATTACAACGTTAAATTTTAGAGAGAAAAAAGAAAAAAAACTACTTTTTCAATTCGTATTTAAACTCATCTCTTTACAATTTTACTCAAATTTTGAGTGTGAGGACTCATTGGATGCATAATTTAATTCATTATCCAAGGATGACTCATGTTGCAAACTTTCGATAGAACCAACTACATGAAAAAGCATGATTGCAATCATGTTTTCATGTATTTCTCATTTTTCATATAGCAGGGTCCATCAAACGTATGAAACATGCATACTCCTTAGATGAGGAATTAAATTATGCATCCAACAAGTGTTCATGCTCGAATTTTGAGTAAAATTGTAGGGAGATAAGTTGAAAATATGAATTGAAAAAATAGGGTTTTTTTTTTTTAATCTTTTTACCTTTTTACTCCAAAAATGATGAATCATCCCCCATGGTTGACATCATCATCTTGAATCCTATTGGTTCTTATAAAGTTGATTTTGGTTGTACATTTTTATTTTGAGGCCCATTTTAGACCTCAAAATTTCTCTAATGGGTTTGCATAAAATAACCTTTGTAGTGATTTGTATGAATCTTGTAAGTGTTAGGTATCCATATTACTTACAAAGAGCAGGTTTGGGTGTAGGAACAAACTTTTTTTATGAACCCAAAATATTTTTTTGATATTATGGTTTGTATACCTACATGAAATTGTAGAAGTTAAACGATTATGGTTATGTTGTAAATGTTATAATATGTATATTAGAGTACTATGCCTATAATTTAGTAAAAGGTTCACATATACATTGGTGTATGGGTGTAAAACATGTGTGAAGGTGTATTTTTACATTTATAACTTAGAAATGCTTTCTAGGGTATAAGGCTAAGTTATACTACACATGCATAGACAATTATAAGGGATACACATTTCTACTTTTACTTATAAACTCGTTGAATAAGGATGTGGGCCATCAAAATCTATATTGGAATTAGGTCTATGGTCTCTAGACATTTCCACCGTGTTTGTAAAGTAGGAGGTACATTGCTAAATAATTCTAGATAGAAATTAATTATGTGTGTATTAGCTGAGGAACATGCTCTATAACAATTCATTTTATATCCTGTTGTGACTTTTATAGCTATAACATTTTATATTTCATGAATAATATCATCTACATGGAAGCCAAAAATGTTAATTACAAGAATCTCTCCATTGTTTGGACATTTTTTTCTAGTTCACAATACCCTCTCCTTCATTCTTAGCAAGAACCTTTTGTATTTTCTTTAAAGTTTCTTTTAACAATACTTTAAAGCCATCATATCCCTCAATTTTCTTCTTGAATGTTTTCCATTGAATTTGCTTATGATGACATCATTCAAAAGATCAACATTCACACCATGCGATGGAAAAAGTGCATATTGGAAGGCGATACCTTTGATAAAATCATTTTTCAATGATAAATTATGTGGGTATTTCTCATGTACAATTAGTCTTTACATTTGGAAGATGTACAATCTGGAGAGAAACTATGATCAAAATCATATTGAGTATCTTTTGACTGATGTAGACAAATGAGATGTAAAGTAGGTTGCGGGAAAAAAAATAAAGATTATTGCATTTCACCATAATAAATGCAAATCCTTGGCCAAAAATTACATGCTTTACATCACAAAATTCACACCCCACCTTAAGAAATGCACGCCCTACCTAAGGAAATACACACTCTACCTCAGAAAATGGAAACCCTATCTTAAGAAATGTATGCCCTCCATCAGGAAACGCATGCCCTACCTATGATGCTTCAACAAAATAACTTTTGACAAGTTTTCTTTAGACACCTTCTATCAATGATTATGTCCACAACTGTCCACTTTGATCAAATTGGAGCCCATGTCTACTCTGAAATATTCATAGAATCAATTTTTCAATGAAAGTTGTTTATTCTTATCATGACGTGCATGGGTATGCCTTGAATACCTTCTCAAACTCTTTTAGGGGAATCCATGAATAATGCAGGAAATATATTGACTTCCACTTCACTAAATATTTTTTGACTATTTTTTTAGTTGAAGCCCCAAAAGTTGAATCTTCATTATTGTCAACATTTTTTTGTCCCATTTGACAATATATATTTTTATCAACCTCATATAGGGGATTAACACATTGAGGGAAGCTCCATATTCTAGAAAAGAAAAAAATAGTGGTGTAACTTAGCATATAAGATGGTATACAATAGGACTTGTATCTCAAATGCATGTGCCTCAAAACCGGTCAAGTGCCTCGTGTCTAGTGCATCATAAGCATGTATTTCATTAGACAACATCAATTTTTTTCAACTTGTAAGAACACCGATGAACCCTATCACCATTGAATATCTAATAGAAAAAAACTGCCAAGGTTGTGTTGAAAATGCCCCCCTCAACATTTCAAGGATCTAATGGTATCTACAGTGGAATTTTCCGACTAGCTTGTCACAACCCTGAATGATGATGTAGGACAATGTGTCAGAAATTTCCTTACCTCTTCAAGTTTTTACTTCAGAGTTACACCATCATCTTTGTAGATATTGCGATGATCGCTTAGTGGCTGAAACCTATCTAGAAATTGCCACATCTTATTATTTTTCATCGAACACATGAAATCTAGATACATTCATCACAAGTGCAACACACAGGTTCAATGGAAGTTTGGTGGACTAAATCTCTCCATAGCTACCACATGGAATTTTTTTTGCATTTAACACATGAGAACTGGATATGTTTTTTGATGGTACAAAGAAAATATTTTAATAAACATTCCAAGTCGTGTTCGTTGGAAGTCATTGATTGTTCATGGTAATGTCCTCTAGAAAATGTTAGAAATTATTCCAATTTACTATTGTGATATATTCATCTCAATGGTTTTATTTTTTATCAACTATAAACCATCTCTGGAAAGGGTGTCATCTTGAAAATTGAGCTCCCTATAGACATACTTGAAATATACCTCCTAAGAGTACCTTGAAATCTCATTCAAATGCTTAGAAAATGGGGATAAACCAATATTATGGGCATAAGTTTGATCCTACATCCAATTTTAGTGAGAGTTGAATCCCAAAAATATGAAGCCTAGCAATTCCTTTGTTAAGTGCGTATTCCATAGGAAAAATAATACCTTGAACTCCCCAACATTAGTTGTTCTTTTTCTAGATAAGCCTTTGTGGTGAAGAAACGAGAATATGATAGAAATATAACAAAACCAAAACTACATTTCTTCCTTGGTCATTGACAAACCCCATTGAATAATCTCCATGCATAAGAACTATCCACCAAAAGTGTTCCCGTATAACCCTATGCTCTTTTATACTCACATTAAGTTTAAAAACTGATAACATAACCAATACACGGGAAAATATTTGAATATATGGGATTGGTTTGTCTTCAAATGAAATGGAGTTGTGGGCAAAACATATTCCCCAAGTGACCAAGAAGGGAATTATCCTAAAATAATTGATCTCTCTTCTTATAAACCACTCTTGGAAGTTCATATCCATAGTCCCTTTATGCCACGAATGTTAAAAACCTAATGAAGTCTTCAAATCCTTCCAAATCTATATCGAGAATGGGCAAGACAAGAAAAGGTGAAAGTAGTCTCCTCTTTTGTTTTACACAATGAACACCTTCTAAGGACAATCATGTTACTCTTTTAAAGAAATTCCCAAGTCAATACCCTAATTTTCATAATCATCCACATGAGTCATATACTCTCAGGTGGAGCCTTAACCTTCCACAATTTTGACCACCACCACTTGATCTTAGCATAAATGAGGGATTGTAGACATACTAGTTGAGCTTCACAGTTGAATCACTCATAGTCTTATTCGTTTCCCATGCTAAATCTTTGAGATCACCACTCAACCTTATATGGGCTCTTTTCAATTTAGTTATAAAGTACTCCCATCAACCCTAATGCCTGCACCAACAACCGATCTTGGGACCAAAGGGTAGTTTGAGTTGGATTAATAACCATATTTAGTGTGCAACTCCCTAACTCTTCCAATGTTAAGTCCATATTTTCAATGGGAAATACCTCCTGGCCATATCCCATGATTGCAGTGGTTTGTATCCTCGCCTATGCCCCATTTTAAACCCTCAATGCCAAGTACTTACTAATCATAAGGAAGGTTAATGCCATGGATAACCATGGATGTACATGTGGTCTTATACACCAATTTGGTGTCTAACTTAATCATAACCTTAAAATTAGATAATAATAATACTAATTATATAATTGTCAAAAATTCAAGTGAAGTGATTAGACTATTATTACACCAAATTTTCTTACAATGTCTTTATCATAACATTTTAACCGTCTCCAAGTTTTCTTTCCACCATCATGGAAAGATCCTATGTGACTCAAAAAACTATACATGATAAAAATGGTATTTAGTCTCCTAAAAGAGAAAAAGTTAAAGCAAATCACAATTATGGCATGATGAAAGATACTCATGTAAAGTGATATTGACACCTAGATATGCATCTGCACAAATCACAATGGCATGATGCAAGATACTCATATAAAGTGATATTGACATCCAATATGCATCTTCTTCAAATGTGTAGAGCCTCCGTTTGGATGATATCATAAGGTGGGGTGGGTAGTGGTGTGGTGTTACATGTTTTACTAAATTTATGATATAAATTCCATGGGATGGATGAGGGTCCTCGCCCATTTGAATGAATATTAAAATAATTATTAGAGAATCTTGAACGTGGGGTATTTGTAAGTGGGTGGCCAATACGAATCTTCTTCCTCATATTTTAGATTCATTACCCCTCACTAAAAAAATTTAACTATTCTATTTCCCTATATATAATATATTATAACAAAGTATTTTCTCCAAAAAAACTCATTTGACCAAGGCATAGTGCAAGTTGGATCTTTTAAAAACCAATTTCCTACATACAACTAATTGATAATCATATGTATGAATAGACATGAGAAATGTTATTAACAATTTTTATTTTTTTTATATGGATGTAATTGTTTTATATTAATATTATTTTGTATTATTATTTTATATTATGACGTTATGGGGAAGTTTCGTAAGTATAGGGGGAAAAGAGTTGGGTAGAAAGAAAAAGTACTATGTTTAGGAATTCAACCTTATTTGTAATTTCTAAAAAAAAGTACAATGGAGTTAGCATTTTTTGGAGAGAAAAGATTCATATTGCTCAATTAAGAACTCATTCACATCAAATTTAGTGTGAAATGAGATAGTTGAAAAAGAGTTAGCATTCTGTGGAGAGAAAAGATTCGTATTGCTCAATTAAGAACTAATTCACATCAAATTCGGTGTGAAACAAGAAACTTGAAAAAACCTAAAGAGGCTTGGGAAGAACAGGTGTGTATTTTTTGCACTACTGGGAAGCGAAATCGACAAAACATTTCATTTTGGAATGTGATGCTTTCAAAGACATCAGAGACAATTATGGTAATATGTTAGCATCGGTCCCTTGGCATTGTCTTTTCAGTGAGGGGATTGTTAGAAGGTTGGGTCAACTCATCATCAATTTGAATAAGAAAACGATTGAATTGCAAAAGACGAAAAAAAAGGAGGTTGGTAATCCCATAAACTATTTTTAGTGTCGTGAACGTTAAAATATCATCATTCATTCATTCTTCCAAATTTACAATGATTTTATGGTAAAGCTAAATTTTCATGCCCAACACCATAAAAACTTTGTAGTCTAACTAATAAACAAAATGGCTTTTTCCAAGGCATTTTTTAGGTTAATTTTATCCAAAATATGGTTGAGATTTTTAAAAACTTGAATTTAAGTTGTTTAGTTTGTAGAGATGAAATGACTTTTTCAGGGCATTTTTTTTGTTAATTTTCCACCAAAACGTGACAAATATTTTTAAAAAATTAAGTTTAAGTTGTTTAATTTGTAAAATTCAAATATCTAGGAATTTTTTAAAACATTGAATAAATTTATAGATTTAGAAATGTATTTCAAACAACAACAAAAAATTAGGAATTTACTTAAAATTTTATCTCCAACTTTATTATAAAAAATCACTTCACCTGCTTAAAAAAAATGTTTTTATACTTAATTAACTGTTTATCACCATTATAACAACTCAAATATATTCTTTACCTCATGAATAAACAAAAATAAATGGGAAAATTATGTGTTAATTTATTATTTAGGTTCCATATTCACTCTTTGTCACCATTATACCAAATTAAGTATATTCTATATCCTATGAATAGACAAAAGGAAGGGTAGATTACGTGCTAATTTATTAATTTAGGTTTAAAGTGTGACACCCATATACCACCGGTGAGATTTAGACGATGTTTTAAAAATAAAACATCACACCACATTAGAGAAATGTCACATCCCAACACTGTTAAATATTACATCCCAGCATTGTTAAATATGTTTTGAGCATTGAAAGACGGTAAAGCATATATATATAATTTAATAATTTTTCTTATAATTATTTAAATATTATATAACATTTTTCATATATATTTAATTGTATTTTTGTCAAATTCATATAAATAAAATAATAAATATCTTTTATATTAATTTTCAATTTATTTTAACACTTTGTATCAAAATAAATATTTAGACTTCTTATATTGTATTCAAATAGATACACACTCTTTTGTTATAATATTGATTTAGATTTATTTTAATTATAGATGTACCAAACATCGAGAAGAATCAAATTTTTTTCTTGAAATGTAAATTTTTTTATAGTGAAAAGAGATTTGATCTCTTAACGCTTGGTAGATCTACAGTTAAGATAGATCAATGCTGATTTAATTATTAGCCTTTAAATAAGCTACATTAGAAAAAAATTACCATACAAAAAAATAAATTTTTTTTTTTTTTTTTTTATTTTTTTTTTAAATTAATTTAATTTTGATTTATTTTGACTAAGTCATAATATTAAACATTACATTTTTTCTCTCCATATTAAACTCGAAGAACCTCTCAATACAACTAATTAGATATATATAAATTATCATATGCCTTTTAAAAATTTTAAAATATTTTTATTTAATTTAAAATTTTAAAATATTTTTTAATTAAAAATTAATTAATAATTTTAATTTAAATAATTGTATCCAAATATATGTTAACTTGTTAACTATATATAATAAAATCGAGTTATTACCATGTTATGATTTACATTATATATATATATATATATATATATATATATATATATATATATATATATATATATATATATATATATATATATATATATATATTATGTTTAAATATGTAAATATAAAGGTTTAATTTTTATAATTTATGAATAGTTTCTAAGGATGATAAGAAAATATTATTATGTCTTTTCTCTTTAGTGTCATTTTGATTGGTTGTGAAGCTTAAGAAAAAAGATAAAGTGGTTTCTTATACTTGAACTGATGATATAATCATTAGTGAAATTTTCAAGTCTAAAAAGACATTCTAAGGAATATTATAAAATAATAATAAAATAATAAAATAAGATTATATTACAACATCAAATTTTAGAGGGAAAAAATAAAAACTATTTTTCAATTCGTATTTTAAACTCATCTCCTTACAGTTTTACTCAACTTTTGAGTGTGAGCACTCATTGGATGCATAATTTAATTCATCATCCAAAGATTACTCATGTTGCATACTTTCGATAGAACCGACTACATGAAAAATCGGAAATACGTGAAAAAACATGTTTGCAATCATGTTTTCATGTATTTCTCATTTTTCATATAGCAGGGTCCAAAAGTATGCAACATGCGTAATCCTTAGATGAGGAATTAAATTACGCATCCAACAAGTGTTCATGCTAGAAATTTGAGTAAAACTGCAGGGAGATAAGTTGAAAATACGAATTTTTTTTTTTTTTTACTCCAAAAATGACAAATCATCCCCATGGTTGCCATCATCATCTTGAATGCTATTGGTTCTTATAAAGTTGATTTTGGTTGTACATTTTTATTTTGAGACCCATTTTAGACCTCAAAATTTCTCTAATGGGTTTGCATAAAATAACCTTTGTAGTGATGTATATGAATCTTGTAAGTGTTAGGCATCCATATTACTTATAAAAAACAGGTTTAGGTGTAGGAACAAACTTTTTTTATGAACCCAAAATACTTTTTTGATATTATGGTTTGTATACCTACATGAAGTTGTAGAAGTTAAATGATTATGGTTATGTTGTAAATGTTATAATATGTATATTAGAGTAACTATGCCTATAATTTAGTAAAAAGTTCACATATACATTGGTGTATGGCTGTAAAACAAGAGTGAAGGTGTATTTTTACATTTATAACTTAGAAATGATTTATAGGGTATAAGGCTAAGTTATACTACACATGCATAGACAATTGTAAGGGATACACATTTGTAGTTTTATTTATAAACTCGTTGAATAAGGATGTGGGCTATCAAAAGCTATATTGGAATCAGGTCTATGGTCTCTAGACATTTCCATTGTGTTTGTAAAATAGGAGGTATATTGCTAAAGAATTCTAGATAGAAATTGATTATGTGTGTATTAGCTGAGGAACATGCTCTATAACAATTCATTTTATATCTTGTTGTGACTTCAATAGCTATAACATTTTATCCTTCATGAATAATATCATCTACATGGAAGCCAAAAATGTTAATTACAAGAATCTCTCCATTGTTTGGACATTTTTTTTAGTTCACAATATCCTCTCCTTCATTCTTAGCAGGAGCCTTTTGTATTTTCTTTAAAGTTTCTTTTAACAATACTTTAAAGCCATCATATCCCTCAATTTTCTTCTTCGATGTTTTTCATTGAATTTGCTTATGATGACATCATTCCAAAGATCATCATTCACACCATGTGATGGAAAAAGTGCATATTGGAAGGCGAGACCTTTGATAAAAGAATTTTTCAATGATAAATTATGTGGGTATTTCTCAAGTACAATTAGTCTTTACATTTGGAAGATGTACAATCTGGAGAGAAACTATGATCAAAATGGTACCGAATATCTTTTGATTGATGTAGACAAATGAGATGCAAAGTAGCTTGCAGGCCAAAAAATAAAGATTGTTGCATTTCACCATAAGAAATGCAAGCCCTCACCCACAAATTACATTATTTGCATCACAAAATTCACACCCCACCTCAAGAAATGCACACCCTACATAAGGAAATACACACTCTACCTCAAAAAATGGACACCCTATCTCAAGAAATGTACGCCCTCCATCAGGAAATGCATGCCCTACTTATGATGCTTCAACAAGATAACTTTTGATAAGTTTTCTCTAGACATCTTGCTATCAATGATTATGTCCATAGCTGTCCACTTTGATCAAATTGGAGCCCATGTCTACTCTGAAATATTCATAGAATCAATTTGGCAAAGAAAGTTGGTTATTATTATAATGACGTACATGGGTATACCTTGAAAACCTTCTCAAACTCTTTTAGGGGAATCCATGAATAATGCAGGAAAGCTATTGACTTCCACTTCATTAAATATTTTTCGACTATTTTTTTAGTTGAAGGCCCAAAAGTTGAATCTTCATTATTGTCAACATATTTTTGTCCCATTTGACAATATATATATTTTTATCAACCTTAGATTGCGGATTAACACATTGATGGCAGCTCCATATGCCAGAAAAGAAAAAAAAAATAGTGGTGTAACTGAGCATATAAGATGGTATATGATAGGACTTGTATCACAAATGCATGTGCCTCAAAACCAATCAGGTGCCCTATGTCCAGTGCATCATAAGCATATCTTTCATTAGACAACATCAATTTTTTTCAACTTGTAAGAACACTGATGAACCCTATAACCATTGAGTATCTAATAGAAAAAAGCTATCAAGTTTGTGTTGAAAATTCCCAGGCATGTCAAGGCTCTAATGGTATCTACAGTGGAATTTTCCCACTAGCTTGTCACAACTCCGAAATACGATGTAGGACAATTTGTCAGAAATTTTCTTACTTCTACAAGTTTTTACTTCAAAGTTACACCATCGTCATTGTAGATATTGTGATGATCGCTTAGCAGCTGAAACCTATCTAGAAATTTCCACATGATATTCTTTTTCATCGAACACATGAAAGCTAGATACATTCATCACAAGTGCAACACACAGGTTCAATGTTATAGATCTGACCAGAAAATATATGAGAATAGAAATAAACCCAAGAATAACAAGATCTGAATATAGAAATGCTTCTTTATTAATCAAACCCTTAAGGTAGGGCAACACCATACATTCACTACTTAAGGAAGGAAAACACTCCACAAGCCATATGCCAGTTCATACAATATTCCTTGACATCTCTAAATGGGGAGTCTTTAGCCTCTATATAGGCCTCATACATACAATACCATGGGTCATTACCATGGTTCCCTCAATACCATCTATCTAATACCATGAGCTTATTACATTATTTCTAACTACTTGTGGTCCCTTACATGATATGGGTTAACCACCTTATTTATTACTATGCCCCATCCAATTATTACATTATTCGCTTGGGTACCTCCCTTTCTACCCCATATTATCGCCCCTAAGTATGCTAGATTCAATGGAAGTTTGGTGGACTAAATCCCTCCATAGCTACCACATGGCATTTTTTTTTGCTTTTAACACATGACAACTGGATATTTTTTTTGATGGTACGACGAAAATAATTTAATAAACATTCCAAATCGTGTTCATTGGAAGTTACTGTTTTTTCATGGTAATGTCCTCTAGAACATGTTAGAAATTATTCCAATTTACTAGTGTGATATATGCATCTTCAATGTTTTTATTTTTTATGAGATAGAAACCATATTTGGAAAGGGTGTCATCCTGAACATTGAGCTCCCTATAGACATACTTGAAATATACCTCCTAAAAGTACCTTGAAATCTCGTTCAACTACTTAGAAAATGGGGATAAACCAGTATTATGGACATAAGGTTGATCGTACATCCAATTTTAGTGAGAGTTGAATCCCAAAAATATGAAGCCTAGCAATTCCTTTGTTAAGTGCATATTACATAGGAAAAATAATACCTTGAATTCCCCAACATTAGTTGTTCTTTTTCTAGATAAGCCTTTGTGGTGAAGAAACATGAATATGATAGAAATATAACAAAACCAAAACTACAATTCTTCCTTGGTCATTGACAAACCCCATTGAATAAGCTCGATGCATAAGACCTATCCACCGAAAGTGTTCCCATATAACCCTATGCTCTTTTATACTCACATTAAGTTTAAAAATTGATAACATAACCAATACTCGGGAAAATATTTGAATATATGGGATTGGTTTGTCTTCAAATGAAATGGAGTTGTGGGAAAAACATATTCCCCAAGTGACCAAGAAGGGAATTATCCTAAAATAATTGATCTCTCTTCTTATAAACCACTCTTGGAAGTTCATATCCATAGTCCCTTTATGCCACGAATATTGAAAATCTAATGAAGTCTTCAAATCCTTCCAAACCTACATCGAGAATGGGCAAGACAAGAAAATGTGAAAGTAGTCTCCTCTTTTGTTTCACACAATGAACACCTTCTAAGGACAATATTGTTCCTCTTTTGAAGAAGTTCCCAAATCAATACCCTATTTTTCATAATCATCCACATGAGTCATATACTCTCAAGTGGAGCCTTAAATACTAGTTGAGCTTCACAGTTGAATCACTCATAGTCTTATTCGTTTCCCATGCTAAATCTTTGAGATCAACACTCAACCTTATATGGTCTCTTTTCAATTTAGTTATAAAGTAATCCCATCCTTAACTCATCTTACCATTCAACCATAATGCCTGCACCAACAACCAACCTTGGGACCAAAGGGTAGTTTGAGTTTGATTGATAACCATATTTAGTCTGCAACTCCCTAACTCTTCCAATGTTAAGACCATATTTTCAATGGGAAATACCTCCTGGCCACATCCCATGATTGCATTAGTTTGTATCCTCGCCTATGCCCCATTTTAAACCCTAAATTCCAAGTACTTACTAATCGTAAGGAAATTTAATGCCATGGATAACCATTGATTTTATGCATTTTTCTTTTTACTTCTCCTCTCCATTCTTATATAGTCCAACAGATAATTTGTTGCAATACATTTATATATGATTATGATCCTCTAAAAAATCTTTGTAAGTGAATTGCACAAAGACTTTGTAGCAAAGGATTGAATACACACACACACACACACACAAATATATATATATATATATATATATATATATATATATATATATATATATATATATATATATATATATATATATATATATATATATATACATATATATACATATATATATATATATATATATATATATATATATATATATATATATATATATATATATATATATATATATATATATATATATATATAAGAAACTCCCTAACTCTTCCAATGTTAAGACCATATTTTCAATGGGAAATACCTCGTGGCCACATCCCATGATTGCATTAGTTTGTATCCTCCCCTATGCCCCATTTTAAACCCTCAATGCCAAGTACTTACTAATCATAAGGAAGGTTAATTCCATGGATAACCATTGATTTTATCCATTTTTTTTACTTCTCCTCTCCATTCGTATCTAGTCCAATAGATAATTTGTTGCAATATATTTCTATATGATTATGCTCCTCTAAAGAAATTCTTTTGTAAGTGAATTGCACAAAGACTTTGTAGCAAAGGATTGAATATATATATATATATATATATATATATATAGATATATATATAGATATATATATATATATATATATATAAGCATGGATTTGTCGGCCTTGGAAAATTTCATAAGAGTTAAATAAAATGCTTAGGCCAATGTTACTTTCTTTCTAAAGAAAGTTAAGTTCAACATCATCTATGAATTTAAAGATGAATAGGTGGATATTAATGTCAATTAAACGACTTGAGTGAGCTTAATGGTTAAAAGCATGTGGTTCCTCCTAAGAAGTCATAGGTTCAAAGCTAGAGGGGGGGTAGAGTATGTATGCCTTAGAGTATATATCCCTTTGTAGACTTTAGTAGCCAAATACATGGAGTCTTGTACACCAATTTCTACATGGGGTCTTATACACCAATTTGGTGTCTAACTTAATCATAACCTTAAAATTAGATAATAATAATAGTCATTAAACTATTATTACACCAAATTTTCTTACAAGCTCTTTATCATAGCATTTTAACTCTCTCTAAATTTTCTTTCCACCATCATGGAAGGAGCCTCTGTGACTCAAAAAATTATACATGATAAAAATGGTATTTAGTCTCTTAAAAGAGAAAAAGTTAATGCAAATCACAAGTATAGCATGATGCAAGATACTCATGTAAAGTGATATTGACACCTCTATATGCATCTGCCCAAATCACAATTATGGCATGATGCAAGATACTCATATAAAGTGATATTAACATCCAATATGCATCTTCTTCAAATGTGTAGAGCTTCCATTTGGATGATAGGGAAACAAACATTTTATTCCTCTCCCTTGCAATTTCACCCTTCTGTATTGATACTTGCTTCCACAACTTCAACTTCAACATCTGCATTTGAAGGGTTGCTCCAGTTTGACCATGTCCACTAAAACACTTGGAAATCTCTATGGGCTTGAATGCTTAGATCTCTTAGGTTGTCCCGAGATGGAATTATTGCCGCCGGAAGTTGGACGTCAACTGTCTCTGAAAAATTTAAATTTGTTCAATACAAACTTAAAAGAGTTTGCTTTGGAAGTCCTCAGATTAGGAAGCCCTCTCTTGGAAGTGTTGCCAGCTTCACTTGCTTACCTCAGGAAATTAAGGCAGTTGTGGCTCCATGGATGCGTGAAACTACAACGTTTTCCGGATTCAATTGTTGAAATATTAATAATTTCAACTGCGCGTATTAATTCCGGAAACCAGGGAGTTTTATATCACATCGCCTTTTGCCAAAGGTTGTTTTTCCCCGGGAGGCTCTGAACACACCGACTAGCTGCCACGTGTCTGAGCTGACTTTTCAAAACCACCCATTCCCCGGACGGTAACGTTCAGCATGGAAGGGCCTCCCGATATCGCCATCAACCATCCGATTAAATCAACGGACCTGCATCATTTGAAGTTGCGTGGAGTAAATTTTTGGTTGGCCGCCAAGTTTGTCAGCAAAAGGACGAGGAATTTAATTTTCACCATGCTGAATTTATTATGGTCGTAGATGTTTTTTGGTAAAGTCTTTAAGTGTTTTATTCAAGGGAAGTAAGGGCATAGGTAAATGTTTTTAATTTTAATGTTTTTTTTATTTACAGGTGTAGTTCTAGTTTTTATGGCACAAGTAAAAACATATGTTATGTTTTTTTTTGTTCTCATGTTTCTGTAAAAAAAAAAGAAGAAAATTTGGAACAAATGCACAGCAGTGCGAAGAAGTAAAAAAAAGGGGATTTCCTTTTTACAGTAGTTTTGAGCACATGGAATACGCAGCAGCGTAAAGGAAATTTTTGAATGTTTTTACAGTAGCGAATGAATGTAATTTTTTTTGTTGTTGAAATGCAATCTCCAGCAGCGGGAGTGAATGTAAGAAATTTTACACAGTAGTAAATGTAAAACTTTACACACACAACAGTGTAATTTTGTGCAAGAAGAAACAGAGTAATTTTTTGTGGAACTTCTTGTTGAATCCCTCTGAGAGAGGAAGAAATATGTATCAGGAAGTTTATTAATGAATAGAAAGATTTTATGTGTGTTGCTGAAACTTTGTTCTCTGGAGAATTTTTTTTTTTACTTCCCTGTGTAAAGATCCTGTGAAAACAGAGCATTTTCTCTGTTCAGTCTTTTGTTTGAAATTACCAAAAATTTCCAACATGGTATCAGAGCTTGTCCAGGCTCTTTGAAGGTGTCAAAGAAGCTGAAGGAAGAAGTTTTTTCTTTTTTGCTGCAGCAGCTTGTCCAGCAGTGTGAAGACTCAGTCAAAAGAATCCAAGGTATTTCTCAAAGTTCTTTTTGTGTTGCTATTGAAGACACTCAGTGATTTTTAAATACACAGTCAAATATTTGAAGCATAGCTGAGAGTGCAAGGAATGGCTGGCTCCAGCACCAACACTAGCATGGGTATTTTTAATACTCAGCTCCCACAGTTTAATGGGAAAAACTATGACTATTGGGCAATAACCATGAGAGCCCTGTTTGCCTCACAAGATCTATGGGAACTTATTGAATATGGGTTTGAAAAACCAGGAGATGAAGATAAGTTTAATAACTTAACTCAGGCAGAGAAAGACCTGTTGAAGAGCAATAGGAATAAGGATTCAAAAGCCCTCGTATTTTTGTATCAAGCAGTGCATGAGAGTGTGTTTCCAAGGATAGCAGCAGCCAAGACATCCAAAGAAGCGTGGAAAACTCTCAAGACAGCCTATCAAGGCATGGAGAAGGTGAAGACAACAAAACTACAGTTGCTGAGGAGAGATTTAGAGAATCTATGCATGAAGGACTCAGACAATCTTGACTCATTTTTCACACATGTGATTGGTCTGGTCACACAAATAAGATCTCATGGAGAAATTTTTGAAGAAAGGAGGATTGTGGAGAAATTGTTAAGGGTCCTACCCTCAAAGTTCAATGTGATTATCACCACCATAGAAGAGACAAATGATCTCACAAACTTTTCAGTTGATGAACTTCATGCATCACTGATAACACATGAGCAGAGGTTGAGTAGAAATGAAAACTCATCTCTAGAGCAAGCCTTCAAGACCCAGATGTCCTTTGGAAGAGGAAGAGGTCAAGGTAGAGAAAACAAGAGAGGAAGAGGCAGAAGCCAAAACAGAGGTGGAAGGAACAGTCTAGCAAATGATCAAGGAAGAGGAAGCAATCCAAATCAGAACCAAGGCCAAGGCAGCAGCCAACAAAGTGGACAACATAATGCTCAAGGACAAAGGTATGAAAAATCCAATGTCCAATGTTATTACTGTAAAAAATATGGGCATTATGCCAATGAATGTAGGAAGAAGCAACATGATATGAGTAATAAATCTAGTGCAAATATCACTAGAGAAAATATCAGCCAAGATAATGTGCTTTTAGCTTGTAATATGGCTGAAACAAACAGTGATGATATATGGTTTCTAGACTCCGGTTGCAGCAACCATATGACAGGAAACATAGCCCTGTTTTCTGCTCTAGATCAGAGTGTGAAGTCACAAGTCACACTTGGGACTGATAGTAAAATTTTTTTATGGGAAAAGGAGAAGTAAAAATATTTACAAAGAAAGGTGAAAAGAAAACCATAGTAGATGTCTATTATGTTCCTGGAATGAAATGTAATCTCTTGAGTATTGGACAACTTGTTCAAAAGGGTTACAATGTTTTCTTTGTGAACGATGTGTGCACCATCATGGATAGAGCACCCAGAAAACGATGCATTGCTGAAGTGAATATGACGAGGAACAGGATGTTCCCTCTCAGAATAAGGGCAGATTTAAAAAATAAAGAAGTAATAGCAGCAGTGACACAAGAGGCTTTTCAAAGCGTACCAAAGGATGAAAATTGGTTGTGGCACTTGAGATTTGGACATCTCAACTTTGGAGGTCTTAACTTGTTGAGTAGAAAAGGAATGGTAAGAGGATTACCATTGATAGAGAAACCAGACAGCCTTTGTGAAGGTTGTATCTTGGGGAAACAACACAGAGAAATTTTTCCATCACGGAAAAGCATAAGGGAAAAATCACCTTTAGAGATTGTCCACTCAGACTTATGTGGACCGATGCAAACTCCATCACTAGCAGGCAGCCAATATTTTCTAACATTCATTGATGATTTACAAGAAAAACTTGAGTTTATTTCCTTTAGACCAAAAGTGAAGTGTTTGAAAAATTTCAGAATTTCAAAGCACTTGTAGAAAACCAAAGCACGCTGCATATCAAAGTTTTAAGAATTGACAGAGGAGGTGAATATATCTCCAAAGAATTTCTGCGTTTTTGTAGAGAAAATGGAATTCATAAGCAGTTTACAGCTAGGTACACCCCACAGAAAAATGGAATTGCTAAGAGGAAGAATAGGACCATCATGGATATGGCGAGGAGTATGCTAAAGGCAAAGAATTTGCCAAATGATTATTGGGCTGAAGCTGTACACTATGCAGTATATATTTTGAATAGGTGTCCTACAAAAGCAGTCATGAACAGAGTGCCGGGAGAAGCATGGAGTGGGAGAAAGCAAGGAGTCACCCACATGAAAGTATTTGGATGTGTGGCTTATGCACACATTCCAGATCAGCTAAGGAAGAAGTTGGACAACAAAGGGGAGAAATGTTTTTTCATAGGATACAGTGAGGAATCCAAAGCTTACAAGTTATATATCCCATCTACGAAGAAGTTTTTTTGTGAGGAGAGATGTTCAATTCATTGAGGAGGAATCTTGGGATGGAAGCATAGAGAAAACAGTGAATGTCAAAAACTGTTTGTCTCATGATGAAGATGATGAAGGGATGGCTAAAATACATCCCCAAACAACAGTGCTAGCACAAGGACAGCAAGAGACACCTTTGAGGAGAAATGAAAGTGCTTCTCCAAGCACATCACAAGGAGGAAATTCAAGTGCTTCTTCAAGCACTTGCACACCAAATGAAAGAGGTAAGAAGTTCAGAAATTTAAATGACATTTATGAATAAGAGGCAGCAAATGAAGGTATGAATTCTTTGTTTGCATTATATTGTCATGTTGATGACCCTATTCATTTCGAAGAAGCAATTAAGGATAGGAAATGGATAGAAGCTATGGATGAGGAGATCAATGCCATAGAAGGAAACAAGACATGGGATTTGGTTGAACTACCAAAACGAAAAGAAGTCATTGGAGTTAAATGGGTTTACAAGACCGAGAGTAATGCCGAAGGCAAAATAGAAAGACACAAGGCAAGACTTGTTGTCAAAGGATATAAGCAGCAGTATGGGAGAGACTATGAGGAAACTTTCGCACTGGTTGCAAGAATGGAAACCGTGAGAGCAGTGTTGTCCATAGCAGCACAAAACAAGTGGAAATTTTACCAAATGGACGTGAAGTCAACATTCTTAAATGGAGTGTTAATGGAAGAGGTTTACATTGAGCAACCTCTAGTCTATGAAAAGAAAGGCCAAGAGCACAAAGTGTACAAATTGAAGAAAGCTCTTTATGGGCTGAAGCAAGCACCAAGAGCATGGTACAGTAGGATAGATTCCTATCTATTGGAGAATGGATTTGAAAAATGTGAGGGAGAACCCACCCTCTACATCAAAGTAAAAGATGGTAAAATTTTAATTGTTGTGTTATATGTTAATGATGTTATTTTCACAGGCAATGATGTTTATCTTATTGAAAATTTCAAAACAGTCATGAAAGAGGAATTTGAAATGACTGACATGGGTTTGCTGAGATACTTCTTAGGAATAGAAGTAGATCAAAATGAAAATGGGATTTTTATCTCACAGGAAAAATATGTCAATGAAGTATTGGAAAGATTTAATATGCAGGACAACAAGGCAGCAATCACTCCCACATTGATGGGATTAAACTTAGTAAAGAGGACAACATCAAGGATTTTGATCCTAGTTTGTACAAGAGCATAGTTGGCAGCCTCATGTATTTAATTGCAACTAGACCAGATATAATGTTTGTTGTTAGCTTAATTTCCAGATTCATGGAGAGGCCAAAAGAAGCACATTGGGAGGCAGCGAAAATAATTATGAGGTATGTTAAAGGTAATAAAAGGTTTGGCATTTTATGTACTACTTTAGAATGTTCAGATTTAATTGGATACACTGATAGTGATTGGGTTGGAAGTGTAGATGATCGGAAAAGCACATCCGCTTATGTTTTTCACATGGGTTCAAGAGCCATTTCATGGGTTTCTAAGAAACAACCTATTGTAGCATTGTCTACAGCAGAGGATGAATATGTTGCAGCTACAGCAGCAACATGTCAAACAGTTTGGATGAGAAAAATGTTAAGGAGCTTAGGCCAAGAGCAAGAAAAAGGAACAATGATTTTTTGTGACAATAGCTCAGCTATTGAATTATCCAAGAATTCGGTGTTTCATAAGAGAACAAAGCACATTGATACAAGGTTTCACTACATCAGGGAATTGGTAAGCAATGGAGAAATTGTCTTAAAACATTGCAGGACTAAAGAGCAGGTTGCAGACATTCTGACCAAGCCATTGGACCAAAAAAGTTTTGAATTTTTGAGGAAATGTTTGGGTATGACTGATAACCTAGCAGTTGAAATTAAAGGGGAATGTTGAAATATTAATAATTTCAACTGCGCGTATTAATTCCGGAAACCATGCAATTTTATATCGCACCGCTTTTTGCCAAAGGTTGTTTTTCCCCGGGAGGCTCCGAACACACTGACTAGCTGCCACGTGTCTGAGCTGACTTTTCAAAACCACCCATTCCCCGAACGGTAACGTTCAACATGGAAGGGCCTCCTGATATCGTCGTCAATCGTTCGATTAAATCAACGGACCTGAATCATTTGAAGTTGCGTGGAGTAAATTTTTGGTTGACCACTAGGTTTGTCAGCAAAAGGACGAGGAATTTAATTTTCACCATGATGAATTTATTATGGTCGTATATTTTTTTTGGTAAATTATTTAAGTGTTTTATTCACGGGAAGTATGGGCATAGGTAAATGTTTTTAATTTTAATGTTTTTTTTATTTACGGGTGTAGTTCTAGTTTTTATGGCACAAGTAAAAACATATGTTATGTTTTTTTTGTTTTCATGTTTTTGTAAAAAAAAAAAATTGGAACAAATGCACAACAGTGCGAAGAAGTAAAAAAAAAGGGGATTTCATTTTTACAGTAGTTTTGAGCACATGGAATACGCAGCAACGTAAAGGAAATTTTTGAATGTTTTAACAGTAGCGAATGAATGTAATTTTTTGTTGTTGAAATGCAATATCCAGTAGCAGGAGTGAATGTAAGAAATTTTACACAGCAGTAAATGTAAAACTTTACACACACAACAGTGTAATTTTGTACAAGAAGAAACAGAGTAATTTTTGTGGAAGTTCTTGGTGAATCCCTCTGAGAGAGGAAGAAATATGTATCAGGCAGTTTATTAATGAATAGGAAGCTTTTATGTGTGTTGCTGAAACTCTGTTCTAGGAGATTTTTTTTTTTTGCTTCCCTGTGTAAAGATCCTGTGAAAACAGAGCATTTTCTCTGTTCAGTCCTTTGTTTGAATTTACCAGAAATTTCCAACATCAATTGCACTGTTGACTCAGTTGAGAGAGTTGAATATACGGAAATGTGGAATACAAATCCTACCACCAGGTATCATGAATATGAACGAGTTGAGAACGTTAGCAGTACACAGGTGTCCTTTACGTGAACTACCATTTGGAAAGATTGAAGGAGAAAAAGGAATGCTTGGGCTCAAGGTTTTGCAACTCAGCTGCACAAAAATATGTGAGGCATCCTTTCCTGAAGGTGTTTGTCCAAACCTTGAACATATATCCATCACTTTCTGTAATGACCTGGTTGAAGTGAAAGCATTGCCAACAACATTGATATCTCTCGATTTAAAGGGGTGTCCTGCATTGATGAAAACAGGAGGGCTTTGTGGTCTTGCAAACCTCAGAACACTGAACAAACAGATGCTCTGCCAGGGCTTCAACCTTTATTAAACACTCAACTTGACACTTCCGACGGCAAGGAGGAGGAAGCTTTGTTGAAGGTGTTTTGCAACTATCTTGCGTAATTTTATTAGAGCTTAGGTTAAATCAATATTACTTGCAATAGTAACCAGAGTGGTAACAACGCAGACACGACTCTTTTTAATGAGTGTGTTCATGGACTATTTTAAAGTATTTGGTATTTTATGGACTGTAATTCAAACGAGTGCGAACTGTCAATCTGTTACATTTGCGGAATTTTTTGCATATAAAAATGAAAATGATTTTGAATTAGAGTTGTTTTCACAACAATTTTGTTTTTTAATAATGCAGCTAAATGTTCAAGTACTAAGACATGCTATAGAATATGTTTTTCAGAGTGAGAGACAAATTATCTCTGATCTTTCATTTAACAAGTTTTACCAAACACAACAAAAGATTTTATAATTCATTTTTATAGATATGCATATTTTGAAATAGGTTTTTTACACTTTAATTTTTAATTATCTTACAAAATATTATAAAACAAAATTATATATGAAATATTTTGATTATAAAATGAGTTATGATTTTTTAGACATGTAGTATTGATAAGTCAAGGTATTAGTTTATGATATTGTAATAAAGTTCATTTACAAAATAAAAATCTATATGTTAAAATAAGGTGAATCTCCATGGTAACAGAGTCTTGTTATATATATATATATATATATATATATATATATATATATATATATATATATATATATATTTTAAAATGAAGTTATAATTAAGTTCATTTTTATGATTATTTTTAATCTTGTATCACAAGTAAGTGTTCTTTTGCCTATCATAAACTGATGGTTATACACTTTTCCCAAGGATTTAGTTTATATAGCTATGTTTTTTTTAACACGGTCGATTACTTTTTAGATATTGCAAAAGAAGAAAAAAAGAAAGGGAAAGGAAGCTAATTCCTTGTACATTCAGATGAGGGCTGGATCAAAAGTAGTGCGCAAAATGGGAGAGAATTCCCCACAACTACTTTTACAGGCCTGTCTCTATAAACTTCAAAAACTAGAGAGGTAGTGTCATGGTTCTTAGCTATGAGATAACTTTCAAAACTTTGACATGAACTCCTTATGCCTCGCGTGGTAACCAAACCTGCACTTAACTTTGGATAAAGAGGACTTGATCATAAACCTCTATCCTCGAATTTCCAAAGCCTTGGCATGATTTTCAATGCTTACTTTTACTAGGCTCAATCTCCATTGTAGATTTTCCTCCGTCAGATCTGACGGACACCGCCGATCGTTGATCCATCAACTTGCACGTTACTCCACCACCATTGATCCACTCGCGTAGATCGAACGGCTATCGGGGATTTCAAGAGGGCAAATCACGTGGAGAATACCTACCCAATAAATTGATATTCTTGCACCCCCTCTTGCAATGTGTCCAACAGTGAGTGGAATTGGGTGGTTCCTTCCTGAAACCACTTACCGCTTAAACTCATCCTCAAATACCATTCCTACTTAAATTCCCACCTTTTCTCTTTGACTAACTCTCGAGCATGTTAATGCCCGATGATCGTAGATCTGTCACCATCGATAGTAGTGATGAATTCTCCGAGTTCCTCTTCTGCTACTACTAAAGTCAATCCTCGTCTGTTGATCATCGGGATCCAATGGTTCCTATGCGATGTTTCTTCATCTGTCTCCTTACTCTTACTTTGTGGCATTTCTTCAGTGTTTTGTGAATTATGTTCCTAATTTATTGGTCTATGTTGAGGAGAGACCTGCTGCTGCTGATTTCCATATTGTCTCGGGTCACCAGGGAGCCTGCACAGGTGTACGTGGAGACCTGACTATTACTTGTAATACCATTACAATACAGGCATTCATGAATGACATGAATAATGTCGTCTTTTCCCAGGAGAGGAGGACAATTGAAATCTTGATTCATCATATAGTGTAGCTTTTCTGGGATTGTGAGAATCGTGCTCTCTGAGCAAGGCTAATTACAGTTGAGAACCTCTACTGACATATATTCTCTATTTTCCTCATGCAATCCCCTGCTTGAATTGATGTTTTGATTCTTCTTTTTTATCCCCCCCCCCGAAATATTTCTTGTAATAATCTTTGGATCTAAATCTTCTTTCTCGATCCTCATACTGGGTGAGGGGGTCATGGTATACTTTCTTCATAAACTTCATTATTCTCTTTAACAATCCCAACTGGTTTGTCAATTGCTTTGTTGGCATGGCTATCAATGTCGTCATTTTAGTTTCTCAGGACATGGTTTATGGTTATTTTTCCCAAACTTTCAAAACTTATTATTATTATTATTATTTTATTATTTTATTTTTTATTTTTTGGATCTAGTATAACTCTGCATGTCCCTGCTTCACCTCGGTTATTTTTTGCATCTCCGTCAAAAAAAAAAAATGTGTCTCTTCTATTCTTTTATCCATTCTGCAAATTCTTTATCCTCCAATCTTAATTTCCATTTCTTGTTTGTGTGAAATTCTTTAATTTTTGCTATAGCTTCTACTTTTGCTTTGTTTTCTAACATTGCTCTGTTGTACCAGTCTTTCTCTTCTTGTTGTAAATTGTTCTGGTCCATTTTTGAGATTCCATTTGTATTTATTATCTCTGCAACTTGGATCCAAGTTTTTGCTATGATCTTGCCTAGATTTGGCTTTTGTTCTTTGAAAACGCATTTGTTTCGGGCTAGCCAAATTTGCCAACACAGGATTGAAGGGAGACATTTCGATATCCTATTTATTGTTTCCTTTATTTCTTTGTATATGGGTAGCTTTTATCCCAGATTTTATGAAGAGTTGTCAACTGAATTCCTGGATTTATGTTTATTTCCAAAGGACTTGTTTCCTATTTCCAACACTCTCTCGCCACCATACAGTTTATGAAGAGGTGTTGGATTGTTTCTTCCTCCTTTTAACACATGACACATTTTGAGGGCCCTTGTATTCCTTTTTTTTTTTATTTTTATTTTCAGAGGTAAGAATTTTACCTTTAAGGAGGCTCCAGGTGAAGACTTTAATTTTGGGTAGACTCTCTGATTTCCAAGCTGCCTTCCAAAGGATCCGATCATTTTGATTGTGAAATTGTTGGAGGAGGTTGTACCCCGATTTCACTGTGTAATTCCCTCCATTTGGGTCCCAAACAAAGTCATCTTGCTCTTCTTTGTTGATGGATGTGGCCCCTACGAGTTGGACTTTTAAAATTTCCCACTTACTTTTTAGTCTTGGTGGTGTAGCCAACTTTTTCCATCTTACCCAGTTATTCTGATCCCAGTTATTCTGTTAAAACTTTTCTCTTCCATCCATCTCTGAAGTCCTCTTAAATTGTGTTGCTGGTTTAAGGGGTTTTTCCCTATTATTTTATCCTCCCAGATATAAATTGTTTTTCCATTCCCTGGATTTTTGGATATTTGATCTCTAATAAGAGGAATTATCCTTTTAATCAATTTCCAGATTTGGGTGCATGGCCTATCTAGAATATTATCAGTGAGCAACTTTGTTCTATGAAAATTTAAGTATTTCATTGTTAGAATTTTTTCCCACTAGTGACTGTTCCCATTTATCATTCTCCAGATAATTTTTGTCCTTAGAGCAATGTTCATAGGGAAGAGTAACTTGCTCCCATCTAACAAGGCTGAATTTTTTATTATCTTGTTTTCCTCCTTGCCAAAGGAAGCTTCTAATTATCAGTTCCATTTGCTTGTGGGCACTTGCCAGAGCCATAATGATTGCATATTGATATATAGGCAAAGCCAAGAGAAGTGCTTTAATGAGTGTTCCTCTTTGTGCCAGGTTGAGCCACATCAATCCCCAGTTCTGATTTTTTTTTCCCTCATTCTCTCCACTTGCTTGTTCCAGACTTCTAATTTTACCACTTCCTTTGCTAAGGGCAGCCCAAGATAAGTGAAGTGGCTCCAATTTATTTGTAAAGGTATTTACAGAATTTGTGATATACGTTGCATTGTTTTTGTTGGGGTATTCTAGCAATAAATTCTGCATTTGGAGTTGTTTAAAATTCTTCCTTAAGCTAGGAAAAATTCATCCAAGACTTTTTTGAATCATCTTGCTATAATGTAGGATGCCCTGCCTATGAGAAGGGTATCATCTACAAAGAGAGAGTGGTTTATATCTTTGACTCCTCTCGATATTTGGATCCCTGTTACTTTTTTCTCTTTTCTCTGATTTTCCAGCATAACACTCAGCGATTCAGCCATGATGATGTACAAGAATGGAGAAAGCAGATAGCCTTGCCTCAGCCCTCATGTGGTTTGGAAAAATTTACTAGGTCGTCCATTGATTAATGGAGCTATCCATGGATTTGATATACATGTCTAGATAATCTCTATGAAATTTATTGAAAAGACAAACTTCTTGAGAGCTGCTGCAAGAAAGTTATAGTTAAATCTATCAAAATCATTAGCTATACCTAACTTAACAATAATTCCTCTCTCCTTTCTTTGGATACTGCTGTGAATAGCCTCCTCAACAGTTATCTAGCGTTTCTTAAAAGATGTAGAGACTCCTCCGTTAGCCGTTGGAGGTTTCGCTCTCACTATTTAACATGCAAAGCTGGATCTGATTCTTCAACTTGTCCTAATGATGAACCACATTGGTTGGTTCGAAATGCGTCGAAAAAATAAATATCATGTGATTTATGCCGAAAAATTCTCTCAAACTTGATATGGATCACAGAAGCCTCAATTCAATAATTGAATCCCTGCACGGAAAAGCCATTGCAACCAAGGTTCACCAATTTGAACGGGCACGCTTGCAAGTTTCAAAGTTGAAGATAGATCTAGCATTTCTTAAAAGATGCAGAGACTCCTTCGTTAGCCGTTGGAGGTTCCGCTCTCACTATTTAACATGCAAAACTAGATCTGATTCTTCAACTTGTCCTGATGATGAACCACACTAGTTGGTTCGAAACGCATCAACAAAAGAAATATCATGTGATTTAAGCCGAGAATTGGAAAAGCCATTGCAACCAAGGTTCACCAATTTGAACGGGCACGCTTGCAGGTTTCGAAGTTGAAGACAGATCTAGTGTTTCTTAAAAGATGCAGAGATTCCTCCATTAGTCGTTGGAGGTTCCACTCTCACTATTTAATATGCAAAGCTGGATTTGATTCTTCAACTTGTCCTGATGATGAACCACACTGGTTGGTTCGAAACGCGTCGACAAAAGAAATATCATGTGATTTATGCCAAAAAATTCTCTCAAACTTGATATGGATCACAGAAGCCTCAATTCAATAATTATCATGTTGTTTGTGATTTTCCTCTTAGGGACAAATCCTCCTTGGTTTTCTAAAATTATTTCTGGAATTAATTTTTTCATTCTGTTTGCTAAAATTTTTGTGAGTATCTTGTAAGACGAGTTGTAAAGGGATATTGGCCTATATCTATTAAAAGTTGTAGGATTGGGTTCTTTGTGAATGAAGGTTAGGAAGGAGGATTTTATAATTCCTCCAATCTTTTTTTTTGGAAAGCATTTTTGAGCATTCTCATTAGATCTTTTTTGATAATTTCCCAATGTTGTATGTAAAAGGCCATTGTAAACCCATCTGGACCTGGTGCCTTACCAGGGTGGAGATTCCACACAACTTCTTTGACTTCTTCCTCAGTAATTTCTTTTTCTAATTCCCTATTTTGCTAGTCACTTATTTTCTTTTTTATATGTTGCAAAATTTTTTCGTTAGCTGCCTACTGGTCACTTGTTGAGAGGAGTTCTTTAAAGTGTTTATGGGCTGCATTTTTTATTGCTTCAAATCCTTTTATTTCTTGACCATTGACTTGAATATGTTCAATCTGATTTTTTGACCTCCTTATTTTCATTGTATTATGAAAGAAGGTTGTATTTTTGTCTCCAGATTTTATCTAGAGGCATCTTGATTTCAGTTTGCTTTCCTCTTCTTCTTGCCTATTTTGCTTATATATTTCCAAATATATTTCCTTTCCTTGTAGATGATCTTCCTTACTTTCTTCCTTGTATATGATCTTGCTTACTTTCTTCCACCAAATGCGAATCTATTCATTACCCTTCGCTATATATATAATAAAATAATTTCCCTACATATTATATATAATATATTATAACCAAGTATTTATATATATAATTTGTGCTTATAATTAAATTTAATTATTAACTTATAAAAACTACATTTTTAAAGTATATATATATATATATATATATTATATATATATATATATATATATATATATATATATATGATATATATATATATATATATTTTTTCTTTTTATAATTATTTAAATCTTATATAACATTTATATTTATATTTATATATATATATATATATATATATATATATAATTGTACTTTTGTCAAATTCATATAAATAAAATAATAAATCTTTTTTATATTAATTTTCAATTTACTTAATATTTCATATCAAAATAAATATTTAGATTTCTTATATTATATTCAAATAGATGCACACTCTTTCTCTTTTGTTATAATATTGATTTAGATTTATTTTAATTATGGATCTACCAAACATTAAGAGAGATCAAATCTCTCTCTTGAAATGTAAACATTTTTTTTATAGTGAAAAGAGATTTGATATCTCACATCTCTTGGTAGATTTAAAATTAAAATAGATCTATGTTGGTTTAATTATTAGTCTTTAAATAACTACATTAGAAAAAATACCATACCAAACAAATAAACTAGAAAAATTTATGTTTTCATTCTATTTCATTCTATTTTATTTTATTTTTTTATTTTAAATTAATTTAATTTTAGACTATGTCAAAATGTTAAACATTACACCTTTTTCTCCATATTAAATTCGAAATAACCTCTCAATGCAACAAATTAAATATATATAAATTATCATATACCTTTTAAAAAATTAAATACATTTTTATTTAATCTAAAAATTTTTAATTAAAAAATTATTAAAGATTTTAATTCATATATAGCTTTATCCAAATATATGTTAACTTGTTGTAAAATCTAGTATATAACAATCAAATAGTTTTATTTAATTGTTGACTTACTACAATGTTATGATTTATAAGTGTTATTATATTTTTAACTAATAGTGTTCGTATAGCCTGAAAAATTATATATACATTGTTAAAGATTTATTTAAAAACAATTACTATCCTAATCATTACATATTTAGAATGGCTTTAGATAAAACACATTTAATGCTTGTTGTGTATGTTTAGTCTTTGACATATTGACAAAAATGTTTATTTTGGAATGATCACATTAATTTACATTTCCACCTCAATGGTGGCTTCATTGTATTACTTATTTGAATAGGTAAAACATTGGATTAAGTCTCTTCTTTTTCTTAAATTATATATGTATATTTATGGTAAGTATAAGTTGAAACATATAAATATAAAGGTTTAATTTTTATAACTTATGAATAGTTTCCAAGGATAATAAGAGAATATTATGTCTTTTCTTTTAAGTGTAATATTTGTCATTTTGTTTGATTGTGAAACTTAAAAAATAAAAGATAAAATGGTTTTTTATACTTGAACTAATGATATACTCATTAGTGAAATTTTGAATTTTAAAATAGGTATCTTAAGGAATATATAAATAATAATGAAAATAATAAAATAAGATTATATAACAATAGAGGGAAAAGAGAAAAAACTACTTTTTCAATTCGTATTTTAAATTTATCTCCTTACAAATTTACTCAAATTTTGAGTGTGAGCACTCATTGGATGCATAATTTAATCCATCATCTAAGGATTACTCATGTTGCAAACTTTTGATAGAACCAACTACATGAGAAAAGCGCAAAATGACATTGGGATCATCAGCAACAGTGGGTTTTGCTTGCAGGTATCAAGTTGCATGTGTTATTTCCTTGCTAGTTTGGGCATGCATGGAACATGCATGTGGTTTCTTGCTTGTGATATGTCATTGTCATGGAGGATTTTCTGGATTGACAATGAAATTTCCTAGCCTTTCTATTTCCTAGATAGTTATGGTGTTGTGGGTTTATTTCTTTGTTTTTCTGGTTGGTTCTCATGATTCCTTTAGCTTGGGTTGTGTTACTAGTTCCTCGAAGCCCTGTTACAGCTTGGGTTGTGTTACTAGTTCCTCGAAGCCCTGTTACAGCTTGGGTTGAGTTACTAGTCCTAGAAACCTTGGTTGGACAAATTCTCTAGAAGCATTGGTGGGTTGAGTTACTAGTCCTGGAAGCCTTGTTTGGATAAACACTCTAGAAGCCCGATGAGAGTTGTGGGTTGAGTTATTAGTCCTGAAAGCCTTGGTTAGAATAAACGCTCTAGAGCTTTGGAAGCCTTTGGTAGAGAAGGATCTGGTGATGGTTGTGATGTATGAATGTGAGGTGGAATCATTGTTTGATGGGTTGAGGTGGTTTGGCCTTGGGAAGCCTGGATGGTTTTGGTTGAAATGTTTTATGAGATCCCATATTCATGCTTGGAATATGGCATAGGGGTGATTGGCTGAAGAGAGACTTGGCTCAGCCAATCTATGGTTGAGTGGAACATCGTAGTACTATACCTGGTTGGCTCTTGCATCATTAATATGAGGTTATTTCTCACTATTATTTCATGAGTATTGTATTGGTTATATGTGGATTATATGGTTTTTGTTTCCTTGGTATCTCTATGGTTATTATGTTGGTTATGAACAAGTATCATGATAGTGGCTATGTATGGCTATCATAATGTTTTTACTCGTAAATGAATAAACAATGTATCTATGGCCTAATAGATGAAATTGTAGCCAATATGTTGAGGCCTCAATTCTTCTTAGAAATTCTCAGATAAGTATGAGACCCCTATGCTCAGTTCTACTATTAAGGCCTGTATCTTTCATATTTGTGATATGTTTAACGAAACGCATGTCATGGCTAGTAGGGGTCCAATCTAGTCCTTGTTAATGTTTTTGTAGATATATCATCGTTTTTTTGTGATAATTCATTTATGAACCTGTCATCAAGTTCTGGGCAGTGACCTGGGCTCTTGGCCTGAAAAAGTGGCACAAATCCTGGAGTCGCAGGCACATGTCTAAGGAAAAAAGTCCCCAGACGCATGTATACCCATGTTGTGGGAGCATATAAAGTTTCCTGGACACATGCTTGTCCATATCAAGGGAACTTCCGGGGGTTATGTTGCTAATGTGGAAGGTATGTGTGATGTATTTTCCTGATTCCACTTCCTTAAATAATAGATAGGCAATCAAATCATATCATAGTAACTTATCATCACATGTTTACCCCGGTTGGTCAGTTACTTGGGTAGATGTGGGAGGAGAGTGTTACAAAATTTTAAAATTTATCTGGAATTAGATTTTAGTTTCAAGGCTCACCTGAGTTCATCTGGATTCCCTACAATTTAATCTAACATGATAATATGAACTCTTTACTTGTCAATGAAAAAATAACTATGAGAAGGAAGAGATTCAAAAAATAATGGAGAAAACAAACAATGCAACAGACAACACTTCCTAATAAAAAAATTAGACACAACTGCTCTAATTTCCTAATTTCATTCAAAACCCTAAATGAAATGCAAAATGATAGGATATTTCTTTTCTTTTCTGTTAGTTTGAAATGGAATGAAAACTAAGATGCAACAAGATCATTGATAAAAGAAATCACATAGAATATAACTGTAATATCAATTTCTTCAAGTCAGTCAATGATCAAGTGAAAATTCACCAAAGACCTAATTGATAAGAAAAAGAAAAATCAAAGAAATCCTTGCCAAAGGCTAAAAAAAAAAAAAAAAAAACATAATGATGGCTTTTTAGAGGTAAAGACAAACTTAGAGACACAGAAAAAACTTTCTGAACTCGCGTTGAATGAGGAGCAAGGATAAGGAATGCAAATTTTTGCATCCTACAGGGATTAGCGCAGGTGTAGAACATGAACTAGTGCTTTGTAGTGCAGGTAAAGAGAAGGGGCAGGTGTGATGAAGCTCTTTGTCTCAAGATTAGAGGGTTTGCTGAGGTAGTTTCAGTTAAAAAACATGGCACAAAAGCTTAACCAGGATGAAAAGGATGTTTTCTTTAGGTCAATCAATTTGTAAGTGAGTCAATTAAGGTCGCTTCAAGAGGTGAAAAGGGTGTTAAGATCAAGGAAACCACTAAGGGAAGAATTGATCCCTAGCATAGTTGCCAATTTATTATACAGAATTTTAACGATGGCAAACAAATGTTAATTCCTTAGATCTAGTGGCTTGATCTAGAACAATAGAAGAAAAAAAGCTTCAAGTTTTCCTTAGAGAGATTAGAAAATGGAAAGAAGCCTACCTAGAATTTGTAGCAATCCTTCTTTTCCTCCTTGCTCATAAGCCCCAACTCTAGCTCCAAGTGCTATAATCAGAACCTGCACATATGACTAAAACAAGAAAAGGAACCAAAATCCACATAGCCTAATCTAAAATCTTTATTCAATGAATCAACATGGCATTGAATATATGAGTGCAAACATAACACATCAAATATAGAAGAACAAGAAGATCTTTGTATTGCTAAATATAGGAGAGAGTTTACAACCATAAATAGAAGATGATCTTGTAGATTTCTCCCCAAGTTGACTTGTCCTTCCTTGTCACAAAGCACACCTCAACACAAACCCTAATGAATGAATGTGATGACTCCTTTAGGTTCAAAGCAGCAACATCCAACCGAAACCTTTTGGGAGGTAGTAAATTTATAGGAGTGTGGTAGTTTAGGAATTTTTATCCAATTATCAATCTAGGCTTGAGATCCACTTATGATGGGAACATGAGCTCAATGGATAAGAGTTGAGGTCTCCAAGATAAGATCAGATGGGATTCGAGCTCCTATCCATGGTAAATAGTTAAAACTACCTTGGAAGCTTCTGGAAGAGGAAACTTCAGATTTTTTTTTCCTTTCGTCTGCATTTCTAGAATCAATGCACCTATAGAAGGGAGAAATAAGTGCCGACTAGCGTTATCTGAAAGGTATGTAACATGTGATGAATGTAGGTCGATAAAGAGACAAGGTGCACTAAGGCTAAAAACAATGTTTTTGTCCTAATTGTACTAGAAACTCAAACTTTTTGGAGAAGTGATTCTTAGGGCTTAGTGAAGGGGTTATGACAAAGTGTTCCAAGATTTTAATTGATACCGTTTGTAGGCCTATTGTGTTGATGTGACAAATTGGCTTGTAACAATAACCTTGAGAAAATTCATATCCGATTTGGCAAAGAAAACCACATAATAGAGGCACACTACACAAAGACTTTATAGCTCTATAGATGCATGTCTTCCACGAAAAACTTGGGAAAAGCAACCTTGCTCACTTTGTTACATAACCTTCAAAGATAATATTTTTCTTATGTTATTCATTTAATTTTATATTTTCGAAATTTTACTCTTGAGTGTGAAGAGAAGTGCAAACACGAAAAAAATAAAATCAGTTGCATGCAGTCCTATATTTTGTTTATATTTTGTTGTTTGCATTAAAATTTATTGGATATGCTTAGTTCAGAATTTGTCAACCATTGGTTTTAACTTCCTCATGAAAATTCACTAGAATATATCTCTAAAATGTTCATAACAACTTAGTTTAGATACAATTGTTATTTAGTTTTATTTAGGACATGAAATGATGGCATCAAAAATAAAATTAAATCAGGGATAGGTAATATCCTCAACTCCTGCAAAGACATGTATATATTCTTATTAGGTTTTATGATATAACAGAGGAGCATATTGGGTTTTACGGTCTAACAACAAAGCTTCAAGTAGACTGTCTTAACTTCATACACTCCTAATCTATTATTGAGCTTCAAGATCCATCTTAACTCCTGATCTATTAAGCATCGAGAGGGATCAAATCTCTCAAGGAGCAAACATTTCCTCAAGTTTTGCACTCAAAAAAAAGGTTTCATGACAAGAGATTTGATCCCTCTCGAAGCTTGATAGATTTGAAATTAAAATGGATCTAGGTTGGTGTTATTAAAACCTTAATAATACATATAGTTAAATACATGCATTTGACATTTTTCTTTAGAGAAAGAAATTGTAATTTTTGTATGTTAATAATTAAATTTAAATATGAAATTCTGGAATATCATAATTATGAATATAAATTAGTATTATTTTAATTTGTATGATTAAATAAATGTAAATTATTTATATTTATATATATTTCACATCTCTATATATAGAAATATTCTTATATATTTATTAATTAAATTTAAATAATAAATTATAAAATACCATGATTACAAAAATAAATAATTATTATTTTAATATGATATGTATATTACAAATTATTTCTTAAAAAATTATTTATAATTTTATTAAAAAACAAATTAAATTTAATCTTATTATTTTTCAATATAACCCACGACATATAACCCTTAATAACAAGGGCTTGTTTAATTCACCATTATAATATCTCCCTTACTCTAAAAGCACCCCTTGATCTAAAACAAATATAACTATTCCATGTCTTTCTATATATATATATATATATATATATATATATATATATATATATATATATATTATTAATATAACTAAGTATTTGCTGCGAGACACTTGTTTAAGCAAGGCATAATACAATTTGGATCTTTTAATTAAAACACTTAAAAAAATTATATAATGATTAGAAAAGACAAATTGGATTATTAATATATTGATTTGGCTCTTAAAACAAGAAAGAGTTTGCATCATTAAAACATTTAAAAAACGTACATACGTATGATCGAGGCATTAGGCACATGCTCGAGAAAAAATGTATTTTTATAAATTAATAATTAAATTTAAATATAAACATAAATTATATATATATATATATATATATAAATAATTAATTTTAAAAAATAAATTTTAAAATATTATAAATATAAATATAAATAATTATTATTTTAATTAATTTTAATATATATATATAAAATAAAAACAAATTAAATTTAATCTTATTATTTTCTATTTTTTTATTATTTTTCAATTTAAACTTCAATGACAAGATTAAGGGTTTAATTCACCACTATATTATCTCCCCTACTTTAAAAACACCCGTCGATTTCCACATATATAATATGTATTATTAATATAACAAAGCTTTTTGTTGGAAGGCACTCGTTTGACCAAGGCCTAATACAAGTTGGATCTTTTAAAAGAACAGAAAGACTTTGTATCATTAAAACACTTTTAAAAATCGACAAATTGGATTATTAATATAATGATTTGTATATTAAGACAAGAAAGAGTTTGCATCATTAAAGCAATTAAATATATTTAAATTATCATATATCTTTTAAAATTTAAATATATTTTTATTTAAATTTTTTAATTAAAAAATAATTAATGATTTTATTTATATATATATAATTGTATCCAAATATATGTTAACTTGTTAACAGTAAGATCTATTATATATAATCAAATCGAGTTATTACCATGTTATGATTTATATTATACTTTCAAGTAATAATGTTCGTATAGTCTGAAGAATTATATATACACTGTTAAAGATCTATTTAAAAACAATGACTATCCGAGAGGAAGACGATATGATGAAAATTCCATTACATATTTAGAATGGCTTTAGATAAATCACATTTAATGCTTGTTGTGTATGTTTACTCTTGACATATTGACAAAAATGTTTATCTTGGAATGATTACATTAATCTTACATTTCCACTCAATGGTGGCTTATATATCAATTATTTGAATGGGTAAAAAATTAGTTTAAGTCTTTTTTTCCTTAAATTATTTATATATATATATGAAATATATATAATTATGGTATAGGTTTTAAACATGTAAATATAAAGGTTTAATTTTAATAACTTATGAATTGTTTTTAAGGATGATAAGAAAATATTATTTTGTCCTTTTTCTTTAATGTGATTTTGATGGTTGTGAAACTTAAGAAAAAAGATAAAGTGGTTTCTTATATTTGAATTGATGATATAATCATTAGTGAAATTTTCAAGTTTAAAATAGGCATCTTAAAGAATATTATAAAATAATAATAAAATAATAAAATAAGATTATGTTACAACATCAAATTTTAGACAGAAAAAAAGAAGAAGAAAAAACTATTTTTTCAATTCGTATTTTAAGCTCATCTCCTTACAGTTTTACTCAAATTTTGATTTTGAGCACTCATTGGATGCATAATTTAATTCATCATCCAAAGATTACTCATGTTGCATACTTTCGATAGAACCAACTACATGAAAAATGGGAAATACATGAAAAAGCGTGATTGCAATCATGTTTTCATGTATTTCTCATTTTTCATATAGCGGGGTCCTTCAAAAATATGCAACATGTGTACTCCTTAGATGAGGAATTAAATTACGCATCCAACAAGTGTTCATGCTAGAAATTTGAGTAAAACTATAGGGAGATAAGTTGAAAATACGAATTGAAAAAATAGTTTTTATTTTTTGTTTTTTATTTTTTAATCCTTTTACTTTTTTACTCCAAAAATGATGAATCATCCCCCATGGTTGACATCATCATCTTGAATCCTATTGGTTCTTATAAAGTTGATTTTGGTTGTACATTTTTATTTTGAGACCCATTTTAGACCTCAAAATTTCTCTAATGGGTTTGCATAAAATAACCTTTGTAGTGATATATATGAATCTTGTAAGTGTTAGGTATCCATATTACTTATAAAGAGCAAGTTTGGGTGTAGGAACAAACCTTTTTTTATGAACCCAAAATATTTTTTTGATATTATGGTTTGTATACCTACATGAAATTGTAGAAGTTAAAAAATTATGGTTATGTTGTAAATGTTATAATATGTATATTAGAGTAACTATGCCTATAATTTAGTAAAAAGTTCACATATACATTGGTGTATGGTTGTAAAACATGTGTGAAGGTGTATTTTTACATTTATAACTTAGAAATGCTTTATAGGGTATAAGGCTAAGTTATACTACACATGCACAGACAATTATAAGGGATACACATTTCTATGGTCTCTATATTGGAATCAGGGCTATGGTCTCTAGACATTTCCACCGTGTTTGTAAAATAGGAGGTACATTGCTAAAGAATTCTAGATAGAAATTGAATATGTGTGTATTAGCTGAGGAACATGTTCTATAACAATTCATTTTATATCTTGTTGCGACTTCAATAGCTATAACATTTTATCTTTCATGAATAATATCATCTACATGGAAGCCAAAAATGTTAATTACAAGAATCTCTCCATTGTTTGGACATTTTTTTTTAGTTCACAATACCTCTCCTTCATTCTTAGCAAGAGCCTTTTGTATTTTCTTTAAAGTTTCTTTTAACAATACTTTAAAGCCATCATATCCTTCAAATTTCTTCTTCAATGTTTTTCATTGAATTTGCTTATGATGACATCATTCCAAAGATCAACATTCACACCATGTGATGGAAAAAGTGCATATTGGAACAATGATAAATTATGTGGGTATTTCTGATGTACAATTAGTCTTTACATTGCGATTGTACAATCTGGAGGGAGAAACTATGATCAAATTGGGTACCGAGTATCTTTGACTGATGTAGACAAATGAGATGCAAAGTAGGTTGTAGGCCAAAAATTAAAGATTGTTGCATTTCACCATAAGAATGCAAGTCCTCACCCACAAATTACATGCTTTGCATCACAAAATCACACCACATCAAGAAAATGCACACCCTACATAAGGAAATACAACTCTACCTCATAAAATGGAACCTTATTCAAGAAAAGTACGCCCTCCATTAGGAAATGCATTCCCTACCTTATGTGCTTCAACAAAATAACTTTGGATAAGTTTTCTCTAGACATCTTGATATCAAGGATATGTCCACAACTGTCCACTTTGATCAAATTGGAGCCCTTGTCTACTCTGAAAATTCATAGAATCAATTTGCAATTAAAGTTGTTTATTCTTATAATGATGTACATGGGTATGCCTTGAAAACATTCTCAAACTCTTTTAGGGAATCTCATGAAAATAATGCAGGAAGATTATTGACTTCCACTTCATTTAAATATTTTTGATATTTTTTTTAGTTGAAGGCCCAAAAGTTGAATCTTCATTATTTCAACATTTTTTTGTCCATTTGAAATTATATTTTTTATCAATCTTAGATAGGGGTGTCGTGGCGGAAAAAGTCATTTGGGCTGACACAACTGACCTCCCTAGGAGTTTACACTCTCTAGCGACAAACAAGACAAAATGGAATGATCTTTCTCTAAATATACCTTTTACAACATAAAAGTACAAGTGTTTAGGCTTACCTTATTCCAAAACGCTGTTGTTGTAGTCCGTTCTTGACGATCCGGATGCTCCTCCTTCAAGTCAATTCCTGCAACCACAAACAATCAAACAATTACCAAGCACTTGTATTTCATATAATAAAACATATTCAACATGCAGACCAAGGAACACATGAAATAACTCATTAACACAAGCTATTGAGAAAAATAAACCAGTTTGTATTAATAACGAAACAAAGAAACTCTTACAACCTGGCCTTGGTGTTGTGCAAGTTCCTCCCAGGGTCCATCAAGTGTTTTCCTCTACTTTGACAAAGCTCACCCACTTCCAAGTAGAATCATGTAAAGACAATCTCTCCTCACAAAGGTTCTAATGGAAGTCCTAAATCCTGCAGCATTTACCCAAAGAAAATGTATAGCTCCAACCTCTCCTCCTTCTGGCTCAATGCCTTTATTTATAGTGCTGTAAAGAGGTTATTCAGGTCCACTATCAATGGGATCATTCCCCCTCTATGGGTGGGATAGCTCCCTTATTGATGGGATAAGTCCCCTCTTAATAGAGATACATGAACCAACTGGAGGCGCATCCATTTCATCAAACCGACCTCTAGAATGTTCTAGAAGTAACCACAAGTAACTTTCTCAAGATAAAACTTGCGCATTTTGCCTTTTACAGGGGACGCACCTGTCCTTAACATACAGAGCGTCCATGGACGCAAGTTTTGTGAACATGGCCAGCGTCCCCGCAGGTAAGGCTAGAGAGAACCTGCGACCCCAGAGATAAACATAGTTTTTACAAGACTTTCTCTCTTCTTTGAGTTTGAGATGGATAACAGAGGCATAAGACTTGCCTAAGAGGGTAGCATGACTGTTGATTTGAGCCATACTAACTGTAAGTAGTCAAGGTGACATTTTTTAGTGTAACAGATTGCCCCCTAAAGTGCGAAGCCTGGAATAGATTGGTTTTGTAATTCTAGGAAGGGTGAAGCGCTTTATCATTTCAAGGATTGACTTGTGGATGCCCTGGTTGGAACCTGCAATTTTCAACACAAAATACATGTATAAGATTATATCATCACTGAGGTAGGCATTCCCATACTCAGATTCAAAACTTTAACTAATGGACTAACTATTCTGATACAGGAATGATCTTGCAGTACATCATTTTTATAGACTTTTGTAGACACAGTATGGACGCAGCCATCTGTTTATGATTAGTCTACATAGATAATGAATACAAAACTCCTCGCAGCCTGGATGGTAGAAACTAGATCCAGGGTCTTCACTTCTACTTCCCGAATTGGTACGATTCTAAACATGTGATTAAATGATTCGATGTCGAACATGTTAGAAACCACTTGATTACCAGTCGATGATGTGAACTGTTAACAAGCGTGAGAGAGACCACCAGTAATGTCAATGGTTCTCAAAGTACCAAGCACAACCCGTGAAATGTGAATAGATGTTTTGATGTCGAACACTTCACGGAATCCTTTGATCGAAAGTCAATGATGTAAACTGTCGTCAAAGGCGAGAAACCTGCCATTGATGCATGCAGACTTCAAGGTACTGTCGATTCCTAAGTCATCTTTCTAGATAATGTGTCGATGTCGATAGAAAGCGACTCGTTGCAGGCAAGCCCGCAACACGAAATCATTGTTCAAGTTGAAGAAATGTTGCTGTAAGGACTGACTCAGGGATGGTCAAATGGATGACAAGTATTTTGCAGATGAAAGTTTTGCTTGCAGACCTCTTGAACACATAACGACACGACAGATGGTTTGGTGACGAATAACTCAAAGTTAACCCTGAACCCGGTTAAAGATTTTCAAAGTGATTTGGTCAACTGTGAGGTAAAAGATTTCCCAACCCAGGTGAATGAAAAGTGTCGTGTTCAAGAGTGGTAATAAAGTTTCTTTGAGACAAAAGGTGACAAATAGGTTCATTCTTCTCTCTTTTCCCCCACCATTTCTGGCAAGTACCTCTTTATTTTTAACAAGCTTGAGGAGGATAACATATGCTTGGTTATAAGCTCATCCTTCGGACGAGTCCAACCTAGTTTAAATTCGAACCCTAGGAAGGAGTGGTTCGTTCCTGTTTGTAATTGAACAGGTCCTTTACTGTAAAAGTTTAACGAGCCCAGTATAGGAGAAACTCGGCGTTTTTCAATTTTAGAGAGTCTGAAAAACTTAAGGAGACTCCACGTTGAACTTTTTCGTAAGTTTGTGTCCCTCAAGCCCGAAAAAGTATAAAATAATACCTGGGGGAACCGCTTGATCTTGCGACCAAGGAGTACTTTCATAATAGTGTCGTTGACCTGAAAAGTAAAAAGCGATCAAAGACACGTCGTTTTAGTTCCTTATCGAGTTTGAAACGACAAAAACCCGGCAATCTTTTCCTGATTTTACGGTCAGAAAAGAGCTAAAAGGGGACCGTCTTTTAATTCCGTTTTAACGAGTGAAAAAGAAACACTCGGCGATCTTTTCATGTTTTAGGAGTCAGAAAAGGGCTTAAAAGATGACTCTGATATTTTTATTTGTGAAAATTACAATTTCCCTTGAAATCCCTTTGTCCTGCACAAAAGCAACACATTACTCATACCTGTTTAAAATAGGCAAAAATACATCGAAAAACATCTTTTCATGGTAAAAAATGAACTAATTCACCCAAAAAACCTATAAAAAGACCTTTTACCATGTCATTTTTACCGTTTGACTTTGGAGGTTGAAAAAGGAGCTTTTGACAAGAAACTTCCCGTGGTTGCTGCGGAAAATCTGACCGTCGGAATCGAACGCCGCTTCACCGAGGTATTTTACACATCCCCTCTTCATTTCTATCCGTTTAGTTTCTTGTTTTTTGTCCCTGTTTCATTTTTTGGGGGGGTTTTGGTTAAAATGCGCCCTCGGCGGACGGACGCAGGTGCCCTTCGGGTGACCTGCGTCCCCCGACTTTTTCTCACACGGGAAAAAGGTCGGGGACGCAGCCCGCCTTCAGGCAAGCTGCGCGTCCGGACGCCCTGTGCTACAAAGCCGGGGTGCGTCCTCCGAGAAGGGCGCATTTCAAAACCCAAAACCTCTCAAAAAACCACCAAAATGAGTCAAATTAATTTCTAATTGTTTCTTTGATGTGCAGGGCTTAAACATGTTAGACTGGAGAGAGAGAGAGCACGTAGAGGACGATGAAGCTGCGATTAACCACCAACCCTCTTGGATGCCTTAAGAACATGTGGATTGTACAAATATTGGACCATACCGGGCATGAGGGGCCAGGTAAGATTTTTGGAATGGCTGGTTGAGCGATGGAACGTTCAAGATCAATGTTTTACATTGGAGGGCACCAGCTCGAGATAGAGCCCTCGGATGTATACTTTCTCACTGGCTTGCCAAACAGAGGTGAGCAACTCAACCTTGCGGGGACCAGGCCGGGTGGCCAATCCCTTGATGATCTCCGCGAGGAGTGGTGCAGACGTGGGACTCGCCATAAAAGGGCGTGGAGATAAAACACATCGCTCTGGCGGAACTTAGAAGTATTGCGTTTACGGTTACCAGGATTTGTGGCGCGGCCGCCTTGCACATTGCTTCCGGATCCCAAATGCGGATGGCAGTTGACTGTTACCAAGGCACCATCTTCAACTGGTGCGAAGCTGTGTCGGCTCATATGAAGAGCCAACTGACCAAGGCAAAGAACGGACGACTAAAGACTTTTGGATATGGGCCTATAGTCGTGAGCTTTGCCTTGGAGAGAGTTCCTATGCTGATCCCTCAGCAACTCACTGTTGATGACTTGGGTCCTCGGGAGCCAAAGCTGGTTCGATGGGTTGCGGTGATGGCCCGGCATCCTGACGAGGGTGCTACAGTGGTTCGATTCTCAGACAGTTACTTTGACTGGCTAGAGGGCCAGCTTTTTGTGATACAGGACTTTCCATATGCCGGAATGGATTTCAGAGGTGATCCGGACATGGTTCTTCCACAGGGAGAACAATGGGATGACAGAGGTACTTTCATTTTCACAAGTTTTCTAATTATGTATTTTTATTTTTTATATATATATCGTCTCAAACTAACAGTAAAAATTTTAAAAATGCAGATGTTGGACCACAGCGTCCAGCCAATCTCCGGCCTTATGACAGACGACATCCAGCTGCACCGGCACCGGCCCCACAGGACGCGGCTGCAGACGTACTAGCTGAGTTGGAGCATGACCTAGATCGTCTCACGGTAGACATACCTGAGACTACTATGGACGACATTCCTATCAGGCTTCAGCGTTTTGTAGTCGCGGTCCCTGGACCGTTTAGGAGATTTCTGCGCAAGGTAGCCCGCGCAGTGGTGTCGTATAGAGAGCACCACCAGTGATTGACTAGTCACTTTTGTAGTCACATGTGACATTTTTGACTTTTTGTACTATCATTTTGCCGATCATAAGGTGTGTTTAAACCTATGATCGAAGACGATGTATATATTTTTGACAACTTCTATTTATATCTATATATCACTATTACCGGCTTATCTTGTTTAACATGTATGATGAAATGTCTTTAAATTTACTTGCATGATTATTATAAATGTCTGTCCAACACTCGAGAAGCAATTGCATCTGCTAATGTATTCAGGGACCTTGGAATATGTTGATATTCAATGTAATCAAATTCACGTTCCAAGAGACGCACTCTCAAAAACAACCTTAACAACACAGGATTTCTAATGGCATAAACTCTATTAAGCTGTAATACAACAAGTTCAGAATCTAACCTCACAATCAAACGTCGAATTCCAAATGAAATAGATTCGGATAATAATTCAACCACTGCACTGTATTCTGCAATGTTATTCGTTGTTTGACCGAGGCTTACCCCATGCATAGAAACTAACTCGTCAGAGGGCGAATAGATAACCCAAGCTGCGGAAGAGATATTCCGTGTACTACGACAAGCACCATCAGCAAATCCAATGTATGTTTGGAGAGGCGTCGACATCTACAATATCAAGAGTAAAACCAAGATAAGCCAGAATAATGACGAAAACCACACTCGCTAAACTAAGCACACTGACTAAACTAACACACTTGCTAGCTAGAAAGGAAATCTAACCTATCTAAAAATTTCTCCATCCATCATTTTAAGCATAATACCTCTTTAGGTAAAGTCCATTTCTGGGTTTGCCCAAAGAGTCCCCATCAAAATCAACTAACTCATAAGCCCCTTTTGCTAGCTTTCGCTTTACAATGTAGGGCCCATGCCACATGGGAACGAATTTTCCAGCACCTAGCTTATCGTTAGCTTGATCATATAATAGTACTAGGTCTCCTTCCGAAAAACTTCGAGGAGTTACATTTTTATCGTACTGAGCTTTCATTCGTTTTGCGTGAGTCTCGATAGCTAAAGTAGCGTCACGTCGAGTCTCATCTAATTTAGCCAAGTATAACAACCGTTTCTCCTCTTCGGAAGTAGCTGGAAGTAATTCGACAGCCATTTGAAGTGATGGGATTTCGCATTCAATAGGTAACACAGCTTCTAAGCCATAAACTAGCTGAAAGGGGTGAAACCTGTTGAATTTTTCACTGAAGTTCGATATGCCCATAGCGCCGAAAATAACATGTTATGCCAATTCGTTCGATGGATACCAATGATCCGTCGAATCATGACGACTAGAACTTTGTTGATTGACTCAACCAAACCGTTGGCTTGCGGATAATAAGGTGTAGAGCTATCGTGGCGCAAACCAAGCTGGCTTGTAAGCTCAGTCATCATGACGTTTCGAAAATGGCTCCCATGGTCAGTAATGATTGCTTGTGGGACACCAAACCTAGTTATGATATGATTGAATACGAAAAGTGCAGCTGTCTTGCCGCTTGCGTCGAATGTAGGCATCGCCTCGGCCCACTTAGTAAAATAATCAACCGCAAGGATGATATACGCATGCCCCCCGGCCGAGTGAGGGTTACAAGTAATAAAGTCAATGCCCCATTTGGCGAATGGACCAGCGGCAATTATAGGGTGGAGAGGAGCAGGTGGAGCGCGCATCTTGCGATCAAACACTTGACAGTTGTGGCATTTTCTGACGGCAAGGATACAATCTTTAAACATAGACGGCCAGAAATAGCCAGCGCGCAACACCTTCTGAGCTGTGGCATACCCAGACATATGACCGCCACATGCTCCAGAGTGACAATCATTCAAAACTCTCTCAGCCTCTTCGTGAGTTAAACAACGTCGAAAAACTAAGTCTGCCCCCAGGCGATAAAGTGTATCTCCAATAATTCTGTATTGCTGGGATTGAAACCGAATTTTTCGACGGTCTTCCTTGGAAGCTTCAGGCCGAAAGGTTTGGGTTTGGAGATAGATGATTATATCCCCATACCACGGATCTACAGTGCTAATAAGAAACAAAGATTCGTCCGCAATGGACTCCTCTGCCACAGTCTCTGTGTCAGCACTCGGGAAATCACACATCAATTCCGCAAAGACTAAAGATTTCTTAGACTTGGACTTCTCAAACTCCAAGTCGAACTCTTGCAGGATGACAATCCATTTAGAGTACTTGCCCCCTAGCAGTTGTTTTGTCAAATATAAATCATAGGGTTGCAATCCGAAATAACAGTAGTTTTGCGGAGAAGAATGTAGTGACGGAAACGCTGGACAGCTTGAACGGCTGCCAGGGCCAATTTCTCCACATGTGAATATTTTAACTCAGTTGGATTTAAGGTTCTGCTAAGATAATATATCACATGCTCTGCCTTGAATTCATCTTCTTGAACTAACACCATTCCAATGGTGGAATGCGAAGCTGCGAGGTATAAGAAGTAGTCCTGGTTGTAGTTGGGAGGATGCAATAACGGTGCATGGGTCAACGCGTGTTTCAATGCATCAAAAGATTGTTGGGCAATCTCGTCCCAAAAGAATTGTACGTTCTGTTTCAACAACCGTGTAAAACCTTTAGTGACCTCGGCGTAGTTAGGGATGAATCGGCGTAAAAAGTTCGCTTTCCCTTGCAAACTTTGGAGTTGGCGCAAACTCGAAGGAGGAGGCAATTGGATGATAGCCTCGACTTTCGAGGGATCGACGCGAATGCCGGTTTTGGAAACAACAAATCCCAGCAATCGACCTGTTTCTATACAGAAAACACACTTGTGGGGATTCAACCGAATTCGATAATGCCTACACCTCATAAAGATTGCTCGTAAATGGACAAGGTGATCAGCTCGATGTAAAGAATGAGCAGGCAAATCATCGAGATAGGGTTGCACAATGTGCTTGATGTCATGAAATGCATAAGACATGGCCCGTTGAAAAGTAGCGCCGGCATTCTTAAGGCCAAAAGGTAATTTGCAATAAGCAAATGTCCCCCATGGACAAATGAATGCCGTTTTTGGTTGATCGGCAGGTAGAATATTGATTTGATTATAACCTGAGAAACCATCCATGAAGGAAAACATCTCACTTCCGGCACAATCATCAATTATTTGATCGATATAAGGCGTAGGATAGTTGTCTTTTGGACAAGCTCGATTGATATCCCTATAATCGATACAGATTCTTATTGTTCCTTGTTTTTTATTGACGGGAACAATATTCGATACCCAATCCGTTAACGGGATCGGATAAATGAAACCTGCTTTCAACAGCTTTTCGACTTCTGCTTTGATTGCAGCTGCTTTTCGAGGGTGAATCTGACGCAACCGTTGCCGAATGGGTTTAGCATCCGGGTAGGTTTTGATTTCATGAACAACAATGGCAGGATCGATTCCTGGCATTTCCTCGTAGGACCAGGCAAACACGTCGCGGAATTCTTGGAATAGGGCCTTGTAAGTTTGGATTTCTTCTTCAGTACATGCGGCACCTATATGAATGTTCTCCTCATTCCGGGCTTCACTGATATATCAATGGGAACAGTACGAGAAATATTCCCTAAATTCAGCTCTGAATCAGAATGTTTCGTTGGATCCTGAGCGTCTTTGACATATTCAGCGGTAAAGATAGATGAAAAATCATTTTCAAATGCATCACCCTTAGGTAAAAACGAAGATCTGTGATGGAGATCTTCCCATGGTAGATCATCTACACTTAGGATTTCGCGAAGTCGTTCGTCAGATGACACTTCTTCGGGAAACGTTATCCGTTCTAAAGGTGAGGTGAAAAGTGACTCTTCACTGACCACATTCATTTGGTCGGGTTCGGTTGAATGAAAATCAGTAAAAGACATAAGAGCTTCATAAGCAATTTCATACGGACTCAACGGCATAACATCACCGAGTGAATCTAGCTCAGAGTCAGAGGGAACATACCAAGGATCATCATGAATAATGTTTTCTGACGTGATCATATGAATCGTTGCAAATGAAGGATCTACATTGAGTGGAGGGAGAGGAAAAGTTCCCAGTAAACCGGAATCCTTAACTAAACCTACACCAATGTCCTTATAAGGGATTGTCGTTTTACCAACATGTTGGATAGTTTCTGAAGAGGATGGGTCGGATGAAAAGTATGTCAGCTGATCAATAGTCACGATCTTACCGTTATGTGGAAATTTAATGACTCTGAAGACCGATGAAACGACCGCTGTCATAGCATATGACCAACTTCGACCCAAAAGAAGGTTGTAGTCTAGAGGGGCATCAACCACTTCCACATCCAGACTAACGGTTTTACCTTCGACCCCTATAGGCAATTCTTGTAGAATACCAAACGGACGGAACCCACGGCCATCAAAGGCCTTAAGGATGGTGGGGGATTGGTTCAAAAAGAACCAAGCGATCTCCAACATTGAATCGACATAATACACGTAGAAGCTCCCTCATCAATCACAGTCCGATGAATAGGCCTGTTTTTGACTATCACTGGGATTTGGAAAGCCATTTGATGGGGGAGACGCGGTGTACTATTTTCTAGATCAAAGATCATTAGGTTCGGGTCCTGAACATCGACAGCTCCAATAGCCGACAAAAGCAATTTTCGTTGTGCTGGACATGATTGCAGCACTTCGAGTGCCGACATTGCTGAAGGTGAAACAGCTAAGTCTTCAACAATGTTGTAATTCTGGGCTGCTCTCGCATGTGGATTGAAAGCAGACCTTCGAAGTACACCCTTGGCGGGCGGCTTAATCACTAAGTCTGGGTTAGGTTTTTCGATCTGTAGTGGATCGGAACCAGGAGTTGAGGTTGATGGGTTAGAGTGAGAAGATTCTGCTTCTTTACCATCAACAGGAGCCTTACTACCATAATCTTGCGATCGAGTCGCAATCCTGACATGAGACATCATCAAAATGGGTTCTTCACTGGCATTCGAAGAAGAACCTATCATCTTATTTTCCTGCTCTGGAAATGGATTCTTTAACACAGCAGGAGTGGAAGAACCTTAACTATTTTCACTACCTCGGCCCGATGAGGGCAGTCTCTCGTAAAATGATCTTCTTCACAAATGAGACAAGGATAACGAGGTTTGCGTTTTTCGTCATTGGTTTCCGATTTTTCTACTTTCTCCTTTGGAGCCTTGTCTGCTTTGGCCTTCTTCTTTCCTTTCTTCTTTCCACCGTTTTTTGTTTGGCCGTAGATGACTCTACGGCGTGAATGTCGGCGGTGAGTTCAGGAGAAGACTCTCCTGTCGGAGAATCAGGCAAAGTGATAATTGGAGTAGTTGAAGCCTTGGAAGACTTCTTCTTGCTCTTTCGTAGTCACGATACCAATCATACCATCAGCGGCATGAGATCCCGAAGGAGCAGCAGCGATTTGGTTTGACTTGGAAGATCCGGAATTTTCTCGTGTAACGTACCCGACTGAGTGTAAACTAAGTCAAGGTACTGTGCTTGAGCAATGACTTGCTCCTCAGTAACTACTCCGGCCTTAGCTACATCTTCAGTAATTCGTGGTAATAATGATTTTACAAACCATTCAGCTAAGATTTGGTCCGGGATAAAAACTTTCACTAATCTCCTTCGACGTCTCCACTCATGGATGTGATCAGAAATGTACGTGGATGTCGATTGTTTTAGCGAAGTTAATAATTCTGTACCATTATCGTATCTGACTGGTAACTGAAAATGAGTTAAGAACGAGGTAGCTAACTGGCTAAAGTTGTAAAAAGAGGCCCGTGGCAACTCAATGTACCACTTGGCTGCGAGACCAATGAGTGTACGCTGGAAAAGACGTAAGCGATGGAATCATCTGAGATGGAATTTGATGCACACCAGAGGTGGTAAGTCATCACGTGATTGGATGGATCCTCTCCAGACTTACCTTCGAACTTGGGTATATCGCTGGGCAACTTATTTGGCATTGGCGGCCAGAACGGGATATTGAATTGGATCGTTGTTAGGCGCGTCAAGTCGGGTAAATCTAAAGTTGCAATAAATGGTAACTGCCGGTTAGGATCTCTAAAATTCTGAGTCACAATACCAGCCCCAGGAGGAGGATATCCAGGATAACTAGGAACAGGAATCGCATTTGGGATATTATATCCTCCTGGAAAACCAGGATTAACCGGACCGTACTGGGGTTGTTGAGGTTGTTGATAAGTGTACCCAGGATACGGTTGATACTGGTAAGCCGGTTGTTGGGCAGCTTGCCCAGGTTGATACGGTCCCTGGTACGGAGGTTGAACAAATTGAGGTTGAGTAGTAACAACCGTACTTGTACCAGGCGGTCCTACAGGCATCTGGACTGTGGTTTGGACTGTAGATCCAGACAACGGTACAGATGTCTGAGGAGTGGTTACAGGGACAGTAGAAACTGGAGCTGCCGATACTCCAGAAGTAAGCATGGTAGATGTAGCGGTAGTTGCTGCAGCCGTGTGAGGTGGAGTACTAGGTGCAATTGGCGGCTGAGTAACTACCGAAGTTACAGGGGTCTGAACACTTGACTGGACAGGTTGCGGTTGCTGGGATGGACCAGGAACTGCAGGTTGTCCTGCTTGAGGTGCCGACTGTATACTTGGCTGCAACATCTGTTGACCCTGTGAAGGATCCCATGTTAACAATCCAGGGTACTGACTCGTAACAGGTTGAGGATACTGAGATCCATAGCCGTATTGAGGATAGGGTTGATAACTGTAAGGTGCAGTCCCATATGATTGCCCTTGAGGTGGTTGATAACTTGACCAGGGTATTGACCCGTAGGTTGATAACCTTGAGGTAAATACGAATACTGGGGTTGACCTTGACCTTGAGGTTGGTATCCTTGAGGTTGATACTCTTGGGGTTGATACCCTTGAGGTTGCCATCCTTGAGGTTGCCATCCTTGAGGTTGATATTGATACTGAGGTTGACTTTGGGGTACATATTGAGGCTTGGGGTTGATACCTTGAGGTTGCCCCCCAGACACGAATGAAGTACCTTGAGGTTGCCCCCCAGGCATTAACGAAGGTTGCCCCCCAGGCGGTAATTGGCCACCTTGAGGTTGGTTAACGGGAGTTGAACCTGACATCATATAAACTTCACCTACACTCAATGGTACATTACCACTGTTTCCAACTAATAACCCATGATCAATGGGTGAGGAGATGCTCCCGAAAAGGTACCAGAAAGTGATTGATACCCAGTAGGAACAGAAGGACCACCATGTAAAAATGATTCAGGACTTTGCGTAAACACAGATGACGGACCAGACATATTTACAGGATTATGAATTCCTCCGGGTGGAAAAGGAGTACGAGGTGTAGAAAAACCTACTGAGTTGTCTAAAAAATTGGTTAAAGCAAGGTACCAAGGTTCACTTCTAGGAGGACTGTAAAAGATGGATTCACGCTCCCTTAAATCAAGGGTAATTAGATCTTCAGAATCAGAAACGCCTATTTCTTCCTCTGGAACAAGTTCTTCTATAGCAATTAACCCAACAGGAAGATTTTCGGTGATAATTCTTTCTATTCTTGGTGAATCAGGAACACTAGGAGTTGGAGTAACAGGTTCGGAAATTTCAGGTTCTTCGCCTGTTTCACTGGCAGATGAAAAACTACCAGCAAGCTCGGAAACTGTAACAGCTTCGGGATTGTAACCTGTTTCTAAACTTTGGTAATCTGGATGGACTACCAAGGAAATTCTCCTTCTTCAGGTGAACCTACTTACTGCCACTAGGAGTTACAAGGACCTTTAAACCTTCTAATACCCTGGGTCGTCTCGAGGAGGTGAACCCCGAGTTCACGGGATCTTCTCAACAATTCGGCCACAGAAACAACTTCAGGAGACTGGCCCGCAATGCGACGGGACCGTCTCGGTAATTCCGCCACAATTAAGATTTTAACTACAACACACGAAAACAAAGTAAAAATTTCAAATCAAACCACCTAAGTCTTCTAAAGAACCAAACAAATTTGAAGCACACGCCTAAATAATCTAGAGTGTCAAAGCACACACAAACAGTATCTTCCGGACCAAAAGCGCTAGTTGGTGATTAGGCCCAACCTCGCAGGATTCAGTACAGAAATGGCGGGTGGAACAGTTACGCCGACAACCTGCTTAATGAATAGACTGGACCAAGCCTCCACTTTAACCGTCTCGAAGTGAAGCGTACCCCCCAGAAAATCCAAGTGAGTATAGCCGACGTCTGCTCCAGGTACAGTGGGACCTTCCCTCCACCGTCACCTTGGGTAGAATCCTAGATATTATGGCCACTAAGGTTACCAATCACAACAATTACACCTGGGGGAACAGTCTAAACTCCGACAGCACGCAAGGGCAGAGAGTAACAAGCTCCAATCCCCTTACCGGCTCCTTGACAGTAATCCAAGGTTTACCGATAAGTGACCCCTGGCTCCTCGACAATGGTTAATCCGAGGTTTACCGTTTTTAATACGTACTGCCTGGCGTCGTTCCCAACGAGGGAGGAATGATCCCCTCACTGGTTCGGACACGAGCTCGTGCTTCTCCTTTAAGAGGAGCTTTCCCAGAATGTAACTGAAACAATTGGATTTGTTCTACTCAAGATAGACTAACTGTTTGGTTTTGTAGTCTTGGAGAGTTAAGTACTCACCTACTCCAAGACCCTAGCCTAAGCTATGTTGGTGCTTCAGAGCCCTAGAAAATAAAAGTTACTAGATCATTTTAATTTAAGCGTTACTTTTAAGGTTGTCTTTAAGTCAAAAGGTGATGGAAGTGAAACTAGTGGTGTGTTGACTCGACTCGAAACCACTACAAAATGCACCTAGGATGATTTATCCACTACTTTGCTTTTTCGATGAATTGTTTTAACTAAAAAGTTGAGAGAATGCAATCTTTATAAAAGCAACTTCTTAATTGAAGACAATCAAAGAAACAATTCGATTTTCTTTTCCAAGCATAAAAACATAACTTCTCTTTACATGCACGAAAAAAACTCTTTTCTTCTTTGAAAAACAAAAAGCTACTTGAAACAAGACTTTTAAAGAAGATATTTTTGTATTTTTCTTTTAATAAAGCAAATAAAACTAATATAACCAAAAATCAATCTTAGACAACTATCAAAATCTATGAAAATCCACTCATAAGCAAACTAAAAATAAATTTATTCTAAGCAATTCTAACAAGGTCAAAACCAACAATGATTATTCTAAGGCGTTTTACTTGATCACAAGCGAATCAAGGACTAGCTTATTGCAGAACCAAAAACTAGCCAAAACAAAATTCTAATCTTTTTGTTCTTTTTGAAAATGGAAATCAATACTTTAAAAACAAGCAATGCGAAATTTGACCCAAAACAACTCAAATGGCAAGTTGCTCAAACAAGGAGACTTTACGACAGGCCCGACTTCTAAGAAGGTTGACTAACCAGAGATATCTAAGGCTGGACAACTTTCTAAGCTCAAAGTCACTACAGAACCTATTCAAAAATCAAACCCTAGGTCTAAACTTCGTTGAAATCCACTAAAACACTCAAAGCTCACAAAACCAGTTCAGGTGAGAATTCTTGACAGGGTACTAAAGGATCTGGGCAGAAAATACTAAGGAAAAACAAAATCTAAAAGCAATTTAAAGCAAAATGGAATTTTCTTAACTTTTACAGGAAGACGCAGGCCACCCGTTGTCACAGGTGCGGCCCCGCACTGTGCAGTCAACAAAAATGCGTCCCAAGACGCACTGTGCAGCACACAGAGACTGCGTCCTTCTGGAAAAAGGAAGAAAAACAATAAAGCCAACTAAATCTACAGCTAACACCCAAATACTATTCTCACAGTCAAAAACCAGAAAATAAAAATGATTTTCACAAAGCAAAGTTCATATAAAGGAAAAGACTTATTCATTAATGGATTCCCCAGTGGAGTCGCCAATTTGTCGTGGCGGAAAAAGTCATTTGGGCTGACACAACTGACCTCCCTAGGAGTTTACACTCTCTAGCGACAAACAAGACAAAATGGAGTGATCTTTCTCTAAATATACCTTTTACAACATGAAAAGTACAAGTGTTTAGGCTTACCTTATTCCAAAACGCTGTTGTTGTAGTCCGTTCTTGACGATCCGGATGAGCTCCTCCTTCAAGTCAATTCCTGCAACCACAAACAATCAAACAATTACCAAGCACCTGTATTTCATATAATAAAACATACATTCAACATGCAGACCAAGGAACACATGAAATAACTCATTAACACAAGCTATTGAGAAAAATAAACCAGTTTGTATTAATAACGAAACAAAGAAACTCTTACAACCTGGCCTTGGTGTTGTGCAAGTTCCTCCCAGGGTCCATCAAGTGTTTTCCTCTACTTTGACAAAGCTCACCCACTTCCAAGTAGAATCATGTAAAGACAATCTCTCCTCACAAAGGTTCTAATGGAAGACCTAAATCCTGCAGCATTTACCCAAAGAAAATGTATAGCTCCAACCTCTCCTCCTTCTGGCTCAATGCCTTTTTTATAGTGCTGTAAAGAGGTTATTCAGGTCCACTATCAATGGGATCATCCCCTCTATGGGTGGGATAGCTCCCTTATTGATGGGATAAGTCCCCTCTTAATAGAGATACATGAACCAACTGGAGGCGCATCCATTTCATCAAACCGACCTCTAGAATGTTCTAGAAGTAACCACAAGTAACTTTCTCAAGATAAAACTTGCGCATTTTGCCTTTTACAGGAGGACGCACCTGTCCTTTAACATACAGAGCGTCCATGGACGCAGGTTTTGTGAACATGGCCTGCGTCCCCGCAGGTAAGGCTAGAGAGAACCTGCGACCCCAGAGATAAACATAGTTTTTACAAGACTTTCTCTCTTCTTTGAGTTTGAGATGGATAACAGAGGCATAAGACTTGCCTAAGAGGGTAGCATGACTGTTGATTTGAGCCATACTAACTGTAAGTAGTCAAGGTGACATTTTTTAGTGTAACAAGGGGATTAACACATTGAGGGCAGCTCCATATGCCAGAAAAGAAAAAAAATTGTGGTGTAACTGATATATAAGATGGTATACATAGGACTTGTATCACAAATGCATGTACCTCAAAACCAGTCAGGTGCCCTGTGTCCAGTGCTCATAAGCATATCTTTCATTAGACAACATCAATTTTTTTAATCAACTTGTAAGACATTGATGAACCCTATCACCATTGAGTATCTAATAGAAAAAAAATTATCAAGGTTTTGTTGAAATGCCCCCCTCAGCATCTCAAGGCTTAATGGTATCTACATGGATTTTTCCCACTGATTGTCATAACTTAGAAAGACGATGTAGGGCAAAGTGTCAGAAGTTTCCTTACTTCTGCAAGTTTTTACTTCAGAGTTAAACCATCATCTTTTTTGTAGATATTGTGATGATTGCTTAGCGGTGAAACCTATCTAGATAAATTTGCCACATGATATTCTTTTTCATCGAACACATGAAATTTAGATACATTCATCACAAGTGCAACACACAGGTTCATGGAAGTTTGGTGGAATTAAATCTTCCATAGCTACCACATGGACATTTTTTTTTGCATTTAACACATGACAACTGCATATGTTTTTTGTTGGTACGACGAAAATAATTTAATAAAATTCCAAATCGTGTATCTTGAAGTTACTGTTTGTTCATGGTAATGTCTCTAGAAAATTTTAGAAAATTATTCTAATTTATAGTGTGAATATATTCATGTTCAATGCTTTTATTTTTTATCAACTATAAACCATCTTTGGAAAAGGGTGTCATCCTGAACATTGAGCTCCCTATAGGCATAATTGAAATATACCCTCTGAAAGTACCTTGAAATCTCGTTCAAATATTTTAGAAAATGGGGATAAACCAGTATTATGGACATAAGGTTGATCCTACATCAATTTTAGTGAGAGTTGAATCCCAAAAAATGAAGCCTAGCAATTCCTATGTTAAGTGCATATTCCATAGGAAAAATAATACCTTGAATTCCCCAACATTAGCTGTTCTTTTTTTAGATAAGCCTTTGTGGTGAAGAGAAGAAACGAGTTATGATAGAAATATAACAAAACCAAAACTACTTTCTTCCTTGGTCATTGACAAACCCCATTGAAGAAGCTCCATGCATACGACCTATCCACCGAAAGTGTTCCCATATAACCCTATGCTTATTTATACTCACCTTAAGTTTAAAAATTGATAACATAACCAATACTCAGGAAAATATTTTAATATATTGGATTGGTTTGTCTTCAAATGACATGGAGTTGTGGGCAAAACATATTCCCCAAGTGACCAAGAAAGGAATTATCCTAAAATAATTGATCTCTCTTCTTATAAACCACCCTTGGAAGTTAATATCCATAGTCCCTTTATGCCACGAATATTGAAAATCTAATGAAGTCTTCAAATACTTCCAAACCTACATCGAGAATGGGCAAGACAAGAAAATGTGAAGGTAGTCTCCTCTTTTGTTTCACACAATGAACACCTTCCAAGGACACTCTTGTTCCTCTTTTCAAGAAATTCCCAAGTCAATACCCTATTTTTCATAATCATCCACATGAGTCATATACTCTCAGGTGGAGCCTTAACCTTCCATAATTTTGACCACCACCACTTGATCTTAGCATAAATGAGGGATTGTAGAGATACTAGTTGAGCTTCACAATTGAATCACTCATAGTCTTATTCGTTTCCCATGCTAAATCTTTGAGATCACCACTCAACCTTAAATGGGCTCTTTTGAATTTAGTTATAAAGTACTCCCATCCTTAACTCATCTAACCATTCAACCCTAATGCCTGCACCAACAACCAACCTTGGGACCAAAGGGTAGTTTGAGTTGGATTGATAACCATATTTAGTCTGCAACTACCTAACTTGGCCTTGGAAAATTTCATATGAGTTAAATAAAATGCTTAGGCCAATGTTACTTTCTTTCTAAAGAAAGTTAAGATCAACACCATATATGAATTTAAAGATGAATAGATGGATATTAATGTCAATTAAACGACTTGAGTGGGCTTAATGGTTAAGAGCATGTGGTTCCTCCTAAGAAGTCATAGGTTCAAAGCCAGAGGGGGTAGAATATGTATGCCTTGGAGTATGTATCCTTTTGTAGAATTTAACAACCAAATACATAGGACCTTGTACACCAATTTGTACATAGGATCTTATACACCAATTTGGTGTCTAACTTAATTGTAACCTTAAAATTAAATAATAATAATACTAATCATATAATTGTCTAAAGTCATTAAACTATTATTGCACCAAATTTTCTTGCCCGGTCTTTCTCATCACATTTTAACCCTCTCCGAGTTTTCTTTCCGCCATCATGGAAAGAGCCTATGTGACTCAAAAAATTATACAAGATAAAAATGGTATTTAGTATCCTAAAGGAGAAAAAGCTAACGCAAATCACAATTATGGCATGATGAAAGATACTCATGTAAAGTGATATTGACACCTAGATATGCATCTCCACAAATCACAATTATGGCATGATGCAAGATACTCATACAAAGTGATATTGACATCCAACATGCATCTTCTTCAAATGTGTAGAGCTTCCGTTTGGATGATACGGAAACAAACATTTTATTCCTCTCCCTTGCAATTTCACCCTTCTGTGTTGATACTTGCACATCTATCATATTTTGTTATTTCTATGTATCTAAATTCCAATTCAAATGGTAGATTCTTCTAGTTCTTTGGAGCAGTTTTCTCATCAATTCACATATATTAGTGTTATCAATTCACATATATTAGTGTTCATTATAAACAGAAATCAACGTTGTTGAAGTATTTTCTCTTGCCAGAGTTTAGGAGAGTCCATTTTACTCAAAAACTAATGGAAAAACGAGTTACAGTTATTTTACTTCAAAATTTTAAATACTATAAAAAAATTAATGGTACTAAATTCATTTCCGAATCCAGATAAAATTAAATGGTAGCCTCTTTAAACACCGCAACACCTTTCCTCGGAGAAAAAATAGGTAAACAGCAGAAACACAGAACGCAGAGGGACATCAACATCACATCACATGCATCTTGGCGACATCTACATCACATCATATGCGCGCATTTCTTTCCTCTGTGAAGTATTTTATGTAGACCCAACCCATCGGCTCCCACGCGATTTCACTCCTCTATCTCCGTGCCTGCGCATCATCTTTTATCTTTTTATTTTTATCCATCCAGGTTTCAATTTCAATTTCAATGGCAGATGCTTCGTCCTCGGCCTGCTCTGCGTCAAATTCTTACTCCCAGTGCCACGATGTTTTTATCAGCCATCGTGGGCCTGATAGCAAGGACACCTTCGCCACCGCTCTCTATCTTAGACTTGCTGATCGTGGAGTGCGAGCCTTCCTCGACAAGTCGGAAATGCAGGTTGGACAGAACATTACCTCGCAATTAGAAAACGCTATTCGAGGCGCGAGTGTTCATGTGGCGCTTTTCACTCAGAATTATGCCCAATCGAATTGGTGCCTCGATGAGCTGTTCCTCATGGTGGAGTCCGACAAGTCCGACCGGGCTACCCTTCTTCCTGTATTTCTCGACGTCAAGCCTGCTCATCTCCGGTGGACGGACGAAGATAAATCTGGACCGTACGCTGTAGCCCTGCGCGAACTCGAAGAGAAACGGGGATATGGCATCCAAAAAGTCCAGAATTGGAGAAATGCTCTTTCTTATGCTGCAGGAATAAGCGGCTTGGAGCTGGCCAAGTTTAAAGGGTGAGGATCTACCATTGTCCCAATCTGTGTTACAAGTTTTTAATCTCCAAAGGGTATTTTATTGATTTAGGTAGATATATAACGACTTGGGTGTTTTTCTCACTCGTTATTTCACCTCTCTCTCAATGAATTTCCAGCGGCGAATTCGAGCTCTTGCATGAGGTTGTGCAACGCGTTGTGGGAATGGTTCCAAAACCAGCCTTGTTTGTGGCAAAACATCCAATCGGTCTCCAACAAAAAGTAGAAGAGTTTGAAGAGCATCCAATTTTTTCAACTTGTAAGAACATTGATGAACCTTATCACCATTGAATATCTAATAGACAAAAACTGTCAAGGTTGTGTTGAAAATGCCCCCCTCAGCATGTCAAGGATCTAATGGTATCTACAGTGGAATTTTCCCACTAGCTTGTCACAACCCTGAAAGATGATGTAGGACAATGTGTCAGAAATTTCCTTACCTCTTCAAGTTTTTACTTCAGAGTTACACCATCATCTTTGTAGATATTGCGATGATGGTTTAGTGGCTGAAACCCATCTAGAAATTGCCACATCTTATTATTTTTCATCGAACACATGAAATCTAGATACATTCATCACAAGTGCAACACACAGGTTCAATGGAAGTTTGGTGGACTAGATCTCTCCATAGCTACAACATGGAAAAAAAAATTTGCATTTAACACATGAGAACTGGATATGTTTTTTGATGGTACGAAGAAAATATTTTAATAAACATTCCAAATCGTGTTCGTTGGAAGTCATTGGTTGTTCATGGTAATGTCCTTTAGAAAATGTTAGAAATTATTTCAATTTACTAGTGTAATATATTCATCTCAATGCTTTTATTTTTTATCAACTATAAACCATCTTTGGAAAGAGTGTCATCCTGAACATTGAGTTCTCTATAGACATACTTGAAATATACCTCCTAAGAGTACCTTGAAATCTCATTCAAATGCTTAGCAAATGGGGATAAACCAATATTATAGACATAAGGTTGATCCTACATCCAATTTTAGTGAGAGTTGAATCCCAAAAATATGAAGCCTAGCAATTCCTTTGTTAAGTGTGTATTCCATAGGAAAAATAATACCTTGAACTCCCCAACATTAGTTGTTCTTTTTCTAGATAAGCCTTTGTGGTGAAGAAACGAGAATATGATAGAAATATAACAAAACCAAAACTACATTTCTTCCTTGGTCATCGACAAACCCCATTGAATAAGCTCCATGCATAAGACCTATCCACCGAAAGTGTTCCCGTATGACCCTATGCTCTTTTATACTCACATTAAGTTTAAAAACTGATAACATAACCAATACTCGGGAAAATATTTGAATATATGGGATTGGTTTGTCTTCAAATGAAATGGAGTTGTGGGCAAAACATATTCCCCAAGTGACCAAGAAGGGAATTATCCTAAAATAATTGATCTCTCTTCTTATAAACCACTCTTGGAAGTTCATATCCATAGTCCCTTTATGCCACGAATATTGAAAACCTAATGAAGTCTTCAAATCCTTCCAAATCTACATCGAGAATGGGCAAGACAAGAAAAGGTGAAAGTAGTCTCCTCTTTTGTTTTACACAATGAACACCTTCTAAGGACAATCTTGTTACTCTTTTGAAGAAATTCCCAAGTCAATACCCTATTTTTCATAATCATCCACATGAGTCATATACTCTCAGGTGGAGCCTTAACCTTCCACAATTTTGACCACCACCACTTGATCTGAGCATAAATGAGGGATTGTAGAGATACTAGTTGAGCTTCACAGTTGAATCACTCATAGTCTTATTCGTTTCCCATGCTAAATCTTTGAGATCACCACTCAACCTTATATGGGCTCTTTTAAATTTAGTTATAAAGTACTCCCATCAACCCTAATACCTGCACCAACAACCGACCTTGGGACCAAAGGGTAGTCTGAGTTGGATTAATAACCATATTTAGTGTGCAACTCCCTAACTCTTCCAATGTTAAGACCATATTTTCAATGGGAAATACCTCCTGGCCACATCCCATGATTGCAGTGGTTTGTATCCTCGCCTATGCCCCATTTTAAACTCTCAATGCCAAATACTTACTAATCATAAGGAAGGTTAATGCCATGGATAACCATGGATGTACATAAGGTCGTATACACCAATTTGGTGTCTAACTTAATCGTAACCTTAAAATTAGATAATAATAATACTAATTATATAATTGTCAAAAATTCAAGTGAAGTGATTAGACTATTATTGCACCAAATTTTCTTACAATGCCTTTATCATAACATTTTAACCCTCTCCAAATTTTCTTTCCACCATCATGGAAAGATCCTATGTGACTCAAAAAACTATACATGATAAAAATGGTATTTAGTCTCCTAAAAGAGCAAAAGTTAAAGCAAATCACAATTATGGCATGATAAAAGATACTTATGTGAAGTGATATTAACACCTAGATATGCATCTGCACAAATCTTAATGGCATGATGCAAGATACTCATATAAAGTGATATTGACATCCAATATGCATCTTCTTCAAATGTGTAGAGCCTCCGTTTGGATGATATCATAAGCTGGGGTGGGTAGTAGTGTGGTGTTACATGTTTTACTAAATTTATGATATAAATTCCATGGGATGGATGAGGGTCGTGGCCATTTGAATGAATATTGAAATAATTATTAGAGAATCTTGAACGTGGGGTATTTGTAAGTGGGTGGCCAATACGAATCTTCTACCTGATATTTTAGATTCATTACCCCTCGCTAAAAAAATTTAACTATTCTATTTCCCTATATATAATATATTATAACAAAGTATTTGCTCCAAAAAAACTCATTTGACCAAGGCATAGTGCAAGTTGGATCTTTTAAAAACCAATTTCCTACGTACAGCTAATTGATAATCATATGTATGAATAGACATGAGAAATGTTATTAACGATTTTGATTTTGATTTTGATTTTATTTTTTTTTATTTTTTATATGGATGTAATTGTTTTATATTAATATTATTTTGTATTATTATTTTCTATTATGACGTTATGGAGAAGTTTCGTAAGTATAGGGGGAAAAGAGTTGGGTAGAAAGAAAAAGTACTATGTTTAGGAATTCAACCTTATTTGTAATTTCTAAAAAAAAAAGGTACAATGGAGTTAGCATTTTTTGGAGAGAAAAGATTCGTATTGCTCAATTAAGAACTCATTCACATCAAATTTAGTGTGAAATGAGATAGTTGAAAAAGAGTTAGCATTATGTGGAGAGAAAAGATTCGTATTGCTCAATTAAGAACTAATTCACATCAAATTCGGTGTGAAACACGACACATGGAAAAACCTAAAGAGGCTTGGGAAGAACAGGTGTGTATTTTTTGCACTACTGGGGAAGCGAAATCGACAAAACATTTCATTTTGGAATGTGATGCTTTCAAAGACATCAGAGACAATTATGGAAATATGTTAGCATCAGTCCCTTGGCATTGTCTTTTCAGTGAGGGGATTGTTAGAAGGTTGGGTCAACTCATCATCAATTTGAATAAGAAAATGATTGAATTGCAAAAGACGAAAAACAAGGAGGTTGGTAATCCCATAAAGTATTTTTAGTCTTGTGAACGTTAAAATATCATTCATTCATTCATTCTTCCAAATTTACAATGATTTTATGGTAAAGCTAAATTTTCATGCCCAACACCATAAAAACTTTGTAGTCTAACTAATAAACAAAATGGCTTTTTCCAAGGCATTTTTTAGGTTAATTTTACCCAAAATGTAGTTGAGATTTTTAAAAACTTGAATTTAAGTTGTTTAGTTTGTAGAGATGAAATGACTTTTTTAGGGCATTTTTTTTGTTAATTTTCCACCAAAACATGACAAATATTTTTAAAAAATTAAGTTTAAGTTGTTTAATTTGTAAAATTCAAATATCTATTTTTTTTTTTAAACATTGAATACATTTATAGATTTAGAAATGTATTTCAAACAACAACAAAAAAATAGGAATTTACTTAAAATTTTATCTCCAAATTTATTATAAAAAATCACTTCACCTGCTTAAAAAAATGTTTTTATACTTAATTAAGTGTTTATCACCATTATAACAACTCAAGTATATTCTTTACCTCGTGAATAAGCAAAAATAAATGGGTAAATTATGTGTTAATTTATTAATTTAGGTTCCATATTGACTCTTTGTCACCATTATACCAGATTAAGTATATTCTATATCCTATGAATAGACAAAAGGAAGGGTAGATTATGTGCTAATTTATTAATTTAGGTTTAAAGTGTGACACCCATATACCACCGGTGAGATTTAGACGATGTTTTAAAAATAAAACATCACATCACATTAGAGAAATGTCACATCCCAATACTGTTAAATATTACATCCCAACATTGTTAAATATGTTTTGAGCATTGAGAGACGGTATAAAGCATATATATATATATATATATAATTTAATTTAATTTTTCTTATAATTATTTAAATATTATATAACATTTTTATATATATTTAATTGTATTTTTGTCAAATTCATATAAATAAAATAATAAATATCTTTTATATTAATTTTCAATTTATTTTAACACTTTGTATCAAAATAAATATTTAGACTTCTTATATTATATTCAAATAGATACACTCCTTTTGTTATAATATTGATTTAGATTATTTTAATTATGGATCTACCAAACATCGAGAAGAATCAAATTTTTTTCTTGAAATGTAAATTTTTTATAGTGAAAAGAGATTTGATCTCTTAACGCTTGGTAGATCTAGAGTTAAGATAGATCTATGCTGATTTATTTATTAGCCTTTAAATAAGCTACATTAGAAAAAAAAATTACCATACAAAAAAGTAAACTAATTTTTTTTGTTTTTATTTAATTTAATTTTTTTTTTTAATTAATTTAATTTTGATTATGTTAACTAAGTCATAATATTAAACATTACATTTTTTCTCTCCATATTAAACTCGAAGAACCTCTCAATACAACTAATTAAATATATATAAATTATCATATGCCTTTTAAAAATTTAAAAAATATTTTTATTTAATTTAAAATTTTAAAATATTTTTTAATTAAAGAATAACTAATAATTTTAATTTTTTTTATATATATATATAATGTATCCAAATATATTGTTAACTTGTTAACCGTGAGATCTAGTATATATAATAAAATCGAGTTATTACCATGTTATGATTTACATTATACTTTCAAGTAATAATGTTAGTATAGTCTAAAGAATTATATATACATTGTTAAAGATCTATTTAGAAACAATGACTATCCTAATTGAGAGAGGAAGATGATATGATGAAAATTGCATTACATATTTAGAATGGCTTTAGATAAATCACATTTAATGCTTGTTGTGTATGTTTAGTCTTGGCATATTGACAAAAATGTTTATGTTGGAATGATTACATTAATCCTACATTTCCACTCAATGGTAGCTTCATTGTATCACTTATTTGAATAGGTAAAACATTGGGTTAAGTCTTTTTTTTTTCTTAAATTTATATATATATATATTTGAAATATATATGATTATGGTATATGTTTAAATATGTAAATATAAAGGTTTAATTTTTATAATTTATGAATAATTTCTAAAGATGATAAGAAAATATTATTATGTCTTTTCTCTTTAGCGTCATTTTGATTGGTTGTGAAGCTTAAGAAAAAAGATAAAGTGGTTGTTTATACTTGAATTAATGATATAATCATCAGTGAAATTTTCAAGTCTAAAAAGGCATTCTAAGGAATATTATAAAATAATAATAAAATAATAAAATAAGATTATATTACAACATCAAATTTTAGAGGGAAAAAAGAAAAAACCATTTTTTCAATTCGTATTTTAAACTCATCTCCTATAGTTTTACTCAATTTTAATTCATCATCCAAAGATTACTCATGTTGCATACTTTCGATAGAACCAACTACATGAAAAATGGGAAATACATGAAAAAGCGTGATTGCAATCATGTTTTCATGTATTTCTCATTTTTCATATAGAAGGGTCCATCAAAAGTATGCAACATGCGTAATCCTTAGATGAGGAATTAAATTACGCATCCAACAAGTGTTCATGCTAGAAATTTGAGTAAAACTGTAGGGAGATCAGTTGAAAATACGAATTGAAAAAATAGTTTTTTTTTTAATCTTTTTACTTTTTTTCTCCAAAAATGATGAATCATCCCCATGGTTGACATCATCATCTTGAATCCTATTGGTTCTTATAAAGTTGATTTTGGTTGTACATTTTTATTTTGAGACCCATTTTAGACCTCAAAATTTCTCTAATGGGTTTGCATAAAATAACCTTTGTAGTGATGTATATGAATCTTGTAAGTGTTAGGCATCCATATTACTTATAAAAAACAGGTTTAGGTGTAGGAACAAACTTTTTTTATGAACCCAAAATACTTTTTTGATATTATGGTTTGTATACCTACATGAAATTGTAGAAGTTAAATGATTATGGTTATGTTGTAAATGTTATAATATGTATATTAGAGTAACTATGCCTATAATTTAGTAAAAAGTTCACATATACATTGGTGTATGGCTGTAAAACAAGTGTGAAGGTGTATTTTTACATTTATAACATAGAAATGATTTATAGGGTATAAGGCTAAGTTATACTACACATGCATAGACAATTATAAGGGATACACATTTCTAATTTTATTTATAAACTCGTTGAATAAGGATGTGGGCCATCAAAAGCTATATAGGAATCAGGTCTATGGTCTCTAGACATTTCCATCGTGTTTGTAAAATAGGAGATATATTGCTAAAGGATTCTAGATAGAAATTGATTATGTGTGTATTAGCTGAGGAACATGCTCTATAACAATTCATTTTATATCTTGTTGTGACTTCAATAGCTATAACATTTTATCCTTCATGAATAATATCATCTACATGGAAGCCAAAAATGTTAATTACAAGAATCTCTCCATTGTTTGGACATTTTTTTTTAGTTCACAATATCCTCTCCTTCATTCTTAGCAGGAGCCTTTTGTATTTTCTTTAAAGTTTCTTTTAACAATACTTTAAAGCCATCATATCCCTCAATTTTATTCTTCAATGTTTTTCATTGAATTTGCTTATGATGACATCATTCCAAAGATCAACATTCACACCATGTGATGGAAAAAGTGCATATTGGAAGGCGAGACCTTTGATAAAAGAATTTTTCAATGATAAATTATGTGGGTATTTCTCAAGTACAATTAGTCTTTACATTTGGAAGATGTACAATCTGGAGAGAAACTATGATCAAAATGGTACCGAGTATCTTTTGATTGATGTAGACAAATGAGATGCAAAGTAGCTTGCAGGCCAAAAAATAAAGATTGTTGCATTTCACCATAAGAAATGCAAGCCCTCACCCACAAATTACATGCTTTGCATCACAAAATTCACACCCCACCTCAAGAAATGCACACCCTCCCTAAGGAAATACACACTCTACCTCAGAAAATGGACACCCTATCTCAAGAAATGTACGCCCTCAATCAGGAAATGCATGCCCTACCTATGATGCTTCAACAAGATAATTTTGGATAAGTTTTCTCTAGACATCTTGCTATCAATGATTATGTCTACAACTATCCACTTTGATTAAATTGGAGCCCATGTTTGCTCTGAAATATTCATAGAATCAATTTGGCAATGAAAGTTGGTTATTCTTATAATGACGTACATGGGTATGCCTTGAAAACCTTTTCAAACTCTTTTAGGGGAATCCATGAATAATGCAAGAAAGATATTGACTTCCACTTCATTAAATATTTTTCGACTATTTTTTTAGTTGAAGGCCCAAAAGTTGAATCTTCATTATTGTCAACATATTTTTGTCCCATTTGACAATATATATATTTTTATCAACCTTAGATTGCGGATTAACACATTGAGGGCAGCTCCATATGCGAGAAAATAAAAAAAAGTAGTGGTGTAATTGAGCATATAAGATGGTATACGATAGGACTTGTATCACAAATGCATGTGCCTCAAAATCAATCAGGTGCCCTATGTTCAGTGCATCATAAGCATATCTTTCATTAGACAACATCAATTTTTTTCAACTTGTAAGAACACTGATGAACCCTATCACCATTGAGTATCTAATAAAAAAAAGCTATCAAGTTTGTGTTAAAAATTTCCCCCCTTAGCATGTCAAGGCTCTAATGGTATCTACAGTGGAATTTTCCCATTAGCTTGTCACAACTCCGAAAGACGATGTAGGACAATTTGTCGGAAATTTCCTTACTTCTGCAAGTTTTTACTTCAGAATTACACCATCGTCTTTGTAGATATTGTGATGATCGCTTAGCAGCTTAAACCTATCTAGAAATTTCCACATGATATTCTTTTTCATCAAACACATGAAAGCTAGATACATTCATCACAAGTGCAACACACAGGTTCAATGTTATAGATCTGACCAGAAAATATATGAGAATAGAAATAAACCCAAGAATAACAAGATCTGAATATAGAAATTCTTCTTTATTAATCAAACCCTTAAGGTAGGGCAACACCATACATTCACTCCTTAAGGAAGGAAAACACTCCACATGCCATATGCCAGTTCATACAATATTCCTTGACATCTCTAAGTGGGGAGTCTTTAGCCTCTATATAGGCCTCATATATACAGTACCATGGGTCATTACCATGGTTCCCTCAATACCATCTATCTAATATCATGAGCTTATTACATTATTGCTAACTACTTGTGGTCCCTTACATGATACGGGTTAACCACCTTATTTATTACTATGGCCCATCCCATTATTAAATTATTCCCTTGGGTACCTCCCTTTCTACCCCATATTATCGCCCCTAGGTATGCTAGATTCAATGGAAGTTTGGTGGACTAAATCTCTCCATAGCTACCACATGGCATTTTTTTTTGCTTTTAACACATGACAACTAGATTTTTTCTTGATGGTACGACGAAAATAATTTAATAAACATTCCAAATCGTGTTCATTGGAAGTTATTGTTTGTTCATGGTAATGTCCTCTAGAAAATGTTAGAAATTATTCCAATTTATTAGTGTTATATATGCATCTTCAACGTTTTTATTTTTTATGAGCTAGAAACCATCTTTGGAAAGGGTGTCATCCTAAACATTGAGCTCCCTATAGACATACTTTAAATATACCTCCTAAAAGTACCTTGAAATCTCGTTCAAATACTTAGAAAATGGGGATAAACCAGTATTATGGACATAAGGTTGATCCTACATCCAATTTTAGTGAGAGTTGAATCCCAAAGATACGAAGCCTAGCAATTCCTTTGTTAAGTTCATATTCCATAGGAAAAATAATACCTTGAATTCCCCAACATTAGTTGTTCTTTTTCTAGATAAGCCTTTTTGGTGAAGAAACATGAATATGATAGAAATATAACAAAACCAAAACTACATTTCTTCCTTGGTCATCGACAAACCCCATTGAAAAAGCTCCATGCATAAGACCTATCCACCGAAAGTGTTCCCGTATAACCCTATGCTCTTTTATACTCACATTAAGTTTAAAAATTGATAACATAACCAATACTCGGGAAAATATTTGAATATATGGGATTGGTTTGTCTTTAAATGAAATGGAGTTGTGGGCAAAACATATTCCCCAAGTGACCAAGAAGGGAATTATCCTAAAATAATTGATCTCTCTTCTTATAAACCACTCTTGGAATTTCATATCCATAGTCCCTTTATGCCACGAATATTGAAAATCTAATGAAGTCTTCAAATACTTCCAAACCTACATCGAGAATGGGCAAGACAAGAAAATGTGAAAGTAGTCTCCTCTTTTGTTTCACACAATGAACACCTTCTAAGGACAATATTATTCCTCTTTTGAAGAAATTCCCAAATCAATACCCTATTTTTCATAATCATGCATGTGAGTCATATACTCTCAAGTGGAGCCTTAATACTAGTTGAGCTTCACAGTTGAATCACTCATAGTCTTATTCATTTCCCATGCTAAATCTTTGAGATCACCACTCAACCTTTTATGGTCTCTTTTCAATTTAGTTATAAAGTAATCCCATCCTTAACTCATCTTACCATTCAACCCTAATGCCTGCACCAACAACCAACCTTGGGACCAATGGGTAGTTTGAGTTTGATTGATAACCATATTTAGTCTGCAACTCCCTAACTCTTCCAATGTTAAGACCATATTTTCAATGGGAAATACCTCCTGGCCAAATCCCATGATTGCATTAGTTTGTATCCTCGCCTATGCCCCATTTTAAACCCTTAATGCCAAGTACTTACTAATCATAAGGAAATTTAATGCCATGGATAACCATTGATTTTATGCATTTTTTTTTTACTTCTCCTCTCCATTCTTATATAGTCCAACAAATAATTTGTTGCAATATATTTCTATATGATTATGATCCTCTAAAAAAATCTTTGTAAGTGAATTGCACAAAGACTTTGTAGCAAAGGATTGATATTTATATATATATATATATTTATAGATATATATATATTATATATATTTATATTTATATTTATATTATATATATATATATATATTTATATATATATATATTTATATATATATATAGATATAGATATATATTGCATGTATTTGTCAACCTTGGAAAATTTCATAAGAGTTAAATAAAATGCTTAGGCAATGTTACTTTCTTTCTAAAGAAAGTTAAGTTCAACATCATCTATGAATTTAAAGATGAATAGGTGGATATTAATGTCAATTAAACGACTTGAGTGAGCTTAATGGTTAAGAGCATGTGGTTCCTCCTAAGAAGTCATAGGTTCAAAGCTAGAGGGGGGTAGAGTATGTATGCCTTAGAGTATATATCCCTTTGTAGACTTTAGCAGCCAAATACATGGAGTCTTGTACGCCAATTTGTACATGGGGTCTTATACACCAATTTGGTGTCTAACTTAATCATAACCTTAAAATTAGATAATAATAATAGTCATTAAACTATTATTACACCAAATTTTCTTACAAGATCTTTATCATAACATTTTAACTCTCTCCAAATTTTCTTTCCACCATCATGGAAGGAGCCTCTGTGACGCAAAATATTATACATGATAAAAATGGTATTTAGTCTCTTAAAAGAGAAAAAGTTAATGCAAATCACAAGTATAGCATGATGCAAGATACTCATGTAAAGTGATATTGACACCTAGATATGCATCTGCCCAAATCACAATTATGGCATGATGCAAGATACTCATATAAAGTGATATTAACATCCAATATGCATCTTCTTCAAATGTGTAGAGCTTCCATTTGGATGATAGGGAAACAAACATTTTATTCCTCTCCCTTGCAATTTCACCCTTCTGTATTGATACTTGCTTCCACAACTTCAACTTCAACATCTGCATTTGAAGGGTTGCTCCAGTTTGAACATGTCCACTAGAACACTTGGAAATCTCTCTAGGCTTGAATGCTTAGATCTCTCAGGTTCTCCCGAGATGGAATTATTGCCGCCGGAAGTTGGACGTCAACTGTCTCTGAAAAAATTAAATTTGTTCAATACAAACTTAAAAGAGTTTGCTTTGGAAGTCCTCAGATTAGGAAGCCCTCTCTTGGAAGTGTTGCCAGCTTCCTTGCTTACCTCAGGAAATTAAGGCAGCTGTGGCTCCATGGATGCGTGCAACTACAATGTTTGCCGGATTCAATTGTTGAAATATTAATAATTTCAACTACGCGTATTAATTCCGGAAACTAGGCAGTTTTATATCACACCGCCTTTTGCCAAAGGTTGTTTTTCCCCGGGAGGCTCCGAACACACCGACTAGCTGCCACGTGTCTGAGCTGACTTTTCAAAACCACCCATTCCCCAGACAGTAACGTTCAGCATGGAAGGGGCTCCCGATATCGCCGTCAACCATCCGATTAAATCAACGGACCTGCATCATTTGAAGTTGCGTGGAGTAAA